>OY728150.1:543517358-546017358 GCA_963277665.1 Viscum album
ACAGAGATAAAAAAACATTACTATATGTACATAATTTTAAGAAATGATGAACGATTTAGGAATATATCATAACATATAAAAAATTGAGTGTGATACAAATATAATAGTTTCAAAAAAAATCTCCAAGGAACATGTCCTAAATTAGAGGACATAAAACTAAAATACTATTCAAATATATACTAGTTATAATGTTGTGTACCTCTCAAATTCTCACTAGCATCTTCCCAAAACCTAACTGAAAGAAAACCACTCCCTCTCTCTGCAGCGCCTTTCCTTTCCCGGCACCAAAGTCAAAACCACGTATATGAACCACCATTGAGGTATGTATGGTGCATGCTAAAAGGATCAGTTATTTCTGACCATGGGGTTACATGTCAATAATTTGAACAATAATCACACCATGATCAATTTAAATGAAAATTATGCATGATAACAATGTAACAATTTTTATATCTAATTCGATTAAAAACTTTTTAATTTACCCTTTTTCATCATTTCCAAATAAATAAGGTAAATCTATTTCAAGTAATGTCATATCCACATATCAAAACCATTATATCATAAAAAAATCAGATTACACATATCATATCAAATATGTGTATGTAAAAAATTGTACAAGCTAAAAGAATAATCATATGTAACATCCTGCTAAGGAACACAATTGGTCAGGTTACCTAGGATACTCATACCTAACATAGAATATCACATACACTTAAAGACACTAGACATATTCATCAAGTATAGAGATCATAGGAGAACACCATCAAGTGAACTATACAACAAGTATAACAATATGATCAAAGATTTTCTTTGGGATTAGAGATATGATCCATGAGAAAACCCCTAGACATTGGACATATATTTATAATATACTATTTAATTTATTACACAAATATTCTACGGAGCTCTATTTTCTAAACCAGATCAACATACAATTTCATATTTTCATTATTTGAAAATAGTAATAATTTATAGAAAATCCAATATCATATTCCAAAACCAGGGTAAATCCATATATTTTAAAAATCTAGTTCCCCACACATAAATTAATCAGTAAAATCATTCCATTTTATTTAATAGAACCATTTACCAATAATATGGTAAATTTAGTTCTCTAACACTTGCTAGTTCCAGAACTACATTCCTCAAAACATGGGTCACCCACACCCTCAAAAAATAACCTCGACAAAAGAGGATTTGGCATAGTCAATATAGGCCCTAGAATCTATCTTCATATCATAGAATTGATCTAATTCATAAAAAATTATGGATAGAGTATGGGAAATAAAACATACATAAAAAATGAGAACCCTTCATATCACATATAACGAGTAAAATCACCACTAAAATAATTTTTCACCGTTAATATATATAGATCGAAGAGTAAATATCAACATTGACCAGGAAACTTCAATAGCCTAATTCAAAAATAGTTCCTTGATTAACGGAAAAAGAAGAAGAAAAAGTTTTACTTACCAGAAAGGACACAATAATATCAAAACATAGATAAATCAACAAATAAATAAATTTATATTTAATGGGGAACTTCAAAATAATAGGAAAATATATCTATGTCAAGATAAAGGAGGCTTGTTGAAGAATGAGAATATAAAATCAATTGAGCGGTATCATAATAGGCATTTCTGAAAAAATTAACAAAAATGTAATCCCTTTAACACACATGTAATCCCTAATACATGTAAATAGATAAATAACTCTATAACATTCTTATTAAAAATCAATCATTTTTTCTAACATGTAATGTTACCATAACGTGGCATGTATTCACAACACACTTCATACCAGAATAAATGAATCAACCATTCAGAATTTTCATGTCATGTATACCCACTACAAAATGTTTATTTCTATATTATGCATCAATAACTTAATATTATTAATAAAAGTACCAATAAAACTTATATATTCCTTGAATATGGGTAAAATCATACAAATCCATTACATAATTTGACTCAAACAATTTTAATATGAACAAACATACATCCTCAAATATTATGTCATTTTTTTAAAAATATTTCTCAATATTCAATAGTACTAATATGCACCAAATTAAATAGGAAAACATGATGATTGTTTAATGATAAAAGATTTTTGAAAACAATATCATACAAAATCACTAATATAATACTTTCAATCTATGCTAAGTCATGTTGATGAATGATGTCTGGTAAAGGGGTGAGTCCACAGATCTCTCATCAACAACTTCTTCTCCCATGTGTCTAGAGAATATGATCTATGCCTCTATGAGACTATTTATAATGGTATTTATTTACCATGTAATAATTTCACATGATAGTAAATGATCTAAATTTGTTCCCGAATAAAAGAAACATATACCTCCAACTCAATCCCTTCTCAATTCTGAATGTGAGAGGAAACATGATGGTATATTAAGAGATGAGATATGAGGAAAACATAATGAATTATAGTCATCAAATCTAGAAATTCCAATCAATAATAAACGTTTCTAAGCCACTAAATTGCATCAATTTGTATTGTATATCTTGACGAAAAATATCCAAATTTTCTAGGATGATGTTGACAAAATTGAAAAGAAACATTAAAGAAAACCCTATCACTAAAAAACTCAAAAGGATGATGGTATTATCAATATAATATATATTTTTGACACATATCTATAATAAAATTTCAACATATATATTCTATCCTCATAGATTTATCATGAACTGAACATTGATCAACCAAAGAAGCTTCACAGACCATTTCACAATAAGGAGGTTATCTTAACGGGTGAACATATAAATAATTGAAATAATCCACTCAAATTGATGAGTGATAATTTTATTTAACATAAAATAAACCAATCACATATGTATATCTGATGATCATCCATGATCGAAGACACGTGAATATATAATAACCTTTAAAATCTGAATAGAATGTTGTATTTCCCAGGCTGTCTATGGATGATATGTTTTATGAAATCCAACCAAAGTCCCCCTAAACACATGGTGACTTATCCCAAACAAAGAATTAATACATGGATCTATATATAGGATAACAGAACACAATACCTCATATAACTTCAATACATCCTACAAATACATCATATCCAGATCATTAAAATTTTATGTGTACTTGATCAGAACAAAATGTCATTATTTTTTTAAACTGATCAATCAATTCCTAGATATAATTCATCACTTTGGTATTTTAGAGTAATATAATAAAAAGCCATTAATACATAACCCCATTTTGAAACTAGAATTGGAAATTGGAGGATAAAAATAAAAAGTTTCATTTCCACATCCTTAATTTGTTATATGGTATAATAGTGGATACATAATCGAGATTTTGATGATTTATACCAAACAACCAAAATTGATGTCTGATGTCATAACACAACTTTGTAGTTCATAGATAAATAGTACATGATGTAAATTGAAAAAAAAACAAAAAAAAACTCATCATTGATATTTTGAAGAAAAAACAATACCCAAAACTAAGAATAACACAAGAACTGATAGACCAACATCAAATAGTCTCACCACCATATGGGGATTCTTAAGTTCCGATGGACTAATAAAATTTCTACTTAATATTACAAATATACTCAATGATATATGATAATAACTGAGAATAGTTAAAAACCATGTTATTGGCATCCTTGGGAACATCCATGTGAAACTGAGAAAAAATCACCACTGGGTTCAATTCATAATTCAATTATACAATAGTTCCCAATGACAGTTTATGGTAAATAGAATGTGAAATGGAATTAATCTTCCAAAGGGTGTAAAAGATATCTAATTCAAGTTTATAATGGTATTCCACCCACCACCTTTAACTATGATTCAATTCCTTTATATAAAGTATATATCTAAGAATTTATTGTCATAATATATTGTTATCCTGTTCCAAAAGGTTAATAACTCCAACACATTTGTGCATGAAAAAACTATAGAAGGAACTAAATCTTGTGTGGGTTAATTTATCTCATGTTGTAAGAGAATATGTTATCCTTAACACATTACATTATCATATTGCATGATCATAAAACCAAATCCAGTTTCAGAAGCATATCATATAACCATATTATCCATACGGAGCTCAGGTATGAAAAAAATAAAATCCAATGTCATAAGACATTTAATTTAATCAAAAGAATATTGAAAATCATCATCCCATTTTCATTTAAACCACTTTAAAATATGATTAGTAATTGGTGACATAATCTTTGATAAATCCAAGATGAAGTACCTATAATAACCCACAAGACCAATGATGCTCTACATTTCAAAAACATTTCATGGTTATTATAATGAAAATATAGCAATTACCTTCTTATAACCAAATAATACTCCATGATCATAAATAAGGTGCACTGAGAATTTCACATACTGATTCTTGAAGATTAATTTAGAAATCATTCCAAACAAATAATGAATCATCAGAACTCCCAAAACCACCCTCATATGGTTCTGATGATATATCTCAGATCATTATTAAACCAGATTATCTTCTATAAATAGCAACATAAAAAAATATAACGATTGATTGAAAATATGAATCTTCAATGCTATTTATATTTTTGAGAAACAATCTGACCAAAATTCATCCAAATATATTCCTAATTTTCATACCTACTCCAAAACTCAATTTTTTTCCAAATCACACTCACGAACTATAATATGAGGATAACATAACGAAAGTTTAATATTTGAGAACCATTTTACCCTATTATTCGATAAAAAACAATCCACATGAGGAAAATGTATCTTTTTATTAATCATTGTTAGGTTCCACATTTCATATTATTTGAATAATAAGAGTATATCGTCAACCCTCTTAGGGAAGGGAATCATGGATGCCCAATAAAATAAACATGGGGGAACAAACCCCTCTCACCACCAGATCATCCAATTTAATCTTGATCCATCTCACTCTAATTGTGTAATATGAAAATATTTTATCATATTAAGTGGAATCCTTAGAAATTTGGTCAATTTTCAATTGTACCTCCCTCTCTAGAGGAAGCATAAATAAAATGTAGAATTTTTTTTATGAAAATACCGAAGAATAGTGGAATGATCCACAACAAAATAAACAACATCATGAAAAACTACGGTAACAAAAAAAATAGTTTAAATATCTTTGTAGGAATGCAATGAACGACTATACAATGGATCCCACTCTACCAGAAACACGGGAGAGTTCTCATGAGTAAGAGGAATCAATATAATCTGATGATAAAAATAAACATCAACACAATGCCCAACATGCCAATTTATCCTAGTAATGATGTAAATATATGTATATTGGGATCTAGAGAATAATAGACTCTCTCTATGTCCCCTTTTGGTAGTTCAAAAGATTGACACCTAAACCAATGGCCATTCCTCTTCCTAATAGGTGCATATAACTCCAAATAAATGGATAATGATAACATTAGAATTGTAACAAAATCAACAAAATTCCCATATATTAATGAGTGGGAAGAACCTATATCTAAAAAACAATCACTATTGAGGATTCAATAAGGATGGTACTTCACAATTTTATCAGACCTGTGTCCACATATGCGTGAAACTCATTAACTCTGTGAAGTTGATTCCCTTATATTTCTTGTTCCTAGATCCATGTATTGAATCAACTATTTTGATGTTTTATTTTTATCCAATGATCCCAATCCATATTTTTGTGTAAAAAATAATTGTATATGACCACAATGACAATAGATATAATATATATTTATAGGTGGAATTCGACACTATAGGGAATGGATTGTCTCTCATTATATAGAACATATATCAACTATCGAGAAAAGGAGAAATCATTTCTTATTACAAATCATCCCATGCTCCTCTAAAAATACAAGGAAGATCATTAATATCATATTTAAAATCCATCAATTGTGTGGGTGTGTATTCGAAGTGAAGAATCATACCACACCAAAATTATTGATTAAAAGTATGTTTGGAACTTATGTTAAGTTCCCATTATGTTGGAATACAATGATGTATTTTTTTGAAGAGTTACCTAAAATCAACTTCTTAACGAGGTTGAGTTATCAATATAACTCATACACATAGCTACTTCTATCTCAATGTTTCCCTAGATAATGACTTAATTTTATGTAGGGGAGTTAAATAAGAAGACCAAAATGAATTTGGAAAAGGTGTTCATACAAAATAGTGCATCACCTTGAGGTGTTCTAGTACATTTTGTCAAGAAGATAGATGGATCAATGTTGTTGTGTATCGATTATTGATAACTCAACAAGATCACAATAAGGAATGAGTATCATCTTCCAAGGATTGATGACTTGTTCAATCAACTATCAGGATCTTATTACGTATCAAAAGTGAACGATTGTGCTAGATATCATCATATAACAGTGAATAAGTTGGATATTTATAATAATTCCTTCTGTATAAGGTATGGAAACAATGATTTTAAGGTGATTCAATTTAAGAATACTAACTCACATTCAATATTCTTGGATTTTTTTAATAGAGTCTATTGAAATTAAGTTGAAAAGGTTATGGAATTTTTTATTGATGATATTATAATATACACCATGAGAAAGAGGGAACATAAAGAACATATAATGCTTGTGATGGAATTATTAAGCAAGGAGAAGTTGAATGCCAAACTCAAAAACTGTGATGTTTGGATGAATCGTGTCTCAATATTTGGATATGTGATAACAAATTAGGGAATTTATGTGGACCCTTAAAAGGAAATGGTGGTTGAGGAATGGATCATAACCTCTAGTTTCATAGAAATCCCCAATTTTCTATGCATATATAGGTATAATCGATGTTTTGTGATAAATATATCATGACTGTCTAGCATTATTAATAAGTTAACAGGGAGAGGGGTAAATTATGTATGGATGGTCGAATGTGAGGAATGGTTCAATGATATAAAGGGATGTCATATCACTACACCTATAATCAAATTAATGAAAAGTGGAGAATTTTTTGAGATTTATATTGATTCATTAATGAAATTATTAGGTTGTTTACTCATTCAAAATGATAATGTGATAGGATATTCTTTAAGACTGTTGATGATCCATGATACAAATCTACCTGATGCATGATCTAGAGCTAGATGATGTGATTTTAGACATGATAATATGGAAGAACTAAAACTATGGTGAGAACTGCGAAATATATACTAATCATAAGAACCTAAATTATATATTATCACCAAATAAGAATAGAATAAATCAAAGGAGATGTTTAGAGAAAATAAATGACTATAATTACTCAATTCACTATCATCGTGGAAAAGAAAACAATGTAGTTGATTCAATTAGATGAAACGAACTAACTACTCTATCCATATTCTAGATTGAAAAATACCATATCTTCTTGGATATGAAATGAATGGATTTGAAAATCATAACAGTAGGGAATAATTTATACATTTCCCAAATTATTTCCCAACCATCTATCAAAGGGGTTATTAAAGAGGTACAAATGGATGATACAATGTTACAAAATAAGGTGAATGTAGTAGTGAAATGGTTGATTCAAGAGTTACATATCAATGATGATTGTGTAATTTAGTTTGGAACGAAGACCTATTTTCCTTCAGCACCTAGGATAAATAAATACCTATTGGAAACTGAACACAGATCAACGTTCTCTCTCTTTCCTAGGAGAATGATGCTTTACCATGATATCCGAGAACACTTATAGTGCGATAAAATGAACAGGTAGATTGTGGAGTATATATAAAGGTGCTAGATATGTCAGTAATATTATGTCGAGTGATTGATGTCCAAATGGTTGATGAAACCATTTCCTATACCGATGTGGAAATAGGAGAATTTCAATATGTACATAGTCACGGGTCTCTCAAATACATCCAAAGGAAGCATTGAAATATATATTCTAGTGTACTCACTCACCACATCTTCCCACATTATAGCTATTTGGTAATATCAGTCACTTTATAAACATTCAAAGATACATGTGATGGAAGTGGTGAGACTATGTGGTGTTACACTCTCAATTGGCTCTGATTATGATCCCAGGTTCACATCAAAATTTGGGAAGAGTCTTCAACATGTTTTGATTACTGAATTATATTTTAGCATAGTCTATTATCCCCAGACTAATTGGCAATAAGAAATGACTATTCATATTCATGATGATATGCTAAGGTAATTCCCTTAATAATTATATAATGTATGATATCATCATCTTCCTTTGGTTGATTTCTTATAAAACAAACAATAATTCTATAATATCTAGATTTCTCTATAAGATGATCTGTTTGGATGGAGACATAGAACTAAAATATATTAGGATGGGGATGTAAAAATATAGCCACATAGACCTGATATTTCACAATTGATGATGGAGAAGGTTCAAGCCATCCAAAAACATATCAAAGCTTCTTATAGATGGAAAAAGTGCTATGTTAAAAATCATCAAAGGGAGTTGGTGTTCAACATTTGAGATAATTTATTCCTTCAATTATCACCGTGGAAGAGATTTATGTATTTGGGAAATTAAGGGAAGCTATGAAAAAGGATCATTGGCTCCACAAAGATTCTTGTCTCAAAGGAACCTTGGCTAATTAGCATGAACGTCAACTGAGTATGGATAATTTTCAGGATTTTTTCCATGTACCACTCCTAAGTAAGTACATACTAGATCCCTCACATGTACTAAACTGAGAGTTGTTACGTCTAGGAGATGATCTCTCTTATATGGAGAAGCTAGTAAGGATTTTGGACATGAGAGATATGGTTATACTCAAAAATATATCCCACCCTGTAAAAGTGATGTGCAGGAACATCATATATGTAGAAACAACATGGGAATCCGAGGAGGTGATGGAATATAAGTACCATCACCTATTTATTTAAAATGAAATTTCGATGGAGAAATATAAAATGGGGGAAGAATGTAAGGACCCATATATATATAAATGGAATTTCTCCCATTATATAGTAATTTCATATAGTATAAATCACAGAAAATCTCAATGAAACATAATAAATACATTATAAATGAATAATTAATGAAATAATAAGTATTAATAGATTTTGAGGAACATATATCGATGAAATAGTAACTTGGCCTTAAGAATAGTAATATAGACATTATGAATAGTAATCTAAAGCCTAATGAATAGTAACTCCACCCTAGAATAAATATATACAATTTTAGCATGATTTAATCAAAATTATGGTATAATTATATAATCGACTAATCAATTTGTTGTTTTATAAATAATTAATTTTTTCTTTGACTTTTTTTAAGTCATAAGTAATTAATTGAAATTTTATAATTTCTTTCAAATTTAAAAAAAATCGCAAAATGTATCTATAAATTAATATTTTGATTTCATTTTATTTTGTGATATTTTTAAGATACCTTATGTAATTTTTCAATGTTTTACAAATGAAATTATAATTTTAAAATCAGTACTTTCCAGGTAAATGATTATTTTAATTAACAATAAAAATATTATTATTTTTTATATTAATCTAATAAAATGGAGATAAAGTTTTAATTTGACATGTAGGAGAAGAGTTAGGTTGAATTTTTTGTGTTTTTTATAAAATAGTTGAATTTTATATTATTAGTAAAATATGTTAATTTAAAATAAATGTTATGTACTTTAATTATGGAGTCATAGTTGATGTACGGATGATGGAAGACAAAAATCTCAAACACACATTTATTATTTTAATATATTTAGAGATAGTTTTCAGACTATTCATTGTATTGATCAAAAATTAAAAACTAATGAATATAATAATGAGAAAATTCACCTCTTGTCCACTATAAATACAACCCCTTACACCTTGTTTGTAAGGACCCGGTTATTCTTATTGGATTCAGAGTCTAACAAGTCTTTACTAGGCCTTAAGCGACATCTTCGAGGCAACAAAGGCTGGCAATAAATACTGAAGTGTTTCAAAACAAGTGGGGGATCATTTACCCTTTTTAAAAATACCACATAACCAACAACCATAACCAAACTAATCAACTAAATGATGCATGATAAAATCTAAGACGAATCAACCATTTATTTTATCATAACCAAACAAAAGTACCATAGTGGAAACCAACACAAAATCAGAGTAAACAGCGGATAGAAAGACTAAAAGACTATAAGAAGACAACCCATCTCCATACACCACAAGCTCCAAGCTCCAACATAATGAAATAGACCATGTATCACGAAGTAGTTCTATAAACATGTGACATTTTTCCTTTGCCAACATCCCAATACATGACATCTACAAAAGAACCGACATTCCAAAGAAGGTGGTGAGTAATGAAACTCAGTAGGTTTCCCTGATGACATCCCAACCCATGCCACTAGGATAAAACATGTTATCACATTTATATAAAACAATTTATGTAAAAAAAATTCCAAAACAGATCACATTATAACATGTTTCAAGTCAAAAACATTTTCCAACAAAACCCATCATTCTCAATAAAAGAAACCAAGAAAAGTTTCCAATCAAATTCACATTTCCATCTTGGCACATTCATTCCATTTCACAAATCCACACAACAAACCATGCATGAAACCTAGACCTCCCTATACTCACGAGTGATGAGTTATCCTTCCACTAAGTCGTCACTTAGTGGACTACCTTGACAATGGTACTTCACTCCCTTTTCCATCCAAACATTTTGATTTGGGTACTTATCTCCCTTATCCATCCCATCCATTTTATGGGGGTACTTCTCACCCTTATTCATCCCAATTCATATGAACACACACCACAACCCATGAAAATTCATGCCAAAACCAAGTTTGTAAAAAACCATTCATGAAAGCCACAATCCATTTATTAAAAACCATTTATTTTATGCACCAAAACCATAACATGTTTAAAATCATCATTTTAAATTCACTTCAACAAACAATCTCTATCACCTGTTTCTTAAAAGGGGTTTCAACCATTCTTTCAGAGTAGATAAACAAACCATTTCAATCAATGGAATTTTTTTTGAAATTAAGCCTTCAAGTTCTAAAAAAGAGGAATTGGGAGTGAAGCCACCTACCTCAACAAATTAGGCGAAACCAACCGACGAATGAAGAACACCAATAAAACCGAGCCAACTACTCCCCAAAACCTCCTCAGATTCCTTCCCCAAGCACAAAAAAAAACCTGACTTAAATGTCATCCACTACCTTAGATATACCCACCTCGGGCATAGATCTAAGGATCCATCAAGATGGAAGAAGGAGATCTAATTAAACTAAAGGAAAAAAGACTTACCTCAATCAACTGGCCACTAAACGCAAATTAAAACCTCTGGATTGCTTCTAAAACGCCTGGTAAGTGTTCTCCCACTTTCACCAAAGATAAATCACAAGTGAGTGCCATCTAAAAGAAAAAACAAGTGGGTTTAGAGGTTAATTGGAGTAGATCATTAATAATAGGATCTAATTTGACCCTCTGCATGGTTAGTACGCACAACTAGGCAAATCGTGTGCTAACCGTGTTGTAGTCACTGGTTAGAAGGGGTGCTCCGCACAGCCTCCTTGAACGGTTTTCCCAAACTGTGCACACACTATGTGGTCTCCTCTGTCCAAAGTGACCTCCACCTGCACGGCTTCTGTACGGTTTGGGCAACCCGTGCGAAGCCCGTGCATCACCCCTTTTTTTCCCTTTAACACATAAAAAGTATCCAAACTATCCCAACCATTTCTCATATGCTTCATTTACTTAAAAAGCATAAAGCAAGGGTTATTTACCAGAAATCGGGGTAATACATTGTTCCCTCTCACCTCTCCATGTTTTCAAAATGATTTTAAGGATTTATTTATAGGAACATGATTTATTGTTAAATTTTAATTCCATTCAATAGTTTCAATGTGTAATGGGACACTTTGGATCAAAAATATAATTTTAAATGACTTCCTTTATAAATTTACGAATATTAAATGATTTCACAGAAAGAGATATTTTTTAAGGAGTTTTAATGATTATTTCAACTATGTAAACATCCTATAATGGATATTATTTTTCATTTATGTTGATTTATTATTAGTATAGTCTTTAATATCATATTGAATTTGTTGTGATATGTTTTATTGGGAATGTGTTAGTTTTATACCATTAATGATTTATGGTTAACAAATTGACATTTCGTATGCTAGTTTTAATACTGATGTTTATGTTAGGTTACAACATTCTCATATGAGGAACGTAGTGGGAATAGTAAGTGATGGGTGGTCCCACTATAGCCCCAAGATGAATCGGTAGGTCTGATGAGACAAACTAGTGTCTTGGAACAAGGCCTTGGAAAACATTTTATATGTAGTCATGGGACAAGGCGTTGACTATGTGGTAATGATATCCAGTATTAGGTATTCCCACATTATGAAATTAGTAATTACATTTGATTATTCGACTATTAGAATATCCAGGTGCATGGTTATATAGTGATGTTTCATTTCTTCCCATATTATGTTTGAGATGATGTTTAAAAAAGTTGTTTTTTTTTATTACACTTCTCGCCTTAAAAGTTTATAGCTTCTTCTTAATTATTTATCCTTACCAAGCATCTGAGCTCACCACTTCCTTATGTTTTATTTTCCCATGATTCTAAGAAGTGTATTATGATTAATATGTAGGGTTATGCTATGTTAAAAATGGTGTTATCAAACTATTATTTATGTTTTGTTGAATGTTATAAAATGTAATGTAACATTCAATTAAGTAACATATTTCATAAGACAGCTAAAATGATTGGTCCATAAGGACTTCATTCCTTGTAAACATTTCAATGTATAAAAATATTAAATCATCTCCGGGCTTTTGGGGTTGGGGTGTTACAACAATTATATTATCAATTATTATTAAAAGTCGTATTTTAATTTCAATACATAAAAATTAAATTTAAAATATTCAAATAGTAAGATAATTATTAAATAAAATATATTATTAATTTTTTCAAATTAACTTTCAATAATTAAGGAAATCAAACATAACTTTGTCACATGTGTCATATCAGAACCATTTTTATTAAAAATTTTGTTTTTAATTTTTTTATTATGATACAATTATCTATTATAATGATTGTAATATATTTAAAATAAATATCCTCATCAAAATAGATTTTATATTAAAATGAAATAAATAAATAACTACTTTTAATCAAGTTATAATTAATTAATCAAAAGAAATTATATTTCAATACATTATTAAAAAAAGATACATGATGTAGAGAATATGTTATTAAATTAAATATTTTATTTAAAAATTAATCATTATAAATTATAATAATTACAATTTATAAAATAAATATTTAAATGAAATTTAAAACATTTATAAAAAGACATTGTTTTTTACTAGACAACATTTATTTTTTAAAAATATATAAAAATATAAACAAAGACAAATTTTTAGGGAGAAATAAAATTATTAATTTTATATAATTTAATTTAATTTTCAAAAAAATTAAGGATATAACATTTCTTAAATCATTCAGATAATGAATATAGTTTTTATAATAAATTTATATTCCATTATTTAATCATTTTAATTACATAACATCTATAAGAAATAAGTATTAGTGGTTTGGAATAATACTATATATAAAAAATGTATTAATAGTGTCTTCTAAATTTGTTATAGTTGGTTTTATGTTTGGTGTATCATAAAGATTCATTTTATAAAACAAATATTTATTCTTTATGATCAAAAATTTCATGCCATTATATTAACCACCATAAATAAATTTTTTCACTGCAATTATAATTATTTATTACTAAATGAAGAATATAAAAAATGATAAAATAAAAATTATACTATGATAAAAACCATAATATAATTTTTAACAGGGAAAAAATATTGCCCCAATGATTATTCATATGTGTTTATTTTTATATATAATATACAACATCATTTCCTTGATCATGGTTGGAATAAATCTTTAAAAAATGATATTATAATATCCAACCTAAATAATGTATGAGAATGTTAGAATGAAATCAGAATATGTATTTTCTAATGACACCTTCATTACATGCATGGGGATATTTCCGTTTAAGAATAAAATATATGAAACAATCTATAAAGAAATAACCACTATATGATTCTTAATGACAATGAAAGAAAACTATGCATTTTATTTATCAACATCATATATAATTAATGTACCACATTCACATCGAGCATATGGTCATATATCAATCATGCCTCATAAATGAATTTTGAACACACACACCAAATTTGAAAAAAAAAACAATGCCAATCCAATCATAAAAATCCATTTGAATAAGACGAATTTTTTTTAATATTTTTTCCCAAAATCCATATTAATATTCAATCAAGCCTTATTTTAGATTAAATTTTTTTAAATCATGAAACCAAATCACATTGATTAAAAAATTACAATAATTCCAAGCTATCACCATGAAACATAAATCATCAGTAATGATTATTTAAATCATTCTATGTAGAAATATTTCATAATAAATTTCATTAAATTAAATCTATCTAAAAATAAGGAAATCTGTTCTAGTAGGGGGAGTCTTGATTGAAGTCACATACCCTGATATATTATTATAAATGATAAAAAGATGGAAAAATGTCACAAAATTGAGTAAAAAACACTACAAAACATAATTAAATATATTCCTCCAACTTAATCCAATAGAAATATAATCATATTTAGAATCCACTAATTTACATTTCTCAACAATATGTATAGATGTAGGAAACTGATAGAGAAGGGGATATAGATCTATAAAAAACATCAATAACATTGATGAACGAATACTAACCAAAATCATAGTGGTTAAAATCACCAATAAATTGATTTAGACCACTTCTAATTTTATGCGATAACTTTACAGACATTTCAAATAAAAAAACCATGATAGGGCCACATTAGAGGTAAAATTAGCGGGCTAAATAAAAAAATGACTGTCATAAACTCTTTACCGAATTGTTTTCTTGTCATGCATGATTTAGTCACACTGTTAGAAATCTGGTGCACTAAATATGCACCAACCACTACCTCAAAGAAGAACCACACATAGTCAACTCACATAGTCCATAAACAATGCACAATTCATTCCGAACCCTCTACCTAAAATTGAGTAAATTATATTTTTTACGATCAGTTTTTTAATAGGATGCACCACAATTTGGAAAACTAATGTGCCACTGATGAGCCTTTTCATTTTACCATCTCTACTTATGAATGGTTTCCTATAGGTTTTTCTTGATTTTCCCAAACTAGCCACCATCTATTCACATGATGAAACCCCAAAATCCCTCCCAAAATTCACCAAACATTAAAAAATTCACCCATATATCACTGATATCAAGAAAATATAATTAAATAGTTAATAAATCAAAATAATTTTGCTAAATGATCTCCACCATTGTTTTTTCCATCCCCCAAATGTAGAAAACAATCATTTCCCTGAAAGTGTTTTAGACATTTCCCTTTCATTTCCATCATGTGTTCCAATATTTCTTCCTGAATATGATTAATTTTCCAAAGATACCATGAGAGATTGATGCTTTATTTATTCTAGATGTTCACATTCATACCTAACTTCTATATAAGGATTTATACCAATGAATACATTAGATCTAGGTCAACATCATCCCATTAAATTACATGGTTAGGTTCAGGCGGATACCTTTCTAATTGAGATACATGGAACACATTATGCACCATACTCAACACAAGTGGCAATGAAAAATGATATTCCTCCTAACTAAATCTTTCTTGATTCTCAAAAGGGAGCATGTATCAAGGATATAACTCTAACTTCTTTTCAAAATTACATTATCTAAGCCGTGAAGATACACTCAAGAAAACAATATCACCCACTGTGAAAGACAAAAAACAACAATGAAGACCCCCATAAGATTTCTAAAAACTATGAGCCATCAATATCCATTTCCAGATCAACTTAATCTTCTACATTGTATATTAGAATTCGATCAACCTGACCGGTGAATATTCACATGTTTCCACACAAAAAAGTGGAGAACAATAATGATTCAGATACAATATCTCAAATGGATCCATATGAATCAATTCTTGAAAGATGTTTTTATAATAGATCTCGAAGATGGGTATGTGATCTTCCCATGAGCCATAAAAATAAATTACATAAGACAAAAACAAGTTATTCAATATCTGTATCTTTATTTTATATTCCTTATTTAGTCTGAGGATGATAGACCATAGTCATAATCAACTGAGTCTTAAGGTATTTTTATATCAATTTATAGAAATTAGGCTTTAACATATGATCTCTATAATAAATAATTGAAATTAGTTTTCCATGACACTATATCACCTACTAGATATATATTTTGGGTATTTATTTTAATATGAGTTTCATTAATAAGGATAAAATGTGAAAACATTGTTAGTTGATCCATAGTCACAAATATTTTAACATGATTTTGAAAAATCATTTAAGGACCTATAATTTCAATCATATCTATCTATAATAATATCTACAATGGAATAGTAAATGACTGAAACATAATTTATTTTTGTTGATAATCAACCTTAACATGCTAAAAATATATTTATCTGGAATCTAACTCATACAGCATTCTTTTTATGTTGACAGACCAAAAATGTTCATTCAATTCCTTATATATATATTAAATATTATAGGTTGAACAAAAAATTTGAAATGGTTGTTGTAAGGACCCAAATCATTGTTTCGATTATGGATCTAGATTTTTGGTTTTTTGAGGAAATAGAAATCATTTGGAAATTTTCTAATTCCATGTCGTGTACTCCTGAGTACACATTGTGTACCCAGTTTCTACTGGTTTCCCAACACTGGCCGTGTAAAGGCCGCGTACATGGCCATGTGGATGGCCTCAAATATTGACTGATTGAGGCATGCAACTGTACTTTACATTAAATGAAAATGCGTTGTAATTTTATTTTTATTTAATTAATCAAATTGAGGTCGCATCTAATCTACAATATGATCTTCTTCTAACCTTGTTTCCTCCAGGAGCGACTGGGAGTGACGATCGATGTCCAATCCACCATTTCTCTGTCAAATGTCTAATTTGTACTAAAAAAGGCATATTAGAATCTCATTGATGAGTCCTTCCTTCATCAAGGGCCTCACTTCCTATTTTATCCCCTTTGTTGACTTTTCCATGGTTGAATGTTTTTTTAACTTTTTCTATATATATGATGTTCTAGGATGGAATTCGTGAGCAAGCATCATACAATGTCGAGGTGGGTGGTTTTTCGCATCAGAGATTGTCTTTGAGTTATATGTGACTACTTGTTGATTATCCCGCATTCGATTATTTCAGGTTAAAGAATTGAACCCTTTTATTATCTTCTATAGATTGTTGGATAGATTAAGGGATTTTATTGATATTTTATTCTATATTTTATGCTTAGGGGAGACCCCATGGGTAGTTTTTCCTAGTTGAATGTTTATGACTGTTTGGTCTATGTTTCATATGAAACAAACCTTGTTTCATAGCCTTGTTTGTTATGTTGGAATTTATTTCTTAATTACGGCATGTTAAATTCTTTTCTTATGTATTATAACTTCTTAGATTTGTAGTAATTGAGATTAATTTGTGTTTTGGATATATTTTCTGCACGATTGTATTACCTAGGTTTGTGATAACCTGGTGTAGATAGTATTTAAGGGGAATTGATGTTGAGGACTACCTCCTAGTATCTGTAATGTTTACATTATGATACCATAGGGGTATAGATAGTGATTTATCCCTCAGAGTGTAAATAGTATACCATTAATAAACCATAGGAGGAATTGAAATTGAGTTCTTACATAGAGAGTCTGTATTATATCGTTAAAAGACCACTGGCGGAATTTACGGTGAGTGCTTCCCTAGAGAATCATTTTTCATGAGACCAAAGGGGTTAGACTATGTGAGCTTCCACATAAGGATGTGATATATTTATATAATTTGGGATATTTTGAACTAGAGGGGTTAGAGTTTGACATATCACCCATATGGTTTCTTTTGAATGATTGATTGAATGTGACGAGTTTTCCAAGGCAGAGCACTAGCTTGGACTCTGTCATACTTGATTATAAGTTGTTCATATGAGAAAACATTTTTTATTTTACATAGGGGATACAGATCATATGCTAGATCCCAAGATTCCATTTTTCAACATTTTGAATAATTATAAAATTTAATTGAATGTAATTGGAAACTGAATGATTGTTTACATGTGAGTCCATACTTATTTGTTACTTTATTTACATATTAGATTCTATATATTTTGACTAATAACCAGGAACATAGCTTTTGGTGCTTACCTACTGTGATTTTTCTGAAACCATGTTTTTAACATACCTTTGGGCTTGAATAAGTTATATGGTAGAAATTGTAGATAAGATAAAACTCCCATCTTCCTAGGTACATTATTGATGTGGATCTGGAGATCATGATACCAAGATGAGGATTGCAATGCTGCCAGATATTACTTGTTTTTTTTAAATTGGTTTAGTAATAAATTTCTAAACTTTTTAATTTTCTGTATTTATCCTAGAAATATGTGAGATGAATCATTTATATCCATGATTTTGATATTTATTTTCTATTAGTATTCTGTTGTTTACTTATGTTGTATGGTATTACTGTTTCTGGTTTATTTACTATTTGATTCCATTGTGTTACTATGTCAATTAGAGAATAGTTTCCCCATAATCACACTGATGTCCCTCACTTTAGGTCGGTTTCATTTGGTATTCATGGAAATGCACTTGATCCCATTTGAGCAACCGGGTACAGGGCACTATTGGGCGGCACCCAGACCTAGGATATTACAAAGTGGAATCAGAGGGGTTATTTTATGTTTTCTCTTATTATTTGGAGCCTGTAGATTGGGATCTGAAAGAATAAGTAGTTGGTAATATGTTTTTCATGGGTGTAGCTATCCCATGTATAGGGAAAGCCGTATTACATCGATTATTTAAATTTTTCTGGTTTTTCAATTTTTATAGATGATTTGATTTCACCATTGGATGATTCACTTCTATTATATTGTTATCTATGATGTTATTGATGATTTATTTCTATTGCAACCTGATGAGAGGAGGGTATTCCATCTAATGCTTCATATGGTCAAATTATAGATAGCACATTTCTTGCATTATATTCATGCCATTTAGGTTGCATTACCAATTGAATTTAGTTTTGATAGATGTTGCGAAAGATATGGATGATATTGTGATAGATGATTTGATATAATTCCTTCTCTTTGATAGGGAATTGCTAATATGTAATTTTTGTTTTGGATGGTTTCAAAACACGGGTCCCTAAGGTGTTATTGGCCCTCTTTGATTGAAATTTGGTATATCATGTGTGATATTTTTATTTTTTTTCAAGTTATCATGTAGAATATGTTACCAATAATTGATTCGAGGGAGTATAGGTTCTAACAGGTCATAATTTTTCATTACAGATGAAAAATTGTTTGTTTTAAGGGTTCTGGAAAAGTATCAGAGTCTTACTATCAAGAAACACAGAACAAACGGCGTGTGGTGTTATGAAAACACTTCATGTGTTATTCTGTTTTGGATGAAACAACATTTCGTATGTACCCAATGCGTATAGTATGTACACATAGTGTATTCATTAACCATGTGACTGACTATGTGATCATATAAAAGGGTTTGAAAATGTTTGGTAGAATATTATGTGTACTTTGAGAACACGTCGTGTTATAAGGACCAAGTATCTAGTTGTGTTACTGATGACACAAATGGATGAAACTGAGTTAGTACATGTAGTTTATAGTTTGAAAAATTCGTATGGATGTTAGCCAAGTCTCTGAGTGTGTGGATAATGACAGGGCTTTTAATGGATTAGGTAGTTCATGTTGTGTCAAGGGTTAACACGCCTTTTAATGTTACCTAGGAGATAATATGGTTGTTTATCTATGTATAGAAACTTGGGATAGAGGGAAAATTCAAGAATTTGTGTCTTAGGATGAACACGTCGTGTGTGTGGGTGTTAGAGAACCTGGTTTGGTAGAGGTACATGCCCAAGTTGAATTGTAAGGGAACACACCATGTATGGGTTATAAATGCATTGTACCCATATTTAGTGAAACATTATTATTCCATTCCCTTGTTACTTTCATGTACATATATGTTTTATTATTTAATAATCATGAACCGAGTTGTGCACTTTACCTTACAGATTCATTCCACTGAGACATCCTCTAGTCTTATGCCAGAAAAATGGGAATGACCTGACCCCAGAAATTGTATTTCAAGGACTAACAGCTGATCCTCTTTCCATTTCCCATCTTAGAACCTACTGTTATAACAAACACTGGTGTTGATACAATGTTTCTAGAAGGCTTTATGATATTTATGATGGCCAATAAGGGAGAACCACGTCCCACCCCATCTATAGGAGAGTTTTTGAGGGATTTTCAGCAATATCATCCACCCAAATTCTCAGGGGATTGAGTACCTCAGGCTTCATAGTAATGGTTAGAATCCATGAAGTCAATATTCAAGAATTTCGATACAACTCTTGAGATTAGGAGAAAATCACAACATACATACTTTGAGATTCATCCATGTGATGGTGGGATGTGATATCACAGATGGGATAACAACGAATTATGGCTTGGGATGAGTTCCTATAGATAGTCGTTGACTATTTATACCCAGAGACCTAGAGGAACAACTAATCCTAAGAGTTCATTGGATTGAAATTGGGTACTATTTTAGTTATGGAGTATTCTTCTTGCAACATAGATCTGTAGTGCTTCACACACATTCTGGGGGTGACTAGTTATTTCTGGCCATGATGTTTGAAGATGGTTTCAGACATGACTTCCAATATCAAGTGAAAATCATCATGTGGAGTTCTATATATTTAATATAAAACATTTCAGAAATCACTGAGCAAAATATGAGGGAGTATTAAGCTGTTAACCCAGGAGGTTCAATATACTAATTCGGTACTCCTCTAACTGATAATAGGAAGCGTTACATGGAGCTGACACATTGAGATCTGATATGGTAGGATACTCCTTCAGATAGCCATGTGGTATGTTGTATGTGATAGAAGAGCAGTCATACGAGGGCACATTTATTTAAAGACTTAGTTAAGTGCTGATCTTGTGGCATCATGAGCCATCTTTAGCATTTTAGTCAGTTTTTCTCACCAACAGTATTTGATTGGGTTTCTGATATGACTCCACATTCAGGTGGAAGACCACCAGTTTCCCATTATTCAGGGAACTAGAGATCATCAGGCCATTCTGACTAAAGAGGTGGTTATGGTAGTGGGAGTCAGGCTACAAGTATTCAAGATCATAGGGTGGACCAGATTAGGGTAGTCTGGAAGTGTCACATGGTCATGATATAAGATCGAACTTTTCAGTGGAGTAGACCTACCAAGAGTAGGATCTCAGACCCTCTTTGGTTAGTTGTATTATTCTAGATACCATAGTTTTTGTTTATTCTATTTTTGATAGAGAAGCTTTCCATATTTTCATACATATATCTATTTTAGAGATACATAGGCTCTATATCCTTAATTTTGAGGATGTTATGATGTTGGATCTATTGGGGATTACAAAAGCTAGTGTACATTAGCGCAAGGAGTTACCTTTGAGGTTTGTGGGTTCACTTCTCATTGGACCTCTATATCTAGGAGATGACAGGATTTGATTTCATTCTCAATATTTAATGGTTAGTCTATTTGTAGGAATTAATTGACTATTATCATCGCATGGTGAGTTTCACGTCACCAAAGGGAACGTCCTTTCTACATAAGGGTGAATGGGACGTTCAGGAAGAAATAGTTGGACCCAAGCATCATGGGTTGTGAGTAATTAAAGCCCGGATTAATAGTTTATATCTGGATAAATTTGGGACTTCAAAAATGGACAATCCTCTAGTTGTGGATCATTTAAGCGATGTATTTCGAAATTAAATTTCAGGTTTACATCATGATCGATCGGAAGATTTATATATAGAGAACGTGCAAGGAGCATCGTCAGTTTCCATTCATCCTTATAGGATTGCTACAAAAGAGTAACAAGAGATCAAGAAGCATTTATAGGTGTTGTAGGGAAAGTGTTTCATATGACCCAATACTTCTCCTTGAGGTTTTCTTATACTTTTGGTGATGAATGTGGACAATACCTTCAAACATTCTGGGGATTTTCGGAATCTGAACGCGTTTATAGTCATGGACTGATATCCATATCCAATGACTGATGATATCTTGGATCATCTTTAATGAGAACACATGTTCTAGAATATTTTCATGAGATCTGGTTATCATCATTTATTAACTATACAATTAGATATACTTCTTACAACCTTTTGGAGTAGGTGTGGTCTATATTTGTATATGGTAATGTCGTTCATTCTCACAAACACACCAACAGTTTTCATAGAACAGGGGAACTGAGTGATACATCTATACTAGTATTCTTTTATATAAGTCATCATGGAATATATATTGGTGTACTATCAAAATAATCACCACCATTCAAACCATCTTGACTTCGTTTTGAGTTCTCTAAAAAGAATTAGTTATATGCAAATCTCTCAAAATTCCTCTTTTGGAGGGAACATATTTACTTCTTGGGTCATGTTATCTCAGAGACAGGAGTGTCAGTTGACCCAGAGAAAATGAGAGCAGTAGTTTCTTGAGAGTATATGAAGAACGTATTTGAGTTATAGTGTTTTATGGGGATGAATGGTTACTACATACACTTTATACATGACTTTTCAAGCTTATATGTTCCACTATCAGGCCTGAATAGGAAGGTTGGGATGTGCTTGTGGGGGTATTCTATTGAGTCGGACTATTAAGAGTTGAAATGAGGTTGAATTCATCACTAATACTATACTTTCGAGATTAGGGAAATAGTTACATTATTTAATGTGATGCATCTTGAATCGGGTTGGGTGAAGTGCTTATGCTGGGGGAGGAGACATTTCTTATGGGGCTCAATAGCTAAGGCCACAAGAGTAGAATATCCCAATTTATGATTTTGAGTTGGTTGCAGTTTTTAATTGTTTATGTTGTTGGATAAATTATCTATTGGGATTTAATTTCGGGGATTTCACATACCAATAATGTCTATAGTATAACATTACCCTGTATGATCTTAATTTGAGATTGTGAATGTGGTTTGAGTAATTTTATTATTTTGACATTGATCTTTCCAAAATGTCTGGGAAAGGAAACGTAGTGGATAGTGCATGGAGTAGAAGGTCACTCACACATGAAATTCTGAAGGCCGACATGGAGTGGTATCTTGTGGCTCTATTATTTAAGACAAATTTTTAGGTGCATGAGAAAATGGGGAAGACTTTTTTTCTTCTCTAGTTCTTACCTCTAAAATTTTGGATTGAGTGTGAATGAGGTAGCTATCAGATTCTAAACACCTATTCATAGGGTAGAGTGTCTCAGTACAAGACCCTATTCTTGGTTGTATCGTAGGAGTGGATGAGGTATTTCATTTTCATGGGTGTGTGTGGGTATCATCAGAAAAAAGTGAGGAGCTATTGTGAGATGTTCATTACTTAATTTTGGTAGTTCAACCTACTATCAACATAATGTATCCAGATATACACCGTCATTATTGGTAGCCATGTATGAAGATCGATGTTGTTGGTTTTGTGATAAGTTCTTCCAACTGTCAGTAGGTAGAGGCAGAGAATCAACGACCGATTAGGATTTTATAGCAGTTACCAATTCCGAAGTTGATGTGTAATGTTGACGATATAGATTTTGTGACAGCTTTACCAAGTTCACCTCAAGATAATGATTTTGTTTTAGATGTCATTGACTGAATTATGCAGGTTTGACACTTCATACTAATCAACAATACCTTCAATTTTGATGAACATGGATGGTTGTACATCTCAAATATTATACTATTGCATGGTGTTCCATAATCTATCATTTCAGAAAGGGATGCACATTTTACAACTAAGGTGTGATAGGGACCACAGGGGGATTTTGGTACATAGGTACTTCTGTTTTTATCTTACCATCCACAGATAGATGGCCAGTCCTAGTGCATGATTCAGTTGTCGGAGGACATGCTTCAAGAATGTTTCCTATTTTTTGGGGTTTCTTTGGAGAAACACAAAAACCTAGTGGAGTTTTCCTAAAATGAGAGTTTTCATATGACGATTCAGATGTCACATTATGAGGCTTTGTACTGTTGGCCTTTCTGATCAACCCCTATATTGGATGGAAGTAGGACATGATGTTATGGTGGGACCTCTTCTTATCATGATGACCACTGAGCAGGTGGAGTTGATTTGTAAGATGATGGATACTATACAGTCTCACAATAAACCTTATACTGATCAATAGAGACAACATCTAGGGTTTGAGGTAAGAGGTCATGTTTCATAGGTATAACACCGATGTTTGGACACATGAGGATTAAATGATAGGGGAATCTTTTACCAAGATATGTTGGACCGTTTGATGTTTTTGAGGGTGTCGTTACAGATGAAAATATGTTGTCGTTACCTTAGAGGTACCAGGCTATGGATGACGTCATTCATGTATCTCAGCTACATCATCACTTTTCAGACTATTCTCATGTCTTATGACCCATGGAGGTTGAGTTAATGTTGAATGAATCCTCCTAGGATCACCCTCTACAGATTGTGGATAGCAGTACAAATATTATAAATGGATGGATTGTTTCTCTAGTATGGGTTAAATGGTAGCATGGTAGGGTACACGATGAGACATGGTAGATGGAGGCCAACGTGCGATGACAGTGGCCAATGTTGTTTGAAGTTTCTTCTTCAACACACATAGAAGGGAAATTTGGGGAATCATTGTAACGCCCCGACCCCAGCAACCCAGAGTCGGTGCATTACTTCCTAACATTGACATGATCACAAAAGATCAAGTCTCGAAAGACCGATTAGTTTAGTAGCCTTGGAAACACTAGATACATTCATAAGTCTTACATTACATCATAAAGTGAAAAACTAATAACAAATTCATCATAGTCCACACTCATATCCTCTTCTGACTATCCCTCCAGGTCATTCATAAAATAATTATTCACATCCTGGAAAATATTAAAGCATTGAAAGGGGTGAGCTCAGATGCTCAGTAAGGATGACAATATTGCGGAAGCTTTTATAAATAAACATAAACATTTAAGGCAATGTATGACTAAAACAAACGCCTTTTAAACTTGAACTTCAACATAATATGGAAAAAGTGAAATGAGATAATTCCATTTACTTATTCACATGGATATTCTACTAGTCGAATAATCACATGAAATATCAATAACCACTTTCATAATGATGGAATTCATAATGCCAGACTATCATAACCACGTAGCCAAGGCCTCGTGCCAAGACCACAAATAAGATTTTGTCAAGGCCTCATGCCAAGACACTAGTTTGTCTCATGAGACCTACTGATGCATCTAGTTTATGACATTGTTTAGAAATGGCGCCTAGTGGAAGGAATGGAAACCATATCAATACATGTACTCCGTGAAGGGATTTCCCTCCTACTCAAGACAATTAATGTGGATCTGGAGATACAATTGGTTCTGATCAACTTATTACCATACTAGGACAACTCACTCAGGTTATGAATAATAACCTTACTCGTATGGAGAACCCTGATCCGCAACGTGGAGGATCAATGTTAGATCGCTTCATGAGGCAACAACCACCAACATTTAATGGGGGTACAAATCCATTAGTAGCTGATCAATGGATAAACTCCTTAGAGAAAATATTCCACGCCTTGGGGAGTAGTGAAAGGGAAAAGGTTATCATGGCAGTTTACCGCCTCATAGGAGATGCCGATCAATGGTGGTCACTGATTCAAAACAAAAAGGATGATGAAGAAGTATCAAATATGGAATGGAGAGAGTTCAAATATCTTTTCATAGAAAAATACTTTCCACATGACCATCTAGAAGATATGGAAAGACAATTTTTGAGTCTGAGACAAAAGGAGGATGATAATGTCGCAAAGTATGAGGCCGACTTAAGGATAGGGAGACATTCTGCAGATTATATAGGTAACCCGAGAAGTAAGATTGATCGTTTATTTGATGGGTTAAAACCATTTCTCCATCGAGCTTTAGTATCACAATCTTTCTCAACATACGAAGATATTTTCTTGTGTGCAGTCAAGATGGAAAAGGAATTCTCTTAGTCTCATGACTTTAAAGCAAAGCAAGAAAAGAAGAGAATGGTGGAACAAGAGACGGATAAAAGGAAAAAGGGAAAGAAGGATTTTCCATTATGCGACAATTGTGGGGAGAATCACCCTGGTACATGCCTAAGGGGAATGGGAGTTTGTTACAAATGTGGAGAAAGAGGTCACTAGGCTCGTGATTGCAAGGGAAAGAAAAAGGCTTTCAATGTTGAATGTTTCAATTGTAGGGAAATGGGGAATTATTCAAATGAATGTCCTAAGCGTCAGGAAAACATACCTCAGAAAAAGGCCAAGGGATCAAGGCCAATCTTATGTTGTTACTACAGTTGAAGTTGAATAATTAATGTATTGGTGCTTTTAGACTCATGGATTATATTCTGGTTATTAGAATAATGTGATATATATAAGGATTGTACTAAAATACTTGTTGTTTCAGTAATGTTTTAATATGATGAAGGTAATCATATTTTATGTATGTGACAATAAGAGAAGCTTTACTTTGTTTGGGGAATCTGATGTTACAATTGATTTTGTATTATAGAGACCTTTTAGAAAAAGTCTGGACGGAGGTATTTTGGATAACTATAAAAGTTGGAATGGATTTTGTTGATCTTTTTATAGTATTGTTTAAGGTTAAAACATTTCTGAAGATTATTTTTGGAATATTATAATACTATAGTTTTAGGAAAAGGACAACCTGCAGGGTGGGGAATAACCCACCGTGTCGGACAAAGCTGTAGGAATCGAACCCACAACCATAGTGCGACAGGCCTTTATCACCTACCACTAGCCTAGAGGAAGTCCCTGGCTAATACAAAATATTTTTACTAATCTAAATGGTATGTGTTAATATTTGTAACCTTAAACAATTAGGATAAATAGAATATTTTTGAGTTCTATTATCTTTTTGAGTGAAAGATGAGTTTGGGGTAGAAATTAGTTGAAGGTTGAAACTCTACTTGTCATGAATAAATATATATATATATACCTATATCTTATTCTATGAATAAATTAATTCTTAAACATTATTAAAGTGATATTAAAACCAAACAAAATGTGTTATCCTAATACCTTATGTCTTGTTGAACTGATGATATTTTAAATCAACATAGATTGAAGGCTTTGAGGCCCTCAATTTGACCCTTGTTTGTGATTGATAACCTCAATCACTCCCTACAAATATTTGCGTTTTTCCTCCAATTATATTTCTCTAATTTCCACTAATTTACTCCTAATCGAGATCATAATTGGGTGGGGACTTTTTCATTTCCCTTTCCCTCTTATTAATGCTAAATTTTATTAACCTTATTTCCGATGTGGGTTTTCCACAATGGTATTTTCTATTTTCAACATTTTATTTTCCAAGAAAAATTTCAAATTGCAAGAACGCAATTTATTGAAAGAGGGGATAATGTAACACCCCGAGCTTCCACGATACACTTCTCATTCAATAATGCAATAGCCTGCAGTGTACGCCACATTGAGTTCTAACTCACCGTGACTAATCAATGTAGCCGTTATGAATAGTAATACGCACTTTTTAAAATTATAGAAATTTTATATTTCAAAATGGAATTCATTTTTGTATTCCTAATATTGAAATTAGCCTATGTTGAATATTTTGTAATTTTCGGAGAACTTCCAAATTTTTATGAATAGTGAAAAATACTTAAAACAACTTTTTCAATAAAAATAATTTATAGTGATAAGTTATACTCTTTAGTGGTTTTAATGTATAATTATAATATATTTTTACCATTTTATCCAATGGTGTTCATTGAAATTAATTTCAATTTGAAATTGGGCATGAACAATTGTCAATCTTTTAATATAAATTGTTTCTTAAAAATAGGGTATTTGTTGTGACAACGGGAATTAATTATAAAATTAATTAATGAAACTTCTATGTTTGGAATTTTTTAAGATATACATCATTTTTGAAATCGGAATATCAAATATAGATTTGGGTGAATTTTTGGGATTTTTCTGAAAAATTTCAATTTTTGATGAACAGTGAAACCACTAAGTGGTACTTATAAAAACTGATTTTTCGTTTAAATGAAATTTTACCACTTCTGGGTTTTGAATTTCAAAAATCCGACATACATGGTTGTCATTATGAAGTAAAATGTGGTTCAATGAGATTAAAATAATTTTTTGGTGAATAGTAACATTTATGTTCTTAATCGCGATTAGAGGTAATTAGTGTAGTTTAAGGTAAAAATAATGTTTTAATAATATGAGATGAGATTGACACATTTCCTACCCTCATTGGATGTGCCGTGGCCGACCAAGACAATCCATGGGTCAAATTGGGGACCCCATGGAGCCACATTAGTTGGAAAATGACATAAATACATTTTATTTAATGTTAAAGTAAAAAATGACACAAACATGAAATGTTTTACTAAAACAATTTTTACACGGGGTTATACAAGTCATATTTTTTACTATAAATAGTCATTGGAAATCTAAAAAGAATTTCTACATCATAGTATTTTTTTTATATAATTTTGAGACATTAAATAAATTAAATTATTTATGACATCATGATGATGCAGTGATGACCTCATTATTTAACGATTTAAATAAAATAAAGAGATAATGTAAAATCCAAAGCTTAAACTTGTCAAAAACCTATTGGATGAGTAGATTTAGTAACCTTACCACCTTACACTCGAATTATATAATTGTGGGACCTCTAAAATACGAAACTCATTTTATAATAAAGTGACTTTTTTTTACTTTCCAAGAGTGCCCCTCCTCTCCACTTATAAAAGGCCCCCACCTCTACCACCTTACTCACACTTTCAAAGCCTTTTGGCTCGAAAAAACACTACCCAAATACTCTCCCAAATTCCATCCCTTACTCCTATAAGCCTCACTTTGGACAGAAGTCTTCCCAAGGAAGCCTTTGGCTCAAATCAAAAGTGTTAGCCAATTTTAAGGTAATGTCTTCTCTTATGTTATTTTGTTTTATTTTGCTTATCCAAACCCTTAAACTATTTTTATTCCTTTATTTTGTAACAAAACCGGTATCCTAAATATACTAGGATGTTGTTATAATGAGTATTCGAGCTACACATACACACACCTACATCTAATGGTTAAAGAACATAGGGTTTCTGTGGATGGAGAATTTCTTCCTAACAAAACTATGATTGGTAAACACTCATAAAACACCTTCAAAGGTGGCCATTAGGATGTCAATATATTTATAACTGATATATAATATGTTTATGTTTTACTTAAGGTTCTGTATTTTTCATTTATGGAATACCTTTGTTGTTTCCATTATGGGTAAACGTGATATTTTCATTTTAGGAAGTGCGTACTACCGCCCCCTCAAAGTGATTTGAATCGTTAATGCCATATGTGGGATGTATAAAGGATGGAGTAAATGATATTATATATGATGTTATACTGGAATTATAATATACCTTTATATAATTATGATTTCATTAAATATGAAATAGAAATGAATGTAGCGTTCATGCGTACGTACGGCTTACCGTCTCCATGAACGGTGCATTTCATTTCTTACCTCTAAACGTTATGGAATATTATAAATGCATATATATACTGGATATATATGAGGTATATGATATCTATATAATGAATATAATTATGGATATAGTGGATATATCACCACATGTACAACTTGTAATTATAAGAATGTTATTTTTGACTCAGGTACCTAAGATCGACAAAATGACCGTTATAAACTTAAATAATTACATAATGTGCATAACATGGTAATAAGGGATATAAAAGGAATAATGAACATGAAAAAGGTTAAAGAACGGTCGAGTCAGGACAGGACGCAAGGTAAGGAAACTTCTTAACCCAATTTCAATTCTTTGGCTTAATCTCCTAATTTCAAATTATGTCATGATATTATTATGTATTATTTTGTATTTTTAATTTATTTATGTTTACCAATAGTGAATACACATAATAGATCTATTTTATTTTAAAAATGATCTTTTTAAGGACTTCGTCCCAATCTCCTTTCATTGAGGCATATTTGGTTTTATACACAACTTTCATTTATACGGTGTATAAACCCCTTTGACTTTTATGTTTATTCAAAAGTAATCTTTTTTTATAAGAAGCGTTTTACTAAACGACAGAAAGGGAATGTTTTTCTTTCCTTACATATGCGGCGACAACGACTTCTCCGCCGCCGTGACCATTATTTGAGTTTCGGATTCCTCTATAAGCCATCACATTTTTTTAATGAAAAATAAATACAAAGTTTTAACTTTCTTTTATTTGGGTATTGAAAATGGTTTTGAAAGCGTTTTTATTATATCAATGTTTTGTATTGTTATCTTGTTATTGAAATGTGGAAATGTTATGTTTCCTTTATGCATGTTTTATGTGATACGGTTATGTTATGGTTTATGAAATGTTTAAACCTATTCACATGAGGAATTCATTGGACTTAATTGGTGACGGGTGGAGGCCGCTATAGCTCCTCGATGCATCGGTAGGTCTCATGAGACAAACTAGTGTCTTGGCACAAGGCCTAGACAAAATCTTATTTTTGGTCTTGGCACGAGGCCTTGGCAACGTGGTTATGATATTCTGGCATTATGCATTCCATCATTATGAAAGTGGTTATTGATATTGAATGTGATTATTAGACCAGTAGAATATCCATATGAATAAGTAAATGGCATTCTCTCATTTTACTTTTTCTATATTATGTTGAAGTTCATGTTTAAAAGGCGTTTGTTTTAGTCATATATTGCCTTAAATGTTTATGTTTATTTATGAATGCTTCTGCAATATTGTTATCCTTACTGAGCATCTGAGCTCACCCCTTTCAATGTTTTAATATTTTCCAGGATGTGAAGAAGTATTTTATGAATGACCTACAGGGATAGTCAAAAGAGGATATGAGTGTGGACTATGAAGACTTTGTTATTAGTTTTTCACTTTATGATGTAATGTAAGACTTATGAATGTATCTAGTGTTTCCAAGGCTACTAAACTAATCGGTCTTTCGAGACTTGATCTTTTGTGATCATGCCAATGTTACGAAGTAATGCACCGACTCTGGGTAGCTAGGGTCGGGGCGTTACAATCATTCCTTTATGTTGGATATTTCTATGAACATGGATCATCATTTTATGTATAGATATTTATTTAATTTTATTTTGGAAAATGAATGAATTTTGAAATTTTCTAGGTACACACCATGTAGTCTTGAGTACACACAATGCATTTGGCTTCCATAGGTAGTCGTGTACTTGCTATGTAATGGCCGAGTACAAGGCTGTGTAGAATACCTAATGTGGGGGCTGGTTGAGGCATGTATAAGGTGTGTACATTAAATAAACACCCCATATACATCTTTTAATTTTTTTAATTGGACTGGGGTCATGTCTAGTTTCCAAAACGATCTTCTTCTAACATCATGTCATCCAAGATAATCAGTGAGTGAAAATAAATGTCTGAAAATCCTTTTCTAAATCCGAGGTCTGATTTGAACTATGGTGACGGTGTTGGAATCCCACCAGTGAGCCTTTCCTTCTTCTACAGCATCACTTCATGTTTTCTATAATTTCATGAGTTAATCATGGTTGAAAATTTTGGACCTTTTAGAATGTATTTGATGTTCTAGGCCAATTCATGGGCCAATGTTCATGAGTGATCATAGTAAAACATCTAGGTAGGTAGTTTTTTTCTTTTTGGATATATTCATTGAGTTATATATCCCTAATTGTCAATTAACCATGATTCATGTATTTCTTGTTAATTAATTTAACCCTATTACTATCTACCTATGATTTATTTATTGATTAAGTGTTTTGGTTGATATGATATGCTAAATTTATGCTTTAGGGAGCCTTTTATGATGAAATTTTATGACTGTTTGGTTCTTGTTTACTATGAGGTGAACCTTGTTTGGTCCTTGTTGTTTGTCATGTTAGAATTGATTTCACAATTGATGCTTGTTAATTGAATATTTTTTGTATAGTAGCTTCATAACCTTGTAGTAGTTGAGATTACATTGGGATGTCCGGTAGCATTTTTTCATTATTGTATTACCTAGGTGTGTGAGAACCTGGTGTAGTTAGACCCTATGGGGAATTGATGTTGAGGGTTTCCCCCATAGAGTCTGTTATGTTTAAATTGTGAGACCACATGGGGGGGGTGGGGGGTTGATGGTGGGATATCCATCAGATTGTATATATTATACTATTATGATACCACATGGGGAATTGGTGTTGAGTACTTTATCAGCGAAACGGTAGTTTATTGTTAAAAGACCCCATGGGGAATTGACGATGAGTACTTCCCCATAGAGTCTTCGTTCATGACACCAGAGGGGTTAGATAGTGTGATCTTCACCATAGGATCATGATATTTTTATATAATTTTTGATATGTTGAACCAGAGGGGATAGACTGAGAGATCCATCCATCATGGTTTATAGTGAATTATGGATTTATTTTTACAAGTCTTCCAAGCCAGAGCACAAACTTGGACTTGGTCATACATGATTGTTATATGGTATTTCGAGACATTTTTTTTTCAAGGGATACAGAGCTTCGCCTTGATCTCAGTATTTCATTATTCAATGGTTTGAATAATTAATAAATGTAAATTAATGTAATTGAAAATTGTAGGATTGTTTACTTTTGAGTACATACATGTTTATTGATTCAGTTTTCATATTTCCTAATATATATTTAGTGATAGTTAGGCATAGATCCATAGGAGGATTCCTTTCGGGATTCTTCTCACAACTCATTTGGGTCATGCTTTTGGTCCAAAAAATATTATATGGTAACAATTATAGATAAGGGAAAACACCTTTTTCCATGAGGTAATTGATTGATATGGAGGTGGAGAACATGGGAAAAATCTGGGGCGTGAGATGCTACATGAGTATACTTGTTTTCTTTTTTACTTCGGGTTAGTACTGTATTTCCATCATTGTGACTTGTGAGGCTCTTTTCCTAGAGATATGTGATATAAATCATTTATAAATGTGCTCTAGTTGTTTATTTATTATCATTATTCCATTTTTTACTTCTTTTGTATGGAATTACTATTTATTATATTGTTTATTATTTGATTCTACTGTGTCACTCATCCAATATGGGAATACTTTCCTCAATATCACTCCCAAGGCCCTCACAAATAATTTGGCAGCCTCTGGTATTCATGGAAACGGCGTTGAGTCCATTTGACTAACCCGATATGGGGAAAATATGGGTGGCACCTAGACCAGAGATGTTACAGTGGTAAGCATGAAGAAGATGATCCAAGATTTCCATAGTTTCATCCATCCTATTTATAAACCACAAAACCAAACTCCCATCCAGCCTCCATCCATCAGTGGTCTCCCCACCAATGAGTTCTGGCCTCAAAACAATAAATTATGAATCGGTTGTCTATGAATCCTATACTGTATTCAAAAAATTAGGAAAAAATTAAACTGGAATCATAATCAAAAAATCTCCTTGTTCTACACATTCCACATTCATGTTGCCGATGACTGAAAATAGCTTCCACTCATCTGAAGCTTCTTTTTACAACTAAGCATATGAAATTTGAACTTAAGGCATATGTCATTTTATTTACTTTTCTTGTTGTATAAATCAAGTGAATGTTGATCATTTAGATATAATACATTCATATTATATTTCACATATTTAAATCTCGTTGAGAGAAAATATTTTTGAAAATCTTATGATCTGTGAAAATAATAAATTTTTTATATAATTGATAATGATTTCAGGATTTCAAATCATGGAAAACTATAGATAAATCCTGATTATGTATTGGGTAGTTCATATCTTTATACACTAACTTCCTTGATACCTATGTAACAATATGGTCTCCATGAATGAGAAAAAACAAAACCCAGTCCCCAATGAATCATATTACACTAAGTACCATTGTCATGATTCTGTAAATATCATGATCAGTGATAATTTATGTTAATATTTATTCTCTTGAGAAGATTTTTCTGAATTCTTTAGTACTTTGGAATGGAACACAATTCATTTTCAAATCATTAATAGTTTATTCAAGTCCTTATATTTCATTAAAAATTCATTGGTAATAACTATATAGACCAAGAAAACATCGAATGAAAAAAATATTCTTTGGCAGTTTCCAAGAGTGAAAAGCTTCAATATTATATCGATTGACTAAAACACCTCTTTTGAAAATTACATGGTGAAAAAAGAATACCTATAGTAACTAAAAATCTTACATATATTATTTATAATATTATTAGGGGTATCTGAAGATTTCTAACAACGTTACCAAGTGTTTCTCAGGCTTAGTCCATATCCATGAATACACAAAAAATTAATCAATAATGACCACCAAAAACAAATCCTAATATCAATAAGATATTTGATTCATCAATTCCATAAATACTAATTTTTTATTTGTATTAACATAAGGCATTACTACATATTCATAATTGACATATATGATTTTGAAAGATGTATTCAGAATATCCTTTTTCCAGACTCACTAGTGTTGATTTGCTAAACAGAATTTAATCAAATAGAACCATTGATTCCCCTAAATTGGTCAAACATGTCACCAATGAATGGACCTGTATAATTATTATATATCATTACATGGGTATGGTTATGATAAACAACACAAAAAATTATTTTTCTATCTTCATTCTTCATGAACAAGACCAATAAAACCCATTGAGATGTGCTCAACCGAATAAATAATAAATTTTCCCGTTCTTCTAATATAGCATTCAGCTATATAAATCCTTTTTTCTTCATTAGGTAATATATATGTGATATTGGGATAGTATATTGTTGGATATCAATCGTATAATCTACTTCCAATACTAGTGAAAACATAGGTAAATTTTAAGGAACCTAATTGGGAAACTGGTCAACCACTTATGGAAAACGTGTATTCTCGATCGTTTCCACTGATAATAAGATTGAAGCTTCCATATGGTATGAGATTGTTGCAATATTTTGGGCTAATAATTCTACATCACATTCCTTTATAGTCCTTTTGAATTTAATTATTTTCTTGATACCATCCTCTGTTTCGAGACTAATTCTTCTTCTACAATAATTAATGCGTTTCTTGAATGTTTTCAACCAATCCATACCTCACATTACATAATTGAAACCATCTCCAGTAACCAGAAGTCCCATTTTATTTCACCTTCATCAAAATATATACTACATGCTCAATAAATATATATTGAACATTTCCTTCCCCAAGAAAGGTTAGATATTCCATCATTGAAGTATTTATCTCCAGTTTTAAACTCAGTAAATTAACATCAAGAGAAGCACTAAAGTAAGGATATCACTAGTATAAAACATCAAATGAATAATGGGATAATTAAAAATAATAGTAGTTATCACTGTAGATATTTTATTTATATTATCCACAACAATTTTTGTAGCATTATATATTTTCATTTTAACCTCATTATTCTATTGTTTCCCTTCTACGATTTCCCTTTAAAAGGAGTCATGGTGCTCCTAGAATAACAATGTGGTGGAAGGAACCACACATGAAAAATACAATATTTTTCATGGGTCTTGAAAGAAGATTCCTTGATTCACCGCCTGGTTACAATTCATGATCCCTCCATTGAAATATGTTTCCCTCTTCCACGTACTACAAATAGTAGAGTTACCACAATTTCATGTGGTTATTAACATAATTTCTCCACTCATATCTCCTAGGATTCCACATTCATCCAAAAACTCTCTAATGAACACTTTTGAATTATTATTAATACATATCAAAAAAATCATCAAGAGAATTTTCTACCATATTTCTTGTTCAAATATGTGTGCCTTCATGGATGCACTTCCCAAAACCTCAGGTGTAAATCACACAAAATTTGAGAATCTAGCCGAATACTTTGGGACAAAGATATTTTTTAACTTGAGGTTGAAAACATGTATTTTTCATTAATATTGAATGAGTGAGGATATAATTTTTTGTTAAAAAATTCATAAAAATACACACATTCATGGCCTTTATCCACTAAAGCATGCACAACCAATTCTCACCACTTGCGTGTTAGATCCAACATCATATACTTCACCGTATAGACTTTAAGCTCTACTATTGTTTTAAAGAAATTTATGATACTGTTCATCTGTTTTAGCCACAGATATTTATTTTATTGTTCAGATTCACCCTAGATGTTTGTTTTATTTTTCTTCTAGAAAAAGATAGAATGATCCAATTTTTTTAGATCATCCATTCGGTTCCTTGCATCGATAGACCGAAATTCCTGGGAGATACTCGAACTAGCTCTTCGTTCCCTAATTTCTCATGGGAAACTGAATTATCCACATAATCTTCCAGTTCGTTTCTACAATGGTACCAATGCCCAATTTTATCTAAGGTAAAAAAACATCATAAGTCTCAATATCATAAAATAAGAGCCTTTGTATTTAAAATTATATCATATTAACCATCACCAAATTTCAATCCAATATCAACCATTTATCTATAATTCATTTTTAAAAAATAATAACATTATTTTGAAAAAAAACAATTTTCCAAATACAAGATTCATGCTCCTTTTTCAAATCCATTGGTTGGAAACAAATTTATCATTTTTCCATATAAAAACACTTTGGATGAAAACCATAAATAATTACTCAAAAATATGTATTCAATAATAGTTGGAATTAATTATTATAATACATATCATTCTTGTCTTATTGGACAAACCCATGAACATGAGAATCACCCCTATAAGTGTCTCCAAAACACTTATGTACCAAACTCCCTGGTAACGTGATGATCATCATAAAATGGATATCTACATATCTTTATGATCTATATTTCATGTCCCAACAGTTTTACTCCTTTATATGATCCCAACTAACTGAATAGAGAAGAATTAATAAATCTAAAATATTGACACTATTAATAGTCACTTAATAAATATTGAAAAGAAAAGATAATATAACTTTTTTGAAACAAATATTTATAAAGAAAAAAATTTGATATATTTTATATTATTCCTCTTATTCTAATTGGATTTAGTGGGTGGTGAGAAATTACTAGGCCTTAAGAAACATCTTGATGATTCAAAATATGGGAAATAAATGACAATGGGATTTTGATACATGTGGGGGATGATTTTACCTTTATGAAAAAATAAAATAGAAAAAATATGTACCCAATCAAACAACTATATGATACATGATAACATTGAAATAAAACTCAAGATTTAATTTTTCAACATCATACTAAATTAAACTACCATGGTGGAAGACAACAATATTAAAGTATTCTACAGAAGAAAAACTATTACAAATCCATGAAAATCACAAGACTCTAATGCTCTATAGTATACATGCTCTAACATCACAAAATAACAAAAGTATCATGATGTATGGTTAAATATGTTTGAAAAATTACCTTTTACAATTTATTAAGAGATACCATCTTCGAAAGAACCAATATTTTAATGTACTTGTGAGTACTAAAACTCAGTATGTTTTCCCCAATGTCTTCCCTACTCACACCACCGGGAAAAAAAGGTGTCGAAATTTATATAAAACAATTTTTATTAAAAAAAATTAAAAAATAGTTCATAACTAAAGATTAACATGTCTCATATCAACCATTTTTCAATAAAAATAATTTCTTAAATTATAGAATCAAACAATTCATGAAAAATATTTCACAAGTTCCATTTTTGGAATAAACAATCCATTCCTCTTATCTCTTCAACCATCCATGCATCCTTAATTGTGATTAATCCATGATCAATAGTGTATTCTCATTAATCTACCATGTCATCAAAATTTTATTATATCACATGTACTATTAAACCTTTTAATCCACATACAAGGTCATATTTCAACAATAACTTATAAATGCAATATGAACACATACACCAAGTATGCCCAAAAACCATACCATTCTAATCATGAAAACCCATTTCAAAAAAAAATTGAAAACATTTTCTATGAAGTTATTTAAAATATCTATAATGCCATATTTTAATATCAGTATTTTAATATCAAGAAACCAAGTCACTTTGCAAAAAAATTAACATAATTCATGCAGTTCACGATTAACCATAAATCTCACAATATATGATTTATATCATTAATTGTACTCAAATTTCGAAACAAATATTGTGAAATTAAATCAATTAAAAACTAACCCAAATAGTTATAGAATGATTGTTTGATAGTGAGTCCACCTATCTCTAGAGTTTTGGATAATATGATAAATGACTAGAAAACATCCAAAAACAACACTAAAAACACCACAAACGTGCCTTAGATCACTTCCACTATAATAAAAAAAGTATAATATATTCATATTTGAAATCAAATATCATAGATATATTCAATGTGGGCATAAATATCAGAAATAGAGAGTGTGTGTGAAGTATATCTAATGAAGACATCAAGAAAGATGATGAACGAATCCTTACAACAGAAATCAAACATAAAAGAATAATGGAATGGATGTACATCACTTCCAATTCTATGCACGAACCATCCGTGAACTTTTAAAGAGAAAATTACCAATTTAGGGCCTAATTGGTGAAAAAATGGGGGTTATATAGATTAAAAAGTGACATACACTTTTTAAAGAAGTGGTTTTCCTTCACGGACAATTTATTTACATTGTTAGAAAAACCATGTGAAACCCATATATCAGACACTACCCGATGGAAATAAATTGTTGGACAAACACACATGGTCTCTAAAATATTTTTAGACTATGATAAAGGCACTGACTCAGAAATTAAAAAGTCATTATTCCATGAATATAGTTTTTACTAAGAATATGCACATTCATGTCAAATTATGCACCACCTGTGTACCTTATTGTTTTCTTTGTCTCACTGTGAAAAGATTCTTATAAGCGATTCATTGTTTTCCCTAACTGTGAACTATATATTAAACTTAATAAATTCCCAAAACCCTACAAATGTTATCCAAACACTACCAAAAAATCCCCATATTACATATATAATTAAAATAAATAATCTCGTGGTAACTTACTAGACTCTAGGGGAGTTACATTCTCCCCACCATTGAAATATCCATTCTTAGAAATTAGAAAAAATTCATTTCGATAAAATATTTATATCCATTTTTATTTCACATCCCTCTTCCTTTCCCATGATTCATATTAAATGTGATAATTTTTCCACAAAAATTTATCTAGAACGAAGCTTTTTCCATGCAAGAAAATCTCTTAGCTATCCAAAATTTATACCAGATATCTTCAAATAAAGAATTTACATCTATGTAAAGATTATTCATTCTCATCACATTGTGTTATTAAGGATGATACATTTTTGGCTAAGATACATGAAATAGATTATCCATAGTATCCCATATAGAACTATGTATCAAATAGGTAACATCTCATAATTCCCAAAGTATCAGTGTCCAATCCATAGAGATAACCCTAGATGACATCTTCACTCATTGTGAATGGAAACAACAATAAAAGATTATTCAATTATTATTTTTGATGAATTTGAGATGTATCATTATATTTGATAATATTTTTAATATTGTTGATACCCATGCTTTATTTATTTTGGGAATACTTCATACATGACCCAAATAGACTCCCAAAGACCATATTATATTATTATCTTTGGAAACTCAGATCCTTATTTTCTAATCATGGTGAAACATCATCAACATCTCCCATAAAGTTCTTCTTTTTTTTGTTTTGTTACCTAAAACAATGTAATATATCATGGATAAATGAAAATAAAAAAAGGGTGTGCTCAAATTTTCATTAAGGGTAACCCTTGAGAAAATAGAAAAATCCATATACATTTGAAGATAAAAACATGAACACAATGATTAATCATCAAAATCCCGAGCCATGAAATAAATCATGGAAGTACGTAAGCCATAAAACATAAAGGAACAATAATCATGATAAAATATATTGGGAATAAAACAGGGAATTGTGGAACAACATTAAGAAAATAATTTGATTTCCATAGTAGCCAAGGAAATGCTGCCAAGTCCATCTTTGTGGAAATAGTCCATAACTGAACTATGTTTAATTAACATTCCAAAACTATATTACTTAACCATATTTACTTTATATTCCATCAGTATAAATCTCATGAGATATAAATCATAACTCAATGAATTTGACGGAGAAATATATCCTAACCATCTCAAAATGATATTATTAATGCACGTTCCAAAAAACAAAAATCAATCATCATATGATAACAAATTTAATAATTTTTTTTTCTTAAATATCAATCCATCATATCATAATTCATATAAAAGAACATTCTCTCATTAACATAATCAAATCATAGTAATAATAGGGATATTAACATAATCGTATTTAAAAGTGTCATGTTATATGGAAAATAATTTTGACAAAATATATGAACATAGTTCATGAAGAAAATAGACATTATTTTTCAAAAAAAAATCATATTCATAAATGCTGCTTCATTTTAAAATAAATAAATTTAAGTTAAAATAAACTTGAAATAGTGCAGAAGACGCTTCATAGAAATAAGATGTTGTAAACCATAAAAATCCATTCTTTCTATATAATAAATACAAAAAAATCCTCCACATACTTTTGCCAAAAAATTTAAAAAAATCATATGGAAAACAAATGAAATATTCCTTCCATACCATTTAGTAAAAGTCCAAAATGGGTAAAAATGACATAAAACAATAATGAAGAATTGTAATCATTTTAATAAAACATATTTAGAAAAATGGAAATGGATGATAAATATAATCCCATTAAATACTTACATAAAATAATTATTTGATAAAAATGAGATTGAAAATTTATCCCTTACCATAGGTCCGATATGTTTTGTATGTATCCAAAAATCCTATTCGTTGACATGCCTCCTTTAAATTTTATCTTAGGGAAATAGACTTAGCCTTTTGAGAACACCAGATCTTCTAAAATGTAAATAGGGAATTTGAGAAGAAAAATTTATCAGGGTTGGCCAAGCATGAGGGGTCAAAATGGAGTGAAGAATAGAGGAAGGAGGTTCTTGTTTATAAGAGAGGATAAGGGCACTTTAGGATAGTAATAAAATTTTAATATATTATAAATTCAATTCCAATTAAAAAGGCTTCCATACATATATAATTATATGATATGGTGATCTTGGTTAGAATACCCATCATCCTATAATTTTTAGAAAATTTCTGAATTTTTTATCCTTATTTTTTTGTTTAAACCTTATTTTACCCTTTTTAATCTTACTGTGTTATCCTATAATTTACATATTGTGGGTTAGTGTAATTAACATATATATTCAAAACACCCAAAATGGTTATTTATGACATATTTTGACTTTTATTAAAATTATTATGAATCTTATATTTTTTGGACATATAATATCATTTAATAAAAAATTATATGTTTTAAGTTATGAATAATATAAATTTCAGATTCTATTCATAATTGAAATTTTTTAGAAATTTATAACAAAATAATTTATTATCTAAAAACGGCTTAAATTATCCCATATCTGTCAATATCATCCATAAAATTCAATGATGGTAACAAAATGTTCAAATTAAATTTATTGTAATCTTTATAAATTCATTTATTCGAATCATTCATTTTTTAGGTAATCAATTTACCATAATTTTCTCATAAATAAATATATTTTTATAATGTAAAAAATTTATAAATAAAATACCAAGATTTAAGAAATATTTTTACCTTTTTAATTAATATTTATTCACATAGATATTAGTTATATAACCATATATTAATATAGATTTAGTAAATGATATATGGTTATGTTATAATTATATTCTCTTTAAATTAATTATTATAAAATGTCATTTACACATCCATGTGTATCCATGGGGTCCTAAAATCGACCCAAGGATTCCCATGGTTGGAAATATCTCATCCAATTGGATTATGTCATGTTTGAGGTTAGTTTAATATTATTATAATATTATTTTTTTCCATTATATACCATATTTTCCTTAACCATGGTAAATAATATAATTGCTGAAGTTACTATTCATAATTTATAAAAATAAAATCTATTTATTTCCCAATTTGGACCTTCTGATTCAAAATATGGAATCCTTTATTCAATATTCATAATAAATAAGTTTCAGAAATTAATTTTAAAATAATTTCTATTTTCAATACCAAAAACCGGATTTTAAGACGTAATAACATTCAAAAGATTAACATTTGATTTTGTCTAAATAGAATGAGAAATACCATAGAATGAACAAAATTTTATTAAATTATAAAAATATTATACACCTAAACTTTAAAACCATTTAAATTAATAATCTAACTATATATATATATATTAGATTAAAAGATAATTTTAATTAAAATTGAGTATTTTTCACTATTCATAAAAATCTGTATTTTGTCATAAAAATTACAAAATATCACCCAATGTAAATTTTTATGTTCCACTTCTAATGAAGAAATATATTTTCTCAAAATTGATCATACAAAATAACAAAAACAAGATTTAAAATTATTGTGCCATTAAATGGTTGTATATCTACATTTTTTAATTAGTACATCTTTTATCAGAACAATTTATATTGTTTTCATATCAAGTTCTTGAAAATGAGTAAGATGAATGATAATGTTATATAACATAAAATATTTGGTTAATATTATTCATAAGGGAAGGTCATATAACATTTTAATAATTTATCATTATTTTGTGAAACTCGGTATTACGTACAACGAAATCTATCGAGAAAGTTTGATCCTGCCTGAAACTCAAGCCAGGTCAGTTTTTCCTATAGTAAAAGATTATATTGGTGTTTTGTATAAAATAATACAAATGTATTTTATTTATACATTGAAAAAAATCAATACTCAGTGTCACATGAAATGAATTCAATCAATGAAACATGAAATTGTGTGAAACGGAACCAAAATATATTGTTGTGTATACTACAAGCTAATATTGTGTTTTGTAAAACACAATATAATATAGGTGTAAAATTATACACAAGTTATTAATAACAATAAAAGAATATATCTCATAAAATCATATGGTGGTACATTATACCCTTCTTAAAATTAATTTTTCCATCGAAATTATCCGGGGTTATAAATTTTTTTCAACATGAAAATTTCTTTCATGGAAACCCACATCTTAAAAAAGATTACTAAAATATCATATTAAATTGAATGTAAGAAATATAACAGTTACCCCATGTAACTCATCACTAGGATTACATATAGGAGAAAATATGTGGTAATTGAAAACATGGATATGGAAGAGAAATCTAACCACTACGTAATGAATGACAGTGATATAAAATATGGGTTGGAGAATGCTATCTTCTAGAAAGCCATAAATCTGCAATGATTTATGGGATCATCTGATTCATTGGATTAGAATATATAAGGATAAAATTTTTGGTTTCTAATATCATTTTCTTAAAGTTGAATACTTTTTCATGAATATAATTAATTGAATGATTTTAGTACATTTTCACCATTGTTAATGCCTTGAACAATTTCCACTTCATCGCTAATTTAATGAAATGATGGTGAATTTTTCATTATTGATGTGTTCAAAGATCTTGCAATATAATGATATGGAATTCCATCATCCTCAATAAAAATGTTAGCATAGGTAATAAAATATGAATAAGTCCACCTATAGTGAGATAAAACATTAACATAAAATGGAGAATAACATATACTATCCATAAATGGAAAAAATTACAATCCTTACAAAAACAAAAAATATAAAACATTATAATGAGGTGAACTAAATAGAAATAACATTTATCTCCCACATCTCATTTAAATGATCTTAGTAGTCACATTCCAAACATGTCAATACATTAATAATTAATTCTCTTTAAACAATGATAATAAAAATAATTTTCAAAGAACCATAGTGAAAACATGAATTATATCAAATGTTAACTCATTTCACATACCAAAATCCAAAAAATGATTACGACAAAATTACTTTGTCCTTATATAATTAATGCGGTCATTAATACTGTCAAACATCTCATTATATCTTTATCCCTTCATTTTTTTAAAATCATGTGCTATATAAAAATATTTAATTCACTTTTAATGGTTTTTGTTACCATATAATTATTGAAAACCACAATAAACAAATACATTGATATTTCAATATTCCATAATAATATAAATGAGATTCTATAACAATATTTAAGAGTAGCATTATATAAACAATTAATCATTCCACAACATTATTTTCATAATCGACATCACTAATAGTTATCGCATTTCATTTTCCCATATCAATATATTTATGAGGTTTTTGATGTCGATCATCATTAACCCTTGGAATAGGGAATTGTTTATCATAATGACACATTTTCCTGAACATTTAGCATTGATGTTTTGGTGTTGTTTTCAATGTGGTCTTTTCTTTTTTCAAATCATTAGAAACCATTTTCTAGTTAATTCGTCACGTAAATGCTCATTGAGCATATTTTCTAACCTAGAATCATTATTTAGTTAATTCAAGACGATTCTCACCATCCTTATTTCCACACATTGATCATAATGAACAATTCATATTATTTTCACCATTTGTTTTTGAGATTTTCCCTTGAACTCCATCCTTATATTCTGATAAAAACCATGAGATGGATATGTAACACCAACATCCAATTCTACGTTGATATCACAAATCAAAATATCTTCATAGCTACTGATGTCTGCTGTAGTTAATTACCTTTGAGGAATTGGTTTTAAGAAACTGAATAATCGGTCATCTTTACATTCAGGTTGGATGATAAATCATGAAGCATACATTGTAGGACATGAACAATTCAACATGTAAGTACCAACAGATTCATCATCCTTTTTCTTATGCTCATGGAAATTCTTTTCTATAGTTTTTTTATTAATGTGAGGGATGTAATTATTGAAAAACCAGTTCATGAACTTCCCCTATTCCATGGATTCAATTTCATCATTCTTCATTGTATTATTAATTAGAGTCCTCAACTATCATGATTCACCTTCATAATGATAAAAATCAAAAATGATTGTTTCATGTTGTGAATAGAGAAGGATGGATAATACCTATTCAATGATATTTTTCCATTGTTCAGTAACATTTGTATCAGAACACCCACAGATAGAAGGTGGATGTTACCTCATTAAAAACTCAAGGGAATGTTGTTCCATTCTTTTCTCATTTGGAATTCTACAATGATTCATATATTGTGTATGTGTGGGAATAAAATTTTCTATTCCATCTTCAATAACATTTGGTTGTTCAAGAATAATATCATTTCACTTCCATGTGAATTGGTTATTGACACAATTCTTTCATGTTCTAACCATAATCTAAAACCCAAAAAGAACTTTGTGAGAAGAAAATATCATACTAGGAAAACAACATTATAGAGGGGGAGTACATTCAATCTCCAACATCTTAGGTTTAATACTTGGTTATTAATGACTATTATAAAAAATTCGTGGACTGTAACTTATACTTATAATTACCCATAAGGACATCCCTATACATTAATTTGAAATATCTATAGGGATCTGAATAATTCTATCACGTCGAGGTTTATAAAGGTTTAATAAACATTCACTATGATACCAACTATAGTTACCCAAGACACATTTATTTATTGGAATACATTATAAATGTCACAAATATATTCCCACATATTTTATTAGATTAGAGACATCGGAATCTCAGAACATAATATTATAATCATGGTGAAATATCATCAACATCTCCTATAAAGATATTTCCTTTCTGTTTTCCTACCTAAAAACTTTTCATTATATCTAGGGGAAAGAAAACATAAATAATGATGATATCAAATTCTCATTTAGGTTAAACATAGAGAAAATAAAACAAACTATATACATTTGAACATAAAAACATGAGCATAATGTTTAAACATCAAAATATTGAGTCATGAAATAAATCATGGAATTACATAAGGCATATATCATAAAATAACATTAGTCTTCATAAAATATCATTAGAATAAAACATGGAATTATGGAAAACTATTATTCAAATTATATTATTTCTATATTTTCAAAGGCATTACTGCCATGACCAATATAGTGGAAACATTATATTACTGAATCAGGTTTACTTGTACTTCATGCCCTGTATAGCTGATCCAGATTTACATGCCATTCCAACCAGGTTTATCTCATGAGATATGAATATTTAACTAACGAATTGAAGGGAGATACAGGTCCCACCCATCTCATAACGAAATCATTTGTACTTCTGACACACAAAAAATCATTCATCATAACATAACCCATAAAATAAAATGGGTTTCTTAAATATCATTCCATAATAACATAAACCATATAAATGATAATTCCATCATTAACACAATAAAATCATAGAAATTATATGGATATAAACATAACCCTATTTACAATTTTATTCCTTGATGGAAATTTTTTTTATAAAAAACGTGTACATAGTTCTCAAGGAAAATAGTCTTTCTTCATCAAAAAATAGTTCATTTCTCAAAATATCTCTCAATTTGAAATGAAATGAAATTAGTTTAAAATAAACATGAACCTTTTTAGATTATTCTTCTTAGAAATCAGGTGCTGTGAAACTATAAAAATTTATCCATGCCGTATAAGATAAATAAAAACATTCTCATCAAAAATTTTCTGGAAATGTAAAAAAAGTACCTCGAATAGTAAAATAAATAAATATTCCTTCCACACCATATAGTAAAAGGAAAAAAAGGTTAAAAATTAATTTAAACATAGATGGAAGAATAGTAACAATTTATGATTTTTTAGAAAACATTGTCATGGATGGTAAATATAACACCAATAAATACTAAGTTATAATAAATCTTGGATGAAAATGATATTTCGAAATTATCACTTACCATAGGTCCGATTTATTTTGAATGTGTCCGAAACTCCACTTCCCTAATGTTATTCCTATAAATATTTCCTTAGGGAAGTATATTTGGTCTTTTGAGAAGGTCAGAACCACTACAATGTAACTAGAAATGTTTCAAAGGGAAATTGGAAGGGGATGCCCAGTCTTGAAGCCACTAAATGGTTGATCTCATACATCATGGTATTTTATTTAAAAAATTTATGAATTATATAAAAATATTTATTTATGAAACAATTACGACATAGTGATTACCTCTTTATTGAAATATTCAAATAAAACTGGCACAAACATTATTTAAAATGGGAGCCCCTAAACTAATTTTTTTTTAAAATAATTCTTTTATCTGAATAATTCATTTTTTTCTCATTTAATGTTCTTGAAAATGATTAATATGAATGAAATTATTATATATAATTGAAAATGTTGTTAATAATATTCATAATTTATATTCATATAATATTTTAATATTATATCATGGTTTATTGAATTACGGTATTGCATACAATGCAAGCTATCGAGGAAGGTTGCTCTTGCAAGAAATACAATCCAAGTCAATGTTATGTGTAGTGAACGATTCCTTTGGTGTTTCTTATTACAAAATCTAAACATAGATCATTTATACATTGAAAAAAATCTGCACTCAATGTTTCGTGAAATGAATTCTATCAATGAAACATGAAATTGTTTGCAACAGAAGCTAAGAATATTTTTGCATATACTACATCCTAACATGGTGTTGCGTATAGTGTAAGATAATCTTGATGTAGCATAAAAAATACATCAATGAAATTAAAGGAATATATATCATAAAATCTTATGGTGCTACAAATATTTTATGTTGTCTCTTTGATATGCCTTGCCTGAACTAGTGAAGTCTCAAATGTTCCACCAAACAAAGTGGAAAACAAAAAGGATGCCACTAAAATGATTAAAATAGATCTATACGTATCAAGACATGATATTTTTTACTATATGATAAATCCATTAAAGTTATATACTCTTCCAATGTTCCACTAAATTATATTAAATAAGACTATAACATATCATGTGAAATATATAAATTCCATTACAATTTCCCATCTGACTGAGTTCCATATTCCATACTCTTAGTCAACTGAGACACAAGGGAATTATCAATGGATTTACAAAAATAAGACATAATACTAGGATCTCTATATAACACTATTGAAATTTGTATTCTATGCATCTCAATCAAATCACTGATATATATTTTGGATGGATCCTCCATCGTCTGTGTCTCAAAAATGGGGACGAAATGGCCTAAATTTGTGAGAAGATATAGAATCAGCCATATAGAATCATTCTTTCAGACCATTCATGTTAGACCTATAATAAAATCTATAGGTATGATATCAAATTTTCCACATTGGAAAAGTTAAATACTACAACATAACTTCTGGTCACTAATGTTTTTTCTTAACTTGTAGGAAATTAAATAATCTTGAAACAAACTCAACCACCTTGTTTTTCATGACGACCCACATAATTTATTCTTTATACACTTTGTACATCCTTGATATTATAGGATGAACATCCCATCTCTAATGGTGGTAATAATGGAGATAATTTTCTTGAAAATATGTATGTATACCCATCTGATTTTTGAACAACCACAATAAAATCCACGAAATCATCTATCCATCGATGGTTTCCCCATAATTGATTTGTGACCTCATAGATACACATATGACATCAAATGTTTGTGCCTCCTTTACAATCTTCACAATATTATAAACAAGAAATATTTTACAAATACTATTGCATCACTTCGGTCTTCACATTCCACATGCATGACAGCTAGGATCGACATATGTTGCCACTCATCTGAAAACTCTTTTTCCATCTGATCATACGACATTATGCTAATGACATCAGATACCATATTTAATTGTCTCAAATTATTAATCCAGTCAACGTATAACATTTTTAGATACACCACCAATATTAATTTTTTTTTATTTATATATTTTTGTGATTAAATTTGATTGCAACTCTTATTATCAGTAAACAGAGTAAATGTCTCTCTAATGGATATATTGAATCCATGTTTTCAAATAATGGACCACTATAACTAACTCCAAATAATTTGCTGTCTAGTTATTCTTATTCATCAAAAAAATACCGTGAGACAAAATAAATAATTTTTTATCCTATCATGATAATACAAAACAACCTAGATTATTACATATCACAATACCCCATATACCATTTTACTGAGTCAGTAAATATCAATAAAGGAACGAATGTAAAGAGAAATTTCACCACTTGACAAGATTTCTTTCATTCCCTCGTCATTGTAATGGAACATTAATCTTTGTAAATGCTGTCAAAGGAGATGATAATCATGATAATTAATTAATAAAGTTTTGATAATATCTATCTAGACCAAGAAAAATTCATATATCTAATACATTCTTCAGAGGATTCCAAGAGATAACATATTCTATCTTATCTGGTTTGACAGAAACAACAATTTCAATAATTACATGAATAATCAATGTAACTCTTATATATAAAAAATCACACATAGATAATTTTTCGTTTAACCAATGTCAAATCATGACTTTCAACACAATTTTCTAGTATTTTTTATAATCATACCTTTTCCATGAATACATTAATATGTTCCCCATGAACACAACAACAAATGAATCCAAATAGCACAGAAATAACTGTTGCATGAATGCAATAATGACCTCTGGTGAATTTTTTATACCAAAAGTAATTACCACATCTTCATTATATAAATATCTTATTATGAATACTGTCTTAAAAAAATTATTCATTTAGACTCACAACTAATGATATCTAGATCATAATTCAATCATAGAGAACCACTAAGATCCCCCCAATTGACCGAACATGTCATCAATACATGTAAGTTTATACCAACTCATTATCATAACATGGTAAAGCTTATGATAATCAATGCACAACCATATATTTACATCTTCGTTGTTCATGAACAAGACTAGTTCATCACACAGAGTCATGGTCTACCAAATGAATCATTTTTCCCTAAATCTACCTACATCACATTTAACTACATTAATTAATTTACTTACATTCGATTAAAGAGAAGTGATATAGGACTTGTCGAGGTGGTGATATATATCATAAAATAAACTTTCATTACTGGTGGTAACCTAGAAATTGTTTAGAATCAAATATAAATACTCCTAAAACACACCTGTAAGACATGTATTCATGATCTCTTCCATAGATTCCAAATTCATAGCCATAATCTGGAAGGAAATTGTTCTAACGGTGGGTGGAAACTAGCCCATTGAACCTCCTTTTAACCTCCTTTCTCTTGTAAAGAGATGTTTGAAACCATCCTTTGTTTCGAAAGTAACTATTATTATATAATAGTTTTAGTTAGCCTTTAATTATTTAAACCAATCCATACCTCGGATTATATCAGAGAAATACATCTATAAAAAAGAGATGTCCAGTTTCAACTCATCTCCATCAAAATTTATAAAACATGGTCAACATAAAAAGGATCTAAATTCTATTTTCCCAAGAGGATATTGAAATTTTTCCACTAATTGAATTATAACATATGTTAAACATATAAAATTAAAATAACATGAAGAAATAAATGAATTTCGAACAATAGGATCAAATAAAACATTTATAAATGTAGAATTTAGAAGAATCAAACCTCTCACATTAGGGGGCCCAACTTCATCATCCAAAATAACCTGCATATATCCATGTATATTCTTGTTTTATTCACATTGGAAAATTTTTCCCTACTAATATTTCATTCAATAAGGATTCAGGGTATTCCAATAATCACCATTGATAGAAATTTTATGCTGAAAAGATTTGTTTTGATGTCCTCACATTGTGGAAAGAATACGATGTCTTTTGATTCCTGATAAGTGTCTTGAATACCTACTCATGGTTCACTACAAAAATTACACTGAAGATCCCATTTGGATTAAATTGTAGAATTCTATTGGTGTTGTTTCACACTCTCACTACATGTGAATGAAGAGACACATTAGGAACATCCATCGTTAGTTGTCAGTATTGGAAAAAGATTCACAAATACAGTCGTCTGGTTTTGATTAATTCCCCCACCATGGATATAGGGGTACCTCTTCTTCTTTCATGAAACATTATTATTACCACTATTTAACATGTGTACTAACTTAATTAGCCCTCCCATATCTCCTTAGTTGTACCTTATGTCCACTCTCACTCTATTGACTACTTTTATATGGTCAGTAATACAGAGAACATAAATCATCTAGAGAATATCATTCCATAGTCCCGATTCAGAGATGTGTACCTTCAAGGATGCACTAGTCACAACATGAGGTGAAAATCAAAAATAAATTCATGAATTTAGACGCATTCATAGAAATAGAGATATTTTCCAGATTCAGGGTAAAAGAGGCTATTATTTTATGCATCTTTAATTATTTATGATCGAATTATTTGTTGAACAATTTCTCAAAAACCACCAAAACAATAACTGGAACCATTAAAGAATGCACCGATATTTCCAAACACTTTCATGCATGATCCTCCCACAAATTTCAACAACATGAATTTGAGATCTATTTGTGTGATTATGAAATAGAATATATGATTCATCTTGTCCATCCACACATCTTCCTTTTCTGGTTCATAATCACCATGGAAGATGGGTGTAATGTTATTCTGGAACAGGGTAAAATGATCCACTTGCCCTAGAACATCCCTTAGTTTCCTTGTCTCCATATCCTAAAACACTAAAATGATACTCTGATTTGCTCTTGGTCCCCCAATGTATTAGGTGAAACAAAATTATCCACAGCTTCATCCATTTGGTTTCTATGGGGCCTATAATATTCTATTTCCTATAAAAACAACCAAAACCCTATGTATCACTCTATAAAAACAAAAGTATATGCATTTTAAATTATTTCTATTAAACAATCAGAAAGATTCATTCCAAAATCAACCATTTCAACAACATTTTGTCTTAAAAATCATTATATTACATGGAAGATAAAACTATATTCAAATTACCACAGTCATGTTCTTTTCAAAATCTATGATTTGAAATAAAAATTTACATTTTTTCAAAAATATATAACACTTGTTCAATAAATCATAAATCATTAGTCAATGAGATATTTTCCCACATAGTGGGAAGTCATTACTCTAATTCATGCCATATTGGTATCATTAGAAAAATAAATGGAAATTGGATTCCAAACCTATATGTGTCTCTAAAACACTTATGTAACCAACTCTCTTGTAATAAGATGTTACACATAAAATGGTTAGTTACGTATTTTCATACTCTGTATTTCATGTCCAGAAAATCAAACTCCTTTCTATGATATGAATTCATATAATAGAAATGAATGATTTCTTTTCAAATACTACCATAACTAATGATCAAATGATTTACAAGGATAAGACCATGAAAATATCACTTGTATGAAATAAAAAAATTTTCTGAATATTTTTATTATACTTGTAAAGTCCCCCTTATTATCAATGTCTTGAATGGGAGGTGATATTTGACAAGTCCTTATGCATTATCCATAATATTATACAGAATTAAAATAATTATTAATGGGTGTCAATACATATCAGAGATGATTTACCATTAATAATAAAACAACTTAACAGAAAATCCATAAAAAACAATATATGTTGCAAGAGAATAATAAAATAAAACTCGACATTTCATTTATGAAATTCATACTAAATTCAAGTACCATTGTGTAAGACTCCAATATCAAAGTCAAAATCAGAACAAAAACTATTAAAAATTCAGGATAATCAAGAGACTCCAATGATCAAAAATCGTCATTATACAACATCTCCAAGTAGCAAAAGTATCATGAACTTGGTCTATAATTTCATATATATGACCTTTACCCATGAATATGTAGATTTCATCTATAAATGAACAAAAGATCCAAATAATTTGTGTGTATGATAAGTCAATATGTTTTCCCAATGACTAACCTACTCACGTCATAAGATTTGAAAAGGAAAAAACATTTATATTAAATATTTTTAATAAATTAATTTCTAAAATATATTATAAAAAATAAATAATCCACATGCACTAGTTTTCTCAAAAAGGGAATTTTCTAACCAATAAACTAAACAATTCTTTATATCCATTTCCCATGTTTAATTTTTTGAGTTACGATTCCCTTCCACATATCCCCATAACCAACCATGCATGCATCAGTATGAATTTTACATGATCATGAGTGGTCTCTCATAGATCTATCAATTCATTAATTACTTATTATATACAATTTTCCATTACACCATGTAACAAATCACATGGTCATATTTACACATAGCCTCATAAATGAAATATAAAAACACCCACCAAGAATTCCCAAAATCAATGACATTCAATACATGAAAAATAAATTTCCACATAACAACCTTTTTAATGAGATTTTATTCCATAAAGACTTTTCAAAAATACATTAATCCATATTTTGAAATCAATATTTTTATGCCATGAATCACAAGAAAATTAGAGAACAAAATAAAATAATTCTATACATTATCAATAAACAATAAATATTGAATAAAGAATAATTATAACAAGATTTACACTCAAATTTCAAAATTAATTAAAATAAAATAAATAAATATGAAACTAATCCAATATTTTCTATCAAGAGGAGTTGAGATTGATTCCACCTACCTCGAGAATTTTGGTAAAATGAATAACAGATTGAAAAGCATCATTAAACTAGCTTAAAAACTCTATGGACCCGAAAATAGTTTCCTAGAACCGGTGACTTATTTTATTAAATTGGAATATAAATAATGAACTTTCATCCCAAAGGATCAAGTATTTTAGTAGCATTGTAAACAAGATACACACATAAGTCAAACATTACAAATTGAAATTGAGAAGATCATATAAGTTTTATTGAGAACATACACAACTATAGGCTTATCCCTACCGATATTTCATAATATACCTCTTTATGTCTTGAGAAAAATGGAAATAAAAAGGATTGAGCTCAAATTCCATGACCCCCTCCCCCCAAAGTGTACCCCTCATGGGCCGGAAATGTGAGAAGGGAGATAATGACCCCCGTGTCCTACCTCCAGTAGTCCCTAGGTTGGCGACTAGCACCGTGGGTATTGTAACACACAAATGAGAGGCATTACCCTATAAGAGAACACATGCGAAAGAGAGAGATAAGATTGAAAACAATAAAATCCATATCCGAACTGAAAATATAAAAGAAACCCAAGTGTAAAATGTAATTTCATGCAAAAGTACTACAAAAAGATGGGGGAAAACTGCAGGTACCCAAAAGAAAGTAAAAACTACAGCAACCATAACCCCATACAGATCCTACAACCACAAAATATTATAAAACAGATTGATATCTAACCTTCTAAAAGTGACCTGAAAAATAGTTTATATATTCATAGGGCGTGTATAACAGTATACTTAGTAGGATCCTCCCTGAATCCTCTCGTGCAAAAGTAAAGAAAGCATTCTAAAGCTTAGTGAACAAAAAGTAAATCTAACTCATCACCTAAACATGTATACTAAGATCCAACCCTCTCCATGGATACTGTCACCAAGTAACACTTACATGAATATAGAATATAGTAAAGATTATCAAGGTTACCCCGTAACTACATCCCAACTGGATTGCTGCTTTTCCCCAACGTTGCATTTCCTTAGAATCTCTCTCCAAAAAGGCTTGCCCACAGACAACTGGGTGATGCACCACAATCTGCACCTCATTCACCACAAAGGCTTTCCCATAGACACCAGGGTGATGCAAGACAACATCCTCAAAAAAAGCAACAAGGAAGTTTCTGGGAGCCACCACAGCTCACATAACGTGTATCATACGTTGGGTATTATTCCTCAATCCATTACAGCCCATACACCGATTAATGATCATCAAGCCATCATAGACCATAGATATTACACCTATAGTAGTCCATATGATACTATATCCAGATTATATTTTTGTTAATAACCACAATCCAATACAGCCCTCTATACAAATATACGATGAAAACTAACCATTGTGCCTAATGGAACTATTATATACCATGAGAAGAGAGCATGGCCAAAGGGGGTAGTCAGCCATTCATCCTCCCACCAGAATTTTGGGGAAAACACCACCCCCACCCAGGGCTTAGAATCTCAGGGGTGTTAGTTTACCTTACTGATAGTTTGAATTTGGATATAGAAACAAAAAAATGTACAAAATATATTATATCTCATTACCACAGAATGGGCATAACCTAGTCCTAGACACAACTGAAGGCAACATCTCTCAGAATCTAGGTTTCCACTTCTAAAACTAGGTATCCTACAAGCACACAATGATTTAAGGAACTTTATTAGATTACTTTATTCCCTTTTTATCAGTTTCACATTAGGTTATTTAATTCATTAAGAATTAATTAACCATGAACAATTCCACATTAATGATTCCATTAGCATCACACCCAAAATCCACTATCCCATAAAAAGGACAACCTCATCATTATGTTCCAGCAATCTCCAACCCCATGGGATGACACCATTTATTTAATTATTCATTAGAGAATTACATTCCCATATTCTCAGCTATTCAAGAATAGAATTCTATGCTACTAAACATAAGGGGGCTCAACATGGTGACTAGATGTACACCCCGTCGAGTCTTTTCCTCCAATAGCAAGAGCGTAGACCCATTCATCTTGGAGAAGATAATCACTGATATCATGTGTCACACCCCATGTGTCATTGACACTTTTAGTGAGAAGGGTAAGCAAGACCATCTGCCTTTAGAAGTGGGGAAATGTAAAGCAGATGAACAACCAATGAACCAACAAGCAACCAACAATCACATTTCTCCCATTCTAACAACCCCAGTGTCCTCCTTGACACCCGCATGAATAAACTGATGCATCTTTCCACTCTAGGCATCATCTGGTGCCACAACCAAAATGAAGCTATGCCCCCACATGTCACACCAACTATCCAGGATCACATCATAGAACAAGCAACATGAAAGCCAACATCACGTCAATTGGTATATTGTCCCTTTAACAATCAAGTGGGTAACTCATAACCCTTCAAAGAATTATCAAACAATAAAATTCATTAATCCATCTTTAATTAACTGGTTTATATATTGTTGGTTCCAACAACGGGAAACCTAACCAGTATTCTTTCATAAAAGATTATACATGCTTACTACGCCAATTTGATTAACATCAAATTTAAAGAAGAACCGGATTTTTTTCATGCCTCTTTATCATTAGCCCATCAATTATCAATTAATCCTTGTATACGTTCTTTACCAATTTTCAACAGGAACAAAAAGTAAAGAAAATAAAGCATAGATATCACACTATCTAGAAAAACAAGAGGCAATAACATAAGATCGATAACAATTTCTTTATCCGGTAACAAATATTTATTATTTCACTTCCATTTTCATCCAGTGGGATTAAACATTCTAAAACTATAGTTGAATGTAAAAGAAATAAATAATAGAATCCCCTACATCAAGGGATTTTTATGAAAACCCCAATAAACGAAGAATGCACAAGAAAGTCGGGTTGATTCTCCATAAACTCGCCTTAGATCACTTCCCCTAGCAAGGTCAAGACCAAATCTAATTGTATTTGGCATCCACACACTTATACATACCCATAACAAGCGTATATCTATGAAAATGAGGGAAGAGGAGGAGTAGATCCTAGTGGATCTACGAAACCGAACATGAATGATCCTGAAAGATTACATAACTTAAGAAACCAGCATTGATTCACCAAGAAAAGCCTTTGGATCGCATCCAAAAAAATTGGGAGAGATTCTCCTACCATCAAGGGAGGTAAATCCCATGTTATGACCACTTAGGAGCTTAGACGAGAAAGTTATAGGAGAAACAATTGAGATCCAAAATTTTAGGATCTAATTTATTTGCCCGTATAGTTAGTCTACACGGTTTGATAACCCGTGTACTATCCATGTGTTAGCTACTTCCTCGACCACCCTTCTCTCATGGTTTGGCTGCACAGTTAGAAAAATAGTGTGCCTCCCATGTGGAATCTACTACCTCCATGTCCAGCCTTGCACGGTTTGGTTGCACGTTTTAGACAAACCGTGCAACTCTCGTGCGAAAGATATTGCCGTTTTGTTTTCCTTAAAAGTTCACCCAAACACACCACCAAGTCACCTTGACCTCCCAGAACACATCTAACACCACATTTCTACAATGTAATGGATTGGTGAGGTCCGGGCCCTTACATCAGATACCTCTCAGAACATTCTCATCCTTGAGAATCCAAAACCCACCTTATGAGAAAAAGAATCAAGTTCTGAACCACTATCCAAGAGATACATCTCAAAAGAGAGAAAGTCAAAAAATAAACAAAGGGATACATCTCATAAACATGAATGTATCATTATCAAAAAAGCTACATTGATACATGGAAAGAGTTAAACACAAAACAACTCTATGTACTGAGCACGTATCTGTGACTCACGTTCCCAGGTACTCTCCTCCAAGCCACTGTGTCACCACAATACATGATTTGATGGGATAGAATGCACGTGTAACACCTTATCCTTGCGGTATTCGATCTCCATAGGTCTCTACTCAGAGGATACATCATCATCAACATTGATCTCTCCCAAATAGATGATGTGAGACTCATCATGAAGATAATGACGGTGTTGTGATACATGGAAACCATCATGTATCCGACTCAACTGTGGGGGATATGCTACTCGATATTCCACATCACCAATAGGAGATAACACCTCGAAAGGCCCAAACAATCGGGGATAAAACATACTTCCATGACCAAACCTTCACAGCCCACGATGGGGAGTCACCTTCAGAAACACATGATTCCCAGCATTAAACTCTAAGAGTCTCTTTCATTGATCGGCATATTATTTCAGACAATCTTGTGCTATCATTAACCTCTCATGAATCACCTGATCCATCTTCGTTGTATTCTTCACTAGTTCTGCTTCATGAATTGTTGACTCTCCGACCCCAGTCCATCACAATGGAGAACGACAATGCCAGCCATACAATGCTTCAAACGGCGCCATAACGATGGTGGAGTGAAAAATATTATTATACGATAAATCCACCAAGGATAAGTGACTAATCCATGAAACTACGAAATGAATAACATAAGATCATAACATGTCTTCAAGTGTTTTGATGGTTCGCTCTATCTAACCATCCATTTGAGGATGAAAAGTAGTGCTACAACATGGTTGAGAACCCAATGAATTTTGGAAACCTCTCAACACTCTATAGGTTAAACGAGTATCTCGATTAGAAATGGTCATCCTATGGACACCATGAAGTCTCACCACCTCCCCTAGATACTGCCTCGAAAAAACATCCATTGATCTTTACTTTATGATTGCTATAAAGTGGCCTGATTTGGTTAAATGATCCACTACCACCCAAATAGCATCACGTACTCCCATATCTCGTGGTAAAACAGTAATGATGTCCATGGAGATGTCCTCCCACTTCCACTGAGGAATCTCTAATTTATGGAGAAGACCGCCAGGAACACGATGTTCGACCTTCACATTCTGGCGGACTAAACATCAAGACACAAACACCGCAACAACATGCTGTAGCCTAGGCCACCAAAATTAACTCCTCAAGGATCGGTACATCTTTCTCAAGAAAGGATGTACTACTAAATGGGAACTATGTATCTCTCTGAGGACAGTATAGTGCATCATCAAAGGAACAAAAATCCTTCCGTGATACAACACTTTGTGTTATTCATCCTCAGACTGACTATTAGGGGCATCACCACAAACAACTCGGTCTCTCTATACCTCCACCCCAAGATCCCCCAACTGGGACTCTTCCACCTTCTGCACCAGGTATGACTGTACCATCGTCTGAAAAAGACATCCTCTACCCCCAACTTCTCCCATATCAAGATGTAATGCTGACAATTCTTCCAGTACTCTTCAGGAGTCACCAAATTCATGCACAGTATCACTACGTGACTTTCAGCTCTGCGCATCAGCTACAACTTTCCCCGTTCTAGGTGTATACAATATTTCAAAGTCGTATTCATGTAAGAACTCCATCCACTGATGTTGTCGCAAGTTCAAGTCATGTTGGGAGAAAACATACCTCAAACTCTTATGATTGGTGAAAACCACAAAGCGCTCACCAATGAGGTAATGTCTTCACAACTTCCGAGAAAGCACCATGACTACCAACTCATGATCATGGGTGGAATAGTTACATTCATGGGGACATAACTGTTGAGACACATAAGAAACAGCAGACCTCTGCTGTATGAGAACACAACCTAACCCCAGATGTGAAGCACAAAAAAAACATCAAACTAAACTCCCATAGCTGGAAGACAATGGAATTATGCACTTACTAACATCTCCTTTATATAATAGAATGATGCCTGACACTAATCAGTCCATATGAATGTCTGATCCTACTAGTTCAAAGCTGTCAGAGGAGTTTCAACTCATGAGAAATTGTCTACGAACCACCTGTAGTATCCTGTGAGACCAAAGAGAGTTCGCACCTCTAACACTGTCTTGGGGGCTGCCCAAGACACAACTGCTTCAATCATCGATAGATCCACAACTACTCCTTGTTGGGACACCACATGCCCCATGAAATGGACTTCTCAATCCCAAAACTCACACTTCAAAAACTTCCCAAACAGCTGATGTTGGCGAAGGACTCCTAATATGGCTCGTTGATGGTATGCATGCTTCTATTCAGATGTCGAGTACACAAGGATGACGTCAATAAAAATAACCATGAACCTATCCAGGAACTCACGGAACACAGCATTCATCAATCCCATGAATATAGCTGGAGCATTCGTCACACCAAACAACATTACAACAAACTCATAATACCCATGACGGCAACAGAAAGTAGTCTTCTGAATATCCCCATCCTTCACACGCATATGATGATATCATGATCGCAAGTTGATCTTTGAGAACCAACTTGTGCCCTTCAGTTGATCGAATAAATCATCAATCTGCAGAAGAGGATATCAATTCTTTAATGTCACTTTGTTCAAGAGATGATAATCGACACACAATTGCAAACTGTCTTTGGAATTCTAATGAACAAAACTAGTGCACCCCATGGTGAAAGACTAGGATGAACAAAACTACAGACCATCAAGCTATATACGTAGCTCTCGCAACTCATAAGGGGCCATCCTATATGGATACAAAGAGATAGGAGACCCTTATGTCTATAGCTCGATCCCAAAACCGATCTCTCGTCAAGGGGGTAATGCTATATCCTCTTCTTGAAAGACATTCGAGTACTCCTCTATGACCATAGGAAACGCCAACTGCCGACCCTCTGAATAACACAAGATCATCTCATTAATTATGGACAATAAGGATGGAATGTGCCTATGACCCATCTGAGGATCTCAATCACCAACAAACACCACATTATCTCCATCCACACAATGGAAAAAGACCTTCTTTCTAATGCAATCCATAATAATGTGCACTAAATACAACCAATCCATGCTGAGGATGACATCATATGGTTGTATTTATAAACAAAAGAAATCTCCCCAATAGTGGTGTTGCCCCAACACTAGCTCACAGTCTCTACATACTTCAAACAAGTTAGCTCGACCTCCAACTAGCATAATCAATGCCAAGGGCACCGGAAGCGTATCTACCACAGGTCCCAAAGCATGGAAAAGGGTAAGTGATATGAAAGAGTGTGTCACTCATGAGTCAAACAAGGCATACACCATTGTAGAAATCAAGCAAAGGGTACTTCAAATGACATCTGGCATGCCTCGGGATGGCAACGCTAGAGCATGAAGCTGACCAGAACCTCTCCCACAGACTCACTAACCCGGATGATGACCACCACCATAGTGGTGCTCTTATGTCTAAGGATGTGGAGTTTCATGGTGTTGTCCTATACCGACCCCATCTATGTTCTTCTGATCTAAAGCTGATGCAACTGGCCTCTGCTGCCATGGTTGGAAATGCCTGAAGGGAGGAATCTGAATCATTGTGCCTGGTGCACAATGACCACTCTGATAGGTCGGGCACTCCCTCTACTGATGGCCACGACCACCACAAGAGAAACAAGAACAAGATTCCTTGGCATTGTCCTGAGAGTTTCTACCTCTGGAAAAACGATATGCGAAGGGTTGGGACCTACCCGAGGCTGAACGAAAACTCTTCTGCCCCGAAAACCGGGAACCCCAGACTACAGCTCTTCTTCGTGAGGGATCATGACGGTTCCCCTCTTGTGATGATCCGGTCCGGGCCAAAGTCCTCTTGACAACCTCTACCCTTTCCAGCACCTCAAGATGTGTCTTCTTCATAAATGGAATGACCTGGCGTTGGATATCTAGATGCAAAACCTCCTCTAATTGCCTTTCCTTGTCCTCATCATCTGGTAACAGGTCCGAAGCATATCATAAAAGGTTCTTGAAATGGATTACAAACTCTGGAAAACTAGAGCTCCCCTATCGAAGGGTATGAAGCTCCTAGCGACTGGACGCCATCACAATCGAGGAAATGAATTTGACACTAAACATGTCTCGGAACTCCTCACATGAGATCACTGGTTCCTCACGATCCTCGAGGAACAAGAAACACCACTGCCTCGCTGCTCCACGTAGGATCATCAGAGATAACGAAACCCAATGCTCCTTACGAGCATGGATCGAACTGTAGCCTATCTCAACCTCCTCTAAGCAGTCTTCAGTGACTACATCTAAAACGGAGCCCTCTTACTTCTGCAGATTTTGGAAATGAAACTCTCGGAGTGTCTCCAACCATGTGTCATCGTTGTCATCGTCAACCACTACCCTGTGGCGATCTGCTAGAACAGCCTGGTGGACAATTTCTCCTCAAACCTGATGAGGACGTCAACCTGGAGGCATACCTGTAAAATAACAAATCTTAGATTTCCTACACCTGGAATATGGAAGACTCAACATTAAAAAATTAATTGTTTTCTTTTATTAATTTTAGGTTAACCTATCCAATGATCTATCCATTCAAACACAGACACAAAGGAGAATGATGCATGATCCTTTCCTAGCTCTCTACCCTATAACTATTATCACCTTGTTTAGTATCCATTATTATCATAAAGGTCCGTAAATCAGATCATAGGGGGCCCTAAACGGCTATGTCTCTATCGGCCTCTAGTGTTTACCTCACTTTCTAAACATGAATGACATCGATCCCCTACCAACCCATGCAACCTCACCTATTCCTAACTCCATGCTCTATCATATCCCATAAGCAGACCTCTGATACCACTCTTTCATGACCCCCTCCCCTCAATGTGTATTTCTCCTTTTTCGGCAACGTGAGAAGGGAGATAATGACCCCTGAGTCCCTCCTCTAGTAGGCCCCGGGTTGGCGACTTGCACCGAGGGTATAGTAACACACAAATTACAGGCATTACCCTCTAAGAGAACACATGTGAAAGAGAGAGATAAGATAAAAACCAATCAACTCCAACTCAGAACTGGAAATATAAATGATACCCATGTGAAAAAATGGAATTTCATTCAAAAGTACTACAACAAAAAGGGAAAAACTGTATGTACCCAAATGAATGAAAAAACTACATCAACCAAAATCCCGAACAGATCCTACAACCACAAACAATTTGAAACCATCTTGATATCTAACCTGCTCTAGGTGACCTGAAAAACAGTTTATATATACATAGGGTGAGTATAACAGTATACTCAGTAGGATCCTCTCCAAAGCCTCTCATTAAAAAGTAATGAAAGCATTCTAAAGCACAATGAACAAAAAGTGAAGCTAACTCATCACCTAAATAGGTATACTAATTTCCCAACCTCACCATGGCTACTGTCACTAAGTAATTCATACAAGAATATATAATGTAGTAATGTATATCAAGGCTACAACACAACTACTTCCCCGGTGGTTTGCAACTTTTCCCCAACGTCGCACGTCCTAAGCATCTATCTCCAAAAAGGCTTGACCGCAGACACCTGGGGGAAGTACCACAATCTACACCTCGTGCACCACAAAGGATTGCCTACAGAAAACTGGGCAAAGAAACACACCATCCTCACAACCAAACGTAACTAGGTAGTTTTCGGGAGCCACCATAGCTCACATAGCATGTATCGTACGTCCGATATTATACCTTAAGCCATTACAACCAATACACCAAGTAAGGATCCTCAATCCATCACACCCCATACCAATTACACTTATGGTAGTCCATAGGATACTATATCCAGAATATATGATTGTGAATAACCATAATCCATTACTTCCCTCTACACACATACATGGGGAAAACTAACCATTGTGCCTAATGGCACAAGTATCAACCATGCAAAGATAGAAGGGCCAAAGTGGTTAGTTAGCCATTCATCCTCCCATCAGAATGTTGTAGAAAACACCCCCACCCCAGGGATTTGAATCCTTTGGGTGTTAGTTTCCCTTATTGGTATGGTGGATTAGCGTATATAGACACAAAAAGTACAAAATATACTATATCTCACAACCACACTATGGGAATAACCTAGTCTTAGACACAACTGTAGCTAACGTCTCTCGGACTCTGGGCTTCCACATCTAAGACTAGGTATCTTATAAGCACACTACCATTTATGGAACATTATTAGATTAATTCATTCCCTTTTAATTAGTTTCACTTTATGTTAATTAATTCATTAAATATTAATTAACCATGAACAATTCCACATTAAGGATCCCATTAGCATAACACCCAAAATCCACTATCCCTTAAAAAGTAAAACCTCATCATTTTTTTCCAGTAAACTCCAACCCCATGGGTTGACACAATTTATTCAATTATTCATTAGATAATTACTTTCCCACATTCCCAGGAATTCTAGAAAATCATTCTATGCTACTAAACACAAGGGGGATCAAAATAGTGAGTAGGTGTACTTCCCGTCGAGTCTTTTCCACCAATAGCAAGAGCGTAGACCCATTCCACTTCAGAAGCTAAACACAGAAAACACATGGCATACCCCGTGTGTCTTCACCTCTTTCTGGAGAATGGTATGCAAGACCAGCTGCCTTGAGAAGTGGGGACAAGTAAAGAATATGACCAACCAAAGCACCAGCAAGCAACCAATAATCACATACATCCCATTCCATCATCCTGGTGTCCTCCCTGACACCCAAATGCATAGACCGATGCATCTCGCCACTCTAGGTGCCATATGCTACCACAACCAAAAAACCTCTATGCACCCACATATCACAACAACTATCGAGGATCATATCAGAGAACAAACAGCAGGGAAGAAAACAACACATCAATTGGGCTCCTGGGACATTAACAATCAAGAGGGTAACTCAGAACCCTTCAAGGAATTATCAAAAAATCAAATTCTTTAATCCATCTTGAATTAACTGGTTTATAATTCATTGGTTCCAACATTAAGAAACCTAACTAGTAAGCTATCACAAAAGATCAAACATGCTTACTATGCCAATTTGATTTACTTCAAATTGCAACAAGAAGCTGATTTTTTTCATGCCTCTTTATCATTAGCCCAACAATTATCAATTAATCATAGTTTACGTTATTTACCAATTATTATATGGAACAAACAACAAAGAAAATAATGCATAAATATCACACTATCATGAAAAACAAGAAGAAATAACATATGATCAATAAAAATTTCTTTATCTGGTTAAAAATATTTATTATGTCAATTACATTATCATCCAGTGGGATTAACATGCTAACACTATAGTTGCACGTATATGATAGAGAAGCAATGAATCCCCAACCTCAAGGGTTTTTTTACAAAAACCGCAACAAACGAAGAACACACAAGAGAGTTGGGTTGATTCTCTAGAAACCCTCCTTATATATCTTCTTATACGAAGGTCAAGACCAATGCTCATCATATTTAATATCTACACACTTATATATACCCATAACGGGCGTAGATCTAAGAAACTGAGGGAAGAGGAGGTGTAGATCCAATTGGATCAATGAAACCGAACAAGAACGATCAAGAAAGATCGCATACCTCAAGAAACTGGCTTCGATTCACCATGAGAAGCCTTTGGATCGCTTCCAAAACTTTTGGGAGAGGTTCTCCTACCTTCAAGGGAGGGTAATCCCGAGTTATGGTGGCTTAGGAGAATAGAAAAGCAAGTTAGAGGCGAAACAGTTGAGATCCAAAATTTTAGGATCTAATTTAAGTTCATGCATGGTTAGTCCGCACGGTTTGACAAACCATGCACTAACCGTGCGTTAGCTACTACCTTGAACACTCTTCATTCATGGTTTGGCTGCACATTTAGATAGGCGATGTGCCTCCCGTGAAGAAGCTACTACTTCCAAGACCAACCTCGCATGGTTTGGCTGCATGGTTTAGACACACCGCGTGCCTCCCGTGAAAAATCTATTTCCCTTTATTTATCCTTAAAAGCCCACCCAAACACACCGCCATGTCACCTTTAAATCCCAAAACACTTCTAACACCACATTTCCACAATGTAATGGACTAGAGAGGTCCAAGCCACTACATCAGATGCCTAGTACCGGTAAAAATTAGAGTGGAAGATAATAAAAACAATAAGCATGGTGAATAATTTAATATACATGGATTTAAAAATAAATATGAACATAAAATGGATGAAATATGAGCTTTGTAAATATTTCAATAACAAAAAACAATATTGTGTATTATACTAGTCTAATAACCTGCTGATCATTGATGTTTTTGCATCATAGTGACTAAAATACATATTCTTGATATTATAAACCATATCTTCAAGGCCTCGACCATGATATCAAAAAATTATTAATCCCTCAGCCAAAACCATGTCTAAAAATTGGTTAGGCCTCAACCAAGTCCGCATATATTTCCCTCATTAGTCCTATCGATGAATTAAGGGGATATAGCATGCCCCACCCATAACATACATAGTCTATTGTATTCTTCAGATGAACATGGATAAAAATAAACAACATAAATATTCATTTTGAGAATAAAATATTAAATTTCAATAACGTCCCCCGAATAATAAGTTTAAACACTAACCATTCGAATAAAATTAGAGATTGGTTTTTAGATAGTACATAAACATTCAAACTAATCAAAAACCAATCAATTAAATATGGTATATGATATCATACATAATAGTAAAAAAACGTTTTGAAATATATGAAGATACTCTACTAAAATAATTGAGTCATATTTGAGATAAATACTCTTTTAATTTGAAAAGAACTGTTCTTTTGGAAAATGAATTGTATAAAAATAGGGAAAACATTATGATATTATATTAATAATAAACTAATTGTATTTAGATATAATGGATTGTAAAAATATATTATATTTTTCCATTGAATTTGTGTGAGAATTTAAGATATTACATTGAATAAGGCTTGTATTTTGAAAAGAATTTTGAGTGTTCTTTTTAATATTTGTAGGTCCCAATAAAATATAAAAGGATAATTGTTGGTAAAAATATATAAAATTCTCACACATAATTAATGAGGAGTACATAATATTAAATAATAATTTTCATATTTGGTGTGAAGATAAATTATTATATAAAGCTTTAATGACAATTGTTTGGTGTAATTGGCAATTTTGTTATCACAAAAAAATTGTTTAGATTTATAAATTAATATCGTTTGTAAAAAATGATTTCAAAACCATAAATAATTTATTATTCATATATTATATTCTAGTTCAATAATCTAAATGGTTTCATGAAAATAATTTAATATGGTACTAAAAATAGAATACTCGTCATCATTGAATGTGATAAATTAACATATATGAGATGGTGTTTTCATGTCGTGTATAATAGAAGAGGAAATGGGAGATGATGAATAAATCTTCCTTTATGAAAATATAATTACATTACATGAAAGTTAAGGGATTAATCAAAACATTTTGATGAAAGGAGGTATGGAATAAAAAATAAAATAAAGGAACATGAAATAAAATAAATTAAAACAGAGAATTTACCTATTAAATTTATCTTCCTCAAGAGCCACATTATGGGATAAATGTTTGTATTTTATGAGACCAAAGGCTAATGGATGTGGGGGAGGATCTTGGGAGGATATTTGAGTAGAATTTTGTGAAGGATCAAGGCATTATAAGTGTGAATATAAGAGGGAGTGAGGGGAGGGGAGGGGGTATATTTGAGGAGAGGGGTGTTTTCCCATTATTTTAATTGTTATTTTCTTATTTTTTTAATGATAACAAATAGTTTTTATTATTTTGACCAAAAAATTAATAAGTGCATTTGAGTTTGAACTAATTTTCATTTACATCAGCCATGAATCATTCATAATTCATAAATTCCCTTATTTAGCAAAATTTGTAAATAATTAAAATTCACTATTCACAAAAATTCAATTATATCATAAAAAACAAAAACATCACCCTATCAATTTTTCAAAATGTAGAATTAAAAAATGTACTATATTTTTTTAAAAAAATTATAATTATTATTAATTTAATTTTTTAATAAAATGAATATTAATTCAAAAAATAGCAATTTTAAAACTATAATACATTTTACACATCATTTAAAATTTAATCAAGAACATAACCATAAGAAAATAAAATAACAAAATGAATTACTATTTATAAGGGTCATAAAATGATTCACATTATTTTTCCTAATGGTATGTTTCTATTCACAAAATATTACGTTTTTCTTTTCAGACTCTAAATATCATACTAAAATCAATCGTGTTTGTAAGTTTTCCGAAATTCAAATCACAGAGGTACAAAAATTATCTTTACTATATATGTTATAATAATGATAGTATTTCATATAGACTTAGTGTTTACTGAATTTAATATTAAATTTATTTTCCAAAATACTTCTAGGTGTTTCATTATCCCCTCATTACAAAATTCTCCTCTTCTAAATTACTATTATTTTACTTCACAAAAATATTTGGGTAGTTATTCATCATATGCTCCCCAAGATACCATGTGGCCTTTTCAATTTTTTGATCATTAAGATGTATATTTACCAGTCGAGTTGTCCGATTCATGAATTGTTTTTATTTAGTTTCAAAAATTCAGATTGGCACTTTACAACAAGATAGGACAGGTCCCAATTTTATAACATCAGATGTGGGGACATGCATTGGTTCTAGAATGTAAATTATCATCAATGAGACATGGAACACATTGTGTACTCATGAAAGGCTATGTGGAAAGGAAAATGAAATGATACAACACCCACTCTCTCCAAAATCTCAAAAGGTCCTATGTACGAGGGCTCGGTTTCCTTTTCATCTGAAATCTTATAACACTATTACATGGAGATACAATTAAGAAAACATGATCTCCAACATGAAATTAAAAATCATTCATTTGATTATAATCATAGATTTTTTGTCTACATTGAGATTCTTTGATATGGTCATGAATAGTCATTACCTTCACTGTTCATTCCTCCACAATCTTTCGGCCCACAATCTTCAATTCTCCAACATAATCCCAACAAGTTGGTGTACGACATATCTTTCGTTACAATTCATTATATAGTCCCATTCAAATACATGAATGGAAACTATTATTGTAGGAACACTCCACTAAAGGTAAATAATATTCTAACTAACCATGAATATCATGTGAACAAGATCACAAGCTGTCCTCTATGGTTTGGATTTTTCTTTCTGGTTTCCCATAAGTTGAGGATGAGAAGAAGTAGTCAAATGAAGCATAGTATCTAAATAATTCTCATTAATTTTAAAAATTTTCGATGTAAAATGGATATCAAAATCATAAACAATTAAAATAGGTTCTCCATGATGCCTTCCAACATTATTTATATAGATTCGTGGAAGCTGGTCAGGTGGAAATCCTCCCTTTTTGCAAGGAAATGTGCATATTTCTTAAGGTGACAAAAAATAACCCATATTTCATCATTCATACTTGTAGTTTCTGGTAACATAGTGAAAAATTCCATGGTTATGTAATCCCATTTCAATTTAATAATATATAGAGGTTGCATGACTCTTCTAGAATGTTGTCATTTTACCTTCACATGCTGAGAGACTAAACATCCTAATTCATAATCAACAATTTCCATCATCATGTTATTCCACCAGAATTGTTCTTTGAGATCTCAAAACATTTATGATCTACTTGGGTGTATTGAGAAATATTAGATATCGGCATCTTCTAATAACTCCCTTTTCATCTTAGGTATAGGGGGAGCACATATCCTCTTCCAGAATTTCAGAATTCCATTTTCACACATGATATCAACAAACATTCTTTCTATCATAGAATTAATTTTTTTAAGGATTCTAGTTATTAGACTCTAGTGAATTAATTATTTTTTAAAAAGATGGTTGGGAAACTATTTACAAAATTGGTGGTGTTTCACATTCATTTATAATTCCCATAACCATCCTCACTATATCTAGGTACAATGTATCATTGTCAATCATAACCTGGTTATTAACTACATGATACTTCCTAAAAATGAATCAACTACCTTAGTTACCATTCCTGGGTGGTATTTTATGGAATAATCATAGTCCTTGTATAGTTGAATCCATCGACTTTCCCACATATTCAATCCATTCTGTGAAAAAATATATTACAAGATCTTATGATCTGTATATATCTCTCATTTTTCTCCTTTTATATAATTTCTAAATAACATTAGATGAATGATTAAAGATTCTAACTCAATATCATTAGTATGACAGTTTCGTTGATGAAATTTTAACTTCCTCAATGCATATGTAATAACACTATAATTCTTTACAAATACACACCCATGTCCTTTTTTTGATACATTAGTATATATCACAAACCCATAATTCCCCAATAATAGAGTTAATATCATATAATTCACCATTCTCATCTTTGATTGTTCGAAATATTAGTCACACTATTTTTCTATATGAACATAACCCATTAACTTTAATGCTTAAGCATTGGGATTTCTAAACCGGTGAAGTTCTGAACGAAACTCTAACTATAACATTGTAATCCAAAAAAACAATGTACCTCTGTTATGTTTATTGGTGTAGGCCATTAATTCACATCCTTTCTATTCAGAGGATCAATAGATATTCCATACATAGAGACAATATGGACCTGATGGGAAAGTAATTGAAGCCAAACTTCACACTGGTTAAAATTCCCCTATAATACATTTCTTCTAATAGTTTTCAGAATATTGTTCAAGTGATTTTCATGCAATATTATATTGTGGAGTATACAAAGATGTCATCAATAAATACCAACACAACATCATCAAGATATTTCTCTAATACTCTATTCATTATATCCATGATTATAGTGGGTGCATTAGTCAGTCCAAAGGAATTACTATAAACTCTTAATTTTTTTGGAATGTCTTGATTCCTCCCACACAACTTATGATATCATATCTAAAAATCAATATTCAATAAATTTTGGTCACAATGATATAGATCAAATAAATCAGTGATGTGAGTTAGGGGATACTTGTAATTTATTTTTATAGCATTGATCTCCCAATAGTCAATTAACAACCACGTAGACCCATTTTTCTTATTTACAAAAATAATATGGGATCCCATGGAGAAACACTGGGGAGAATAAATCCTTTATCACTGAATTAAACTCTTTTTTTATTTATTTACACTAATAAAACAATAGAAATTTTATAAGGGGTCTTTGATATGGGTTGTGAATCAAAATTAAGTAAATGGAAAATTCTATTTCTTAATATTGAGGATGTAGGTAAATCCTATGGAATCACATCAATATATTATTCAAAAATGGTACATCCTCTATTGGTGTGTTTCTTTCCTCATCCACTATCTTCCTCGCTAATAATTTATTTATGTACATATAATAAGTTTTTATGTAGATGGGAATCAGATTGTGATGTTTCAGATCTATAGATAAGGGATTCCACATCATCCTAAAAAATTAGATCCTCCTTCTTCTTGCAATAAATTTTTAAATCATAGTTCCAAATCCTATACATATACTGGATTATATCAAAATCATTCATGGTTATGATAATAAAATCAACATATTAATCACTTTTATATTCCATAATGGGGACTGCCTAACACATCTTTGTTGAGATGATACTTCCCATTAGTGTTCAGACTGACAACTCCATTATTAAATAAAATTAAAAATATCTAATTTTAATGGAAAACCAAGAAGATTGGAAATAATTTAATGATAAAAAATAAAATAAATATTAAGCTAATATTTAAGAAAATATTCATGTACATGCCACCACGTCACTAGGAAATTAAATATCAGATGTTGTGAGACCGTAAGCTCATTTAGGATCCCTTGGTATTTATGGAGGTCAATTCCATTAACTTAATGGAATAACATTAGCATAGTTTCCCATATCCATGAATTATATCATTGAACATTAATTTGTTTTGTATTCCCCATGAAAACACCAGTATAATGGGCTTTCTTTCCACACATAAAGGACACCCCTTTTCCTATTAAGCAGGAACCAGGGTTCTTGCATCCACAATTATAACAGAGTAGAGAGTCAACTCTTCCCTTATATTCCATTTAATTATTTCTATTTATAGAGTTTTCTGAATCATTATTCTTCATATTCTTTCCTATGAAGTCATAATACTTATTGAACTCCTTTTCCTTCTTGAGAGAACATGTAACTATATTTTTATATGATGAGAATGTTTGGTAGACCAATTCCCACCAGCAGAATGGATTTAGACTATCAAATAATCGATCAATAATTCTCCATAGATTAAATATATATTCCACATCATGCCTTTCTAAACATGTGATGTTAGATTCATACTTTTTATCATTCTCATGTTCTATTTTCCTCGAATTTGAAATCTGCAATTTCCATATCCACTGATTTTTTACGATGCATGTATTTCTCAAAGTAATGATCATTATATTTACTACATTCCATATTTTCTATCACTTCCTCCCCCTTTGTGTTCTTAATTAGTTGCCATTATTGATCAGTATCTCATGACATATGTTAAACTATCATGTCAACCTTCTCCCTTTCATTACATCCCAAGGAAGAAAATATATTCTCTAAGGAACATATCCACTTATCCACTATGAATGGGTTTGTAGTCTTATTAAATTATGGAGTTTGTTTTCACAAAATGTGATCAAACATAGATCCTCTAAATTTCAAATCTAAATGATTTATTGTTCATAACCTATATATATTGTCCTTGCATAGTTATACATTTCCCCAAACTAGTCACACCACCAGATCCAATATCATTATCTTTCACAGGAGGTAAATCCCTATATGGGATATTCGCATTATTTTTTATTCAATTCATTCCACTAGGTGACATTTCTAAATAATGGCATACATTATATTAGGATATTATTCATAATGTACAATATCAACATAGAAAAAAATAACATAAATTGAAATCCTATGCATGGATAAACCCATAATCATATAGATAGATTCTTTGGGGAACTCATTACATTTAAATCTATCATAATTTTAAGCGAATTAAATGTGAATTATCCTAAGAATATCCCCTGGGATTGTTAAAAAAGTTGCGTAGTAAGGCCCATTGTTGTGTACCAGAATTCCATAGGTCAATCCTGAAACACCTTGTCTTATTTTTCACTACTAGGTACACCAATGTTAGAACCACATCCAATTGTAGTATATAGACATATATATATTTTATAGAAAGATCCAAATAATATATTCCATACAAAAATGCAAGGATGTTATTGTATTTTTAATTTCAATTACTATCTTACAGGTTTGTTTTCTAATATACGTTTTCTAAATCTAGATTCCATGTTTTCTACTAAATATCCTTTGATAATAGAAATAAGGACTCGACCCTAGTTTCTTACAGCTAGTGCCTTATTATAGTACATTAGAATCTAAACAAGGATTTGAATCCCAATGGACTGAGTAGTTATGTATAATTTGAAATAAGATATATACCTAAGTTCAATATACAACATGAAATAAAAAAACATATATGTTTTATTGGGAATATCTAGGAACATAAACTTATCCTAGTGGAAAATTCATAATATATATCTTCATGTCCTAAAAAATGAAACATAATATGGGGTGAGATCAGATACCATGTAATGGTAAAAATTATAGAAGAACATAACATAAAAATTCAACATGGTGTATAATTGAAAACACATTCCATTAAAAATAAACATCATCCTAATATTGTACGAATATGAGTTGATTAAATATTTCTGTAATAAAACAAAATCATGGGTATTATACTAGTATAATATAATAATGAACAATTAACATCAAGATTTATAATGAAGGAAATTAATATACTGGACATTCTGAAACACTCCATCAAGGCCTCGAGCAGTATATTTAAAAATGAATAAGGCCTTGGACAAAGCCATATATAAAAATGGAAAAGGCCTCGACCAAGTCCATAAATATTTTTTTCATGATAACTAATGATTAATTTAGTAGAAAAATATGGCCCCACTCATCACATAAATGTTCAATGAATTCACCTTATTAATGGGTATAATTGTAAACAACATATACATTCCTATTGAAACTAATAAATAAAATGTCAATAACGCCCCCCCTCCCCCCCCCCCCGAAAATTTATCACAAACACTAACCGTTTGAAGTAAATTGGTTAATGGTCTATAGATATCACATACACATTAAAACTAATAAAACACTATTCAATTATGTATATTCCATGATTCCATACATAACAAAAAACGAGTGTTGAAATAGAAGATGATACTCTTATAAAATCATCAAGTAATTCTTGAGATAAAAACTATTTTACATTGAAAATAATAGTTCTTTAGGAGAAGTATTTTTATAAAAATAGAAATAATGCAATCTAATAGTTTTATTAAAAAATTAATGATTTTATAATTATAATGGAAGCTAAAATATATTATTTAGTTCCCTTTAAAATAGGTTTGAATTTGATAAATTCCCTTGAATCAGGCTTGTATTTCTATAATAATTTAGAATGTTCCTTTTAAATTTTTTATCTCCCAATAAAATAAAGATGTATTATGATTTTTAAGAATAGGGAGAAAACCAAAATTTAATTTATGAGGATTAAATAATTATAGATAAGAAATTAATTGTGGTAAGTACATAATATAATTAACCCATATGAGAATGGATGTTCAGGTGGAAACCCTTACCTTAAGCACAAAGGTGTTCCTCTGTTTATCATAATGAAATTAATAATGAAATTCAGGATCATAAAATAATGATTCCAGAACTAAATGAAAATTTAATTGTTTTTATTTAACCATATTTTGTTCATTCATGGCCATTAGATTGGCTAAAAAATTCTATTTCATTACATAGGTGTGTTTTATTCCTTGGTTTTCATGATCATCTTACTTATATTCACATATGGATAAAAATACATAATTACAAATCGTTTTACAGAATATAAATTTTATGTTGTTAGTTAAAAACTAGAAGATTACAAGGATAAGAAATTAATTTGGTTATTTTGTGTGAGGATGAATCGTCATATAAAAGAGTAATGATAAATGTTTGGGTTAATTGGGTGTTTTTTTATCACAACTAAATTATTTTTATTTATAAAATTATTATCATAATTACGAAAGGATTAAATGACCCAAAATAATTAATAATATATATATATATATATAATAGTTTAGATCAACCATAAAATGGTTTCATGACAGTAATTGAAAATGGTATTTGTAATTGAAAACAAGTCATCCATTAATGTGATAAATTAACACCTCTTAGATGGTGTTTAAAGATTTAGTATAAAAGAATGGGAAAGGGGAAATGATGAAAAATTATTCATTTATCATATCAACATTCTATTACATGTAAGGTACAAGTGTCAACTGGACATTTTTATGAAATTAGGTGACGAAAAAAAAAAGAAATGAATGGAAGTTATAATAATAGAAAGGAAAAGTGGAATTTACTTTTTGAAGTAATCATGCTTGAGATAAACTTTTGGGGAGAGGTTTTGTTATTTTTATGACACAAAGGGCTGATATATGAAGGGGAGGTTATTGGAAATGATATTTCATCATAATTTATAAATGGAAAAAATTACGAGAGGCGTGAAGAGTAGAGTTGGGGGGTTATATTAGGGGAGAGGAGGGTTTTCCATTATTTTAATCATTATTTTATTATTTTTCCTAAGAAAACCAATAGTGTATATTCTTGTGACCAAAAATAGTAATAATTGCAATTAAGTTAGAAAAAATGATCATTTACATCATCCATGACTCATGCAAGATGCACCAATTCATTTATTTAGCATATTTTGCATATTATCAAATTTAACTATTCCCCATAAATTCATGTATTTTAGAAAAATCACAAAACATCACCCTAACCATATGTCGACTTGTAGAATTAAAAAATGAAATTCATTTTTTAAAATAAATTTTTGAATATGAGTAATTTAATTTTTAAATAAAATCAGAATTTATTCTAAAAATAATAATTTTAAAACTATAATTCAATTTATACTACATTGAAAATTTAATCTAGATCATAACATTAAGAAAATAAAATAATAATAGGTTTTAATATTCATATGTTTCATATTAATATTCATATTAAAATTTATAAGGGTATGTTACTATCCACCAAAAAATTAATTTTATCTTATCAAACTCTAAATATCTCTGTAGTGCAACATTATATATCAGTTATTAAAAATTTAAATCAAAATGTGGGAAAAATTTCATATTTGATAGGTTATAAAAAAGTTTATATTAATTATACACATAGTGCATCCTCAATTAAATATTAAATTTATTTGCAAAAATTATTGTGGTGTTTCAAAAAGTTATGAACATGGCATAAATATGTCCCCCCAATCATAAAACAAGACAAATAAAATCATATTTTCATTACACAATATTAGAGCTATCAACAATATATTTAGTTCTTAGAAACCAAGAGAGAGATAAAAGTATATATAATAAAAACACCATGAATGATGAATAATGAATCCTTAACACAAGAATCATGATTCAACACAATACAAAATTTCTCCGGATATCTTGTAGTTCGATGAGTAACCTTCCATGACCACTCAGAGAAAAAAATAATTATTTATGTCTACAAAGACAAATAATAATTGGGTTAGAAGGAAAAATGAGTGATATCCACTTTTTTAGGAAGTGTATATTTTCCACGAATAGATTAGTCACACTCTAAGGAAAACAATGTACTAATCATGCACCAAACACTTCCTTTTAGAAAAATCACATTGTCAACAGGTATAGTCTACAAATAGTGTTTCAACCATGCCAAAGAAACTACCTCAAAATACCAAAGACACTTTTCAAAGAACACATTTTCTACTAGACAAACATGTGGTTAGGAAAAACAGTGCACTAACTATGTGCCTTCTCATTATCCACTATCGCACTATGCACTGTTTCATATAGGTGATTCAATGTTTTCTCGACCCTTTCAACAATAATGAACATGAAAAAATCCCAAAAACCTCTCCATTCCTCAATACAATCTTAAACATCACTCAAATACATTATGTACATAAATAGAAAAATTAAGTTGTTTCTAATTTGAAAACGAGGGTGCTACACTACATCTACTTTGTGTGTCCAAAATTTGATTAATTCTATATAAAACTAACCAAACACATGTTTATAAAATTATATGTTGTCATCTGATACATAGAATCGTCACTTTGGTTTTTAATATAGTTTGCCAATAAAAAAAGAAATGGAAAATAAAATAATATATATTTTAGAAAAAATTATTTAAAAAATTATTCCCTAAAATAACATTACTATTACATAATGTCATATATAACTAACCCAACATAAAAAGAAATAAATAATACCTTAATATAAATATTTAAATAATATATATCCTTAAATGAAGGGAATAAATGTTTTCATGACATGGAATTTATCAATCTATGAATATTAATATACATAAATAATCAATAAATCAACTTCGATAGATACTCTTATACACATCTCATATAATATAATCATATTTGTAACCTATGGAATGGGAACATAACAATGGTGTTAGTTAAGATTCTTAGTATGAGAAAATTATTAACATTTCATCAAGGATAAGATCATCATAATATCAGAAAACATTTAAATATATAAAATTTTATATCAAAAAGAAAATTTAGAAACATGGTTTTATCATAAACCATAAAATAAATAGAGGTAATATAAACTGTAGATAAAAATCATGGTAAAAATACTCTAGAATAATGAAAAAATAAAATTTATTCATGGAGAATAATCATTTTCATTCCGAAATATCTCATGGAATATAGTAAGAATTATTTCTGAGACCTAATAATAATGTAATTATAGTATTATTAATGAAAAAAATACAAAAACATCTTGTTGTGATCAAACAAAATAACCATGAACCATGTTTTGAATAAATACCCATCAAACATATTGATAAGATAAAACTTTTGAAACATCATATTTTATATTAAAAATACCCTCTCTTCATTTGATGATAAAATAAATTTCATTCTTATTATCTATATTCAATTATATATAAATCTATAACCAATTAATTCAATGGGTACATAAAACCCCAAAAATCATCATTCATAATTTTTTTTTACATTTTTAAATAAGTAAAAAAAATATTTTATTGTGCCTCTTGAATAAGAAATAGTTTCTCAATCATGTTACATTCAACAAATAATATAATATTGGGAAATCATATAATATAGAAACTCTAATTTTCCCAAACATATCATATCAAAATAAATTATAATTGATATTAGTAACATCAAATAATGGATAAAAAACCATGGAGGGTAAATATTAGTGATAATAGATATCTTATAACAGTTCCTTTTAAGACATTGATGTTCATATTATATTAAATCATTTAAGGGTTGCGAAAAATGTTTTGAAAATATTATTTCAAAAAAATCCCTGATAATACATATTTATTAAAATGTACAAGTGAAAATACATTAAATTACTTTAAATTATAATATTTAATTATGGAATGTTGAAAATACATACCCTTTAAAAAATTATCTGGGATTATAATGTATTCATTTAATTTAAATAAAATATCTAATTACAAATAATTTAAATTGCATAAATTATTTAATAGGGGATGGGAAAATAAATTAATGTTTTTAAATTAAAAGTAATATTTAATAATGATAACATGTTAAATAATTTATTACTTCAAAGAGTTCAGTAAAAACAAACAAATATCATTTACATTAAAAAATTACTCACAAAAATTGACCCTTGAAATAGACATAATGTTTTTCAAATGATATGTGAATATACATTAAAATTATCATTTAAAAATAATATTAAATAATGGAGACATGGAAATATAAATAAATGTTATCTAAATTACTATTGACCATATGAAAAATAGACTTATTTTTAATGTTTGAAAAATCCATTTGGGAATTTTGAAATAGATTTTTTGAAGAACCACATCATTAATTTTTTTGAAAAACCATTATTTTAAATTTAATAATGGGTAAAAAATCCATAATTAAAGATAAACCCAATTTGTTATTACAATATAAATGGGTAACATGTGGGTGGCTTTAAAACATGGATATGTAAGAAAAATACATTAATGGAAGTGTTAATTATTATTAGGAATAGTTCGTTTAAAAAATGGGTCTTAAAGGAAGATTAATTATGTTATAATCATGATTCCCCAATATAATTTTGTGGAGATATAATAAAAATCCATAATAAGTTAGAATAGGTGAATTATGAAAGATTATAGTACATGAGAAGTTATTATAGCCCATGGGAGATATTTGAGTCAGAAAAACACCATTTAAACATTGTAAATATTAAATAAAAACACCATTTAAAAGGTAACATGGTGTTTATCATTAAATATAATGAAATATAATGCAATCAACATATAAAAATTAAAATTTTATGTCATGTAAGATTTAAATATTTAATCACGGTGCATAAAATAAATATTTCTCAATTAAAGGGAATTGAAATGTAAATCCTTACATTCGATCCCTACATAGTTGAAAACCCTATAAAATCATGTACAAAATGAATAAATTTCGATACAATTACAAAAAATATATAATTTATAAAACCCTTTTATACTTTTTTTTATATTTTCTTATCAAGATATTATTAATTAGTTATTTTATATTTTGACCAATGGGTGTTAATAACTTCAACTCTTTAGGGCATTCTTAATAATTTTGATAAAATTTTTCATTATTTGATACTATTATAATTATTGTAATATAATTTATTGTTATATAATATAAAATATATATTGATGTAAATTTCTTTTATTTCATTGTATATTTGTTTTGGTTATGTCATATAAATAACAATTGATAACAGATTAATTTTTTAATTTTAGAAAATTTAAATATTACAATAATATTATGTTAAATAATTAATATAACATTTCATGAATAATATACCAATAATTATATAAAACAATGAGATTTTATGAATTTTTTTTGAATAAATATAATCATTTTGATATTTTTCATTTCACATAGCACTGAAAATATATTATTTTATATTAATGCACCATGTATGGATTACGATGTCTGTCACATCAAGTTAATCATGCAATATACACAACATATATTTTAGATATCCCTAAATTTAATATGGATGTCATGAAATATTACAAAAAATATGACTTTCCTTGATGACCTGTTTAAAACACAAAACTGATTGTTACTGAAAAGTAATATATTGCCCTAATATTACAATATAACAAGATATTATATAGATATTAGACTCAAAAATATAATATTAAATAAATTTTGAGTATATATAGTTGATATCATTGTTTAAAAATTGGTGATAAATTAATATATAATCAATATGATTATAAAAGGAATTATTTTATACAACACTATTTTTTCTGAAAAAATAAGATTTCTCATAATATGCTAATTAAATTACTACTAATGAATGATTTTTATTAAAATAATACGTTATATATTCAAAAAATATCATTTTTCTTTCATCCGATTTATTTTATATGCACATGATGAGAATAGACCCAATATTACACATTGAAAGAATAATATTTATAAAATATATTTTACCAGTAGTTAAAGGAGGACCTATTAAAATTATAATTTTTGGAACTTTTATAAATGAAAATTTTCAAAATAATCTTCATAATAGAATGGTAATCAAAATTTTAGGTTATAATAACTTTTTTGAATTTCTTTTAATGTTTCATTTCTTTATGAATAGTTAAAAATTATGAATTTAAATTCAATTTTTAATTTTTGTGTAATTTATTTTTACGATTAATCAAATTTGAAATTAGTTTCAATGTTTATTGATATCAATTTTTATCAATAAATCTAATTAATTTCGTTAGAATAAATTTATATTAATAATTTACTATAAAATATTGTAATATTTTGAATGTCTTTACTTTTAAAACACGCATTGTCTTCCAGTATGTGGGATTAATTTATAATTAATTTAAAAAACTATTTTTTTCATATAAAAAAATGAATTCCATATTTTTAATAATTATAAATTATAACATTTAATATGTTCAAATTAGTTTTTGAATAAATTTATTAGTTAATGTAATTATAATTAATTAGATCGATCAATGTAAAAATATGCTTAACAAATGAAAAATCATTAATCAAAAGGGCATAAATATCCTAGAAAGTTGTCCAAAATCCATTATATGGAACTATTTACAAACTATAATAACTTTTCTAGACTCGGGGTCATTATTGGATCCTCATGTACTTGGAAAACATGTTTTGAATTCCTTTGCCAAAAATTTAAAAGACTGCCACTCATGCTCCACTATAAAAAGGCCTCCACTTCTCCCAAATTCTTCAAGCCTCTCAATCCAATTATGTTCAAAAAAAAATCTTCTCAATATACTCCCATAAATTAAATCCTTAATAATTTAATCAATATTTTGGGTAAAAATAAATCCTTGGTATCCCTTTGGGGAAAACTAAAAGGAGTTACCCAAATGAGAGGTAACACCTTTCCTTGAGCTCATTTATCTGATTTTCCTAATAAAACAAATAAAATATCCTTATTCCATTCATATTAAACAATAAAACTATAATTTGTATACATATATTATATTGAGGAAGGTATTTTACCCATAATTAATATCACTTCCATGTAATTGGAACATAAAAACTATTTATGTGTACGGAGAACTACTGCATCATGAAATGATGATTGTTTGTGTTTTCCTTTAACACTGTACATTTTTGGGAATAATGATGTAAAATTTCTAATATATGACATATAATATAATTATGATGTATTTAATCTTATTTACATATTTAAAAACACATATCATCATACTTTTAAATTTGTGTAAATATGATAATTACATATGGGATAGTGTGGACTACTTCCCCCTCAAATAGATGTGATTCATTCACATACACCATGGAATGTATTAAGGATGTGTTTAATGAAATAAAAATATATATATTACATAATAATTCTTATTTTATGATAATATATATACATGTAATTTATTTTTTTTATATTTAATATTACAAAGATAAAAGAGAAATAGTGTTCATTCGTACGTGAGACATCCAATCTCCATGAAAGGTGTATTCCTATTAATAAATTTATAGTAGATATATTATTATAAAACAAACATAGTAAATATATGTTATATTTATATTATGTTTTAAAATATTTAAATCATGATAAATTTAAAAATATCAATCATATAATAAATTAACACACAAACAAAAAAACCAATAGGGTAACATACAGTTATTTTATAGGATAGATTCTTATTAATTTCATTGATGTCTATTGTTGTACGCTACAAAAATAGTTCTTTTCTATATACGTAACACCATATTAGTTTTTAGTATATGGAACACTATTATTGGATTCTGTTACATGCAAGAGTGACCTTCCTTGATAGCTTGTGTTATACCCAAAACCATGTTTTTCTAAACAATTATATGTTATTTAAATATTAATATTAAATGGGATATAAAAAAGACTTGAATAATGGGATTATCCACAATTTGAATTTTATAAAAAATTATCATTAATATTATATATTTTGTAAACAAGATATAACAACAAATTCAATTTTTCTGTATAAAATTTCCATTTTTCAATAAAATGATGTTTTACAATCTTTTTATGGCCCATAAATTTTAAATTCAAATTTTAAAATTTTTATAAATTCAATATGATGAAATAAATTTCATCTTTATAACGGGGATATAAAAAATTAGTTTCCATAAATTATTTTATTTTTCTGATAACATTCATATTTTAATGAATAGTGAAAATAGAATATTTTAATTAAAATTTACTTTTTCATCTTAATTATTTAAATATATTTGTTATATTATATTTATGTATTTTAAAATATAATCGTATTATGTTATTATAATTTAATCCAATTTTTTTCATTGTATGTGATTTCACTTTGAAATTTGGATATAAGGATATGTCAATATTTTGATAGTTTTTACTTCATAGAAACCCAATTTTTTGTTTTTGACTGTGGAAATTAATATTAAATTAATTTCATTATATTCAATGTTTTGAATTTAGAAAAATGGATTCCATATTTGGAATCAAAAGATCCAAATTTCTTAAATAGGAATCTTTCATTATTGGACATTATGAATAGTAAAATCAGAATTCATTTTTATTTACCTTGGTTAAAGGGTAAATCAGGTAAATAAGGTTACAAAATAATATTATAATAATATAAAACAACCCTACAACGTATTTTCATCCAATTGGATGATATATGGACGCCCATGAGTATATTTGATATTATTTTAGGACCTAGTAGATCCATATGGGTGTTAAAATGACATGTTAAAATAATTAAATTAATGTAAAGGTCAATATAACATAAACTTGTATCTTATTACTAAATCATTTTTAATTTGAGTTATTTAATATATACCTTAAACTATAAATGTTCATTAGAAATATGAACTTATTTACTAATATTCTTATTTTATTATTAATTTTTATAAATTATATAATTATATTCAATTATGATACAATAATGATGGAGTGATTAACATATTAATGAGAGATTCAAATAAAATATATTATAAATACTAAAATAAATATTATTTGAAAATTTTCAAACCATCCACTAATTTTATATATAAATATGACATATTATATTTTAGTTAATGCTTTTTTAAGAATTAATCATGTTTTAATTTAAAAAAAATTGAATTACCAAATAGTGTCAAAACTGACATAAATGAGTCTAATAAACAAATATTATTTTATTAAATGATATAATAGACCTAAAAACAAAAAAATTGAACCACTGAATTATATAATATTAGAAATGTTATTAATTATCTAGATGAGGTTCTCTTGGTATTTCATAGTAACTATATTAACCCTATTTTATAAATTTACAAGAAGACATAGTGAGAGTTAAACTATTTAAGTAATTGATAATCCCAAAAGAAAGTGTTAATTTAATGAAAAAAAGTCATCTAAAGTACATTTTTTTACTATTGTAATACATAATCATCATATACTTTAAATAAATCCCTTTGGAGGTATTAGATTTCATGACCCGTCCCCCGGGGCCCATGTCGTGTCTACCCCAAACCCGCCTTCTATATTCCAGGGGCTGGCAACTAGCACAAAAGATATAATTCACTAAAACTAGTAAAGCATTGACTTTATAACCTTTAATCACATACAAAAGATATGATCAAGAGTAAATTTAATAATCAACATGTGAGTACAATAAGTAAAAAAGGGGCCAGAATACAAGCCCAACTGGATGTATAAGAAACTGAAAGTACAAGTACAACGGAGGAAATAGGAAAAACAGCAACTGGGTCTTCCTTCGTGGTTCCTATAGGAAGGGTAGGTATAGATCGCCTCCTCATCACTCCAAATCCATCCGTCTCCTCTGTGATATGACACATCATAAGGTCTACCTCCGGCTACCGTCTAGTCCTGGTACTCTCAGCCTCGGTCTGTGATGTCCATCGTCTACATCCAACACAACGAGCTGCATGCATATCCTGTTTAGTGGTGAGTATAATGATAATAATGTAATGACCCTTAGACCCTCATGGTCTCACAAATTCCTACAAGGATAAAACACAGAGTATGAAATCTACAGATAACCACAATTAGGTATATGCCCATAAAAATACCTATTTTATCAATTAATCCATCTCAATCATGAGATAGACACAATGTTACTGACTTATCACCCACAAGTATACAACTTCTATAAAGATTTAGATATGATTAGATGTAGAGAATAAAAAATCTATTCTATCAAACCCACGTAGGATCCAAGAACAACAGTCAGAGCTGTCGAACCCACGGAATATCAAGGAACAGTAGTCAGATCTGTTAAACCCACAGTGGATCTAGGAATAGTAGTCAGAGTTGTCGAACCCACTTAGGTTTTAGGAATTGTAGTCAGAGCTGTCAAACCCACAGAGGATTATGGAATAGTTGTCAGAGCGGTCGAACCCACGTTGTATCCAGGAACAATAGTCTGAGCTGTCGAACCCACACTGAATCCAGTATGAGTAGTCTGAACTATCGAACCCACGTAGGATTCATGAAGAGTAGTTAGAGCTATCGAACACACACATGATCCAGGAATAGTAGACAAAGCTGTCGAACCCATGTCGGATCCAGGAACAGTAGTCAGAGCTATCTAGCCCACACAGGATCTAGGAACATTAGTCAAGCACAGGCAACCATAGGGTTCCACACAAAGCATGCTTGATTTCGGGAGGGTCCCCTCCTCAAACCAAGTGTCTATAAAAAACTGCCACAAATTCCCATGTTGAAGTATCCAAAAGATACATCTTTCCAAAATAACCCCAATGCGATAGACGGTGTGTCAAATGGATGCCCTGTCTGAGAGTTATTGGCATTTCCATTACGAGGTCCCGATTGGATTTATGATCGATCCAACCCTGACGTACCCCAAATTTGTAAAAATCTTGAGTGGAGTATGCAAAAAAAAAAAATTGTACCCATCCAAGGTTTTTTTCATAGTAGAAGATTCGTCAATCGAACGCCCGTAGCTATTATTATGGGCAAAAGAGTGGAAATAGGGAAAGTGGGTCTGGGTCCGGTCCAGCCCAGTCGGACCGACCATGCCCGACCTCACCGGACCTGGGTCCAGAATGTGGTCTAACCCAATCTGCGGGACCAACTTGGTCCGCGGGGAAGGCCCGGCCCGTGCTAGGTCTGGCATGACCCGCAGGGGAGGCACGGCCTCCGCTGGGTCCGGCCCGTGCTGGCCTCGGCCTGCAAGAGGTCCGTGGCTGGACACCCAATGGGTCCTCCAAAGCCGCGTCTAGGGGGAGCCCGCGCCCCCTTTAATCACGAACGGCTTAGCCGATTGTGGGGGTTTAAAACCGCCACCACGTGGTGCCGGTCCATGTCACACGGGACCCACGCATCGGGGTCCCGCAGTCTCTGCTGGCCGAGCAGCCACCCACCTCCGGCATGGTGCGGTTACGCCTCGCCTCCTTCAGTGACCGGCATAGCTGGCTGCCCATCCCACACTGTCATGGCATGTTCATTCGCATCGTTGAGAGCGCTGCGTCGTGCCTTCCCCTGGAACCCAGTGGCCCATTCCGCCGGTTCAACTCGCTGCTAGCCTTGCTCCATCCACCGTTGCACTGCCGTTTCTTGTCATACGCGGCCCACTCTTTCGGCGGCACTGTAAAGCCGCCTCCATCCATGCAGACGAATAGGGTTCCGACTGCCCTTCCCTTCGTCGCTGGTGACGTTCGTCAATTCCAACCACTGGCGAACCTTTCGCGGGTCACCGGATGAGATTAGGTGACCTGATTCAAGATCTATAAGTTTCCACACACTACTCAAGACGTCACCTTCCACCTGCAACCATTATTGATGAAAAAATCACTCAACCCTTACTCGTGCTGCGATTAGCATCAAAATCCACAAATAAAGTCTGAGGGGTTCGGTCCATGTTCGTTCGTCCCGCACCATCCGTGATATAGTTATATCGTGTGGCTTCAAATAATAATCCTCAATGGAAAATGAAGAACAAGAAGAAAAAAAATGTTTGAACCCCTAAAATTGTTTGTTGTTCGTCGACAGGGTGTTGGGGAAGAAGATGGAGTTTTTGTCATTTGTTGTGTCCACCGCACACTTCCAATCATGTGCCCATGTGCCAGTTAGTTGACGACGATGAGGGGGGAAGGTCAGTTGAAGACATCCCATGTCGGTAGGAGTCCATGGATGAATGTCGATGGATAACGTTCTTCATTTTTGAATACATTGTTCGTTCTTCTCCGACGAGAGATTTTCTCTCAAAATCTATAATCCTCCTTTTCCAACCTTTTTGTCAAAAAAATGAATAGGAATGCAAGTTAATATAATATAAAATTTATCATTGGAATAAGAATTCGAAAAGGGTGAATTAATTATGTTGTCTACACTTAATTAATTCACATGGTTGGTACAATAAATTATAGAGGAGGATTTGGCACATTAATGGAGGGGGTAGAGAGACTCTCTTTCATTAATGAGGGGAGGTGAGAGGTTTCCCTCTCCCAACATTATTAGGGAGGTTTAGTCCCAGATTGACCCTACACCATAACCTCATGTGGGAGGTTAGGTTTGGGTGGGCCCCACAACCATAACCTCTCCTGGGAGGTTATGGTGTGGTGGTCCCCACCTCCAGCTTCCACTTGGGCGGTAATAATAAAATAAAACATGCCCCATTTTATTTCATTATTTCCACAAAAAACCCAAAAAACAATCATCCACCCTCAACCAATTGTCGTCGATTATAATGCCTTCTTATGTGAATACAGTCAATGCATGTTCAACGGTGCTCTCAGATTTCAATTCCAAGCACTGGTTGAAATTTATAAATATCTGCTCTTACATTTACTGAATGTAGCCGAAAAAAACATCGTAAATTGATTCTGGGCACACTGGGCCTCGGAATAACGCACCGTCAATTTTTGCAGACTCGTAAAAATTCACATATATTTTAAAAAACATTACATTGAAATTTTGGGTCTTTACAATCTCCAAACCTATGGATTTACATCCCTTTAAGCCACAACTCAAACTAAGGGAACATGTGGGGGTACTGAGCATGCATCTAAGCCTCATACTCCCATGTTCTCTCCTGGAGGTTCTCGTGCACCCAACGAATGCAAACCAGATGTATCAACCATTCATGAAGGACCGACTCAGGTCGATCTTCAATCTCCACATGAACCACTTTAAATGTCGCCCCATCATCGACATCTAGCTCGCAATGGTAGAGGATGTGGGATGGGTCATGCACGTATCTCCTCAGCTAGGATACGTGGAAGACGTCGTTCACCCGATTCTTATAAGGTGGAAGATCTAAGTGGTAAGCTGCCTCTCCAACACTATTGAGGACTTGAAAAGGTCTAATTAATATCAGAGATAACTTACAGCCCTGACCAAATCTCTGTAGGTCTCATAAAGGTGAGACCCATAGAAATACGTGGTCGCCATCCTCAAACTCTAGAGGTCTCCATCTCCTGTTAGCATATGGAGTCTGCATGATCTATGTAGTCTTCATCCACTATTGGATGATCTACACCTTCTTCTTGGTAGCCCACACCATCTATGTTCCCACTTGTGCTAACTCCCCTCAGTTAGTCCAGCACAAAGATGATCTGTAAGGTCGCACGTACAACGCCTCAATGAGTTCCATCCCAAAGGTGTAGTGATAGCTATTGTTGTACGTGAACTTCACCAATGGAAAGTGATCCTCCCAGCTACGACTGAAGTTGAGGACATAAGAACACAGCATGTACTTGGGGTTATGAATGGTCTGCTCAGTCTGGACTTCCATCTGAGGATAGAAGGTAGCGCTCAAATGAGGCTCCGTCCCGAAAGCCTCCTTCAACCCCTTCCATTGCTGGGAAGTAAAACGTGTGTAACGATTGGAGACAATCGTAAAGGTATTCTATGTAATCACACAATCTTCTGCACATAGAGGCATCCCAAACTCTCTACTGAACCCTTTGCTTTGATCATTAAGATGTGGGCCAACATGGTGAGTCAGTCAACAAACACCCAAATCGAGTTGTGACCCCTTGATTTACGTGGATGTCCTGTCATGAACTCGTTGGATATACCATCCCACTTCCACTCTGGGACCTTTAATGTCTTAACCAACCCTGCAGGTATCTGATGCTCTCCCATCACTTGCTGAAAAGTGATACATAGATAGACAATCTCTGCATCTGCCTTCTTCATTCCTGGCCCCCAGTGTGTTCACTAAAGGTCCTAGTACATCATCACCACTTCTAGATGTACCGTAAAGGGGTTGTGTGTAACTGCCTCAACACATCCTCGTGAATTGACACGGGCACCATAGTACATTCTCCGATGAAGATGACATGCTCCCAACCTTCATAAAATCAATAAAGTTCTTACCCCTATGATATCTGAGCATGTCATGTCTCATTGTCCTCATCCCCACGATGCACATACCTAAATTACTATATAAGTGGGGATGTGACTGTAAGAGACTTGATGAATGATTCTCCATCTCATTCCACAAATTACATCTATAAAGTAGCCATATTCTATATCGACTTGCCTAGAATATGTATACTAGTTCTCCTGCTGAGTGAATCTGCAAAAACGTTCCCCTTCCCAGGAGTATAGACTATCTCAAAGTCATAGTCCTGGAGGAACTCAATCCAACATCATTGTATCAGGTTGATGTCCTTATAAGAGAATATATAACTGAGACTCATGTGATTAGAGTACTGTTTAAAACATTCCCCCATCAGATAGTGCCACCACATCTTCAAGGCGAAGACCAATTCTTCTAAGATCAGGTCATGGGTAGCGTAGTTATACTCCTTCTGTCTTAGTTTTCAATAATCATAATCGATCAATACTCACTCCTTTATCAAGACACATCTGAGTCTGGTCCCTAATGTGTCGCAGTAGACTACATACCAAAGGCCTTCCTCTAAAATCCTCATGATGGGGGCACTAGTTAGCCTCGGCCTTAGTTCTTGAATTCTCTTCCCGAATCTCTCCTACCACACAAAGGGTTTCCCATTCTTCGTCAAGGATGATAGTGGTTATGAAACTCTTGATAAATATGGCACAAACCACCAGTAATAACCATCCAATCCCAAGAAACACCGCACCTCCATCACACTCCTGGGTGGCTCCAAAGCAAGTACTTACTCAACCTTCGTTGGATCTACTGCAACTCCATCCTCTAAGATGTCATGTACCAAAAATTGAACCTCCTGGATCCAAGAAATTCACTTTGAGGGCTTACCATAAATCTGGTGCTCTCGGAGTGTGTCCAGTACTACCTACAAATGGTAGGCATGCTCCTCCTCAGTAGTTGAGAAGATAATAATGTTGTTAATGAAGACTATGACAAAGAGATCATGGTATGGATAGAAAATCCACTTCATGAGTCCCATGAACACTACTCGAGCGTTGGTTACGCCGAATTGAATAACCAAGAACTCATAGTGTATGTGCTCGACAATTGAAGGTCATCTTCTGCACATCCTCATGTCGAACTCTGAGCTGGTGATAGCATAATCTGAAGTCCATCTTCAAGAACAATTGTTCTCCCTTCAGCTGATCAAAGAGGTCATCGATCCTCAGGAGTGGGTACTTGGATTTCATGGTCACCTAGTTCAGGCGCTAGTAGTCGAAATAAAGCCTCGAGCTCCCATCATCCATCTTGGCGAATAGAATCGGGGCTTCCTAGGGGGAAACATTGGGCCAGATGAATCCCTTCCCTAGCAATCCCTATAGATTTACTCATAGCTAATCAAGCTCTATGGGTGTCATCCGATACATTGGTTTAGATATTAGCGTCACCTCGGGGTACAATTCAATATAAAAGTCTACCTCTCTGTGAGGGGGTAGATTTGGAACATCATCAGGAAAAACATCCTCATAATTGTCCACAACTACAGGATAAGTCAGAATCTCCCAATCAACTGCTCCGAGGGTAAGGAAATCCAACAGATTAGTGATCGGTTGTACTCTCCTCCGGGAAAGTCCATCCTGCACTGCAAAAGATCCCTTTCTCATCGATGACGGTGAAACTGGTCCCATCCGTGCAGACACATCACACATTGGTCCTAATACATTCAATCTGAACATGGAATGTAGATAACCAGTACATACCCATGATGATGTTGTAAGGACTCATCGCCGCTTCAAGAAGATCTCAGCCAAAGCTCTCTCCTCCTAGAGTAAGCTCACACTATCGGCACTAGTTTGTAACTGTTGAATATTCTCATATAAGAGTCTCTAGTTGTAAGGATCGATCCAACATCTCCATCCGAATCTCTGAGCTCCGAATGAGGGTGGTGGAAATGATAGAGTGAATGGAACCTGTGTTTATAATAACAAAAACTCTGGTGGAGTAGACACAGAATGTTTCTCGAATCATCTCTAGAGCCCCACGATCATATGCCTCAGCTAGCTGGAGCTGAGCTCTCCCCTTTCCACCTACTTCCTATGGTCGGGATGGAAATCCTAATGGTGGTGACACCTTGAAACATCTTCCACCGCAAGCTGCATGACCAACTCCTCTGCCATGTCCGCCTACTCCCTACAGACCTCCTCGATCAAATCTCCCCCTCTACCATAGAGGTCCCTCAGCTGTCATTTGATCATCCGAATGGAGTGTCAGACTACCACAATCCATTTGACCCTTCCCACTGCATGTGAAACACAACCTATTCCTCCTATGAGTAGCTCGGTCTCATGTTCCACTAAAAACCAAACCTGAATCCTGAGGACATCCACTAGATGGTCTGGTACGCTTGGATCTCAGTTATATATGTCTTCTGCCAGCTATAGAAGACTCCGCTACATGATTCTCAATGTCAGGTCTTGGTGTGAGTGACTAGTTACCTATGAAACATTCCACTATGAGTGTTCGCTCCAACACCCTCGCCTACGTCGAAAATGCTGAGGGAGATTATTGAAGCCATGATCTCTCGCCTGAGCCCCTACTCGAAGGTCATTTCCCTGAAAAAATGGGCCTCACACCATATATATGGAGTAGCACAAGAGGTCGGTGAACGTCGTTGAGTATTGTGCCAACGTAATGCGGCCATGCTATAGATGAAGTTGCTCCTCTATCTACACTGAATTTAGGGTGGCTAGGACAAAATCTGCCGAAAATAGGCTCTCAAAGTCTTCCCGTAGAATTGTCGCCTTGTCATGGACCTGGAGCATCAGGATCCACAATCTGCCTGCAGGTTCATGAAGAATACATGTGTTAAGGATCACCATAAGGTCATCTGGTGTCCCTAATAGTGGAAAAATGATCACCACAACCTCTATCCAATACTCAGCCGCATGTGGGTCTGTCTCTCCCTTAAACCTGGGTTTCCTATTGCATTGGAACTCGTTCAACGCACTCAAGTGGAATGCATCATCTGCTGCTGGGGCTGGTGGCATCGGCGGCTCAACGTGTAGTGGTACCGCTGGTGCCTCTACTATTATAGGGCCCTGCACCAAGGCATCGTCGCCTTATGGGCTGCCATCTCATACAAAGCCTAGTACCCTAGCTGGCTGTCTGCGTGGGGACATCCTAAAAAGAAATATGTGTGCCATGGTCAAAATGTTATACATGGAGAGATGACTCAAAGAATTCACAAAGAAGACTCTTTAAAACACACATGCAATCAGTGTATTCATTCACTAAGTCAGAAATCAAAAGTCAGGGTCCTGGTTTATGGATACATCAGCCGCGACACCATCATTAGACAACCTGAACTGAAAACCACACTCACAACACTTAACACTATTGCTTCACAAAATATATCAGAGTCCTATGTTCTGTGGTAGAACTGACTCCTCTGAAACCAAATTATCAATACCCGTCCCTCGGGGCCTGTTCCCTGACTACCCCAAGCCTGACTTCCTTAGGCCAGGGGCTATAGACTATCCCCAATAGTGTAATTCCTTAAAATTTGGATGGCATTGCTTTTATAACCTGTAAAAAACACAAAAAATATGATCATGAGTAAACTGAATAAACAAAAAATGAGTAAAGTATGTAAAAATGGGCCAGAATACAAGCGCAACTAGAAGTACATGAAACTGAATGTAGAAGTAAAACTGACGAAATGGGAAAAATATCCAATGGGTCATCCTCCGTGGTTCCTACCTAAATGATAGGTACATATTGAATACTTAAAAATCCACATCTGTCTGTCTCCTCTATGTACCGACACGCCGTACGGTCCACCTCCAAGTACCGTCTAGTCCTGGCACTCTTAGCCTCAGTCAGCATTGTCCGTCATCTGCATCCTACACACCGAGGTGCATGCATATCCCGTGTAGGGGTGAGTATAAAGATACTCATTAGGGACCCCGAGACCATCAATATCTCACAAAATCCAACATGGATAAACCATAAAGTATGAAATCAACAGATAACCCCCTTAGGTATATGCCCATACATTTACCAAATTTATCATGTAATCCATCTCAATCCTTGAGGAAAACATAATGTCACTGACTCAGCTCACACAGTTATACAAAATATGTAGATAGATATAGATGATTAGATGTATCCACTGAAATATCTATTCATTCAAACACATGTAGGATCAAGGAATAGTAGTCAGAGTTGACAAAACCACGTAGGATCCAGGAACAGTAGTCAGAGCTCTCGAACCCACACAGGATCCAGGAATAATAGTTAGATCTGTTGAACCCACGTTGGATCTAGGAACAATATTCAAAGTCGTCAAACCCACATAGGATCCCGGAACAATAGTTAGAGTTATTGAACAGATGAAGGATCTAGGAACTGTAGTCAGAGTTGTCGAACCCACACAGGATCCAGAAATAGTAGTCAGACATGTCGAACCCACGTAGGATACAAGAATAGTAGTCAGAGTTGTCGATCCCACACATGATCCAAGAATAGTAGTCAGAGCTGTCAAACCCACGTATGATACAGTAACATTAGTCAGAGCTGTTGAACCCACTTAAGATCCAGGAAAATTAGTCAGAGCGCATCCTTCCACAGGGTTCCGCAGAGAGCATTCTTGTTTCTGGGAGGGTCTTCTCTTTAATCCAAGATTCTATACATCACCTTCCACGAATTCCCAAGTTGGTTTATCCAAAAATATTTGTCTTTAAAAAACACAATGTGACAGATGGTGCATCAATCAGACGCTTGGTCTGAGAGTTATTACAATTTCTATTCTGAGGGCCCGATTAGATTTACATTCGATCCAACCCAGTCATACCCCAACTATGTCCAAAACTCGAGTGGTGTATTCCAAAAGAACCATCCTCCTACAAGGTTTGTATCTCCTCAGATGGTTCTTCAATCGGACGCTCGTAGCTCATGTTATGGGCAAAAGAGTGGAAATAGGTCAAGCGGGTCTAGGTCCGGCATGACCTAGTCATACCAACCCCGCCCCACCCATCCCAAACCGAGTCTGGACTGGGGTCTGATCCAATCTGTGGGTCCGACCCAGTCAACGAGGGTGGCTCGGCCCGCGGGGGCGGCATGGCCCACGCGGGCCTTGATCCACGTGGGGCCTGCGGCTGGCAGCCCATGAGGTCTGCCATAGCTGCGTCCCAGGGGGATGCCGTGTGGGTCCCACGTGATCTGGACCGGTGCCACGTGGCACCGGTTTGAAACCCCTCTTTCGAATGGAAAATCAATTCAGGATATTTTGTCAGATGACTGGTAGAGCCGCCTGACCGGCCCATGTCGTTGCGGCCATGGTCGCGGCCTGTTCTTCTGTCGAGCGGTGCATGCTGTGCAGTGCCTTCCACAGAAACTCGACGACCCATGCCACCGGTTCCTCTCGCAGTCGGCCCTGCACCATCCGCCATTCTCACCGCTGTGGCTCGTCCACTAGTTCCAACTCATCCAGCAACACAGTCATGCTACCCCCATCTAGGAGGCTGGCCGGAGTGCCAGCCTCTCTTCCATTTGTCGCCGGTGATGTTCACCAGTTTCGACCACCGGTGAACAGTTCGCGGGGCACCAGATGAGTTCTGGTTTCCCGATTATCAATCCAAAAGATTCCATGCACTACATTAGACGTCGCTATCAATCTAAAACCATCATTGATGAAAAAAATCCATCAACCTAGACACATGACTTGATTAGCGTGAAAATTTACAATGAAATGTAGAGGGCTTCGGGCTGTGTTCGTTCAACCCGCACCCTCCGTGATAGAATGATATCATGCAGCTTCAAATAATAATCCTCTACAGAAAATGAAGAATAGGAAAATAACAATGTTCAAACACCTACCTTTGTTCGTTGTTCATCAACAGAGTCGTGGGGAAGATGACGAAGTTGTTGTCATTCATCATGTCCTCCACACACTTCCAATCTCGTGCTCGTGCATCGGTTCATCGACGACGATATGGATGGAAGGTCACTCGAAGACATCCCAAGTCGGTAGGAGTCCGTGTGTTAAGGTATAAGTATTTCATTCTTCGTTGTCGAAGGCATTCTTCATTCATCGTTGGCGAGAGATTTTCTCTCAAAAGCAATAATCCTCCTTTCCCATACTTTTTGTCAACCTAAAGAATAGAAATCCATGTTAATAGATTATAAAATATATAGTTGGCATAAGAATTAAAAAAGGGTGAATTAATTAATTTGGCTCCATTTAATTACATCACAAGTTTGGATCAATAAATTAAAGAGGGGGATTTGGTACATTAAAGGAGGGGGTGGAGAGACTCTCCCTAATTAATTAGGTGAGTTGAAAGGTCTCCCTCTCCCACCATTATTAGAGACATTTAGTCCTGGGTGGTCCCCACACCGTAACATCTCGTGGGAGGTTAGGTTTAGGTGGGCCCCACCACCATAACCTCTCACGGGAGGTTAATGTGTGGTGGTCCCCACCTCCTACATCCACTTGGGCGGTAATAACAAAATAAATCATGATTCATTTTATTTTATTATTTCCATGAAAAAACCAAAAAGTATCCTCCACCGTCGACCAATTTTCATCGAGGTGAAAGTCTTCTTAAGTGAAAAATGGTGTTGCAGGTTCAACAATGCTCTCATATTTCAATTCTAAGCACCAGTCCAAACGTTATAAAATCCAACTCATACATTTATTGAATGCACCCAAACAAACTTTAGAAATTTATTTCGGGCACACCGGGCCACGGAATCATGCACCGTCAATTTTTCCAGAGTCATAAAAATTCTTATATATTTTTAAAAATTTACATATAAATTCTGGGTCTTTACATTAGAAACCAATAATCAATTTATAATTAATTAATGTTTCAAACTTCTCATAAAGTGCATCTCACCTCTCCTATAGAAGGGAACTTATCCTTATCATTAATTGACATCTCCAAAGACATTTGGCTCAGAACCAAAAGTACAAAATATCATTCCAACTCCCTTAATGTCATCCTAGAACCCTCCATTTTTTGAAGAAAATCATCTTTAAGAGTCCTTTTGTGATACGCAAAAGGATACACTCGAAAAAGAGGTAATATTTCACTCCATTTTTTCAAAATTCATTTCATCTTCTAATTCATTTTATTTTGTTGTATCCATAATAATGAAATAAATCTAGTTTCAAATAAATTAAGATATTTTATTATAATTATGTAACAACCTTATACCTCATTTTATCCATTCTATGTATAATAATATCACCATACGTGCATACATACGACTTACGGTATCCACACTGTGATGTAATTGGTTATTAAACAATATTAATTTTGATGGGTATAATTATAAGTAAAATTGATTAATTAATTAATATAACATGGTAATTATTTTGTATAATTAATATACCATCAAATAACATATCATTTGACCATTAATTAAATGATATTGTTTCTCATGCGTACGTCCGACCTACCGTCTCTATGATGTGATGTGATTAATTATACATGATCTTTAGTAAACCATGATTATATACATTAATTGAATGAATAAGTATGATATATATTATTATAATAGTTATTCTATAATTGATATAAGTATAACATATCAAGTGGAAAATAAAATTACCCCAAAAATCATTCATAAAGAACACACATCAGTTAATAATCAAAAAATGAATGACAATGACATTTATTGGCAAACAAATGATAATATAAGAATATATGATGTCATAAAAATGATTATTGTTATATAATTATTAAATAATTTTAGTTTAATCATTATAGTGGATATTCAGATTCATATGAAAGACATCAAACCTAATGTATGGGATAATTTTACAATCTCATTTTTATAAATGATTGTTTATACATATGTATTTTATGGGGTATATTTATCATCTTTATCAATGATTCCAAATTATGAAATATTTTTCAAATTTTATTCAATAGTTTAAAGTTTATATAACCCTTGGGTGAATAATTATTAAATGGTAGAAATGCAATCAATTTTCTTTGTTAAATTTGAGGTACTTTTTTACTTTTCTAGGAAGAGTATAAGGATAAGGTTTTTTAACATATATGACATAAATATATTCTTATGATTTCAGGACACATAATTTACAAAAATCATTATCTACATTATTTAATGATTATTTTAAACTAAATAATTTTATTTTATAATTGACTATCATTTTTAGAAGGAAATCTTTTTTGAAAAATAAGGGATATTTCTATTAGGAATTTAGTTCAAGGGTTTTATCAAAATTATTTTCCATATAATATAACATAGAGTTATCTTTGTATCCCAATTATTACATTTATTTGAATGTTTTTATGATGGAATTATTTTTATTAAATCTAGTTTTTTTATTTTGATGTAATGATGTTTAAAAATCCAATTTTATATTATGGGTTATGCAATGATGGATGATTTATGTTTTTGGGAAACTCGTACGAGTGATTTTGTTATGGGATTGGTGAAAACTATATCTCCCTCCAATGCAATGGGTATTGAATTATATATCATGAGATAAAAATGACTTGAATAGCAAGTAAATTCAGTTCAATAATACATGGTTAGAAAAAAAATTGAATCTGGTTCAGTAATAAATCGCTATAATGAAAAGTATACATGGTTCAGGAATGGACTTTGTCCACTATTATGGTCTTATCAACATTGCCTTAGCTACTATGGGAATCGTATTGTGTTCTTACATTATTTCCACAATTCCATGTTTTATTCCATCTCTATTTTACCACGGTTAATGTTCCTTTATGATTTATTCTGTATATACTGTCTAGATTTATTTCAAGATGAATGATTTTGATATTTAATCATTATGTTCATGTTTTTAAATTCTTATGTTAATGGTTTGTTTTATATTCTCTATGATTACCCTTTCTGATAATTTGGGATCATATTTTTTATGATTTATTTCCTCGGGGATTTAAATAATAGTTTTATGTAGGATTATAAAGAGGGGAAGATCATTATTGGATGTGTTGAATATTATTCACCATGTTAGAAGATTATGTTCCATGTTTTCAAAGACCAGAAATTATTAGGTTCGTTAGGCATGCATTTGTAAAATTTATTCAATATTCATCTAAAATGTTGAAATATACATTTACATAATGTTCTGGACATTAAAATTTTTATTAGAGGAGTAACCCAGCCTTAAGTGTAGTACATATCCTAGGTTGAGATGTAGGAACCGCAACGAGGAAGTTTCACATTAAAGGGAATGTGAATGAGACACCCCGGAATGATAAAGTGTTAAATGGCTAAATGATATGACTCATGTATAGATGGTGAACCTTCATTTTTAGGATCCTACATGATTAGAACACCACATATTAGCATGATTTTACTAATGTGGTGATGATGGGAGACCATAGTTGATGTTTCCAAAGGTGTGTTTGAGTGAGGAAAAACACACTAGAGAAGACATGTGTTTTGATATGGGGACTATCATTTGTAAGATGACCTGTTTGGGCATGTGGCTGGGGCCCAGGGTGGGAACCACATGTCAGCATGGCATCTAGTGGTACTGGGAGGCCTAGGACTATAACTCAATGTTAAAGAATGGGTTTTATGCCATCAGTGGGGCCCTAGTAGATAAATTTGGTATTAGAGGAGAGTTTTTGTCAACCCTTGTATAATAGGATGTGAAAACATTTATGAGATCTATTGATATATTTTTAAGGATATGTCTATGGGTTTAATTATGTGTATGTATACCTATAGGCTATAGTCCTATATTTATGGAAATGATCATTAATAATGATAGATTAAGGCTAAGATGTTAGAGATTGAATGTACTACCCCTTTATTATTTGGATTTCCTAGTATGATTTTTTCCTATCATACTATATATTTTATTTTTTATAAAATTTATGAAATCTATAGGAACGATGTTAATGTAAAATTCAATGGGAAAGGAAAAGATTTTCCTCCTAATCAACCAAATCTTATGGGATATATAATAAAAAATAATATTTCTATACATACAAAAGCTATAAATCATTATGGACTACCCAATGAAAAGAGAAGGGAACAAAATTTTGTTTAGTCCTTCATGGGGAAAAGTCCAAATTCATTTATTCAGTCATCGAACCCACATGTTGCAGATAAATGAATTAGTACAATTGAAAAGATATCTTATATCATTTTTTGTTAGGAACATGAAAAATTCATTTTGGTTTTTAATCGTTTTAAAGGTGAACCCGGCCAGTGGTGGAATCCAATCAACAATACAGAAAATCCAGAAGAAATTGAATCCATGGTATTCGATGGGTTCAAGAAATTATTTTTCAATAAGTGCATTCCTCGCATTCTTCAAATAATGATGGAAAAGATGTTTCAAGAGATTAAGAAAAAGGATGATGAATCTATTTCTACATATGATGAAAATTTTACAATACTTGTAAGGTATGATTACGGATATATTATTCCACATGAATGTAATGATGACCAAATTTTCATTGTCTTAAAGACAAGTCTTAGAAGGGAATTAGGTATAAGAGACGTTGTATCTATTAAGATATCATGAATTATTCTATCATGTAATAAGTGGTAGTTGGTTTTATATATCAATCACAAGGTTTTTACAAGAATTGAAATTTAGAGTTCAAGGGGATATTGAAAGAAAGTGATGAAAATAAGAAGAATGATTCCTTATGGTCGATGTGTGGAAATAATAATGCTGGAGATTATCTTAAAGGGATGAGAAAATGTTTTATGTCTAGAAAAAAATATCATTGAGCAGTTTAGTTTCGATGTAATTGGAAAATGTGTAAAATGTTGTGAATAGAGAAAAATACATAGATTTCACCACCCACAATTCAATGCAAAATGTTCATAGAAATGGGTCATTATGATAACCAATGCCTTAATCCAAGGGTTTTGGATTGTTATCAACATGAAAGAACAAGTAAGTAAAATGAAAAAGGAAAATCATAGGTGATCACTTATGGTGATGTTTAGTATGAAAATGAAGTGGTGTAATGAATAAGTGTTTATTAAATATAATTATAAATAGTTTTATAGAAATTTTATAATTTAATGGAATATTGGAATATTTATGTAATGGTCTATTATGGGTTTCCATAAGTATATGTTACCAGTAACCATGAAAAGTGATTTAAATATTTTTGGGAGGCACATGATTTGAAGATAATGCGATGTATTGTGGAATTAATTATCTCATGTCTGGTATATGGATACTGTGATATCATGGATAGAGTATATTGATTTTTTTGGTACTTTTGGTGCATTGAAAGAGTTAAGTTTGACATAATTCTAGTTTCCACTATGTTCCTGTGGTAATTAAAGTTATTATTATGTTACAAGCGAATACATGATTAAGGTATTCACATGATATGAATGTGACGACCAAGATTTACTTCTGATATATGGGAGAAAAATGTTAATTCACTTTAGTTCACCTCTTTATAATGTTTCTACATACTATTTTTGGATTCATTTTAATGTAATCAATTTATTGATAGTATAAGTTATATTCATACTGAATTTTATTAGATTAGTTTATTATCTCACTATAGGTGGAATTATGCATATTTGATTACTTGTGCTATCCTTTTTGGAGAGAGAAATGGAATGGAATATCATTACATCAATAAATATGCTAATGCATTAAGAAATAAAAATTCAACATCATCTCATTATATAATAGATGAAGTGGAAATTGATCAATGCATGAACAATGGTGAGATATTACCAAGATCAGGTAAGTATTTATTCTCATACAAAACTTTGAATTACAGGGAATGGTTCGTGAAAACCAAAAATATTATCTTAGTACCTTTTCTATCAGATGAATCAGATGGACCCTTAAATCATCGTATATTAACATATATATGGACATTAAATTTCTCTAAACCATGTTCCCTATAAATATTAATTAGAACATGATGGTTTTATATCTCTTCTATATCCATGATGTCACTTCTCACTTGTGTTCTCCAATGCGGAAACCCAGTGATCAGTTTCTTTGGGTAACCATTATGTTTCTATCATTCCTTTTGAAAAGATGTTTTAGTATACTTATTTACAATGCAGGTGACTATGAACAAAACATTCAAGTAGTAAACCTTTTATAACCCCGATGAATTTTTATAGAGAAATTCATTTTAATTTTGGTATAATGTTAAATTTCTAGATTTTATGAGAGTGATTTATAATAATTTTGTTGATTTCTTATTTTTTATGCTACACCAATATTATCCTTCTCTATATGAAACAATGTATTAGCTTGTATTATATGAAACACTATTCTTGGCTTGTGTTATAGTCAAAATAGATCTTCCTCGATAGCTTGAATTAAATGCAATACCGAGTTTCACTAAAAACAATATAGTAATAACATATAAATACTTAATTGGATGTAAACTAGAAATTATAAATATTAATAACATAATTTTAAATTTTATAAATCCATATATTTTTTCTTCTGTATACTTTATACAAGATATAAAAACAAATGCACTTATTCTGATAAAAATAATTATTTTCCAAAAAATCAGGTTTTGTCGCCTTTTTATGGAGAAAAAATTTTAAATCTAGTTTTTATACTTATATATATTTAATTTTATGAAATTAAATTAATATTTATAATAGTGAAATAAAAATTTAGATTGGATAATGATTTGGTGTTTTTCAATTAACATTCATATTTTAATGAGTAGTGAAAAATATTGCATCCTAATTCAAAAATAATTTTCATGTTAATTATTTATAAAGATATATTATCTAATTAATTGGATTTAAAAAATATTTGGATTATATTTTTATAATTTAATACACGGTTTTCCATTATATGTAATTTCACATTGAAAATGACCTAAAAACTTGTCAATCATTTGATAGTTTTTACCTCATAAAGCCTTATTTTTTTGTTTTGACAATGGGAATTAATTTTAATTTTTTTTATCCTATTATTCGTTTCTAATTTGAAAAAATGTATTCTATATTTGGATTCTGAAGGTCACATTTTCTTAAATGTTTTCTTTCCATTTATTTAGACGTTATGAATAGTAACATCAGAAGTTTTATTTATCAAGGTTAAATGTTAAATAAGAGTAAAAATACATATTATAATAATATAAAACTAAACTAACACATTTCGTAATCCTATTTTCTGATATATGGTTGACCATGAACACCCTTAGTATTATTTTAGGTCCCCATGGATCCACATGGTTGTAAAAATGACATGTTATAATAATTAATTTATAGTAAAGGGATATATAACCTAAATATGTATCTTATTAGTAATTTTTTTATTTGAGATATATATGAGATATATTATACAATTAATAGTATTTATAAAGTGAAAAAAATTCCTATATCTTGTTATTTATTTGAAATTTTTATACATTAAATAAATTAATTTTTTATGACATAATGATGAAGCGTTGATTACCTAATTGATGAAAGAATCAAAAAAATTATATTATAAATATTAAAATAAACAATATTTAAAAATTTTGATCCCATAAAAAATTTTATTTATTATTATTAAATACAATCATTAATTTATTGATTTTGGTTATATGGAATAAGGTTCATGTGACTTTAAAAAAAATTACAAAATAGTGTCAAAATTGACATAATTGACTTAAAAAAAATATTAAATGATATACTAGTACTAAAAAAATATTCATTAAACTAACATATATAATATTATAAATGTTATTAATTATCTACCTTATTATCTATTGGAATTTTATGGTTATTGTATTTACCCTATAGTATAAAAATTAAAGAAGACACGATGAGAGATAAATTATTTAACTAAGGGTTAATCCTAAAAGACAATGTTATTTTATTGGCATAAAAATAAATAAAAATAAGAGAATTAGAGTATTTAGATCCCCCATATTATCCTCAAAATAAATCCATTTTTATATTTTATAAAATGAAATTAAATTCATAATAATTTAACATTTGAAGAATTTCCTATAGTGCCCCTAACCGCTCTTATAAAAGGGAAATATCGTTATCATTAATTTACACCACCAAATACCTTTGGATCAGACATAACCTTAACAAATGGTCTCCATAGATCTCTCAATTTTTCCTAATGTCAATCCTGTGGTAATAAAATAATGATTATGAGTGCTTTTTTTTCAAATCAAAACGAGACACCCAAAGAATATGTAATCCTTTTTTCCTTGTATCAAAATTATTTTCTTATTCTAATTACACATCATTTTTTTATTCCATACTAATGTAATGAATCATGTATCATTTAAATTATGATATTTTATAATAATTATGGTGAATCCTTATACCTCTTTTATCCGTCTTATGATTCAAAATATCACCACGAGTGTGTATGTACGGCTTACCGTCTCCACGTCATTTAGTAATTTGTTCTGAAACAAATAATTATTCAGATTGGTATAATAATGATTATAATGGATTTAAATTATTAATATAACATGATATTTATTTTATATAATTAATAAACTATCATATTCCACATCATTTAACCATTAAGTGAATTATATCGTTGCTCGTGCTTACGTACGAACTACCATCTCCATGACGTGGTTCCATTCATTCTACATGAACATCAATATAGAATGATTATATACATTAATGGATATAATAAATATGATATATATTATACTAATATAATTTTGTAAATTATATAAAAATACCCTAACAAGTTTAACAAGATCTTACCCGACATAACATGGATGAAGAACATAAAGAAGATAATATCTGAATAGTGAATGACAATGAAATGTAACTAAAACACAGATGAAAATATTATCATATGTGATATAATGATAATGATTATAAATATATAATAATTTAGTAACATAATTTAAATCTTTATACAAGATATTTGAAAATATAATAAGGATATCAGACCTAAGGTAAGACATAATTTTGCAATATCATTTTTTCTGATATTGTTTAGATGCCAGTATTTACTAGGGTATATTTAACATCCACATCCAATATTCTGAACTATGTAATATTTTTTCAATTATAATACAATTCCTTAAACTTAATTTTATCCTTTTGTAAATTTTTATTAAATTTTATGAAAATAATCCAATTTTGTTATTCTATTTGATGAACTTTTTGAAATTTTGAGCAAACATATGAGGAAAATAGATTTTTACGATTTCATAACACCTTATTTTAATGATGAATCCTCTAAATGATTTAAATATTATTTTGAACTAATTTATTTTTTAATAAATTTTCAATGAATTTTGATAAAATAAAACTTTTTTCAAAAAGAATGTATATTTTCCTCAAAAATTATGTTCATGTGTTTTATCAATATTATTTTCCATCTAAGATGACATATGGTTATGTTTTTATCCCTATTATTAACTTTATTTGATTGCATTTATGATGGAATTAAATTTAGGAAATATATTTATTTTATATGTATAATAATGTAATGATCTTTAAAAACCCATTTTATTATATGGGGTATTATATGAAGAATGATTTGTGTTTTTATGATACATGTAAGAATTTTTTCATTGAGAGATTTGAGGGACCTATATCTACCTAAAATGAATTGGGTAATGATTTATATCTAATGAGATATACATGAATAGAGAGAAATGTAAATTCGATTTTGTAATATTGGCTTATAATTACAAATATATCTTGTTTAGTAATACATTGCTGGAACTGCAAGTAATCTAGTTTCAGTAAAGGACATTGTACACTATGATGGTCTAGGAAACAATGCCCTTTAAACTATGGAAAAAAATATTATGTACTTATTATTATTACACAATTCCATGTTTTTTGTCAAAGCTATTTAATCATGGTTAATGTTATTTAATGAACTATGCCTTATGTACTACTGGGATATATTACATGAATAATAAATTTAATATTTAAAGATTATGTTAATGTTTTTACATTATTATATATCTGGTTTGTTTTTTATTCTCCATGATTACCGCTACATAGAATTGTAGATCACCCTTTTGATGTTTTATTTTCCACAGGATATGAAGATATTTTTTATGTTGGAAAACAGGAAGATCATTATGGGATATGTTGAAGTCCTTTCAAGATGTTAGAATATAATGTTCCATGTTTCCAAATACAGTATTCTATTAAGGTCCTTAAGCTTGCATTAGGTAAATGTATTGAATATTCATATAAAAAGTTTTTATATATGTACTTAATGTATGAGTCATCTGATATTGTTTTTAAATAAGTATTTACTGCTTTTTATTTATCATCGACATCAATGTTTCCTCATTATGATGTATAATTTCTATTCTTCTACATTTGTGTATAGATATGTTTAAAATTTTGTGAATTTTATTTATATTGTATGAAAGATATCATTTTTCATTATTCAAATAGAAGTACTTTTTTACTTTTCCTTTAGAAGTATGAGGGGGTTTTTTTAAATTATATGGCATGAATGGATTTTTACGGTTTCATGAAACGCTATTTCTATGAATCTTCCTCTACAAAAATTCTAGATTATTTGAACCTAAATTATTTTCTTTTAAAATTATGTTGAATTATGAGAAATGAAAATGTTTTTTAAAAAAGTAATTATATTTTAGTCAAGAATTATGTTCTAATTCATTATCAAAAAAATTATATCCTTGATTACATAGGGTTATGTTTCAATCGCTATTATCACATTAAATGGATTGCGTTTATGATGGAATTATTTTTATGAAATCCAATAATTTTATATAGATTTTTAAGGAATGATGTTTAAGAATCCTATTTTATTTCATGGGTTATGCTATGATAAATGATTTTTGTTTTTGTGGAACATGTAAGAATGATAACATTGGAGATGGGTGGGACCAATATCTCCCTCTAATGCATTTGGTAATTATTTATATCTAATGATATAAACATTAATAGAAAAAAAAGTCAATATGGTTCCATAATACAGGGTTGGAATGATATGTAAATCTAGTTTAGTAATACATGGCTGAAAGAACAAGTAAACCTGTTTTAGTAATAGAATTTTTCCACTATGAGAGTCTGGGCAGCAATTCCTTTGCTACTATAGACATCGTATTTTGTGCTTATTTTCTTACCACAATTCATTTTTTTATTAAAAAGTTATTTTTTTCATGATTAATTTTATTTATTATATATTCCTTATGTAATTCAATTTTGCAATTCATGACTTAAGATTTTGAAATTTCAACACTATGTACTTTTTCATTCTTATGTTCAAGGTTTTTGTATGTTCTCAATTATTACACTTATGGGTCATTAGACATATCATTGTTATGTATTATTTTCCCATGTATATAAAGAAATATTTTAGTTAGGAAAATAAAAAGGGGATTATATTTATGGGAGATGTTTTAGGTCATTCAACAAGTTATAAGATTATGATCAATGTTTTCATAGACACTAAACAATTATGGTTCTCAGATGTCCATTAGTAAAATGTAATGAATGTTGAACTAATAAAATTTTATATCCATTTACTTAATGATTGGGGACTTAAATTTGGAATGAGAGCAGGAACCCAGCCTTATGTGCAGTGCACTGGCTGGGTAGAGATATATAGACCACAACCAAGATGATGTTCTCTATGGGGGGGGGGGGTGAATGTAACACCCTAGAATAATAATGTGTTAAATTTATAAATTATATTAATCATTTCAAAATGATTCACCTTCCTATTCATGATCCTAATGTATTAGAACTCCAAAGTTAAGAATGATTTTCCTGGAGTAGTGATCACGATAGATGACCTTCTGGGGAATTTCTTAGGGTGTCTGTGAGTGAGGAAAAAACACACTAGAAAGGACTATGTAGGCCTATGTGGAATGTAATTAGCCATATTAGCAGTTTGGGAACATTGGTGGGACCCGTGGATGGGATCACATGAATGTGGGGAAGTTTTTGATAACTGGTTGGCCAGGACCCAATGACCATGCTATGTCCAGATGTATGTGCTATTTGCGGGGACCCAATTGTTATAAATGGAATGTTACTAGATGTTTAACATTAACATAAATGATTAATTAGGGTAGTATAAAGTAAAAATAAAACTATATATGGAATTACATGTAGGAATATGTTTATTTTATATATTTATAATCATCATATATTTATTTATATGGGGATTGAATGATTACAATTAGAGTAAATACACAATGTAAAATAACTACATCTTAATTTTTATATCACTGAGATACATACCATGTTCACCACACTGTTGTTTTTCATGGAGTATTTAAATACCATGAAATGATTATATTATTATTATAAAATTAATGGGAAATTAAATATCCATTCTATGATCTTTCCTTTAGGTGTATAATTCTTCACATTTTACCAAATCGGTACGATGATCTTGTCAAAATTTTCCTTGTTTGGAAAAAAAAATTTATTATGAAACTTCATATTTTGTTGAGCTGTATATAATTAAATTTTACATGCTATACCATGAATTTAATTATTTTCATTATATTTTAATCTTCAGGTTATTTTATTTTATTACATGGATATTATGATCACGTATTACCATGTAGAATAGGTTTATTGAAAAAATATCATTGTTCATTGGGGTTGTTTGTGATTACGCATTCATTGATGAAATATTATGATTTATAAGTCAAAAAAAAACTCATGAGTTGTTTTATACTATATTTATTAAACATATCTCCATGTATATGTTCAATTCTACTCTCATTGTTACATAATATAATCAAGAAAATGTTCTCCTAAAAATATGACATCATTTCTAATTTCAGTTAGAAATTGGTGTTGTCTAAAAAACATGATTTATTAAAGATTATCTATAATTTTTTATGTTAAAAAAGTTATTATGAGTTTTTATAAGCTTCAGATATATTATTACGAAATTGAATTTTCAAAAGAATATGAATTATATGATTTTAATTTTTATTTATACATTTTCTAATACATTTTCTATATAATGGTATTAAAATCTGTAATCAAGATTCCTTTATTTGATTTGTATGTATTTTCAAAGGGAATTATTTTCAAAAGGATTATTGTTTTAAACATAATTTTAAATTATTAAAGGATAAATTACTCATAAAATAATATTAATGGATCTATCAAATTTATTTATCATTTTATATGACATATGTGGATACCACCCATACCTTTCTTAGAGAATAATTCAATGATTAAATTCAAATTCATTATATGAATAGTTTATGATTTTATTTCATAGTATATATGAATATTGTTTCTATTTCTTTTGTTATATGTTTTTGAGGCTTATTTCTCATTCAGGGGTTATATACTTTTTAAACAAGTTTCGTTTCAAGGGTTATTAATTTGATAGAATGATTATTAATGAAATATCATTTTTTACATGTTATGATGTGATTAAATGTATATGGTAATAGATTAATTTGATGGATTCAGTTATAATTTTTTGGAATTACTATGTATGTTTTAATTGGGCTATGGTTGAGACCTATATCACCATCAAATACAATCGATAATGATTTATATTTCATGAGATTGACTAATATGGTCATTAGAGTGAAACTTGACTGCTAATATATACATGGGAGTGAATCCTGGAAAACATGATAGTATGAGGAGTAAAATAATTATAGTAATATGGCCATAGAAGTGAACCATGACTACCAAATGGTATGGGTAGTGAACCAATTATGTAATAACATAGTTCTTATTCTTGAGGAATGTGTTCCTTCTTTTCCTTTTCCTTAAGTGTTTTTGAGGAAACAAGGGAAATGTGGGAATAATCCCAAATATATTGGTACACGTTGTGTACTTTTGTACACACTCCATGTACTTTGGTCGGGTAGATGCGAATACAGGGCATGAAGGCTTGTAAGCGATTAAGGGAATAAAAACTAACTATACGTCATGTACTTAGTAATACACGCTGTGTAATCAGTCGGTGGTTGAACAGTGAGGTGGTGTAATGTAGCTATCTGAGGAATAATTAAAGAGGATAGTACACACTGTGTACTAAGTAATACATTCCATGTAATCCTTCAGTAGATGAACAGTGAGGCGGTGGAAAGTAGCCACTAGAGGAATAGATAAAAAGGAATGTACACGGAGAGTACTTGAGAGTACATGCCGTGTAGTTATTTTTTTCATTAAAAACAGGCAATAACCTCCTCATTCTACAGTGGAGTAAGAGGGCTCACCAAGAGTAGCAGGAGAGGAAGCTGAGATTCAGAGGAGCTCCCAATCGCTCACCAGGACTATGATTCTTCCATCATTTGTCTCGTTTGAACCGAACTGGTATGTTCTTCCCTCTTCTTGATTCATTCCCCACAATTATTTCCCTATGGGATGTATTTTTTATTGAATGGGTAATCGCTTATCTTAGATCTATGTCGTTCTTGGTTGTTCTGGGAGGCACCTTTCACGTATATCAATCATAGGTGATCAAGGTAGGTGGTAGTGTGTTTAATTCGAGCTATCAAGTGTTTTTATGTACCTTGGTGCCACACGCCCATGTTTGAGGTGTTGTGTGGATGAGACGTTGACTGTTGAGAAACATAGAATTTGATAGGTAATCTAATGAATAAGTATAAACTGTTTTTTCAGATCGTAGCATGATCTTGGGACACCTCAGGCTGTCTTTCACTTGTTTATCCATTTAGATAGGATACCCGTTGGTATTCCTAGATTATAGAAAATTTTGAGATTCCTTCAGTGGAATCATATATAAATTTCCTGATTATGTGTTGGGCTCGGCCCGGTTACTTAATTTTCTTCTCTTATGCCTGAGTGAAAGGTTTTGTTAAGCCTGAGGGAGAGGTTCTATTTAGCCTGAGGGAATGTTTCTATTTATCCTGTGGGCAAGGTTCTGTTTTTCATGTGGTCAAGGTTCTATTTAGCCTGAGGGCAAGGTTTTTTTACCTGATGGCATGGTATTGTTTAGGATGAGGGAATAGATTATTTTTAACCTGAGGGTAAGGACTTGCATGTATGAGGACAATGCATACTTTGAATATTCACTGTGTTGATTTCTTATGTTGTACCTACCAAGATAAAGCACATGCTTATTATTATTATTATCTTTCACTTGTTAGATAGCACGTTGTGGTTACTAATGTGGCATTGGTTTAAAAGATTTTTGGTCGAGGCTAGGTCTCGAAAAACATGGAATATAAATATATAGAATTGTTAAATAAATATTAAAATGGAAATGTAACTGGTAGGAATAGTAAATTTTGAGTACTTCCTATTTTACTGCATATCATTTTTTCAAACTATTGTAGCACAATTTCACTGATAGTTTGCCACAGTCATTTGGTGGTTATATACTCGGATGTATTTCTATCAGCCTGTTTGGGTCCTATCATGGGCCTAAACATGTTATATTACTATAGGTGTCAATAAGGGAAAGTGTCCCTACACAGGTAAATGATTGTTTAAGTGGTGTTGAAGAGCATGGGACTAATCTTAGGCTTGAGATGCTGCTGAGTTCCGATTGTACTACTTTGGTTTTTTTATGTACTTTGAACCTTGCGATGTATTGTATGAGATTTCATTTTATCCTATTTTGGATGCTTTCATCGAATTATAGACATGTTTCATAATCATATATATGACTGTTAGTTATCTTTTACTTCAGTTACATTTTTCATTTTAGGTATATCTTGTTTACAGCTTCCACTTTTGTATGTTTATATTTTCTACTACCCTACACATTCACAAATGATGGCATATTTTCCCTACTTATATTCAAAGGCTATCACTACTAGTCGGTAGCCTCTGGGGTTTGGGGAAATGCGCTTGAGGTGATGTGACAAACAGGGTTCGGGGCACCCATTGTGTGGCAACCAGATCAGGGACATTATAAATTGGTATCAGAGGAGCATTTCTTTTCTTCATTACTTAATTTTTGGAGCCTATAGCCAGGGATGGGATGGAATAGGTACTTGGTAATATGTTGTGCTTGGGTGTAGCTAAATAATGCATAGGGAAAATCCAATTTACCTCATATTGCAAATTTTATGGTTTTGAAATAATTATAGCTGATTTGATTTCACCATTGGGTGACACAATTGTGGTGTGCTATTTATATTTTTATACTTGGGTTCTATTTAGTTGCAACCCGATGAGATATGGGTATGCCATCTCATGCATCCTTTAGGCACATGTTATAATGACATGTCAATCATTGTTTCCATTCCATGTAGGTGAATTAAAATCACATGTTGTTGTTATAGATTCCTTGATAAAAATACTTGTGGTTTGATTGGGTATTTTTTGAGTAAGGTATTGTTAGAATGAATGCCAAACTTTGGTTCTTGAGTTGTTATGGGCCCTCATTGACCAGAATTTTGTCGATCATTGACTTGTTACCTTGTTTATAACATGTATATGATGTCATGCATTGATTTATGTTGAGTATGGGCCCTCACAGATCATAAATTGGATATTTGGTGTTCGTTTCAGTGGTTTTCTGGGCTCTGGAGTAGTTTATAAGGCTTACTATATGGAAAAAACCTGAATACACACCATTTCAATTTGACTACACACCATGTTTTCTTCTTTTCGGGAAGAAAATGTTTTTTCTTAGGTACACGATGTGTACCTTATATACACGCTGTGTAGTCTCTAATTATGTAATAGGCCATGTGGGAAGAGACCCGGGATATGGAATTTCTTCTTGGAACACGCCATGTACCGGATGTATATGTCATATCGGCTTCACATTGTGTCCGTCCGTGTGACTAACAACACAGATGGAGAAATCATAAGATCAACATACCATGTCGGTATGGAACACGCCGTGTAGTGTCAGCCGAGTATCCAGTCATGTCACTAACAACACTGGAAGATGAAACCTAAGTATTACACGCCGTGACCATCTTGAACACACTGTGTAGTGTGATCTGAGTATGCAGTCGTGTCACAAACAACACAGGTCGGTGCGGTTTGTATAGTACACACCGTGTTTGGAACTAACACACTGTGTAGTCCTGTTATAAGGAGAACCATGTGGCATACTCATGTAGAAGGACTCGAGCATGGGGATAGAATTCATGTACACACCATCTGTTTGGAGAACTCGTTGTGTGTTTGGGGGTCACATGAACAGTTCTCGAAGGAGTACATGCCCATGTGAAAGGCTTAAAGGAAAACACTATTTAGTAATTATACACACTTTGTAGCCTTGTAAAACTTGAAGGCTTTCATTCTCTTGTTACCTTCATACACTTCTAGTTTTAGTCCTTGATGATCTTAACCTAAGGTGTGCATTTGACTTTGTAGATTCATGCCGCCGAGACGACCATGAGTTGTTTTCCAAGAGATTGGTGAGTATTATACTCAAGATATAGTAGTCCATGGGATACCGATGTATCCTCCAGTAGTGCCAGATGCAGTGCCAGCTATTATACTGGACACAGGCGTTGATGTGTAGTTCCATGAAGGCTTCATGTGGTTCATACAGACCTTCCATGGAGCACAGTCGGTTTCCACATCTATGTCAGAGCTGACACATTTATTCCAGCAGCAGTATCTGCCTACATTTTCAAGGGATGGAGGACCTCAAGCTATGTAGTCATGGTTTTTTTCTAGGCAGATGATCTTCGAGCATATAAAGACTCCTCCTGGGAGGTTGGTCAAGCTTTCTAATTACATGCTGCGTGATTCCTCCATGAGATGTTGGGATGTTACCACCCATACTGGGAATCACTGAAATGTGGAATGGAAATATTTTCAACCAGTCTTCTATGAATTTTTTTTCCAGATATGCTAAGGACAGATCAAGCTTGAGAGTTCCTAAATCTACATCTGGGCGCCATGTCATTGATGGACTATTCTCCCACTTCACCGAGCTACATAGTTTTTCACCTGTTCTGGTGGGTGATGAGACGTTAAGGGCTAGACCCTTTGAGTACGGTCTTTGATATGACCTTCAAGTGCTAGTGAATTTTTTCAACTTTCCTACAGTGCATGCTATTGTGAAACATGCATTAATTACTATGTAGTTCTTCTAGGAAGCTAGTGGTGTGGACCAGGGCAGTTTTTAACTAGTCTCTGGTACAATTTCTACTAGTAAGAAGAAGAGGTAGACAGATTTCTCTCATGGTGGAAGTAATATCCAGAAGAATCCTTCAGGTGGCCTAGTAATATGCTACCAATGTGGTAAAGAGGGGCACAAGAGACCTCAGAATCCACGTGACCCATTTGAGTGCTAAGCTTGTGGAAATAGGGGCTATCTTCAGTGTTTTTGCATGGATTGTCCACTAGTGACTAGTGATAGGGGTTTTGTGCGGACTCCGCATGCAGTGTGGGTTATCTTAGGGTAGCAAGGCTATGTGGTCGTGGGAATTGGAATACATATGGACGTTTAGGAAAAGGTGGTGGTTGTGGCCAAGGATGCCAGACACCGGGATCTCATAAATAGCAGGGTTGATTAGCTCAGGGTAGCAAGGCTGTGTCTTAGTGTCACGGCACTGGGCATACATATGCAGTGCAACAAACCCAACTGGAGAAGGATCTTGAACCATCCACTGTGAGAGGTACAATTCTAGTTGCTTCTATTTTGACATTTTTACTTTTCGATACTTGTGCTACACATAGTATTATATCTATACCCATTGAGGAGATCATTGGACTCTATGATTCTTCTTCTTCAGTTATCATGACTCTAGACACTCCATTGGGAATTAGAACGGTAGGTGTGTGTCAGTGCAATGAGTTCCCCTAGATGTTGGTGGGTGTCACATTCATTGGGACCTCTATGTCTTGGAGATGACAACCTATGATGTCATTATCATGATGGAATGGTTGGTAACCTATATAGCCATTTTATATTTATATCATCACAGTGTGAGTTTCACAACACCAGAGGGCATAGAGTTTATATAAAAGGGTCAATGGGATGTGAAGGCGATCCGAGTTGACCCAAGCATCGTGGGCGAGGTGGAGTGATAACACAGATTGGGAGTTTATATCTAGATGAATGGGGCACTTGTCAGAAGTATTTTCTTGCAGTGGTCATTCATTATATGGATGTCTTCCCAGATGACTTTTCAGGTCTACCATAGGAACTAGAGGTGCATTTATCTATTGTGCATGTACCAAGAGCTGCACCAGTGTCCATTACTTTTTATAGGATGACCACACCAGAATTATAGGATCTCAAAAGGCAGTTAGAGGAGTTAGAAAACAAGGGTTTCATCCGAACCAATATTTACCCTTAGGGTTCACCTATACTTTTGAGTAAGAAGTCGGATGGTCTCCTTAGTCTATGCATGGATTATTGGAAATTGAACTAGTTGACATGTATGAACTGATATCCAATACCAAGGATTGGTGATCATTTTGATCAACTTCGAGGAGAACGATTTTTATCGAATATTTATTTGAGATATGGATATCATCAGTTGTGCATTAGACAATCAGATATACCACATACATCCTTTTGGAGAAGATATGGTCTATACGAGTACTTGGTCATGTTGTTTGGACTCACTAACGCGCCAGCAGTTTTCATAGCTCTAATGAATCATGTGTTCCAACAATATATGGATTCTTTTATGGTAGTCTTCATGGATGATATCTTGGTGTACTATCACTCTCTCCATGACTATACCACCCATCTTAAGATTTTACTTTTTACAATACGAGAGAATCATTCATATGTTAAGCTCTAAAAATGCCACTTTTGGATGGACCAAAATCACTTCCTAGGTCATATTATCTTAGAGGCAGGAGTTGTAGTAAACCCAGAGAATGTGGGAGCAGTTGATTCCTTAGAGCATCCTATGATCATTTTTGAAACACAGATTTTCTTGGGGATAGATGGTTACTACAGATTCATTTTACATGACTTATCTTGCATAGAAGCGCCATTGATGGGTTTTACTAAGAAGGGTATGATTTTTTTTGTTAGAAGATTGAGATATATCCATTCACAAGCTGAAGGGAAGGTTGAAATCAGCACCAGTGCTGATACTTCGAGAGAAAGGGAAGATCTATACATTACACTGTGATGTATTAGGTATTGGGATAAGAGAAGTGATAATTTATGGTGACCCAGTAGTTGCATACAGGTCACAACATTTGAGGCCACATGAGAGGAATTACCCAATGCATGATCTCAAGTTGGCAATAGTTGTTCATGCGTAATGCTGTGGGAGAAATAATCTATTGGGAGAACATTTTATGGTGTTTATGGACCGAAAACGTATAAAATACATCTTTACCAAAAGTGACATGAAATTGAGACAGTGAAGGTGGGTTGAATACCTTCAGTCATTCGACATTGAGCTTGCCTAATCACTTGGTATGGGTAACGCAGTAGCTAATACACTGAGTAAAAGGACTCAGATACATGCAGTGTAGGAGGCCAGTGGTGAGTGACAGCTTATGTGTTTGTTCATTGAGATGCATTTGGAGGTTCACAATATTCATGGAAGAACCTTTATTTCATCCATAGAATTTAATTCTACCTTCCTAGATAGAGTATGGATAAGACAACTATCAGATTTAGAAGGCCTAGTTCTACGGGAGTCGATGGCTTGTGATGACCCACCTCTTGGGTGGATGATAAGAAATGAAAAGGTACATCATATCCATGTATTATTTTGGGTTACAGTGGATATACACGAGGATTTGATATAGGAATTTCATGCCTCAGTTTGGGCAGTGCATCCGGGAGTTACCAAAATGTACCGTGACATGAGAAGTCTGTATTGGTGATCAGGTATGAAAAGAGTGGTAGCTTTTTTAGTTTGAAGATGTTCCACCTGTCAGCAAGTGAAGGCGGAGAATCAGAGGCCACCCAGACTGTTACAACAATTACACATTCAAGAGTGGAAATGGGATGATGTCACAATAGACTTCGTGGCCGGGTTGAAAAGTTCTCCTCGAGGTAATAATTCTGTATGGGTTGTAGTGGATAGACTTACGAAGGTAGCTCAATTTTTTCTGATCAAGGAGACATTCGGGGTTGATGAGCTCAAGATGTTGTATATCCGAGAGGTAGTATATCTTCATGGGGTCCCTCATTCTATCATTTCAGATAGGGATTCCCATTTTAAGTCTCGTTTCTAGAAATGTTTTTAGAGGGCACTGTGTATATAGGTGCTCCTAAGAATAGCATACCACCCTTAGAACGATGGCCATTTAGATCATACAATATAGTTGTTAGAGTACATGTTGCGTTCATGCATCATGGACTTTTGGGGCTCTTGGAATAAGTATATACTCTTGGTCGAGTTGTCCTACAATAATAGTTTTCATGAAATTATTGAGAGGAAACCATACGAGGCATTATGTGGTAGGCCATGCCGATCACCCTTGTACTAGTTGGAGGCATGTATGGTAGCATTACTGGGACCTTGTCTCATGTAGGAGACTTCTAACCAGGTCCAGTGGACTCAGGAGAAGATGGCTACTGCATAGTGTCTTCAGAAAGATTATGATGATCATCGTAGATGACCCTTTGTGTTCATAGTCAGGGATTAGGTTTTCTTGCGTGTTTTACCAAAGTGGGAAAAAATGAATATTAGAATACAAGGTAAAAATTCATTGAGGTATGTAGGGCCGTTAGAGATTCTGGAGAGATTGGGTCAGTTGCCTATCATTTGTAGTTACCACAGAGGTATCGGTCCATTCATGGTGTCTTATATGTATCTCAAGTGTGCTGTTATCACTCAGACCCGTCTCATATTTTTCCGCCCGAGGAGGTTGATGTTCAGGATGATGCATCCTTTTAGGAGCATTCGATTCAAATTTTTGATAGGATCATGAAGGTTCTCTGAGTCCAAGAAGTTCCTCTCGTATGAGTGTTATGGCAACATCGCTGAGTGCAGTACAAGACCTGGGAGCGGGAGACTGACATAGGTGCTCAGTGGTTAGAATAGTTCCCATAATTGTCTTAACCACCCTTGTAAGGGAAATTTTGGGATGAGTTTTTTTAATGGGGGATTTTTGTAAGAACCCAGTTCTTATTCTTGAGGTACAGATTTCCTCTTTTTCTATTCCTTAGTGTTTTTGAGAAAAAAAAGGAAATGTTGAAAAATCACATATTTATGGGCATACGCTGTGTACTTTTGTAAACATGACATGTACTTTGGCTATGTGGATGAGAATACAATTCTTGTAGGCTTGTTGGTGAATAAGGGTATAAAAACTAACTACACTCCATGCACTTAGTAATACACGTCGTGTAATCAGTCGAAAGATGAATTGTGAGGTAGTGGAATGTAGTTTCAAGAGGAACAGATAAAAAGGATATTACACATCATGTAATTAGTAATATACGTTGTGTAATCAGTCAGATGATAAAAACTGAGGTGGTGGAATATAGCCCCTAGAGGAACATTTAAAAAGGAAATTATACACCTTCTACTTGATATTACATTTGGTGTTGTTATTTTTTTTGTTAAAAACATGAAGTAGAATCCTCATTAGAAAGAGGAGGTAGAGGGATCACTAGGAGTAGCGGGAGAGGAGGCTGAGACTTGGATGATCTCCTGATTGCTCACTTGAACTCAGATTCTTCTGTCGTCGGTCTCATTTTAACCGCACGTGTATGTTCTTCCCTCATATTGAATATGTCCTCCCAATTATTTCCCTATTGGATGTTTTTTAGGTTTGAATAGGTAATCATTTATTTGATAACTTTGTCATTCTTTGTTGTTTCGGGAGGCACCATTCATGTATATCAATCAGAAATGATCAAGGTATGTGGTATTGTGTTTAAATTCAACTGTTGAGGGGTTTTATATACCTTTTTTCCATGAGCCCATGTTCAGGGTGTCGTGTGGATGAGACTTGACTGTTGAGATACGTATAATTTCATAGGTAATCCAATGAATTAGTATAAACTGAGGTTTTAGATTGTTTCTTGAACTAGGGCCACCCAATGTGGTGTTTTATTTATTTATCCATTTGTCCAGGATACCTATGGGAATGCCTTTGATTATAGCATATGTTGAGATTCTATGAGATGAAACATATATGAATTTCTTGCTTATGCGTTGGTCTTGGCTTGGTTATTTCCTTTTCTTTTGTTTAGCCTATGGGAAAGGTTTGGTTTAGCCTAAGGGAAAGGTTATGTTTTTCCTGAGGGAAAGGTTCTGTTTAGCTTGAGGGAAAGGTTCTATTTAGCCTGATGGCATGGTTTTTTTTAGCCTGAGGGAAAGGTTTACTTCAGATAGAGGTAAATGATTTTTTATTCCTGAGGGTAAGTACTTGCATGTCTGAGGAAAATGTTTACATCGAATATTAACTGTGGTGACTTCTCATGTTGTAACTTCTAAGAAAAAGCATAGGCTTGGTGTTATTGTTATCTTTTACTTGTCAGATATCCTATTGTGGTTACTTTTGTGGCACTGATATAAGATATTGTTGGTCGAGGACGAGTCTCTAAAAATAAATAAATTTAATTATATTGAATTTTTAAATAATTATGAAAATGGAAATGTAACTGGTAGGAACAATTACTTTTGAGTACTTCCTAGATTTATGCATATCATTATTGCACACTGTTGTGGCATATTATCACTGAAAGTTGGGCATTGGGCATTGGTGGTAACCGACTGGTATTTATTTCACACACCGTTTATGGGTCATGTCTTGGGGCCAATAATTCTATATTACCATAGGTGTCAATAAGGGAAAGTTTCCCTACATAGGTACATGATTGTTGTAGATGAGTAGGAGAGAATGGGACCAAGCATAGGCTTGTGATACAGCTAAGTTCCTATTGCAAAGCTTTGGTTTTGTTTTGTAGTACATTTTACCATCAGCTGTATTGTATAAGATTGCATTGTATCCTATTTTGGATGATTTCTTAGAATTAGAGACATGTTGCATCATCATATATATAATGGTTGGTTATCTTTTACTTCAGTTCCGTTCTTCATTTCAGTTGTATGTTGTTTACTGCTTCCGCTTTTGTATGTTTATATTTTCCGCTGTGGAAAACTTAGTCAAATGAGGGAATTGTTTCCCCACTAATAGTCCAAGGCCCTTGCTACTAGTCGGTAGCCTCTGGAATTAGGGGAAATGTGCTTGTGGTTATGTGACCAGCCAGGTTCGGGGCACCCGTTGTGTGGAAACCAGATCCGGGATATTACAAATGAAAAAAATTGTTCATGGAAGTAATTACTTGACTAATATAGAATCCATTTTATAGGATTATGTGTCTTCCACAATTATATGTCTTATTCATATATTATGGATTCATGGATTATGTTCTTTTTCATTATGGTCCATGTTTCATCAACTGCCAAATATTATAATGTGAATTAGGTTTATGATCTTGAATACTCATGGGGTGATCATCTTATGCTATCATCTCATTATCATACACCTATTCTCATGATAATTCTTACATTTCATCCATTATTACCCATACAGATCATCTGATATCACCCATTTTTATATTTCCATCAATATTATATGAAAATATAATTCGCGTATGATATTTTTAAGAGAAGTTATGGAATTAGTGAACCATGTGGGAGAAAATTCAGCTTTATCATATACCATTGATTATGATTCCATGTTCAAAAGACAAAAAACTAATATGGTATTTGGGCGTCTTTTTGTATAATGTTTTCTGTATTTCATAAGCTTATGTAACCATAATTTATGAAAATTAATGGTCACTATATCTGGTATCAGTGAAAAGGTTTTTCTACAATTTTAAATCTAGGTAAAAAAACATTTATAACATCCCTATGTAATGTCTAACCATATTTTTAGAAGTTTATTTAAGGATAAGTATAATGATGAGTTAATTTTTAGGGAAATTTCATTGAATTTTGGTAAATGATAGAGTGATTTTTTTCTTAGAAATGCATCCCTGTATGGATACTATAATTTGGTGAAGCACTGGAGAAGATGTACCTAGGAGTAACAAATTTGAAAAGGTGTGCCCAGCCAATCTCATCATAACATGGTACAATAAAATCTCTTTTGTTGCACACCTAGTTTGACACTCCCTAGGTATATTCATTAAGAATTCACAAACTCTTCACAAAACATAATTATGTATTTAAATATTTGTTGTCTTTGAATGAAAAAGCATAAACTTTAGTGGCCATATATTAAGGATGGTGTCATAATTTATAAATTTTTTAGGTAATTCATTTTAATGATTATGTGGTAATATACAATGATATGTGTTTCTAATGGAATTCCTTGTATATTTATTAAATGATGGGAACCAGAAGAAATTAGGTTATTGTTTAATGTGATTGGTAATTTTATAATGAGTTTTCTAATGGGATGATCACGATAGTGAAGGATGTTCTGATCATGTCTAGTCATTTTTCATGGAATGTGATTAACAATGTAAAGTCGAAACCAACTATCTGTCTCACCATGGGAGGGAAGTAATAAGTTTTTTGAGATTTTAGGTAATGGAGACCACATATGAAAAAATATTATGTTTCCCTACTATATTGAATGTTGAATGAAATGACTTATAGATTTTCATAAAGGAACATGAAGATGTTTTGACTGTGGAAAATAAGTACAAAAACAATGTGTCTATAATAGATAAATAAAGAGTTTTGTTAATGACGTGGATAATAATACTAGACATTCTATGAATTCATCAAAGTATAATTGATTTACAAGTTTAATGAATTTATATTAGGAAAACAAATTTCCCAAGTGGAATGTTCCGAAAAACATCAACATGGTTTTTTGAATAATGGTTATGTTGTTGATAATGATGAGACAACAGATGAAATATGAATAAAAATTGGTATTTTCTAATTGAATGTTTTATCATTCTTATTTATTTTTGATGATGTGGGGTAATAAAAGTTATTATGTATTTGGATTCACGAATTATGTTATATAGAGGGTATAAAATTCCAACATTTTATAGTTTCTATATTTCACTATGGATATTCAACATTGTGTTACATATTTATAATAGTCTAGAATATTATTTTTTTAAAAATGTGATATTATGACTAAGGGTAGGATTCCCTTAATCTTTACAATATTTAGAGAGAATTTCATAATACTAAACCAATAGATTATTGTTTTTTGTAAATTAAATATGATGGAATCAATGAACATTGAGAAAATTAACAATATTTTGAAAAAGTGTCCATTTTCATCAAGGATAAAGTTAAAAAAATTTCATATATAAGCAATATATCCTTTATTCTTTAGAATTTAAAAATATGATTTTTTTCCAAAATGATTTATGGTAAATTAGGTTATTATTAGGTATCAAAATAATATATGATGAGGGTATTCACATGTGTGTATTTAGAAAACCTAGATATACATTGTGACATATTATAGAACAATTTTAAGAATTTTTTTGAACATATTTATACGATTTTGTATTTTCATAATAAAAATGGGTAATAAAGATAACCATTTAGGAAAAATCTATGTTATGCATTTTATGAATTTTGTGAGAATAAGTTATTATCTCACTACAGGAGGATTGATGGGTATTAGTTGAACAGTTATGTCAAATTTTTTATTTTGGTGGATGAAAACATATGTAATAAATTATCATGGATATATTTAACATTCAATGGTTCTATAATGGAATATTTACTTTCATTTTAGGTATTTATAGATAAAGTGGATGTTGATCATGTTGTAAATAAAGGAATTATTTTCTTGAAATCATATAAAAATATATCTTCATATATATTATTCATCTATAGGAAAAAAGATATTGAAACCAAAAAATTTATCCTTGTACCTTCATTTCTGATGAATCAAATGATCCCGTAGATCATCAAAGATTTATGGATTTATGATTTATAAGATTCTCGTAAGCCTGTTCTATATTAATACCCATTAAAAATTTATTTTAAGATATATCTTCTTTGTTAATTTTTTATCTTACCACCTATTTTCTCTTATATAGGAAGCTAGTTATGAGTTATATTTGGTAATAGTTATGGTTACAACATTCCATTTTTAAAGGATTGTTTGTTGCCCATCTTTATGATGTGGGTTTCTATGAATGGAAAATTAATTAATTAAACATTTTATATAAATGATTAATTTTGATGGTGAAATTCATTTTAATGGTGGTAGAATGTAACACCCTGAAATATTGTGATTATTTTTAATTAATTTAATCTTCGTGATGTATTAAATTTCACAAAACACTAAAAATAGATTATTTTCAATTAAATAACTATATATGGATTGTGTTATATGAAAACACATTTTAATCATTCACTACACACAACATAAATTTTATCTTTTTCTAGACATAACATCAAGGATAACATATGTTACATACATGACTGAATTTCAATTATAGCTTGTGTAATACTCAAGACTGAGTGTTACTGAAAATATATTATTTTAAAATAACTATTATATAATAACATATAACAGTACCAATAAATTTTAGTGTTTTTCATTAAAATTATTTTTAATATATATATTTTAATTCATTGGTTACATATTAATTTTTACTAGATATAGAATCCCAAAGTATACAAATGAAACGATTTTATAAAATATTTTTGTATATAAAAAATACAACATATCTTTATTTTAATAACTAGTTTTTACTAGAGAATCATATTAATTAAATATATTTTTAATATATTAAAAAAATATTAACTCAATTGATTTCATTTGAATAAGATTAAAATGGACGTAATATTACATTTAAATCCAATATTTTGATGAATGAAATTTTATCACCTTGTAATAGTGATCCTATTATAAATTTAATACTTGTAAAATTTATGAATATAATATTTCAATATATGATTAATATTTTAAATAGAAACAAAAAATTAGATTAGGGAAATTTATCGTATTTTCTTATGATGTTGCAATATTTTTTGATGGATAATGAAAAATAATGATTCCTAATTAAAAAATTCAGTATTTATATTTTTTATTTTTAAAGATAATTTATAATTTAAATAACTTTTGAAGTTTAGTTGTATTAATTTTTTATTAGTTAATACAATGCAGGTCATTGGAATAAATTTTACTTTGAAATTTATTATTAATCAAATAAAATTTTTGAACGCTTTTTCATTAAACTCATGCTTTATGATCACATATATGGTATTAGATTTTTATTAATTTCTCCAACTTATATGATTGGAATTTATAAAAATTTATTGAATATATGGAATTGTAAACAATTATAATGTCTAATATGGTCAACATTGTATTTGAGGAAAATAATAACTGAAATTAATTAAAATTAATTATATCGATTAATGTAAAATAAATATTATTTAAGGATTAAACCTTAAAAATAATGGTAGATATGAGTAATGAAATTTTAAAAACCACTTTATTGGACCTATTTAAACCCTATCATCAATTTAATATAATATATCCGTTATTTTATCTTCATTAATTTGGATAAATGAGAGAAGAATTCATTTTCCACAAATTTATGACAGTGCCACTCTACCGCTACTAAAAAAATGCATCATCATCTCCCACTTCATCACATATCTCAAACCAGTTATTTTTAGAAAATATATTCCCTATAAATTCCTCAAAATCCCAACATTTCTTCTTGATTAATCCCAATAAAATTAATGCAATCCATGGTATCCTTTTAGTGAGAAAAAAAAAGAGTTTCTCGATGAAGAGGTAACATCATTCCTCAACCTCCTATAATTTATTTTCATTACTAACCCATAATGTCTATTTAATCCATCATTATAAATCAAAAAACTATCCTAAATATACTAATATATTTTTATTCAATGTTTTAGACCAAACCTTCAACATATATCCATCTAATGGGTATGAACATTCTATTTATTTTTATGGTGATCTACCACATCACATAAGGAGGATTTTTTGTTTTTTATTTACCAGCATTCATTGTTGGAAATGAAGATGGACATGATATTTATATGATATATATGTTTGTTGGATACACTGTTTTTTAAAATCCCAAATCATATTTTGATAATCCCAAAACATGTTTTCATTAAAGTGAGAACCATGTTTTAATTCTATGAAAATTATGTTTCATTAATGTTTCCTTCTTCTATAATGTAATTTTCATGTACTTTCAATCTCACTACTTTATTGGTTATGCATACATTGCAGATTTTAACTATGTACAGGGTTACCGTTACAAGGTAATCGTTACAAGGTTACCATTACAAGGTTACCACTACAAGGTTACCGCTACAAGGTCACTGTTACATGGTCACCTCTACATGGTCACCACTACAAAGGTTACCGATAAAATGTGTAAGAACAAGGATCTTCGTTTCTTGTATGTTTTTCATTTTCTGGCCTTATTTGAGAAAAAGTTGAAAATATGGAAATTTTTAATGTACACGTCCTGTACTTTATGAGTACACATTGTGTACTAGGATTCCGCGCAAGGCCTTGTGATGTCCGTACCTGGGACAGACACATGGTCTGTACAATGCAATGTGAAGGCTGCTTAAAGTGAAGTACGGAAAGGCATAGTACACACCATGTAATCCAAATGTACACATCATGTACTTTATTTTTTTCATTAATTGGACCGGGGTCGCGCCTAATAAAAAAAATTTCTCTTCTCAAGGTTCATTAACCAGGAGCTTCTGTATGGCCACAGACATCTTCCAAGCCCTAGATCCTCTTTCAGTTCTCTGAATCAACCGTTGTTAATGGTGTTGGAACTGTAGAGGTGGGCTCTTCCTTCTTATTGAGTTTCGTTCCAGGATTATCCCTCTTTCTCAAGATATAATAGGTTGAACATAATGTGTTTTTTCATAGATCTGTGAAATTATAAGGAGAATCAAGCCTCATGGTTCATGTATATGGATCTCCTCTCATCAAGGTAGGTGGTTTGTTCCTTAACTTCCAAAGTCTTTGATTTTTATGTGAAATATTCCACCAATACCCGTGAATGTGGTATTGTGTATTTACCGTTCTGCCCTGTAGTTTTCCATTCTCTCTTGTATGCTTGTGTAGTATTAATTTGATCATGTATGAGGATAATTTTTGTGCTTGGATGTTTTTCTCATGCATTGTTATGTTTACAAACTTTGGGTCATGTTTAGCATTTGGCCGTTGTACCTGTTTTCCATGCCATGTGACCATAGGATGGAAATATATTCTTAACATGATTGTTTCTGTAGATTGGTTAGCTATGTATATCTTTAGGTGTGATTTGTCCTTATAGCATTATTATGAACTTACTGCCATGGAACCGTGAGAACCTGGTGCTATAGACTATAAGATATAGACCAAGTGAGCTTCCTAGAGAGTCTTGGACATTATAGACTATAGGGGATAGACTAAGTGAGCTTCCCAGAGATTCATGGATATTAGAGACTACAGGAGGTTAGACAGAGTGAGATTCCTCAAATAGTCTTTACTTGTTTTAATTTCCTTAAACCATTCCAGGATAGAGGAGGAATTGACCGAGAAAGCCTCCTCAGAGTGTCTGTGATAGACCTGAGACTATAGGAGGAATTTTCCTAGTGCGCTTCCTTAGAGAGTTTCTAGACCTTGGTGATATAATAGGGTTACTCCAAATGATCATCCACATAGTGTCCCTGACCACCTTAGACAATAAGGGGAATTGACCGAGTGAGCATTCCAAGATAGTCTTATAATTTCGTATGACCAAACCAGTAGGGTTACGCTGAGTGCACTGCCCTGAGGGTTTTTGGTACTTCTTGGATAGGACCAGAGTGGTTGGTTGAGAGTACTTCCCAGAGGGGTTCTTTTTGTGGTCATCTCTTTGCTTCACTGGTATTTACTATTACTGTTTACTACTTGTTTCCGACGCTTTCGCCAGGGCGCGCGCATCCGTCCGCGGAGGTGGATGCACCTCTATGTTTCCCCACATTCCCGCTTTCCAAAGGCGGGCGGCATTCATTCCTTGTTCAGGTACGTCTTCTCCTTGATCAAAACAGGATGACGGGATGTCGGTTCTTCCTTCCGCTAATTCCTCCTCGGAGCTCATCACCTAGTCCGGGTCTCCCTTATATATTTAATACATGTTCGTGAATCTCATTCCCGGTGCAATATCTTCATGGAAACCGGTTAATTACACTACTTCTATCAAGACATTCCATGGGGTCTTAAACATGGTAGTGACCTTCGGTCGGAGTAGATGACAACATCAGGTATGTCTGGGCATCTCTGGGTGCGTGGACATTTGGGAACCTGTATTCTTCTTCACAAGAGGGAATCTCAAGGGTGCAGAACCCATGGCATCCCACATCGAATGCAGGGAATCATACGACATCTGAGGTTTTCCTCAGCTTCCCATGTTTATCAAGGGGAGTGTCGCGAGTTTAACGTCTTGTGGAGACGGGTACGCCAAAGGCATGTCATCCGAGGTTTTCCTCAGGCATCTCATGTTTATCACGAGGTCGGCCGCGATTTTAACATCTGGCTGAGATGGAATGAGAGTGATCAGAACGTCCCATAGAGGCGGATCAGACTGGTACATACCTAGGAAGGAACACCTGGAAGATGAATCGATCAGGACGCCCAATGAGGACGGATCCAAGGTGGTGCACCCCACGTAGGGGAGAAGTCACATCGTGGCCGATCTGAACACCACTAAGGGTGGATCAGGGAGAGTGCACCCTAAATGGGAGACACCAGGGTTTACCATTAGATGGGATTGAGCCTCATGGAAGTTTCCTACGTACACTGTGTAGAGTACAGGGATCAAAACCCATGTAGTTTGAAGGGGTGAGGGTCCGGGTGTACACAATGGACAACAACCCGGAGACATGCTGGGACTTACAAATGGATAGCTGCCCATGTGCCACTAGGAGCAGCGAGGAGGTGGATGGCATGATCCTACCGGGATGTGGCGGCCCGGGTGAAAATCGGGATGGGTGGTGGATGGATGAATGATGTGGAGGGGGAATGAAATGGGACCATCGCAAGGGAGACGACCTTTTTGGGCTTGAGCCTCGAAGAGGCTTCATACGTATCCCTGTGGCAGGGAATCAAAGTCCACGTAGTTCGAGAAGTACTGGGGCTTACGCAAGGGTGCTGCCCGGGTGCCGCTAGGGAGCGGCAAAGGTGTATGGGGCTTATGCTCTGAGGCGGCCCACAGTGTATGAGGCTTACGGTTTGAGGCGGCCCATGGTGGATATGGGGCTTACACTCTGAGGCGGCCCATGGTGGATAGTGAACTAACGTGAAGAGGTCGGAACAACTGGGTGGTGGGATTGAACCTCATGGAGGCTTCCTACATATTCCCGTGGTAGGGAATCAAAGTCCACGCAGTTTGGGATGGAATAGGGCTTACGCAAGGGTGATGCTCAGGTGGGATGGGGCTTTAGCTCTAAGGCGGCCCAAGGTGGCATGGGGCTTAAGCTCTAAGGTGGCCCACGTTGTATAAGGCTTACGCTATGAGGCAGCCCATGGTGGATGTCATGGTTGATGCGCGCTATAAGCCCACGTGAGTCATTCTCGGTGTGGGAAACAAAAGGCAGCAGGGACCAGATGATCACGTCGTGAAGGGTGCGTCCATGAGAAGCGGAATGGGGCTTACGCGTTGAGCGGCCCATGGTGTCTTCCTCATTTCTGGCCATGAGGGCATCCCAACTCAATGGTGGGTTAAGGTATGAACCTATGCGCAAGTGCACAAGCGGGATAATGACAAGGTAATTGGAATGTATCCCAACAGAGGGAGATGAAATGTGTGAATCACATGCCCAATATTCAAAACATCATGAGATTGGCGTGGTGATGGAGGATAACTGTTGACCATGGTGGAAACGCAGCATCCATATCACATTATACATAAATGAGGACAACAAACGAGGGCTGACCGCTGACCATGTTCGCAACACGGGGCCTAACTCAAATATCATCGATCAGTCTTCCGGAACGTTGGCCTAGGACAGCAGGCGGACCATAGGTCGAGCATCCATACTGTTAGGGGGTCCCTCCAGACGTGATCAGTCTTCCGGGGTGTTGGCCAAGGACAGCAGGCGGACCAAAGGTCTATCATCCATACTGTTAGGGGGTCCCTCCAGACATGGAAGTGAGTGACGATCCGAACGAAGGACATGCAAAGTGTGAGGTGAAGTGATGGAATTTTTGAATGGATTCCAACACTCTTGAAACTACGCCACTGTAATCATGGCATTAGGCATCTTATGCTTGTCGCACAAGGCATCTCTTATTTGGAACAACATGCAACCTATGTTTGGAGAACAGGGTTTACTACAGTTTATAGTCATGTAGATAGGACTACTGGCATCTCATGCTTGGAGCAGAAGGCATCTCTCGTATAGGAAAAGAGGCATCCTATGTTTGGCACATAGGGATTAATATAGTTTATAGTCATGTAGATAAGACTACTGGCGTATCATGCTTGGAGCACAAGGAATCTCTCATTAGAAGCGAGAGGCATCCTATGTTTGGAACAAATAGATTACTACAGTTTATAGTCATGTAGATAAGACTACTGGCATCTCATGCTAGGAGCATAAGGCATCTCTCATATAGGGCAAGATGCATCCTATGTTTTGAACATAGGGATTACTACAGTTTATAGTCATGTAGATAGGACTACTGGCATCTAATGCTTGGAGCATAAGGAATCTCTCGTTAGAAGCGAGAGGCATCCTATGTTTGGCACATAGGGATTACTACAGTTTATAGTCATGTAGATAGGAATACTGGCATCTCATGCTTGGAGCATAAGGCATCTCTCGTTAGAAGCGAGAGGCATCCTATGTTTGGCACATAGGGATTACTACAATATATAGTCATGTAGATAGGACTACTACCATAAGGCACCTAGAAAGGCTGGTGTTGGGTCTTACGCATGGGTGGACCATGATGGTTCATCCTGACATGAGAGCCAGGGGATAGGGTTTGACGGAGCTGCCTGAGGAATTGTTCGACTCAAGGTACTTGGGGGAATTGATGATGAGAATCTCAACTCACGACATAGGAAACGAACCAAGAGGAATATGTCAACTCAAGGCGTTTCGCAGCGTGCGGAGGAGTATCTCAAATCATGGTATTCCCTAGGGGGAAGGTGGCTACGCAATGGAAAACCCCGACGTCCCGGCTCTAGAAGTTCGCGGTGTGAGTCTCCATTATTCATGGGGGTCTCACTGTTGCGCAGGGCAGGCATGCGCGCAATTGAGGCTGCTGCACGAGAAACATTGGGTCGGTGCACAATAGTTGTGGCGGGCGCGCAATACTGGATGTGGGCGCGCAATATGAGGCTGCGGGCACGCAATATGTGGCTGCGCGCACGCAATATGCATCGGCACGTGGAATATGCGGCTGCGGGTGTGCAATATGCGGCGGCACGCACAATAGCGGCGGGGCGCGCAATATGCGGCAGCGCGCGCAATAGCGGCGGGCATGCGCGCAATATGCGGTGGCGCGCAAGAGGACCAATGCTGCCCTGGCGCGCGAAAAATCGGGCTCAGCGGCACTGTTGCGCGCATAAATTAGGATTTGTGCGGAAAACTAGGCAGGTTGGCCCTTTTCCGCGCAAAACTAATGTTTTGCGTGCCGGAGGGGAGTTTTCCGAACGGGTGCGGAAACTGCAGACATACGCGCATCAGAGCGGCGACCGACCTCCGGGCTCCGGTCCCTTCCAAAGGGGGGTTCCCTCGTATTTATAGGTGGAACCCGGATGTCGGTGCGCCGAAAATTCCGCGCGCACGATGTGTTTGCCACGCGCCAGGCGGCACACAGAGAATTACGCCCGGGCAAAGGCGGTGCGTGCAAAATTGGGCATGAGCAAAGAGCTGTGCCTAAAATTCCGCGCACGCACATATGGGCGTGTAAAATTCCGTGTGCGCACATGTTTTTCCACGTGGAACTCCCTTTTTACGTCAAAATCCATACCTCGCCCCGAAACCGTCCTGGATGGCCATCCCCAGCAGTCCAACTTCAAACAGCCATAACCTATGATCTGTAACTCCGTTTGGGCCCCATGACCAGTCAAGTCGAAGCTTGCGGAACGAGCTACACTCCGGTATCATCTATGGGGACGTTTGGAAAATTTGGGATGCGTTTTAAGTGGTCAACACTACTTACTGGCTAGTGCCTGCTATTACTGTTTCTGTTTACTTCTTACTATACTAATATCTGCCATAAACTCATTGACTATTAGGAATAGATCTTCGGTTGGTTACCTACTATGATTTAGTCTCACACCCTATTTGGGGCATGCTTTTGGACCCATGAAGACTATATTTTGTCATGTATAGAAGATTTGAAGTGCTCATCGACTTCAGGTACTTGATGGCTTTGGAGCAGGAGAGCATGGGACCAAGCATAGGATTGTGATGTTGGTGAGCTATTTATCTTTTCATTTGGACTTGTTTTGGTACTATTTGTATTTCAAGCATTATGACCTCTTTGGATGCTTTATAGATATTTATCATGCATCATTTCATATATACATATGTGCTTCAGTTGTTTATTGTTTTAGTCTTCCACTGTTTATTATTCTGTATATGTACTGCTTCCATTATTGAATGTTTTCTTTACATCCACTATGTACTATACCAATGAGGGAAAAGTTTCCCCACTATCACACCAAAGGACCTTGCTGCTAGTCAGCAGCCTCTAGCATTTGGGGAAATGCAATTGAGTCCATGTGAGCAACTGCGTACGGGACTCCTTTGGGTGGATTCCAGAACCGGGATTTTATAAAGTGGAATCAAAGGAATTATTTTATCTGGATTTACTATTTTGAGCCTTTATCCAGGGATATGAAGGATTCGGTACTTGGTAATAAGTAGTTCCCGAGAGTAGGTAACCTATGTATAGGGAAAATCCAATCTACATCATTTATTGTAGTTTTCTGGTTTTGAGATCTTACGGTTGATATGATTTCACCTTGAGTGACTCACATGATTTGTGTTGTTACTGTTGATGCTATTGTGGTTCTATTTCTGTCGCAACCCGATGATATGAGGGTATTCCATCTCATGCATCATATAGGCACTTTTTAGAAATCACATTCCATGCATTCTTTCCATGCCATCAAGGATTCATTAGCGATAACATGTTACTGTGAAAGAAGTTGTGTAGATTATTCATGGTGTTTTGATATATTCTTTGATTGAATCCCTAAAGACTGATACATAAATTTTTTGTATTATACCTTGATTAAATGAACACCAAATTTTGGTTCCTGAGGTGTTATGGGCCCTCATGAATCAGATCATGGTGGATCGTTGACTTGTTTCTCATGTATATGACTTATATGAGATGTCATGCTTTGATTATTATGGAGTATGGTCCCTCACAGATCATAATATGGAACCTTGATGCTTGTTTTTTCAGTGTCTTCTGGGCTACGATGAAGTTTCTGAGCTACTCCCCGGAAAAAACTAGAATACATGGCATGTACTTTATGACTACACGCCATGTATTTTTAAACTGTGTTACGGACTTGGTGAGCAGAAACACGGGGTGTGAGGAGTCTTCATGTACACACCATGTACGGTAGGTACACGCCGTGTAGTAGTCAGCCGTGAAACCGGTCGTGTCACTTACAACAAGGGTCGGGGAAGCCTGTGTAGCACAAACTGTGTTTCATACGAACATGTTGTGTAGCCTTGTTCTAGGTACCGGGCCATGTGACAAACAACACGGGTCGGTGTTATCTCCTCTTATACACTCTGTTTTTGTTCGGAACATGCCGTGTAATGGTCATCCATATAGCCAGCCATGTATCTAACAACACAGTCTATGAAAGCTTGTCCAGTACAAGTAATGACCTTAGTGAACACGACTTGTAGTCTAGGGTTAAGAGGACCGTTTTATTTATCCATTTAAATATACTCGGGGAGGGGATTGGAGTTCATGTACATGTCGTGTGGGGGAACAACACGCCATGTAGTCTGGGTGTTACACGACCAGTTGTGGCAGAAGTAAACGCCCATGCGAATGGATTTAAGGAGCATGCTATGTAGTTTTATACACACTGTGTAGTCGTGGATGGGAAAAAATGAGTTTTTATTTATCTTGTTCCCATTTGTACTCTTGTGTTCATTGTCCTTGATGATCCTGATCTAAGGTGTGCTTTTGATCTTTCAGAGTTATTCCTATGAGACATCCTCCTGCTATACGTCAGCTACCAGATGGTGATCAGACACTAGATATGGCTTATCAGGGATATCCTGTAGATCCTCCTACTGATCCTCTTATTTTTCCAGCCATAGAACCTATAGTTATACCCGTTGAAGGAAATGATGCGTAGTTCAGGGATGACTTCCTGATGATGATGTAGACCTTTCAGGGAGAGCCACCTTATGCCTCGTCGATGGTTGAGTTAACGTTGGTTTTCCAGCAGCATCACCCTCTTACTTTCTCGCAAGATGGGGTCCCAAGGTTGAAGAGTCATGGCTAGAGGCCACGATCATGATCTTCGAGAATCTGGAGATAACTCTAGAGAAAATGGTAATACTTGTTACTTATATGCTCCGGGACACTGCCAAGTAGTGGTGGGAGGTGATCTCACAATCAGGGCGCCAGTAGAGTAGGACCTGGGATGTGTTTTAGTGCATCTTCTATGATTAATTTTATCCAGAGACCATGAGGGATGGCCGAGCCTGGTATTTTATGAGTCTCAACCAGGGTACTCTTTCTGTTATAGAATACTCATCTCATTTTACCGAGCTACAGTGCTTCATGCCGATACTAGCCGGAGATTAGTTGTTCCTTGCTAAGAAGTTTAAGGATGGTGTCTGGTAGGAGATCCATTCCCCGGTGAATATATTCAAATTTACTTTGATATCCTCTATCATGAAACAAGTTCTAATCACTAAGCGCAATATGAGAAATTCTGGAGCAGTGGGCCCGGGTGCTTTGACATACAGAGTCCATGTTCCTCATACTGATATCAGGAAGCGCTGCTGAGAGTCTGCTCGAGGAGATCAGAGTATGTGGGATTTATCTTCGGGCATCCAGGTCGTATGCTACCAGTGTGGTAGGAGTGGTCATACTAGGCCTCTATGCTAGAGAGACCCGATGGAGTGCTGATCTTGCAATAAGATGGTCAATCTTTAGCATTTTTGTCAGATCTTCTCACCTACATCTAGTGGTACGGGTACTTCTATGACACCGAATTCAGGTAATTCTTCACTAGTTTCTCACCAGTCTGGGAACTGGTGTTCTTCCGGCCATTCAGGCCAAGGTGGAGGTCATGGTCGTGGTGTTCAGTCACCAGATTACAAGCGGCAGCAGAGTGGATCAGCTCAGAGTGGTCATCCAGGGGCTTAGGGCCATGGTACATTCCAGACTTTCAACGTGGAGAAGACCTATCAGGATCAGGATCTCGTCCCTTCTACAGTTTGAGGTACGATCTTAGTAGCCTCTGTTTTATCTTCAGCTCTTTTCGATACTGGTTCATCGCATTTCATTATCTCTATTGTTGTTGTGTAGAGCCTTAGGCTTTGTATCTTTTTGTCTGTCGATTTGTTTACTCTTGACACAACATTGGGAACAAGGATGTCTAGAGTATGTATGTGCAAAGAGTGACGTCTTGAGGTTGTTCGGTGTCACTTCTTATGGGACCTCTATGTCCTAGAGATGACAGACTATGATGTCATTCTCGGTATGGACTAGTTAGTTCCCTTACAGGTAGTCGTCTATTGCTATCGCCGCAGGGTGAGTTTTGTATCAGCAGAGGGCATATCTTTTCTTCATAGAGGCGATTTGGATGTCCATGAAGGTAGAGCTAGACCTGAGAATCAAGGGCTAGGAGGAGCTACAGCCCATATTTCTAGTCTATACCTAGATGACAAGGGGACTTCTCAATTAGACTTTCCTCTAGTGGTGGATCGTTTAAGGGATGTCTTTCCAGAGGACTTTTCAGGTTTGTCTCTAGAGCGTGAGGTATAATTTTCAATTGAACTCGTTCCAGGAGCATCACCGGTGTCCATTCCTCCTTATAGGATTTCTAAACCTGAGTTTCATGACACAAGAAGCAGTTAGAGGAGTTGCAGACAAAGGGTTTTATCCGACCCAGTACTTCTCCTTGGGGCTTGCCTGTCCTCTTTGCAAAGAAGTTAGATGGTACCTTTATGCTTATTGTTGACTATTGGAAGCAGAAACAATTGATGGTCAAGAAACGATATCATTTTCTGAGGATTGATGCCCTCTTTGATCAGATTTGAGGATCCTGGGTGTTCTCAATGATCAATTTTAGGTCCAGCTATCATCAGTTGCATGTTAGACCATCAGATATACCTCTTACAGCCTTCCGGAGCAGGTATGGTCTAGTTGAGTATATGTTCATGCCATTCGGTCTCACGAATGCACCAACAACTTTTATGGAACTAATGAACTAAGTGTTTAATCCATACTTGGATTCATTCGTGGTGGTTTTTGTGGATGACATATTGGTGTACTCTCGCACTCGACATGACAATGCTACCAATCTTGATATCATTCTGAGTACACTGAGAGAGCATCAGTTATATTCTAATCTCTCGAAATGCCACTTTTTGATGGATCAGGTTGACTTCTTTGGTCGTGTTATCTCAGAAACATGAGTATCTATAGACCCAGAGAAAGTGAGAGTTGTGGTCTTTTGGGAGCATCCGAAAAATCTCTTTGAGGCGTCGCGTTTCCTGGGGATGGATGGATACTATAGGCATCTTATACAAGGCTTTTCATGCTTTGCACCACCACTGACAGGTCTGACCAAGAAAGGCGTGAAGTTCATATTGTCAGATTCATATGACTCATCCTTTAAACAGCTGAGAGGGAGGTTGACGTCAGCACTGAGACTAGTCTTTCCAGATCTAGGAAAGTGTTATACAGTTTACTATAATTCTTTAGGTGTCTTATTGGGAGTTGTGCTTATACCGGGAGATGGAGTCATTGCGTATGGGTCTCGGTAGTTGAGGCCACACTTGAGAAACTACCTGACGAATGATCTAGAGTTGGAAACTATTGTTCACGCCTTACGTTGTTGGAGACATTACCTTCTTGGAAGCCAAATTGTGGTTTTCCCCGATAAACGGAGTCTCATGTACATCTTCACTCAGCATGATCTGAATCAGAGATAGTGTACGTGGGTTGAGTGTCATCAGTCCCCTGACTTTGATATTGCCTATATGCCGAGAAAGGGCATAGTAGTGGCTGATGCGTTCTGCAGGAGAACTATGATTAAGGTAGTTCAGGAGGCCAGCAGTGAGTGGAAGCTTATGGCTATATTCATTGAGACGCATTTGGAGGTTCATGACAAACAGGGGAAGACTTTTATATCATCCGTAGCAGTTACCTCTACCCTTCATGATTGGGTACGGATGAGGCAGCTATGAGACTCAGAAGGGATAGTCCTACGGAAGAGTGTGTCAGGAGAGGAACCTCTTCTTGGAAGGATAGTGGGTGAGGATAAGATCTTTCATTTCTAGGGACGCGTATGGGTGCTAGCAGACATATGCGAGGAACTGATGTAGGGTATTCATTTTTCAGTTTGGGCAGTTCATCCTGGTGTCACCAAGATGTATCGTGATCTAAACTACTAGTACTGGTGGCCAGGTATGAAGAGGGATGTTGTTGGGTTCGTTATGTGATATTCTACTTGTCAACATGTGAGAGTATATCATCAATGACCAGCATGGATTTTACAATAGTTACCCATTCACGAGTGGAAGTGGAAAGATGTTGCGATGGAATTAGTGATTGGGTTACTGTGGTCACCTCAAGGGAGTGATGTTGTTTGGGATCTCATGAAGAGGCTTACGAATGTTTCTCACTTCTTTTAGATCAAGGAGACATTCCTCATTGATGATTTGGGCAGTTGTACATCTGATATATTGTATGTCTACATGGAGTACCACACTCCATTGTTTTAGACAGGGATGTGTGTTTTACTTGTCGTATCTTCCAGGGGATTTAGAAGGATTTTGGTACATAGGTACTTTTGAGTACAACATACCATCCCCAGAAAGATGTCCAGACCAATCTTACGATCCAGGTGATTGAGGATATGCTCTAAGCTTGCATTTTAGACTTTGGTGGTTCTTGGGAGAGGCATATTACTCTTATGGATTTTTCATATAACAACAGTTTTCATGAAACTATTCTGATGGATCCTTATGAGGATTTGTACGGTAGGCCGTGCCGATCACCATTTTTCTGGATAGAGGCAAGAGAGGATGCTTTGCTGGGACCTCATCTTGTTCAAGAGACCACAGAGAAGATATAATTGATTAGGAAGAGGATTCCTATAGCACAATCTCAAAAAAAATTCAAATGTTGATCATTGGAGACAACCTCTGTAGTTCGAGGTCGGGGATCAGATTTTCATGCATGTCACACCGAGGTTGGGACACGAGAGGATTCAGATATAGGGTAAGCTTTAACCATAGTACGTTGGGCCGTTTGAGGTGTTGGAGAGAGTTGGGCTGGATGATTATCGGTTGCAGTTACCTTAGAGGTACCAGACCATGAACGATGTCTTCCACGTCTCTCAGCTCCGACGTTACATTTCAGACCTATCTCATGTCTTTCAACCAGAGGAGGATGATCTTGAAGTGGAAGCATCATTTGAGGAGCGTCCTACCCAGATTGTCCATCGCAGTACGAAGGTTCTACATGCCCAGTCTGTTCCTTTGATACGGGTACTATGGAAGCACATGCGAGTACAAGACAAGGTCTAGGAGAGGGAGGTCGATGTATGATCACAGTGGCCAGAGCTGTTCTGGGTTTCATCTTCCACGCCTCACTAGTGAAATTTAGGGATGAATTTCTTTAAGGGGGGAAGTTTTTAAGAACCCAAATATTTTTTTAAAGTATTTGTTTCCTTTTATGGTTTTTATTTTGAGAAAAAATGTAAAATTTGGAAATTCTCAAAGTACACGTCGTGTACTTTATGAGTACACACTGCCGCGCAAGGCCTTGTGATGGCCTTGTCTGGGCCACACACAAAGTGTGTAGCGGCGATGTGGAGGACACTTAAATAGGAGTACAGAAAGTCCTAGTACAAGCTGTGTACTCCAAATGTACATGCCATGTACTTTATTTTTTTTCATTAATCGGACCGGGGGCGCGCCTAATTGACAAAATTGTCTTTTTCCCAAGGTTCTTCAACTGGGAGCATCTGTACGGCCGCGAACATCCTCAGAGCCCAATATCCTCTATACGTTCTCTGAATAGACCTTTTTCAATTGCATTGGAACCACATAGGTGAGGGCTTTCATTTCTTGAGTTTCATTCCAGGATTTTCATTCTTTCCCAATATATCGTGGGATGAATGTTTTGTGTGTTTTCTTAGATCTAAAACATTCTAAGGAGAATCAAGCCCTGTTGTTCATGTATATTGATCTCCTATAATCAAGGTATGTGGATTCTTCCTTATCTTTCAAATTTGTTGAGTTTAATGTGCAATTTTTCACCAATACCTATGAACGGGGTATTGCGTGTTTACTATTTTGCCTTATTGTATTCCTGCCTTGCTTGTATTCTTGTGTAGAGGTAATTTGATCATGTATGAGAAAAATTGCTATGCTTGTATGTTTTTCCCATGCCTTGTTCTATTAAAAACCTTTGGGCCATGTTTAGACTTTGGACGTTGTACCTGTTTTCCATGCCTTCTGACCATAGGATAGAATTATATTCTTGACATTCTTGTTTCTGTAGACTGGTTAGCCAAGTAGCTCTATAGGTGTGCTTTGGCCTTATAGAATTGTTTCCCTCAGAATCTGGGGATGACCGCCGTGATGGGAGGTTCAAACATTTCGATCAGTTTCTAACTGGTATGTTCGTAGAACCGGAAACATCCAAAGATTCCACATCCATTCGGACCTACTTTCCAAAGGTAGGTGCTCATTAGTTTGAGGACTAATGAGGATTAGGAATTTTCATTGGTAGAGAGGATGGGAGGTCGGACTCATCAAACCTTTTTTAGTGGAATTATTGTCTACTCCGGGACTCTCTTTATAGATTTTTATTTTGTTCATGAATCCTTATTACATTACCACGTATAAAATGAGCTTTCCATCAGATCTGACAATCAATGATCAAATATGTAGGAAATTTAGAGAATCTTTTATATGTATTTGAGGTTCTTCATAGATAGAGAATCATCTGTATTTATTAGAGATTCATGGTCAATGATACCCTTCGACACAATTATATAGAAGTATCTTGGTCATTATGATGACCATGCTGGTTTTAAAGCCACTCAGTGGGGCACTTGAAGTTTATTGTCATTCAGGAGGACATGGATTATTTTAGAGTTGGGATCGAACCCATAGATGGGATACCTACATAAACTTTGTTTTAGAAAATGTATCAGAACCCACGTAGTTTGAGTAAGGGAGTATGATGTTCATGATTGATAGCTCAAAGAAGGATGTCATAATAACTTTTACCCTCTAAGCTCACATGAGTCATGCTCGGTGTGAGAAACAAGAGGTATTGGTAAAAATTAGACAATTGGTCCATGAAAGATGAAATCATAAGAAATGATGTGGGACTTATGTATGTATAACTGCCCAAATAAATGAAGGTTAGGATTTACTTTATGGAAGAAATCCAGGAAAAGGGTCCATAAAGGTTTATGTGCTTCATGGAGATTTTGAATACTCTATCTTGGGGCTTACTCCGGAAAAGGAGGCCCAAATTAGGAGAAGACTTATGATTAGGTTTTACTCCTGAAAAGGAATCCCAGATCAATGGTAAATTAGGACTGGTTAAGAGAAATTACGACTGGGTCTTACTCCTGAAAAGGAGGCCCAAGTCTAGGATTAAGGTTTGGGGATTACTCCTGAGGAGGATGCCCAAATTTTGGGACTTGGGCTTACTCCTAAGGAGGATGCCCAGATTTGAGAACGTTAAGAATTGGGGCTTACTCCTAAGGAAGATGCCCAAGTTAAGAATTATGACTGGGGCTTACTCCTAAAGAGGATGCCCAGGTTAGGGGATCTAGGGCTTACTCCTAAGGAGGATTCCCAAGTTAAGAATTATGACAGGGGCTTACTCCTAAGTACGATACCCAGGTTAGGGGATTTGGGGATTACTCCTGAATAGGATTCCAAATATTTAGAGGACTTATGACTGGGGATTATTCATGAAAAGGAGACCCAGGTTAAGGATTCTCTCATCTTAAAGGATGAGGTTAAATGAATGAAATATCAATATTTAGTGATACAAAGATGTGTAAATCACTAGGTTTTGAGAGATATTCCACATAATTCCTTTCAGATTAGGAAGTCAAATCAAGAAATCATGCCATAAATGGCTTTGAAGAGTGTCTTGAAGACTGAATCTTGAATAGGAAATGTGTATTGGCTTAAGAGGGGTGAAATGGGAAAGAAAGGAATCTAAAAAGGCAGGGGCACACAAGTCCTGGAAGGCGCGTAGGTACTACGTGGGCATGCAAGTCCTGGTCGCGCAGGTATATGCCTGCGTGACACGTTTGGTACTTGAGCGGTGTTCAATCAGCAGGGTAATACTTGATCGACCTTTGTTTAAGGCCTTTAGAATCCTTTTGAGGTTATTCCAGCAGAGGGGCGTGCAAGTTCTATTGAAGGAGTAAGGTGGCGCGCAGGTGTGGCCATTTCTCTTAAGGGCAGGCCACCTAGGCGCGCAAGTGTTGATGAGTTTCAACACTTAGGCCTTACTCCACCTCTTTAGATCTTCCGTTCTAGGTAAGAAATTACCTTAGAAGTGTTGAGGAAGTTTTGAGAAGAGAATAGGGTGTCGGGAGATCAAATATGAGTTTTTAGAAAAATTCCTCTGAATTGGGGGGGGGGGCACAGGGTCTATTTATAGGCAAGGAGAAGACTCCTGGTGATTATCAATTAGGTCGCGCAAGTCACTTGTGCGACCATAATGCGTCAGGCAAGTGGACTTGCTCGATTATGAGGATACTTGCGCGACTTATTGGCAATTTTCTCCTTGTTCATCCCTTTGTAGATTTTGGATATTTTCTACAAAGGATGGATCAATTTGTGCTATGTCATTTTCCTTTACATTACTTTTGACTCTGTGATGAAAAAGGAGCATCATAAAAAGTCCCCCCTCAGAGTTGGATCTGAAAGAAATGATGATTTGACTCTGAGGAAATCGAAGAAATCCAATGGAAGGGTTCCACGCAAGTCTTGATGGCGCTGAGGGCGGTGCTCAAGTGCGCATCGCACAAGGCCTGGGCGCACAGGGTACGACGTGCAGATAGGCCACCTAGCCTATAAATATATGATCCTTGGCCGCACATAGCATCTACTTCTGAATTCTCGAGCTCTAGACGTGGAAGTTATCTTGGCCACGCAAGTCTCTTCTTTCTGCTGTTTCCATACTGCCGCGCTACTGTCTAGGATCAGTACTTGCATGGATTAGACTTGCACGGTAAAAACTAGTGCGACAAACGAAAACTTGCGTGCCAAGTGTAGACTTGTGCGCCATAGTTCCTTTGCCAGTTTTTCAGATTTCTTCACAAAGTTTATGAAAAATCAATCCATTTAATAATTAATTTATTCATCTTTTATGAAGAATCAATGGCTATTAGACCAAGAATAGTTGATGAACTGGCTAGCAAGCGGATTGATGACATGATAAACACCATTGTACATGATTACTATGATATCTTTGACAGCACTTTCCCAGATTTGGATATGTACTTGAAGAGATATCATCTTAATTTCACACAGAGCATCCATCTTCCTCTGTGTGGTCATGGTCATCTGCAAGGAGTCAATGTTCCAGATGCAAAGAACTATACACCTGAAATGCAGCTGCACTACTACTCCTTCATTTCGGTTATGCTCTGCATTAATAGCAACAACAATGGTGTGAACTTTCAAATTATTCATCCATGCCATTTCCTTGTAGATATGAAAATGGAAAACCCATGGGCGGAAAATGTTTTCCGCAGTCAGTTGGCGGAGAGAAGCCAACCATGGTATTAGAGAAATATCTAAAAAGAGTACTCTCTCCAAATGGATCTTTACTTCCAATGCTCCATTCTCAAATCCATGTATCCATCTTCCATGTCTCTTGTACAGAAACAGAGTCACTATTTGATCAGTAGAAAATTTTCTCAAACTGCACTCAATAACATTCTTTTACAATTGTTCCAAGAAGAGCTGGTATCACTGCATCTCTTATTGTCTCCAGTTGAATGATTGAATTCCAGGTGGTTGTTGATGATGTTCGGGATGTCATAAATCAAATAAAGAGTTATGTTGAAAGTCTCTTGTAATTCATGAAAAAGAGAAGAGACTCCAGTCTATGGATGTCCTTCTAACTCTTGTGCATCAATGAAAAACACCTTCATCTTCAATCATTTGTACTTGCATTCTCTTTTTCTACATGCTTTAGATTTTACAAAAGTCAATGGGCCTAGAAAACATAGTTTGATTTTTACTAGGATTAATATAAATAACCCTACAAACTTCAAACCTTTTAATTGCTCAATGTTACCTAAATCATACATAATGTATGTTTAGAGAGCTGGGAACTTGACTTTTATTCAGAGTTCCTTTGTCTTTTGTGGGCAGTTTAAATTCATGCACGCCAGACATAAAAAAGCTAATGTTTAAGGTCGAAATAGCTTTGACCAAAATGGATTAGAATTGACTCAATTCCTTGAAAATTAATCTGAAAACTTATTACCATACTCATGTATGAGGAAAAAATGTAAACTATGGCTTAAGAATATTTGAATCTGAGGAATGATAGGAAAAAAGAGCTAAAAGGCATTAGAAGAAGTAGTTTCCAAGAATGAAGTTACTATTATTTAACCAACCCGTTAGGGGGTTGAATTATGCAGGGCCACCTAAGGGCATTGGCTACATAGTCAAATAAAATAGTATCTTTTGGCTAAAAAGTCTGTTATGTGGACTGTTTATGCAAGGCCACCTATGGGCACGTGCTGTATAGTCAGGCAAAAGAACTCTCAGAAATTTACTTTCCTAGTGCTAAAAGCCAGTGAAATCTTATGGAGATTCAAATCATCCAAAGTATAGTGTTTTCTATATAGAATTTGGTACTTGAATATGGGGAAGATATTTCCAAACATGATTATTGAAGAACTGGATGAATATCACTCCTACGAAGGTCTGACCCAAACGTAGGGAAGGAGAATATAAGCCATAGACTTGAACACTTTCAGGTCATGAAAAAGGATATGGGACAAATGTGTTACGGATGGCGATTTTTTTGTGGATCCATACATACTGTCTTTTAAGACAAATAAGGACAAAAGAGGCATTCTTCCCAAGAATGAAGTTTCCACTCTCCGAAAAACACGTTTGGGGGTTGAATTATGCAGGGACACCTATGGGAATTGGCTGCATAGTCAAATAATAGTATCTTTTGGCTAACAAGTATGTTATGTAGACAGTTTATGCAAGGCCACCTATGGACACATGCTGCATAGTCAGGCAAAATAACTCTCATAAGTTTGACATTTTTGTGACTAGAAGTCATGAAAAAGGGTTATGAGGATCTGAAAGTATTTAAGGTTAGGATTATGAGACATAAATATGGGTATTGTTCAATTTATACAGAGATACATAGACCAATACTAACCATAATCATGTTGTGGCTGGGTCATGAATTGAAATAATGTACTTCACTACGTATCCCATAAGAATGAGAAGAAAGCCATACGTAGTTCTTAAACTATAGTTTAACATCGTGTGGGACAAAAGGATTATAGATCTTAGTTTTGGGTCATAATGCTTGGACCATTGTAAGAAATACGGAGTGTGTGTTTTCAGGGGGAATTTTCATCCAAGGGACTGAAAATGGAATTTGGGGTTTGGCCCAAAGACTTGGGGCTGGATTCGAGGGACACTCGAACGTTCCTACATATCCCATAAGGATTGGAATCAAGCCCACGTAGTTCTAGAAATACCCTTTGTAAAAATTTGGTTCGTACATGTGAAGGGTAAAAGGGGACTTTAGTTCAATGATGGTTTAACACAAGATAAAAGGTTCGGGCATTGCCCTGTATGCACGTAGTCATTGAAATGAAACATGATTGAAAAATCAATGAAAATAATTTTTCCCTCTCAGGTGAGGGTATCAAAAAAAATTATTGTTTAATTTCATACTAGACAAAAGAGTTGTATAGTTTAACATCGTATAACAAGGAGGAATGTGAACCAATCTAAAGATAGTGATTCTAGGGGTGGTTTCACGAATCAACATCGTATGAGATGGATGTCAACCGATGTGAAGAGATTGGTTTTGTTCTTGAACCATGGGAGGTTTCTTACATACCCATCATAGAAGGCAAGGATCAAAGTCTTTGTAGTTCAATTAAATAATGAATTAATGATCAAGTTGTTATTGGGGACAACGACATAAAAAATGATGTTGGGACTTACACATGGTTAGTAGCCAAGAGAGAGTGTTACGGTTGAGGTTTTCTCTAAGATCACGTGAGTCATACTCGGTGTGAGAAACAAGAGTTAGAAAAAACCTTAACAATAAATAGTTTAACGTCATGTAGGACGTATGAAGGGACTATGCAGTTTAAAGTCTTTCATTTTGGACTATTGGTGCTGCACAGTTTAGTGTCATGTAGTAGGGACAAAAGTATAATTTAATGTCATCTAGGACGTATCACATACTTTCTGTACAGTTTAGCGTCATGTAGTTAGGACGATGGGGAAAATAGAGTTTAACGTCATGTTGGGCGAAAGGGGGACTGTGCAGTTTTATGTCATGCAGTGAGGAAAAAAGATTACACCATTTATCGTCATGTTGGACGAATTGGAGATTTTTTTTCATAGTTTAACGTCATGTTGGACGAAAAAGGGACGATATAGTTTAGCGTCTTGTTGGATGAAAGTACGAATAGTTTAAGGTCATATGCATGGACCGTGGATGGTGTAGTTTAATGTCATGCTGGACGGTGGGGTAGTTTAAGGTCATACAGGACCTTTGATGATTATGTAGTTTTACGTCTTTCTAGACGTAAGGGACTTTTATATAGTTTAGCGTCATGTAGTTAGGACGTCACAGTTTAACGTCTTGCTGGACGTAAGGGACATGCAAATAGTATAGGTTCATATTCATGGACCATTGATGATGCAGTTTAAGGTCATACAGGACCTAGTGTTAGGTAGTTTAAGGTCATACATGACCATTTAAGGAACTTTTTCACAGTTTAGAATTGTGTGAGGCAAAAGTACAAATAGTATAAGGTCATATGTATGGATGGTTGTTGTATAGTTTGACGTTATATAGCAAGGAAGAAGTACAGTTTAGTGTCGTGTAGAACGTATTAAAGGACTTTTGTATAGTTTAACGTCATATAGCAAGGATGAACTGGTGCTGCACAGTTTAGTGTCATGTTGTAGGGACATTAGTACAAATAGTTTAGGGTCATATGCTTGAACCGTTGATGTATATTTTAATGTCATATAGCAAGGACGAACTGGTGCTGCACAGTTTAGTGTCATGTTGCAGGGACATATGTGTAAATAGATAGGTGTCATATTTTTGGACCGTTGCTGTATAGTATAACGTCATATAGCAAGGACGAACTGGTGGTGCACAGTTTAGTGTCATGTTGCAGGGACATATGTGTAAATAGTTTAGGTTCATATTCTTGGACCGTTGCTGTATAGTTTAACAACATATAGCATCGACGAACTGGTGCTGCACAGTTTAGTGTCATGTTGCAGGGACATATGTACAGTACTTTGCAGTTTATAAAAAATACTTCTTAAAAAATCTGGCATTGGTTGGAGTAGTGATGAGTTCTCCATCCATCGAGATTTATGAATAAGCTCCATTGGAGTAGACCCTATGTATTGAATAAGGCCATTTTTATTTTGGCTCAAGCATGGGAGGTTTCTTTCCTGGTAACATTGCAGTGCTGAGAACTAATACCAAATCTCCCTGAGTGAAGGATCATAGACGAACTTTTTTTGTTAAAAGCTCGTGCTATTCGATTCTGATAGACTTCCATGTGGTGAAAAGTTCACAATATTTTCTCATCTAACCATTCCAATTCATTCAATCTCTTTTGAGATTGCTCATCTGTAGAAGACTGATCAAAAATGGCTCCTCTGAGTGAGGGTAGTTGAACTTCAATGGGCAAGATGACTTCTGTTCCATATACCAATGAATATGGAGTTGACCGAGTTATAGTGTGGGTGGTAGTCCAATAAGCCCATAAAGCATGAAAGAGTTTATCAGGCCATGGCCTCTTATCTTTATCCACCATATTTTGCAGTATATTTGAAAGAATCTTGTTAAAGGCTTCTATCTGGCCGTTGGCCGCTGCATGATACCGAGATGGAGGGTTGGATTTGATGTTGTATTCTTGATACAACTTCTTCATCTCAGATGAACAGAAATTGGTTCCATTGTCCGTCAATATGGTATGAGGGACACCAAATCTGGTAATGATGTTAGACTTGATGAAGCCAACAATGCATTTATAACTGACTTCCTTGAGAGGTATTGCCTCTTCCCATTTGGAAAAAAATGTCAGTAGTACTAAGAATATATGGAAACTTCTTGGTCGTAGCCGAAGGGTAAGGCCCCACCACATCCATCCCCCATATCGAAAATGGCCATGAGTATTTAGCTGTATGAAGCAAATCTGGAGGTAGATGAATGAAGTTGGGAAGTAGTTGGAATGAATGAATCTTCTTTGTGAGATCAACACAATCTCGTATCATTGAAGGCAAAAAGTATCCAAGCCTTCGAATTTGATCAGATAGTCTATGTCCAGACTGGTGGGCACCACAGACTCCTGCATGCATTTCTTTCATGACAACCATTGTCTTTTCACCATCAATGCATCTGAAGAGAACTTCATAAAAACCACATTTGTAGAGAATTTTCTCTAGGTGATCTGGTCTATCATAAAGTGTAAAATTAACCACATATCACCGAATTTGTTCTTTCTCAACTCTATCAGGTGTAAGTGTTCCATTTTGAAGGTATTTTGTAGTAGGTGACATTCATCCTGTAGTATGACCATACGGTTCAGGAATGGGACAAATTTCATTAATTTTTTCTGTTCTGATTCGAACATAAGGTGAAATTGCACGACGGTGGGCAATACTGATGGTTGTCTCGTCCCGATTAGGATCTGCCCGAGCTATGGCTATATTAGCCAGTGCATTAGCTTGAGCATTTTGTAATCTTGGGACATAAGAAAATTTCGGTTCCAAAGGGAATTCTACCATTAACTCTCTGACGTAATCATACAAAGGGATAAGTTCTTCTTTTCTGATGGCATAATCCCCATTGACTTGTCTGATTACCATGTCTAAATCACCCTACACCTTTAAGTGATTTACTTGTTCTTGATGTGCTAATTCCAAACCTACGATGAGAGCTTGGTATTCAGATTCATTATTGGTACCACCTTCCCACAATAAGAAGGAATAAGGTAACACTGCCTTTTCTGGAGATATGAGCACAATTACTAAGACATCTTTGTTAAATGTAGGATTTTCCATTTTCCTCCCTGTTGGACTTCTGGAAGCACCATCAAAATACATTTCCCATGCCTGATGACATTCTTGAATAGAGAAGACATACTCATTAGGGAATTCAAAATCTGATGATGTGTCTTCCACTGAAGGGTGTTCAGCCAGGAAATCTGCCAGAAATTGTCCCTTTATCGCCTTTTGAGAGACATAGTGAATGTCAAATTGCTGCAAAATAACTTCCCACCTTGCTAGACATCCTGTAAACATTGGACGACTAAGGACGAATTTGACCAGGTTATTGCGAGATACCAATTGGACCTCGTGATGTTGCAGGTAGTGTCTCAAAATATGAACTGCAAAGATTAATGCCAGACAGCACATCTCATAACTTGAATACCAGGTTTTTGCTTCAATCATGGTTTGACTGAGATAGTAGAGACTATTTTCATTCCCAGCATCATTCTTTTGAGCATGAAAGGCACCCAATGATCACTCTAGAGCTATCACATAGAGGATAAGTGGTATTACTTCAATAGGTGGCATGAGTACCGGTGGACTCAAGAGTTATTTCTTGAGAATATCGAATACTTCTTGACATTCTTCAGTCCACTGGTATGTGACTCCCTTCTTCATCAATTTGGTAAAGGGTAAACTTTTTCCTGCCAAATTGGTGATAAAACACCAAATATATGCTATGTGTCCTTGAAGTCCTCTTAATTATTTCAAATTTGGAGGATGTGACATACTAAGTATTTACTTTTTCATCTCAGGATCGACTTCAACACCACGATGGCGTACAAAAAAGCTGAGAAATTTTCTTGAGGTTACCCCAAAAGCACATTTTAAGGGGTTCATCTTAAAATTATGTTGTCGAAGCTTGCTTAAAATGACTTCCAAATCAGCCAAGTGATTAGAACGTTGTTTGGATTAAACTAACAAATCGTCTACATATCATTAAACAAACTTCCCTATGAAGGGTTTGAAGATACGATACATGTAATGCTGATAAGTTGCACCTACATTCGTTAAGCCAAAGGGCATTACCTGGTAAGAAAACACACCCTGAGGGGTTCTGAAGGCTGTTGATTCCTCATCACCAGGGGACATTAGGATCTGATTATATCCAGAATATCCATCCATGAAGTAAATTCCTTCATAGCCAGCTGTTGCATCAATTAGAAGTTCTGTAATCGGAATTGGGAAATCATCCTTAGGACAATGCCGATTAAGATCTCTGAATTCGATGAAAACTCTAATTTGTCCGTTCATTTTCTTTACATGGAAAATATTAGCCAACCATTTGGGATATTGAACTTCTCTTATGAAGTTATCTCTGAGAAGTTTATCCACATCAGCTTCAATTTTGGATGCATATGTTGGGTGTGTTCTTCTCGCGGCTTGCTTAAATCCTCGATGTTCTTCTGGTAAACCCAAATGATGAGTAGCAACATAAGGATCAAGCCAAGGAATTTTTTTATAGTTCCAAACAAAAATATCTCTTTTTCACTTTAGAAATGAAATATACATCTCTTGCTCTTCAAGGGTCATGTCCGCACTTATTATAGTGGGGCGTGGATCTTCCTTTGTACCCAGATTTATTTCTCCGAGTTCATCCACAGTGGTAGAGATACCCTCTTCACATGTTGGAGGAGCATCTCTATGATCTTCCTCTTCTTCTTCATCATGTGTTATTTCTTCCATATCTACTTGCATAGTAGATGAAAAAGCAGAATTTTCTTGATCAGAAGAGATTTCAAAATTTTCATATCATGAGGAAGAAGATTCCCTTTCCGACCCGATTGATGATGAAGGGTCTTCTTTGGGTAATAAAGCAGAGATGATGGATTTATAATCGACATCATTGTTCACCTCTGATGTTGCTATAACTTCTTCTATCCTAATTGGTGAAGTATATACTTGTTGGATTTCAGTAGATGAAATGAAGACGTCACCATTTGTGCTTTCATCACTGCTTGGTAGATTACCAATTTCTCCCATGTTGTCTGGATCGATTACCGTAATTGAAATTATGGATCCTTCCATAAGAGTATTTTGATTTGGGTATATCTTTTCAATTTGACGGATAGGAAACACATAATCTGTACTCACATGTGTAAATGTATTTACTGGAATTTTTTCCAAACCATATGGAGCATTAACTTTGGTAATCTCCTTGGTTATGGATTTCACCCTTTGCTTCATGTGATAGAATTCCGCCTCAATGTAATGAGACTCACATTTCTTGAATGAGGCCTTATCACCATAAAATGTCCCAACATGACCATCAAAACAATATTTGAGACACTTATGGTATGATGAAGGGATATCCGCATGATGATGTAGCCAGGGTCTTCCAAGCAAGACGTTGAAAACCGAGCCTTGATTAACAATCATGAAATCTGAATTGGATAAAAGATCTCCAAACTGAGTTCTGAGTGTAACATCGCCCAGTGGTTCTTGTTCATTTTTATCATATACTTGTAACATCATGGTAGATGGAGTTAAATCAGATTCTGTGAGGCCCAATCGACGAAGTGTACGAATGGGCATGAGGTTGACTCCTGAACCATTGTCAATGAAAGCTCTACGAACATCCACACCATTGACCTTTCCAGATAAGTACAATGGTCTAATATGTCCATCCACAACATCATCTTCATCTTCATCAGAAAAAGATATTATTGCATGGCATTCTGCAGGATTATTCTCTATGTGATAGACTTCAGCTGCAGCAATTTCAGTTTCAAACTCCTAAGGACTTGACAAAGCCTCGATGAGTGCTTCCCGAAGATCTTTTGACAGATTAAGAGCATCCAGAATTGATAACTTGGCTGGTACTTGGGCCATGTGTTTAATTATATCATACTTTTGATCCATAGGTCTGTGTTTCCCAATAGGAATATGTGGTTTAGCAGTTACATTGGAATTAGATACTTTGGAAGTTTATGCATATTGTATTGGGATAGGAGTTGGCAGTATTCCTGGTTTTGGAAGACTAGACAAATTAGATCTATTTAATTTTTGAGAGGAATAAGATGAAACCTTAAACTATTCTTCCAAAATAACTATTCTAGGACTGAATCTTCTATTGGTAGAATAACTTTCTTGTTCTTGCTGAGCTCGCTGAAGGGCTCTACCACGAGTTTCTGCTGAGTACACAGTTCTAGAAGGAGTATAATTGGAATAGTGGCTTCTGAAAGATGCACGTCTTCCCCTGTATCATGTGCCCCTGGAACTTCCTCTGATTCCTTTGTTTGATACAGGGAATTCAGGCTCATTGAAATCAAAACTGCGACTAGCATATGGAACTCTTAATTGAATCATATTAACAGAACCAAATATTAACTCTTCATCTGATGAAGACTCTGCCTAATTAGCCTGTTCAGACAGTGCCATTTGGTGGGGTGGTGCCCGTGTCTTTGAAGTAGATGGAATGAAGTCCTCCAAAGTCAAATACAACATAGGCTTTGACACATAATCATCCTCTTATGATTCTTTTTATTTCATTGAATCATGTCGTTTCTTTGAGGAATTTCCCTTTGATGAAGAGGGTTTTGCCGCAACATTAATGGCAGAAGACACAATTGGTTTCCTTAATTGTGTTCGCAAAATAGCATGAGTTCGGCTGATTGTATTTCCGACCATCCAATCATCATACTTTTTTTCATTTTTGCTTTTGACTTCCTGCCATTCACTTTCCTCCTCTGGAACTGTAGTTGTGACACATGCTACCTGGGTTGAGGAGCCTTTCAATGTTACCTGTCCCGAGTCTTCCATCTTTTGCAGGAGGACTTTGAAGACAAAACAATCCTGGATGGGATGGCCCAACATTTGATGAAAAGGGAAATAATTCGGACAGTCTTCATCTCCTTTCTTGTTTGGACTCTTTGGTATTGGAAATTGAAAGAAATTGTTTTCCAGAGCCAAAATGAAACAACCAGGAACTTGTTCATTTCGAAAAGAGTATGTTTTTATCTTTAGATCCTCAATTTGTTTTCGTCATTGATCTTTTTGATCATCTGGATGAAAAGGCCTTTGTTGTTGGCACTCTGAAGGTGGAACCCTTCGAGATGATGAAGGTTTTGAGGTATAAATAGGTACAGGTGCTTGTTTGAGCATAACTGTAGCAGTTTCTACTTTACCCATTGTCCTTCCTAAAGCTAATGGAATTAGACGAGATTTAGATTTATCCTGTATAAGGGAATTTTCAATCTACTGAGCGATTGAAGTAAGGTCTTGAAACCCTCCAGTGTATTTTATAGGGATTAATGGCGTGTGTAATTCGTCACGCAGATTTGCCACACAGTTTGGCAACAATTCTTCATGAGGGAGTGCTAAACTCAAGGAATATGTTAATCCCTTCCAGCGAGCAATGAAATCTGAGACTCTTTCATTCTGACTTTGCTTACAGTTTGTAAGATTGAATACTGTTGTCTTTGGAAACGTTGAGCTGAACTGAAGGAGAAATTTTTGGCAAACATCCTCCCATCATGTAATTGACCGGGATTGAAAGCTTGTATACCAAACAAAAGCTGGTCCGTGCAAGGTTCGCACGAAGCATCTGAGTTTCACTGCTTCATACTGCTCCGTAGTTCCCATCATAGGATCGCAACAAGACACGTAATGTGTCAAATGTTGTTCAGGATTCCCTGATCCATTGAAAATAGGGAATATAGGGTTCCCAAAACTGGATGGAGGAGAAATTGAATCTACCCATTCAGGGTAAACATTCCTTTCTGGTTGAACTTGTGCATGCTTCCCTTCCATAGTTTCGAACTGTGCTATTAATGACTCAATAGTAGTTATTAACATTTGAGAAACATCCAGTTGAACTTGGACTTGGGTAGGTGCAATGACTGGAGCTTGTACAGATGTGGCGATTGGTGCTGCAACTGATGGTAGCACTTCCCATCATTGTTTCACTTGACCAGTAGTATTAGACCTGTGATGGTGTACTGATAGAGGAGGATATTCTTGATCCATCTCAGTAGATGCAACAAATTTCTTTGGCTGGCTGACTCCATCATGCTTAAGAAGAATACTATTCTGAGGTAGTTCTGCATTCAACATTCTTAATTCCTTCATTTCTTCTTCCTGTTGTGCAAACCTCTGCTCTAGTGAAAGCGATTGACCTTCTCCAGAGGAAGGATATGTAACCTGGTTCTTTCCCTTCCCTTTGTTGGATCCTTTTCGGAGAGGGGGAAGTGGGTTACTCGAAGAATAACTTATGTTCTGAGTAATCCTTTGACTTCGTGTACGTACAACATCTTCATTTGTGTCAGTGCGTACATATTCTTGGGCAGGATCCTCTTCATCTAAGTCCCCTGAGTGAGCCTCATCTGATGGATCAACAAAAATGGAATTGATGACATTAATCGATTCATAATTCTTCGCATCCCTTCTATAAGAATTTCTGGGATATTGTCTTCTTCCATGTATTTTATGAGACATTGCCTTTTCTTGATTTGATCCCTCAATAACTTCTTGAAGAACTGTAATTTGGAGGGAATCTCCTGATAATTTGTCTCTTTGTTCCTCTTGCGGTTTCTTCCCCAATTGAAAAAAAGACCAACTTTCTCTGAGGAGGTGATTGGTGATTTGATAATGTCCCCAGTCTGGTGGACTGGGGCTGTTCCTTCTATTCTCGCTCAACTCCCTGAATCCTTTTTGTTGATTCTGAGGGTTGGTTTAAAAGAGTCCCCAGTCGGGCGAGCTGGGGTGGCTCTTGACATGCTATGTCTGATACTTTCTTGAAAGTCCTCCTGATCTTGTGATCCTTAGTCCGGAAATTAGCTGGATGCATTAACCTGTATCCACTTTTATCACCTGGTTCAAAAGACCTTTGGATGATTTCCGACACTTCTGTCACATGGTGATGTGCTTGCTCCAAACGAGAGGCCTGTTCAATATTCTCATTTTCTTGATGCAAGTGTAATTTGACAACTTGTACTTTGTATTCTTGATTTTGAGAGGAACTAGTTAAATCCTCTTCTTGGGCAAGCTTTTGATTACAAACAAACCCCATTGACTATGGCCAGCCATGGGCAATAACATTGCATGAGACCATTTTCGGCGGGCTTTTCTAATTGGAGAGCACTGTGAAATGCAATGCTCCATGAACTCCCCATCCTCAGACACAAATACCATATGGGGAATTGGAAATTAAATGATGAAATCTTCTTAGTGAGCCAAAGCATGAACGTTGAAGGGATCTCTACTGCTTTTCAGCCTTCGGATATCAAGAGACTTATAGAGACGCCAAATCAATCTAACATTTTAACCCTTATATTTTCTTAAGATTATTTTCATATTCATCATAAGATAATACTTTCTTTTTCAACTGAAAAATATTTTTCCATATGTTGAGACTAATATCATGAATTTCATTTTCCATCAACATTTCTGGAATATTATACTGAGAGTTAGCCAGAGCCCAAAACATGACTGCCACTTCACCATTCACCAGTTGTTTTCTCATATTCAGCATTTCCCCTTTATCATTTGATGAAGATTATTCTACCATATTTGACCAGAGTTGGTTTTTCCTTGTTTCTTCATTGGATTCAACAGGATTGGTAGAGAAATTATTGATCAAACTAGAAGATGCATGACTTAGGTGTGGTTTGGAGAATGACCTACACCTTGGGCTATCTTCTTATTGAGAAATTATTTCACCTACTAGCGATGAAGCTTCAGACATTACTGGTATTTCATTTGCAAGTGCCTCAAGATAAGAGGGATTTCATGGCACTACATTGTCCACTGAAGCATTTTCCGGGCAATGTGAATCACTAATGCGGAGAGGACTTTCGAAACGAAATTCATCATCATGGGGAGGACCACCATAATGGGTTACAACAAAAATTGATATCTCTTGATCCTTGGTCTTCTGACCACATAGAGGGTTTTTTGTGGCACTCATCTGATGTTGAAACTTTGAGATTGACCGAATTGTCATGAAGAAATCCATCATGAGGAAGTGTCTATTGAAGACCTTCGGAATTAATGTTCCCACTATTGGGAACTGAGGGAGTAGAATCTTGAATTCCAATAGATAATTTTCTGAGGGCTTCATGAAATCCATCATCGAGCAAGGCCTTATTAATGATTGGCTCCTGATCTCCTGACTGTAATGGGAGTGTATATTTCTTAGATGACTTCTAACTCACCTTGGAAACCACTTGTTGACGAAAGTGGCTACTCTGAGCAGGTTTATGATCCTGATCAGGAAATATGGCCAGGTTAGGCTGACGATCTCCTCCCAAATCAGGTTTATGTACCTGACTTGGTGGTTCGTATGATATGGGGGAGTATGCCCCATAACCCTCTTGGACTGGAACAGATGTGTGTGTCTGTTTCAGAGTGAATTGTTGATGTATCACTCCACTGGTAGGGATAGATTTATGTGTCTTTCCTTGAGATGCCACTGAAGTTGTTATAATATCCTGTCTGGCATCTAGAATATGAGTAGGGATTTGCATCTGCCCTTTCACCATTGATAGAATATTCTTTGTGACTTCAGATGCCGGAAGATGAATATACGTCCATTCCGGGCTTGGAGTGGGTGTATGTGCCTGCTCCTATCCTCCTTTTCTTGTCAGTGAATCCTAACAGTACTCATGTGTGGGGGCAGAGAGTTGAGTCTGCCTCCTATTTGTTGTCGGGGCATTCCGACTAACTTTTCTAAATGCTACCAAGCGAGAATATTGGTAGGCTTGATTAATACCAGCAGGTGTACGTGCCTACTGCTTGCACTTCGCCAGACATGGTTGATGAGATCCATTATATGTAGTCAGATGAGCCTGCTGACTATATGATGATGTATAAACAAGTGTATGTTCCTACCTATAGTACTCCGCTAGAATTTCTAGGCGGGATTGGCGCGATGCCGTCAGACGAGTGTGCTGGACAGCGGGTTTAAAACGGGCAGGTGTATGTGCCTACTCATTACATGCAACCAAGTTAGGTTGGTGGACTTCTCCGAAGCTGGAAGAGATGAGAACCTACTCACTGTTGACCGGATTCTGCCTCTGGTGGTTCGTCTTGCTTGCTCGAGTTCGAGGAACCCTAGCTGAATGCCTGGAGTCAGTACCCACATCATGTTGAGGGTGCACTGCCGCATGAGTCTAGCAGTGATTGTTGGTGGGAGCCCTCAGGAAGGACTCCTGTCTGTTTGAATTAAGGTCCTGAGGGAAATACTCATTCACCTCCCCAGAATAAGGGAGAAAATGGTGACTGCGTTCTGGGGATAATGACCCGAAATGGTTGGAGACGGTAGTCTTCACCGCCTGCTTCTTGATCACCGGTCGTTGTTGTCCGGATGACTGTGGAATTTGTTTACTTGTAGCGCTTGTCGGGCAGCCTCCAGAGTTGGGATGGTATCGTGTTGACGGTACTCCTTAACCAGTGAATTTGATACCCAGCATTGAAGACGATGAGTAGGTGATATCGTCCTAAGAGCGGATGACGATCCAGTAGGAGTAACAGTAGTGGTATTTGCAGCAGCAGTATTCACAGGTGTGAACTTGAGAGCAGCCATTCTAGAAATGCAGAAGACCTTTGGAAAAGAGTTCCAGTTTGATATAATAGACGTAATCAGGATAAATACATCTACTACATCTTTTGGATGAGCACATATTTCAATGATTGTTTTTTTGTTGGCCCGCTCATTGAGTTTTAAATAGGGGCCTAACAATTATGTAAAACATGATTTTAACTTGGTTAAGGATTCACGTCCGGTTCACCATTTTTGTTTCCCTCAGAATCTGGGGATGACCGCCTTGATGGGAGGTTCAAACGTTCTTATCGGTTTCTAACGGGTTTGTTCGTAGAACCGGAAACATCCAATGATTCCAAGTCCATTCGGACCTACTTTCCAAAGGTAGGTTCTCATTAGATTGTGGAGTAATGAGGCTTAGGAATTTGCAATGGTCGAGAGGATGGGAGGTCGGACTCATCTCACCTTTTAGAGGGGAATTATTGTCTACTCCGGGACTCTCTTTATAGATTTAAGTTATGTTCGTGAATCCTTATTACATTACCAATTATAAAATGAGATTTCCTTCAGATCTGAAAATCAATGATAAAATATGTAGGAAATTTAGAGAATCTTTTATATGTTTTCGAGGTTCTTCATCGATAGAGAATCATCTGTATTTATTAGAGATTCTTGGTCAATGGTACCCTTCGACACATTTATATAGAAGTCTCTTGGTCATTATGATGACCATGCTGGTTTTAAATCCACTCAGTGGGGAACTTGATGTTTATTGTCATTCAGAAGGACATGGATTATTTTTGAGTTGGGATCGAACCCATAGGCGGGCTAACTATGTATCCTTTGTTTTAGAAAAGGAATCAGAACCCACGTAGTTTGAGTAAGGGAGTATGATGTTTATGATTGATAGCTCAAAGAAGGGTGTCATAATTAATTTTACCCTCTATGCTCACTTGAGTCATGCTCTGTGTGAGAAACAAGAGGTATTGGTAAAAATTAGACAATTTGTCCATGAAAGGTGCAATCATAAGAAATGATGTGGGACTTATGTATGTATGACTGTCGAGATAAATAAAGGATAGGATTTACTTTAGGGAAGAAATCCAGGAATAGGGTCCATAAAGGAATATGTGCTTATGGGAGATTTTTAATACTCTAACTTGGGGCTTACTCCTGAAAAGGAGGCTCGAATTAGGAGAAGACTTATGATTGGGTTTTACTCCTCAAAAGGAATCCCAGATCAAAGGTAAATTAGGACTACTTAAGGGAAATTAAGACTGGGGATTACTCCTGAAAAGGAGGCACAGGTCAAGGATTATGGTTTGGGGCTTACTCCTGAGGAGGATGCCCAAATTATGGGACTGGGGCTTACTCCTAAGGAGGATTCCCAAATTTGGGAACTTTAATAATTAGGGCTTACTCTTAAGGAAGAGGCCCAAGTTAAGAATTATGGCTGGGCCTTAGTCCAATGGAGGTTGCCCAGGTTTGGGGATCTGGGGCTTACTCTTGAGGAGGATTCCCAAGTTAAGAATTGTGACTGGGGCTTACTCCTAAGGTGGATGCCCAGGTTAGGGGATCTGGGGCTTACTCCTGAGGAGGATGCCCAAAATTTAGAGTACTTATGACTGGGTATTATTCCTGAATAGGAGACCTAGGTTAAGGATTATCTCATCTTAATGGATGAGGTTAAATGAATGAAATCTCAAACATTAGTGACATAATGTTGTGTAAATCACTAGGTTTTGAGAGATATTCCAGATAATTTTTTTCAGATGAGGAAGTCAAATCAATAAATCATTCCATAAATGGCTTTGAAGAGTGTCTTGAATACCGAATCTTGAATAGGAAATTTGTAATGGCCTAAGAGGGATGAAATGGGCATGAAAGGCATCCAAAAAGGCAGGGGCACGCAAGTCCTGGTAGGCGCGCAGGTACTACGTGGGCGCACAAGTCCTGTTCGTGCAGGTATATGCCTGCGCGACACGTTTGGTACTTGTGCGGTGTTGAATTAGCAGGGTAATACTTCAGCGACCATTGTTTAAGGCCTTTAGAATCCTTTTGAGGTTATTCCAGCAGAGGGGCGCGAAAGTTCTATTGAAAGTGAAAGGCGGCGCGCAAGTGTGGCCATTTCCCTTAAGCACTGGCCACCTAGGCACGCAAGTGTTGATGAGTTTCAACACTTAGGCCTTCCTCCCCCTCTTTAGATCTTCCGTTCTAGGTAAGAAATTACATTATAAGTGTTCCGAATGTTTTGAGAATAGACTAGGGCACCGAGAGCTCAAATCTGAGTATCTGGAAAAATTCCTCTGAATGGGGGGGGGGGGAATAGGGTCTATTTATAGGCAGGGAGAAGACCCCGGGTGGTAATCAATTAGGTCATGCAAGTCACTTGCGTGACCATAATGCGTCGCACAAGTGGACTTGCGTGACTATGAGGAAACTTGCACGAATTATTGGCAATCTTCTCCATGTTCATCCCTTTGTCGATTTTTGATATTTTCATCAATGGATGGATCAATTTGTTCTAAGTCATTTCCCATTACATTCCTTTGGACTCTATGACGAAAAAGGAGCGTCAACAAGAATTATTATGCACTGAATTGCATGGGACTATGAGAACCTACTGCTATAGACTATAAGGTATAGACTGAGTGAGCTTCCAAGAGAGTCTTGGACATTACAGACTACAGGGGACAGACCGAGTGATCTTCCCAAAGAGTCTTGGATATTATAGACTACATGAGGGTAGACTGAGAAATCTTCCTCCGAGAGTCTCTACTTGATTGAATTTCCTTAAATCATTCTAGGCTAGAGGAGGATTTGACAGAGAGAGATTCCTCAGAAAGACTATGATGGACCTAATTATATAAGAGGAATTGACCGAGTGCGCTTCTTCAAAGAGTTTCTAGACCTTGGGGGTATAAGAGTAATAGACTGTGTGATCTTCCTCAGAGTGTCCCTGACCTCCCTATACTATAAAGGGAATTGACCGAGCGAGCATTCCTAGAGAGTCTTATAATTTCATATGTCCAAACTAGAGGGATTAGGCTGAGTGCACTACCCATAGGGTTAATGGTACTTCTTGGATTGGACCAGAGGGGTTGGTTGAGAGTACTTCCCAGAGGGGTTCATGTTGTGGCCAACTGTTTGCTTCACTATTATTTAATATTAATATTTACTACTTACTGACTTCTACCTATTTTTATTGTTACTGTTTACTATTACGGTACTATTACCTGCCATATACTCACTGACTATTAGGCATAGATCTTCTGGTGGATGCCTACTGGGAATTAGTCTCACACCCTATCTGGGACATGATTTTTGGACCAATAAGACTATTTTGTTATAGGTATAGATAAGGGAAAGAAACCTTTGACTTCAGGTACATGATTTGTTTGGATATGGGGAGCATGGGACCATGCGTAGGCTTGTGATGCTACAAAGGTATTTATCTTTATTTTGTACTTGTTTTGGAACTATTTTTATTTCCATCGTTGTGACCTGTTTCATTGCTTTCCTAGATATGTATCATGCATCATTTTCATATATAAATATGTGCTTCAGTTGTTTATTGTTTTAGTCTTCTGCTGTTTATTGTTGTTGGATATATACTGCTTCTGCTATTGCATTTTTTGTTTACTTTCGCAGTGTACTCTGCCAATGAGGGAATAGTTTCCCCATTATCACACCCAAGGCCCTCACTACTAGTCGGCAGCCTCTGAAATTGGGGGAAATGGGCTTAAGGCCATGTGACCAACCAGGTACAGGGTTCCTCTGGGTGGCTTCTAGAACCTGGATGTTGCAAAAGGTCACTGCAACAAGGTCACCATTAAAAGGTTATCGTTTCATGGCTACCGATGAAAGGTTACCACTGAAGGCTTCCGATGAAAAGTTATAGTTTTAGATTTCCGATGTGCACCTACTATTGAAGCCTACTGATATAGAGTATACTGTTACCAGTATAATGATGATTATCCATCCATTCCTTTTCAATTTCTAATTATTATTGTAACGGTCATATTTGATAAATTAATTACTCTGACATTAATTAATGCTGGTTGTAAATGATTCATGAGACAATACCGTGGACAGTACGAGGTACGAGAAATCATGCATGTGATCTACTCAATCCCATTTTCAGTCCTCAAATATAAGAATTTATGATCAGAAAATAAGAAAATGATCGATGGATACAAATGAAAAGAGTCTCCTACACGCAAAAAGAGAAGGGGACATATGAAATGAGATAGAGGTTACTTGAAAGATAAATGATGAACCATTCAGCACTAATACTCTGAACCCACAAAAATCAAAAATTTCATTCTAGGAAAAATTATCTTTTAAATTCTATGCTTCATCAACTCTTGATCATCATCAGAAGAAGAACGATGAAAGCTATAACCTAGAGTTTCGACACTCTGTTTTGAAACAACGTTCAGTGATTGACTCAAACTTCAACATTTCTCATTCCCAGGCGTCAATTGCCAAAACTTCAATCACAGAGAGACTTCCAAAATCATTCTCATCATAAATACTCTATTGGGTTTCTTTCTTTTACATTTTTGATAAGTATTTTAGACTATTGAACACACTATCCCCTGTTCTTGAACTGAAGGATACTAAACATCCTACTATCAATCTTCACATAATTTATTCCATGTATAATTGTGGAACAGATTGTGTGTGGTTTGTGTTGTTTTTATTTCCCACAAAGAATAGTGGTCGAGGGTATGAACCATGGATAATTTGTGAAAACTATTGTAAAGCCTGATACGGGCAATGTATCATGTTTATTGCTAATATAAACAGCCTGGTGGAAGGTGATCTCCAAGTGGAGGTGATTAGGTATCGGTTTCAGACATAACCCCTTGTTTGAATTATTGTGAAAATCATCATATACACAGTTTTATTTTATCTGTTGCTTACATTAGCTAAACCATAAAATAGCTTTTCTTTCACTCTGATAGTTAGTTTGGGTTATTGGGTATATTTGTTTAATTTTGTAAACATTTTTCAAAAGTTGAAGAATTGTTATTCACTAATTCAACTGAAGAATAATCATCCTTTGAGAAACATGTTAACCAATTAAAAATTTATATTTATACTTCCTAAATTAACTGGTGTGTTTTCAATATTTTGGGGGATTTTTATCATAATGTTTTAACAGAAATTTTAATTGGAACTCAATTCACCCCCAATTGAGTATCCACTGCGAACAACATTTGGAATCAAAGGGTTGTTATTTTCAAGTGTTCGAATTCTTTTCACCTTTTTTTAGATGTATCTTAAAGATCATATTATTTATATCATATCTAATTATTTAGTTCATTAAATTCTAAGTTACTATGGAAACTAGAGTTGAGGTTGCTGCTACTAACATGCCACCTTTCATTAATGGTAATAACTATGCATAGTAGAAATTAAAAATGAAAATGTATCTAGAGATCATAGGACCTGAAATCTGGGATACAATTGAAGAACACAATGTATTTCATGCTACTTCTAGGAACACATGATCTTAATTGACTAAATCTACATATAATAATAATTTTAAAGCAATGAATTCCTTGTAATATTCTCTATGTGATGTTGAATTCAATAAAATATCTTCTTGTAAAACTGCATATGAAATTTGGGATACTTAATCTATCACACATGATTGAACAACTAATGTTTATGAAATAATATTAAATATATACAATATTAAATTTGATAATTTTAAAATGAAGCCCGATGAACTAATTTCAGAAATGTATCTCAGGTTTAATGAAATAGTGAACACCATGAGTCTATATGGTAAACTGGTGGATTGCAAGGAACAAATCCTAAGACTGCTTCGATGCCTACCTGGAAGATGGAGAGGAACTTCAATTTTTATCCGAGAATCATGTGACATAAGCAAGCTTCCAGTGATGGAAATAAGAAGAAAACTTATTATGTACAAAGAATAGATTAAGGTGAATCAAAAAGTTCATGAGGAACCAAGGAATACGTTAATATCATTCAATAATACTACCTCTATGAGAAGAGGTAAAGAAAAATTTCATTTTCATGTAGATAGTTCCACTACTGAAGAATCAGATTCAGACAGTGATGAAGATGCGGCTCATCTTGCCCGAAGGTTCAAGAAGTTGTATCGCAAGTGGAAATTATTTTTTAATTCTATAAACAAGGGAATTTATGATAGTAAAGGATAATGAATGAAATAAGTAAAATGGAATGACAACTGAAATGAAATAATCTACTAAGAGTGAAAACAAAAAGTTTATGTGAGGGCATATTACCCAAATCTAAAATTTAAGAAGAAATATGAAGACAAGAGAAAAGAATATAAAAAGGCTATCAAAGCCACCTGGAGTGCTTCAGAGGATAGATCAAGTGGATCTAACAATTCTTATATTGATAAGAACAAACATTCAATCCTATGTTTTACGACAAAAACACCTGAGGTAACACCCGATTTTCATGTACATAATTTTTATTATTATGAGAATCAAACTGAATAAAACAATGTTGAAAATATGACCAATGATTAGTTATTTGAATACTGTGGAATTCTTGGGGATACCATTAATGAGCTCAAGGATAAATATAATTCTATTAAAAGACATCATTCTTTAAATGACAATTATAAATCTGATTAGGATATTGAGAACAAAAAATGTCCTTAGGTGTTAAAATAGAATACTGAACTCAAACTATTAAAAGAGAAATTAAAGAGAGATTTTGAGATGTTTACTGCTGGTAGAGATACCTTGACTCAGTTTCTAGGAAAACAAATTTCCCCAAAATATACAACTGGTCTGGGATATCATCCAGGATAGAGAAGGATCATTAAAACAAAATTTATTCCAAAATCTGGACAATTCATAGCTAGTTCACGTTCTAGACCATTTCATGAAAAAAAATTCTCCAAAGGACCAAAAGATGTTTTTATTTCCCAAAATATATATTATGATTATATGAAACTTATGAGACAAATATGGGTCCCAAAGTTTTACTCTATAACCTCTCTGGACCCATGAAAATATGGGTACCAATGTTACCCCATGTCTAATCTCTTTGGAAGGTATGTTTCCTAAAGAGTTCATGTAAGATATTGTTGTACATAGACATTGGATTTTTAAGACATATGATAGGATATTATTATTTATCCAAGAGCCTAATCAAAGTTTATGGTGGAAATGTAAATTTTGGTGACAACTCAATGGGAAAAATCTTCAGCTTAGGCCAAATTGGTAACCATGATAATATATTTATTTCAAATGTACTTTTAGTTGATGGGTTAAAATACAATCTGCTATTTATTTCACAGTTGTTTGATGATGGTTCTAATGTAAATATTGATAATGATTCATGTAATGATTTTTATTCCAAAAATGATTTATTATTTACTGCTCAAATAAATGAAAATGTGAATGTTGTTGATATAAATTCCTTAGCTAAGAAAAATGGTTCTTTCTTAAATTATTTTCCTAACAAATCCTGGATGTGGAATTGAAGACTAGGACACAACAATGTGCACTCACTTAGGAAACTATCTTGGAATGGTTTAGATATAGACTTATCCAAATTATAATTCCCTCTTAAAAATTTGTGTAATCCTTGTCAAAAGGGAAATCAACACAATGTTTCTTTAAAACCAAAGAAAAGAATTTCTACTTCTCAGCTGCTTGAGTTGGATCACATTGATTTGTTTAGACCATCAAGTGTTTCATGTTTAAATAGAAAGAACTATGTTTATGTTCTCATAGATGATTTTTCTAGGTAAACATGGGTATACTTTCTGGTTCAAAAAAGTGAAGCTTGTTCTTATTTTATCAAATACTCAATGTCTGTAGAAAATCATAGTGGACATTGAATTAAGATCCTAAGAAGTGATCACGGATGTGAGTTTGAAAATTAGGAGTTTGAATCCTATTCCTCACACAATGGCTATAGCCACATTTTCTCTTCTCCTAGAACACCTCAATAAAATTGAGTTGTGGAAAGAAGAAATATGACCCTTCAAGAAATTTCTAGGACAATGCTCAATGAGTATAATCTACAAATTTACTTTTCGGCTAAATCTGTATATACAACATGTTATACTATAAATAGAGTCTTGACTATACCTATTCTTATGAAGTCCCCTTATGATATTTGGAAGAATAGGAAGCCTATGTTTTAATACTACAGAGTTTTTTGTTTGCAACATCTTTATCCTTAACAGTATGGAAAATCCTAACAAGTTTGCCTCCAAAAGTGGGGAGGGAATTTTCCTAGGATACAAAATCAAGAGTAAATTCTATAGAGTATTCAACAGAAAAACCAAATTTGTGGAATAGTTAGTTCATGTTATATTTGATGATACAAATCCACATGTATCCAAAAACTCTCTTGAATATCTTGAGGAATTTATGTCAAATCTGGACCTTCATGGTAATGATAGTGAATCCCCTGAAAAAGTTACCAGTTCTGGGAATCTTCCAGAATATGAACCTATTGAATCTGAACCTGTAAACAATCATGAGGAGTCTAGTTCAACACTTTATATAGGTATTATAACTCTCAAGAATCAACCTTCAGATGTTGTAGTTGGTGATTTAAATATAGGGATAGAAACAAGAGCTTCTCTAAGAAACCAGTTTGAACGTAATGCTTTTCTTTCATAGCTTGAACATAAAAAATAACAATGATGCAATAAGTGATAAATTTTGGGGGATTTCTATGCAAGAATAGTTAAATCAATTTGAATGAAACAATGTCTGGGAACTAGTCTAAGAACCTAAGGGCAGTTTGAAAATAGGCAAAAAATCGGTTTTTTGGAACAAATTTGTTGAGTCTAGAAATATAGTAAGAAACAAACTAGGTTAGTTGAACATGGGTACAGTCAAGATGAAGGAATATACTATGAAGAAACCTTTTCACCTATATCTAGATTGTATGTCTTTAGGATAATACTTTCTTATGCAGCTCATCTGAATTTAAAACATTATCAAATAAATTTCAAAAGTGAATTTTGAAATGAGTACATAGTTGAGGATGTATTTGTTGAACAACCCCCCAGTTTTCCAAATCCCCATTTTTCAAATTGTTTTTTTAACATTCAAAATATTTATACAGTTTATAGCAAACTCCAAGAGCGTGATATGATAGGATCAACACTATCCTTATTTCAAAATGATTTACTAATGGGATAACAGATTCTACTTTGTTTATTAAAATAATTTCCAAAGTTGTTTTTATTGTACAAATATATGTCTATGATATACTATTTTGATCTTCTTAAAATTATTTATGTACTAATTTTTCAAAAATTATTCAAGATTAATTTGAAATGAGTTTAATGGGAGAACATTAATTTTTTCGTTGGATTTCATATTTTTCAAAATAAAATGCTATAATTTTAAATCAAAGTAAAAATACTAAGAATGTTTTAAAAAGTTTGTATTTGGATAGTATTAAAGGTAGTGATACACCTATGAGAACCACCTGTATGTTGGATGGTGATGAAACTTGTGAACTAGTGGGTCAAACCAACTACAGAGTCATGAAAGGGAGTATGCTCTTGTTTACAGCCAGCATACCTGATATTATGTTCTGTGTATGCATGTGTGCTTTTTTTAAGATAATCCGAAAGAGTCTCATATAAATGATTTCAAAATGATTTTTAAATATCTCATGCATAATAAAAATTATGAGTATTTTATCCAAGAGGACAACCATTGCATTTTATTTTTTATTCAGATGCTGACTTTGTTGGTTGTATGTTAGATAGAAAAAGCACCTTTTGAACATGTCACATTTTAGGTCAGTCACTAGAATCATGGTGTATTAAGAAACCAAATTTGGTTTCATTACCTACTACTAAGTCTGAATACATTAAAACTAGAAGTTTTTGTGCATAAATTATGTGGATGAAACACACTTTACTATACTATGGATATCAATTCAAACATGTCTCTATAAACTATAACAACACAAGTGCTATTAATATTTCTAAAAATACAGTATCTCATGCTTGGAAAATGAATATTGATGAAAGATATCACTTCATGAGAGATCATTATCAAAGTGGTGATATCACCCTTGAATTCATTGGAAAAGAAACATCATCTAGAAGATATATTCACAAATCCTTTTATTTCTAAGAAACTAAAATACATCTACCATGAGTTAGGTATGATAAACAGTTTGGACCTCACCATTATACCATACATATAGGACCACACCGTTAGACCTTACCCATAGGACCTCACCGTTAGACCTTACTATTAGGACCTCAATGATAGACCTTACCGAGAGGACCTCACCGTTAGAACTTACCTATTGGACCTCACAATTATACCTTACCGATAGGACCTCACCGTTAGACATTACCGATATAATCTCATCGTTATACATTACTGATAGGAACTCACCGATAGACCTTACCAATAAGACCTCACCATATGACTTTACCGATAGAACCTCACCATTAGACCATACCGATAGAACCTCACCGTTAGACCTTACTGATAGAACCTCACCGTTAGACCATACATACACCTCCTTACCGATATACCACAAGAGTCTGGGACTTAACGTTATTATTCTCTCAACCAGAATCTAAAACGTTTTTTTCATAATACATATTTATTTTATCTGTTTTCTTTTTCGATCCCTAAATGATAAAAATAAAACCAAGATAACATCTTGATCCACATAATACCCTCTCTCGAACATTTTTCTCAAATATCAAAGAGCCTAATCCTTTAATGAAACCCTTATCTACTCAAGATTTATGGAAAGAGTAAAAAGGCCTTTGGTTGATGATGATCGAGACACGCCCGATCCTAACAAACCTAGATCCCAGTCAATCAGTGGCTGCTCGATAGTGGAAAAGGTGCTGAACCTTCATTTCTAGAAAAGGGAAATAGAATTTGAGAAAGATTTATGTTCATATTGGCTACTATCAAGTTGGTTGTTAGTACTTAAGTCACTATAAGCTCAAGACTGGGATGAATGTTTTTCAAACAAAAATGGACCCTTTTACCTAAAATGCTAGTTTCTCCTCCACTGAGTGGGATGACATTCTAAGGGTTTCACATGAAGGAATGTTTTATTTTACTCAAAAGTAGTGCCTCCCACAAGTGTGTTCTTCTATTATGAAGAAGATTTGGCTGAATTTATAGGGAATGGAATTCCTAGAAAATTCATTGCTGCTGAAATAGATTTAGAAGAGAAGTTGCTTTTCAAGTTTATTCAGAATGTCTTAATTCCCATGAGAGGGGAATTAACTGTTTTGAAGTATCATGACATATTCATACTGTATTTGCTGAAGCATGGACATAAGATCAACCATTGAAAGTTGCTTATGGCTATATTGGAAGATATGACCACGAAAAGTTCTAAATAAAATGCTCTATTCCATGATAATCGGATATCCATTATGTTAAAAGTGAAAGGAGTTACGGGAGATAAGGAAGAAACTATTTTTTTTGAAAGATAACCATTGCATCAACAAAGTGATTTTCAAGCTGATCAATATTAACTGGAATCCATAGAAGAGGAGATGGGTGAATGATGAGGGTAAAGTTTTTAAAGAGTTTAATCATGTGACTGATCTTGTTAGGCTTAAGAATAAGAGAGACCCCAGTCTTATGCCTGATAAATTAGAACCTTCTTATTCAGATGAAGACGAACAGAAAGCTTCTACTATGCAAGGAAGAGACGATTCTCCTATAGACGACAATAGTGACCCTATCCTTCCCTCCAATCCTCGTGTGAATACTGTATCCTTGGATGAGCCTATCCCACCGAAGAGATTGCATAAAAGAGAGGCTATCCTAACAGACAGTGATAAGGAAACCATTAAAGAAGACAGGACTGAAATTGACTTAAGAGAAGTTAGAGATACATCAGATGAGGATAAGGACTCTGATCTAGTCATGCAGACCTTAATACAGCTACTACTGAAAATTAAGGGGAATGCCTAAGTCTTTGTCCATCAATAGGACATAAAGAAATGGTAAGATTTAGAGATGATGAGGTTTCTGAGTCAGACGAATATGGACTAGTTTTGGAAGTTGTTGATGATTCTGTGGAGGAAGTGGAAGTGAACCTTCCTATTGATGTAGATGGTCAAGGAGGTCAGATGGATATAAATGTATTTGTTTAGAAGGATTATATAAGTGAGGAGAAGGAAATTATGGAAATAAGATTTGTTTCTGATTCTAATGATATAGATGACTAGATAGAAGCTCCAGGAATTGTGGTTTTAGTCCTAGACAATGGAGATTCTGAAAGATGACCAGCATGTCAGAAATTCCCCAAATCCTATTGTCTCAAACACTACCATTTTTCAATCGGTGGTTTTGTTACCTCATGACTATGTAAAGACGGATGAATTTGATTCTTTGAAATCATAACTGAAGAGGTATATTTATGATCAAAACATTGAGATAGCATGAAAAATACCTCACAAACAAGGACTCAGAAAATTTGTAGTGGAAAGGATAGTCTTTACCTCTCACTTAGATATGTTACATGAATTCAAGGAATTTAAGAATCCAGTTTGAAATTTGGTAGAGTCTAAGGAATCATTGAAACAGTGAATTCCCATCTTAGATTCATATATGGCTTCAAATGCTCATGTGGATAGAGACCTCAGATATGTAAAAAGTGTGGTTCATCAAATGACAACAGTGTTTGAGGACTTTAATAAGTGTATGGAAACACATGTGAATGTCCAAGATGATAATGTAAAAAGGCTAATCAGTGGGCTGACCAAATCATTTAAGGAAACCATGGCCTTCTCTATTGCACCTCTGAGTGCATCTTCTTCCACTTCAGCCTCTCCTCCAATTGACATTGAAGCTATCAGGACAATTGTTAGAGATGAAGTTGAAAAGTTATTTGGTTCTAGAACCATAGACTCTCAGGTCATTTCCATCACCATGGAAATTCATAAACATGTGGGAAACTATTTAATGGAATATTCTCAAGATCAGAAAGCCATTAAATATCACGTTGACTTCACCTATAAAAGTGTTTACACTAATCATTAGATGGATGGAAACTTTAAGTTGCTGTTGGAGAACTTGAGGATTCCTCCAATCACTCATGCTTTTAAGGATCAAGTTAGTGTTCTTCGAGAGTTGACTCCTACTTTAGAGAAATTTATGGATAATAAGGATGATTTTATTTCTGCTATGGGAAGTGGAGGATGTGTCATTATGGACTTAAGGATTATTGTCATTCCTTTTATCAATGTGGAATACACTCCTATCATTATTCCTCTTATTTTTCCTGCTTCCTATGGTAACTTAGGATCTGTCAGAGCTGCACCTATGATGAATCCATCCTAGGCCATCTGATGTTTGACAATAGTGATTGCTCGGGTACCGAATCTTTACAGGTCTACTGATGCTTCTGTTGCAGCTCCTCATACACTACCAACTGCCATCCCTCGGTCTACCCTCCACCTTCAGAACCTGCATCCTCAGTTTCCAAGGACAAAACTCTTAAGGTCATATCTGATGTAGATTCAGTGTGGACTGTCTTCATTAATAGGGATTGGTGAATCTCTTTTTGTATAGTGTACTCTTATTTTATTAATAAAGACCCTCAATTTTCCCTATTTTTTTGTTTTGTGTTGTTCTATATGACTTTTGTTAATCACAAAGGGGGATAAGGTAGGAGAAGATACGATAAGAAGAATAAGATATTAACAAGAGAGAATAGAAGATAATCATGGAGACAATATTCAAAACATGAATTCACTAAGAGAAAGATGTTCTTATATGTGTTCATATTTGTTTTGACCTAAATGTAATGTTTTTCATAATATTTGTGTATGATCACATGATTGATGACTTTATCAAATGTGTTTAACCATGAATCAGAATTCTTAAATATAATGATTCACTAACATAATTTCTAATTATAAAAAACGCGAGATTATTGGAATCACCTGTTTTGATAATCCCAAATCATATTTTGATAATCAGAAATAGAATTTTTATAATAACAAATCATGTTTTCATTTACGTGAGAACCATGTATTCATTCTATGCTAATTATGATTCATTAATTTTTCCAGATTTCATAAAGTAATTATCATGTACTCTCAATATCACTGCAAGATTGGTTAATCTTACAGTGCAAAATTTATCTAAGTAAAAGGTTCCCATTAAATGGTCTCTGTTACAAGGTTATAGTTACAAGGTTACCGCTACAAGATCACTGTTACAAGGTCACCTCTATAAGGTCTCCACTACAATGGTTACTGCTACAAGGTCTCCTCTATAGGGTCATTGTTACAGGGTTATTGTTACATTGCTACAGATGAAATGTTATCATTAAGGCTATTGATGAAATGTTACAGTTTTAGATTTCCAATGTGCACCAACTATTGAATCCTACCAATATAAAGGCTACCATTACTAGTCTACTGATTCTTATCCCTCCATACATTTTCAATTTTCAATATTATTACAATGGTTATATTTGATAAATTAAATGCTCTAGCATTAATTAATAATGATTGTAAACGTTTCAGGAGACAATACCAAGTATAGTACGAGGTACAAGAAAGAATTCACATGATCTACTCATTCCCATTATCAGACATTAAATATAAAAAGGTAAGGCCATGAAATAATAAGATGATTGATGGATAAAAACACAAAGAATCTCATACACACAACAAAAAAGGGGACATATGAAGTGCGATAGAGCTATCTTTCTAGATCAAAGAAGAACCATCCAACACTAATACTCTGAACCCAGAAGAATCACGAAGATAATTCTGGACAAAACTCGCTTCTACATTCTTTGCTTCATCAAATATTGATCAAAATCAGAAGCAGAACACTGAAAGATATAACCTGGAGTTGCGACACTCTGTTTTGAAACAACTTCCATAGATTGACATGTACTTCCACATTTCTCATTCCAAGGAGTCAAGAGCTGAACTACAAACACATAGAGCCTTGTAAACTATTTCTTATCATAACTAATCTATTGTGTTTCTTTCATTTAAATTTCTCAAAAGTGTTTTAGTCTGTTGAACACAAAATCTCCTAGGATTGAATAGGAGGATACTGAATATCCTCATATCAAACTTTACCTATTTTTGTTTCACACGTTTAACTATGGAAGAGACTATGTGTCGTTTGTGTTGTTTTAATTTCCCACAAAGAATAGTGGTAGAGGGTGTCAACCCTGGACATTTTTTGAAAACTATTGTAAATACTAATAATGGCTGTGTGTGTCATGAATATTGATAATACAATATTCTTTGTGGCATGTGGTCACCAAGTTGAGAGGATTAGATCTCGGAAAAATATTGAACCTCTTGTTTACATTGTTCTGAAAGTCCTCATATACTATGTTTATTTTATCCACTGCTTACATTAGCTAAAATATAAAACTATTTTTCATTCACTCTGATTGTTATTTTTGGTTAGTGTGTATATTTTTTTAATTTAGTAAACTAGTTTCTAATGACGAAGAAGTGTTATACACTAATTAAACTGACTACTAATCACCCTTTGAGAAGCATGTTGACCAATTAATCATCTGTATTTCTTCTTCCTTAGTTAACTGTCCCTTTTCAACATTTTGGGTGATTTTTATGATAATGATTTTAACCTAAATTTTAATTGGATCTCAATTTACCCCCCTATTGAGTATCCACTCCGACCAACAATAGGATAATTTTTATTTATTTGTTACTCTTTAATTATTTTAGAACACATATATTTGTATATTACATTTTTGTGTAAGTTTGAAAATTTCATTTGAAGAATTGTGGACTACCGCCACCTTAACTCGATGTAATTTGTTCACACACTACATGGAATGTATTAATGGTGAATTTTGGGAAATTATATGATATCAAAAAAATAATTATTGTAATTTAATTATATTATATATATTTATAATTATATTATTTATTTTTTTTCATTCAATATTACAAAATAAAAAAGGCATCAAAGTAAATGAGTACGTACAACCAACAATCTCGTTGAACGGTGTATTACATTTCCTAAATCCATATGTTATATATTATTATTATAAAAATATATTGAATATAAATGATATTTTTATCAACGGTTACATTTTAAAAATCATAAATATGTATAAATACCAATGATATAAAAAGAAAAAATGTGAAGTATAATGAGAATATTACATGAAACATAACCATAATATAGAATTGCTAATAAGTATGCAATAGAATATCCTAGAAAAAATATACTGTATTATATATAATAATATGATTTTCCTTTTGATTTATAATAAATTTATTATTATTATACATGAATTTTTAATGATGATGAAGAGAGTCAAGACATAAGGGAATGGAATTTCATATCACTTTTTATAACCGTGCGATACATTCCAGGTTCCCCACTCTTACCTTTTTCAATTTGTATATACTAACCATTAATGGGTTCGAGGATTCCCATTATTTAATTATTCTTACATACATATTATTTATATTATATTACCTTTATTTGGATAATTTTTCAAATGTTACCTGATTGGTAAGACAATTTTGTCTCACTTTTCATTCATTGTGACACATGTTTTTGTTATACAAGTACTTTTTTTTCATGGTATATATACCTCCAATTGAAAAAATATAACATGAATCTCTTTAATTTTAATATATTATATGATTCATGAAATTTATTTCTATTATATGATGATTTTGATCCCATTTTACCATGTGGTATGTTTTTACTAAACAAATATCATCATTAATCAGTGTTCCTTATAATTATGATACCATTAATGAAATATTATGTTCAATCTCTCAAGAACACTCATGTGTTTTATTCTATGATATTTATTAAATATATCACCATGTATTAGTACCATTAACAAACTATTTGGTGCCCAATATAACTAATAAAATGTTTTTAAGAAAAAAATAATTCATTTCCTCTTCTAGTCAGAAATCACTGTTCTTTAAAAATCGTTTTTTCTAAAATATATACAAATATTTTTTCCTTCAAAATGTGTTTTAAATGATTTTCAGTGACTGTTTTAAATTTTTTTAAAGAATTATTTTCAATGAAATAATATAAAATTATTTCAATTAATAATTATAATATTTCTAGTGTATTCACTAAAAAAAGTAAAATAATTTTTCATGATTCCACTATAAGGCTTCTATCTATATTCCAAGTATATGTTATTAAAAAAGTTATATGATTTATAAAATATTCAATGAAAATAGTATATTTTATTAAATAAATTCTTATAAAATATATTTCATATTCTATTTCCATATATTTTTAATTCCTTTTATGTTACACATGCATATATGTAAAAATTAATCAATGGTTCTATTCATATTATTTGTTTGAGTGGTTTATGATTTCATGAAATGATGTTTATGAAATATGTTTCTCAGTAATTTTTTATATTTTATTGAAAAAAATTTATATTGCATGGGATATATTATTTTTATGAATTATTCATTAAACTGTTTATTCTTTCAATGAAATGATTCTGAATCATGTATCTCTTTCATAGGTTATGAAATGAGTACATGTTTATGATAGCCATTTATTTTCACGAGTGAAGTTATGATTGTTTATTATTTTTTCATAATTGATTTTATGATTTAATTATGAGATGTTGATACCTTTATTTCCAACTGATTAATTTTTTAATGATATATATCTCACTCTGTAGACAAATATTTTCATCGGAGTGATCCCTGACTTCTATGGTGGCCATGTGAGTAAAGCATGACTATTAAGACCATATGAGGACATAACTCATCCTAATAGGATTTCCTAGTGAGTGAAACATGACTAAAAAGATGGTATTGTGAGTGAATACATGCTAAAAATAGTTCCTTTCTAGAAATACCCTGAATACAATATATATCATTTTATACACTTCTATGTTAGCATTCGTTTTATGTCTTCTTCATGTGATATACTTTCATGGCTTATTTTTTTATTTCATTATGATTCATTTATTTTAAACCACTATGATATACTCTATGATTAGTTTATATGATCTTTTATATATAGTGTGTGATCTTCTAATTTTATGATATCTTTATCATACCCCTAGGCTCATGATTATGTTTATATATCTCCCTTGTTTAAAATTACTAAGAATTAGAGCTCACTCATTTTTATTTTTATTCACCAAGTAATATTGATCTATTTTGTTTATGATATCTCTAAGTGGGGATATATTATTGGAATAACTATTTGTAGATAATTTATATGAATCATGTACCATTGTTTACATTCCAATGTTTCCAATGTCACAAAACTAATACGTTCCATGGGCATCCATTTGTATAATGTTTTAAATATTCTAAAAAGGATTTTTGATGTAAATATATGAATAGATATTGTAACATCCCAGGTAAATAATGAATAAATTTTTTTCATATTTATTAAAATGTTCGAATTAAATATTATTTTCACTTAAAATGGGTTTCTATGTTCGATAGCGCACCCGATACGCAACAAAGAGATTCTTTGAAATCTTATGTTTCACACAAGTAATAAAATAATATTATTTTAAATAGTAGTTAACACATAGCCATTGTATTGTTGGGAATGAATAGAAATAAATATAATATGATTATATATGTTTGATAAATGTTTTTACATTTATCCAATAAAGTATAAAGGCTTAAATTACTAAAAGAATTCAATTTTAGGCATATATACTCTAATATTCACTAAAAAACCACTTATCACCTTTTGATGGAAAACTGTCATTAAATATAGTTTTGGTCACTCTTATACCTTCTTATTAGACCAAATAAAATTCTTCTTTAGAATCGGGACATCAAAATTTACTTTGTGTAAATTTTTGGTATTTTTCCGATAGAGTTCATTTTTTTAATGAATAGTGGAAAATGATGTATTTTAATTAAAAAAACCTCTTTTTAATCTAATTTATTAATATGACTATATTATCTTTTGAATTGGTTTAAAAGTGAAATTAGAATATATTTTTACCATTTAATCCAATAGTGGTCGTTGGAATTAATTTCACTTTGAAAATGGACTTAAATAATGTCAATCTTTTGATATATATTATTTCATAAAAACACGATATTTTTCATGACAACGGGAATTAATTATTAAATTAATTAATGAAACTTATATGTTTTCAATTATTTAAAATAGGAATCATTTTTAAATTCAGAATATCAAATATATCTTAGGGTGAAGTATGGGTATTTTTCAGAAAATTTCAATTTTTGATAAATAGTGAAACCACTAAGTGGTACTTAAAAAAACTGATTTTTCATTTAAATGAAATTTTACCACCTCTGAGTTTAGAATTTAAAAAATCCAACATACATGGTTGTAATTAGGAAGTAAAATGTTGTTGAATGGGATTAAAATAATTTTTTTAATAGTAACTATTAAGTTTTTAATCGGGATTAGAGGTAATTAGTGTAATTTAAGGTAAAAATAATGTTTTAATAATATGAAATGACCTTGACACATGTCCTGCCCTTATTGGATGTGTCATGGCCGACCAAAAAAATCCAAGTGACAACTTGGGGACCCCATGGAGCCACTTTGGTAGGAAAATGAAATTAATAACTTTTTATTTAATTTTTAAATAAAAATGTAACAAACATGTATTGTTTTACTAAAACAATTTTTAAATGGTGTTATACAAGTAATATTTATGACTATAAATATTAATTATAAAGATAAAAAGATTTCCTATATCATGATATTTTTTTTAAATTTTAGACATTAAATAAATTAAATTATTTATTACACCATGATGATGCATCGATTACCTCATTATTTAACGATTTAAATAAAATGAAAAGATAATGTAAAATATAAGTCCTAAACTTGCCAAAAACATATTTGATGGGTGTATTTAGAACTCTTATCACCTTATCCTAGAAAAATATATTTTTGGGACCATTAAAATCCGAAAAGAATTTTATAAAAAAGTAGACTTTTATAACATTCCAAGAGTGCCCCTCCTATCCTCTTATAAAAGGCCCCAAAATCTACCACCTTAGCCACACCTCTCAAGCCTTTGTCTTGGCCAACCCCTGCCTATGATTTCTCTCCACATTCCTCACATACTCCTAGAAGGCTCACTTTAGCGGATGTCTTTCCAAGGAATCCTTTGAGCTCAAATCATAAAGAGTTACCCGATTTAAAGTTAGTGTCTTCTCTTGTATTCTTATGTATTATTTTTCTTCTCCAACCCCATAAACATTTTTTATTATTTTATTTTGTAACAACACCATTATAATAAATATACTAGGATGTTTATATGTGAAGTATTCGATCTACATTTACAGACACCTTCGTCTAATGGTTAATGAACATAATGTTTCTGTGGATGGTGAATTTTTGTCTCATGAAACGATGATTGTTCAATATTCTTTAAACTCCTTCCATGGTGGCCATTAAGATGTAACTATATTTATATAAGATATATATTATTTTTATGTTTTCCTAATGATTATTTATTTTTAATTTATGGCATACTATTATGGTTTCCATTATGGGTAAATGCGATAATTTCTTTTTAGGAAGTGCAGACTACCGCCCCCTCAAAGTTATTTAATTAGTTAATGCCATATGTGGGACGTATAAATATGGAGTTAATGATATTATATATCATATTATAATTGAATTATAATGTACCTTTATATCATTATTATTTCACTCCATTAAATATGAAATAGAAATGAAAGTAGCGTTCATGCGTACGTACAGCTTACCGTCTCCATGAACGGTTCATTTCATTTGATACCTCTAAATATTATATACTATTATAAATACATGTATATTCTAGATATATATGATATATATGATATTAAAATAATAAATATCATTCTGGAAATAATGAAACTTCAACCATATGAACAACATGTAGTTGTGAGAAGTCCATTTTTGACTTAAGTACCAAATATCGACAAAACGAACTTTATTAAATTAAATGATTAAATAACATTTATTACATGGAAATGAGTTATATAAAAAGAATAATAAACTTGAAAAAGGTTCTTAATAAAGTATAAATTATCTTTAGTTTATTATTCAAGAGATTAACGATCAATCGAGTCACGTCGGAGAAGAGGTAAGGGACTTCGTCTCAATCTCCTTTCATTGAGGCATATTTTTTTCTAATACAAGGATTTTTTTATATGGTGTATAAACCCCTTTGAGATTTAATTTTATACAAAAGGAATCTTTTTCTATGAAGCGTTTTAAAAAACGTAAAAAAAGTATGTTTCTTTTAACGTATGCAGTAACAACGACCTTTTCTGCCGCCATGAGTATTATTTGGTCTTTGGCTTCCTCAACTACCCGTGATGTTTTTTTAAAAATGAAATAAATACCATATACTCCTTTATGTATTTTGGTATTGGAAATAGTTTTTATAATGGATTTGTTATGTCAATATATTTAATTGATATATTGTGTTTGAAATGTGGAAATGTTTTCTTTCCATTATTTTTGTTTTATGTCTTATGATTTTATAATGGTAATTGTAAATTTGATGGGTGGTTATGTGATAAATCATATGACAGGTGGTGCCGTGAATACCAGGATGGGTGGTTACGTTATAACCTCTAATGCATTGGGTTTGTAAGTTTTCCGTATGGCTATTCCATTAAGTGATATGTGTGGAAGTCAACCATATGGTTATTCCATTTAAGTATGTTTATGTCCCAAGTTACCTTTATATGTTATGTGTTATTTATATGGGTTTTATGGTAATCTTTTTGTTACAAAAGTGTAAGTAATGATATTTTATTCAGTGAAGAGTATTTACTACTCCATAAAGGTGAAAACTATTACTTTGATAAAGTATTCAGGGTTTATTTGTTGTTTTAAAAAACTAACAGTTTTCCTTCTTTGTGTATCCCTTACTGAGCCTTTTATGGTCACCCCGTGTTTTTTGAAATGTTTTTCACAGGACTTAATGTGGAGTAGGGTAAAGGATGGGATCAAGGAAAAGTCGGGCTATCTAAAACATGGAACTAGACATGTATCTTTTTAAGAGTTTTTATTTTATGGAATCTTAGTAGATGTGTCTACTTTGTAATATTTTGAGATGTAATAGTTATGTACTAATTCTCTAAAACTCTAAACCTGAAAAGATCCTCAATGTGAATTGTTCATTTAATTCTCCATTATGTAAGGTTTATGGCCAGGGCTTTATAGTTGGTATCAAAGGTCTTCTTAGACAACTTTAGGAGTTACAATTCTATTAAATGATTATCCAAAAATATTTTCTCATGGTCAAATGGAAATGATATAGAATTTGATGATTACCATGTTGCTTCCCCTAATATATTTTTGGGTTAAGAATGGTTTTCCGTAGAGGAAACAAAATAGATTTTCTGGGAAGGTATACAGAGGGAAATGACCTTTCAAATCACTATCCTGAGATGGTCAGAATCAGAACTAAACAGTTTGTTGTAGTGATGGCCCTGTTGAATATGGTGAAAAATTGTGGTTGTTTTTATTGATGATATATTGGTGTTTTCTAAAAGTAAAGAGGAGCATGAATTTCATTTAAGGGTTATCATTCAAACCTTAAAAGAAAATAAACTGTATGGAAAATTCAGCAAGTGTGAGTATTGGTTACAAAAAAATTCATTCCTTGGTCACATTGTTTCATAAAATGGCATAACTATTGATCCTGCAAAAAAAAAGCTATTGAAGAATGGCCAAGACCCACAAATGTATTCAAGATCTATAGTATTCATAGTTTGGAAGGTTACTACTGAAGATTTTTTGAAATTTTTTCACGGTTATCTAGTCCAATGACTATGTTAACTTGGGAGGGTGTCAAGTTTATCTAGACAAATGATTGAGATTATTATTTTCAGGAGTTGAAAAGAAGAATAGCGAATGCTCTAGTTTTGGAAAATCCCTCCAGGAATGGTGTGTTTGTTATATATAGTGATTCTTTGTTGAAGGGTCTTAGTTGTGTCCTTATGCAGAATGATCAGGTAATTGCATATGCTTCACGTCAATTGAAAACTCGTGAGGTAAATTACCATACACATGACATTGAATTAGCTGCTGTTTTTTTTCTCTAAAAATTTGGAGGCATCATTTGTATGGAGTAAAGTGTGAAATATATACTGATCACAAAAGATCAAAGTATATATGAACTCATAAAGAATTGAATATGAGACATAGGAGATGGCTATAATTAACCAAGGATTATGATTGTACAATTCATTACCATCTGGGAAAAGCATATAATGTGGAACATGCTTTGAGTTGAAAAAGTAATGATTCATTAACCACGCTACATTTGGAATGAGATCCTTTGGGGTTTGATGTGATGAACTTTGGCATAGAAGTTGTTGGTGTAGGATGTTATTTTTTTTTGTTTCAGGTATCAGTGAGATCATCTCTAGCAGACAGAATTAAGTAAGCGCAGAAGAAAGACAGTGGGTTGCAGAAAAAGGAAGAGCTACTTCAGAAGGGTAAGTTTCCTGAATTTAATATTTATAATGATTTTTTGTAGGTTTGGGAAGAGATTATGTGTTCATAGGGATTCAAAGTTGAATAATGAGTTGTTCTATGAGGCTAATAGTTCCCTGTTTTCAGTTCTTCATGACAGTACTAATATGTACAGAGATCTGCGGGAGCATTACTGGTGGGATGGAATAAAAAGAGATATTACTGATTTTACTATGAAGTGTTTCACTTATAAAAAAGTTAAATTAGAGAGGTATTTACCGAAATGGTTGCTTCATCCTTTACCAATGTTAGAGTAGAAATGGGAAAATATATCCATGGAATTTTTTGTGGGATTACGAAAGACATCTCTAGGTAATAATTTAATCTGGGTTATTATTGATCGCTTGACTAAATATTCTCATTTCCTTCCTATTCGAGATACTTTATCTCTATATAAACTTTCTCGATTGTATAATGAAGATATATTCATGTATCATGGAGTTCCCTATCCATTGTATCTGATCGTGGTCTCAGGTTTACTTATATCTTTTGGAAATGCCTTCAGATGTAATTGGGTACGGAATTTAATTTGAGTACTGCTTTTCATCCTCAATCAGATGGGCAGTTAGAACGAACAATTCAGACATTGGAAGATATGCTATGTGCTTATTCGATGGATTATCAAGGAAGTTAGGACCAATATCTTTCTTTGGTTGAGTTTTCTTATAATAACAGTTTTCATTCCAGTATACAAATGGATCCATTTGAGGCATTATGCGGTAAACGGTGCTGAACTCCAGCTTTTTGGGATGAAGTGGGTGAAAGGAAGCTGATGGGACCATAATTGGTAGAATAGATGGCAGGAAAAGTTCAGTTGATTCAGAAACACATGAGAACAACTCAGATCAGGTAGAAGAGTTATGCAGATAACCGGAGGAAGGATCTATCTTTCGAGGTAGGTGATCATGTTTTTCTCAATGTTTCACCATGGAAAAGTGTGATTAAATTCAGTAAGAAAGGAAAGATGTGTCTAAGGATCAATGGACCATATGAAATTATGGAGAGAGTTGGATCAGTTGCTTACCGAGTGGCTTTACCTCCGAGTTTATCTTTGGTACCCAATGTTTTTAATGTTTCGATGTTGAGAAAAAATATGCCAGATCCATCTCATGTTTTGAGCCCATAGGTAGTTCAGTTGGAAGAGAATATCTATTATGAAGAACAACCAGTCCAGATTCTTGACCGAAGAGAGCATGTGTTATGAAATAAGGTAACTCGCCAGGTAATGGTTTTGTGAATAAACCATATGGTTGAAGAGGAAAAGTGGGAATCTGAAAATGCTATGAGGGATAAATACCCCCACTTATTTTCATAAGTGAATAAAATTGCAAGGATGCAATTCCCAAAAGGGTGGAAGAATGTAACATCCCCGGTAAATAAAGAATAATACATTTTAATATTTATTAATATTTTCGAATTAAATATTAATTTTACTTTAAAGGGGTTGCTATGTTCGATAGCGTACCCGATACGCAACAAATAGATTCATTGAAATATTATGTTGAACACTAGTAATAAAATAATATTTTTTTAAATGGTAGCTAACACATAGCCGTTGTATTGGCAGGAATGAAAATAAATAACTGAAATATGATTATATATGTTTTTAAATGTTTTTTCATTTATCCAATAAAGGATAAAGGACCACTTATCGCATTTTGATAGAGAGACATCATTAAATATTTTTTTGTCACTCTTATACATTCCATTGGACCAAATAAAATTCTTATTCAGAATTGGGACATCAAAATTTACTTTGTGTAAATTTTTGGTATTTTTCCGAAAAAGTTCATTTTATTAATGAATAGTGAAAAATGTTGTATTATAATTAAAAAACCTCTTTTTAATCTAATTTATTAATATTATTATATAATCATTTTAATTGTTTTTAATGTGAAATTAGAATATATATTTACCATTTAATTTAATAGTGGTCGTTGGAATTAATTTCACTTTGAAAGTGGACTTAAACTACTGTCAATATTTAGATATATATTGTTTAATAAAAACACGTTATTTATCATGATAGCGGGAATTATTTATTAAATTAATTAATGTAACTTAGATGTTTTGAATTTTGTATAATAGACATAATTTTTGAATTCGGAATATCAAATATAGTTTAGCGTAATGTTTTGGTATTTTTCATAAAAAATCAATATTTGATGTATAGTGAAACCACTAAGTGGTACTTAAAAAAATGATTTATCGTTTAAATGAAATTTTCCGACCTCTGTGTTTTAAATTTCAGAAATCAGACATACATGGTTGTCATTAGGATGTAAATTGTGGTTCAATGGGATTAAAATAATTTTTTGGTGAATAGTAACTATTAAGTTTTTAATCGCGACTAGTGGTAATTAGTGTAATTTGAGGTAAAAATAATGTTTTAATAATATGAAATGACCTTGACACATGTCCTAACCTTATTGGTTATGTCATGGACGACCAAGACAATCCATGGGACAACTTGGGGACCCCATGGAGCCACATTGGTTGGAAGAAGACATTAATAACATTTTATTTAATGTTAAAATAAAAATGTCACAAACATGTATTGTGTTACAAAAAAAAATTTAAATAGGGTTATACAAGTGAAATTTTTGACTATAAATATTAATTATTATTCATAAAATATTTCCTACATGATGATATTTTTTATAATTTTTAGACATTAAACAAATTAAATTATTTATTACACCATGATGATGCAGTGATTACCTCATTATTTAATGATTCAAATAAAATGAAATTATAATGTAAAATATAAGACCTAAACTTGTCAAAATCCTATTGGATGGGTGGATTTCGAACTCCTATCACCTTAGCCTCGAAATATATAATTTTGGGACCATTAAAATCCTAATTTGTTTTATAAAAAAGTAACCTTTTATAACTTTCCAATAGTGCCCCTCCTCTCCTCTTATAAAAGGCCACCACCTCTACCACCTTACGCACACCTCTCAAGCCTTTTCCTAGGCCAACCTCGGCCCAGATTTTCTCTCCAAATCCCTCCCTTACTCCTAGAAGCCTCACATTAGGTAGAAGTCTTTCCATGGAAGACTCTGAGCTCAAATCAAAAAGAGTTACCCGATTTAAAGTTATTGTCTTCTCTTGTGTTCTTATGTTTTATTTTGCTTCTCCAACCCCCTAAACATTTTTTATACTCTTATTTTGTAACAAAACCAGTATATTCAATATACTAAGATATTTTTATGTGAATTATTAGATCTAAACTTACACACACCTTTGTATAATGGTTAAAAAACAAAATGTTTCTGTGGATGGCGAATTTCTGCCTCACAAAACGATGATTATTCAATATTCTGTTAACACTTTTCATGGTGTCCATTAAGATGTAAATATATTTATATATGATATATATTATTTTTATGTTTTCCTTATGCTTCTGTATTTTTAATTTATGGCATACCATTATGGTTTCCATTATGGGTAAACGTGATAATTTCTTTTTAGGAAGTGCAGACTACCACCCCCTCAAAGTGATTTGATTCGTTAATGACCTATGTGGGATATATAAAGCATGGAGTTAATAATATTATATGTGATATTATACTGTAATTATAATATACCTTTATATCATTTTGATTTCACTCCATTAAATACGAAATAGAATTGAAAGTAGCCTTCATGAGTACGTACAGCTTACCGTCTCCATGAACGGTACATTTCATTTCTTACCTCTAAATGTTATATACTATTATAAATACATGTATATGATGGGTATATATGATATATATGATATCCAAATCATGAATATCATTCTGGATATAATGAAACTTTGACCACCTGAACAACATGTAATTCTGAGAAGTCCATTTTTGACTTAAGTACCAAATATCAACAAAACAAACATTATTAAATTAAATGATTACATAATGTTTATAACATGGAAATAAGTTATATAAAAGGAATAATAAACTTGAAAAAGGTTCTTATGAAAGTATAAATTATCCTTAGTTTATTATTCATTAGATTAAAGATCAATCGAGTCACGTCGGACACGAGGTAAGGGACATCGTCTTAATCTCTTTTCATTGAGGCATATTTTGTTCTAATATAAGGCTTTCTTTTGTAAGGTGTATAAACCCCATTGACTTTTAATTTTATACAAATGGAATCTTTTTCTATGAAACGTTTTACAAAAAGACAATAAATGAATGTTTATTTTAACGTATGCAGTGACAATGACCTTTTCTGTCGACGTGAGTATTATTTGGTCTTTGGCTTCCTCAACAAGCCGTGATGTTTTTTTTAAAATAAAATAAATACCATATACTTTTTATGTATTTTGGTATTGTAAATGGTTTTTATAATGGATTTGTTAAGTCAATATATTTAAGTGATATATTGTGTTTGAAATGTGGAAATGTTTTCTTTCCAATATTTTTGTTTTATGTCTTACGATTTTATAATGGTACTTGGACATTTGACGGGTGGTTACATGATAAACCATATGACAGGTGGTGCCGTGAATACCAGGATGGGTGGTTACGTTATAACCTCCAATGAATTGGGTATGGAAGTCAGTCGTATGACTATTCCATTAAGTGATATGTATGGAAGTCGACCGTATGGTTATTCCATTTAAGTACGTTTATGTCCAAAGATTCCTTTATATGTTATGTGTTCTTTATATGGGTTTTATGGTAATATTTTTGTTACAAAAGGGTAAGTAATGATATTTTATTCATTGAATAGTATTTACAACTCCATAAAGGTGAAAAATATTATTATGATAAATTATTCATGGTTTACATGTTGTTTTGAAAAACTAATAGTTTTTCTTCTTTGTGTATCCCTTACTGAGATTTTTATGCTCATCCCATGTTTTTTGAATGTTTTTTCACAAGAGTTAATGTGGAGTAGGGTCAAGGATGGGATCAAGTAAATTTCATGCTGCCTAAAACAAGGAACTAGACATGTTTCTTTTTAAGAGTTTTTATTTTTTTGGTAACTTAGTATAAGTGTCTACTTTGTATTCTTTTGAGATGTAATAGTTATCTCCTAATTCTCTAAAACACTAAACCTGAAAAGAATCTCAATGTGAATTATTCATTTAATTCAATATTAAAAAAGGGTTATTTTTGGGCCCTTATAGATATGGTATCTATAAATTATATGAATATAAAATTATAATAATAATAATTGTTCCCAATTTCCCATATTTATCCATAATCATATTTTCAGGCATCTTTCATGACTGCGGTTAAACTAACCTAAACATGGACACATTTAACTTTTTTTGTGAGTATCGTTATAGAGGGTTTTCAATGGAAAAAATAATAATATGAAAAATAATAATTTTAACATTATATATATATTAATATTATTATGAACCATTATGGATTATATCTTTAAAATAAATAATAAATTATAATAAAAAGGATAAATGATTCTAGGTTGATATGGTAGTCTTCACACTTGCATCGACTGACGATCCTTTATTTTTCTTAGTGCATAGAAATGATTAACTATTATGTATAATTATAAAGTAACAATGTATTATATTATTTATGATACATTAGTAATAATAAAAGTTTTCTTGATAAAATAAGTTTGATATAATTTTTGGTATGAGTAATTTAAGAAAAAGATAATATATTTTTCAGAGCCATGAATTTTCAATGGTTAGTTTCATCAAATTAAGTGGATTAAGATAAAATAAAATTATTCTTGGAATATTTTTTGGGAAATGGATTTATTTAGGAAGGTATAATAATGTGAAGATATTAACATTGTAAATCTAATTATATGTGTCAATTTCAAATGGATTAAATTATCACCTTTTATTTGATAGATAATGGGATCTTTGTGAAATAGTTTTTATTTAAATAATTAGATTATAAAATTAAAATTTAAATGGTTAAATAGCTCTAAAATAATGAATAATGGGATTTTATTATGTTTATGTCAGATTAATTAATTGTTTCCTCAAATTGTTTTAACACAAAATAATTTGTATACCATTATATTATTACATTTTACACATTTACTTTTAAACAGAGAAACTAGTCTGTATATAAGTGTTTATATATTGTGTCAAATATATAAATAACTTTTATTAATAAATACGGTGGACGAAAAAATTAGTTTATCATATATTTATCCAATTATATTTTTATTCATTATATCATTTACTATTAAATTAATGCATATAAATTCTAGAAAAACTTTTTTAGTGGAAATAATGCATTTTAAAAATATTTTAAAAATTATCTTACAAAAAATTGGTTAGAAAATAAATTAGTGTTAAAATAATTATTTAGTTTATTATGTAATATTTTATATTCATTATTTAAATAATTTATGATTAACTAGTTGGATATAAATTCCTTCATATTAAAAAAATAATAATTTTTAAAATACATCATTCCCCAATATCATATATTTATCATTAATTCAACTATTCAAACTGTTATACTAAAAAAGTATGTTAAGTATATTTAAGAGTAATAAAATATTTTTATATTATATAAGAATAAATTTATAAATTTAACTTTCATTTTTTAAGGAAATAAATTTTGATGAATGCATATGTAATGCTAAAATAAAATTTCGTTTTTTTTTAATAATGATTTCTGATAACGATGAAATTATCAATTATATTGATTACAATTTTTTTAAATAAATATAATTATTAAATAATTATTTGATTAATAATAGAATAAACATGAAACATTATTTTCCAATTTTATTATTAAATAAACTATACTGTCAATATTTTTCAACACACACTATATAATATTTTAAAATGTTATGCATCAGATCACAAATAAAAATAAGAATTATATATATATTCTATTTTTTTGTAATATTTATACAGAATATAGAAAAAAATGAAATTAATAATATTCATATATATATGTCACATTATTAGAAACATATTTATTTTTCAGTAAAAATAAATTTTTTTACTTTTTTTAAAAACGGAATAAAATCATTTTGTTTAGTCTAATTCAAAAATGAATTTTTTATCACCAATTTTAAATTGAAAAAATTGTAAATATAACATTTAAAAATAATATTTATATTATAAAGAAAATTGTATTTATTGTAAAGGAAGTTTTAATTTTTACTTGTATTAAATAGTTATCTTCAAAAGTTTATAAATATTAACAATATATATTTGTATGGTTTATTATAGCCTAACTAATAGTGTCTTAATAATAAGTTAAGGTTTGTTCACATTTTTTACAGTGTGCGACATAAGTTTTATGACATTATATGTATCGAAATGGTTCCATAATCACTTTTATTTCTCAAAACGAATGTATAAAGTTGGAGTGGAGGTTCTCTTTTATAACTGAGTCATAGATGCACATGGAATTACATAAAATATTTTTAAAATATTAATTTAGTTATTATTTATAATACATATAAATGCATAGTGATTTTATGGTTATAGAATATATGATCTAATTATTTTTAACATCTAAAATTATTAAATGTTAATAGAATATTTTTACGCAAATCTATTAGTTGAACCCCTCAGGTAAACATATTTTATCATTAACCAGGGTAAATATTTATAGTTTCTTAAATTTATTATGATAAAAAAGGAATGAATAATAATTAATATTTCATGAATTTTTATTTTAATTATGGATAAAATTTTATCATTTTCAATTCCTATAAATTAAATAGGTTTATTTAAAATTGACATATTAAACACAATGGATTTTTTTACAGAAATAATTTTTTAAGCATAAAACTATACATGCGATCATTCATTACTCTGTAAAAAATCATAATAGAATGAAAAACATATATTATTCAATATTAAATATATAAATTTCATTAATTTCATTAATAGTAAATGATATATTTAATTTATTAAGATGAAATTACATTGAAAATATAAAATATTTTATGAAAATTAATTTTTTTCCCTTAAACGACATTATATTTATAAATAATAATTAGATAACTAAATATTGTTTTTTTAATTTATTTTTGAGAGTTATTAATATTTTTTATTTATATAAATTTTCATTATTGACTAAAATAAATTGATTATATAAAAATACATTTAATTAAAAAATATGACTTTCATTTATTAAATGATTTCATTAAAATTCAGTTCTTATAAAAATAATTAATACTACATATATTTCATTACATAGTTAATTTTATTTATAACTAAAAATATCATTGACATGTTATAAAGTTATATAACATTAATAAATCATTTATAATTTTGTATGAATTTAATTTAAACTATATAAAGAAGAAAATTTATTTTTAAATAAATACATATAAAATCAAACAGTGTAACATTGATAGTAGATGATGACATACAGATCCATCATCATCATTTCCTTTTATTTTCATATTTTTTTCATGATGTGCCTTCATTAATATAATATCATACATGTTCTTAATTGAAGGAATTACAAAATTTATGAATTTTGAGATTAGGTATTCCATGATACTAATGTTCACATATATTATCTTTTTAGTTATGGTAGAAACTATTTTGTTAGTAGTTGAATGGTGTTTATCTACTTTTTCCTCAGGCGAAACATGTAGGTGATGTGGGTGTTCAACTCCTTGTGAAATATTGATTATGGGGTGGAATCACTATCTTGATTAGGTTTTATAATCATTATAATTTTTTATACTCTTGTATCACTTTAAAGACCATGTTAGATTATAATATGGTTCCGAACACCAATAATATTCACCTATGTGGTCTTCTCATCAAGATGAAACACTAAAATGAAACCGATCACTATCATTTCAATACCATAAATTAATATTAATATTTGAGACATTAAATGATCAGAATTTAGCTAACACATTGAGGTGTATTGGGAGATGTTCTTTTTAACATTAGGCTCACCTATCCCTCATACAAGTAGTGGGTTCTCTAAGAGAACAACTTTTATTATGAAATGGTGTAGTGATATTTTATGTGTGATGTTTTTTCTGCTAAATAGTGAATCGTATATATAAATACACTCTTTAATTATTATAGTGATCCACTATGGTGGTTGAATTATCAATATGTCCATTTACATTCTTATCTCTTTTGAATTGGGATTCATTCTCCCTACTTTTTTAATACGTGGTATAAATTTAATGGGATTAAAATGAATAATATAACATAAATGTATTGATTTTAACATGGTTATATATTTAAATCATCATAATATACCATACTTATGTTCCAAAATGGGGGTATTTCAGAAACTAGTGATATAATGATGGGAAAAATCCATGTAGGTGAATCCGTAGTCTCTATAGTATATATATAATAGTTTTTTATGTCGATTTATAATTAATATAGTATTGATTATAAAATAACTATACATGTTCATCTGTAAAATATTTTTATGTTTTTTCATACTCTATTTATATCCAATAACTATTAGGATATATTATGAAATATTATCCTAGGTTAATCTACGATTGTTAAGCATTTGGGTTGGGATACGAATGATCCACTAGCCATTATAGACTACCAACTAGTTAAAAATGACACCATTGATAATTATAAAGATAAATAGGTAGAATAAATGAACATGTATGATGAAAACCACAGCACTCTAATATAATGAGATATTGGGTTTCTATATATATCATAATTTTACTTTTCTATACACTATGCTTCAACAACATCAACATCAGTGACACACTAAAGAGATATCAAACGACACATATGTAGTGACATTAGGTGATTTTATGCAATGAGTATTTAAAGTTTAATTTTTATTTTTATGAGGTTACTATGAATATTAAATTTTAGTTTGAGAGGTATATTCTTTCACATGGGGTGTTTTTCCTTTTATGGAGGAGTATTATTCCAAATATAATTTGCCAAAAATGCATCAATGAAACATACTAAAATATATGGATATTTAGATTCATGTGATTCATCCATGTTGTAAAAATGTATAATTAGAAAGTGATGTCAACTAAAAGTTATTTATTTAAATGGTTTTTATTATTGATCTTAAATAAATTCATTTCGTCACTTATAAATAGTTTATATATAATTTTATAGTATATTGCCTTGTGATTTTTTGTATCTGATGATTATAATACCATATATGGGTAGAATTTATTCTATTTATTATATGATTCATATATTTTTTATATGTTGTGTATGTTTTATTAAATATGGGATAATTACCTAAATGAGGGTGTAGAACATATTCTTCATAGAAATAGGTTCCTTAAAAAATGAGATATCATCAACATTCCCTTTTATTTACAAAGGCCCATGAATCGAAGGGTTTAATTAGAGAGGATGGTCAAGTTATGAAGGGCCCTTGATGATTATCTTGTTATTTATTCTTCCTATTGTATGATAATCTTTTATTTTGGTATATCCAATCATGAAACGTTTATACTTAAATACATGTATACAATTTCATTCACCAAAATATTTTTCATTATATATGTATTTTTTAATTCTTGAATAATAAGTCAGAGGATCACATAACTCCATTTTTTATGATTTACCATCCCCTATATCTGGTAAATCATGTAGTTATAATTCACGAGGGGGTTTATAATGAACACGTGGTATTTTAATAGTAGGTTCCATTGATGAACATATCCTTGTTTGATTTCTTGGTGTCTGGAATATAGAGCATGTTATTTTTTGATGAATATACAATGAATCCACAAATACTCTCATCATTAAATGGGTTTTACCAACTCGTACAATCTAAATATGTTTTTTACATAACCATCATTCATATGATGGGAAATGTTCTTAGAATTAACTTTTTCATTAAAGATAATGTTCAATAACAATTTATTGAATCAGATTAGATGAGTGGAAAAATATTGGATCAAGGAACTTGCCTTTAGTCTTCCAAAATATTTTATAGGTTACTGATATTATAGAGGATATAATTTAATGGTTTACATAATTTCATGCTCTATTACTTTTCTTCCTTATAAAATTCATCAAATCCACCTTGGTACATCAGATAAACTAGATTCTGGACCATCTGATCCCTATTCTACAACACACATATGCCTAATATTTTATCCTCTGGATGATGAATTTTTGAATTATTTAATGAGGAACTCCCATTGAGAGATATATTAGCTGATGAAGTTATCCAATATGTTACATTAGATATGTAAATTAAACATTTCTATTGATACGTGGAACTGAATAGGTAGAAGAATATCAGAAGAATAAACATATAGGTAGGGGAGGTTAGAGATTCAAAATTGTTATACCAGAAAATTTAACCCCTTTTAATGTTTAAAATAAATAATAAATAATATCCATATCATATTGTTTTTTAATATCTAATTTCCATCTACATGAAGAAAAAAAGTGCAAGAGCAACTACTCTTTCCCCAATGATAAATTTAACCATACATATCATGGTTTTTGAAAATGCAAATATGGGTGAATGTGGTATAATCACTCTATATATTGATTATTTTTATGAATGGTTGATGACTTAAAAATAAATATATCATACAAGAGAGTGGAATGTGAACCAATATAATAATATTGAGATACTTTATTACATTACCATCACTTTACGATCCATGTGAATCTTTATGTGGAGTGACTATTATATTATGATAGGAGTCCATAATATTCAATAAAATAGGGAAACTCATGTTATTTAAGATGTTTTCATGTGTAATTGGATTGCATTATTTATTATAAGGATTACCTATAAACTTTTGATAGTGTCCACTAGGTTCTTTAAATATGTATTTCTATTTGGTTTCATTCTTTTTTTCAGATGGTGTAATCTCGTTACACCTTGTGAACTCATTGCAAATTTTTCATTTAATAAATTCCTTCCATCATGGATTGGGAATCCAATCCATGACAGCTTATTTATATATTAATTATAAGGAGATAGACTGAGGGAATTTATTTGATTGAAATATATGGGGATATGTAACTTATCACCTCTAGATTCCAATAAGTAACAATTTCATTATGAATTTTATTTTTTTAATGTATTTGTGTGAGGTTTCGGATGGTTATGATGACATTTTTAATTTTGGTGGGAATTTATGGCGGCCGTTGGTTTTAAAATGGTTTGTATAAGGTGTGAAACACCTATAAGTAAAAGAAAATTGAGATAGTGGGCTCTGGGAAGGTGCACATTTAGGAACACAGTTTGACCAAACCATGTTCCACCTAGTTGAATCCATTAATTTTGGGACATATTCATAATATTGGATAGTTCATGCTTTCACTAAAACAATAACTAAATAGTGAATGGTTAAAATTTAGATCCAAAAATATTGAATCTCATTTAAAATTTACTCTTAAGAAATTAATTTTCGACCTGGGATGACCAAAACTCTATTTTCCATCCTCCTAAAGGTTGAAGATATTATAAACTATGATCCGAGAGGAATCTGATAGATAATTATAAAGTGTTGATTCCAGATTCATTGGTATGTCTCTATTCACTGTGGATATACTTTGATGAATTATTCTTCTCTATATTCGATTCGAAGATAATAGAAATTTGGGATGGATATATGACATTTGATGCCATTCAAGATGATATTTTTCTATTTATTGGTATTGACGAAGTTATGTAGTTGTATTTTATAGATTCAACATGGTTTTGGTGAAGAATTCATGTCATTATTCAATTTATCTATAGTTGGGATGTAGGGGGATTCACTCTCATCTCCGCTTATTAGTACATGATGTATCATAATGGGAGTTTTTAAATTCCTAGAAATTGATATTGAATTAAAATTTAAATATTTTTTTACAATCCATTTATGTGATGCTTTGTTGATTTGTGAAAACATCTTGTTGTGCATGTTCTATTTTTCATGGATTTTAATATGAGGATTTTACAATGTGAAATTGATTTAATTCATTGAAATGGCCTTATGGTCATATTTTGAATAGATTAAAAAATTTATTGAAATGGGTTCAAATGCTTTAATTTTTGATATCTTTAGAATAATTTGGTGTGTGTGTTCATATACATTCAGAATAAATAAGTGTATAATGTTTACCCCAACAAATGTGTGACATATAAGGGTATAAACCTACCCCCATAAATATGGTTCACCATGGGATAACTCTGTTAAAGGATGACTCACCACATATGATAATAGGATGGTCTAGGGTTTCATGAATGGATGAATGTATGTATATTTAGACTCAAATTATGTCAAAATTGGAATATGAGAAATGGTTTTAATGATTTTTCTGGTTTCATTCATTGAAAGAATTTTTTTTGTGAAAATAACTGGATTTGATAAAAACTATTAAAATATTTTATTGTTTTTATATAACCTGTTTTATATAAATTTGATTACATTTATTATCCATATGGAGTGAGTAGGGAAGTAAATTATGGGAAACCATCCATGTTTCATTACTCAACCCCTACATGGAAACATTGGTGTGTTTGAAAATATTGTTTATCAAAAATGTTTGTAAATAAATTGTATAACTTATATTATACACTGAGAATTTTTTTTGTAGTTTGAACTTGGAGAATATTGGGAGCTATAAAGTTACGTATATGGATACAATGACTGTGTTTTCTTAATATTTCTTTTTTACTCTGGTATTGGTTTTGTTTTTGGGTTTGATTACCATTTTATACTCAGATATGAGTTATTCTATAGATTATTATTGTTTCTTTTTTGTATTACATTGCGTTGTATTAAACACTTTTCATGCATCATTTATAGGTTCTAAGGATATGGTATATTTATTGAGATGATTTTATTTCTTAATATAAAATCAACCCCCATATGTTACTATGGACATTTACATTTATTTCTTTCCTTTCTTATCATTGGGTGAACACCTAAATCCTAGTGACAATTCTTCCTCATTTCAATCCAATGCGTAGGGGAGGGATGTAAGATGTGGTATTGACTACTCCAATCTTTGTGTATCTAATGTGTCTATTTTAGAGTTGAAAATTCATTCATGATTTGTCCTTGAATATGGATGCTTAAAAGGAGAAGGATTATTAGAACATGGAATATAGAGAAAGAAATGTCCAGCTAACATATTTATACTATACCTCTTGTTACCTGTGATTTGTGAATAGAACTGTTTTGGAGACACTCATATGAGTTTTTCATCATTCTAATGGATTTATCCAATGATAAATGATTGACAATAATTCATAAAAATGACATTACACATGGAGTGAAAATTTCATTTTATGTAATAGATTTTAATTTTGGTGAAAAAGTATTGATTTTGAAAAAGTATATAATATTTTTCAAATGTGAGATTTTAAAATTGGAATGATATAATTATTTTAAAGATATTTGTATTTTAAATTTCACATTGGAAATTACAAAAAATGGATTGAAAATAGAATGAATGGATTTTTTGGAATCCATCATATGATAGTTGTGATTTGGTATATTTGAATTATTAGGTATTTGTTTGATATAGAATGATAATTATAGTGTTTATTTGGTTATCATAAAATTTACTTAGAAGAAATCATAAAATATGACTATAAGTAGCTGTAGGGAATGTGGTTTCACCTAAACCAATGATCGACCAATATTTGGTTCAATATATTGTGGAATATTATTAGGGTTCGAATATATGGAACTGAAGTGAAGAAACCTGGAAATTGGATCATTCCATTCAATTCAATGTATAAAATCCTTCATATTTTATGGATATTCATAACCATAATAGAAAGAGGTGTGGTTGATTAAGATGACTCCAATAATCGATTTCTGAGTAACACCATCAGAGATGATTGTCATGTTTCCAAAATATATACTGCAATGATGTACTTTTTCTAATTGATGGAGGTAGTTATATCAGTGAGAGAAAATGTGATTATATTTATAAATATAGTATTCTTTCAACCCGATGTTGCCACTATTGTGTCATTGAAGTCACACATTTTTTAATCAAATATGAGGAATTCAATTATCTCAATGATTTTCTTTTTTTTGTATAAAAGATTATATAGAAATATTTAATTGAGATATTGTAATAGAAAGAGATTTCTATTGTAGTATTGGTGTGGGACACATTTTTATTCCCATATTAAATGGTTGTAATTCAAATTATGGGACGAAGAATAAGAGGGAAACTAATTTCCATGGTACTGTGATGAGTTATAAGTAAATTAATAGATAAGTGAATCATCCTCCAAAAAAATGGGTAAACATAGATGTTCTCAATGAGGTTCATTCAACAACATAGAGTGGGATTGTATTCTACCAGCTAGAGAATTCAACAATTACAACAATATGGGGAATCATCAGCACTGCTGTCATATTACTCTAGGGTCAAGTGTTTGGGAATCATCTAATGTTTCATAAATGTCAAATGCAATAATTGTATGAGTGTATCAGAAAAATTCACTATAGAATAACTGAGCTAGCCTTAGTGATCTAAGGAATAAAATTACTTTTCATTGAGGGAAATATCAACTGGTTAATAAAGAAAAAAGTAAAATTAGTAAGAATTTTTATAGAGATGAATATGTTATTGTGGATGTAAATCTTTATCATCTATGGTGATATGTATGATTATTTTTTAATTTTTCCCCTTTACAATATTCTTAATGGATGAATAATATTAATTTATTTCATCTTGTGCCCTTGATTTGGAAGATTTTCATGATGATATGATTTATTATATTTTTAATCGTCAATCTTCTCTTGGTCAAATAGAATAATGAACAATGATGTTTATTTAATGTTATATAAATATTAAAGGGCTTAGGTATATATTGGATTTATCAATGCATGAAATTGATATCTATGATATATTCACTAGTATAGATTGATTGACTAAGTTCAATGTTCACATCGGCTCTCAAACCAAAAGGGGTAGTTTTACAACTAATGATGGTATATTGAATCTCTTTAAAGTATAAAATAATATATAGAAATATTAAATGGTATTTTTTTGGCACTATATGTAGAACAATATCATATGATTTCAAAGAATTTACCCCATAATCCGTGGAACGGATCATGATTGCCAAATTTCAAGTAGTTTTTTTTCATGTTTTTGATGTATTTCTTGATAATTTCATTGGTTTTCTCCCCATAGGGGATACAAAATTAATGATTGATATCCTCTTAGGGACCAGTACTATTTCTCATCCATCTTATTAGATGGACAGAAATTAATTAAGGGAATTTAAATTCTAATTGTATTATCTAAAAAGAAAAAGGGGTTATCTTCCCATCGATGCCTCTATGGGTAGCATTAGTCTTGTTTGGAAAAAATGTTTAGGGATCTCTCTAGGTGTTTTTATATTATTGAATACATAAAAAAGTTAAGATAATGAAATAGTATCCCCATCCATGTATTTATGATTAATTAAATAAATTTAGGGGTTCCCAATGGTTTTCTAAAATTTACTTACGATCATAATATCACTAATTGCACGTTCAAAAGGAGAATATTCCATAAATAGATTACAGGAGTTGAAATGACAATTAAGTGTATGTTGTTATTATTTTATTATTATGTATTATCCAACTTCCTTTATGTAATTGATGAGTCATATAATACATTGTGAAAATATTTGGAATTATCTAGTATCATCTTATGTATGTGAAATTATGAATGTATTATTTTTGGATATAATATGTATGTATCCATTTTCATGTTACCATTTAATGGGGATATTTTGTGAATCCAGAAAGAATAAAGCTTGTTATCCCATGGAAATGACCATATAATTGTGCTAATATATAGAGTTTCCATGGATTGGTTGGTTATTAAAAACAATTATTCCATTAATTTTTATGACTATATTAACATATGTCATTGTTTACATGGAAAATTATTCCATTCCAATGAAATGATGAATTTTGTTATTCTTTTTAGGAGATTAATGATCTTATTATATTATCATCAATCTTAAAATAATTTGAATCAGGATAAGGGTACATGGTGTATTGTGATGCATCTAGAGTAGGGTTGGTATGTGTTCTAATATAGGGAAATCATTTTTTTCATATAGCACATGAATATTGTGATTTCATGAGAAAAACTATCCAAAACATAATTTAGAGTTCTAAATTGTGTCCATGCTTTTCTTACATGAATTAATTACCTATTGGGTGAGATATTTAGTGGGTTTGTGGATAATTAGAGCTTGAATAAAAATTCTAACAAATTGATTTGAATTTTAGACAAATAATATGGATGGACTATCCCAAAATGATAAAATTTCAGTCATTTAATACACTAATATAAGAAAATTTAGTGGAAGACACGTTTATCAATAAATTCATATGTTATGTTACAGTGGATTTATAATATTGGTATATGATTTCGTTCATAGTTAACATTCACAAGGATTGTGTAGACCACAGTAATGTTACTATATTCATTCTTTATTATTTTGTTTCTGACTAGGACAAAATTATTAAATAAGAATATATATATGATTATGAATGTGTTTTTATTAGGAAAAAACGTAATGGTGGGGAGGTCTTTAAAGTAGATGAGATGGATGGGAAATTAGTTTAATTCACCTGAAATTAGATGGTCCAACCTATTATGTAACACCCTTAGATTCAAGTATATTACCATGTATTCATGAATTTTTATGTGTAAAATGTTTTTTTGTGATGTTGAGGAGTGGTTGGAAACCTATTAAAATGTTTTTTCGGTTTCTATATTTATGAATGGTTTAGTCAAAGTTTGTGGAAATCATGATACCTATATTGGAAACTAGGAATAGGGACATAGTGGGTAAGGGGAAGGAACCCTTGTGGGTGCATTGTTTGTCCATATATTGTGGCATCCTAACAAAAACAATGAAATGTGGGACAATGGGATTATTCATGGTTGATGGATATTTTTTCTAACTATGTGGTCCAACCATGAATGGTCTACCTTGAGACAGATCCAGGGACACTATTATAGAATAGTTTTTACTAACCACTGACTAACCTTGTGCGGTTTGAAAAAAATATCCTAAAAATGGGAATCTTCATCATGAATAATTTTGAGCCACTATTTTTTCCCAAATAAACACTATCTTCAATATTTCATCAAATAAAATTCTATATAACCCCTAATCATTGAACTATAAGAAATCCGATGGATTTTCTTCGTTCATTGAAGCTAAATTCCATTAATAATACATCAGTTTTGTATGTTTTTCCCAGTTTTTGTTAGATCTACTTTCACTTCTCACATAAAATCTAAAATCTTGAACGATTATATATAAATTATGAGGTTTATGAAAATCAAGGCTATATTTGGAATTGTTGATGTTCGTAAATGAGATCTAGGTTTTTTTGGGGATTTCATCCGTTTTTTGGGAATTTTTGTATCGTTCTTCATTTCCACCATAATTCCTTGGCTATATAAAATCACTCTTGAATATTCACTTAATTACAATATGTATTATTTTCAACATGATTTTTTTTATTAGAATTGGATTTTGGAAATATTATAACATTGATTTATGGGAACCATAATTGGTAATGGTTTATGGAATAATGAACAATAGGTGTTTCGGTATAAAGTGTATTTGGAAACATAATTTTAAAATTACAATTTTAAAATGTTTTATTTTTTAATGAATGAAAACATGTTTTTAATTTATAGACATTTTTATTGAATTAGTTTGAAAATATTTCCCTGTTATGTAATTAGATTAAATGGGAAAGCATGAGTAAATGGAATTTAATAGATAATGGTCGTTAATTAACACTATCAAAGGGATGGGTTATGGATGTGAATTTCCAAAATCAAAGGAATCACCCAGATTGTTTTTTTTGGAAGTATTCACGTGGGTTTTTGTAAATTGGAATGTGTATTCCAAGTGGAATTTTTTAAATGGTTAAATTAATTGATTAGTTTTTTTCCAAAAAAATATATTATTATGGAAATGTATTTCAGTGTGAATCTTTGCGGAATTGATTTAAATTTTTTTTATTTTCATTAGTAAATTTATATAAAAATTCTTACATGTTCTATCCTTGTGGGATGAGTAGGCATGTCATTTGGGGAATACTACAAAATTTCATTAACCACTCCTTCATTGTAAAATTGTTTGTTTTCCAGATTTCAATCATCCATACACAAAAGAAGGTAATGTATAAAAATTATTTAGTTTTGCCTCATGATACATGGGTTGTATTTTGTAGATAAAGATGAATCATTTTGAGAGATTGGGAATTTTTTGCAGTAATTGTTTTTTGGTTTTTCATTTGTCTTTTAATTTGATGTTAGTAGTACTTAGTTGTGGTATAATATTTTATTTTGATTTTTATATAAATTAAATTACTTCCAGTTGTTTTACTTTTTGGTCACACGTTATCTAGTTAATATTGGTTAATGTATATATCATTGTGTTTGTTTTATTTTCAATTGTTAGTTCACCCACCCTATGTTAATGAATCCCTTGAAATTTATTTCTTCCTACTTGAATCTTGGAGAAGTCACATAAGGCCATATAGGAATTAAATTATGACTCATGCCAATGAGGATGGATGGTATGTTACCTATGGAATCAACTTGTTCGGGCCTTGATTATCATGTAGGGATATAATCCTTCTGTATTAGATTTTGAATTCATTTTCATTTATTCATTCAACAAGAATGGTATAAAATAATAGGATTGTAGGGACATGAAATTTTGTGCCTAAAATGTCATATTGATCCTTTTATTAAGAACATCATTTTATAAAGGAGTTGGGTACATATGTGTTTTATAGAAAATTCCATGAATTTCAATATCCTTTTCATGGGTTTATATATTAAGATTACTATAATATGAATTTTATAAAATAAATCCCCCTAATAATGAATATTTCAATTCGATTATTGATTTTTTAATGGGTTTAAAAGTGTTACGTTTTTTAAAAAATTACTATTTTTTAAAATTTAATATTTTTAAAATGGGTGAAATGGTTATATTTTTAAAATAATGGTGAAATTTTATAAAATGGTTTTACATGGATAATATATAATTTTGGAAAGCATTGTTGTGATAATTTTTACATGATTATATTTTTAATTTATTAACCCTTTATATGAGATATTGAGACATATGGTGTTTTTTGTGTGTGTAGAAAATGGAACTCATTATGTTTTTTAGGAATCAACCAAAGGATGCAACTAAGAATGTAGTTTCACCTAAGATAAAGGTGAACTAATAATTAGTTCACAGTATAGAATAATCCATTCAGGATATGGAAAAATATAATATGGTGGACGAACCCACTTAAGTGGATCATTTCATCCAATTATAGAAATAAGAATCCACACAAAATTCTTGATGATATGAACTAGATACGATATAAGTGTGGTTGAATATGATGAGACAAATCAAATTACATTGTTGCACACTAATATAGTTGAACATCCAATTGGTGACATATATATTATAAGATATTGCACACAAGTGGAGGGATTTATCACTTTATGATTAGTTAGACTACGTAATTGGTTTCATGAATTTTAAAGAATTGTTCAGAAATCAATTTTATCCTCAAACATTTAGGAATGGGAGAATATCAAAATTATTCATCTTGAACCTAGAGAGATTCACAGTGATAGATTATGAGAATAAAATTATAAATTTGGTCTAATTTTAACTCAAAGTTACTACTAGTGCATCATTGAAGGCCCACATCACTTAAATAGGGATATGAAAGGAGATTCATTTAAATATTTCAATGCACAATATTGTGAATTATATAGAGAATTCAACAGAGTGATAGTGGGTGAATGGTACATCTTAGAAACAATGGGAAGAGGGAGAATGCAGATATCTATGGGAAATAATAGCAACTCAAATGTAGGGAACTAGAAAAAGATATAATCCTATTTACATGTCATGATTATGGATTAGAATTAGACAGATGAATTGGTAAATGATCCTCCAAGACCCAAGATTAACCCAATATGTTTCCTATATTATTATATACACCGCATGAATCATGAAATATAGAACCACTAAGAGAAATCCCCAATTGAAATCAAATGGGTCATCATTATAACAATTTTTGTAGTTTTATGAGGACGGGTGTTTAAGACCCTTCTCGTGTATCATAAACATCATATGCTTTGACCGAACAAGGGCATAATAATACCTTTCTTCAATAGAATATAGCTAACCATGGGGATTCCAAGAATACAATGACTCATTAATAAGGGAATTCTCAACAAGGAAATGATAACCAAAGTTACATTAGCATGATATAATATAGAGTCAAGTTAGATCATGTGAATGATTAGCCTGGACCATCAATAGTGAGATATATTATTCAATTGAATTTTAAACATATTCAAGATTTGTATGATATATATGACTTCCATTCAGTTATTTATTTTCATGATCTTAATTATTTAGATTTAGTTATTAAGATAATGGTTAATCTAAAAACTACTCTTTGTTAAATTGAATATGGAGCCTTCATCTGTAGAAAATGTATTATAATTGTGGGTGGAGCCGAACTAGTTTTGTGTTTATCAGTGATTGATGTTTATTTATATGAATAAATCTTTGATTTGGATTTTATAACAATGTTCAAGGATAATATTGAATATTATAATTGTTGGGCTATTTTTACACTTGAGGATGTTGTCGAGAATATCCTTAAATGAAACCAAAATGTATAGATAGATGAAATGATAATTTTTTCATGGACAGTTGGAATGATATATTTTTAGATGGATGTATTGACATTGGAATCCAATAAATAGATTTAGAATAGAAGTTTTCTAGAATTTTTTTTTCATATCCATGATTTTTTTCTTGAAATGTTTTTAGGGATTCCACCCACAATAGAGGTGGAGATTATGAATGATCTCCTACTATTGTCTGGTCCTACTTACATTATTTATTATCGAATGATAGAAAAAAGATAATGTAATTGAAAGTGCATTTGGAAGTGGTGGAATGTAATGGGTTCATTCAATCGAGCAAATCTATGTGGGTAGAACTTGTATTACTTTTCCTGAAGGGAGAACAAACGATTCATTTATGAATGCCAACCATGTTATGGTAAATAATCGGTATGCATTTTCATGCATTGTTGTTTTGTTTGATCAATGGAGAGGAGATTAATGGTGCTCTAAATATTCAATTCAATATATATATCACCAATATTAGTTCATAGGGACGATAATCCTAATATATTTTTTATTAGTATATATTTCCATTATGATTATATGGAAATTCATTTTGGATGTAGTAATGAACCATAAACCAATAAATATTTTTTTTGAATCTGATATTTTAGTGATATATAGATTCATTTGTATTGGTGTTTATGGATGAAATATTAGGGTATCTAAGAAAAATTTGTTATAATGAGAAACACTTTTTTATTGTGTTTGTAATATTTAGGGATCATCGTATATATCCAAAAATAACAATGATTTATTTTTCGATAAATGTGCCAAATTCCAAAATCCATGTAATCTATGAAGATGATTATTTAGTGCATCCATAAAATTTTATGGTCGTTATCTCTTTGAAAATTCCATAGAATGTGTTCTAGGCATATAATTTCATTTGTTTTTCTAGTTATTACCTCACCTTGGATAGATTATTCAAGGAAAAACTTTCCATTCAAATAGAATAAGGAATGTCAAATGAGTTTTCAAGATAACAAATTTCACATTATATAAACTACATATATGGGTTTTCTAGAATAAGGAAACTAGGGGATGGTGTATGGTGATTCTTCAAGAGTAAGGATGGTTTGGGTCCTCATGTAGATATATCATGTTGTTTCATAAGGGTCATTATTTTTATGGTTTCATGGGATGAACTTCCCAAGACTTGAGTTGGAGTTAGATACTATCAACCGATCATTGAATATATGTCACCATTACCTCTATAGTGAGAAATTCATATTATTTACCGGTTACATGACCCTAAAACATATTTTATAATAATTTAATTTAAACCTGAGACAATGAATGTTCATGTATTATCTAGAAATGTTTAAATTTGACCCGATATACATGATGGGTAAAGAAAATATTATGGGAGATGAAATAAAGAAAAAATTCATATAATTATTTGGGAATATAATCATTAGATGAGTTGATGTTGATGTAAATCCTATCCAACATGCACTTTTAATGTGAAGAATGTGGTGAATATGGGAGTTTCTACTATATTTTATTTGTTATTTGTTTGGATTAAATAGATAAAGAGAAATTCCTGAATGATTCACAATTTATTGCTTTGAGGACGAAACCCTATGGTAAGGAGACCATTGAGGTATGGAGGATGGACGATAATTCAATGTTGTTGTTCAGAAATCATATGGTCATACATATTTCTTTCCAGGAACAACATATTCATCCTTATTACCACTTGATATGGGATTTTCATCCTAGAATAAAAAAATGTATAAGGTGTTGAAAATACAGTTTTGGTTGGTATGTATTAAAAAAATTGTGGGTGAATTTTTTATAATATTCCAAAATTGATATAAAGTCTCATAAGGGAATCTGCTTCAAGTAGGGTTATCGAACTCTTTACCTATTCGTGTTTATAAAAAAATGATCTGATAACCATTGGTTTAATGATATTTCTCCAAAAAACAATTTGGAAAAACTATTCCACAAGTTTGATAGTGCATCATCTCAGAAATTCGTATCATTTTTTACATATTCGAAAATATCATATGATAGCGTACATTCCTTAAATAAATATCCATGAAGTAATAAAGAAGAAATTAGTACCAATTATTATATTGTCACATGGAGACCAATGATTTATGTCTCACTTCTGTAAATCCCAATAGAAATACATTGGAACTCTATTGACCATTAGTACAATGTATCATCCACAAAAATATGTGAAATTTTAATGGATAAAAAAATGTTGGAAGACATTCTATAAGATTATTAATGGGATTTGGTGGCTCATGAGAGGAGCATGTTCGATTAGTGGGGTTCCTATAAAAATAATGCTATCATGACTAGATGTACATGGTTCAATTTGAATTTTTGTATTGGATTACTTGTAGTTTTCTACACTTTTTGGGTAGAAATTGGTAATAATTCATTTGTTTGTTAGAGTCTGGTCTAGAAAACAATGGAAAATATTTTATTGATACTGAAAATGGTGGGGATATCTTAGAGTTGTTATAAATCAAATGTAAATCATTGTTGATGGTCGTTGTCATTGAAGATGTGTTGTCATATGTTTTTCAAAGCTCAGATTAAGGCTTGTAAATTTTCAATTTGGTGCAATGGCCAGGTTGAATCTTAGATTCAAAGGCCAATTTGAGATACTCGAATTGGTTTGTGAGCGGGAATATCATTTCACATTACCACCATAGTTCAGTTCTATCCATAATATTTTTGATGCATCTCTATTTAAAATTTATCATAATAATACAGACCATGTGATTCGATGGTTCATGTTTACCAAAAGCCTGATTCTTATTTGGTACGTGTACTGAAAAAAATTATTTATAAAATGGCGAATGTATTAAATGGAAAATGAATCGATATATTGTTGGGTTTTTGGAAACATTATCATATTGATTAATAGGAATGGGAACAGGATAATTAAATAAAAATTAAATAGCCTGATATATTTTAGGAAAATTCTAGTTTTATACTTTTGGGTGTCAAAAAGGTCATTGGTTTAGAGAATGTAACACCCATTGTTACATGTAAATACATATTTATTTATGATTATTTATTTTATAAATTGTGTGGTTGATGTTTGGAATGATTTGGATACCTTTTTTATTGTTTTTGTTAATATTATATATGTTCACTCTTTGTGAATGGTTTGTGGAAACATTAAAAATAACATAGGAAACGGTGCATAGTGTGACACTGTATAAGGTAATGTCAATGTGTTGCCTCCTAGTTTTATCAAATAGAGAGGCTAACTGTAGGGAATCATGAAATGTTTTATTGTTTGATTTTTTAGGAATAGCCCCCATTTTGTCTAACCATGTTTTCTAACCATGCATGGTAATCCTTGAGGCAGAGCGAGGTGCATATTTAGTGTACATCTTTTCCTAACTATGTGACAAATATTGTGTGTTTTTAAAAAAAGATCCTAAAACTGGATTTGTGTCATGATAATGATTTATCCTCTATTCATTTATCCTAATCATCTTTAACAAATGATTTCTTCCTCCCAAAGTGTATAGAACACTTCCTCATTGAATTGTATGATATTTTGAGGAATTTCAAGGTGTGTTAATGTCATATTGCTTTAGTAATTATAGAAACCCAATACTTGAATAAATGGATGATATATAATTTGAGATTAATATTTGGTAAATTAAAAAAATATATGCCTGAGGACTGTAACAGTTTATTGGCTATTGGGAACATTGAAAAAACATTATATCCTTTATTACTTCTACCTAAGTCCATTCAACATAAAATTGGGACGGTAAACATAAAAAGGGGTGAGCTCATATTCTCAGTAAATGTAAACTGGGGAGACATGTAAGAATAAACATGATCATAGGGGTTTGAGAATGGGATTGTAACATTAGAAGATCATAAAGTTCATATCAATGATCATAAACATGAGTTTAGGATAATGCTTGGTAGTTAATAATATATGAATCCAACGAAAATAAACATCATGAGGCATGAAATCATAACTAACTAATAAGAAATATTATTTTTTTCATACATATAAAAATATAAACATTTAGGTAAATGATACCTACCAATACCATTATAACGTTTTTGGATTGGGTACGACCCATGTACCTTCTTCATACTTTGGATAACAACCCATGTACCCTATTGATTTGAGGCTTTTGATACAACCCATTTACCTTCTTATTTTTTGTCTCGGGCTACAACTAGTGTACGTTCTTTATTTTAGGCTGGGACTAAAGCCCATGTAAATTTTTATTTTTGGGCATGGTCTAAAAACCCATGTAATCACTTTTTATTATTCTTTTTTTATAACCAATATACCTTAATTTTTCTGGCATGGGATATAACTCATGTACCCTATATCTTTTATTATTAGGATACAACCTAGGTACCTTATTTTTTTCATGATCGATGTAACCTGTGTACCCTCATTATTTTATATGTGGGCTACAACCCATGAACATTCTTGTTTTGGGGAATGGGATACCCCTAATGTACCCTTTTTTCTCATATTCTACTTATCATTACCCAATTCGTAGGAGAGAGATATAAGTCCCACATATCTCCTAATAAAATCATTGATACACATTGACCAAGATAATAAAACATTCATAAAATCATGTCCCCTAAAAACATATTGGATTTATAAAAAAATTAATAAACAATGAAATTAAATTCGTATAATTATCACTTCATCACATCACAACCTATGAAATTTATATGTTTCATAACATGTTTCTAGAAGTACAACCCATGAAAATAGGTCGGTTTCAAAAGAATAAAACTCTTGGAATTGAAATGTTGGTCAATATATTCATCCTATCAAAACATAAATTATTAAAAAAATAAAATAAATTGATCCTTTGCATCATTTACTATAATTTAATTAGTAAAAACGTTGGATGTTATCATATAATTAAAATAACATGGAAGGATATTTTAAAAACAATTCATGGGGAATGTAACCGTTCTTCTTTAAAACTCCCTCTAAAACATAAAACCTTTAAAGGCACATTTCCATTTAAAATACATTGAAAAGTATAATGAAAACTTGAAAAAATATTGACAAACATTTGTCTTCAAAATTTATAATAAAAATTTGAAATCATATTGAAAATGATTGTCTGTGAGATATAATAAATGGAGAGATAAATGATTTTGAAACCATATTCCTTTAATTCCTATAAATTTGGATTTAATACATTTTGAAAACCATTTCTTTGACAATAATTTTCAAACGTATAAATTAGACCTAAAAGATTTTGAAGAAAAAACCTTGAAAACAAAAAAAAGAATCGTGAAAAAATATTTTAAAACTAATTTCCATGAAAACATATAAACGATTTACCAAATACATTTGAAACTAATTCTTTGAAAGTACCATTTAAAATAATTCTTTATATTTTACTTTAAACATGAAAAAGGCATAGAATTATTTATGGTGGATATAACTTTATTTATCATATGATGAAAAAAAACTATCCTTTTTCACCGTAAAAAATGGTTAGAAAAATTCTATGTTTAGAAAGAGATAGGAGGATTCCATTGAAAACATAGTATAAAGAAAAAAAATTGAAAATATATTTTAATGATCATTGGATAGTAGTATAATATTATTTCAAACCTATTATAGAATACATGGTTTTAAATGAACACTTATTTCAGACTGAAGAGAGGTTAATATCATGATTTCATAAAAACACATTATTAACTATCTTATATAGAATATAGGTGATAAATGGTATCAATACAATAATATATCCTGAATATCAATTTGATAAGAAATATAATTAATTTTCTAAATTGGTGGATCTTAATATTTCAACAAATTAATTATAAGCATAAATAATCATGATAAGTGATTATATTGTTTCAATATACTTTTCCCACATAGTAACCTTGAATCGTACTCACCATGTAATAAAAAGGGATTACATTAAGCATAAAATATCATTAAAATAATTATATTCATGACATAACATATTAAATGCATTATTTACAACACATATAAAAATATAGGTGCGTAACATGGAAGGTGTAACATAGAAGATAAATTGAGAGAAAACTATCTTCTTGATTTTTTACGTTTTGGAATTTTGAACCCCTAAAATTAAGATCATATAATCAATAGTTAAATACCTATAAATTTAATAAAAAGAATAATTTAGTATTTCCATGGTATGTATACCGATCACAAAAAAAGGAATGGGTGGTGAATTATTCTTGTATCTAATAGAAATAAAAAGTGAGATAGAATCCACAAATCATTTGCCATCACTCTTGTCATACTCATTCAAAATCTTGTATAATAAATATAAATTTAATATTTTTATATTAAAGAACCATATTATTATATATAAAACCAAATATGTATTCATTATAACATTATATTAACTAGTTGAGAAAGCTTTCATATTAAGGATACTCTTATGGTAATATTGTCTTTGTTATTTTCATGTGTCTTAATTTGTTATATCTTTGGTGAAAATACATATATCATGATTTCCATAATGTATACCTGAAATATATATACATATATATATAATTTATTTATAGTATATATATTATAATATTATAAATAATATATTTGTAGGAAACAGATTTCATCATTCATGAAGAAGGTAGGTCGTGCATAAGCATCCACACTATTTCCATTTAAATATCATTTTGAAAGAATGTAAAATCATTTTATGTATATATATATATATTTACCATAGTATCTTCATTATATCATATATATCATATATATTCACTAAAACAATATTTATTATATTCTATATAGTGTATGAATGAATCACAACTCTTTGTGGGGGTGGTGTCCACACTTACTGAAACAAGATTATTATATAGACACAAAATTCAATGTAAAAAATTCATGTGCTTTAAAAAGGAATACAAAATCTAAAATAAATAATAAATATTATATATAAAACCCATTAAATTATTTTACATCATAATTTCCATCATGAGAGGTGGTAAATGATAAATGACCAATCATCATTTAGTGAGACTCTTGTTCACTAAGCATATATATTAAAATTATTTACAATTACATGGATATGTGTGTAAGTTTAAGTGAAAAAATTTGCCAAAAAATTCCTAGTATATCTATGATAATTTTTTTATACCGGAATGTGATAACTATAGTGGAGTGTGGAGAATGAAAATAAAATAAAAGATGTAGCGAGAATAAGTAACCGCTTAATCAGGTAACTCCTTTTGGTTTCAGACAAACATCATCTATGGATTTCTTTCATCCAAAATATAGGATTCTATGAGAAAGTTATTTTGATAAGTGTATTTTGAATATAGTGTCATATCCTAAGAGGTTTTAAAGGAGTGATGATGTTTGATTGGTGGTGTCATGTAATAGGAAAGGAAATTGGATGACTTGGAATTCATGAAAACAGGTTTGGTGAACTCATATTCTTACAATAAAAAAGTCATAAAATACAAAAATAAATCAATAATGTAACTTTTATGGTCTAAATATTTCCATCCAATGGAATTTGGACATTTTTCAAGGTAATTTGGGCTCATATGATTATGTTTCGGTCCACAAGTATGCTTAATTTGACCTTAATTGCAGTGATTATATTTAATCACTTTTACTAATAATTTTGTTTAAAAATCAATGTGATCATATTATAATCCAAAATATTATATTATTAATATTGGCATATATCCATTTTTTGATATTAAATTCATATAATCTGAAAAATTATGATAAAGGCTAATCCCCCATATAAGATAAAATAACATTTTTTAAATTTAAAAAATAAACTAATGGTTTCCATGTTTTTATATTCAATTCCAAATTGAGATGGATTATAATAAACTAAATGGTATTAATTTTTTGATAGTTTATTTAATTTTAACTCAAATCTAATTTATTGTATTATTTACCATTAATAATTATTTAAACAACAATATAGTTATAAACTATAATGTAGTTATTTTTACTATTAAAAAAACATGATTTTTAAAATTATTTTTTACTATTAATATTACTATGTTTAATGTACAGGTTATAATTATATCAATTAAATAATTATAAAAATAATTTCATGTTTTAGTGAAATATCATTGTCAGCAATAAATTTCGTAACGTCAGGGGTGCGTGGAATATACACTGAGTCAATTTTACATGTATTGTACTCTGAGGTGATTTTGTAAAATATTCCATCATTGTACCATATTAAAGGATTTTTTGATATAGTGATTTAATGATATTAAAACGTTTCTCAGAGTTATGTGAAATGAAAATTATGAAAATATAAAATTAATTCAAAAAAATGATTCATAAAATCTCAGGGTGTTACATTATTCACCTCCATAAAATTAATTTCTCTCTAAAAATTAATCTTATTTATTAATTATATAATTCTATAATGTTTCATTCATATAATCCCAAATAATCAAATTCAATACTAAATCTTCATTTAAAAAATTAATAATGGAACCGCAATGGTTACCCTATGTCACTCAAAACAAGCCTCCCATATAGGATATCATAGGTGGGATTTGAAAAATGATGGACCTATAACCACCCTTAGAGGGGGGGGGGGTGAATCATGGATTCATAATTTTCTCCTAAAAATATTCATCTTGTCTCCAGAATGGTAGGAAATTTTTTAAACCTCTACTATTGATATGTTCAATTATTATAACATTCACATGAAGAAGAAAAGGACACCACTTTTACGTGGTTCACCACCAAGGGTTACATCCATGGACTATACACCAATAGGTTAATAGTCGTAGTTAATTATACTATTTCTCACTGGCTATAGAATATGAGGTTCTAGGAACATTCACTTTATCCCCCATAACATGGCCATTATAAAAGATCAGAGATAGCTCACTACTTCCCTCAGATCACTTCCATATACTCCCCCTGGCACACTACCAAGGGAGATGTGTCACACAGTTTATAACCCTAAGTTCACTTATCCAGATTGGTAAGGAAGTATTTTCCAATATGGGTCCAAGGAATCTACTTATAACAAATTGTGTAATGTATTCTCTTTTATATTGAATCATCTACTTTGGTGCAATAACTGAATTCACTAAATCATCATATTCTTTTCAGCTTGAATAAGAAGCGCATATGCGATTGTTGAAGTAGGGACGATCATCTCATTGGGCATCATCACAATCAATTCTCTTTTTTTCTTTTAATGTACTGATATGATCATGAATGTATCATTTATTTGAACATATCTTCTTCATTCTATCTTTTTCTCCTCCTATTGGTGAATTAATATTTGCCTGAATGAGTTCCACCATTTTAGGTATACATGAATGCATGATACTGTATACACATTATTCAATGGATCTATTTAAATGATGAATTCAAGTAGGTACATACATTTCATGCTCTTCCCATCTCTCTCCGTTTTAATGAAAGTTATAATAAACACAATATATCATATTCTTTTTTCATGTGCACAAACCATAATGGGTATAATCCTTTTGACATGTACTTCTGTCATCACATGTGTGCGTGTACACCCACACTTCCTACCATGTGTTCTATTCTCCTTCTTCTTTTCATAAAATAAATCATGGCCTCAGTTTTGTTAAAATATCCCAAATGATTATATTCATGTACACCCATACCTTGTCTTTGTTCATCTCATTTTCCACCAAAGAAATAACCCCTACAAACAGAACTGTTCAACCATTTGAATAGGATGTGGATATTATTATCATCGTTGAACTATTGTGGATTTTGTGTCTTACTCTTTATTAGGACTCATTATGAGTGTCTAGAACATGGTGAAGGCCTACAGGCATCGGATTTATCCTTCACGTAGAAAAATTTATAAGGAGTGCTCAATTTTCGAATAAGAACACAGGGTTATGCAGTAGAGATGCCTCCGTCGGTCTCGAGGACTCTACTTTAATAAGCTTGAATCATAGCCTTTCACCTCATTAAAATATCTAAATGATATTCCACATGTATAGGGCTTTGAATTCATGTGATATTCAACATTCAAATATTTCCATACCCCTTTTTTAGATACACCACTAATCGTGAGAAGTTTTGATTTCATTTCTGCGTCCTTATCCCTTTTTGATCATTTACATGCATTCAAGATTTCATGAAATAGTATTTTAAAACATATCCAGGACCATACACATTGCCTCATAACTACATTATCTCTAAACAATATTTGTCTTTGAGTTATAATCATGCATGGAAAATGATATTTGTATGAATGATCTCGATTTTATCCAAAGACCATCATGTTGTCAGAATTATCATCCATTGATAGAGAGACATCAAACATTGTGGTTTATTCTTCATCACTATTGAGTAGTAGCAATTGCATTAGGAACTAGAGGTAGAAGACGAAGATTATGGGTACATAAAATGTCATGGGAGCATCAGATGAATCATCTATGAATAAGAATGGTTCATATTCAATGGACTACAAGTATTAGATGATCATATTTCATGGGTGATCATACGGTCAAGAGAGACATAGGTGAGTTGAACGGGTAGTATTACCTCCTAATTTTTCAAATTTTGTACTGTAACATGTATCACTAGTCCAAAATTGAACTAGAGATGTAGAGATGTCATGGTTTATCAACAAACTCACTCCAGCATCAACTTAGATTACTTCCTCTCCCTCCAACGTAGCTCTATGTACTATTTTTTCAACATGTGTGCTCTTCACCCACCATATGTGGGGGAATCATCCCTATCTCTTCACGGGTTTATACGCGGACCAACCCTAATGCTTGCGGGAAGGACTTGCTGGAGTCCCAGGGGTATGGTCATCTCTATCATACAAGTGCCTTGGGTTGAGACTGGATGGTTGGCTCATGGGATGGCCCATTTTTTTATGTAGGACTATATAAAATACTTCATATAATGTGAATGTCCACATAGTTATGAAATCATTCATGGAAACCATATAATTCCAAGACTCTTCCACATACTACATCTCTTTTCAACCTTTTTTTGGACTAACAACTCAAAATAACTTCTTCATCCTCAATTCATCGTCTTTATTGTTGTATACAATGCATCACCTTAGATACATGTATTTAGAACATGTAACCAGTTCACCAATCATTTGAATTATTCCTTCTTTGTCAACTATGACATATGAGTTCTCCTTCTATTTCTATATCATAATTCATAACCTCATTGGCATCCATTGAAAACGAATACAACATACACACCAATGTGGTCCCAACAATCTCCCACTTTGTATTTGTTAGAAATACCAAATTTTATCTATAAAATGAATGTGTCAATGTGAATCTTCTCTATCATTCCCTTTTATTTCTCTCATCTTTTTACTTCCCAAACATTCATTTCACTTTTCTCCCCCTAATTGACAATAAATACAATGTAAATACGAAATGGGTATCAATACCTAATTATGAAATTTTCCATCCATCATTTCACATGAAGTCTACTTGAGCAATTCTCAACGTAGGAAACGAGGATTTTATTTAGACAACAATTATGTCCATTACCCACTAATATAATTCTATATGATATGAGAACAAACAAACTTGTATTCATGATACTTCTACTTTCATTCTCGGATGATGATATTGAATACTTTTATGAATAAACAACTAGAAAAATCATAAAATCATTTCAAAAAATGAATAAAACATTAAATATAAATAAGCAGGATATGTGGCATTAGAGAACATTCATTATTCTTATGTCAATGATTGACTCCCTTACTCACCATTTGTAATAATTTTTTTATTTAGATTAAAAAAGGATGATAGATTATGAAATAACCTTCATTTTATGATGACATGGTATCCAATCAATTTAATTAGTAATTGGATATGGTACCACTTGAAATAATAATTCATCCACTTCTTCATTTGTCTCCCCATTATTGGGAAATGCATCTCATCACTATTTCTCATGTTCTCCCCCTAATACCTTATTTCACCTTTAATACCCTATATTGGAAACAAAAATAAAATATAAAAAATAGTCAATAGTATATGATGGATCCTCTAAACTTAATCAATATGAACAATCAGGTTGAGATGGTTTTCTAAACCAAGATGCTGCATTTGATCCACTCTTCTCACTTTCACATTTGATATTTAATTCTTGTTGTTCTTATGTGTATATTATTACTTCTTCAATATTTAATATTTTTTCCATATCATCATGCTAGATAACCAAAATGTCATTAGGGATTATGGAATCATGTTTGAATTTTCAACATGACATATTTTGAGTGTCATATTTTTTGGTAGTTCATTTGGATGTAACACCCTCCAACTTCATGGATTTAGGATCCCATAATTCTCACATTTTCTTATTGGAATATTTTTGGATAGACTCTTTTTATCCATATTATTCCTATATCATCTCAAGGAATATTCTTCTTTCATATCCATATTTTGAGATTTAATTTTCTTTTCAGCATTGGATGCATGATGAGATGAACATGTACCATCCTCATGATCACATCAATTACATACATCAGAGGTTTTATCAAGAATTCCAAATCTGATTATAGTGTACATATACCTCAAGACCTGTGGATGTTACTTCTTCTTCTTTGGATTTTCCATTTCATTTTCATTTTTTCAATTTTAGGATTATACAAACAATCTAATGAAAATTTTTCAAACTGGTTTCGGCCCTAACATTGGAACACAATTCTTTGCATCATCTTATATTATGGATATGGTTTTTTGAAATATTTCTTTATTTTTGGGATCTTTGTAGTGTACCACCTTCCAAATTCCTTTTCATATCTACCCTATCTATGGTGTTAGGCGTCTCATCACATTTATGCATCAATACTTGTTTATAATTTTACATCCAACCGACACATTATGTAGGATAAATTTTGAAACCCTTGTACAATGTTTTATGGATGGTAACATTCCATTCTTACCTACTTGTGATAGATCATTGAGTGATTTCATGATATTCTTATCAATGATGAAGATCTTTTGTCCAAAGAATCCACTATTGAACATCGAAAACTAATATCAATTGTTTCCTTTATTTTGAATGTTCAATATGTATCTTATCAAGATTGGTCAATTGGTCTTCCAATTTAAGTCACTCCATATTTGGGATGATTTTATTTTCTTTACAAATAATCATATTCTCTTCACATGACTTCATCAATATTTCAATTTCTTCATCATGGTGCAGAAATGTATTCATCATTGATGTGTAACGTTCCATGAACATCATGGATATTTCATCCAAATTCTACCCCTTCACCCTAGTGCTATTTTTCACTTTCTCTTCAAGTATATGTGTCTTTTCATCAGGTACTTTCTAATGGTACCCTTGTTATCATTTCCATAAAGGTGTTTTGTAGAACTCATTTCATGTTCTTTATTTGTTCTAGAATGGCATAAATCTATATAAAAATATTTAGACATAAAATAACATCTTTTTTCAAGTACTTCTCCATATAAAGAGCTTCTCTTTCTAATCATGTGATCTAAACATGTATACATTGAAATATTCTACAAACAGTAGCCACACTATCTTAAAGATTATCATTTATATATGTTCATACTTTTTCTTGATCACATAAAATGTTATACATGTGTCTTTTTTACATTGGTAGAAACCTGAGTCACTTGCTTCTTACCTTCAAATCCTGAAAAATTTACATTATCTGAATGTCATAGAGAACTAGATACAATCAATTATTTAGATAGGATAGGGTTCATAAACTACTTATTCCCATTATTTTTCAGGTTTTTCAAGGTATTTCTAGATATAAAATACTTCTTAGTGGTAACTGAATCTTCATCAAAAATACACTTCACTATTGAAATTAGGAATGAAAATTCAAATCATCCACTAAATATAAATACAATATATTATCCAAAAAATGTGAAACTTTTCCTCTGATACCAATTGAAAGACATTACTCCACACTAATTGGGGGGTTAATCCTGGATTTCTCGTTTTCCACTATAATGATTGATTATGTTTCCACGTTGGTAATAACATGCTTAAACCTCTATGATGGATTTTTTTTAGTAATTAATACATTCACATGTAGAAGGAAAACATAACACTTTTACCTAGTTCAACACTAAGGGATACATCCTAGAAGCCAACACTGATAAGTTGTTAGTCATAACTAATTCCACTATACCTCTATAGTTATGAATTTGAATGATTTGAGCACTTTCACTCTGTCCCAAAAAAAGTTCCATGACATTTTTTATGGGAATCATGACTCCTTCTTCCAGATCACTTCTATAGACTCCACCTGGCTCACATCCATGGGAGAGGTCTCTCTCATTTTATCAACTTGAAGGTACCTTCAATATATTGGAATAGAATTATTTTTCTCTGTTCATCATGAGTCACTACTATCATTGATGTGAAAAATTGATGATATTTTATATTAAACATTCATTTTATTACAATAACTGAATGTACTAAATAATTTCGTCTTTTTCGAAAGAATCACAAACAACTTTGTGGCTGTTTAAGCAGTGAAGATCTGTTCACTGGGCAACATTAGAATAAAATCTTAATTAGTATTTTTATGTATTCTTGTGATCATGCATATAGTATTTCGTTCATCTTCCCTTATAATTTTTCTTATCTTATCTTATTCTTGGTGAAATTAATCAGTGCTTGAATGAGTTTTAACCTTTTACGTATGCATGCAATTATTCTTGTTTAAAAACATTATTAATTGGATATGTTTAAAAGAAGAGATCATAAATGTAAATTCCATTTATGGTCTTCTTCTCTCTCTATTTTAATTAATTTTATGAAAAACCCAATTTTTTCACATTTTCTATTCTTGTGCACAAAATCTAATGGGTATACGAATTTAGACTTGTACTCCATTCTTCACAAGGGAACACACACATGCACTAGAACCATTGTGTTTTACTCTTATTATTCATTGAATGTAGTCAAGAATGACCTCCAGGTTTCTCAAATATAGGATGTGAGTGTATTCATATAAACCCTTCCCTTTCATTCCTATTTATTCACTAAAGAAACAACCCCTATAAACAAAAACTTTCAACATTCCAAACAATATATTTTTTACATTCTCTTAATAGAACCTAATAGGTTCATCATTCTTCCTATTTTCTTGGTTTCATCATGAGTTTTAGAACATTTTTATGTTTTACGGATCTTGGATTTCTCATTCATGTAGAATGAAAAATATTTGAGTTCCATTTTTTGGAATAGGACCACTCGATTATGTTGGAGAAAAGACTATTCCATTTTGAGGATTCTCCATTTATTGGTGCCTGTAAAATCCAATAAATACATTCAAATCACTATAAGATATTTCATTTTATCATGGATTTTAATACCATAGATATTCGTTGTTTAAATATTTCTATCTCCATCTTTGAAATATGCCCAAAATTATGTGAAGTTTCCTTTTATTCTGTGTGGGCCTCTTCATTTCTAATAACATGAAAACATTGAAGATTTCATGAAATAATATTTTAAAACAGGGCTCAAATCATCCAAGTGGTCTCAAAACTCAGTTTTCTTTAGCCAATATTTATTTTTGAGTTATAAACATGCATTCAAAATGATATTGGCATTCATTGAATCATATCAATACAAATTACATCTGGCAGTCAGCATGACCCCCCTTTGATAGTAAGACATCAAAAATTGGGGTATATTCTTCTAAACTGGTGAGTAGCAACAGCGGATTCAGACCCTAAATGCAGAAGATTACCAAGATGGGTTTATCCAATTCTGTGGGAGCATTGGACAACTCCTATATGAATAGGCATGGCCAAGATTCAATGGATGGCTAGGATATTATGATCAGATGTCCTAGGTGATCGTACGGTCATGCGAGACACATATGACCTGATGGGTGAGATTTCTTATGCATTTTTATATTATTAACAGAAACCTGTATCAAACTCATTGCATCAAATAGAATATATTTAGATTCTATGTTTTATCAATCAACTCACTTCGGAATCAAATATGATTACTTCCACGCCCTACTTGGTACCTCCCCATATAATGTTCTCTATGGTCACACATTGCACCCACCATTAGAGAGGTTATTGGTACAATCTCTTCATGGGCCTATACACACCCATGCACTTCCACTTTCCAGCTGGCCTGGCTGGCATCCCCTTAGGTGTGGTTGACTTTACGCCACATCTGCCCCAGGTTGAGGGTGTCCTATCATCTCATGGGATGGACTAATTTTTTAAATAATCCTATAAACAATAATACGTATAATTTTCCTGGTCACTTAGTAGTTCAATAATGCATGTCCACATATGATGTCAAAAACACCTCCACATCCTTTGTCTTTCTTCATCATGTTATTTTTTGGACTAAAAACACCACATATAATCTTCATCCCCAAATCATCAACATTAATACTTATGATAATGTATCACCATTGATACATACATTATGAAAAAAGAACTAGTTCAACAATTATATGAATTTTCTATTCTCCATTAATGATATCATATGAGTGATATATCTTTATCTGGAATATCATACAAAACTACATTGAAAACCATTAAAAAATTCAACATAAATACATACGTTGTCCCAAAAAACATGGAATCTGAAGAAAAATATAACTATCATCTTCTAATGGAGTGTGATAATGAAAAAGTTCAGTATAAAGTTAAAAATCATAAATCCATAAATTTTAGATGAACTAAGTGACCATTTGATTCGTTAAAAATAGAGTTACTAGGATAATATTATTTTATCATGTTCATTTTTCCTAAACATAAAGAATTATCATTCAAGGACATACATTCATGAGATTAAGAGAACCCGATCCTTAGATTTTCATTATTCCTCTTCACCACATTCCCCAAGAAGGGAGATGTATTTTCCATTATCGAAGTGGTAACATATCATGAGATACACTATATTTCATCCAATTTCTCATTAGTTATCGTGAAAAATTTATTTTTATGAATGGTTTTCTGATATTCATAAATACTCATGTGGTATGATAATTCATTATTCCCAAAAACATTATCCAATGATTAACTATGTCATTACATAATTTTTTAACCTCATTGCCCTTTTGAAAGATGAAAATTCTCAGATTTAGAATGGAAATCCATATATCATATTAACATTGACTGGTTATATATCAAATGTTAACACATGGTTTTCAAATTGAAAACATGTGAATAACCTCATCATATATTCCCATGAATCTTGATAATAATTATAATTACTATAAATCCTTTTTAAAAACTGTCATGTTTCTTTATTTTAATGATTACTGGACATATTCGTTAACTAGAAGAAGTTGTAAACTTCTTCCTTGATGATAAAGAACATTTTTGAAATAACTTGTTTTGGGGAAATCCATACAATCCAATTTAAATATTCATATCATACATATCATTATCCAATGATCATTATCTTAATTTCATGCATTAATTATGGGATTCCCTCCCTTAATCAAAATATCACCTTTCTATGAAGTCATGTTTTTATATATTCATCACTATTAAAAATATCATTTTCAATGCTTGAAGAAAACATATACATTATATACATTTATAATTAATTATTCATATGACATAATAATTGAATTCGAAAAAATACCTAATTAATCCAACATTATTATGAAACTATTCATATAATATATCATCTTATTCATTAAATGTTATTTCATAGAATATGAAATACAAATCAGGTATCAAGGTTCCACTTCCTTAATATATGCATGATTCCTTTTATTAATGTACAAAATTATAGAAGAGCATCACATAAATTTCACATGTCGTTTGCAGTTTCATTTTCTTCAAGATTATAAACAATAATCGCACTACATATAATATTATATTTATGATATTTTCACTAGGGAAATCGATTCGTTTAATTCATAAAATTCACATATATGAAATAAAAAACGTTATCCATGTTCCATTTAGTATTCTGTATTGAATAAAACTAGAATTCATAGTGTGAGAAACATTTATCATATTGGGATACCATATAATCATGAAAAATAACATATAGGGTGCCTAGATAATGAATCCTACATCATTAATCTAGGTATTCATAGTTTTATCACTATATATCCACAGTAATCCTCTATTTACATCCATCATGATGGGTTTGAAAGGTTTTGTCACTTCCAATAGCTTTTCCCCCGGGAGTATCAAACCTAGTGCAGAAAAAGGGACAATTGTTTATATTAAAATACCACGAGTTAAGCATGTAACATTTTTTGGACTTGTTTCACCTAACTTCATCTATTTCAAATCCAATTCCACATGTAGTATCCATATAGGGATTCAATTACTGGAAACCAAAAACTATATCATATACCAATAATCCAGTACATTTTTCAAAATTTATACTCATAAGTGTACTAATCTAAATTGACATCCCTAGATATATCATTAGAAATATACATAGGTATCACACCAAGTTTTTATAAGCATAGTTTCAAATGGTTAAATAATCCATTACTTGGATTCCATGTATAACAACACAGGATTAGCATTAATATATATTACATTATTTTAGATGAAAATATTGGACATTACAAAAATACATATATGATAACCATAATAGTTTAATATATTTGGAAACATGGAAATCAAAATCTTCTATACCAGTGAATGATATTCCATATCTCTGATAAATATATTCTCCTTTAGAACTTCTATCCAAGACTGCTCTTCTTAACCTAGGGAATGGAAACATAGAAAGGGGTGATCTTAGATTCCTAGTAATGGTAAACAAGGGAGACATGTAATCATTAACATGAAAACATGGGTATTAAAATGTGATCATAATATTAAAAATCTTACACACCATATCTGTGGTCATAAAAATTATTTCTGGATAAAGATTAGTATTTCATAAGACATGAATGATAATGAAATAAACATCATGAGCCATAAAATCAGAACAATGGAATATGAAATCAGATCTGTGGCATGCATAGAAGAATATTAAATTTTATATCAAGGATAAATTCAGATACATTTATAACATGATAGGAAGGGGATATGACCCACATACCTACATCATTCTTGGTCTAACAACCCATGTACCCAATTTATTTTTTTGTCGGTTACAAACCATGAACCATCTTGTTTTTGGTCTTGGACTACAACCAATATACCCTATTTTATTTACTCTTGGGCAATAAAAAATGTACATTCTTGTTTTAGGGCATGAGCTACATTTGGTTTACCCTCCATCCATTAGTATTTGGATACAAACCAAGTACCTTTTCTATCATGATTATTTTATATCTTATGTACCCTTCATATTTTAGTATTGGGATACAACACATGTACCTTCTTACTATTAGGAATTGGCTATAAACTATACACTCACATTCTTTTAGGCTTGGACTACAAACCATGTACCTTTTTTCGGGTTTTGGCTACAACCCATGTACATATTAATATCATATACCACTTTACATTATATAATTCTTTACAATGAGTTATAGATTCCACCATTATCATAATATAATCATTCATACATTTTCCAAAAGACAATAAAACAGTCATCAAGTAATGATCCCTGAAAAGATATAGTTTTTATAAAAAAAATAATAACTCATGAAATAAAATGGGTATCATTAAAATTTCATCATATTATATCATGGAAAAGATATAGGTTTCATAATAATTTCATGGAAGCATAATAGTTGAGAAGAATCGGGATTCGAAATCATAAAACTCATGGATGTGAAATGGGATTCATAAGAATCATTATATGAAAACATAACACATTCATGAATTAATATGAATAGAACTTTGGATCATTTCTTATAAGGGAATGAGTAACATCAACAGATGTCATCATAATATGAAAAATACATGGATGTATATTTCGAAAACATTTCTTGAGGAAAATATACTATCTTTTTTAAAAATTTCTCATGAAAACTTAAATCCTTTTGAGAACCATTTCATTTTAATATTTATTGAAAACCTTGAAATAAGTCTTGAAAATACTTTTAAAACCAATATCCTTAAAAACATATATAATAACCATGAAAAAATTTTGAAAACCATTTTCCTTCAAAACGTATTAAAGGATATTGAAAATGTTTTGAAAACCATCTTCCATGAAAACTTATAAAATAAGAACGGAGATTATTTGAAAAAAAATTCATTTTAAACAATTTTCAATGTTGTATATATGTCTTGAAATAATTTTTCAATCTGTATTCATTGAAATCATTTAAATGTATCGTGAATACATTTTAAAAATCATTTTGCTTGAAAACATTCAAGAGAAGCTTGGAATATTTCTGAAACCAATTTAAATAAAAATATATTTTAAAAAATAATTAAAATTATAATTTATACTGGAGAATAATGCTTCAAATGATTGACTGAGGATAAACTCATATATTTCCTACAAGGTAAAAATAAAATTCCCTTTTCAATATAAAATGCTGGAAAAAATGTGTCATTCAAAAATAGGTTAAAAAAATCAAAATAGAAAGGGAAAAATTTTATTTAATTATCAATTGATATTAGTTGAATATTCATGGAAAAACATTTTTGAAATCATGGTTTTAAAGGAAGAGATATTTCTGACCGAATAATTAGAAATGTATGGCTTTCTTAAAAACACATTATTAAATGTATTGTGTACCCAAGAAGAGAATAATGGTACTAATACATGAAATTATCCTGAATGTGTATATTAAAAGAGAATTAATAAATTATCTTGAGGGATGTATCATACCGTTTCATCCAATTAAATATAAAACTAAACAATTTCAATGATTGGTGATATTGTTTCTATAAACTCCTACCACATGGTAACATTTAACCACACTCACCATGTATAAAAATGAGATTAAAAGTATCCTAAAATAAAAATAAATGATGGAGGTTAATGATATAAAAATTAAATATCAGCATGTACACCTCATATAAAAATATAGGATTATAACACAGAATGTGTCAAAAAGAAGGTAAATTGGGATCACACTTTAATACCAATTTCATAGGTTTTTAAAATTAAACCCTTGAAATTAGTATCATAGAATGGATAAGTAAACCAAAATAAATATAATTAAATGATTCTTTGAATACATTCATGTTTTGTATAAAAACTTTACAAAATGAATTAGTGGTGAATAAAGCATGTATCTCACTGAACTAAAAAGTGAGATAAAATCCACTTACCTTGTGTATTTACCCTTGAAGTATTCATTCAAACTACCTGTATAATAATAAACTTTATGGTAATTATTTAATAGTACGATATTGTTATATAAAATACCCTATATGTATTTATTGGAACTTTATATTAACTTCTTGTAAATAATTTCATGTTAAGGGTAAACTTATGATAACTTTCGCATATATCTTAATATGTTAAAACTTTTATCACTATACATATATTAGGATATCCATAAAGTAATACCTAGAATAAATATAACGTAGGTATATTATATTTGTATTATAATAATCTATATAATGTTATAGTATGAAATATAATTCCATTATCATGGAGACGATATGTTATACCATCACATAGACTGAATTTCAGTTTAATTATCATGTTGAAAGAAAGTAAAACACATATATTTATATATATGTATGTATGTATATATATATATATATAATAAAATCTATTTATAAATTCATATATATCATATATTTTAACGAAAACCATCCTTAATACAATCCAGGTAGTTTTTTAATGAATTATGTCACATTGATGGGAGATTCACCACACTTCCTCATACAAAATTTTAATATTGACACAAAATGGATGGTAAAAAGACATGTGTTGTTAAAATAAATAAATAAGATTAAATAAATAACAATATAATATATGACTTTTACATCATAATTTCCACCACTATAGGTGGTAATGTAAAAATGAACAATCATCATTTAGTGAGGTGGTAGTTCACCATTCGGATAAACAGTATGATTGATTCCAATTAGATGGATGTGTATGTAAGGGTCTCTTGAAAAAATATAAAAAATCATTTATATTTAATATAAGGGTGTTTTTATTCATTAATAGTATAAATATAGTCGATGGTTAGAGAAGGAAAATAAATGAAAGGATCATGAGAGAAGAGGTTACCTCTTAATTGGGTAACTCCTTTGGGTTTGTGCAAAAATCCTTCTACAGATTGCCTTCATTAAAAGGTAGTATTCTTGGAATAATTTATTGATGTTTTGATGTATATTGTGAATATATTTTCCGATAAATAGATTTTTTATGTGGTGTGAAGTAGTGGGAACAGTGGTCTCCATTTATAACAATGGAAAATGAGTCACATGGACATTTTGAAAACATTTTAAGTGTACAAATATTATAAAAAAAAATAAAAAAAAACATACAAAATTAATAATGTTTTATGGACTAAATATGTATGTAAAATGGGTTTTAGGAAAATATCATGGTCATTTGGGCCCCATATATTTATGTTTTGGATGTAATTAAGCTTAATTTGAACTTATTTGTTGTGATTAATGTTAATAACTATTGAAAATAATTTTGGTAAATATAACATGATATAATTAGAATCTAATTAATGTAGATAAAATTTCAAAAGTAAGCTATGTTTTTATATTTAATTCGAAAGAAAAAATAATTATTATAAAATAAATAGTAATAATAGATGCATAATTGATCTACTGAGGCATTGAATGAAATTATTTATAATTTTCGACTAATAGTTATTTAAAATTAAAAAAATTATTAACATAATTATAGTATTTATCATTATCCATAAAAAAGAAGTTTATCTAAAAAATTCAATATAATTCACCAAGATATAATTTCAGAATTATAAATTCAAAAATGATGTTTATTTTATCAAATTTAATTTCAATAAGTTTCTAAAATTAATATTAATATTTTTTCATAGATGGAAATGAAATGTATTTTATTTTAAAATATATTGTTTTTAAACATATAATGTGATTACCAAAAAAAATATATCATCGGTATCAATATGTTCTATTTCTACAAAATGATTATAAAAAATATTTCAAAAGTATTTATTAATATTCATAGAACAATGTTTAATTTATATGTTATAATTACCTCATTTAAATAATTATATTAGTTATATGATGTTTCGTAAAAACATTAGTGTTTTGTGTAACATATACTAAGTCGTGGTCATATGTCATGTAGATAAGTCGATGTTCTGTGTATCATGCTCCGAGTTGGTAATGTGTAACGTTCACAATGTTAGTATGGTATTGAGATTAATGATGACTTTGTGAATTGATAATAAACTATAATTGTTTCATTATTGTGTCAAATGAAATATGTAAAAATATTTAATTAATACAAAAAATAATAAATCAAAAATCACAGGGTGTTAATGTAAGTCATCATTTGTGGAACCTTTTTAATAGTTTTTTCATGGATCCAATTTATAAACACTATCTATTTAGTAGATCTAGTTATATTTGGATATATCTATTTTGGATTATGCCAATAATAGTTATATTTATCATTTTTTATGTTAAAGGAATATATCAAGGTGGGTTTTCAGAGATTCAACTTGGTTTGGTTGGCATTTTCATGGCATTCTTCCTCTCCACAATAATTCTTGATGTATGTGGCTTCAATATAAACTCATATTATTATAACATCAATCATTAGTTTCATATATATAGTTTTTTAAAATTTATTCGTAAACTTTTGTTCAATTTATTTGATGGAATCAATATTTTTTGATGATTTCTAGAATTATCAAAACTGGGTGTTTGGAGATAAAGTAAATTTTTAAACATGATTTTAAAATGGTGGAATTAATATGATTGTTTTGTTGTTATAATTGTAAATGTTTTTCAATAAAGATATGGTATTATTTATGTGATTTGGAAAATATGGTTTTTTCATGTGGTTGATTCAATTATTTTTGTGTGAGTAAATGGAATAGGATAGATAATATTCATGAAGTTCCATCGTCAATGGGGAATGTTAAGTACATGATGTTCAATCATCAAAGTTAAAAAAAATTCATGTCTGGTAGATAGCGTTCATGTCTGATTATCTGAATTGTAATGTGTATTCCAACATAAATTTTTTTAACTATTTATATAACATTATAGTTTTCCTTCGTGGATGTTTTTTTATTCTATAAAATTATTTTGGGGTGAAACTACTTGGCATTGATGTAATCTTTTTTATGATGATTTATATGTATATTTTTACATAATATGAAAACATGATCTATCCTAGTGGCATGAGTAAGGATTTTATTTGGGTAAATCGTATAGAGTTTCATTACACACCCTTTATTTGGCACTTTTCAACATTTACAGATATCATTCATTGGGACACATGAATAGGTATAGTGTGGGCATTATTTTTTTGGTTCATCATGATAGTTGGGATATATTTTATTTTTTGAGCATGGATATTGATTGGATATTTGGAGTTTTATTTATTGTTGTTGTGTTATTTTGTGTTTCTTCCACTTTGTAATATAATTTTAATTTTATTCCACTATGGTACTATATTATATCTTTTTTTGAAATTATTTTACATCTATTGAGTGGTTTTACATTGTTATAATTCATCATATATTTATTATATAGTCTTTTATAATTTATTTTGTTTATTTTCAATGGGATAATCGTCCCACATCTTTTAAGGAAGAAAACCAATGGATATCAATAATATTGCAGTTTTTTACTGAATATTGATTGGAAATGGTAGTAGATAACCATGTATTTTGTAACAGGTCATACAATAATGATTTGGAATCATGATTCAATATGTGAGGTAGTTTATCAAGTAAAAAATATGGAACATTTTATTTCTATCCATGAATGTAATATTATGGATGAATTTAATAATAAATATATATCAATGTATTTATAAAAGGGAAAGGAATACATGTTTTGATATTTTCATATTGATATCCATGGTTTACATCTCAATTTATTTGACCCTTATATAAATTCCATAATACATAGTTGACTATATGTATTCTATATCATTTGTAGATTGATGGTAAATCTAAAAGGATGATAAAAATGTTTTAATACCGCATTAAAACTAATTTAAGGGATTTTGGTGGCTCATGGGATGATCAAATAATATTATTTGAATTCTCACATAACAATATTTATCATTCCTCGATACATATCAATCCTTTTGATGCGTTGTATGGGAGTCCTTTTCAGTAGCCACTTTTGCTTGGAGGAAATAGGTTATACATCTAGGTTCATATAGAAACTTATCTAATATAGTTGTGAAAAGATTTATTTGATCAGGAAAAGGATGGATATGACACATAGTCCTTAGAAATTGTATGCATATCATCATTGATGATTATTTTTAGTCTAGGTGAGTGGTCAGGTGTTCATGATAATCTATTTAAGGATTTGGCATCGTTATTTTCAGAATAATAAAAAGTTATATCCTATATAAATATTAACTGTTCAAGTACTTGAATGTGTTTTTTGGTGTCATATAGGATTTATTTTTTTACCATGGTTTAGTGAAGTGCACAATCTGTTTCATGAATCTCAGTTGAAAAAAATAAACCTGGTTCAGTCCATGTGATTTGAGGGGATAACGTTGCACTAGATAAAGATTCTTAATTGGTTCCTATGTTTGTATGGATTATTGAAAAGTAAGAAATAATATTTTTCTTGGAAAAAAATAACATAGTGATGTTTTTGTGGAATCATGGTAAGATTCAAGAAGATACATTAGAATAGGAGAAGGAAATGGTCGACAAAAGACCCAAACACATTCAGCACAACAATATTTTTATACATTCTATGGATGAAAAGGCCAACATTGGGAATACTTTATGACAACAATTTTTAGTATGTAACCCATTATTATGTATGTTTACTATGTATTTCATTTCAGGGATGTTTGGTAGAGTTTAGAGGAGTTTTGAAATGTATTTGCATATTTTTTTAGAGGTTCATTATTTGAGAATGGTTTTTACAAACCTTGAAAATCCTATAAAAAACATTGAAATATGAGGGATATGTATCTGGGAATAGCATTTTTAGGTGCATAGTTTATCTAATATATGTTGCCACCTATTAGAAACTAGTCTTTTGTAGATAGAGGCATATGAAATATTACCAAAAAAAACTAACTGCGGGGCCTAATCGTGTGTTGTATAAATCTAGATCCGAAACTTTTTGATATAACTCATTATATCTCCTAAAAAAATTAATTTATTATTTCATCCCAATAATTATTTTCGATCCCCCCTAAGGGTTGTGGATAATGTTTTCTTCGGATGAGGAGTGATACAATGAAAAATATTTGTGTGTTGAACATTGAATTTCTCAGAATGTCTTCATTCTTGTTGCTTTTCCTTAGATCTATTCACCTTCCCTCTGATAGATTCAAAATTATATTCTATTATTATAGATAGATGATTTTTTATTCTAATAATCATGATATATGGCTATGTTGTTTTCAGGGAACAAGACATAAGGTGGGTTTTTTGGAGAAGCAACTTGGTTTTGATGAATAATATGTTCTGTTATTCCTTTTTACTATAGTTCTAATGTAGTTGGATTCAATATAAACTCCTAGTATTAAAAAATGAATTCGTGGATTCAAAAAAAATTAATTTAATAAATTTTGTATTAAATTTATGTGAAATCAAAGGTAGAAACCAACTTTAGGGATGGTTTTTGGATTTATGAAATTTGGTTTCTCAGAAAGAGCATTGATTGATGTATTTTAAAATGACGATTTAAATATTTATTTTTTATTCATGGAAATGATTTGATATTGATATTTTCTATAAAAGACTCTTTTTTGAGAAATTATTTAAATGGTTTATTTGGTAATGGTTTTCGAATAATAGTTGGTGTGTTTTCATTTGAATTCATTATGGATAAGGTTTTTGAGTATCCCCCATCAAATGATGGATTAATAATGCTATGAACTATCCGATATAAAATGGTTCAATAAGTGATTTTTTGGAAATAGGATGAGTCCCCTCTAATTTGAAGAGTTATTTCCATATTTTAATTCATGTATTGATGCATCGATATCTAGAATGGGTTATGTCAAACTGGGAATTTGGGAAAAGTTATTTAAGTTGTTTTTGGTTTATTTCCTTGAATTGTTTTTCTGTGATATTGCATGTATTTTTTACAAATTATTAGAATATTATAAATTTTTGTACATAAATTATAATATAATCATAATAAAAAATTAAATATAATAGTGGTGAGAGTAGTTTAGTCATTTTTTTAAAACCTATAGAGATTCATTACTAGCCCCCTTCATGGAATATGTTTCGGGGTTTTTAGATATTGTTTGTCGAGAAACATATAAATTAAATGCGTCTCATTTATACAGTGATTATACATTATACCTTGGAAAATTTTATGTATATAGAGATTATATAATGTTTGGAGATATGAATTTATGTCATTGGAGACAATGAGTTTGTTGGTATTGGTCTTTTTTTGGTACTCTGGTATTGGAATTATGTTTAGTATTTTTGTCAACATTATAAAATGATATGGATTATTTTATAATCTATTATTTTTGACATTTTTTATTTTGAGTTTTATTACCCTTATGTCATGCTTAATTAAGTGGATGTTTGGTTACGGTATATTTAATGTGATTGCATTTTAATGGTAAATCATATACTCATATTTTAATTAATCAATTGGAAATAATTTCCATCATGTATCATCATAGGGATTATTCATATGTCCAAATAATAATTATACATCAACCAAATCCAATGATTGGGGAGGTATGCTACATTCATGGTCATCTTAAACGTCAATTTGATTAGGAGGGTACCCTATGAGGTTCTCAGTACTATGCTTTAAATAATCCATTACTTCAAAATGTATTGTTGTGACCATGTATTCCATGAATGTAATGACTTTATCTTTAGGATTAAAATAACCCTTATCCATGGAAAAAATATTTTGGTAGACACATCTAGTGTTTGGTAGTGGAATGATAGGGGGTCTCAAAAACACCAAGGCATATATGAAATATTCTAATTGGTGTGTAAAACTAATAATAGTTTCACATATTATAGAGGTACCTTTATTAGAAAATTAGTATTGTAAACATAATCATGGGTATAATTATTATAATTTAGTGAGGAACCAACTATGACATCATTCAATTTGGATGTTTTCATGGAGATCATTCCCATATTTTTTCAAATGGACTAGCTATGTGTACGAACTATCATATCCAAATAATATTGAAACATGATGTGTAATTATTCAAAAAATATAAAAAATTCAGTTTCAGTGAAGCTTCCTCCATGATCCTTTGTAGAATAATACAAGTATCAATGAAAAATTGATGATTATTTTGAAATCACCAATCTATGTCTTAGTACGAAGCCCTAAATAGTGTTGTAAGGTTGAAAAAAAACAATAATCTTCTGTAGAGAGGGGATTTTGGATTCATGGTTACAATATCTATTTTCCTCTAAGGTGGTAGTATGAAATTCTATGGTATTGATAAAGGTTTTTATAAAGGTTTTAATAATGTATTACTATAATTGATATGTTTACTTTTACAATAGGCCATAAATTATACAAAATATATTCTATGGATAGGGAATACCATAGGAAATCAACGTCCCCGTATTTCTCAGATGGATAATCTTTATCCCTAATGAATTTGGATTATATATTTGGTAGAAATTAATCCATATGATTGATCAATTACTATATCATTTTACTATGGACATATATTTTTAATTTTAATAATTTGGTATATCCTTCCCTAAGTTTAATAGAGCACCACATTAGATGGATTATGTTTTGGTTTTATTTATTTATAGTATTAGGACCATTCACAATCAATTTTATTGAAAATTATAGATTTTGATGACTATATAGTATGTTATTATATATTCAATACTAATGGGTTAGTTCCTGATGATTCCAATATCACCACTCTAGAGAGTGAAGGACTTGATCCTTATGACATTCTGAATATACTCATTAACCATCCCCTAAAAAATTACTCATTTAATGGTTAGATGTAGCTGGTATTTTGATCATTCACACTTCAACCTCTAGAAAAATTTTCCATTGTCATAAAACAATTTCGTATAATTTTTATTGTGTTCAATCCATAACCATATTCTTTGAATTCATGTTGGTCTTTTATTATAAATTATCATGAAATATTTAATATAATTTACCTAAATTAGCCTACATATGTTAGAACCAAATTGCCCTACATTTATGAGACTCTATAATATAGGGTTGATTTTTATAATAGTTATTATTGATATATTTTTGTAGACCTAAATTATTGATAATAGTGACCTCAAACTAGGGATTACAATCAGGTTGGTACACTTATTTTGCGGTGGGAGTACCATAGTTATGATATTTAGTGGTGATTGTGAGTAGGATAATCAACAAAACTTTTCTAGTATGATATTTTGGAATATATCCCAATTGAATATTATTTATTCCCGTAAAATTATTAAGATAATATGGAATTTTATAATAGCTACATACGATGTAGTAGCCATAGGTAGTGTGAAAACATTAGTCAAGCACCATCAAAGTTAAAAAATATTGTAATTTCCCTATAATGAGTTCTATGTGTCCGGAATTGGGGAATATTGATGTTGATCAATATTAATTGGTCTGACTGCAAATATGGCATCTTAATGGTCATTATTATTTCTGATGATAGGATACTCCTTGGGGATTAAAATGTGGTGGATATTACTAAACCACCTTAAATAACCAAAAACATATATTATTAGGGGAAGGTTTCACCAAAATGTACTAATGAATGAAAATAATTTTGTATTGAAGTGGTGATAAGAATATTGTTCTCAGAAAATTATCTATATTACTAGAGTCTCATATGTGGGATATGCTTTCATTGTCCACTTAAAATGAATTTCAAAAAATTATAACAAAATTTTCTTATTATAGTGGATGAAAATATGGATGAACCTCTTTCAGATGGCCATCATTGGGGTATATTGGTGATATAACTAATAACACATGGGGGATGAATTTTTAGTCACCTTCTAATAATTTCATTAATTCACTATATATGTAAATCTATTGGTGTCTGCAACATCATGAGTATCTCTTCTACCTACTCACCTATTTGTATTTGAAGGAGAGAATCCCATAAGAAATAATTGCGGTTGTTATTCTATAGGATATGTGTATATTAAGGAATGGATATATTAATTTTTTTAAACTAAATATTGATCTCCATCTAACTATTACATAATATGGGATATATTCTAGGTTGACCACTTCTATTTTTGATGCATAACTCTTTAAAAAAACTCATTTAATAACTATTAAAGGATAATTAAATTAATTCATGTTCAACAATTCTATTGGTGATTTATGATTTATCAAGTTAGTCATTCAGTAACTGTTTTGGTCCAAAGGGGTCAAATTATGTGGAAAAATTCTATTTCAAATGCCTTATAGAGGATATCTACTTGCATGAGTGTAATGGTTATGGTCTATTTCATATTTTCCATCGTTACAAATGTCAGTGGCCCATCAAAATAATATTGATAGTGAATGAGTTATAAATTATAATTATGGGATTAGATTTTGTCTAATCTGACTTTGAATCATATTTTCTAGGTCAATACACTTTTAGTGTTTTTATACATTCTTGGGAATCCCTTCATGATTCCATCCTCATTTACCTCTATTAAATATGTGACTTTGTTTCTAAATAGGATGAGAACCTTTTTAGTTGTAGTGGAGGACTATTTCAATCATCGGTAGATATGCTTTTTATCTTCCTTTTATCATCACACGAGTGTGTCTAATGATCACTAAATTAGGAGACTGAAATAGGCCTATTATATTCAATATTTAATTAAGGTTTGTTCTGTAAGTGTAAATCACCACATAAAGACTATTTTATCAATAACATGTGTTTACACGAGGAAACTGATATTCCTCACTGAATGAAAGATGGTCATCATTTGCATTCCCCATAAATAAGTATACGCTGTAATATTGGTTTCATAATAAGTGGTTATGTTTTCACATATTAGGGCACGTGGAAATCATAAAATCATTCAACTAATAATTTTTTATTTTGATTAAAAAATATAAAGATATATTTTATGATCTTCCTCATGTATATATATAATTGTATCTTATTCGTTTCACATATGGAAGGAAATTTTGTTAATTTCATATAGTATGGTTTGATTATATGAATTCATCTTGTCCATCAATTAGTGAATCATATATTCAACACATTATTAAATAATTTTCATCTAATTATATTCAAAAAATAAATGATTTTAAATATTATTAATTTCATATAAGGGATACAAGGTAAATGTCTTCCTATGGAAAAAATGAATATGTATACATTTTTAATGTGTCTGAGGGAGGAAATCCGGAAATGGAATGCGGTGGGGATTTTTATGCTTTTATTTCCAATGGGGGTTAATTGGTAGTTTTTTTTATTTATTAGAATTTGATTTGATTTATATTATACCACCTCTTGAAGTGGAGTTTTAGTAGATATTATTTTAGATTTAATACTCATGGTGTTTTCTGACATCTTTTTTTTGAATTAGGATCAAAACCCATATTGATTGAGCTTTCACATTATATACTTCATATGATAGAAATGATCCATCTAATTTAATTTCATCTAAAAGGGATGAACATTTAATGAAATGTGAGACTATAATTTATTTAATGATTCTGATGCATTTGAATTCTTATATTCTCAATGGATGAAAATTATATATAACCCTGTGTTAATAAATTTCTTCCCAGACCATGGAATATGAAGAAATATTAGAGACATAAGGATTTAATTAAATTTATTGATATGTATTTTTCATGGGTGAATCTGCATACGGTTATTTTTGGTCATATAATCCATAAATTCCTGTGAAATATTATATATAAATAGGAAAAAAATTGGTTCCGATAAAAAAATATCATTAATTATTGTGTTCTTGTAAGACCATGAATTTTGTGATACATTATTCATTTGTTATATGTTCATTTAATATATAGAGTACTATTTAAAAAACATTCCCCAGTGCCTTCCAGTTCATTAAATATATTCTACATAATAATTACCATAACAAACTAAATATATATATATATCCATTGATGTTTCATATATAGATATTTTTGTGGCATGAATCTGGAAGTATCATATTTCCTAATGATTAAAAATAAATAAAATTTAAAATACACTCAATTTGAGATGTTTCATAATTATAGGACTTGTAATTCCAATACATCCTTGGTATATGCAATAGTTACACATGTTCACATCTAAAATATACTTGGTCTTTATACATATGGACTCCACGATGTACATGGTTTAATGAGAATCATGTCAAACCCTGTATTATTACACCATTTTTCTGTACATTTCCATTGATTCGTCTTCGATGAATGTTATTTAAATGAATGGTAATATTGAAAATTAATGTTATATCTACCTATTATTTAATTAATTGGTTATTTATACTCATAATAATAATTATATTAATAATTAATTTTTATTTATAAATTTTAGGAACATTATATTCAAATTACATAGTAATTTTAATCATTTACCATTTTACTCTTCTAATTTATATATGTTTTACTAGTACAGAATTGGTGTCTATTTTCTAAATAAACCATGAATCTGTTATAGGATATTTTATTTTTGGTAAAATTATTGTGATAATAATTAGATATGGTCATAGAATTTGTTTTAGCAGACTTGTGTTCAGTAAATATATTTATGGATACTTTTAGATTGATATAAGTGAGTTTTTGTTGGTTGAGATGATATGTAAGAGTAACATTGTTTGTCAACAATTAAATAAAATACTATATTAGGAAACTTATATAGTGTATCAAAATATTTATAAGTAATATTCTCATTTATATAAATTACTCTAATAATCTAAAGGATAATATATATAACATACATAATATATAAGAGTATATTATATCATACGTAATTATATTATGAAGATAAGTCATATGAACCCTAACGTTTTATTGGATATATAATTTTATGATTGAGGATAAGTAATAGTTACATATGCATTTTAAAAATGTAAAAAAAATTATAATCTAATGTAAGAGTTCATATGATTTCAAATGTTATAAATAATATTATATTTTATAATTTTTTGTTTTTCTATTACAAATAAATATCATAATCCATTAAGATAATCCAAATTAAAGACACTATCAATAATGATATTTTTTAAAATATATATATATTGGTATTTTATGAAATATTAATCATAATGATTTATACATGTGAGCATGTACACATAGGAAAAGAAGGTATTGAATTTGTAGTATATATTCTAAAAAAATAATTTATTTTTTGGGCAGTCTTAAATGAAAACTATCTGATGAATATTTTTCATGATCTATTTATGTTAATTCATCAAATTCAATGGGGTAGTTTGAACTCAATTTATAAAAAATGAATATTTAATACTTTTTGGATATTGTTGACCTGCAATAATTATTGTGTATCATATTTAAAATTATATAAGAGTTTCTAATTTTTAATAAAAAATTTCTTATTCCTGGTAATGGTGATATTTAAATTGAATGAATTATGAAAAATGAAACAGATAATTTGAAATATTATGTGGATAACGGTTAATTATATCAAATTTCATACTATGATATATGGATAAATATTATCCTAAATTTAAATATAGGTTCAATTAATTCTTGATATTATGAGGTCTCATGAGAATGTATTTGGTTAAAGATAAGAATCATATAATTAATTGATGAAATTTTTATTTTCTAGTTTAGAAACAAATTTTAATAATGATTTATCTAGTATAATGAATTTATGGGATACTATATTTATGACAAAAGCAATAGGTTAATTGAATATTCCTCCCCGCTTATAACCAAGTAATTTTGTTAATGAAATTTTTTTGATGACTATACTCAGAAATTTCAAGTACATAGTGACACATATTAGAGAATAATCATATATAAATCATATTATCCACGTTTTTAACATTAATATATAAATACATGTGAGTTTTAATTTTTTATTTAGGGAATCCTTCCTTTATCCAGTCAATGAGTTTTATTTCGGTGTAAAACTAATTGTTTTTGAAAAATTGATTTCTCACAGATTCTAATTTTTAATTATCCAATTTAATCTGGAATTTCTGTGATAAAAATTATAATTAATGTTTCCACTAAAATTAAATTCCTTTAATAATGATCATATAGATAAATAATAATACAATCATATTTGGTGGTATATAACTACTTTTTGTGTTTAACTGACCCAAATAACCTATCAAAGAAGTACCTAACTTCAACTTACATATATCCAAAGGACATTCCTAATCATTATAAAATAAATAATAGCACCTTTGTATCAAATTCCATATATAGTGAATGATATATCCTAATAGAGATAAGAAAACATTACTATATATACATAATATTAAGAAATGCTGAACGATTTAGGAATATATCATAACATATAAAAAAATGAGTGTCATACAAATATAATAGTTTGAAAAAAATCTCCGAGGAACATGTCCTAAATTAGAGGACATAAAAGTAAAATATCTATTCAAATATATACTAGTGATAATGTTGTGTACCTCTCAAATTTGCATTATCAGTTTCCCAAAACCTAGCTGAAAGAAAACCACTCCTTCTCTCTGCAGTGCCTTTCCTTTCCCGGAACCAAAGTCAAAACCACTTATATGAACCACCATTGAGGTATGTATGGTGTGTTCTAAAAGGATCAGTTATTTATGACCATGGGGTTACATGTCAATAATTTGAAAAATAATCACACCATGATCAATTTAAAAGAAAATAAGGCATGATAACAATGAAACATTTTTTATATCTAATTTGATTAAAATATTTTTTATTTACCCTTTGTCATCATTTCCAAATAAATAAGGTAAATCTATTTCAAATAATTTCATAACCAAATATCAAAACCATTATATCATACAAAAAATCAGATTACACATATCATATCAAATATGTGTATGTAAAAAATTGTACAAGCCAAATGAATAATCATATGTAATATCCTGCTAAGGAACACAATTGTTAAGGATACCTAGGATACTCATACCTAACATAGAATATCACATACACATAAATACACAAGACATATTCATCAAGTGTAGAGATCACAGGAGAACCCAATCAAGTGAACTATAAAACAGGTATAATAAAATAATCAAAAAATTTCTTTGGGATTAGAGATATGCTCCACGAGACAACCCCCAGACATTGGACATAAACTTGTAATATACTATTTAATTTATTACACAAAAATTCCAAGGAGCTCTATTTTCTATACCAGATCAACATAAAATTTCATATTTTCATGATTTGAAAAAATTAATAATTTATAGAAAATCCAATATCATATTCCAAAACCAAGAGAAATCCATCTATTTTAAAAATCTAGTTCCCCACACATAAATTAGTCAGTAATATCATTCCATTTTATTTAATAAAACCATTTATCAATAATATGGTCAATGTAGTTCTCTAACATAGCCTAGTTCCAGAACTACATTCCTCAAAACTTGGGTCACCCACACCCTCAAAAAATTACCTCAACAAAAGAGGATTTGGAATAGTCAATAGAGGCCCTAGAATCTATCTTCATATCATAGAATTGTTGTAATTCAAAAAAAAATTATGGATAGAGTATTGGAAATAAAACATACATAACAAATGAAAACCCTTAATATCACATATAACGAGTAAAATCACCACTAAAATAATTTATCACCGTGAATATATATTGATAGAAGAGTAAATATCAACAATAATCAGGAAAATTCAATAGCCGAATTAAAAAATAGTTCCTTGATTAACATAAAAAAAGAAGAAAAATCCTTAATCACCAGAAAAGACACAATAATATCAAATCACATATTAATCACCAAATAAATAAATATATATTTAATGGGGAACCTCAAAATAATAGGAAAATGTATCTATGTCACGATAAAGGAGGCTTGTTGAAGAATGAGAATATAAAATCATTTGGGCGGTACCATAATAGGCATTTCTGAAAAAATTAACAAAACTATAATCCCATTAACACACATGTAATCCATTATACATGTAAAAAGTTAAATAACTCTATCACATTCTTCTTAAAAATAAATCATTTTTCCAAACGGGTAATGTTACAATAACATGGATTGTATTCACAAAACACTTCATACCAGAATAAATGAATCAACCCTTCAGAATTTTCATGTCATGTATAACCACTACAAAATGTGTATTTCAATATTATGCATCTATAACATCATATTACTAATAAAAATCCCAATAAAATTTATACATTCCATGAATATGGGTAAAATTATATAAATCCATTACATAATTTGACTCAAACTCTTTTAATTCAAACAAACATACATCCTCAAATATTATGTCATTTTTTCAATAAATTTTCTCCATATTCAATATTACTAATATGCACCAAATTAAATAGGAAAACATGATTATTTTAAAATGATAAAATATTTTTGGATACAATATGATACAAAATCACTAATATAATACATTCAATCTATGGTAAGTCATGTTGATGAATGATGTCTGGTAAAGGGGTGAGTCCACAGATCTCTTATCAACAACTTCTTCTCCCATGTGTCTATAGAATATGATCTATGCCTCTATGAAAATATGGATAATGGTATTTATTTACCATGTAATAATTTCACATGATAGTAAATGATCTAAATTTGTTCCCAAATAAAAGAAACATATACATCCAACTCAATCTCTTCCCAACTCTGAATGTGAGAGGAAACATGATGGTATATTATGAGATGAGATATGTTGAAAACATAATAAATTATAGTCATCAAATATAGTAATTCCAATAAATAATAAACCTTCCCAAGCCACTAAATGATCTCAATTTGTCTTGTATATCTTGAAGAAAAATATCCAAATTTTTTATGATGATATTGAAAAAATTGAAATGAAACATTCAAGAAAACCCTATCACTAAAAAACTCAAATGGATGATGGTATAATCAATATAATATATATATTTTTGACACGTATCTATAATAAAATATCAACATATATATTCTATCCTCATAGACATATCTGGAACTGAACATTGATCAACCAAAGAAGCTTCACAGACCATTTCACAATAAAGAGGTTATCTTAATGGGTGAACATAGAAATAATTGAAATAATCCACTCAAATTGATTAGTGATAATTTTTTTTAATGAAAATAAACAAATCACATATGTATATCTGATGATCATCCAAAATCGAATGCACGTGAATATATAATAACCTTTAAAATCTGAATATAATGTTGTATTTCCCAGGCTGTCTATGGATGATATGATTTATGAAATCCAACCAAAGTCCCCCTGAACACATGGTGACTTATCCCAAACCATGAATTAATACATGGATATATATATAGGATAACATAACACAAGACCACATATAACATCAATACATCCTAAAAATACCTCATATCCAGATCTTTAAAATATTATGTGTACTTGATCAGAACAAAATGTCATTATTTTTTCAACTGATCAATCAATTCCAAGATACAATTCCTTACATTGGGATTTTAGATTAATATAATAAAAAACCATAAATAAATAACCCAATTTTGAAACTGGAACTAGAAATGGGAGGATAAAATTAAAAAGTTTCATTTCCACATCCTTAATTTGTTATATGGTATAATAGTGGATACATAATCGAAAATTTGATGATTTATACCGAACAACCAAAATTGACGTCTGATGTCATAACAGAACATTGTAGTTCATAGATGAATAGTACATGAGGTAAATTGAAAAAAAACTCATCATAGATATTTTGCAGAAAAAACAATACCTAAAACTGAGAATAACACAAGAACTGGTAGACCAACATCAAATAGTCTCACCACCATATGGGGTTACTTAAATTCCTATGAACTAATAACATTTCTACTTAATATTACAAATATACTCAATGATATATGATAATAACTGATAACTGTTAAAAACCATGTTCACATCCAAGTGAAACTGAGAAAAAATCACCACTGGGTTAGATTCATAATTCAATTATACAATAGTTCCCAATGCCAGTTTACGGTAAATAGAATGTGAAATGGAATTAATCTTCCATAGGGTGTAAAAGATATCTAATTCAAGTTTATAATGGTATTCTACCCACCTCCTTTATCTATGATTCAATTCCTTTATATAAAGTATATATCTAAAAATTTATTGTCATAATATATTGTTATCCTTTTATAGAAGGTTAATAACTCCAACACTGTGGTGCATGAAAAAACTGTCGAATGCACTAAATCTTGTGTAGGTTAATTTATCTCATGTAGTAAGAGAATATGTTATCCTGAACACATTACATTATTATATTGCATGATCAGACAACCAAATCCAGTTTCAGAAGCTTATCATATAACCATATTATCCATACGGAGCTGAGGTATAAAAAAAATAAAATCCAATGTCATAAGACATTTCATATCATCAAATGAAGATTTTCAATCATCATCCTATTTTCATTTCAACCACATTGAAAAACGATTAGTCATTTGTGACATAATCTTTGATAAATCCAAGATGAGGTACCTATAATAACCCACAAGACCAATAATTCTCTACATTTCAAAGGCATTTCATGGTTATTCTAATGAAAATATTGCAATTACATTCTTATAACCAAATAATATTCCATGATCATAAATAATGTGCACTAAGAATTTCACATACTGATTCTTGAAGATTAATTTTGAAATCATTCCAAACAAATAATGAATCATCAGAACTCCCAAAAACACTATCATATGGTTCTGATGATATATCTCAGATCATTATTAAACCAGAATATCTTCTATAAATAGAGACATAAAAAAATATAATGATTGATTGGAAATATGAATATTTAATGCTATTTATTTTTTTGAGAATTAATCTGACCAAAATTCATCCAAATATATTCCTAATTTTTATACTTACTCCAAAACTCTATTTTTTCAAATCACTCTCACAAAATATAATATGAGGATAACATAACGAAAGTTTAATATTTGAGATCCATTTTACCCTGTTATTCGATAAAAAACCATCCACAAGAGGAAAATGTATCTTTTTATTAATCATTGTTAGGTTCCACATTTCATATTATTTGAATAATAAGAGTAAACCATCAACCCTCTTAGGGAAGGGAATCATGGATGCCCAATAAAATAAACATGGGGGAACAAACCCCTCTCACCACCAGATCATCCAATTTAATCTTGATCTATCTCATCTCTAATTGTGTAATATGAAAATATGTTATCATATTAAGTGGAATCCTTAGAAATATGGTCAATTTTAAATTATACTTCCCTCTCTGGAGGAAGCTTAAAGAAAATTTATTAATTTTTTTTATGAAAATACCGAAGAATAGTGGAATGATCCACAACATAATAATCATAATCATGAAAAACTATGGTAACAAAAAAATAGTTTAAATATAATTGTAGGAATGCAATGAACGACTATACAATGGATCCCAATTTACCAGAAACACCGGAGAGTTCTCCTGAGTAAGAGGAATCAAGAAAATATGAGGATAAAAACAAACATCAACACAGTGACCAACATGCCAATTTATCCTAATAATGATGTAAATAGATGTCTATTGGGATCTAGAAAATAATAGACTCTATCTATGTTCCCTATTGGTAGTTCGAAAGATTGACACCTAAACCAATGGACATTCCTTTTCCTAATAGGTGTCTATAACTCCAAAATAAAGGATATGAGTTACATTATAATTGTAATCAAATCAAAAAAATTCCCATATATTAATGAGTGGGAAGAACCTATATCTAAAAAACAATCACTACTGAGGATTCAATAAGGATGGTACTTCACAATGTTGTCAGACCTGTGTCCACATCTGCGTGAAACTCATTAACTATGTGAAGTTGATTCACGTATATTGTTTGTGCCTAGATCCATGTATTAATTGTATCAACTATTTTGTTGTATTATTTTTATACAACGATCTCAATCCATATTTTTGTGTAAAAAATAATTGTATATGACCACAATGACAATAGATATAATATATATTTATAGGTGGAATTCAACACTATATTGGGAATGGATTGTCTCTCATTATATAGAACATATATCAACTATCGAGAAAATGATAAATCATTTCATATTACAAATCATCCCATGCTCCTCTAAAAATACAGGGAAGATCGTTAATATCAATTTTAAAATCCATCAATTGTTTGGGTGTGGATTCGATGTGAAGAATCATACCACACCCAAATTATTGATTAAAAGTATGTTTTCAACCAATGGTAAGTTCCCATTATGTTGGAATATAATGATGTATTTTTTTGAAGATTTACCTAAAATCAACTTCTTCACGAGGTTGAGTTATCAATATAACTCATACACATAGCTACTTCATTCCCAATGTTTCCCTAGATGATGACTTATTTTCTTGTAGAGGAGTTAAATAAGAAGACCAAAATGAATTTGGAAAAAGAGTTCATACAAAATAGTGCATCACCTTGGGGTGTTCCAGAACATTTTTTCAAGAAGATAGATGGATCAATGTTGTTGTGTATCGATTATCGAGAACTCAACAAGATCACAATAAGGAACGAGTATCATCTTCCAAGGATTGATGACTTGTTCAATCAACTATGATGATCTTATTACGTATCAAAAGTGAACGATTTTGCTGGATATCATCAGCTAACGGTGAATAAGGAGGATATTTGTAATAATGGCTTCTGTACAAGGTATGGAAACAATGATTTTATGGTGATTCCATTTATGAATACTAATTCCCATTCAATATTATTGGATTTTTTTAAATAGATTATATTGACATTACATTGACAAGGTTATGGAATTTTTTATCGGTGATATTATAATATACACCATGAGAAAGAGGGAACATAAAGAACATATAATGCTTGAGATGGAATTATTAAGCAAGGAGAATTTGAATGCCAAACTAAAAAACTGTGATGTTTGGATGAATAATGTCACATTATTTCAATATGTGATAACAAATTAGGGAATTTATGTGGACCCTTAAAAGGAAATGGTAGTTGAGGAATGGATCGTAACCTCTAGTGTCATAGAAATCCCCAGTTTTCTTTGCATATCAAGGTACAATCGATGTTTTGTGATAAATATATCATGATTGTATAGCATGATTAATAAGTTAATAGGGAGAGTGGTAAATTATGTATGTATGGTCGAATGTGAGGAATGGTTCAATGATATAAAATAATGTCATATCACTACACCTATAATCAAATTACTGAAAAGTGGATAATTTTTTGTGATTTATATTGATTCATTAATGAAATTATTAGGTTGTTTACTTATTCAAAATGATAATGTAATAGAATATTATTTATGAATTTTGATGATCCATGATAATAATCTACCTAATGCATGATCTAGATCTAGATGATGTGATTTTAGACATGATAATATGGATGAACTAAAACTATGGTGAGAACTGCGGAATATATACCAATCATAAGAACCTCAATTATATATTCTCACCAAATAAGAATAGAATAAATCAAAGGAGATGTTTAGAGAAAATAAATGACTATAATTACTCAATTCACTATCATCGTGGAAAAGAACAAAATGTAGTGGATTCTATTAGATGAAACGAACTGACTACTCAATCCATATTCTGGATTGAAAAATACCATATCTTCTTGGATTTGAAATGAATGGATTTGAAAATCAGAATGGTAGGGACTAATTGCTACATTTCCCAAATTATTTCCCAACCATCTATCAAAGGGGTTATTAAAGAGGCACAAATGGATGATGCAATGATACAAAATAAGGTGAATGTAGTAGTGAAATGGATGTTTCAAGAGTTACATATCAATGATGATTGTGTAATTTAGTTTGGAACGAAGATCTATTTTCCTTCAGCACCTAGGATAAAGAAATACCTATTGGAAACTGAACACAGATCAACATTCTCTCTCTTTCCCAGGAGAATGATGATTTACCATGATATTCGAGAACACTTATAGTGGGATAAAATGAACAGGTATATGTTGGAGTATATATAAAGGTTCTAGATATGTCAGTAAGATTATGTCGAGTGATTGATGTCCAAATGGTTGATTAAACCATTTCCTATACCGATGTGAAAATAGGAGAATTTCAATATATACATAGTCACGGGTCTCTCGAATACATCCAAAGGAAATATTGCAATATTTATTCTTGTGTACTCACTCCCCACGTCTTCCCACATTATAGCTATTTGGAAATATCAGTCACTTGATAAACATTCAATGATACATGTGATAGAAGTGGTGAGACTATGTGGTGTTACACTCTCAATTGGCTCTGATCATGAACCCAGGTTCACATCAAAATTTGGGAAGAGTCTTCAACATGCTTTAATTACTGAATTATATTTTATCATAGTCTATAAACCCAGGATAATTGGCAATAAGAAATGACTATTCAAATTCATGATGATATGCTAAGGGAATTCCCTTTATAATTATATAAGGTAAGATATCATCATCTTCCTTTGGTTGATTTCTCATAAAAAACACTAATTCTATAATATCTAGATTTCTCTATATGATGATCTGTTTGGAAGGGACATAGAACTCAAATATACTAGGATTAGGATGTAAAAATATAGCCACATAGACCTAATATTTCACAATAGATGATGGAGAAGGTTCAAGCCATCCAAAAACATATCAAAGCATCTTAAAGATGGGAAAAGTGCTATGCTGACAATCATCAAAGGGAGTTGGTGTTCAACATTCGAGATAAATTAATCATTTAATTACCACCATGGAAGAGATTTATGTATTTGGGAAATAAAGGTAACATATGAAAAAGGATCATTGGCTCCACTAAGATTCTTGTCTCAAGGGAACCTTGGCTAATTAGAATGAACGTCAACTGAGTATGGATAATTTTCATGATGTTTACCATTTACCACTCCTATGTAAGTACATACAAGATCCCTCAAATGTACAAAACTGAGAGGTGATACATCTTGGAAATGATCTCTCTTATGTGGAGAAGCTAGTAAGGATTATGGACAAGAGAGATATGGTTATACACAAAAAGATAACCCACCCTGTAAAAGTGATGTGCAAGAACAACATATATGTAGAAACAACATTGGAATCAGAGGATGTGATGGAATATAAGTACCCTCACCTACTTATTTATATTGAAATTTCGATGGAGAAATATAAAATGGGGGAAGAATGTAAGGACCCGTATATATATATGTAATTTATCCCTTTATATAGTAATGTCATATAATATAAATCACATAAAATCTGATAGACACATAATAAATACATTATAAATGAATAATTAGTGAAATAATAAGTATTAATTTATGTTGAGGAACCTATATCGATGAAATAGTAACATGGCCTTAAGAATAGTAATATAGACATTATGAATAGTAATCTATAGCCAAATGAATAGTAACTCCACTCTAGAATATATATATACAATTTTAGCATGTTATAATCAAAATTATGGTATAATTATATAATCAACTAAACAATTTATTTTTTTATAAATAATTAAATAATTTATTGAATTTTTGTAAGTCATAAGTAATTAATTAAAATTTTATAATTTCTTTCAAATTTAAAAAAAATCCCAAAATGTATCTATAAATTAATATTTTTATTTCATTTTATTTTATGATATTTTTAAGATACCTTATGTAATTTTTCAATGTTTTAAAAATGCAATTATAATTTTGAAATAAATACTTTCCATGTAAATGATAAGTTTAATTAACAATTAAATTATTAATATTAATTATATTAATCTAATAAAATGGAGATAAATTTTTAATTTGACATGTTGGAGAAGAGTTAGGTTGAATTTTCTGTGTTTTTTCTAAAATAGATGAATTTTATATTATTAGTAAAATATGTTTATTTACAATAAATTTTATGTACTTTAATTATGGAGTCATAGTTGATGTACAGATGATGGAAGAAAAAAATATCAAACACACACTTATTATTTTAATATATTTAGAGATAGTTTTCAGACTACTCATTGTATTGATGAAAAATTAAAAACTAGTGAAAATAATAATGAGAAAATGCACCTCTTGTCCACTATAAATACAACCCCATACACCTTGTCTGTAATGACCCGGTTATTCTTATTGGCTTCAGAGTCTAAAAAGCCTTCACTAGGCCTTAAGCTACATCCCCGAGGCAACAAAGGCTGGAAATAAATACCGAAGTGTTTCAAAACTAGTGGGGGATCATTTACCCTTTTTAAAAATACCACAAAACCAACAATCATAACCAAACTGATCAACTAAATGATGCATGATAAAATCTAAGATGAATCAACCATTTATTCTATCATAACCAAACAAAATTACCATAGTGGAAACCAATACTAAATCAAAGTAAACAGTGGATAGGCAAACTAAAAGACTATAATAAGACAACCCATCTCTATACTATACAAGGTCTAAGCTCCAACATAATGAACTAGCCCATGTATGACGAAGTAGTTCTATAAACATGTTACACTTTACCTTTGGCAACATCCCAGTACATGACATCTGCAAAAGAACCAACGTTCTAAAGAAGGTGGTGAGTAATGAAACTCAGTAGGTTTCCCCGATGACATCCCAACCCATGCCTCAAGGATAAAACATGTTAGCACATTTATATAAACCAATTTATATAAATCAAAATTCCAAAACAGATCACAATATAACAAGTTCCAAGTCAAATCCATTTTCCAACAAAACCCATCTTTCTCAATAAAATAAACTAAGAAAAGTTTCCAATCAAATTCACATACCCATTTTGGGACATTCATTCCATTTCACAAATCTACACAACAACCCATGCATGTAACCTAGACCTCCCTATACTCACGAGTGATGAGTTATCCTTCCACTAAGTCGTCAATTAGTGGACTACCTTGACGGTGGTACTTCACTCCCTTTTCCGTCCAAACCTTTTGATGGGGGTACTTCCCGCCCTTATCCATCCCAACCTTTTTATGGGGGTACATCTTGCCCTTATTCATTCCAATGCATATGAACACACACCACAACCCATGAAAATTCATGCCAAAACCATGTGTGTACAAAACAATTCAATAAAGCCATAATCCTTTTATTGAATCCCACTTTCATTAAGCACCAAAACCATAACATGTTTAAAATCAGCATTTTAAATTCACTTCAACAAACAATCTCCATCACCCGTTACTTAAAAGGGGTTTCAACCATTATTTTAGAGTAGATAAATAAACCATTTCAATCAATGGAAAAAAATTTGAAATTAAGCCTTCAAGTTCTAAGAAATTGGAATCGAAAGTGAAGCAACCTACCTCAAAAATTAGGAGAAACCAACCAAAAAATGAAGAACGCCAAAAAAACCGAGCCAACTACTCCCCAAAACCTCCTTAGATTCCTTCCCCTAGCACCAAAAAAACAAAAACCTGACTTAAAAGTCATCCACTACCATAGATATACCCACGTTGGGCATATATATAAGGATCCATCAAGATGGAAGATGGAGATCTACGAAAAATAATGTAAACAAGACCAACCTCGATCAACTGAACACTAAAAGACAATTCAAACCTCTGGATTGCTTCCAAAATGTCTGGTAAGTGTTCTCCCACCTTTACCAGAGATAAATCCCAAGTTAGGGCCAACTAAAAGAAAAAACGAGTGGGTTTAATGATTTATTGGAGTAGATAATTAATAATAGGATCTAAGTTAACCTCGTGCATGGTTAGTATGCACAACTAGTAAAATCGTGTGCTAACCGTGCGTTAGTCACTGGTATGAAGGGGTGCTCCGCACAGCCTCCTTGAATAGTTTTCCCAAACCGTGCACACACTATGCAGTCTCCTCTGTCCAAAGTGACCTCCACCTGCACGGCTTCTACATGGTTTGGGCAACCCGTGCGAAGCCCGTGCGTCACCCCTTTTTTCTCTTTAACACATTAAAAGTATCCAAAGTTTCCCAACCATTTATCATATGCATCATGTACTTAAAAATCATAAAACAAGGGTTATTTACTAGAAATCGGGGGTACTACATTGTTCCCTCCGACCTCTCTAGCTTTTATCCTTATCTAAATTCTTCCAAACCATCTCCCCAAGCCCCTCTCCCATGTACTAAATATCCTAGTCAAATGAAAACACCATAATAATAAGCTATGGTTGTTCCAATGGAGGAAAAATAAAAAAGGTAAATATTCATCATTTTTCTTCTCATTTATTTCCTATTTCATTTATATTCTTGTCTAATACATAACTTATCTTATCCAAATTACAATATAATTCTAGTATGTTTGATAAATTTTAATGATATCATGTTAGGTTGTCATCCATCATTTAACTCCTCCATCTATCTCCCTTATTCAAAAATGAAATCATGGCTTCTGACATGTCAATTTGCCAACATCGTGGGAAATGGAAATTCATTTTCCTATTAAACCTTCTAGGTTTGTAATAAAACCATTATAATCTTTTTAAATGATATAAAGTGTATTTTAAAACCCTTTTTAATGTTATATTTGTATCATATAAACCTTGTACCAAATTATAATACAAAAAGAGTTCGTTGCTATCAAAAAACCTCAAAAAATATTCTAAAATGATCATCATTAACTTGTATCCAATGATAAATCCTCATAACATATAACCAAATTATATATAATATCAGTAAAACATATAGAAAATTATTTATAACATATAATAGTAATTATGTATTTTTATCCATATTTTATAAGAACGTCCATTCAGGTATACAAGTGCACTGAACATGAAATCCTTGAAAATGAATGCTCGCAAATGGTGAAAATAAACTATATAAATCATCATAAATACAGAACATTAACTAAATAAAAACATAATTAATAATATTTATTTATAAATATTTATTAATATTTTGAATAATAAATATAATTTTATTATTTGGCACACTAATATGGAAAATGAATTTGGAGTCCAGGTAAAGCAAATTTTTTAACATATCTTGATTTCATTGGGGTTTCCCTCTTTCGACCCATTTCTGTATAGATACTACTGAAATATCATTTCTTGATCATTATATTGATTTTTTGGATATAATTTTTTTCATCTTGAGTTTATGAAAACCACAATGTTTTCAAAAAGAACACTTCTTAAAAAATACACCTTTTACTTCTCAAGATTGTTTCTTCTTCACTCAAGTTCGATGATTCTAATATTAAGTATGTTAATCCCTATTTCATTTTGGAATAAAAATTATATTAATTTATTCTTATTTAATGAAACCCATTCCTTTAAAATAGATATATTTTGTTCATGATTTATATATATGTTATGTATAATGCAAGATAATGTAATTTTTGTGATGTGATAGGTGCACCAAGAATTATGTTACACAATGTAAATGATAGGATGTGATTAGTGTGACGAAAATTATTTTAACATACAATGAATTGTATAATGTGATTTAACTCATCAAAAATGTGAAATATTATGGAAAATGATTATACGATTTTTTATAACTATGTGTGGTAGTTGACATCTATGATAGGAAGATTAATTGTTATACATTACCACATTCCATGTATTTTCCTAATACTTCCTATCATGATTATTATTCTATTAATTTATTATGATGATAATTATTATTTCCACCATGGGATATATTATATCATGTTCTTATTTATCCACTTATTGGGATTTTATGACACCGATTTTTGATGTATATCCATTACTGATGACTTGTAATAATGGTAATTCTACGTCCAAAAAGAACCTAGAGGGAAAGGAATTAAATAAATGTTAACGATTAAATTATTAAAAGTTATGTATGGTCCTACTTTTCCCAATATACTAAACATTTGGATCCAATTCATGTAATGTTTTTATATATTTTATCATCAAAAAGGTCAAAACAGTGTTGTAAGAGAATGAAGGGTCATTATATGATATATACCAAGAATGTTTTTAAATATTTATTTATGAGTTTTATTAAACAAAAAACCTTTTTCTTCGAATATATTTGGCTTATAATTAAATTAAATGATAGTAAAATGAAATTTGAGGGTATGTTACTCAGGAATATAGTTTATCGTAATTATGGACTCCAACATGTCAATGAGAGAGTTATAGAAAAAGAGAAGATGATTAATGTTCCTATACTAAGTATATTGTAAATTCAGATTAGATGAACGTGTAATAATCACGTTTTTATTATATTAACAACACTCAATATACAATGAATTAATATGATAATAGTAATTTTCATATAAAATATGATTTATATTGTTATTAGCATAAAATAGATTTTAAAATATGTTACATAAATATAAAATTCATAAAATAAATATTATAAAAATTAACAATATCCATAAAAAATCATTATTGAAGCAATAAAAATCATGATAAAGGTAATTTTATATCATTCTATGTTCTATGATATTTTAAAATACAGTTTTTAGTAATATAGTGGAAAATGTAATCATAATATATTTCTAGAATATTTGAATATTTTACTAAACACAACACATATTATAAAATATTGTAACGGTATAAAATACAGTACTAGTTATATTGATATAAATCTTATGTATACTGGTACAACATTCAAATTCTATATTGCAAATGAAGGAATATATTATGTGGGTGTTATTTAATTTTATTGCGATGTAATAACAAAAAGATACATGTATTGATAAAAAATAATTAAATTTAAAAACTAAATATATATTTTTGTACTCTATATAATTATATCCCAAAATTGTCAAAAAAGGTTATTGAAAAGAAGAATGTATTTATAATCTTACATTACAAACACTTCATGCTTTCAGAGATGATAAATTCCAGAGAAAAGGAATAGCAGAGAAGTTACTTCATTTTGAGGAAGCTATTAAAGATACAAAAAGGTGAAATTTAGGAATATAAGATAGTGGTTGTTTATCCCCCATGAAATGAGGCGATGTATTCCTGGGGAACATAGAATTTGACATGTTTGGTTCTTTTACCCATGGATGTGAGTGATCCACTGAAATTATAGTATATTTGTACAACTAACATAAAAGTAGTAAAATCAAATTTCCATGATATTATATTTTTATTGAATTATACATTCTATTTTGAATGATTCCATAAATCTAAATGATTGTAATAACATTATTTTCACTATTTAATAAATCAGTAAAAATAATCCTAAGCTTTGAAGAGTTATAACTATGTTTAGAAGAACTAGTTGTAATATTTTTGAAATTTCAAAGCCTAGTGATTCAATATAATAAAATAAAATAGAGAGAATAATCCTTGACATAGAGGAATTGGTCATAATATTCCAGTATATGTGAAAAATATATAAAAAGGGATCTATGTGAGATATTATAATAATATTTTAAAAGAATTGTAGACTACTATTGAAACATTTTAAAAGGGGAAATGTTACAAGGAATCAATATAAGAGTAATGATATAGTGCTCTAATCCACCTCAATTAACTCATTTTGATTTATATGGTATAATGTGATGTTATTATACTAATGGATATATTTATTGTATTCATTTAAATGTTTCTTTCTAATGGGTAACCATCTTAAATTAATAAAGAATAATTATGATGCTATAGTATGTTAGAAATTTATATAAGGAATAATTAGATGCATATAGGAATGATTTTCATAATATTATTAACTAGTAATTATGGAGAGTATAAAATAATTGATACTATATCATGTATTTTTTAAACCATAATTAATTTTGAGAACAATCCACATCAAACAACATTATAAAATATAGTTTTTGACTTTAGTAATTTAGGGCATGTTGAAATAATAAGAATATTCGCACATACTGTTTGTCAAAAAAAATTATTATATATATCAATGAACTTTGTGTTATGGAATGAAGTATCAAAGGTAATTGATTTAAAAAAATTTATGGGTACATTTATTTAGGATGAGATTGAAAAACATGTGATCGAAAACTAGCATTAGTTTGTACATTATTTTTTGGAGATATTTTTGAGAGTAGACCCCATTAGAATACATAATGGTGATGGAATTGAATAAATAATGTATTTTATATGGAATACAAAGTGAAATTTATTACTCTAGGATTATAGTGTAAAACAATAATTATATAAAAAATAATAAAAAACAATTAATCCTTAATGATAATGTTGAAAAGAATATTCTGAGGCTAGAATATGATTCAATACTAGATCAAATTGATTATTTTTATGTAATTGAAATTAAAATATTCTAAAAGATAATGATTAAAAAGTATTTCTATATTTTACATCATACATAATATTATTTTTCAATGTTTCTATTTTATTTTTTCATTTTTTTTATAATATGAACATATATACAAAACTCATGTGATAGATCTATTAAGATGCATCAATATTATTTTATTGATAACTAGAGATTTAATTCATTTATAATAGTTAATTATGGGAGAGACTATAAAATTCATATTTAGATCTATTATTATAATAAATGGTTGTAATTCACCCAGAAATATTTAATTATACAATATTTTTATGTCATGATATTTATCTCATTGAAACTTCTTTGAAATTTTGTGTGTTGTGATGTTTAAATCAATTATTTGATGGATTATTAAAAACCCAATAGAAATTAAAATGAATGTTGGAAGAAAAATAAATATGACGAAACAAAATTATAGATTTGGGTAAAATAAATCCATCATCTGACTCAGCAGAGCATTATGTGAAAACTAAAGAAGGTCTACACAAGTTTCATGATGCAGACAAAATGTTTAAATCTGGGTTCAAGACTTTTGGATGGACAGAGAGACATATCTCAAGAACCATGCAAAAATGGAAATGAAAATGGATATTATTTGAGCATAAATTAGGTATTCTATAATATCATGAAGCCCAATCTCAAGAAATACTCCGACCTAAAAATATGATGTCACCCTTGTGTGATCATTCTTCACAACTAAGTTATTAGTTGAATGAAAGATATTTTCCCTAACTAAAGCCTTGTGAAATGTTTCTGATGGTTTTCTCTTGGTATTTCTGGCCTCCACCTGAACTAGGTTGATCCTTCAAAAGTCAAAATTCTTCTATATCATGTGTTGTATTTATCTTTCTCAGTAGTGGGAAATGATAGAAGCCACTAGGTTTTTATCTTGCAAGATAGGTTTCCAAAGGGTCCTCCCTTGCGTGGAACTATGATTGTGTAATCCTACCCAATACTATATAATTTGTATTCATTTGATTATAAGAGATAGGAATGCATGTATTGTTAAACATGCAATGAAAACTCGAATTTTGAGTATAACACATGCCTTACATGAAAATCACCCAGTCATGATTTCACCCTACATTGAATCACCATTTATTATCATTATATCAAAGAACCATTTTTAATCCAATTTTTAATGAAAACCTTATAACATTCATGCACATATTGAACAAATCCCTACAATCATGTGCATAATGATTTATCTGTCCTTCATGATATAACCCATATGCCCCTAGTGTATCTGCTTCCCTACCACTCATTTTAGCATAGGTACTGCAATTCTATTTCCATTACATAAAATGAACTCTGACAGGGAATCATAATCGAGCACTCTTCTACAACATGGAGTCATTTTATTTTTAAACCCAATTCCAGCAGTGTAGTGAATGATATGAGGTTATGTATTCCCATGGGTGATAATTGAGTCCACTATGTTTGAGCTACATAGAATAAAATTACCAAGCACCATTTTTTTCAACACATTACATTAAACTATGAACATACCCCCCATGAAATCTAAATAGGATTCCCCACATATTATCTTCATGGTATATCACCCTTCGCCTCACCATCGAGACATATCCTTACATTGAGAATCATTCATGTGTATGCCCGACAAAATCATCATAAGATTCTCATTGTATGAGTGACATTTAATGAGATCCTCCTCACGTAGAATTATACCATATCACATGTAATTAAATCCCCATAAAGAAGAATCCATTAGTAAGATCAAATCACATGGAATGGGATCCTACTTCTAGTGAATGATATCCTCCTCCTGGAACTCATATTCATAAGCCCCACATCAGCTGTTGTTAGATCATCTTTTTGTACATGTATATTAGGTCCACTACATCCTCTCTATTTTTAAAGCATTATCGACATTGTATTTGAGGTTTTTTATGACCATTACACCAATCCACCACCACCTATGGGGTTCATCATTAATGTAAGACCAGATAACCATCCATATTATCTTTATTGGAATCTCTAATGCATAAACCATTGTCATTTCCCCCCACATGAATGGTAAGATAATATTCATAATCCCTAGAATGATGGGATACCTCCTCAGGTGTAATCCCGAACACCCCTTTTAAAACTCTGTGGGATTTAATTTCTACTAAATTATGATATTTCAAAATCCTCCACAATTTCCATAGCATATGTTCCATCCATTCCATCCATTACAACCATTCAATTCATATCTATCCTGATTTTCTCTATACCACTATGTTTAATAATGTTCAAGCCATCAACCTTGGCCACTTACTATGAATGTGTCCCATCCACATCATAACTAATCACATCATCATCCGGCCATCTCTTATTTTTAATTCCCATAGAATACAACATATTTAAATAATATTGTGATGGTAATATGAAATGTCTGATCACCACATCATATATCCAACTATGTGGGATTTGATACATGTATTCCAAATAATGTATGTATGAAATGGTCAATATCAAAGGGTGTCTTGATCTGCATTCACAAATTGCAACCATCCCTTTATGGGACACATATTATATATTAGTATCTAATGTTATAATGATCAATCGTCCTTTAATGAATGACATATTCCCATTTTGCGGCACACCTCTTGGCTCTACCACCATAGGGTGTTCTGATACATCTATCGGTAGACCATCCTTGAGTTTCCTCCTAGGGATTAACCACCTATATTATACCTCCATGGGGTTTTCTAAATAATCTCATTCTATATCAATAAAAATGTAAATGATAATCCTAATACATACAACCACCTCATGAAAAAATTGGACGTTTTTTGTGAAATCCTTGTAAGATACACTCATATGAAGTTAGTTACCTCATTATAATCATGTTAATCTGGATGTGAAATAATTGGAAGGTATACTTTTGGAATCAAATACATCATGATTGACAATGTATTATTTAGTTTCCACACCTCTAGATGAATCGACTGGATTCCCTTTAATGAGGATGAATACAGGTGACCAATGATCCTGGAATCCAAACAATACAGCGGAACCCAACATGAATACATTATTGGCCCAATGGTTCTTCTCTTTCAGAAAAATTTGAAATTTAAATACATTGGTATTGTAATTAAACGGCATAAAAAAATATGTGGTATCAGGAAGAAGTTCCTCAAACACAACTCATATATTTGAGGGAGTCCCAGACTAGGCTACTAATTTTGTGGAGGAATAAAAGAAATTAGAACCCAACATACCATCATTTCTTTTAAATTAATTAGAATACATAGGAAATGAAAATGATGTATATCACATGCATTTTTAATGAGATAATGTAGTGAAAACAATGTGATGACAACATCACGTCAGAGGAATTCGGCAGCTTCACCATAGTGAAAGTTTTTGAAACAATATTGGTGAACATTATGTGAACATATTCACCACAATCTATGAGGACCACATATTTTCTTCTTCAAATAATATATTATACTCACACACTACTGATATTGGGTGAAGAATAGAAATGGTGAACCTAATGCCAATCACTTCACCTCAACATGGGGATATGTAGCAATTGAAAGACCAACAGATTAACATACCACTAGATCATGTTATTGAGTTACATAAACCTACAATCTATTAGAGTTCATTGTATGGATCTCATAATAAATTAGGAAATTTAATCATGGGGTATTCTATTATGTAATATAGTTAGTGTGGATCTCTCTCTAACAATGCAATATTGGACTACACTTGGGCATTGGGAAATGATTTACTACCATTCTAACTGAAATCTAAATCACGCTACATTATAAGACCCTAGAGGCTGAGAAACCCCACCTAATTCCCTAAGACATAAAAGACAGTTTAATTCAAACCCTTTAATCACACATGACACATCCTCTACAAAATATTCATCCCGGACATCAGGTTACAAGAACCCACAACCCATCACTCCCATAGAGATAATTCAGACGAGGGTGATGGATTCACTTGTATGATGGTACAAGAAAGAAGAATTCATTACTAAATAGAATATATCTCATCAAGATCTAAAGTGAACTACACCTCACCATCATTTATTCCACAGGGGAAAAGTAGGATCCACTGCTTCCTAGTGTGAAAAAAAATGATAGCCTCTCATTTGAGTGATCCTACGTCTCGCTCCCCTATGCTGAGGTAGAGGGGGATGTCTGAGTCATTCTAGCTATGAATAGTACTCAAGATCCTTTAATTAGGGTTCCCACCAAGCCTTTTTCGATACTAAAAAATTACTAGTCTTTTTGGATGAGGAACTAGTGGACTATTCACCTACACCACCAATCCCTATCCGAATGACCCAATTATAATCTCGCGAGTAGGCTCAAGATGATGTATCAAAAGTAGAATCATATTATATATATTCAGTGGAATCATAAACCACTGATACCTTCCATTGGATACCTGTTATTATGGAGGAGGGATCCACCAATTCATTGTTGGTATTGAGACACCAGCTACCCCATGATAAGTTTGGGTTGACTTTTTCAACCATTAGAATCATTAGTATCCATTGCATGCTAGTCTATGACATGGAGATTTATTATGTAATCTATCCCCATATTATTACCTACTAATGAAGAGTTCATCCATTCTGATACAGTTATAATGGAATTCCTCCCCAATCACTAGTATCCATCAAAGAGGATTTCCTCCCCACTTCGTCGACATCCATGGAAGAGGACCAACCCAAACATATTGATATTGATACAATTTTAAAGCATGTTTCTTAGAACCATAGTCTGTAGGTCCTCCTCACATCATCCCAATATCAATAAGAATCTATCCCTACTCTATCAATGATCATGGAGGGGGCCCTACCTGATTTATTAACCATTGTTGCCAAGCTCCTACTCGGGGAATCCTTGTTGACCAACACAATGGCCTTCCTTATGTGATTTCCAACCGTAGTGGAGTTCCTCCCCACTACATCAATAGTCATAAAGGAGTTCCTCTTAATGTTTCCATTTTTTTAAGAGGAGGACCTTCCAACTCCAACACCCACCATAGTTGAGGTCCTACCCATGCATCAATTAATATATACATAGGTCATCCCAATACTCATTTTCCACAACACAGAGGTCCTCCGCACTTCAAATTCAATATGTATGCTGGTCCGAATCACATGTAAAACCATTAAAGTGTATGTCCTCTCCAATATCACAACCCACATGAAGGCCCTCCCTAGGAACCCTTTTAACATAGTATAAGTCATCCCAAATTTTTCAATGATCAGAGTGGAGGTCCTTCCAACTCTTATATTAGTCAAAGTTGGGGACCTCCATTCTCCAACAATATTTAGATGGAGTATGATTTGTTTCCCTTCTACTGTCTCATGGTGCATCCATCTCAATAATCGCCATTTACATTATCTACATTAACTCAATATCAATGAGGGTTATTCTAGGTCATTATAGAAGAAGATAATCTAGTATAACCATATATGAGAACCAATTACATCACACATGAGGGAGTGTTGAACACCCAATCCTATAGGGATTTAATAATGTTGATGGCACCACCATCAAGAGGGGATCCATCATGTAGTGGTCAATAAGATCATGAAGAAGATCCTCCAATGGCCAATCCCCCACCACACAAATCCATGCCAATTCATTAACCAGTATCTCATAAATTACCTACATAAGCATTGGATAACAAATATTAGGGTCCCTCTTCAATAAAAGTAATCCTAAGGGATACTCTGGCCACAAATTAGTTGCCAACTGTGTTTTGGATGAATGTGACCACTAAATTTGAGATCCACGGATCCTGCAATGAGTATTAGGTCACATGTTTCTTTGAAAAAATATGGGAGAAATTTTTTCAACTATGTAAATATCATTTAGTATACCTAAAGAGTCACTAAATTTTTTACGACATCAATAAGCAATTCAACATTGATGAGTTGGCAGCACTCCTAGTGGTCAGTCACCCACAATCGCCTAGCTATCACATAACCCTTCAATAGTGATGTGTCCATAGATTTAAAGTGGTTTTTTAGTAATTAGGGAGTAATTTCCACATTTCCATATTTTGGACTAAGTATAGTACACAACTCTCCACATTAGTCTCATCTCATAACAAAATTAATTAACTAGTGATATTAATGAAATTCCTCCAATTATTGTTATTATAAATATGATTTTCCCAGAGATAATCAAGGATGGGGACACCAATTTCAGGTCCAAGGTAGAGAACATACCCCCTAGGGAATCAAAGTATCATGTGGACCCTCACACAAGAGTTACACTACCCTTCAATTGCAGGAACTCAGCAATAGGGAACCATTTTCATAATATCATGTTAGTCAATTAATATACAAGGAGAATGATAAAATTATAATTTATACATTAGATCTCTTTAGTCAATATTATGTCTCACAGAAGATATAGGCGGTTCCCACAACAGGATTCTTGATTTAACTTATCACATATCAAAAGAATCATAATTATTATCTCCATGCTAAGTTTGACATAGATTAATATTTTCTTAAATAGGATAATGTTTTTTATCAATTGGGGAAGAATGGGAAGACACATGTTATCCTCATCAAGATTATATTAATTGGTCATGATTCTCCTAGACATGATGATAGAGTAGAAGTATGAGTCTACAATAATTGACCAAGGTACCTGTCATCGAATCCAACAAAGAACCATGATAACCTTCAAACAGACCATGACTGAGACACTCTCCATAATGCACCCTTGGTTACTTCACGATCCATAATCCTTTTTTAATATGTTTATTATCTAATAAAAACATTGGTGGTCAATAATCCTTTTCCAGAAAGGAACCCATGCAATGATGATTTGATAGTTGACCTCACCAATCACCTCGATTCCCTTAATATGTGATTGGATGTAATCACACCCAATTGTATTCCATATCCAATAAGGGATGGTGATATGTTATCACCCCAAGAATTTGTTAATCCAACCATGACCCCCTTAAACTAGATGGGTGACTTGTTGTTACATTAGGCTCACTTTATCTCTTGCTAGATACCCTTGTTTGGCACTCTAGAGTATCAGTAAATGGAAAATCTCTAAGACATCATACTGAAATTGGAAGGGACTATGTTACTTTTGTAAATATAGTAACACATTGGGTCTATCACTATTTGGGATTAACTTCACATATAGTTTCTCTAACACTTCAACTCCGCTATGTGCACGACAAATATTGTTGACCTCGGTGAGTGTAAATAACTACCAGATGTGTTTGTTGTATTCATATTTCACCTAACGAAATGTAATAATGCATTCACACGATATAACATTGAAACAATATAAAATTATTTTGATGTGTCTTGGAAACATAGATACAAATTTTTTTCCCTACCCTCATTTTTCATAGTTACATAGGTGGTTTCAAAGGCATTTTGGAAATGACTAATCACCTTGAAGAAGCAAGGAAACAATCCATCAATGCATGATGGTTTCATCTATTTTATCATGCTTGAATAATCATAATGGTAGAGACATTGTCCATAGTACATGTATATACACCAATGTCACTAGAGCCGCTGCAAATTGAGCCTCACCCAACATAGCCTCACTGAGGTCAAAAACCTCAAGGGGATCATCATATTCAATCAAAAAATTGGTAGGCATCACATCATCAATCAAAACCATTGAGGTGAGTTAATGAGGATTCATCCCATTGAAAGGATAAATCCCCTGTTAAGAGCCATGTTCAGAGAGCACCCTTCCCAAATAAGATAAATCAAACCTACTCATAACTGGAGTCCAAGATTCCAAAATATTTCCACATTTCCATGAAACACGGTATTATAAATCTACCAGATTATAGAAATCCACATGATTCCAAGATCACTAGTCTCCTTGACTAGTACTTATATAATATGATTATTTGATATACCATTACAATATTGAATTTCTTCAAGGACAGAATCCCAAAAATGATGAAAATGGTGTCGTCATGTTTGGAGATGTTTTGGCATTTGTTACATGCATCTCTGTTGAACCTAATAGTGAAAACAATGGTTCTAGTGATTTGAAATAAGTTTAAAACTAATGGAAAATTGTATGATAACTAGTTAGACTGTATATATGTTTCTAACACCCACATTGACGTTGGTTCCATCTTAATACAACTCGAGCCTTCTAATGTTTGAACACATTATCTATATTTTACTCATTCACCCATCGCATGCCTTATACAAATTAAAATAGAAGGTTTAAATTACTTAGGATAAATATAAGTCCCCCGCCGATATAGGGGCCACTCCAGAATCGTGGAAATTTTGTGTATTCCGAGATCAGAACCACACCTATGGTGTTCCAAACATTGGTCGATCCCTCCTATGATGAAAGTAAATATTATTACTCCATGAATAATATTGAGTTGGTTGACCAATTAATTGGTCCAATGATGATGAATGATAGTAAAGATCTCTATGTTCCTCCTACTAAGCACATTAATGAATTGGTCGAATGTTTATGAACTAATGAAGTTCTTAAAGCTACACCATGCATTCTACTAAAACATGTCAAAAAACAGTGCATAGTGCAGACGGAACAATCCTTACCAAAATACTATGATAGACTATACACAATATGTTATTTTGTTACTTGATCCGGGAGAACCACTATGACTACACCAGGATTAGTCAGGTTCAGCAAAATACTGGCCTAAAAAATTAAATAGTCTACCAATAGGGGTTATCATTGATTTTTTTGATGAGAAAAAAATCTTGAAAGCACCAGTAATGAATTAATTGGTTTAGCCAGTATCTCCTGTCACACATCCTGCTATAGAAATATCGCTTACGGTAAAAAAATTGTTTTTGCAAATACAATACAATGAATTATAGAATCTAACAAACATTACAAAAATGATCTTGATTATCTAGGATCTCTTTCTATTATAATAGATGCTTTAGGTACTCACAGAGTCATTGAAGATCACCCACTAGTTTGAGATAGATCTAGTTACCTTTAGTGCCCTATTTGTCGAGGAGGTCAAGAAAACCAAATTCCAAGAAACCATCTAATTTTTTAGAGAAGGTAAGGTATCAATCGTGTGTGTTCATATCCAACCATTTACATCAAGAGAAAGATCAATTAAATTGATGAAAATCAATCTCTAATCGACAAAGATTCTAGAATCAATATCATACCGAATTATACACTCTTCATGTTGGGACTGACTAAAACAGATCTATGTAACTATGAATTTAATATTTATGGATACAAAATGATCACTTATAGAATATGTGTCAAAATTCATTTTATGAAACAATTTTTAAGTTTTGTATAAAACATTGATTCATGGTTGTCTCATACGGAATATCCTATAATGTAGTTATTGTTAGGCCTCGGTTCTACCGTCATGTAGAAGTTCCCTCCTTGTATTACCAATTCTCCATGTACTCTATCATTGTTAAGGAAGGAATGATTCAAGTTGATTCATCTCCCTTCGACTCCTATAAAGCCCATTTTTTAGAATCTAACTATTACTATAGAAAGGAAAAGTATTTTACAACTAATGAGGTAGAGGAGACCATTGTTGTATCCACCTATTTAAAAATTCTAGATGATGCATTCATTCTCCTGATTCACAGATTGGAATCCGTTATTACAAACGTAGAAAATTCCTTCCTCATTTCTGGGGGTAAGGGCCATGATGGTACCTAGTTCAAAAGGCGTACAGTAGAACCTTATACTCATATACATGACTATACTGAGTTGTACCAAAACCCCCTAACCCTATAAGGTATTGAGATGTTCAACATATGGCTATAACTATATGTCACATGTTCATGTTTCAATGAGTTGGGTTAAATTGACCTAGGACAACTCTCCACTATTTCATTGAACATAATAATGGACCCTATTGTTGAATAAATGATGGAATTGGAACACAATATAACTTATATATAATTTCAGTAGAGCACGAGTCCCCTAGTGAGGATTCTGTATCCACGCAAATAAGAAATAGTATTCCCCTAGAAAGAGAGGGTCTGTATGAACCTTATCTTATTGGTGATTCACTTTCCTCAAACAATAAAGAGTATGAGGACATGTAAGATACTCATCACACATTGGAAGAGGGAATCTCAAAAAATTTCAATTATTTGATCTCGGTAATCCTTGGCAATGAGGAATATTAGAGGACAATGCTGATTTGAGAAATAATTCCTCCAGATGTACAACAAGTGTATATAGATTTCAGATATAGAGGAATCGATATCGATCAGGAAATGATCATGGTCATCATTATGATGCCTCCTATGAGAAATCTCTTAGACCTTAGTGGCCATCATGTAAACATATCCTACACATGTTGATTCATCTCAATTCTAGATGGAAAGTGTAATCCATTCACTAGGAGCATGAATAATGGATAGTTATTCTATTGGAAAGTAGGGTGATTGAAATCATTTGATGAAAAAAAGTAGTATATTCTACAACATATGCTTCTAATAAAATCTATTTCAGGAAACCCTCTAGTCTACTATGTTACCCCCATAGAATAGTCCCTCGAGACACTACTCTCTTGAAAGAACAATGAAAGAAATGTGAAAATTTTATACTATCTCAGTCACATGTTTCATTAAATGGAGTTTTGATAATCCCCTACCAAGAAGAGAATTCACATATATGTTTTTGTGAGAAATATTTTGTTGAATTATGTCAGCATCATGAATTATAGCTAGTTCCCTATGTGGAAAGACTAATCTATATCCATAATATCCCAATTTAGATAGGCCATTTGGATTTCTGGGAAGTGAACCTTGAACAGTTTTACAAGAGTTTAGTTTCTTAGAAGTGTTTATAAGTTCTAGTTCCAGATAATTTTCTTTCCACCCATAAGGCTCTAAAAGAATCACCTCTCGATGTCAGTTACCTAGAAAACATCATTTTTAGTGGACCAATTTGTTACATGATGGATGGTTCATTTTAATGGTTCCTTGCAAATCCCAAAATATAGATGGATCAATAGTACAATACTCAATAGATTTTCTCTGAAGTTCAACATTTTCATACCAACATTTCCTATTATAACTTACCCTTGTCGTCTATCAAATGGTCACACCAACAATGAGGATGAGTATAAGGGTATACTTACTAGTGTTGAGAAAACCCTTGAGATTGGTGTTCCCAAATTCATGTAAATGTAGAACACGAGTTAGTCATAAATTAGATTAATGGTTTTTATGTCATGGAAATCATGAACTCTTACCCATTCAAGATAACACTCACCAATCGATGTCCGTATTCCATTCTCAACTATGGGTGAGTCATGCTCTACTGTCATATAATGGTTGAGTTTATTCCCTAGATAGAATAGATTCCACCATTGTAGAGTCATACCAGAATGACCTATTTATTTATCTGGTAGGTTGAAGGTTCATCTCCCATAGATTCTGGGTTGATGACAATAAGTAGAAGGAAAACCACCTTACGATGGTTGTTACACATCCTGACATCCAGATCCCACAGTAATGGAAATTCATAATATTAGTCAAATCCATTTGTCACCTATCTCTAACATGGATTTCTATCACCTCATAGACATGAACATGAAAATATATATTGGAATGTAGTGTAGTTTACAAACCAATATGGACCCATCATCGAGAAAAATATATAAAGTTATGTGTTAGGAGGGATTATCCTCTATTTCATCAAAGGAGATAACATCCTCTTAGTCATATTGGAATATCATGAGGGGTTATATGGTTCTCTTGAGGAAGGGTTGAATCTCTCCAAATATATTTTAAGGTTGTGCTACTTTTAGTCCAACATGGTCGATGACATGATCATGTTTTCCACGGGGATTCACACGTTTCATATACATATCAACATCTTGAATCGACCACCAAAATCCCATTATACTACAATATATTCTTGTCCCTATGTTGTTTGTGTACACAATGTCATGGAGACATAACCCCCAGAAAAATCTATCCAATGCAAATTTATTTGACCAAAACATATTTCCTTTCAAAGTGGGGAAAATATTCTCCAATTATGGACGATATGGTTAGATCAGTGGTATAATTCATCAGCTCTAATATCATCATTTTATTTGATGTCTATAATGATATTCTCACTCAGAATGACACCAACATTTGTGATAGTGAGATAAATAAAATGTAAAATATGAAAAAACATCTTATCCATCCATACATAACTCTAACATGCTTTGTAGAATGGAAATATTGATCAATTCCACAAAAACCTCTCCAAAATTATGTTGATGTTGGTTGATATAATACGAATAGTTTGATGAAATGGTTACCCAACACTCTATCTGTTATATGAATGAGACTAAAAATTCCACCCAGATGGCTCTATAATCCATAGTTAATTGAACAGAGGAATTTCTGCTCATCAAGATCTAGTTTCCATCATACTTGATAGATGTATATGAAAATAAAATTTTAGACAAAATGGCTGAAGTCTGTCTAGCTGAGAAAGAATCCCTCAAGGAGAACATGGTTCAGAGAATTCCTAGTCTAGATAGGCACCAGAAGAAGAAATCCTTAGAATTCAATTAGAATTGTAACTTATGATATTTCATAAATGTTGAAATAGTACATGATATTAAAATGTTGAAGATACCTAGAAAAATCCATCTATTAGGATCCCAATGTAGAAGGACCTTACATAATTCAAAAGATATTTCCCACTAGTGTGTACTATTTGATCACTATTTATGGAGAGTGTATCTATCATCTAAAAAATTTCGTTCTCTTCATAAAATACATCAGACGAGGAGGTAGTTTAGACTAATCATCAAGAATTTAAACATTGTGTCGGTTATTCATGTGAATGTGTCATATGAAAATGGGCGCACTTGGAAAGTCATTCATGTTAGTTTCTTCCAATCAGATCACACATATCACATCATGACTACCCTTCCATATAGATTAAGTTGTATAACTATAAAATGAACATGAAATATTGTCTTATCAATTAGATGATAAACTGTGTAGCATTTATGGTCTTTTGAGCATGACCATATATGGGACACACAAGCATCCTAGTAAAACGACATTAATCTAGGAACATAGTCCATGATATATAACCTTAAACTAGATATTAATTTCCTAGGACCACAAATTTAAAATGAAAATAAGTATTCCTTGGGATTTTATGTGGATTTGGTCCTTTTAGGACCTCATTAAAAATTAGGTTATATTGAACACAGTAAGTACATTCTCTCATGGATCACTTTCTCTCATTATGTAATGACTCGAAGAATGCACTTTTATTTTTGGATATCTTTTCTCCAAAGGAATTTTTATTATGTATTAAAATAAAATATCATCGAATTTCTTTGGACCTGAATTTCTGTATTCAAAAATTATATAACTTTTACCATAGATTATGGTATATGTAATAATTATTATTCTATTTATATAGTTTTATTAAAACAACCCTTTTAATATTTAAAATATAAAATAATTTAAATTTTGTTTTGTCAGAAATTATCTATTAATTTCACTATTCATTTTCTATTCGCTATTTTTTTTAAAACAAGGATATTTATATATCAATGTTATATTTATCATAGTTAGATAATTTATATAGTTAAATAAAAAATATTTCTTAATTCCAAATATAAAAATTTATCTTGGATGATTATTTAGTAATTTTCAATGAAGATTTAATTTGATGAATAAACTTTTACAAATAGTTTTCATTGAAGAATATTATTTGATGAATAGCGTTTTCTGATGAATAGTATAAAAATATATTATTATTAAATAAATTTTTCAATGTAATGAAATTTGAAAAACGAACAAACAGAGATACAATCAGAAACATATTTCAAGTCTAATGAGGTCAAAATAATTATTTAGGTAAATAGTAATATAACCCTTTTGAATAGTAATTTTACACTTAAGAATTGTAATGAATCGTAATGATTAGAAAATAAGCCAAAAAAAATTAAAACATTACCCTTGAGTGTATAAATACAATTTAGACATCATAAAAGTAAAAAAATGGTCATCGTATAAGTATTGGTATTTTTACATGTCAAAAATATTTTACTAATAATTTTATGATTATTTAAATAATTTAAAATGGAAATTTATTTTAATAAAATTTAATCATAAATTATTAATATATTTTATTATAGATATAATTTAATTTTATGGGACCATGAATAATTCCCCAAGGTGTTACAAACCATGTTATAGTTTTAAAGATGTTTTATTTGAAATAAATTTTTATTTTATTTAAAAATTAAATTAAAAATATTTTGGATATTATTTTCATATAACGGAGTCATATTTTGAATTCAGAGCGTCAATATTAGGTTTGGTTCAATTTATGATAATTTTATAAAATGTTTTGTTTTTAGAAAATAGTAAAAATAATGTTTTGATTTTTAGTGTGATTAAAGACATCATTAATCAGGTAATAATGATGTAATAATTATGATCTACTTGTGAATATAATGATATGTTGTGTTTTTTCCCATGTGCCCTATACTATGGGAAAATACCAGGGTCAAACCCATGGTTTTTCAAATACCACTAATGAGGTGTCCAATTGATGTTAATTAAATATTCCGTCACTTTTTCTATAAATACCTACTCATTCCTTCATTAACATCATTAAAAATCTCTCCAAAATGAATATATAGTTTTTTTTACCTTGAACAGAGTCCTCTGAAGATTCCATATATTCACCAATGGTCCCCACCTTTGAACTTTTGATGTTACACTATAAGTTAAGGGAACATTTCACCCTCCTCTTTTAGTCAATGACTTCTAATATGTTTTGTCTTTTAAATTCCATATACATATTTTGGGGTATGTTATTATATATTCTTAATTTTCACCATTTTATTTCCATGTAATTAGAGACTCTTTTGTATCTCAACAATTTGTTTTCAGATATTTTAAGTGACGTAGTTAGGCTGCCAAATTTTAGAAAAAGAAATCACATCTTCTCTTTTCTCTCATGTTTCCTTTTCATGTGGCATGAAATTCAAATATCTATAACATGATATTATTTCATATTTATTATTTACCTATACTATTTTATTATTAATTTATGTATGATATTCCCTTATCCCCTATTTTTTATTATTGTCTAAAACCATTTTATATACCCGTTATATTGTAGAATTTTTTCCTCAAAATCTCTCTCTTTTTCTCATGAGATTATATTATTTTATTTATGTAAATACAGAAACATATTTTATATCTATGGGTATTCATAAAGACATAAAAAAATGATATATTTGACTCTGTAATTTACACACATAAAACCCTCATTAATTTTATATAGGTTATAAATGATATAATGATCTTGTTTTTAAGCAGTTTTTAAAAATATCACGACTTTGACATGAAACCCATTTCTTATATTATATATATTTTATTTATGATATTTATTATTATGATCTATGTGGATCACATGAAAATAAATAAATATTAAGGTTTCACCATAATAGTGCTCCAATGCCTAGGGTAAAAAATTTAATCTCTATAAAAGACAAGTTTTCACAATACCATGGAAAATAACCTTTGTAATTTTTATGACACCTTGGGGACAAACATTGGTGACATTTTCATGATTGTATAAATAAATTGGTGTAGCCACATTTTAAATACAGGTTTCATGTTATTATTTCTATTATATTTCTCATTATCATTCCATAATGATATCACTCTTGTTCTTATTGATATCACTTAAGATCACAGGTAAACTGTTTCACTTGTTTTCCATACTAGGCGTTCCTCTCACCCTTTTCAATTGATGTATGTATCAAGTTTATGAGATACAATAATTTTATTTAGTAAGAAATTTTCAAGACTATTTCCATGTGGATTAGAAGATTTTTTTATGTTTTTATGTATTATATTCATGATTTCCAAGATTGTAAACATTAAAAGATTCTATGTTTGAAAAATTAAATGAAAAGATATGTAATAAAAAATGTGGGATTACATAGTTGGTATCAAATTATAGTTTAGTTAGTTAGGGAATGTAGGATATGTAAAAATTAATAATAACCCTATAAACAAATTTAAATATTAGAAAACTTCATGCTATTTTGGTGAAATATTATGTAAGTATTTCCAAAAAAATTAAATCCCTTTATGGAAACATACATGTGGATGTGGCTCTAGCACAGATGTACGTTGGATTGAAAACGTAGAAAAGAAGATTCGAGCATGACATGGGATATTATAGTAGAAGAAAATGGGCTTCACTTAATTTCTGGTTTGAGACTCTTAGGGGATATGTTTCATTAATCAAAAGTTTTTTCTGAATCATTATAAAGGATTTATAGAAAATGAAATTGTTGTTATTGAATTATATTTGTTTTAAGCATGATTTTAAAGACATAAAATTACTTTATAATTTTCAAATTCATAATACTATTAAATTTATAAGATGAGAAAATGTGAGGGCGCAATTTCATTATGGGGGGAATAATGCAACGACCTGAAAAATGTACATCTTTTATTTTTGGATCTATTTTCCACTAATAACTTAATTATTAGGTTTTACCATAAAAGCACATTGAATTACTTCAGACCTAAAATATAGTTTTCATAAATGATATAATTAATATAAAAAATTATTTTATATCGTATAAGGATTATTCTAATTAAATATTATTATTAAAACATCAATTTTTAAATTTAATAAATAAAATAATTTTACTATTTTTATTTTAGAAATTTCACTATGTAATTTGACTATTCATTTTGTATTTGCTATTATTTTTAATAACTGAGGATATTTATATTGAATATTAAAATTTCTAACATTATAAAATATTATGGTTCAATAAACATCATTTTTGATTTCCAGATATCAAAATTTATCTTGGGTGATTATTAGCAATTTTCTAAGAAGTTTCAATTTGAAGAATATTATTTTATGAATATTGTATTGTATGAATATAATTTTATAAATACTTTTTTAATGAATATGATAAAAATATTTTATTATAAAATTACTTTTTATGTGTAATTATTTTTAAAAAATTTACATGCATGGTTGCGATTAGTATGATATTTATTGTCTAATGTGGTCAATCTAATTTTTTTTGGTGAATAGTAAATTATCCCATTGGAATAGTAATTTTACCCTAATGAATAGAAAAGAATATTAATGAATATTAAATCTACCAAAATATAAAATCTTCACCAATGAATGTATAAATAATTTTTAAAAATTTAAAAAGTGAAAACACAAGCATATATAAGTATTGGTATTTTTATATCACAAATATCTTAATTACATTTTTATGAATAATTTAATAATAAAATATGTGTAATTATTTTAGTAAAATGTAAAAATAAATTGTTACTTTATTGCCTTATGGTTATAATTTAATTTTATGGGACCATGATTAATTTCTCAAGGTGTAATAAAATGATTTATATTATTAAATATGTTTTTATCGAAATAAATTATTATTATTATATTTTAAAATTAAATTTAATATATATGGAAAACTATTTTCCAAAAATGGAGTCCATATTTGAATTAATAGCCTCGATATTAGGTTATTATTAATATATGATATTTTTATAAAATATTTTGTTTTTCGATGAATAGTAAAAATATGGATTTGAGTTTTGGTGCGATTAATGACATGATTAATGATATAATAATGTTGTAATCATTCTCGTAGAGTTATTAATAGTTTTATATTTTATGTGGTGTCCCATGTGGCGAATACCATCAGAAAATACCATGGAAAAGCCTTTGGTTTTTGTAAATACCATTAATGAGGCATCCCTTGGAAATTAATTAAATATTCTCTCACTTTTTCAACAAATACAACCCATTATTCATTGATTTCATTCAAAAATCATCTTAAACAAAGATTTGGTATTTTTACATCCTAATGAGTCCTATATCCCCCCATGGTCCCATATCTCAAGCATTTCATGTTACTTTTTAATGTAAGGGAACCTTCCACCCTCCTCCTTAAGTCAAGGAATTCTCTAAATTTTTTGTCTTTTAAAATCAATTTACAAATGTTGGTGTACGTTATTATATATACATATTTCATTCTATTTTATTTACATGTGGTTAGATTCTATCTTTTCTCGCATCAATTCATTTTATAAAATTTTATGTAACTCTGTTTGGTTTTCGAATTTTCGTAATAGAAATAGAAACTTCTATTTTATTTCATGTTTCCTTTTCATGTGGTATGGCATTCAAATATACATACAAGGATCTTATTTATTTTTTATTCTATGAATATATTGAATTATTATTCATTTATGGATGGTATACCCTTTCCCCCTCTCTTTTTATATTTTATAAAACAATGTTTTATAAAAATTATGCTGTATATTTTTCATCTCAAATTCACTCTCTCTTATTCTCATGAAATTCTCTTCTTTTATTATGTGAATAGCCAATACTATTCTATTTCCATGGGAATTCATCAATAAATAAAAAAATTATATTTTATTATTTATTTGACATATATAAAACCCTAATTTCTTTTCCATGGGTTATAAATGATATAATGATCTTGTTTTTAAGCACTTTTTAAAAACATCACTACGTTGACATGAAACCCATTTATTTTATTCTCTTTAGGTTATTTATGATATTTATAATTATGATATATGTCGCTCAATGAAAATAAAGAAATATTATGGGTGATCCCTGATAGATCTCCAATGCATCGGGTAAAGAATTTAATATATAGAGATGACATGTTTCACTATACCTTGGTGAATAACATTGGTAATTTTCTTGACACCATGGGGATGATCCTTGGTGATATTTTCAAGAATATTTAAATGAGTTTTTTTTTCCACATTTATATATTATTCTTACCGCTATTATTTTTATAATATTATTTTATATTATTCCTTTATGACATCACTCATGTTCTTATAGATATCTCTCAAGATCAAATGTAAACTATTTGAGTTGGTTTCCATATTAGGAATTCTGCTCAGCCATTCCATTGATATATGTCACCAAGATATGAGATGCAATAATTGTACTTAGGATATACTTTTTGATAAACATTTCAAGGGGATTAAAAGAATTTCTTATTTTTTCTTGTATTATTCTTTTTCCATGACAGTAAACATTAAAAGTTCCTCTGTTTATAAAATGAAATGAAATGTTATGCAATAATTAAGACTGTATGTCGTAGTTGAAGTTATGAGATGGAATAATTATACTCAGAACAATCTGTTCAATTATATTTTCAATGGGATTAAAAGAATTTTTTATTTTCTCATGTATTATGTTCCTGATTTCCAACACACTAAATTTTAAAAGATAAACTTTTTTAAAAAATTAATGAAAAGTTATGTAATAAAAAAGGTGGGATGTCATAGTTTGTTTCAAATGAAAGGGTGAGCGATATCAATAAGGACATGAGTGTTATCATAAAATAACCAATAAAGAGGAATATCATAGAAATATTAAAATGAATCCTAACATGAAAATGTGTCTACAACAATTAATTTATACATTCATGAACATGACATAGATGTTCCTCCCCTAGGTGTCAGTAAATTTAACAAGGTTATTCACCAAGGTATTGTGAAAATCGTCAAATCTAGAGATTAAATTCTTTACACAATGCATTGGAGCACTATCAGGACACATACTTAATATTTCTTTTTTTGTGTTGGACACATAGATCATAATAATACATATAATAAATAAACCAAATTTAATTAAATAAATGAATTTCCAGTCAAATTCATGACGTTTTTAAAAATTGAATAAAAACACGATCATTATATCATTTATAACCCTTGGAACATAAATGAGGGTTTTATTTATGTAAATTCCAAAATCAAATATATAATTTTTTTGTCCTGATGAATATCCCATGAAATGTAATAGGTTTGGGTATTCACAAAATAAAATAAGATAATTTTCTAAGAAAGAGATAGATAGATTTTATGAAGAAATTTTTGCTACAAAATGACAATATAACATGGTTTTAGAAAACAATAAAAAGAGAGGGGAAAAGGGTATACCAACAATAAATGAATCATAATATATTTTAGGTTCAAAATACAAAAGAAATAAGATCAAGGATTGGATATTTGAAAGACATTCCACTTGGAATGGAAACTACAAATAAAGGAGATAATGTTATTTCTTTTTAAAAAATTTGGCAGCCTAACGACGTCACATTAAATTTCAGAATATGAATTTAGGAGATAAAAAAGAGTCATTGATCACTTGGACATAAAATGGAATGAAATAATTATACATAATAACATACATTGTGTCACGACCCGCTCTTCGGGGCCTATATCGTGACTATCCCAGGCCCGCCTTCCATAGGACAGGGGATGGAGGCTAGCACCAAAGGCCTAAATCCCTAAACTGGAAGGAATTTCCTTTAAAACTTTAAACAAACACATCAGAGTGCACAAATGGAAGTAAAAAACTAAGTAAAATTGTATACAAAATATTGTGCTAAAAGTAAAGGGGGCTGGAAATATAATTCCATATGTAAAGTACAAGGAAACAGAAAATTAAAAGTACAACTAAAAGAAGAAGTAAAGCAGTTTTTGGATCGACCTCAGAGGTTCCTACCTGAAGGGTAGGTACAAACGGCCTCCTCATAACACCACATGTATCCATACGCTTTGTGTACCATCTAGTCCTGCTACTCTTTTCCTTAGTCTACACTGTCAGTCATCTGCAACCAGCACAATGTGGTGCGTGCATAGCCCGTGCAGGGGTGAGTATAACGATACACAGTAGGGACCCCAAGACCCTCACGGTCTCTCAAATTCCAAAAAATATAAACCACAATGTAGGGAAACAATGAATAACCATTACCTAGGTATATTACCATACATATACCTAAGTTATCTAGTAACCTATCTCCATCATAAAGAAACACAAAACTCATATACTTAGCTCAAACCTAGATTTAATTCTTGGGGTGGTATCAAGTAACAACCCCAGTCACACTACCAGAACCACGGATGATGGTGTACTCTTCGTCTATCGAGTATTGTGGGCCAGCCGCCTCACACAGAGGCCCTTCCCACTATCCTGGACTGCATTAGTACTCCTCTTGTCGAGCACTGTTGGTCTGTTGCATAACACAGAGGCTCTTCCGACTATGGGTCTGCCGCATCACACAGAGCTGCTCCCCCTCATAGCCTGCTAAGGAACTCCTCTTGTCGAGTAACATGGGTCTAACACATCACACAAAGGCTCTCCCCACTATGGGTCAGCCACGTCATAGAGTGTCGCTTCCCACTGTGCTAGTCGAAACACTCTGAGTCAAAATGTTTGTAATGGTTAGGTAACAGCCAGCTACTATGTCTCTGTACTCAACTTGATTGTCTCCGAGAGGATCAGCTCCACAAGCTACTGGTTGATACTCCAAATATCATAACGTCCCAATTATATGTATCTCAATTGTCCGCCTCATCTTAGGGGTCTCAGCGCAACATAAGGCGCGTCAATCAGCCACCCGGTCTATGAGTTATTAGCATTTCCATACCGAGGGCTTGATTGAATTTTTTGTTCAAACCAACCTGATTGTACCCCAACTAGGTTCAAACCTCAAGTGGGGTATTCCAAAAGAACCATGTATCTCCATTATTTCTGTAGCCTCATACGGTTGGTCGATCGAACACTCGTAGCCCATGATATGGGTGAAAAGGTGAAAACATGGCAAAGCGGGTCCAGGTCCGGTCTGACCCCGTCAGACAGACCCAGCCCAACCCGGGTTCAGATCGGAGTATGACCCAGTACTCGAGTCCGACCCGGTCTGAGGTGGTGGCCCCGCCTGAGGGCGGTCCCCGGCACGAGGGGGCAGCCCGTCCTGAGGGTGCGGCCCGGCCCACGCTGGGTCCGACCCGGTGGCCCACGCTGGATCTGACCTAGCGGCTCGACGGCCCATAGGGGGTTCACCTCTGCAGCATCTAGGGAGGAAGCTGCATGCCCCCTATCTCCCGAATGGCTTAGCCATTTGGGTGTGGACCCAAAATTTTTCCAGTATGCGCTAGTCCAGATCACGCGGGACCAAGCGTGGTCCCACTTCTCCCAGATGGCTGAGCGCCTAGCTTCTCACGCTCCACCAGTGGTCGGCCTAGTTGGCTGCCTCTACTCCTCCGCCACTGCCTTCCCTAGATATGACTACCTGCTATTCTCTGTGCGGTGTGACGATAGTGCTCCACCTCTGTTCTGGCTTGGATTTGCCGCAACCCCCCTGCTCCTCCGTGTGGCACGACGACGTCGCGCCTCCCCTGCCTCGGCCTAGCCTGGCCGTGACCCCCTACTCCTCCTCGCGGTGCACTGACACCTCTCCACCACGACCATGGCCTGGCCTGGCTATGGCCCCCTGCCCCTCCGCGCGACACGACGATGTTGTGACCATCCGATGACCCGATGGCCTTGCGCCTCTATTTACCTTCACGGTCGGCCCGACACCGGTTGTCGTTGCTCCGCACCACTGTATTGAACAAACAAGGAGAAACAAAGGGGGAGGGTTGGGCCATGTTCATGCGGCCCAAGCCTTCCATGTTATGGAGATAAAAATTGGCAAAACAAACTCCATGATTTGTGCATTGAAGGATGTAAATGAATTAAAACATAAAAACTCCTACCTCATAATTTTTGATCATTAACGAAGTCGCGGAAAGGCGGGCGTCGATTCATCAATGTTGGAAAACGAAGAGGATATCCATCGTTGGCGGATGAGTGTCTGAAGGTGATGATGGGAAATATGGTCTTCTTCATGTTCTTCATTTGAGAGTACTTCTCCTCCCCAAGCTCCACCAAATGATTGTGCCAACCCAAAAAAATAATAAAATATCACATCTTATTAAAAAATTTAGTATAAATAATTCAAAATGGAAATAATTAAGGCAGGATCCACATAATTAATTCTTGTGTGTAGGAACAATTAATTTTTGTAGAAGGTCAAGAGTCTTGTCCACATAAATGGGGTGTGAAACGAGTTAGAATCTTAGGTGGTCCCTACCAAAAATTTATCCTCCCAAGGGAGGTTATGTTCGGGTGGGACCCACCACTAAAACATCTCATGGGAGGTTATTGTGTAGTGGCCACACCCCCAACCTTCACTAGTAGGTTGTAAAACCCAATATAAATATAAGTTTCACACCTTATTTTTGTTTCAATTATTCTTTAAAACCCCAAAACTAACTTCAATTCTCGACCAACTGTCATCCAGGTAAAAGTCTTCTTAAGAGAATATCGGAGCTATGAGTTCAACGGTGCCATCTGATTTCAATTCCGAGCACTGGTTCAAAGGATAGAAAATCATGGCTGTATGTTTACTGGACGTACTTGAAAAAAACATCAGAAATTGATTCCGGGCACCCAAGGCCTCGAAATCAAGCATTTTAAATTTTCATGGACTCGTAAAATTACCATGTATTAAAAAAATTCCACAGAATTTCTGGGTCTTTATATTCTCCCAACCTCATGAAATTACGTCCCTGTAAGCTACAACTCAAACTAAGGGAACAAAAGGGGGTACTGAGAATGAATCTGAGACTCTCGCTCCCAGGTGCTCTACTAGAGGTTCATGTGATGCCAGAGAACGCACACTAGAGGTATCAACAATCCATACAGGACCCACTCCTATCGGTCCTCAATCTCTACTAGAATCTCTATGAATTTCTCCCCATCATTGATGTCCACCTCTCCATTTTCGACGATGTTGGAAGGGTCATGCACGTATCTCCTCAGCTGAGATACGTGGAAGATGTCGTGCACCTAGTGCAATTGAGGTTGAAGAGCTAAGTGGTATTCCACATCACCAACCTTGTTTAGGACCTGTAATGGTCCGATGAATTGCGAAGAAAACTTACAGCCTCGACCTAATATCTGTAGTCCTCATTGTTGTGAGACCCGTTGAATTACATGGTCTCCATCCTTGAACTCTAGAGGTCTCTGCCTCCTTTCATAATATGACTTCTATCTACTCTGTGCAGTCTTCATCTACTCCTAGATGATCTGCACCTTCTTTGTGGTAGCCCTTACCATCTCTGGACCCACTTGTGCAGACTCCCCTGGGTCTGTCTAGTACAGTGGTGATCTGCATGGTAGACCATACAATGCCTCAAAATGTGCCATACAGATGGTGGAGTGATAGCTGATTGTTGTAGGAAAACTCTACCAATGGTAATTTGTCCTCCCACTTGTTACTAGAGTCAAGAACATTGGCTCGGAGCGTGTCCTCAAGGGACTGAATGGTCCACTCAGTCTGACCATCTATTTTAGGATGGAAGGCGGTGCTCAAGCGAATCATTGTCCCAAAAGCCTCATGCAACCCCTTCCATATGCGGGAAGTAAACCGTGTGTCATGGTCAGAGACTATATAAGATGGTACCCCATAAAAACAAACAATCTCTTGCACATAGAGGAATCCCAATATCTCTAGTAATCCATGCTCTCTGATCAGATTGAAGTGGTCCCACTTAGTGAGTTGGTCAATTATCACCCATATCGAATCATGACTCCTGGATGTATGTGGAAGAATGGTCATGAAGTCCATGGATATCCCATCCCACATCCACTCTGGGACCTCTCAGGGTTGTACCAAGCCTTCTGGTACCTGGTGCTCTGCCTTCACATGCTGACAAGTGAGGCACTGAGAGAAAAACTCAGCCACTACGTTATTCATAGCTGGATAGTAGTGCTTTCATCTGAGGTCCTGATACACCTTCACCACTCATGGATGTACCTATATAGGGTAAGTGTTGAAGTCCCTCAACCCTTCCTTCTGATGTGCTACCGGTACCACAGTACATCCTCTAAAGAGAATGCCATGCACCCCACCTTCATAAAATCCATATTGTGCCAGCCCTATGGATATCTAAGCATGTTGTGTCTCACAGTCAGCATCCCCATGATGTGCATCCCAGACTCGCTGAAGAAGTGGAGGAGTGATTGTAAGATTCTGATGGAATGCTTCTCCATCTCGGTCCACATAAGAAATCTGTAAAGCAGCCAGCTTCTCTGTCTCCTCTCCCAGCAGCTGTATACCAGATCTCCTACTGATTGCATCCACAACAATGTTACCCTTCCCAATAGTATAGATTATATCAATGTCATAGTCTTGGAGGAACTCAATCCAACGTTGTTGTCTCAGGTTCAGGTCCTTCTGAGAGAAGATATACCTGACACTCATGTGTTTAGAGTAGACTGTGAAACACTTTCCCATAAGATAGTGCCTCCACATCTTCAAGTAGATTACCACTGATGATAACTCCAAGTCTTGGGTAGTGTAGTACTTCTCATGTGGTCTCAGCTGCCAAAAACCATACATGATCACAGCTTGCTCATACATCAGGACACACCCATTTCTAGAGCTTAATGCATCGCAGTATACTACGTACCCAACTCCCTCATTAGAAAACCTCAATATGAGGCACTAGTCAACCTCTACCTCAGCTCCTGAAAGCTCTGTTGGCATCTCTCCAACCACAAAAAGCGTTTCCACTTCTTCTTAATGGATTATAGTGGTGTTGTAATTCTGGAGAAGTCTAAAACGAACCTATAGTAGTACCCATCCAAGCCCAGGAAACTCTCTACCTCTATCACACACATGGGTGGCTCCCATGCAAGCAACGCCTAAATATTTGTTGGATCCTCTACAACTCTATACATTGAGATTATGTGTCCTAATAAGATAACCTCTCAAATCCAAAATTGACTCTTTGAGATATTACCATAAATCGGGTGCTCTCAGAGTGTGTTCTGTACTACCTGCAAATGGTAGGCATGCTCCTCCTCAGTTTTTGAGTATATCAGAAGGTCTTTGATGAAGACCTTAACAAAGCGATCGATGTAAGGCTTGAAGAACCTGTTAATCAGACTCATGAACACTGCTGGAGCATTGGTATTGCCGAAGGGAATAACTAAGAACTCGTAGTGGCCATACCGACACTTGAAATTCGTCTTATGCACATCCTCGTCTCAAACTCTGAGCTGGTGATAGCCTGATATGAGGTCTTTCTTTGAGAACCACCATTCTCAATTGAGCTGATCAAAGAGGTCATCAATCCTCATAAGTGCTTAATTGTTATTCACTATCACCTTGTTCAGGCAATAGTAGTCGACACAAAGCCTCAAGCTCCCTTCCGCCTTCTTGGAGAACAGAATTTTGGCTGCCCAGGGAGAAACACTGGGTCGGATGAATCCCTTCCCCTACAAGACCTTCAGTTGTACCCACTTCTCACGAAGCTCATTGGGAGCCATATGATATGCTGGAGTAGATATCATTGTCTTCCCGAGTTATAGGTCAATGTAGAAATCCAAATCTCAATGAGGAGGTACTCCTGGGACATTATCAGGGAAAACATCTGCATACTGGTCCACCACTATAGGATAAGTCGGACTCTCAACATCAACTGCATCGAGGGTAATGCAAGACAACTTCTGGGTGATTTGCTGCACCCTCCTCCGAGTAAGTCTGTCATGTTCTGCAAAGGTTCCCTTCTCACTGGGGAAGGTAAACATGGTCCCATCCATACGGATACACTAAATTTTTTTCCAAATACTGTTAATATGAGAATGGACTGTAGATAACCAGTCCATACCCAAGATGACATCGTAAGCTCATGTCGCCGCTACGAGGAGATCCCTTTTGAAGCTCTCTCCTCCTAGAGTAAGCTCACACTACCGGCACCAGTGCGTAATTGTCAAGTATTCTTCCGTATGAGTATCTAGCCATAAAGATCGTTAAAACGACACAATCGAAATATCAAAGCTCCGAACGAGGGAAGTGGCAATGAAAGAGTGACTAGAACATGTGTCTATAAGAACTTCAGCTAAGGTGGATTATACATAGATAGTACCTCAAATAATCTCCGGAGTGTCGTGTTCATATGCCTCAATAGCATGAAGCTGAGCTCTCCCCAGTCCACCTTCTCCCTGTGGTCAGGGTGGTCCTCCTGGTGGTGGTTGTGGTAGCACCTCGTAACGTTGTCCACCGCCAGCTACACAAACATCCCCACTACCACATCCACCTACTCCCTACGGACCGCCTCAATCAATCATCTACCTCTACCTAGGAGGACTCTCAACTATCTACTGATCATCTGAACGGGGGGTCAGATAGTCATGAGCCGTGTGACCCGACCCACTGCATGAGTAACATTGTCTTCTCCTAGAATATATATCACTACCCTGGGTTTCTCTCACAATAGATCCTAATTCCTACGGTAATTCACCCATGGGTTTGGTCCTTTTGGACCTCTGTATCATCTGTTTACTACCAGTTGCAGATGACTCTGTTGCGTGTCGACTAGTAGTGGTTTTTTATGCTGGTGACTGCTTAGCAAGGAAACTCTCCACTATGAGGGCTCTCTCTAACACCCCCTCCTACGTCGGGATGCTGAGGGAGATCATCAGTGCCCTGATCTATCGCATGAACCCCTAATAAAAGTTTTGGGCCCTGAAAAATGGCTCTCATATGATATCAGTGGGGTAGCGTGAGAGGTCGATGTACCACACTAAGTACTGAGCTACCATCATTATACCCTGTTGTAGATACAGTATCTCTTGTATCCACACAGCTTGTATCGTCGCTGGAACTAACTCCGCCCAGAATAGGCTCTCAAAGTCTTTCCAGAGTAGTGTCGCCTCATCATGCACCTAGAGCATCTGGCTCCACCATCTGCCTGGTTCTTCCTAATGGAAACTCGCAGCAAGGATCATCATAAGGTCTGATGGTGTCTGTACCAGATGGAAAACTCTTACCATATCATCCAGCCAATCCTCAAACACATGTGGGTCTGTATCTCCATGGAACGTCGGAGGCATTTGGAACTTGAAATCATGCAATTCCCTCAACCGTCTTTCATCATCTACTGATGGGGCTGGTGGAATCGGTGGCCCAATGGAATGTGGTACCGCTAGTGCCTCCTCTAGCATAGGGCCCTACCCAGAGGCCTCATCGTTTGGTGGGCTGTCATAGTGTATGACTCTCAGGGCTCTACAGAGAGGCATCCTGAAAGAAAAAGATGTGACATAGTCAAAAGATTATACCTGGTAAGCTGATCTGGTTGAGATGGATTTCAAAAAAAACTTTTGAAAACACACACACAATCAGTGTTTTCGTTCACTAAGTTGAAAATCAGTAGTCGGGGTCATGGTGTATTGATACATCGGCTGCCCGCACCAATAATGGACTCCTTGAACAGAAAACCATATTTAGTACCCTTAACGCTTTTGCTTCATAGAATAGAATGACCAGAGTCCTAATTTTTGCGGTATAACTAAACCCTCTGATACTAATTTGTCGTGACCCATCCACCAGGTCCTGTATCGTGACTACCCCAAACCCTCCATCAATAGAACAGGGGCTAGAGACTTGTACAAGAGGCATAAATTCCTAAACTGATAAGAAATTTCCATTAAAATTTTAAAAAAACAATTCAGTGTATACAACTGGAGGTAAAAAAATAAGTAATACTGTATACAAAAGAGAGTGCTGAAAGTAATGGAGGCCGAAAATACCAGCCCCTCAGTAAAGTGCAAGGAAACCGAAAAGTACAAGTACAGCTGAATTAAGTTGTAAAGAATATACTGGGTCATCCATCGGGGTTCCGACCTGAAGGGTTGGTATAGATGGCCTCCTCAGCACAAAATGTCCGTTCGTCCACTCCATTTATCGTCTCGCCGAGTGGTCCACCTCCAGGTACCATCCAGTCCTGCTACTCTCTGCCTCAGTCAGCGTTTCCGTCGTCTACAACCAACACAACAAGGTGTGGGAATTGCCCATGTAGGGGTGAGTATAATGATACCTAGTAAAGACCCCATGACCCTCAAGGTATCACAAATTCCAACAAGGATAAACCACAATGTTGGAAAAACAGATAACCATTACTTAGATATATTATGATACATATACTTATGTTATCTAGAATCCCATCTCAATCATGAGGAAAAAAATGTCATATACTGAGCTCAGACCAGGATTTTATTCTAGGGGGTGCTATCAAGTAACAACCCCATTTACACTATCAAAAACTCATCTTATGGTGTACTACACCTTTATCGAGTACTGTGGTCCAGCCGCGTCACACAAAGGTGCTTCCCACTACCTTGGACTACTGTGGTACTCCTCATGTCGAGCATTGTGGGCATGTGGCATCACACAGAGGTGCATCACATTGTAGTTCTGTCGTGTCACAAATAGGTGTTTCCCCTCATATCCTGTTGAGGTACTTCTACTGTCGAGTATCATGGGTAAGCCGCGTCACACACAGGCGGTCCCCACTATCGGTCTACCGTGTCACACATAGGCACTTCCCACTAGGCTAGTAGAAACACTCAGAGTTGAATGGTCAGTAGTCCTAAGGTATTAGCAAGCTACTAGGTATCTGTACTTCGTATCTCTTCATCGAGAGGATCCGCTCCAAGAGCAATTGGTCGATACTCCGACTGTCACGAAGCCCCTAGTAGAAGTATCAAAAAGATCCTCCTCATCTTAGGGGTCTCAACACAAAAGACGGCTCATCAATTAGACACACAACATGCAATTTATTTTCATTTCCGTCATAGGGGATCGGTTGGATTTTAGGTTAAAACCAACCCAACCGTACTCCAACTGGGTCCAAACCAAAATTGGGGTATTCCAAATGAACAATCTCGCTCTATGATTTCCATCACCGCAAACGGTTCCTCAATCGTACACCTATAGCACAAAATATGGGCAAAAAGGTGAAAAAAATCCAAAGAGTGTCCGACACGGTCCGAGGGGGTGGTCTGGCCTTAGGGCACGGCCCGGTCTGAGGGAGGCCCGACATGAGGGCGGCCCGGTGGCCCCCACTGGGTCCTGCCCGGCGGCCCGTGGGGGGTTTTCCTTAGCCGCGTCTAGGGGGAAGCTGCCCGCCCCCTTGATCCCGAATAGCTTAACAGTTCGTGTGGGGACCCAAACCAGGGATAGTTGGCACCGGACCAGATCACGCGAGACCTAGAGGGGTCCCACTTCTCCCTCATGACTGAGCGGCCGGCCGCTCATGCTCCACCAGCTGCCGGCCCGGCCACCCGCATCTTCTCCTCCGTCGCGGCATGCCCTGGTCGTGGCTCCCGGTTGTCCTCCACGCAGCGTGATGGCGTCGTGCAGCATCCGCCGTGGCCCAACCAGGCTGTGGTCCCATGCTCCTCCGCGTGGCGTGACGGCTCGCTGCTACCTCTATCTCGGCCTGACCTGGTCGCGGTGTCGTGCTCCTCCACGTGGTGTGACGGTGCCGCGCCCCCTTCGCTGCGGCTCGGCCTGGCCACGACCCCCTGCTCCATCATGCTGCACGATGGTGCCGTGCCCTTTTGGCGACCCAGTGGCCTTGTGCCGCCATTTTCCTTCACGACCAGCCTGATGTCAGCCGCCGCTGCTTCGCACCATAGTCGTCATCAAATGAGGAGAAAATAAGGGAGAGGTTTGGGCCGTGTTCGTACGGCCTGAGCCTTCCATATTATTGTGATAACAATTGGAAAAACACAATCCATGATTTGTGCATTGAAGGACGGAAAAAAATTCAAATGTAAATCTCCTACCTCGTATTTGTTGAATGTTGATGAAGTCATGGAAAGGCTGTTGTCGATTCATCAATGTCGGAAAAAGATGAGGATATACATCATTGGTGGATGAGCGTCCGTAGGTGACGAAGTCGAAGATGGCGTTCTTCGTGTTCTTCATTGGAGAGTTCTTCTCCTCCCCAAGCTCCACTAAATGATTATAACAACCCAAAATAATAATAAAATATCACATATTAATAAAATTGTTGGCATAAATAATTCAAAAGGGAATTAATTAAGGGAGGATCCACTTAATTATTCTTGTGTGTAGGAACAATTAATTAGTGGAGAAGGTCAAGAGTATTCTCCACATAAATGGGAATGTTAAAGGTGTTTGAAACGTGGGTGGTCCCCACCAAAAATTTATCCTCCCAAGGGAGGTTATGTTCGGGTGGGTCCCACCACCATAACCTCTCATGGGAGGGTATGGTGTGGTGGCCCCCACCCCAAACCTACACTTGGAGGTATTGACCACCAAAATACAAATAAGTTGAACACCTTATTTTTATTTAAATTATTCTTTAAAACTGCAAAACTAACATTCATTCTCGACCAACTACCATCAAGGTGAAATTATTCTTATGAGAATACAGGCGTTACGAGTTCAACGGTGCCCTCAAATTTCAATTCCGAGAACTGGTTGAAATGATATAAAATATCGCTCATATATTTACTAAACGTACATGACCAAAATTTCAGAAATTGATTATGTGCACACCGGGCCTCGGAATCATGCACCATAAATTTTCGCAGGCTCGTAAAATTCCAATGTTTTAAAATCATTCCATGGAATTTCTAGAACATTACACACTAACCTAAGTAAATGGAATTTAATCGACAAAACATAATAAATGTCCTTGAATAAATGAGGAAGGTGAAAGGTTTTGTTCCCATAAATAGTAACGTCAAAAGAATAAAGGTTGGGACCTTGGGGGATAGAGGGAACCTTGGGAGGACTCCTAGGTAGGAAAAAAACCATATCTTTATTGAGAAGCAATATGGAACTAAATTAATAAAGGAATGAGTTTTTATTTATAGAAAAAGTGAAGGAATATTTAATTATTTTTAAAGGACATCTCATTAGTGGTAATTGAAAAACAATGGGGTTTCCCATGGTATATTCACATGGTATGGGATAAAAGTGACACCTCATAAAATATCTTACTATTAAAAAGTCGACCAAAATTATTACATCATTATTACATCATTAATGATTTCATTAATCACACTGATACTCAAAGATGTATTTTTAGTATTCACCAAAAAACATTTTATATAAATATCATAAATTCTCCCTAACCTAATCTCGATGATATGAATTAAAAAATTGACTCAATTTTATAAAATTTATTTCTAAAAATTTTAATTTAATATTAAAAATAAGTCAAAATTTATTTCAAAAAAACAACATTATAACTATAAATCATTTTTAACAGTTTGAAAATATATTCAGGGTCCCATAATATTAAATTGAAACCATAAGAAAACAAATTAACAATTTATGATAACATATTTTTAAAATAAATTTTCATTTAAATTTTTTAAATTAATAATAAAATTGAATGTAAATTATTTATGAAATATAAAAATACCGATACTTATATGATGATTGTTTATTCACTTTTATGATTAATAAAATATATTTATACAATCATGGGTGATGTTTACAATTTTCTCTGATTTTCTATTCATTACAATTCATTACTATTCATAAGGGTAAAATTTGTAGTTCAAAGGGTCATGTTACTATTCATCTATAAAATTAAGTTGACCTCATTAGACTCTAAATATCTTCTTGACCGCAACCATGTATGTCCATTTTTCAAAAATAATTTCGAATAAAAAGATATTTAATAATAAAATATTTTTATAATATCAATCGAAAAACAGTAGTCATAAAACATTAATCAACAAATTGAAACATCTTAGAAAAATAATAAAAATTAACATAAGATAAATTTATGTATTTGGAATTCAAAAATGATGTTTATTTAATAATAAAAATTATATAAGTATGTGAAATTTTAATTTTAAATACAAATATCCTCGTTATTGATAATAATAGTAGATAGAAAATGAATAGTAAAATTGCAAAGTGAAATTATGAAAAAAAATTATTTTATGATTTAAATTTAAAAATGGGTGTCTTCATAATAAAATTTCATTAAAATAATAATAATTCCATATACCTTAATTTTTTATAATAGTTATATCTTTTTTCAAACTACAACATTAGTATGAAGTAATTCGATGTGATTTAATTGTAAACTATAAAAAAATTATTTGGAGAAAAGAGATCCAAAAATAAATGTACATTTTTATGGATGTTACATCTTCCTTGCAACATGATACTTAACTATTCTACTTTTTTCCAAGACATAAAATGATAAACTATATAGTCTTAGTATCCCAATTACAAAAAAATGTGTAACAACCATATTCATAGACTACTAATGATTGAATAATCATCGACATCATGTTATTACATAATAGGATGTCTCCCTTATAATGGGTCGTCCACCATACCATTTCTAAAGAACTATTAATGGATTGATTCTTTTCCTTAAATGATATGTTGTGATGTATGGATTTCTACATCATTGTCTATCCACCCAAAAAAACTCCCCCACGATATGGATCATACATATGCAGGGTGATTTTCATCTAGATCTATGTGTGGATTGATTATAATCCATATGGTATATGTAATGACAACTCGATATTTATTCTTCTAGTACAACTGCATGCTCATTAAACCATTATCCCCGAGGCTCATTTAGTGTAATAATATTTACATTAAAATGTATGCATTTCTTATCATGAATGTGTAGTGTAGTGCTGAGCCTATTATTTCACATTCATGCCAATTTTTTATGCCACTGCATTATATATGCTCCACTTTTTGGGGTGCCTTCCCCATGTTGTCCAAAATCTATGACCATATACTAAGAACTGAATGTCCAATAAATGTGGACATAATAATATTCATGTCATTTCCATGAATCACAACATTAAACCATATGTGGATTTTCATAGGTATATATTTTGTGGTTTTGGGCCTCCATTGATATCATTTAGGTCATAATTGTCATTAAAAAATACTACATGCACCCCTAGAGAAATTCCCCCACCATGGTCTGAACACCATGAACATAAATTAATAGTTAATGTCATTAAAATGACCATAAACTATAAAACTACTATAAAAATAATAGTATCCATTAATTCCACACCATAGATTAATTTCTATATTAGTGTACTCTCTCTCCAATCTATGTTCTATAATTATGTGTCGCCTTATTACCATCCTCAAGGGATACATAGTAACAACCTAAGATTTGTTTTTGCAACTAGACACAAAAAATCAATATTTCATTCCGCTAGCCTTTATTATGGTCCTAGTACATTAACATAAACTATAAACAATGTATATCAAGGTGTACAAGTGGTTAGATTTCCTATATAGCTATATTTATGTTAGGATATTCCTCTCTCATTCAATTAAAATAATCGAGAAATTATACTTTTATTTGTGCACATGTCATGAATTTAAACTATTCGTCCCTCACATCTAGAGAGTATGAACAAAAACTATGCACAATTGGTGTCAGGATCACATCATGTGGTTAAAATCCTCCACGGATCATTCACTATAGGTTTTAAATCCTAAACCTCATGAAAACCATTGAATTCACCATTCATCAATAGTCTAGGTAATACAACCATAATCTATTTTAATAATGTCCTGGTATTATGACCATAAACTATTTTAATCCCCTATAGTCTTTGAAACACAAAAAACTATTTTCCACACTATAAACTACCCAATGTTAAATTGTTTTCACTTTATGGGTGTGGATACTACATTCTGATAAAATCATTTCCACAATTAAAGTCCTTATCAATGTGGACTTCCATCACCTTTCTAATCTAGATAGACCCCCCAAATATCCCGGCCTCATGCCATCAGTATCCCACCACTCATTCTAGTATTATAGTCTAATATTAATCTGGTTAAAATTTGAAGATATTGTGTTTTGAACATGGTCAATAGTTGAACTATCATTTTCTCACCCTATTCTTTACTAAAATGGTCACGATCATTGTGTTTCCATAATGGTCAACAATTATTCCCAGCCCCTTAGCCACCTATGATACATATATTGATATTATTTAGATACCTATTTTCTATTTTCCTTTATCATTGTGGAATTACATTACCCTTGGTGTCACTGCGAATGCGAACTTCTACAAGTCAAGATACTCCCATATCATTTGTTGATTCCAATATCAATACTCACACATGTGGATTAAGAGTTTTATTATGTTGTGAATTTCCATGTCATGATACATAGATAATCCATTTGTTCAAAATCTATTACCTTAAAATGGTATTATATTTCTATGAAAGCATGAAACGAAATTGAGGGTGAATTCACCTATGAATTTTAATATAGTGATTTGAATCATTTTCCCTCACTCCTGTCAAGTTATAGAATTTGTCACACTTCACATGTCCACATTGGATATAATCAACATGTTCCAAACAATATGTCCCTAAACTAAGAGAATAACTTATGTCCATGTGGCACAACATTAACATATTTCCCTTGTTCCAATATATATGATGTTAAATTTTGTTTAGTTTCACATTAAAATGAAATTATAATAATACATATCCTAATAACCTGAAATTATGCACTACTATGAACCATCCACATCTTATAATTTTAAAGAACATGTATATCATCCACATTGAATGATGTAAAATTATTATGAATTATTAGCACTTAGAAAAAGTGTCCCTCTCTTCCATTTCTTATCATCCACTACATAATTATCATTTCCAGCTATCACTATGCATCCACGATGGTTCTCCCGAGCAAAAAGATGTCCATTGGTTTTACCAATATGATTAATCAAATGATATCTATGTCAAAATGACATAATACTAAAAAATTTATTGTACATTTTAACACTGCGTCACACCATTTCAAAACAATGTTTTCAACTTATTTGGATCCTCATAATCTTCCTTGTATGAGGGGTACCCTAATGGTATATTCTAATGTGACTTAGGATCATTTATCATCTTGTGAAAACATCTTAGAAGTCTTCAAAAAACATCCTCTTAAAGCATCTTTATATTTAACATTGTTAGTGGTCAGCCCTCATTTTTGTATCCCCATTCTTAGATAACAGTAGAATGATGTGTTTCAATCACGTTTAGAAGTTATACTATATCTCCATAAAACTCTCAATAAGTTCATAATGTTTGGAATAATGATTCAAACATTCCATTCCCCATTTTTTTACCTTCAAATTCCCCAAGAGTTACCTCATTTGTTAACTTCTGTATTTTGGAAATGAAAATTAGCCGCTCAATGTGCCTTGTTCTACAAGACATGGCCCCTCACATCCCAAAAACACTAGGTGGCAAGTTAACAATTATAGTCTCAGATTGTTGGATGGTTATCAGATACTCTCATACAATGTAAATAATAATGTTGTCATACATTTATTCACTTACTATTAATTACTCATGTGATGTTAAGAATTGATCCTTAGTTGTTTCACAAATATGATCAATGTGGGATAATTAGAGGAGAAAAAAAGGTAATTGTTGATATACACATGAAAATTTAAAATAAAAATACATTTTTAATGGTAGTATAGGAATCCACATCATGGATTCTCTCATGATTCTTATAATGTTAACACATATGGATATTCCCCACTAATCGATAATGTAAACACTGCCAATTTTCAGCACGAGGCTTCCTAGATTTTTTTCCCTCTTGAACTATTATTCCTCATCATTATTTTATATATGAATCCCATAATACCTTTCTTGGGAATGGACCCACACAACATAGAGATCAATAATTTGAGTAGTTACCTACATTGTTTGTTTCATATCCTCATATAGTTGATCCCTTAGTATTCTGATGACATCAGATTGAATTATGAGGAAGGAATCACACTCACCCAATTTCTCCCCCATATTCTGGATCTATTGGTTGACTTCACATAGCATTTGGATTCTATTATATATTTATTTTTGACATGTTACATCTGAATGTTGGATTTTCTACCACAAATTATCATAAATCTAATTAAAGATCTTCATTTGAAGTCCCGATGAATATAGGAATCTAGTAATATGATTGAGTAGCCCACAATAGGGGCACAAAAATTCCCAATAGTGATGAGATTTAATCCTAGAAAAAGATTTTTTTAATGCAATTATATATCATACACTGGATGATGTGATTTTTTTGGATCCAACAGAATCAGGGTACTCTAACTCTTTAGGATCTATGGGATCATACTCTAGAAAATAATAAACATGTTGGACTTCAGGGTCCCCCTTTAGAATCCCTTTATATGGGCTAGGATCAGGGTCATGGGGATGAATTTTCTCACATGATTCATATTCGGCCTCATACGCTTCACTAACCATGTGTTTTTCTACACCTGGAAAATCACTCGTGTCCCCTTAAACCTTCTCATCTGGGTCTATGTATAGATTAACATTGATTATCCTGTCATCGTTATTAAGTGTGGCCACTAGATGATATCCCACATTTGACCCGACCTCATCCACTCACCTAGCTTTTAAACATCCAAGCAATTCTTGGAATAAATAACCATTGTGAACCCTATAATAAAGTGATACTTATGGCCTTCTAAATCAAGTACTTACATAAGATAAGTGCTACTGGGTCAAGATCCTAAGTCACATCGAGAACATCCAATAATGGAGACCCAAAACAGTAGGTATTACAAGGATTGTCACTTAGTCTTCTTATATATTGGGTAGAAACTGTATGGAAAATTCAAACATGTTGATGATGATGTACCATTAAAATCTCACAATGGATGTATAGTTTGATATATCCACATATATTTAGAAGGTGTAATTTCAATGAAATGAATCCTCTAGTGTGTTGCCTCCTAATAAATTGGAAGATTAGTGGGATTCTAAGGCGTGGCCACCAATTAATGATGATAAAAACCCAAAGTTTTGAGGTTTACAAAAACAAACTCCTCTAATGGACCTTCGGTAACCACTTCAGCCTTAGGATCTGGCCCCTAGGCCACATCAACCATACTAGTTAGTACACCTTAACCCTCCATAGTTGGGGCACCCTGCATTGTATCGTGGTTATCCTACTCAAAAAAAGATTCAGTTATTGAATAAAGATAGTAAAAGGAAAATGTTAATGTCTATTGTGAGAAAGTTAAGTCTTACCTAGAGGCACTCATTAATTCCATATTCATATATAGAAATCACATCATATTACCAAATTTTTTTTGAGGATTATCCATCCCCATAAATCCCATTTCCCATGACTCATCATCTAATTATTTATCAGGTTCTTCCTTAGGTGGATTTTCATCCCAACCGGACTCTTGACCAAATGTCACCATTACTAGGGTAGGGGTGCTTCGTACCTATCCCATCTAAGTAGAATAATCATAAATAACTATAAATTACTCATGTCTCAAATGTATGTACACTATTTCTTCAACCTTAATGATGTAGACATCTGGACATTCAATTCCACCCTACATCGAATTCAACCATAGGTACTCTATTGTTACTATTGTCCAAAACATCCTCAGGAAAACCAAAGAGATGGAAAAATAGTATTAGTTTTTTTTATAGGATACACCTCATATTTCTCCAAGTACATTATTTTGTACATCCTAGAGTATGATTATGTGACAAGTATCATCTAGGATATGGGGATAAAGTGAAACAACATCCCAACTATAAGAGTTCCAGCTAGAGTCACCTAAGAAGTCTTCTTCATCCCCTGTGAAGTAGACCATCAAATTCCTTGGTTATCCTACTCCAAAATCACCCATTTGATTACCTAGATCTGATTTTCTAGGTTTGCATCCGGATATTATGCCACCTAGTTGCTAGCATATTCAATCAACATGCTCGTGTTAATTGTGGTAGGTTGAATCATTATTGTTTCATTAGATCCCACAGTCCTCCTCAAGCACCCTAACAGGAAAAGTATACATATGTACCTATCTTAAATGATACTCATATAGACCATCCTATCCAACATTTTATGACACAGAATCATCTTGGATAGATACGATGTCATTTATTGCTCACAAATTACATTTCCTTCGATATAAGCCTCCAACACTCCACCCCAAATTCTTTTCAAGAACACCCATTATTCTAATGATATTTTTATGTTTTCTTCCAAAGTATAATCAGTGTCACAAATGGGTGGATGTTTATATATTTTTGGTTTTTGATTCAGATCATGTTCTAGTCCTCATTATGTGTCATTAGTTGGACCCCCACTATTTTAAACAATGAATGATAAAAAAAATTTGGAGGATGTATGACATTCCAGAATTAATAGCCCCATAGAAGAGATGAATTCCAATCAAGAATGAATCAGAATGGATCAGAAATCATCATTGTCATCATTCCAACATTAAAACATATACTAAATATTCTTCAAATCATGGTAACACAACTGTTGAGACTTTTACGAACTGTTATGATCGTCACAATCACCAATGGTTCTTCGTGGATTCCTTTTCTTGTGTCCCTAACTGGTAGTAGAAACCCACTATTGAATTTAGAATGGAACTCAACATAGGTTACCAGTGGTTCCTAAAATCTTTCCATGATGTATCCCCGTGTAATTTAATTTTATTCTTTTATGATGAACTAGTATTATCCATTTTTTCCAATATGAAATATGACAAGAATCTTCTTCCACAACAAAACATCCTCACCTTCTTATCCTTCTTGGGGGATAGGTAGAACCATGACTGGAATTTTATATCTCTTTGGAACTGGGGAATGATCATCATATTCTCATTCACGATATCCTAAATATTTTTCTCCCAATTTGGAATTTAATATTTATATCCATTGGTGCTCTCTAGTAGAAGAAAATATATATTCTGGAACCCCTCCAGTAAAATTCCTCCAATTTAGTGGATTTCCCATAATCTAACACAAGCATCCTCATGGTAGTGATGGAATTAATCCAGTTCCCGTGAAATGTTCCTTAGGATCTCTAGGACATTCTATTGTTGTCCGTAAAAATGGAATTGTTATGTCCATACCATTTCGTACTATCCAATGTTACACATCTCATTCCCATATTCCTGGAACATGTAGCGTAACCATTATGCCCATTCCCACACACTAGTGAAGTTCCCACTAGGCCATAGGTTTATGTAAATATGACAACGCATTTTCACCACTCATTATTGTTAATATGGACGTGGTATATTGGGTGAGGAACTCCTCATACTCTATCTCAACCTCTATGACGTCCTCCCATTCAGTTTGGTGATGGAATCTATCATGGGATCATAGTAAAAATGACTAGGGAAGGAGAAACATTAGCACTGAAGATCATGTTCCCTTGTGACGTGTGGTCACAATGAAACAAACAGAATTTCGGACGACTTATTTTATCTAACTGACAATGTTATAGAATGGTAGTTAATCACTCTAAGGGTAACCATTCAATAAAACAGTCAAGATTCCTACAGTAATAAAATTTTATTGAACAAAAATCATTTCCTAAATAATCTGAGTGATTATAATTATGATAGAATTATATAGTATGATAGCATCATCAATCTCTGTATTATTCAGATGGTAGGCAATATCTAATTAATGTTGAAAAATATTCAAAAGATTTTAAATGATCAATGGTTGATTTGAAAAATATTTGAGGGATTGTTTCCATGAGGTAGAGTAGTTCCCAAAAGAAATAAATAGATGAAAAATTATTTTGTTGTTTTTAATCCTAGCAAGTGAATAAATGGAAATATTTTTTGAACGAACTAGAAAACGATTTTTTGTTGGACTTGAGAAATCATACACACAAATATGAGAGCAATAAAGTCCAATCATGTAGATATTAAAGGTACAATAAAAATACCCCCTCATATTTATAGGTGTGTACATGGAATTCTACTCTTGTATGAGGGGACTTATTCCCCGCCCCCCTAGATGTTTTTTTTGTGGACTTTTTGGAATCAACCCATATCCTCCTCATTTCCCTCGAAACATGACATTAGAATTCACATTCAGCTCATATTATAAGGAGGGAATTTTTTGGAGATGAATTACATATGAAAAAAATGACTAGCTTTGGGTTTTAAAAATCCATAATCTGACACAATAAAGCATTTTTATAATGGGGATGAAGGTGTGTGCATGTTTCGATGTGCTGGTGCAATGTTGAAACCCATGTGAATGATTCTTGTGTGGAAAATGTGAAATATCTCATGAACCATCAACTTGGTATTGAAAATAGATAATTTAGGTTTTCTTATGGATATTGATCATTATTACAACCCTAACGGACCAAATACAAGGTCATATAACCCCTTGTCTGACCGTTGACTACGTCTAAGGATACAATTTCATTGAAGACCTCGCCTTAAACAAAATTTTTTCTATTCATCACAAAATAATTCACCTAAATATTCATGTCCCCCCCCTAATTCAGGGTTTCCCTCAAGAATTCAGAGAACATATCAACCACATGTATGAACGATGTTTTGTGATAGTGTGAAAGGATGGAATCCTAGGGGTTGAGATCATTCATGATATGTTATTTTTTCCCCTCCCATGAGTTGGAACAATATTGTGTAATAATCACCCAAAATAATTCATCCTATCATAGGTGTGAGTATATGATCATCATTACTATAACCTAAACCATGGACATAACAATCCAATGTTCAGTACAAACCTTGAGTTATGATCGTGTATCCTATGATTCAAAGAACTCCTCTTTGAATTACCTTTTCTTGAAATTATTTTAAAGAACCACGTCCAATAGCTTGTTGATTGCATACCCCATGCCTTGTTCACACCACCTGTTCAGAACCCTCTAATATTTAATTTAGTGATTTTTGGACCCTCATGAGATCACCCCCTTTTCCCTTAGTGAATGTGTTTCCATATATTTTTGTTTTATTCATCGGTATGGTAATCCCTTTTTCTTCCAAGACATGTAATAGAAACATGGACGTCTTGATCAAACATGGATCCAAACCATTTAAAATTATAGATTATAAATACATGCCCCACCATTGGATGCATGACCTGATTTTATGTATCCCCACTGGGTGAGGAGTGAGTCCTCAATGTTCGAGAAACATGATGTAAAACAATATACCACCAACATCCTCAATTGGTGATGTTAAAATTTGACCATACCATAAAATGCCCATGGTATATTGCATTTATGTCAATTATGGAATTCTACCATATCCCTCCCCATTGTGGTATCCAATTATAACATTTATTTTTCATCCATTATCCCCATAGACCATTCATAGGATGATATAGGTATGAGTGACATGGAAATCCATCTTCCTCAAATCAAATATGATCCTACTCACACCGAATGGAATCCTCATCAGGAAACATCCATTCCAATACCTAACTTACCGAGAATGAGATCCTCTACATACTCTTTAGATAGGTTTAATAGTTTCCTACCAATATCTCATTCCCTGAGATTTTTTCTTCTGAACATACTCTTTAGATAGGTTTAATAGTTTCCTACCAATATCGTATCAATATCCATTAGTTTAAAAGAGAAATTTTACACCCTGGTTCCCCCTCACATCAAATGGTGTTCTAGGGTCCTTCAATTCTGTCTCCACAAGGCTTTAAACTAGCAAATTTACTCATACTACTACCTCATGCCAAAAAAAGGATGTATGAGGTGAATTATTTAGATGATATATGCCTTCAACACCAGCTACATCATGATGAACATAGTTTGGATCTGGTGAATGCCTTGGAGAATATTAATTTAACATAATATACCATGCAATTTAGAAGGGATTCCTTAGGTTTCACACTCATAGATATCTCTCATAGATTCCCTCATAGAAGGAATAATATAGGTGACCAATGTTCACAATGATTTTTCATTTATGTGATTTGGAACAAGAATACTCTTATAACCAAAGGTTGTTTTCCAATCAAGACCTTTTAGAATGTGGATGAAAAATTAGTGGAATTAACTATCATCCATAATGAAATGACATCAAAAATGAGTTCCATGAAAAAAATTCAAATATTTTAGGGACACATGGAATATGGGAAAAATTACAAGGACGAATCAATTGAAGGAATTTTGATATCAAATCAACCTATTTCGATCAATGAAAATACATCGTCAATGAAGATGACGAATTACACACACCCTTAGAATGAATGAATGTATGAATATAGAAATACAATGCTATTGTCACATCAAATGCAATTGGTAGATCTGCCAAGATGAAAGATTTAGAAATAATTTATTTTTAACTTATTAACAATATCTGATGAGAATTATTCAAAATAGTTTGAAATTTTTTTAGTGATGTGTTGTGGTTATTAATTTTTTTATTTTTATATTAATTATGTTTCGAATCTTGTCATGGAAGGTTTGGGGAATTTAAAAAGTATTATTTTTTAGCTAATTATGTATTATCTAATGGGTTACAAAATAGATAATGTGTTGAGGTATCTATGAGTAAAATTCTCATTAATAATAAATTAAAGGGATTTCCAAATAATATGTAACCTTTCAAGGAGAATACATAGGAGTAACTCATTGATAATGAATGACTAGTATCATCATTTGTATAATGAAAATATATGATACCAAATATAGGTATGATTAATTTTTACTAAATGTATGAGTATAATATGGATAAACATAATATGTATTGTCAATAAAAAAGAATCATAATAGTAAACCTGACATATCAAGTGATAAATAATATTTCATGTTAATATTAATGACATTTATTAATTAAAAATCAATAATTATGATATGATATCAGATATGATTCAAGCTGTTGTTTTTGGTACATAATTTGAAAAAATGGATTACAAAATGAGGGGGAATTATTCACAATAATGATATCTACTTGTTATCATGTATACCGGGGAAATACAAATAAGGATTTTTTTTATGCTTTAATGAATGAAGATGTTGTGTACTAATCATTCCTATGAGAATAAAATCATGTAATTTTTTGGATCATTATGTATTAATTTTTTAAAAATGAATGTCTTAGACTAAATCTATAAAAAACATACCTAGAATATATCTTTAATATTATTTTAATAATCAAAAATATCAAAGTTCAAACTATGGAATTTAATATTGATTCATTATTCAAATTTTTTGAAATATTTTTGAAATAAAGTTTAATATAAAATATATAAAAATGAATCAAATAACATGAATATGAGTACTATTTAATATTGGAAGTCCTTTGATTATCTACATCTAACTGAGTCTTGTTAATATAATTTTATTAAAGTATTATGGTTTTTAAAATTTATTTAAATATTACACTGCCTACTTATAAATTCATTTATGCTAAATAATCCCAGATATTTATGGAGTAATTTTCATTGTTAGATTGAATACCATCAGTAAACTAATCAAATCTATTACAGTGAATAGATGAGAGACATTTTTGTTTGGAAATTGTTTTGGTTTATAGATGAAAAATTATCTCATGTTATGAAAATATTAATTTAGTTATATTAATGTTTCAACACTTGAATAAAACAAAATAAGGGATTAGCTACCCATATCAGGGTGATCATTGAAAAACATGGGGTTCATTGTATACAAGATTATTTTTTTACCAATAGATTTAGAGTGTATTATTTATATAAGAAATACTAAAATTGAATAATAATTATTGTTTTTTAAAATGATATTATAGACATTTGGAAAATTTAATTCATCCTCTTTTACCAAGATTATAAATAAAACAGTGACTTTAGTAAGTTTTATTTTATCATTATTATTTTATAAATCATTATAAATATTATACAATAAACTATTTATAGATTTTGTGTATATGATTATTTGGGTTAAATTATTTGGATCTATCATTTTAAATTATTAATATCCTTATATGAATTAATATTGTTATTATGATATATTAAATAATAATTTATATGGAAATTTTTTTATTCTTATCATTTAATATTAATAATTTACATAACAATATATCAATATATAATATAATAATTTTTATTAAATTTAATTAATTTTTCACTGTAATATTAATCTTGATGTGATATATAAATATATTCATTCATATATATTGGTTTTAAAGTATTTATTGTTTTAATTTTCTCATTAATACAAAATTGAATATTTTACATACATTTTTTATTCAATTGTAAAAACCATTTACCAAATTGAACTTTTTACTATAATTTTTTTTGAAAAAGATAGATAGAAAAATTTGGTATTAATAATGTAATATATATATATTTAAAACGTTACAACCTTTAATCATATTATGTGTTATTTAACTACCATGTTTGTGTAACATAATTAATTAAATATTGATATTAGTGTTATTAATAGAACTATGCTTTCCTTGGAATTAAAAATAACATAATTTATTTATGAAATTAATTATTATTGAGTCCATGTGATATTGAGATTTATTATCATTATATTTTGAAGAATTAAATGTTTGTGTTAAATTTAGTGTATTTAATTCTTATATTTCTAGTTTGAATAATATTTCTAATATTTAATAATCTTCATGCGAAACTATTACTAACATATTATCAAATAAAATCTTGAAACAAAAATGAGCTAAATTGGGATCTAATATTGATATCAGTTTTACAAACTTAGTAATGTCATCAGAAGAAAATAAGGAATTAAAGAAATTTTGTAGATTTACTATTTATTTAAATAGGATTAATATTTCTTCATTTAGAAAATAATATTTTTCATGATTTTGTTTAATGTGAAGAATAAATAGATTATATTTATTAAATTGTGTAAAAAATGTGTGAATTAATACATTATGTGAAATAGCGATTAGATAATTTATTGTGGGTTTTTACTCATTAGTTATATTCCGAGTTGTGAATTAATTCTTTTAGATAGAGAGGTCTATGAATAGTATAGATATGAAAAACTATCTCAGTATCATCTTATGTGTACTCTTGAGAGAATAGAGACTTGGATGAAATCCTATGGTTATGCAAACAAAAACTAATCCAAAGTATATTAATGGTTTTTCTAAATTATTTTATGTATAATTATTTTATCAATATAATTAATTTTATGTTAATAATGTATAAATAAGTGTGAATATTAAAATAATTTTGTTATTTAATTACTTTCTCAAAGGATTTGTTTGAAGAGGAGTTTTATAAAATTAAATATCATTCTTGAAAAATGTACCCTGTTCTATTACACCCATTACATCTTCTTTATTTCATCAACTACCCATGAAAACACATTAACATGAGATTTGGATGGGGTCATACCAAATGGAATGAAAATTTTGAAATATATTTTATTATTTTCATCCTTAATCAAACAGTTTCACTGGTCCTTTCTAATGTTCTTTAAAGTGTACCCACATCATGTATTGAGACTCATAAAACAATATTTTTCGGGAATAAAATGCATAACCTATAAATATCATCTATTTATTGACCCATAGAGGAAACATAAATCTTCATCTAGGTATGTGAATTATATAATTGGTATGAGATAATACATTTATTTGTGTGTTTTTTATGGATTAAAATCTTTATATGAATTGGATATCCATTTTTTGATATAAATTTTTAGTTTTTCATTATATTCTATGATAAATTGATACACCAAATACGTAGTGAATGCTATGATTTTGTTCGATGATTTTAAAAAAAATTATTCTTATTATACTATATGAGTGGGTGGATAAAATGGTTTGACTATGATATATTTTCCACAAATACTATATTTCCACAATAGTAACAAGGGGCGCATGGGGTGCTTGTGTTAACAAGTGAAATAAAAAATGAAGATAAATTAGGGTTTTCCAAGGTGAAACAGATGTTTTAGAGTTATTGTTTTAATGGGAGGTTACTTAGTCAACCAATGTTAAAGCTATATGGAAATTCCCTAAAATTAAAGATTAAATTCTATGTTTGGTATTCACATTAAATTGTTTCGAGTTGAATAATATTTTCCTATGATTTGTTTTTTGTGAAATTTAAAACCATCATTATTGAAAAAAATTGGTAATTTTTTAGATTGTTTTTCGGTAGATAATGGTTTCTTTTAATTATTATAAAATCAAATAATTTTTTGTATTTTGTTTTCTATGTTATAAGAGTTTTTTTAAAATTAAATTTCTATTATATATTTTTATATACTTTTTATATTATTTTTATAATTATTTTTTTAATATTTCATATATTTTTTTTATATAACACCATTTATTGAAATATCATATAAATATATATTAATTAGTTTCATGTGAAAATATTACTACACTTATACACACCCATGCATGAAGATATTTGTCAGAATATTTTGATGATTTATCTTGATTCAGGTAATAGTGGGGTCTCATTTAGTTTCTTAGTGATTCAAAAATTCCTTTAATAGTAATAGTGGTAGTTTTCAATGGGTTTTTAATAAGACAAATGTTTTTATTCTGTTGACATGTGTCTTATTACTAGACCATTGAATTTAAAAAGTATAATGTATTTTTCAATGAAATAAAAATGGTTTTTTGTAAATTATTTTCAAATTTATAATAAATTTTTCTTAATTAATGTATGTTTTATTAATATTAATTGATGAATTTTACATTTTTTCCAATTGAAATATTTTGGATTCTCCTGAAATTTCGTGTACATGATTGATGATATGTGAAAAAAATTTAAGGTTATGGTAATTTGGTCCTTGGTTTGAGAAGGAACAAAATGGTATTAGTGTATTTTACTTGAGAAGATAATAAGGATGTTTTGTAATTGTGGAGATTAGGATGGTTAGGTCTAAAAATAGACATAGAGAGCGAATTATAAAACTATTATACTCATAAGCACATCATAACTAAGTTTTTTACTAAATGATTGCATTATGATAGCCATATAAGGTGTTGTTAGATGTGAAAAGATAATCCATGGTGGTATGAAACCAGAAATTATTCATGCATAATGATATACAAGTAAAGAATTGTTTAGAATTAACATGATTTATAAATATAAAAATAAATTTACTGATTATATTTATGAAGACATTATAATGATTTATTTTTTCAAATGTGATTTCTAAAAGACAATTTTAATAAACATTTTGAATTAATTAAATTAATAAATGAATATAAAATTACCAAATTGAATGGGGTGATAATAATTCATTAATTTATATGGAATATGGTTCAAATGATAATAACTGTTTTAGTGAATGCAATAAAATATTTTTATGCATTTATTATAGAATTATGTCATATAGAGTGATCTCAACTAAGAATGGGAAATGAGTGATATATGTGATATGGGGGGTTGATAATTTATTAAAACAAATATGAATTATATTCATCATATATGTGGGAATGGTAATTAGGATCATCCAAGAGAGGTAAGAAATTTCCTAGAATTTATATAGAATATCTACAATTATTTTCGGGTAATTTTATTCTGGTGTGACATATTTATTGGATAACGATGATAATTTATACCATTCTATACATACAAACTCACATCAAATAAAATATATAATATTGTTATTACTTTCTAGAAGGAAGAACATGGAATTTCATGGTGATATATTGGAAAATTCTGAGATGAAAAATATAATGACTATATATTTATTCAATATGTATTTAATGGTTATTATTTCCATGAATAACAATACTTTTCTAGATTATAGATGTTATATAATAATAATTAACTGAAATATTTAGTTATAGTTTTTCTTTTGTAGTGAGGTTGGTCATGTAATTCTAGTGTTTCTCACCCAACCTCATCTATGATTAAAACATTTAATAGATTGATCCATAAGAATTAATTTGGAAGATGCTAATCATAATGAATAATGGGAGAATTAATCAATGTCTATGGATTAAAATTCTAATATAGTGGACCAAATCTGGCTGAATGATGAAATTATTTTGGTTGGTAATACCTCATAATGAAGGAAATTTAAAACCCCCAATTATTATAGTGATTCACATTCAATAATACTAGAAAATATGAGAGACATGATTAATATAGGTAATATATGATATTATATTCCATTATAATCACTACTATAAATTTTTATACGTTCATTCCAATTAGGGAATCACTTTAATTTAAAATTTTTATATTTTAATATTAATAGGTATTATGAGCGGATTTGATATTTTAATTTATAAGGATTGATATACTGGTGGATGAATGAGTTGATAAATTTTTAATGTGTCAATCCATCATTATAATTGTAGATTAAATTTAATTTTCATGAAACAATGTGATAACATGGATTCATATATATGTGTTTATAATGAATATAGATTGGATGAATATAGGTAAGGATTGGTTTTTTATTAATGTTTAATAATCATTTCCAAGGAACTAAATCAAACCATCAAAAGATTGAAATCGGATGGATATATTCAATGTGTGGAGGGAATATTAGAAATAGTATATTTCTTATTATCCACTTATTATTGATAAGTATTTTTCCATTTAACTTTTCCATGTATCATATCACCTAATTTTTTTTATATTGTATGAATGTACTCAAATTAATAGAATTGGTTTTAAAGATACGTGTTCTAGCTAAAAGGGATGATTTAGAAAGGGTTATTATCCAATGAAAGAGCCTCTTTTATTTTTTTGAGAATTATGGTGATTTATTTCAGTTATGTATTAATGATATGAATCTCAACTTGTTTAAATAAAATAATAAAAATTATTTAAATCATACAATTTATCTAAGGACCAACTCATGAAAGATGCTTGGTTTTCCATGATCAACCATATAAATGGCTTTCATCTTTTAAGGGTAGAGGAATCAAAAAAATATGAAACTAAAATTTAGGCTTTTTAGGTCGATTATGGATTTATCATCATGTGTATTGGAGTCATTTGTGATCATATTTTTCATACTGAAATTATTAAATTATTTATTAATAAATTTATTGACATCATTGGTTAGTATTTATTAATGATATTCTAATATACTATTGGAGATTAGTATAATATGGGAAGAACATAAATATTTTATTTGAAAAAAATTATTTATTGTAATAAAATTAGATTGTTCATGAGTTCTACCTAAATTATTCTAGAAATGATATTTCATCGACTTATTAAAATTGATGATGTATATTGTTTTAATTATAATAAATTTAGATTAGTTATTCCCAATGGAATATAATATAATTTATATTTAGAGTTTCCTTAGTTCAAATATAAATTGATAATTGATTATTAAATATATTTATGTATTTAATTACCCCATGCATCCCATACATAGAAATATGTGATGTTTATTTGAGATTAAAAAATTGGAGATACATTTTTAGAAATGCAGAATATGCTTATTTTGGCCTCTATTTTTATTCATCCTAATCATGGTGTCACATATCAGTTTTATTATTATAATTTTTATTGTTTTTATGTTGAGTCTATATTTATGGAGTTATGTTTTTTAATTTACAAATAGAAAATTAGGATCAAATTGAAATAATGTTTTCATTCATAATATTAAAATTATTTTTATTCATACATTAATGACCATGAAAAATTACCTTATTAGCGAGATATTTGTCTCGTGTACCTATCATTAGTTTTTACTGTATATTAATTATCAATATGTTCTAAATTTTATATAACCAAGGTGAATAATGATGGAATATAGAGAGATGTAGAAATAAATGTGGTTACATGTAAGCAGTCTCATGGAAATTAATGTTAAAAAGAAGACATTATTTCTATTGAAAAAATGTATCCTATACAATAATTGTGTAAATTACAGAGATGGATTTATTATATAAGAGATATAATATTAAGAGTTTATCCTTATATTGTTGGTGGAAAATCCAGTGAATGATAATTTATGGAACAGTTTTTAATATATTTCAAAAATCATTTGATGGTTGATATAGGGCTAAGGGAATATGTTATGAAATCCTATGAAGTATTTTATTTTTGATGTAAATAGTAATTTTAATAAGATTAATTATGACATCCATATCTAAATTGAGGTGTTAATTACAATTAAATAAATTGAACATTTTTTAATATGATTTCTGAGTTTATATTACATAATGGTGATTCATTATAATTAAAAATAGTTTTTACAACATTTACATATACCAACATTAATGTGTGAAGAAATATTCATAGAAATATTTATTATATTACTATTGGAAGTATAGAAACATAATAGTTTTGTGTGGTTATGGATCAACATATGAAATTAAGGAATTTCATACAAATTTTAGGATCATTTTTAGTTGGCTTATGTGGGAAGATTTACCAGGAATAGGTGGTTAGGATTCATGGTGTTTTCAAATAAATTATCTAAAATTATTATAAAAGTTAAAAAACTGTATTATATAATTAACTTGTATAATAATTGGGACTATTGTTAATGATAATTAATTATATTTACACCCATATTGATTGGTAGACATAGTAAATATTTTGAATTCTAGTGGATAATATTTTTGAATGTGTAATCATCTTTAGAATTCCTTGAGAATATAAATTATTGTTGCTATTGATTCATAATAATACTAATTGAAAATAAATTACTTAATGGGACCCATTTAAAGTGATATATAATATAATTTTTATCACAACTACTTTTGGTTGAGACTAGTAAAAAGAATATTGTTTAACATATCATTGTGTGGTAAATGATAAATAAAATAAATTTTTTTAATATTAATTTGTTTTTATCTTAGAGCAGGGAAACGTCATTGACTCATCAATGAGCTCCCACATACATATTATATGTTGAGAATAACAATTTTTTCAGTTTTTCTAATTATGGGACACTTAAAAAAGAAAAATAATGATGTGAAATCCATTTTATGTAGGCCCATATCAGATATTTTATAAGAATGATGATGTTGAATTTTTGTATCTATTGAATCAATGTTATGTGAGAATTCCTAATATTTTAAGTCACTTATATAAGGATGTTCATATTAATAAATCTCATGTGTTGAAATGGGATGTGGTTCAGCTAGAAATTAATGTATCTTAGATGAAAAAACAAATTAAAATTGAATAGTAGAGAAATCATAATGTTAAGGATGTAGTTTTATTTTCTGAGTTTCCTATGGAATCATAGAAAACATCAATGAGAAACATGGGAAATAGAAGAACATATAAAAAAATTAATGGACATATATTTCTGATTGTGTGGCCAACTACTCATATTCATGGGATGAATGAAATATAAAATAATTATTTTAGATTATAAAATGTAGTGTGTATAAATATTATTTTATTATATGTACTTTATTTTTAAGTGGAGTTTTGAATAAGTAGTGTTCTTTAAATATAGTTTTGATTGAAATCATGTTATTTGTATAGTCATTAACTTTTTTAGTTTAATGAATTAATTTATATTGGGTGATTTTATAGACTTATGATCATTTAACAGTAGTTCGTATAATACATTGGTGGATAAAAATAAATTTAGGAAAATAGGCATGGATAATTTCTGAATAATTTTTTAAAATGAAAAAAAGGAAAGATATAGAATTGACATTATTATGGGTTTCTGAAATTAATGATGTTCATTAGATGAATTTAATTAATTGATGTTTATAATGTGATTTTAAATACCCTTAAATGGGTGTATATATTAACATCTGATGGTATAGTATATGTATTTTTATCGTTTATGGAAGATTAAGGAAATGAAATGATTTAATTATATTAAATAAATTGGTACAAATTATCAATAAATTCATATGAATATTAGAGTATATAATGAAGGTTTATGAATAATTAATTATATTTATTATGTAGTATTAATTAAAAATTATTTTTAGAGGTATATAAATTTTAGGGATATGTAAAAAATATTTTTTAATTCACAAATACAACTTGATAGATTGAGAAACATGTCGAATTTGGATGGCTATATTGATGAATGATGGGTGAAAGTCATAAAATTTTGTAATGAAATTATGTTATAATAAATGGGTTGATATTTTTATTTCATTTTATATTTATAAAGGAAAATACATACTGAATATGTCACATGCATCATTTTTTATTACATTCATTTAAGAGGCATAAAAGACTGGTCTAATGACATTTAGCATGGGTCATTCAAGAATAGAATTTTTTTATACAATTCATTGTAACATATTCAAATTTGACAATCCTTTTTAACTCATATCCGAGGAGTTAAATTTTACCATGAATGATTTCATATGTTTTATAAAACAATATAAAGTTTTACATATCATATGTATAATATTTTTCCATTCAGAAAATATATATCGATAAATCCCTTTTATAAATTTAGAGGTCCACGGTTTTTTGTGATATTACGAAGATATTATAAAAGTTTTATATAATTTATTTATTATATAATTTCAATTTTAATTAAATTATAATATGTAAAAAATAAAAATAATAAATCAGATATATATTGCAGTAAAACATAAAAATATGTGATCCATAATTCATAGTTTGTTGATACCATGAGGTTATATAAAGATAATGTACTATAAAAGTAAAATCTTCAGAACCATCACATTGAGGAATTTCTAGCCTATTATAAGATGTTTAATTTTACCCTATTTATTTCTATAATAATCCAAGTATCATATTATAGTACCTCTTAGAAAAATATCACACATGAGAGTTCTTAACATATGGTACATGGAATGATAAACAAAAATACATCCCCAGGAAATAAACTCTATGCTAATAATACAACTGATATTGAAAAGATTCATACATATATATACTAGAATCAAAGTACATAATATTATCCAAAATGAATAATTATATAAATATAGTCCCACCAATAAATATATATTTTCCTACTAAAATAGATGAATGAGACTGTTATGAAGTCAAATAATAGATATGCCTTGATATATATAGCTCACAATGATCTACCAGCTCCTGGTCTTCCATGGACTCTTTTAGAGGTTATTTCATCTTCAAAAGAAATTACCAGTGTAGATTGATCATATTTATGTGTTAGTATAAAAATAAATAAAGTATCTAAAAACATATATAATGAATGTGATAAACTAAATAGAGAAAACCCGTTCAACCAAAAACAAAAGTGTATAAATACCCTTTTCAGAGAGAACAAGAACCCCTATATCTGCATCTTGGATATATATAACTAGTCGGATAATCATATGATGGTATGTCAACAAGGATATGATAGATAATATTGATGGTTTCTAAAATCACCCAAATATAATCCACACTAAATTCAAATCTCATTTAGGTATGAACCAAATACCCATCCATGGAATTTTATCCGAGTATTGATGGTATCTCTCATCATAGAGAATGTTCTCCTTAATCTCTTCCATCCAATATTGATGTCATGAAAGACTTTATACATATCGTGTATCAATATGTAAATTTACCATCTTTTTAATTATTAATGGAATTCATCTGAGAGAAAAGAATCTTGAGGTCACTCAATAGAGAATGTCATGGAATAGACAAGATGATCTCGACACTTATATGGGGTATCACTCTACTGTACAATGATGTACATTAAGAACACACTTATTTATAAAAATATGATAAAACATATATTGGGGACACAACTTAGACTACTTCATGAAACCAAAAAACCAATATGTTACTCCAGATAACACTAAAATAATATATTGGAACATATCCTTGACTATTAGTGGATTCAATAAACCCAATATGAGACATAAAATCAGGAAACATATATATTGGATCACACCCCAGACAACTAAGGGGAACACCAATTCTTTTGTATGTTTGTCATGCTGATATCTCAAACCACAAAAAGGGAATACATTATAATAGAGTCTCCCACCTCAAACCAACAAGTGGGATACATGAACCTTATGCAAACATATCATTTAGAAGGGACCACAATCATTTTTAATGACATGATTCCTCATTATACTATTATATGGACATACCATTGGAAAACCCCAATTGGAACTAATATTTGAAATGATAATGGAAGTAAAAAAATATTGTTACCTATTTTAAAATATGTTACTAAAAAAGAATGGACACCGTCTCATTGTACATAGAATACAAACCATGATTGGATACTGATTGGACACCATTTGATTATGAAGATAAATATTACCAAAATATATTTCTCTATGGGGATTACATGGTGTGTTCTCTAATGGTATATGGCGTGTACTTTCAGGATTGAACCCTGGACGTGTCACTTATTTGTACAATGTAATTCATAAATAAATTTTTTTTCATGAAATTACATGATGTGTAACCAAACCTGATCTCATGGGAATGTCTTCACCCATAGATGGCCAAACTAGCAGGGTTTTCATACACAATGTGTATATGTATAAATGGCATGAACCTCTTAGTGTAGATCAAGCCTTTATACCTAGTCATGTCCTATGTCCCATTTACTTATGGTGTTTGGCTACATAGTTCCACAAAACCATGTCCCATTACGTATAATATATTTACATACCATAGAACACATAAAAAAGTCCCACTTCATATAGTGTATGCAATGACCCAAACTATTATCAATGAAAATTTCTCTTGATATAATTAAACATTTTTTAGGAGAATAGTTAAATAAAATATGAACTCTCTTGGTTTTATTATTATCGATTTTAAAATACCATTAATTATTGTTAACATTGCTAATATAGTCATTGAATAGTGGTCACATGATTTGTATAAATATAGGGCTTTAAAAAATACAATTTACTCAGAAAAATGATGAAATGGCCTCATCCAAGAGAATTTCCCAATTCAAATCTCATTTTTTGGAGCATGGAAATGATCTGGCATAGTTGTCCTTCTCTTTTGGACAAACCCAATCAATCCTTAATAGGATCATCTCGACATGAACTGCCTATGTGAATGTGGATGTTGATAAATATTACCAATCGAGCGATGTTTTCAGAGCCACCCCAAGAGTTTATCACCATCACACACCTTACCCTTTGATCTTATGTAGGTGTTAGAAGTGGTTATATAACAAGATTTATCACTATGATTACGTGCGTTATTTTTTAAAATAATAATGAACATTCATTCATTAAATTATAGTTACGTTGTTAATAGTTTTTAAAGTAAAAAATAATATTTTTAGTTAATATTCATCTATGAAATCTATTTTGATAAATAAATGGATTTTTGATGTAATTTATTATTTTATTAAATTATATTATTGTTAAATTATATTTTTATTTATAAATTATCTTATAATATTTATGAATAATATTTTAATTTTTATTAAGGTTTGAAAGTTGTTTTTATCACAACCCTAGAATTTTCGATAAATTATGGTTTTTATTTTAAATGTTAAATTCACATAATTAGAAATTTTTTAGGAAATAATAAATATTAGTTTTGGAATCATGAGGTCAAAATTATCCAACGGTTAATTTTTCAAAATTTTCAAAGAAAGTAGAGGTTTTGGGTAAAAAATAAATATCATTTAAAAATATAATATGTTTAATGACATCATAATGACCTAATAGTGATGTTATAAAATACAATGTTAGTAAAATATGTGTTCTACCATTAACATAATGTTATTTTTTGATATTTTTATTTATTTAACAACTCCTTAGGGGACCCTTCAGGAGTTATTAAACATTTTTTTATTGTTTTCTGTGAGAGCGTGACTCGCCTCCTCTTAAGAAACCCAATTATTATGATATTTCGGCAAATGGACTTATAAAATATTGTTTTCCACTAATCATTGGTAGAAACCATGGGAATAAATGTGATGATTTGTGGTTTGTATTAGTTTAATGTGTGGTGTCCGAAACCTAAATAATAAAATATTCGCTCTTCTTTCTTATATAATCCCACCAATGCTCCAACTTCCTCTTCACTAAAAGTCATTTTAGTTCATAAAAACTTTGAACACCACTCTCTAGAGTAATCCCAGGGCACCCAATCTCACTGTAAACCTCTCTCAAGCCCCTCACAATCCATTGGGATCACACATCCAAATAAGATATTTCTTCCTTTTCTGTTGGCCCAATTTTATTATGTTGTTATACCCTTTTACATTCAACTAGAAATGATGGGGGTATGATTTATTCCCTACCCCATACATCCCTCTTGATTTTAAAATGATGTGAGACCCCTTTCTCCTTAATTAATTCCTTCCATGTACACCTGTTACTATGCTGAAAATCCATATGGAATTTCTCTCTCCTCATTTGCATTCAAGAAATTATTTAGTATTAAGAATCTAAATTCCATTACATATGGTGGGAAATGTATCTATATGACCCCTTATAGTAAATTAATTTACATATAATGAGACAACAATTTATCTCTCATCAACCATTTTTATGAATTCTTAAATCACGTTGTTATGCTGCCGAAATTGCACTGATTTTCCAAGACAATGTCATTGTGTATTGAATACCATGACCATTTCTCTATCAATGGTGTTCAACATTATAAAAATTTATTATTGATTATAAATAATTATTTATGTTTTCCTCATTCTTTTTTCGTGGAATAAATGATGATGATTGATTCCGTGTTGTATGATCCATGTGGAACACATATGCATGAAATGAAATGTTTAAGAAGGGTGAACATTGATTACTCTCCAATGCCTTGGGTAAAGTATAGTATCATGATACATCATGTTAAATGAGTGTTGTCACATTAAATTCAAGTAAAATGATGGTTTAGTTGTTCTTTGTGTGCAATGAGGGTTTACTCTTGCTTCATGTGTAATGAGCCTTGGCTCTTGCTAAAATAATTTTATATCTTGTAGCCACCTATCCATGTTATGATTATCATGATTTATCATGCCACTATGTTAATGGTTCTATAGTGTCCATTGATATTCCTATTATATAACATGGATTGTCTTCCACATTTTATTCCATGTTTATTCCCTTACATGGCTTTATAGCTCACTCTTTTATTATGCATGTCCCCTATTTATCAAATGAAATGTTGTGTACATGGAAATATAGTAGTCATTTAAAGGATTATTTCAATAAGATGATGAATTTTATGTTTTATGTTATTATGTAATGTTCCTAAGGTATATAGTCAGTTGACCACTTTATCTTCTATGTTGTGTCATGTCAAGGTTTTATGTAATAAATTATTTTAATGTGTGAAATAAAATAAGGGTTGTAATAGTTGGTATTAGAGGATAGGTTTAGTTATTTTTGGGAATAGGATTAGAAAAACCATGTGAAGCCTTAGATAAAAGACTAATTATAATAAAAAAATCCCTAAATTTTGGGGAGTTCGATTATGTGATTTATCATGCAAATACATCCATGTTTGGATACGAGTAGGTAGAGGAAACTCTGGCATAGATGTACATAGATTTGAATACACAAACATGGAGTTTCAGGGTTGTCTGGAGGTATCATGGTATATGAAAAATGCCATGTTTCACACTTGGGTACAACACTCCAGGGTGATATGTATTGGTAATTTCACAATCATTGTATTAATCAGTGTTAGGGGGAAAAATACCATAACAATATGTGTTGGAATGTAGATCGTGGATAACATAGACTGAATCCTATATATTCATAAGTTATGAAAATAAAAGTTATTTATAATTCATCCATTTTTTACATGGATTATCCTTTATGTGTTACCCATAACATTCCTTTAATTCCATCCAGTGTCCGGTAATAAGATAAATCGAGTTACCAACCGATGAGAAGATCAATGTGATGACTATTATAATGAGATGACCAATCCAATGGGAGCTGAAGTCACAAACATTTTCATGATACTATCCTTATTAACTCATTATTTGAATATAATCATGGGTCTAGAGGATCCTTCACCCCCCCCCAATGAATGAACAATTCACTATCTAGAGCTTCAAGAGACAAATGACTCCATCTTTTAATTGATCATCTTATCCCTCAATCACTGATAGTGGATCAACTCCATTGAAACGATCTTCTCCAACCGACATTATTCAGAACAAGAGAATGTTCATATGGATTATTATCATATGGAGGGAAAAGCAGATCAAAGGTAGAAATTGATCAATAATATGATGCTTGAGGAAGATATTGAGGCGTTTGAATGGATGGATTTCTGGAAAATATTTATCCATATATATTTTCCTCACACCCTCCCTGTTATGATGGAAAGGGACTTCCTTGTCGTCATTTAAAATGATGACAAATCAATAGGAGCATATGAGAAAACCATCACAAGGATTTCATGATATGCCTATGGATTATTCATTACCCCCAAATGCAAGGTTTACCACGTCTTTGGTGGGATGAAACCTATCATGTGGAAATCCCTATCCATACTTGACTTCAACAGCTATGAAAAAATTGTCTGATAAGCCATCAAGGTTTAAATGGACATTAGAAAAATATCATGGATATCATGGGGATATGAAGTGTAAGGTTGAAATTAATTCAAGAAGTCCGATGGATAAATCCAATGGTGGTAAGAAAATCCAGCACACCACTTTCCAAAAGATTTGAATGAATCTCCCCAGGTATTTACTAAGGGGAAGAGGAAATACATTATGTGCGAAGGAGGAGTGCACCTAGTTGTTAAATACGGACATGAAAATCTTGTAGCTACAATAGATGAAATAAATGCTCTATACAATCCTCAATGAATTATTCATTTCTTAAACTGCAAAGAACCAGGGCACCTAGAAAATCAGTTCTCTATGCCATGGGTTATTGGAGGCAACCAACAACCTCCAAGGCAGAAAGGGTGAGCTTTTTCCATCACCACCACCGAAGTGAACCCCAACAACAAAGTGCTGATGTGTACACTAGTTATTCATTCATGAATAGTGAACATAATTTTTTATTCTAATTCTACACAAAATTTTGATTCATGAAAGTTTAGTTGAACAATACAATAATGCCCAAATATAATGGAAGTAAAAATTTCGTTTAGTATGGAAAAAGGGGAAATCATTGCATCCCATGAATATAAATCCTCCCATGTCATAATAGGTGGATTGGAAATCCGGTTGAACCACATCATTTTTCTAATGGTGGAATTTGATGAAATTCTCAGCATGGATTGTCTTTTGTATAAAGCCAACATAAATTTATATGAGATGGAAATCACTCTCCATAGAGGGAATCGACCACAGATTCTCTACATGTTCAAAATGAAAGATGAATCTTATTTAGCAACATAATCTCAAGAGTGGATATTACTTCACTATGACCACACATATCTAGCACATATGATTAGTCTAATGTGGGAAACATCCACTAATAAATGCTTATTTTTAGGGAATTCACTGAAGGGTTTTCTGAGGAATTTTATGATCTTCCTCCTAGAAGAGATTTTTAATTCTCGTTTGAGATTATTTATGGGGGTTTACAATATCCAAGACTCTATATAGAATGGTTCTTGTAAAGCTTGAGGAGAAGAAGAATCAACTGCAGGATAATCTGGATAAAGGGTTTATACTCCCAAGAGCTTCACCAGGGGGTGCACCAGTCCACATTGTAAAGAAGAAGGATGGTTTAATTTTACTTTGCATCGATTATTGTAAGCTTAAAAAAATCATGATACAGAATAATTATCCTCTTCTTTGAATTGATGACTTGTTTGAAATTCAATGTGGATAACAATTCATCTCCAAGGTAGATATGTAGTCGAGATAATATCAATTAAGGGTGAATAAGGAAGATATCCCCAGGACTACTTTTTGTAAATGATAGTGGTTATATGAATTCATATTAATTAATTTAGGTCTCCCTAATCCTCCAGTAATAATCATGAACTTGTTTAATATATTCATTAGAGATTACCTAACAAAAAGTTGGTAGTCTTCGTAGATGATATTCTAATATACACTAAATCCACAGAGGATCATGAGAAGCATCTAGGAAATATTATTGAGACATTATGATAAGTGAAGCTCTATGAAAAGTACAACAAGTGTGATTTGTGGTTTATGGAGGTATCATTCTTAGGTCATATCATCACAAGAAATGGGATATCTATGGATCCTTCCAAGACAACTGTAATTTTTTGATGGACGAGGCCAACTTCGGTAACGAATATTCATAGCTTCATGGTGTTAGTTTGATATTATCACTGATTTTTGATAAATTTCTCATGATTTTACAACACTAATAAAAATCTAATGCAGAATGGATTCAAGTTTTCTTGGAGTGATGAATGTGAAGAAAGATTCAAGGAGTTGAAAAGAATGGTTATCATTGCGGCTATGCTCACATTACCCAAAAGTGGTGAATTTTTGTGGTATTTAGTGATGCTTTGACAAATGTAATGGGTTCTGTTTTGATGAAAAATGAAAATATAATTTCCTATGGTTTATGGTAGTTGAACATTCATGAGAAGAACTATCCAACACATGATCTGGAGTTGGTTGTAGTGCTCTTAACTTTAGAAATATGGTGTTATTATCTCCTTTGGGTGAATTGTGAAATATATACGGACAACAAACACCGCAGGAATATATTCCCACAGAATGTTTTTAAGATGAGCCAATGATGATGGTTAGAGATGATCAATGACTATGACTGCTCAATACATTACCTCCCTTGGAAGGTGAACAAGGTGGAAGATTCTCTAATTAGAACAGACCCAAAAATTATATCTATTATGAGAATTTAAAAGGATCTAGTCTTCATTAATTTATAGAGGATGGACATAGGAATCATTAATGGAGGAATATCGTCAATACATTCAAAAATTATTGCTAAACTATCCCCTTGGAAAAGATAATTGTTCACAAATGGATGATGTGGGAATTGAGAAGAAAGTGGAAACTATCAGAAAAGGTAAATCCTAGGAGTTCAATGTTAATGAAGATGGAGTTGTGAGATTTGAGAAAAGACTTTGTGTTTCTTCTTGTCTGGAGCTGAAGAAGCAACTTTTGGAAAATGCACATAGTTCGAATTTCTCTACTCATCATGGAAACACAATGATGTACTAATATCATTTAGAGAATTATTGTTGTGAAAACATGACGATGGAGATCCCTGAGTATACATCAAATGCCTGGTGTGTCAACATGTGAAGGATGAGGGGTGTAAGTCTAAGGGTATCATTCAAAAATTACCAATAGCATCATGAAAATTGGAGGACATCACCCTGGACATTGTAACCATAAATATAAATACATACAAATGAATCAATTATATCGAGGATTTTGTGGATCGTTTTACAATGTTTTCACACTTCATTGGTATTTGGGAGGATTTTTCATTAGTTAAAGTATCATATATATATATATATATCAGGTATATGGTAAGGATTCATGATGTACCACTATTTATATTATCAAATTGAGATCCAAGATTCACCTCTATGTCTTGGAAGAGCCTCCAACATGATCTGGGTATTGATTTGAACTTCATAAAGACTTATCATCCTCATGTAGATTATCAATCTAAGCAGACTATCCAAACACTTGGGGAAATTTTTAGAACATTACCAATTGACTTCAATGGAAGATGTGATCAACATCATTCTCCTATTATGTTTAGATAAAAAAAAAGTTCCCACTCCAGAATAAATATGGATCCTTATGAATCCATTTATTAAAAAAGGTATGGACCACTATGTTGGGATGAAGTAAGTGATTTTATGCTGCTAGGACCTAAAATGGTCGATGAAATAGTGGAGAAGGTGAATAACATTCTGCAACATATCACGGTATCCCGATGTAAGAAGAAGAGTTATGAAGATAAACGATGATGCGAAATTGAGTTAAATGATAGAGACATGATATTTCTATGCATATCTACATGGAGGAAGGCCATGAGGATTGGAATAAAATCGCGGTTAATACCTACGTACATCAGCACCTTCAAGATTCTTGATCGTGTTGGGGATATGGTCTATCGACTTGCACATCTACCAACCATTTCCAAAGTACATGATGTCTTTCATTATACCTCATAAGGAAGTACATACTAAACCCTTCCCATGTACTCTTATCAGAGGTTTCACATTTATAGGATTATCTTTCTTACAAGGAGAAACCAGTGAAGATCATAGATCATAGAGAAAAAGTTATACTAAATATGAAAATTCTGCTTGTCAAGGTGTTGTAAAGAAACCACCTGTTTGAAAAAGCAACAATGGAATTAGATTAAGTGATGAATAAGAGTTACCTTGATTGTTTTAACTATGGTAAAAGGAAATTTCAATGGAAAACTTTCTTACGGAGTAAATTTTATAACAACCCAAACATTAATCAATGAAAATCACTCTTAATCGAATTAAATGTTTTATTATAAAAAATACTTATATAAAATATTAACTCCCTTGGGTTTATGTTTTTGGATTTCAAAATACCATTAAGGATTGTTACCATTGCTAATATATCCATTGAATAGTTATCATGTGATTAGTATTAATATAGGGATTTAACGAATCCAATTTACTCTGACAATGGAGGTGACAAACTCATTAGGTATACATACCCCATACGAAACCCATTTAAAATCATGGAAAGGAGGTGGACTCATTGGTTTTCAATCTTGATTATTTCCAATCAGAGCATGAATACGTAATGATCGAGTGAAACTATCTTCAGATGAAATGAATTTTTATAGAGATTACCACTTGAGAGATGTTATATGAGCCACCCTAAGAGTTTTTCACCATCACACACCATAACCAAAGGTCTTATGTGAGTCTCAAAAGAGGTTATGTAACAAGACCCTATCACTCGTATTATGTGAATTATTTTTGTATATAATAATGATTATACATTCATTTTATTATTGTTACTTTGTAAATAGTTTTTAAAACCCAAATAGTATTTTTAGTTAACATTCAACTATGAAATCTATTTTGATAAATTAATGGTATTTTTTATTAAAAAATAAATTAATAAAATATTATTTTTATTAAATTTATTTTTATTATGTATAAATGATTGTATAATTTTTATGAATACAATTGTAATTTTTATTAAGTTTTGAAAGCTGTTTTTGTCAAATCCCATGAATTTTCAATAAATAACGGGTTTTATTTTAAAAATGAAAATTCACATATTTAGAAAATTGTTTGGATAAAATTAATATTATTTTTGGAATCATTACGTCAAAATTATCCAATGGTGAATTTTTCAAAATTTTCTGAGATAGTTGATTTTCTGGGTAAAAATTAAATATCGTTTTAATATATGATGTGTTTTATGAGATCATAATGACCGTATAGGGATGTAATAAAATACTATTTTCTGAAAATATATATTTTACCAATTAAATAATGTTATTTTATGTTTTCTTGACTTATTTTTCAATGCCTTATTGGACCCTTTAAGATTAATTAAACATTTTAGGTTTTTAAATTGTTTTCTTGGAAAGTGTGATTCACATCCACATAATGAACCCTATTATATTAAGATGTTCGCCCACTTCCCTTATAATATATTGGTTCTAATCCTGTTTGGAAAAAACCATGGGCAAGAACCATTGTTTGGATTGTGTTTATGATTAGTTTAATCCGTGGTGTCCCAAACCTAAATAATAAAGAATTCCCTACCCTTTCCAATATAAAGCCACACAATATTTCACCTGGTCTTCATTAAAATCCTTTGGAGTTTGTCCAACCTCTGAATTTATCTCCCTTTAATCCTCACAAGGTGTCCCAATCTCCCAAGAATCTCTACCAAAGCCCCTCCCAAACCTTTGGAATCACACTTCTTAGTATGTTATTTCTTCCTTTGCATTTTTTTTTCTCAATTTCATAATGTAGTTATACCCTTTTACATTCAAATAAAAATGTTGGGGAATGATTTCACACCTCCCACATACATACCTATTTATGTTTGAAGGATGGGATACCCCATTCTCTCTCATTAATTCCCTCCATGTACTCCCATAAATAAGAGGAAATTCAATAATGAATTCATCTCTCTTCATTTACATTCAATCTATTCTTTTATATTATGAATCTAAATTCGATTACATATGTTGGGATATGTATCTATATGACCTTCATACAGTCCATTTCATTTACATCTTATGAGATAACCCTTTCTCTCTCATCATCAATTTTAATGAATTCTTACGTCACTCCATTTTGGTGCCGAAATTGCAACGACTTTCCAAGACAATGTCATTGTGTTGTGAATACCATACCCATTTCTATATCAAAGGTATTAACCTTTATGAACATTTAAAAATTTATTATAAATAATCGTGTATGTATTCCAAATCCCTTAATCATGGAATAACTGATGATGATTGATTCCATGTTTTATGATCTATGTGGCATAATAATACATGAAATAAAATGTTTTAGAAGGGTGCTCCCTGGTATCACATCAATGAATTGGGTATAGAATATTATCATTACATTTCATGTGAAATGAGTGTTGAATTATGATAATTAATGTGTAATGGGGGTTTACTCATGTTTCATGTGCAATGAGGGTTTACTCTTGCTGAATGTGCAATGATCCTTGGCTCAGGCTAATATTATGTTAAATGTTGTTGCCAGATCTGCATGTTATGACTATCATGCTTAATAATGACTTTATGTTGATGTTTCTATTGTGATCCATTTATAGTGATCTCTCCCCATGTTTCCAATTACATCAATAAAAATATAAGGGAACCATTTTCCCCTAAAGGCCCTAAAATGGTCAAAATCCAAATTCCATTGGGAACCTCAATAAATGAAATTCCAAATTCAAATCCCATATAATCATGTTGAAATACATAAAAGTGTAATAAACATTTAGTATCACCATCACCACATGGATACAAAATACGATTCCAATTTAAATTTTGTCACATAGCCTAGTGGTACACAAAATTACTACCCCATTTAGTATCTAGAGGAAGGATTTATAAACCTTATGGATATCATACCATTGATTATGAAAACCATGTCTTCGCCATCTTCCCTCGGATGAACAATACCATAGACCACCATCTCTAACCCCATATCATAGGTTATGTTTTTTCACAATATATTCAATGAAAAAAATAGTATCCTAAAGGGTCTCCCATACATTTAATATCAATGAGTTATTCTAATGGTGGAGTAGCCACATGTTTGATCTGAATAAGATTAGAAGGATTCAGAATACTCCCATCCATGATCTTATGCTAACATGAAACCCGAATAATGTTACCTATATCTAGAATGGTCTGATTTAACTGAATTTCAATATTTGGTAAAAACATTGTGCTAAAAATATAACCGATAATTGAATCCACATGAACCCACATGCATCCCATGATATCCACTAATCTCTTCCCACATATGGGTTGGGAGTGGGCCAGCCTAGTTATTTCATCTGCAATAACATATTTATTCTCATGACCTTTACCAAATAGTAGATTATCCATAAAAACCAAAATGTATCTAAAATATAACCTCTATTATATGGGGACCTCATTACCCAACTACCTATTTTTGAGATATCATGTGCTATATTAGCAACATGCCACTAAATCGTTGTCCACCAAACCTGATTCAAAATGATATTGATATAACCCCACCCCCATAGGTTCACTTTTTAGAGAAAAGAACATCATAAAAAATATTATATTTTTTCATATCTTATTTTAATTACATTTATGGATAACAAACTCCATGAATTTGGAAAATCCATCAAATACATGTCATGTCAATATTTGTTCAATAGAGACATAAAATACAAAATCCCCATGTTGTAACACCAATGATTCAAAAAATAGGAATTGAAAAAATCCACATTAGATAAATATAAGAATCTTATCCATGAGGTCTAAATATAATTCATATATGGATCATTCACCACAAAAAAAAATATAGTTCATGATGTATAACTATGAGAATGTTCTATTATAGCCATTACCATGAGTTTCTATCAATGTATTTCAACATAACCAACTATTTTTCTCACTATTACTCAACTTTATAGGACACAATTACCATATATGTGTTGATCATGTTATTATAACTAACTCTATTAGAGGTATCCACGTATGGAACTCTCGGAGCATTTCCTGACCCAACATGATGTGTCTTGCGTGAAACTCTAACACTGAGGAAGCGATAGTACCTATTATGTTGACTACCATGAACCGATTCAAAATTGATAAAGTAGTTGTCTAAAAAATCTACCACCCTTGTCAAATATGACCAAAACACGGCTACCCTGTTTAACACATAGGGTCTAGAAAAACACATCCATACAAATTCCATCTACAACCCTAGACTAATACTCTTAATGGGATCCATCCAATATACTAGCACACATATATTAATTGTCCATGTATTCTAGTATATTCTTATTTTTACTTACTTTTAGGGTGTTAATCCTAAAACATCATGAATATCTACCAACACTATTGGAAGCGGAATTCTCATACCATTCACTTCCCTAATGTTTAATATATATAAATGTAAAAATTCAAATATATCCTCCTGCACATGATATCATAATACATTACATGGGATAAATACTCAATAAATGATTTACTATGTATCCCAATGCCTGAAAACATTTAACTACACAAATTTTGTAACAATTCACCATGAATGGTAGGTAACATGTCTATAATCGGAACAACATTAGAGTTTCTCTACATCCTTATAGATAGACTCTATGTGATGTTTTCTCTCTCTCCTTTATAGTTAGGTCACACTACCAAAAATGGTGAATGAAATTTTATCCTCCATACCTTAGACACAATTAAAACGGTTGAGATTAAGGCTATATAGGTACCATAAGGCCATGAATTGGGGCTAAAATCATGGAAATGTGTCTCACAACATTGTATTAAACTAAAGTAGTGGAACTGAAGACAAATGTTATAAATTGAACTATATTTGAGTCCCCATTCTATAATACTTTTCATACTAATGGTTATATTTTACCTTCCTATCATGCCCACCACTCCCATAGATCACACTGACACATCATCACACCAAATTGACCCGATCATAGAAGTCAAAAAACCCATATTTCTTACCTTAACAGTATACATTTTTGGTAGAACTAAATTTACAACATAATTTTGGATCTATTTTGATGAATGTTTCTCAGTGTGGATAATAATAATTTCTTTCAATTCATAATTGAAATTAAATTCCAATATCATAGGACCCCATTAATACCTTCCCTCAGCCTGAAAAATCACAGATTATGAAGTTCCATGAAAAGAGTAGCTCAAATATTTTTCTATAAGCACTATATAAAATGTTGAAACGGCACATATCAAACCACATTGATCCATATATATCCTATAGGACATTGGCCCAAGAAGCCTACATCTGTCTTCATTCTTGTTATCTTGCTCTCTGATCCTATCACTAGGCACATTGGAAATAGGTGGAAATCGACTAAACCACCTTCCATATACATGAAAACTATCTCCAACAATGTTGAATCTGCATTAATGGGATATTTTATTCTCTTTTAAAAAAAATAAAAGTAATTCCGTTGAATATATATTATTTAGTTTTACATTTCATTATAAAATTCCATGTGAAATATCATTGAATTTCTAATGAGAAATATGACATAACCCCAATCTATCTAGAACCGATCTATGAGCATCAAACAAGTTATTATCTATTCTATGATCACCTCATAAAGTTCCTCACATGCCAAAAAATCTAATTCTACTATTGAATATATATTTTTTGGTCTTATCATCTGGGTTCCCAATTATAGAGCCAATAGTTAGTTTCCTCATGGCTATAGATATATCCAGTACCAATCCATCTCAAACACTCCATCAAATGCATGAATGAAAAAATATATTACAAAATACCTAAAAACAATATATCATATCATCTCTATGGTTAATTATTGAAATACTATATCTTATAACATTTATATTGAGTATATTAAAAGGATATTCAACCTCATAAATTAGTATATAAGGTTCATGCTACCCTATTTATGTATTATTGGATCCTAGATACACAGTGCTCGAAATATTTTTGGATAAAACTCTTCAATAAGGATCCTCTCAATCTCTTTTTAAGCGAGTATTATCTAATTATCTGTCCATGTCTCCATACTCCACCATAACTCAATTGGTCCCAATATATGTCTCATAACTAGCAACACCATCTGATTTAGAGGGATCCCCACATGGAATAATATTTATGTCACTTCTTAATGAAATTTTATAGTTGACTAGATTTCATGCTAACCTTAAGAGAAAAGATGCATGTGCCTCTAAGACACATAGATTTCACTCACCCTATGAACATACAAAACTACTGTAATTAGTAATAATATATGTTTAGTGGGGGTTTTTTGGTGCTAAACTGCATGAAGGTATCACCTTCTATATAGACTCATACACTAAAGAATCATTGTTAGGAAGATCATCATTATTATCCTTCTAAAGAACCCTATATGGATGTCATCATAGATGATTAATGAAATAATCATAACTTATGATGGCCAAATATTATAATTAATTAGTTGACTCATGAATAAACTCATGACAACATCCCATCCCTATGATATTGATATAATAAATTATTTCTTATAATTTTTTTACTCTTGTATTGCGCCATTAATAAATTTTATAGAGTCATGATGAATATATACTTCTACATATACATTGATATTGGATTCCAATGCTTGAAATGTAAATTTGATTCACTTTAACTCATTTTAAATAAATCCATAATAAAATATCAATGATAGTCAACTCATTACACTTTTCATAATAAAGAACTACATTGATATCAATCAATCATGATGTGTCCCACCATGGCCTAATATACAGTGATAAGATTTGTTTGACTTCCACATTCATGACACTAATTGGATAGGGGTCATCATTTAGTGACAATTAGGAACATCTCCTACATGTAAATCCTATCTGATGAAACCTATAAATATGAAAATACATCTACATATAAGAAACATGTGGAGGTAACAATATAAATGAGAAAAAGGAAATCATACATATATATCGAAGAATAAGTGTATAAAAATATTACTATAACGTATAATTGCAACCATAAAAGGCTATAAAACTTAAAATATTCCAACATTGAAATAATGAGGGGACTACTATTAAATTAACCAATTGGAATTCACCAAAATTAATTACGGTCACATTACTCCACCTGCTTCTTTTCCTCCTAGGAAAACATTAAAAGACCTATCATTTCAAAATAAACGATATGGTGGATGGTTCCCATCGAAATGTGTGTATGAAAATACCCAATATAATGCCAAAATACCAAACTAATATCTCAAAGAAAGAATGGAAGAAATCCTATCAAGTATCACCCATATATATTCTTCAATGTCATTGCCTATCATAGAGGTCTAAATCAATTTTCCATTGACATATTTGTACTCACTAATCATCATTATTGATCATATACATATACAACATACCTGGTCCATTCTATCACTAGTGAAAATCATTTGAGATTTCTAACTCATATTGTATAACTATTCCAATGGAATACCCCTACTATACCAGATGAATTTCATATGATAAAACAAAATCATTAAGTCATTCCATCATGAAAGACATGATGTGGCCCAATGGACATCTATACTCAAATAGAGGATCAAAACTATGTCTCAGGGGGGACACATTGGGCCTTACTAATTACAAAAAATGACTCAATTACTTGATAGGTTACCACAGTAAGAAAAACTACGGGTCACAAAATACCAAATATGGAACTCAAGATATATCATCATTCAAATAGGGGATCACACTTTAGACCACCAGCGGAAACCAAAATCCTAACAAGAGACAATGAAAAATGATAAATTGAGATGGTATCATAGCTAGGGGCTCTAGAGGATACAACAAAAACTATCTTAAATAATCCACAATGTATTGTATTAGTTACCATATATTTTGGTCATGATGATTCATCTAAAACAACCTATGAAATAAGATTCAATCATTGATCATCACCAAGGAATCCTAGGGGTATACATAATATCTATTCTATCATGTCCCAATAGGGTATAAAAAATCTATGATTGAGAAATAATTCCACAATGTTCCATCAATGATATAGAACAATGGAAATATCCAACATAATATTTTTCTATGTGTTCCAAGAAGAGAATCCCAAAATTATAACCTCACATCACAAATCTAATATCAAAACCATATATACCATTATGAACTTAAAAGGAATAATGTTCATGATACGATACACATAGGATCCATAAGAGTTTGTACGATGGAGAATCATAAAGGATAACTCACTACGGGTAGTATATGACATGTCCTCTTATGGAACCTATCATGTACTATTGAGTGAAAAATATAAACATTATCACCTCACAGTACCCACTATCTATGAAAGTACATGATATGTAAATTTAGTGACCTGGGATACAATATTGATTCATCAAATTCACATTTTCGAACATTCACATAGTTGGGATAGCTGTCTAGTCAAATTTGGATTTTACATATTATACATTGTGTGTACCCCATGGAAATGTCAAATCCCATGTAAAAACATGTCTCCCCAGAACATGTACACTCAAACTATTTTCATGTACATCCCTATAGTCAACTATTCTTACATGGAATGCATTACCATACAATTTCACCTTTTCCATGTCCCAATTAAAATAATATAACTGAACAAAAAAAATTGGTTCCCAAATATAATGCACCCTAAAATGGAATAACACATATTGTGTTCTCCTATAATAAATACTATGTGATTCAGGATTTTCAAACCAAAAATCATTGTGATCATCTCCAAACAGCTGATATTTACAAGAAATCATTAAAAATTCCCCTATGTGTAATGAACAATTTATATAAATCCTATAAAATAATAAACTACGAATATATTCTTATCATGTTATAAAACACATAAATCATCCTACCTCATGTTAAAATGATGAAGGTTTGGGTCCAACCCCGATGTCATGGCAACACTTTCCGGCATTTTCCTCCATCAAAGAAGTTATTTGATGGGGCCTCCTATATATATCAACTAGTTCATATATCTACCCCAATAAGGGTAAACCACAGCTCCCCGTCTATTTTCTAGAAGGAATATAGTTGGTGGTTATTAAATAATTTTAGGAATTTAATACTTTTAATTTGGTTATCAAAGTAACAAATGGTCTCCTAAAACTGGGCACTCGATGCCAAAAAACAGTAGGTCTCACCTAGGGCATTCCCACATTCTACACATAAAAATTATCTCAATTTTCAAATATTATTCATCATTCAAGAGTTACTCAACAACTCATCAACAATTTCAGCACATGAAATGACATATTTAATATTTTTTGAATCACCACACCAAAAAACTCAAGGACCCAATATTCTGGATATAATCAATGTATTTCCATGTAGGTATTCATAAAAATATAACAACAATATAAATGGCATAAATTTGTCCTTAAATGAAAAATTATTAAATGAAAATAATTTAATTATCATAAAAAACAACTTGGTTGACATTAGTAATAGAAAAAATTAAATGATAGTTATAAAAGTTTCTATATGCATAATGCATGTTATTGTATATGGAGTTCATGGTTCATATAAAATTCATAAAAATTGATTGGATGTAGATATCTAAAACCAAAAAACATAGAATAATATCATGGGATAAAATTAATCAACCAATTATTTAGGGGGATATATAATTTTTGGAAACTTCATTAGATCATTACAAAATATTTATATGTGTGAAACATAAAATAGAAATATATATAATTGAAAAAAACCAAACCATGAGAATGAAATGGAAAATATAATAATAATATAAATAATTTACCATTGATAAAATATATATGATACTACAGAATAAATGTATTAAATAATATTCTACATTCATTACCAAATAAATGAGCAATATTAGTTAAAATATATATAAAAGTGGATAAAAGTCATAATACGTTTTTATTAATTTATACATTGAACATATAAATAAAATTTAGGAAATGGGAAATCTTTTTTTACATGGGATTAGAGACATGATTTTTCAAAAACACATAAAAATTTATGTTAAAAAAATGATTTTATTATCAAAATAATATAATGAAAATAACCATTTAAGAGGAAAAAAATGAACATGAAAGATAAATATTCTTTTTATTTTGATTGAATTTGTGAAATGATTAGAATATATACTTTGGTAGAAAATAATATTTCTAAAAATAAAGACGAAAGGTATATCATCATTAATTTTATCCTATTTAAATATTATATTTGATAATGAATTATATGTAAAATATGAAAAGACCAAGTGTTTTTTAATGATAGTAAGAATATCCTAAATAATTATAATGGGAATTAATGATCATATACCCTATGTTTGACATTGCATTAGAGGCTCTACTAATATCATTTATAGTTTTCCCTCAATTGGTAATTAATTTATCATGAAATTTTTATTGACTTTATTATCTTCATATTTCATTAAAAACATTATTTTTTTAATAATTTTATACACTTATCAACAACCATTTTGAGGATATAACATCATAATTCCAAAAAATGCATAGCTTTAATGGTAATAGTTAAATAAAATTATAAGATGATAAATATGTTATCTTAGCGTCATTGAATGTAATTCACATCATTTTAAAATTTGTGTTGTTAAATATAATATTATATTGTTCTAAATTATTGTAATTGTTCATCAAGGTATTGTTTTCTTATTAAAAATGACTATTGATATTAAAATTTAATTTCAATATTATCCTCATCTTTTTATTGTTAAAAATAATATAAAATATATTTTTATTTTATTATATTATTATATCTTTTTTATGATGAATTAAATATATCATAATATCTAAAAATTGAGTAAGATAGAAATTAAACATCTTTGTTCACAAAGTTAGTGTAAAACAACAATGGCTGAAACAATATTTTTCATAAAATTTTTAAAATTAATATTTAAACAATTAAATATTATATATAAATGAAAACGTAATCATTTAATATATCATCTTTTTAAAAGAAATATTTTATTTACTTCTTATAATAATTAATCATTGAAAGGATAATTGAAATGTAATCATGTGTATTGAAACACTTATGTCAGACTTTGAGTCATATCCTTTTAATTATGCTTGGATCCTATGTGGGATGAACTTTTGACCACACCATGGGATTAAGAGAACAAAAGGGACTATTTCGATAATCGTTTGTTAATAGATTTTGAAAAAATTAACTTTTTGGACGTGTTATTAAGGAGGATACACTTCAGTTCATATATATCATATTGGATGATTTTGAAGAATATTGGAATTATAACATTATTATTTTTGACAAATAATATTAATAATTATGATTCAAAATAAATTTATTATTTTATTATTTAATATAAATTTAAATATAAATTTTAACACACATAAAACTCAAATCCCTTTCTAAATGATTTTTTAAATGTAAATAAACATATATGTTCATGTTTGATTAATATAACACATGTCTTAAAAAACTATACATATTTTTGGTAATTAATTCGATTATTTATAAATGAATTATTTTACATATTATATACAATTATTCTTCTTAAAAAATATTTAAAATAATTTAGATCATATTTATATTATCAGTATTTAATAAAAAATAAGTCATTCATAAAAAATAGTTTTTTACTGTTCACTAAAACCCATAATTAAAAAAAATACCCATAATATAATTTCAATAATTTGGTTCCATGTATAATGTACATTTCTACAAATTCATATAAAAAATTGGAAATGTATAATATATATAAAATCATATAATACATATCATTCTTTTAATTTAGTGTAAATAATATTTCTTTATGAGTAATTACATTTCTATATTTTTATCAATTCCCAACACTAAATTTGTTTTAATAAAAATATTCTTCTTAAAAATTTTGAATTTATTATTTAAATATTTCTATAAAAATTAATACTTTTAATTAAATGTTAAAATAATCTATAATAATTTTTTGGATCAGTTATGTTTAATATAACATAATCCGAGAATACAATTCATAAAATAATATCGATTTTTGGCTATTGTAAAAAGACATTATTAGCCATTTTTGAACTATACTAATTATAAATAATATTTAAATATTACATTATTATTTCTAATATACTATTATTATTCCTAGATGTGGATAATTATTATACATTCTATAAATATCACATTTTCTTCATTATTCTTCTAATAATTTTTTATCAATGTTATTTGAATTGAATTTAAAAAATTTAAATCATTCCTATAATATTTTATTTTATTTTTAATGTGTTTTTTTGTGTGTGTAAATTCATTGAAATCATGAAGCACAAAAATTTAAATTGATAGTTATGTTATTTTTAATTTTTTACTTCCCTATCGTAGAATTGATATTACATTAAATTATTTTACACATCATATATAATATTATATATAGATTAAATAATTATATTATTTTATTATTTGGAATGTTTTACTTATAAAATATATTATTCCACTCACATATATATTGATAAATTATTCATATATGAAAATCCCTAGTTTCTGAATTCCACTACTAGTTAGAAATGTTATATTCCAAATTTTAACTAAACCCCCGAGAGAAAAATCAATGGCAGATCATTAATATCATTATATCTTTATGTTATCATGTTTCTTTATTGTACTTATTATTTCATTATATTCAATTTTACAAATTACTAATCCTATTTCATTTCACATTATCTCCATGGTTAATGATTTTATATGACTCTCTAAAATATTTTGATCATACTCAAATTACGCAACTTATTGATAGAATAAATATGATACATATTAAATATACATCTTATAGTGGAAAAACCAAATTTCATCATTCACTAGGGACAATGTTTGTGGATGATAAGGATGATAGGGAATAACTCTAACTTATCCATAAATCTAAAAGGGATATATTTAATAATGGCTGAGAATACTATTTATATAAATACTCATAAGTATATTCCATAGATATATTATAATGAATATTTTATCCACATCCACAATATATTGGAAATTTTTAGTAATATTAGCAGAACACCTTTGTCTGTTAAGTGAGAATCTAATAAATAATTTCCCATCACTGACCATATGTGTTATATCATGCACTAATTTATGATTCAGAAGAATAATTCACATAACTTCATGATATAATTAACATGTTATATATTTATTATTTTATAGGTATTTATATGGTTACTTATAAATTCATTAGTGGAAGCTATTATTTTATTGGAACCTTATTAGAGGGAGGGGTTGTTCTAGGAATTTTCATGTTTATAAAGGAAACTATAATAATTTTATCCAATTATTTAATTTTAAATTTTTATGACCAATTTTTTTATGGATTATATAATGTATTGATTTGGGATACTTGTTTTAATAATTTTGATGGTTCCCTTAAAACATTGACTTGATCCTCAAATCAATATCAAATAGAATTAGTAGTTATTTTTTATAAAACATCAATAATTAAATGATATATATCATAGAATGCTGTTATAGAGAGATATATTGATAAATAAATAAGAAGGGAAATTTATTTGTAATATAATCCATAAAAACTCAAATTTCATTGTTTCCCATTGATATTTTTAAAATACACAATATATATTACATAATGATACTCTTTTATTTCGATTTTGTTAAAGGTAGTTGTTTCATCATCAATTTGAATTAATAATATTATTAGTACCTTTATGGTATAACAATAACATAGAATAATGTACAATAAGTTTATTCTTCACATTATCCCACTATTTTTTATCTCAATTATGCATATATATTTTATCAATTAACTGTTGCACGAAGAATATCATTTTATGAAAAAAAAACTTTATTTCCTTATTAATATTAGGATAACATGGTATTAATAATCATTTCAAAAATCTAAAAACTTCATATTTTTTACTATTGAACTCAAATAATTTACCCTTCCATATTACAGCGTCCATCTGTTGTGTCTCAACATCATCCATATTCATTACCTTAATATTCATCGGGATGAATGGTTGGGAATTCCCTAGAGTAATGTTAGATGTGTCGATTAAATGTGTCTTTGGTATTTTTTATGATGATGATGATGTGAACATGAACTAACATTGTTTATAGTGTGTTATTATCCTTTCAAAACATATTTCATTATGTTTTGGCAAGAAGAGATATCCCTTTTAATTAAAATATAAAACATTATACTAGAATAATTGGGAATCTATTAGAAATGGTGAACAAAATTGTAAGTATTTATATTCATATATAGAATTTTATTCCATGATTTTTAGGGATATTGTGATAATAAAAATGGATCATAAATTAATTTTAGTGATTTGTGGTGAAGGATGACATATATATATTTTTTTTAATACAAATGTGGAGGAAATGTATGTCTTTTATGAGTATTAACCTTCAATTCATTTGAGAAAAAATCTAATAGACAACCCTTCATGGGGTATATATTCCCTATGATATGATTCAGTGGATCATCTGTGAATTCTCCATACCTAAATGAAATTTTATCAATTTTTATGAAAATTATTAAATTGAAAAATATAGTGAAGAAATTAATGTTTTGTATTAAATTATAAATATTTTATATTGGGAATTTTTTTTCTGGAACAAGTTATTTTAGATGACGTTTTGAGGAAATTATATGGTTATATAGTAGAGAAGACAATATTTATAATTGTTGTTTATTATGTAAAGAACAAAATATTGGAAATATAATAAATTTTATAAGAAAAGATATACATATATATGGGTTTTATTATATTTGAGAAAAAGTGTAGAAAAATTGACATCATACAATACTTTTAAATTTAATATAAAAATTTATCTATGTTGTTGAGTGGTTCACATATAAAATTTTTTAATTGATTAAATTTTCCACCATGGGAATAATTTTCAAATCCAATAAGTGGATTCTCAATTTAGTTTTGGAATATTAGAAACTTGTGTCACAAAAATCCTTGTACCATTATTAATTGATAACACAAAAGATCACATTTTTTAGAATGCACATTTTTATTTCCAATATTGAAATATTTAAATAAAATTTAAATAAAGAGTAACCATTCTGATGGTATATATGTGGAATAATTCCATGATTTATGGTATTGTGATTCATTCAATTTTAAATGAATTAATAATTTAATGCATTGGGGATCAATATAGAAGTAATGTATGCCTAATGAATAATAAAATTATGATGATATTTTATCTTATTGTGGGAAATTATAAACTATTATAGAATTAGATTCATGTAGAATTTATTAGGACAACCAGATCTAATATGTATTTCTATAATATCATAAATAATTATATAATGTTTAAGTAGAAGTGGTACCCACAACTACTCATATATATTTAATGTTTTTGTACAAAAGGAAGAAGACTCTTCTTGTTGTATGAGAAGAATATGGAGATATAAAATATGAGCAAGTGGTTCATTCTCATTATTAAGTAATAAATTGAATATAAATAATATATGAATTTATGAAGTGGATGTGGGATGAATTCGTGAATCATAGTGATGATGGGATTATGATTTTTAGTGATGGTCATTTAATTATTTTATAATATTGTATATCATAAAAACCATGTTGGGATCATATTAAATATCAATAGAAAATAGTATAATGTAAGTCATTGATATTATATATTAGTAGTAAATCATATATATATATATATATATATGGGGAATGTTTTATTGTGGATTTTTTTCCGATCATGTAATGTATTATCTATACTTTTTGAGTACTAAACAACATAACATCATGTGTCCTTGTTAGTTTGTTTTCTGATTATTGTTTTAGGAAAGAAATATCATACTATCTAGAGTAAAAATAAATTTCATTCAATAAAATATTAAAAATTAACAACTAATATTACCACTACATAATTGTTGTCACATAGATCATGACTAGTACTCGCAATAGTTTGTTCCTACTTTCTATCATGGTTTATTCCTATTTAATGATTATGAATACTACCATGTATTTTTTGAATGTGATTTATAGAAATATGATTCTTATATTTTGATATTATATGTATAATATCATGGAGGAAATAATATAATTATATATTTTAACAATTATAAAAGATGTTATGGGAGCAAGTATATATGGTTTCACTCCCCATACCAAGTGTGCCAATTTAATATGAATTTATAATATTAATCATGATAATGATGAATGATCTATAAATTCTTATCATTCCCCTCTCTAAAAAAACAAATTCCTATGGTTAATGGAATTGGAATTGATAATGGAATATATGATAAGTTAAAAAACATTATTAAGGAAAAAACAATGTGAAGAATACGAATATTAATATTTAAAAATTGATATCTAATGATTTGAAAATTTGTTATGATAAATATATTTGTTAGTTATTTATATTTTTTAAGGATATTATTACTTAATAAGTATAATTTTTGAAAAAATTAAACATTCAACAGTTTTTTAAATTATATTTATACTTAATAATGATCGATTTGAGTCCTAAGATTATTTATTAGAATATTTTCATTATTAGATAACCACTGAAGGATTAATTCTTAGTATTATCATTTTATATGAGATGATTTAACATAATATTATCAAATGTACTATATCATTCGACAGTTTAATATCTTCCAAGTCCATTAAAATGGATAATTCAATTAAATTCATTGTTTGGATAAATATTAATTATTATAATATTGATATTTATTAATGTTTGTGATTCATTGAAAATTTTTATTTATTTTAAATAAATTTTAAATTCAGAAAAAGTATTCATAAATTAATTTTATCATAGAATTTATTTACCTAAAACACCATTGGTTAATTGTTATCATTTTTTACAGAACTAAACTGAGGTGATGATACTGATGATGGTGATGAAAGGTAATGGAGTCCACTAAAGAATGCAGTAGTTAAAAGAATTTGAAATTAAATATATCAAATGTAGATGTTTTATTCATAAAAAAATAAAATAATAGTATAAAAATATTAAATAAAATCACTATGATGAAGAATACATTGTTGATAATTCAAGATATAATGGTGTTGAGACGGTTCAAATAAAAAAGGCTAATAGTGAGAGTTTAACTCGCGATTAAATAAATAACTCTCTATAAGTACAATATTGAACCTAGAAAATACTCATTATAAAATAGAATTGAAAGTATATATCATTGAAATATAAAATCTAAAAAATGAGAATAAGATGTTAAATAAGTATGGTTAATCTCTTCATGATCATGAAAAAATGGATGATGAAACTAATTGCATAATTAAATGATATTTAAAATAGGAATAAGTAACCGGATTAATATAACATTATCAAAATAACTAATGAAGAAATAATTATTGAGAATTATTAGGAATTTGATCATATTAAATAGAAACATCTAGATATAGAATAATAAATAGATCTCTTCAAAAATTCAATTCTAGAAGATTGTGAAATATCTATAGATTTTAAATCAATGTTAAATTAATTATGGATATAATAAAAGGATAATTGTAATGATAAAATTTTTGTAATGGTTTTTTGATGATGATGAAATTCATGACGATCCTGTGTGTAGCTAAAACAAGGCGATTATAAAATATTATAATTTCTATGAAATATTTTTTTTAAAAAAATGATAATATTAGAGACTTTAATTAAGATGATAAAAATTACATTATGACGTAAATGATAATTGAATTTTACCTAAATAAGGAAAAAATATGCAATATTTATGGATTAGAGGATATTAAAATAAAAGTACATAGATTGGGAAAGAAAACTGTTTATAAAGGAAAAAATTCCTCCTATGTATATTTATAATGATGTGGATGATTTTAGAATATAGTGAATAATTACTTGTCTAATCATGAACAAAAATATATTATGTGGTATTTTGTGTTGATATTCAGTTGAATTCATCACACTCAAAGAATAATTACTCATAATCAAAATGAAAAACATAATTTAATGATTGTGAATAAATTAGAACTCTTTGTTACCCTCAACAATTGTTATGATTTTACTGGAATCCTTGAAAATGGAGTCCCTATGATGACTCTAGATAAGAAAAACTTTTATATCTAAATTTTAATGTTTCATGGGATGAATTAAAATTAAAAAATGATTAACCTTTTTCTAAAACTGCACACATGGATAAAAATGTAGAATGAGAATATATTTTGGATTTTTGGTGTTCTATAAAAATGAAAAAATATATAATGCTATTGATGAATGTGAAATTATATAACAACATAATAGTGAATTTTTGAAATGATATGTCTCTCAAAATTAACAGAATTTATATTCTATAATTATATAAATAAATATTGAAATACAGAATAGGAATATTTTACAATGTGCTGAAACATAATTAGTTTATTTGTTTCAAAATATTATAATAAAATAATGAAAATAATATACAAGATAATCGGTTTAATTATTTAAATTTATCATCATTGAGATGGTGTAGAAAGATAAAAATGAACTTGTAAAAATATGTTAATTATTGTAGATGCATATAAATCCTATTATTTAGTATAAAGGAAGAGTATAAAATATTTCAATTATTTTTTGGACATTTTATTAAAATAAATATTATCATAATATATTATATTTGATGTATATTTCATGTTATAAATTTGATAATAAGATGTGACTGATTTTTTTTATATTATGAAAATAGATACAATATCATTCTATATAAAATAAGTTCGAGACACATATATATCATCCCATGGAGATTATTTGTTATAATTGTTGTGGGAACATTAAGTGTAATGAAATAAATTTATATATTTATAATATTTAGTTTTCTTATTAAAATAATCATATTATATGTACAATATTTTAAATGAAAAATCATAGTCTATCATAATGATTAAATGTTGATGGATAAATCCTAAAAAAGTTGTATTCCAACTATATAAAAATAAATTAAATGATTGATGTTTATATTGTGAGGAATGTAATTCACTAGGATCTTTTTGTGACTTATAAACCACTAAATTTTTTTGAAAAAAAGAAATAATTTAATCATCATTGAGATGGCATGAACCTTGTTAAACAAACATGGCCTCTATATGCTATTTTTGAAATGATTTATATGTTCATATATATATTTATAATTTAATAAATATATGAAATAAATCAAACATTTCTTAATATGATATTTTTTATAATTAGAATAAAAAATTCAAGTAATTAATTGACTATTTATGTCCCTATATTATCAACAAAAATGGTGAAAGTATTTAGAAATTAGAGATAATGGTTATTAAAGGATTTTCCCTTGATAGCATCTAAATGTTAGAGTGCATAGATTCTAATGTTAGTAAATTGATGAACATATATATTTGTATATAATTGGTGATATAGAATATATATAAAGTAAATATTTGGAATCATCTAATTCAATTTTTGAAGGATAATGAATATCTTATCATCCATTGAGGATGATGAAAAAATATATCTAAAATATGATAGGGCTCATTAATAATATGTATATACCATAAAAATAAATATTATAGGTCCACATAAATCTTTTATTAAATAAGATGAACCAATAGATGTTGTAAATTTTTTGACCATTAAGATGATATTTATTCACTAAATGATGAATTATAATAGATGGGCTAAATGAGATATGGGATGTGGTTTCAGAACATTAATATAGACCGGTGGTTTAATGATGTGGTTCTTCCAGATATAGTTGAATGAAATAGGTGTTGTAGTAATAAAACATATAATGAATTATTTCAATGAGATACTCAATGTTTAAATCTATTTATTTTTGTGAGACATCTTCTCTAGATACAATACATGAATCCATCAATAACATTGATAAAAATAATCAATAATGAAATATATTAATTTTAAAATGGATTTCAACTCATCCTCTATTAATGGAAATGAAGAAGATGAATTTTATATTGAATGAAAAGTTGTTTCTTTGTTTTAAAAAAAGATATATATGAGTGTGAATAGAATCTTGGTATAGATGTGTTGAGAAATTTCACTTGTTACTTGGATTATGTGTTGCTATCATACAAAAATTTTCTTATCACTTAGAATAGAATAGTGGAAAACCCCCAAAATAAAATAAAATAAAAAGGATTCAAACATTGTAATTTTTTATGATTCTGATAACATATTTCATAAAATAATGAACAATATTGAGAATAATTTTCCAAATAGATGACGTTTTGATTGAGATGACTATTTTTTGAAAAATAGTTACATTGGTTGATATAAAATTTTAAATGAAATGGATCACATTTTCATAGCTGAATTTAAATATTCACAATAATTATAAAAAATATTGGGAATGTATGATTCAGAGAATGTTTCCACACCACTCACAGTTAAGAAAGATCTATTTAATGATGAATTTGGAAAAAATATTGTTAACCAATAATTATATAAAATTAATGAAATATTGTTATATTTTATATCCTATAGTTTAGAATATCTTTATAGAATTAAATAAGTTATTGTGTTAAAATTTCACCAAGATTATTTCATTTTAGGTTGAGAAATAATTCCCATATACATTAATTATAGTACATATCATTGGATGAAGTATATAAGAAATCCAACCATGAACCAATTTTCCTATAAATATTCATACAATGAAGTTTTTTATATTGAGTGAAAATCCACATATGGTGATTTTTTCATTCCTATAATTTTTTTGTGTGTTATAACACAATGAATCAATGTATAGTGACTCTCACCACTATTGAAGATGAGTAAGTTTCTACCACTAATGATAAATCAAAATTAATGTCGATAAATAATTGTTTTGAGTACAAATTCATAATTGGAAATTTTCACTTCCCTTTTGTTGTGGTATGGATATATCTATTATTAGGTCATAATATAAAAATAATAGTCATGTGGTGCTGAAATGTTGCTTTTCAAAAACATTCACAATTCATCCTTTTAATAACAACTGTTGATTATGTGAATTAGTAGTGTTTATATTCTGAATGAAATTATGAGAAGAATATAAAATTTAAATATTGAACACAACTATTTATAGTATTTCATGGATCAAAGTTCCCCTAGTCCACTCCATAAATTACAATATCTACATGTTTGGTGAATTATACTAGTCAGGTCCTCGTATCATAAGACCAATCCCTAACTGAGTCCACATAGATGAAACCTCTTCAAAAAATGATAAAAAAGCATTCCTGTTCTTAAATAATAAATAGAATATCCATAGCATAGAACGAGAAGAAAATAGTCCTCAACAACTGAGCACAAGCAGTTGAAACTACCAATAAAAAAGATATAGATTTAAACGGTTCTGATTGAACATCATAATTGTAATAGAAATTGAAAGTAGATGGATCTTCTTCATCAGAAAATAGTATCTTCACAAAATAGTAATTGCGCAGTCATCTATTTTCAATATATCTTTGAATAAATGAAGCATTGATTATTCATAGAAAACATACTGCAAATATGAGATTCAATACATTTAAATCTCATAATTGTATCCTCTATTTGGGAAAATAGAGTCGTATCGATTGTTGTAGTAGATCAATAAAAGATATTTAAAAAAAATTCGTTGAATAGAAATATGTATCACAATATATTAGATAATATATTTTTTTAATCACATGCATATAAATTTATATTTATATAATAAAGAAAAATAGTGATAGAATAAATAAAGCAGAGAGCCTCCTTCACAATTTTAGATACAATAAAATTACCTGATAAAATTGTGATAATTGAAATTCATAATATAGCTCAGAGTAGTCATAACATCACTTAAGAAGATTAGATATTTTTTATACTGAATTATATTCTTTAAATAAATCATAACAATCTTTTAATCATTTGAGTACAAACATTAAATTAGTCTGGAATTCCATAAATACTATTCCACGAAACTAAGATAAAATCATAAATTCACATCTATGATGTTTAAAAGTCATTCATAAGAATCTATTATATAAAACAATACCAAATATAGGTTTCAACTCTATATTGCTCATTCTTCATATTTAGGGTTGAAAATGTAATGTTGATCACAAAAGTAAGGTTGATGATCCATAATTTTTCTTCACAAGCTTAGTGTTCCATACATAATTATGGGCTTTCAACCATAATTTTTCTATTTGTCAGATGTAAGGTTTCATCCAAGCATAAGGATCATTATCCATATGATTCCATCAATATTGGTTTTATTTTCCATACATTCCAAACATTCAACATATGGTTTAATACAAACATAGGGTCTCTTCCATACGTTGTGTTCATCATCATAGGGTATGATCTGTGTTTCGAGAATACAATTAAGAGAGCTCTAAACACATTGAAAAATATTGCATGTGAATAGTAAATTTGAATTTAATTCCAAATTGAGGATTATAATTAATATTAATATCATGAAATAAACATACAGTAATATCCTTAGTCAGCTGATAAGGTTTGGATAGAAGTGGTTGGGTATGATTTTGGGAGGCTTGAAACATGTCTTTTAGATATTCCATCTATAATCAATACATTTTTATAAGACTGTCTCCAAAATTCATAATTATGACTATATAATTTCAAATAATATGAATATTTTCAACAAGATTGACTTTCAAAAAGTAAATAAAACCCTCATACTTATTCACATGCAGTAACAATTTAACTGTGAATTTGTTCAGCAGAAATCAGAAACATTTTTCATTATAATTTAATTAGTCAACTAGAAATTTCGTATATTCCAACAAAACTAAAAATGGAGGAAAATTGCATTGATGATTTTTAGATGATCATTTATCTCCGATAAAACTATTGTGATTGCTTGATATATTCAAATTAAATTTGGAGAGGTAGTAGGAGATGAGGTAGTTGTACTGGTCTAACTGACAATACACCTGATTGACTCAAATTGACTTCCCAAATAGCATGTGAGATCTGAAAAGTATGACTTATGGAACAACATCAGACTTGATATTTCCATCCCCATACCAAAATTCTATCTAGAAATACACAAATTACTTTTTGGGAAAAAAATTAATTTTATTTATCATTATCAATTCAACTTCTAGCTCTTTCTAGATATTCACATTTTCCTCATGAAATTTATTGAACATTATCACATGCTATTCAACCTGATTAGTCACGAAATCAGATTTCCCTTGATTTGGATGTTGTAATTGTTCAACTACCTCATTTTATAATGATCTTGAAGTAAAAATCTCCGCATAATTCTTGATTAGTTTTTCAACTTATTTTTCACTTGAACTAGATATATTATTTGAAACATCAACATTATTTTCAGTTACAGATAGATTTCTCTTAACTATATGAAAAAAATCAGAGTAATCTAGATTTTCACTTATTTTTGTAGCAAAATTTTATGATCTGAACAAATGTTTCTCTACAGGAATATTTTTCACTTTCTTTAGAAAACTGGAATAACTACACATTTCAAATCTCAAATTTTACTTCACTCTTATTGTTCCTCCTCAAGAATAGATTCTTCCAAACTAACCACTCAAGTAGCATCCCCTAAAGACAACAATGGTTCTTCAACACGTGAATCTACCCTTTTAATTTGATTCATAAACAATTATTCTTTTACAATTTATTATTATTCATATTCATCTTATACTGAAACATTACATCTAATACACCTCTCAGTGTGCCTGAATAAACAATATATTCTTGATTCAACAACATCTTCTTTTATTACAATCACATTCTCAACCCTAAAAAGAATCTATAAAACCCTATTTCTCATAAACACCAGAAAGTAACAAGTTTCCTTTCACATTACTCTAGAAAAATCCATACATCCATTGAGATACCATGTTGATTACATTGTTATGATTTAATTATATTTGAGAGTTAATTAATTGAATCATATTATTCTTAGACAAAATCTGAGAAATTTTCGTTTCAGGAAGATAAAAATCCATCCTAGAATCTATTTGATAGAAATATTGAAGATAACTAGACATATACCTTAGAAAATTCATAATTAATTTAATTAAAATGAAAACATGATATATATATGTCTTGATATAAAAAATTCTCTATTTCCACCCTCCATGTAGTAATTCCAGTAAGAAAAAATGATAATAAAATTTTTTGGTTTTTAACACGATCATTGAGAATCATATTCCTTATGTTTTTGGAAAAACTTTAAATGGTGGAATGTCTTCATACATAATATCTATATCACCAATTAATTTTAGATCAAAATGAAATATTTTCTCATGAGGACATTTCAATATTTGGTAAATTTCACTAGAAGTAATGGTCAAAACATTATCTTATATTCTCACAAAAAAAAGAATCACTAAAAATAATTTGTACACTATTCTATAAATATTTTAATTCTACATAATAGTGAATCTCTACGTTTTCTTTTTTAATAGAGATTCTAGACCATGAAACTCTAAAACATGTTTCATGATTAGATTCATCTGGTAGAGCCATTCAAAATCTTCTAATTTTCCATGATGAATATTTCATCATGAAACTCATTGAAACATCATATCAGTACTTTCAAATTCTTCAATTATCATGGCTTCCATAATTTCGAAGAAATGAATGCTCAATGGTTCTCAGGCTCTAGGGTTTCAAAGGTAGATGAATGAAGATGAAGGGTTTGGTATTCAAAATGGGGTTTTGAAACAAAATATTAAGGATGTTGAAAGGTTATTGACAATACCTAGTTTCCAATGTCATTACATAAGATAATTATTAAAAAATTGAAGAATAACAACCCAAATAAATTTTACGTAACGTACATTAACTATAATATAATTAAAAATTAAATAAATATTAAAACTGATCAAATTTAAATTACCCAGAAAATAAATGTTACATATGTGAATATTAATAAATAAATAAATAAACTGTATTTAATGAAATAGATAAAAACATTAACATTTATTTAAAAAATAAATAAACCTATGTCCCCCTTAATAAATTAATGACATAAATTGGGACATGGTTCAGTATGAATAAAACATAGTTGAAATTTAGTATTGAAAAATTCCAATGATATATCATTTTAACACGATCTCTTCAAAAATTATTCCTAATATAAAGATACATTGTTTTTGAATGACATGAAGAAATTTTTTGAAATATTTATATAAATTATATTATCAGATAAAATAGTAATACTAGTAAAATCTAGTCTAAATTCCATTAGTGTGTTTTTCGTTCACAATACTTGTGTTCTGCAACTGCATGCAGATTCATATTCTACCTCATATATTAATAGGGAAACTGAGTGTATTATCTTACATGACTATTATATTAAATATTTTTCTAAAAAGTCATAGGTTCTGAATGTAAATTTTCTATATAATATACTACCTCCAAAATCAACATCTGAATAAGATATTAAATTAATATTAGAAGTTTTTGGACAAAGAAGAAATTTCAAAACCCTTCTGTTTGAATTTATAATAATTATTTTCACTAAAATTATATGAGATTAATTAGTATTTGTTTGAAATCAATCACATATGCATATAGAAAACATAATATTTGGTATCCTAGTTGTAAGATATACTAAACTACCATCATACATCTATATAACTTGTTGTCCACTGGTTTTCTAGCATTATCCAAATGATGTTTTATATTAGGAAACAACAGAGTTGAATTTGGCTTATTGTTATGAAGAACCAAAATTTCAAATAAATCAATAATATATTTACTTTTTTTATTTTATTTAAATAATATTTTTGATATATTGGTTTTCATAAAATGATATTAAATTCTTCTATTAGAAAAATATCAAATTATTTTTTCTAATGTTCTAAAAAACAATTTCAATGTTTTTCATTAGATGAACCAAAAATAATATCATCAACATAAATTTGAACTTATAATTTATTAGATCAAATGGCCTTCATAATAATATATGTATCTTCCAATAGAATAGTAAATCAATTTTTCAAATGAATAGAATATAATCATTAATACCATGCTCTAGGTTCTTTTTTATGGCCACAAAGAGCTTTAGAATGTTTAAAAACAAAATATAGTTTTTCAGAATTTTCAAAACCCGTTGGTTGTTCAACATAATCATTATCAATTAAATGAAATTTTATAAAGGGAGATTTACCATCCATATTATGTAATTTTATTTTAATTTGATGTCCACAATCAAAAAGAATTTTAATTGCTTATAATCTTGCTATTGGGGAAACAGTTTCATCACAATCTAAACCTTATTCTGAATTATATCCTTTATCTTCTAATATTTCTTTTTTTAGATACAATACCTTGACCATATTGATTATTTCTAAAGACCCATTAACTTCTTATAGAGGGATAATTAAATGGTCTTTCAACTAATTCAGAAACATTATTCCTTTTGAATATTTTCATCTATTCATGTATTTCAAACATAAAACTCCAATCATATATGGATTATTAAAAAGATTTATGTTCTAGTTGTGATTTAATGAAATTAAACTAGGTATCATATATTTATTCTAGTACATATTCCTATTTCTAAGAATTGTATAGATGTTTATAAATGTTGATTCATTAGGGGTTCTAGACATTCTCGGTAAAAAACATTTAGTTTCATCAGTATCAGGTTCTTATGAAATGGATTGAATTTTTTTATATTATTTTCAAAAATAATGTTTTAGGTTTCAAGTTTCATGTTGTCAAAAGTGTTGGTAATTTTATCAGTTTGATCTTTTTATTTAATAAAATAGTCATTTTCATCAAACATCACATGAAATTATTTTACAACAGTCCTTCACTTTTTATTAAACACATTATATTCTTTAATGATAGTATAATATCATAAAAATATTCCTTTATCATCTTTTGGATCGAACATACCAAGATTATCCATGGTTTTCAAAAAATACAAATTGCATCAAAAAAATTTAAATTACTATACATTATGCATTGAATTATTCAAAATTTTATAATGTGTATTTTTTAAAATAGGTTGAATTAACACTCTATTTATAATATAGTGGTGTGTGGTTACAAATTTTTCCCATAAGTAGGTATAAGTACTATATTCATTTACCTTTGTTTTATCAATTTCGTTGATATTTCAATTTCTTCTTTCAACAATTCCATTTTTTGAGGTAATCTAGGTGTACAGATAGAGTGTTTAATAACAAGATTAGAACAAAAAGAATTTAGTTCCTAATTTTCTTATTCTCCACCATGAAAAATTCATAATAAAATTATCTTATGAACTTTTTCTTTTTTAATAATATTACAGAATCATTCAAAAACAGTAAAATCATTACTTTGGAGTTTTAGAAAATAGACCCATGTAAATCTAGAATCATCATCAACTAAAACATATACATATAATTTTCTAGCCAAACATGCTACTATTGATGGTACAAAAAACTCCAAGTGGATAAATTCAAGAGGATTTTATGTAGAAATTATTTTTATAGATTTGACAAAAGATTTGGGTTTCATGCCAATTTTCATGCATCAAAAAATATGTCACCATCAAATTTAAGAACAGGTAAATCAGAAACTAACTATTTCATAGATAATTTATGCAGTTCATGAATACTACAATGATATATTAGCTTATTCATGATCCATGGCTCATTTTATTAGTAGTTATACAATCCACTCATTGTTTACACATGTTATTTAAATACTATGTACAAAAAATATTAGTTATTTTTTATCTAAAATTAAGAAATTTATATTTTAATATAGAGGAATAATTGTTAGAAAGGTCAATATAATATCCATCATCACATGGTTGATAGATACTTATCTGGTTGTGTTTCATCCCTTTTACATATAATACTCATTCGATTGAGGTTGTTTTTGGACCTTCAACAGTTCTATTTCCAATAATCATTTATTTGGAATTATCTCTGATGGTGGCCCAACCTCAATCTATTTGAGTCAATTTATTTATGTTTTATGATATTCCAGTCATGTGCCTAGAGCATCTGCTATCTATATATCATAATGATTTTCATTTTATGTGATCTATTTCCTTTAACAGTAATTCAAATAAATGTTTGTTTTGGTACCCAAATCCTCTTTGGTACAACAGTATTAAAAAGAAGAGATATGGGAATCCATATCTTCATCATAAATCTATAACTCAATGTCATTTTCTTCAGATAATATTTTTAAAATAAATAATCTTTAAATTCCACTTATTTATGTATTTCTCGAATAATATTTTTAGTTTATATGTACTTATGGTCCACAAAATTGAATAATAATAGTTTTTGAGTTTGGATGAAAATAAATTTTATATAGTTTATATATTATCACCCTTTATTCCTATAAAAAGTATCTCATTAAAAATGAAATTTTTACCAGTAACTTCATTCAGAATATTTTCTACTTTTTTAAATTATAGAGAATCACTTTTATAAGTTTCTATATCATATTTTAAGGCATTAATCAGATTTTCATGATCATTGTGGTTTTTTGTAGATGAGTTAAATTTTTTAATTAACTCAGGATGATGTTCATTTAATTTATCTCCTTATCCTAAAATCAACATTGTGAATAATTTTTAATGAAATTGTATTCATTAATGAAGAGTAATTATTTTCATTTGAATTTCCAATTGGAATCTAATTTGTCATTTGAATAGCTGGAAATAGAATCAGAATTAATGGTATTAGAAGAATAATTGTTTTGTACCTTATCTTCTTCATCCTTGAATAAAAAATTGGATTTAATATTTAATTCTTCCATTTCAAAATCATATTTTTATGAGATACTGGATGCATAAAAAACTATCCATGTATCCTTCATTTCTATATTACATTTTGGTTTATAATCATCCTTTTTTTATATTTGTTTTTTTGTATTTCTCTTTTCAACTTTCAGCTGATGATATTCATGTCTTATATGATGTAATTTATTCCATTAATTTAATATGATGTATCTTGTGTCCTTCACTTCCCATATGAAGCGTTTTCTAAATCATAGTTTTTTCTTATAATACCTGCTATACATTCAAGCTAATTGATCTAGTTATATTTTAGAATCAGATGTATCTAAATTCGTTCATTCTATGACTTCTTTCTTTATTCTTATAATGTTTTATGAGATGTATCCTATGGAGATGTATTATGATTTTTCACTAAGAGGTTTTGATATTTGGATTCATCATTCACTCGAACTTCATTCCTCATCATTGTCCCAATTTATTATCTATTTTTCATATTTTTTATTGGTGATTGTTGTCAAATTACAACTGATATCCCCTTCCATTTGGTTGGAATTACACTCATTACATTAAAAACATGGTCTTCTTGTTTGATAGTATCACTTAAGGCTGTAATATTATTCATAATCTCCGTAATCCATCCATTTGTCTGTGTGATACATTATCCATCAAGCATTCTAAATGTGTCAAATTTTTGTTTTGATTTTGCATACCTCATTTTTCTATCATTATCTCTTCCTTCATTGAAACTTCATTTTTATAAATAATTTATAAGCAACAGGACAAAGTGAAACTGAATTGTATTCATCTTCTCAATGACGACATATTATAGTATTAATTTCTTTAGAATTTTTGTCACACGCGGCCTATGTACTAAGAGTCCATGATTCATGATTTTTAGGAATTATATATGGAACAATGATCATTTATAAGACTTCGAATCCCATATTATTCAAATAGATAGTCATCTGTGATTTCAAACATTGATATATTTCACCATTGAAATAATGTGCATGAACCATTAATATTCTATAGATTTGATTTGTAATTTCTATCTTTGTATAGACCTTATTATTTTATCTTATTATATATTTGTTCAAAAATCTCTCATAAGATACCAACTATTAGGTCAGAATATACATATATACACTTGTTGGGTGGATTATATCTTTTCAAAAACGTTCATAATTATTCCTATTATTGAAAATTGAAGATTATTTGAATAAGGAGTGTTTATCTTCTATATGAATGTTTCAAAAGTTGAAAAAATAGAAATATATAACATGACTGTTTATAGTGGTTTGGGGCACAAAGATCTCCTAGTCCACTCCCACAATTACTATCTCTATGGGTTTGGTGAATTTCAATCATCAGGTCTCCATTTCTAATGTCCAATCCATAACTGAGTGAAGGTCATGGAAACCATTAAAAATAAAAAAAACAAATCCTTATAGTTCTATAATAGATAACCCATCATCCATAGCAATGATTAAAATGATACAACTCCACCACAACTAAGTACGGGCAGCATAAACTCTCCAAAATGATATTGACTTAATACATTCTGATTGAACATTATATTGGTAACAATAACTGAGAGAAGATAAATATTATTCATCATATATTAGCATCATTAATAATGAGTAGTTTCAAATCCATCCATTTGCAATAGATCATTGAATAAAATAAGCAATGATTTACATTAGAAAACATACAACAAATACGAGATTCAAAACATTTATATCTCCAATGATCTTCCTCTTTTGTATATAACGGAGTCATATCAAGTATTGCAGTATATCTATAAAATATCATAACTATAATGTTGTTGAATATAAATATGTTTCACAAAATATGTCATAAAATATGTTTTTCATATCTCAAACATTTATATATATTTACGAGATATACTGATATAATAAATAATGGAGAGTGCTTGCTTCACAATTTCATATCCAATAAAATCTCTTGTTAAATCACGATAACTCAAATTCACATGAAACCTGAGAGAATTCATAGCATCCCTTAAGAATTTGATAGAATTTATCAACTGAATATTATTCATTAAATCAATCATAACATGCTTTGAATCATTTGTGAAAAATCATTAAATTATTCTGATATTCTGTAAAGACCTTTCCACAAATTTAATATCATCAAACATAAATTTTACAACTAAAACATCATTATAAATTTGTTTTATAATTGTTATAGGACTAGAATTTATTTTGTGAAACCTTTTGTAAAGAAATTGTACTAAGTCAATCATACCCAGGTCTTAGAGCTTGTTTTAAAACATATAAATATATTTTAATAATATAAAAAATGATTTTGAAAATGTGGGTTTGTAAAACAGGGGGGATGTTCAAAACAATGATCATTAACTATATACTCATTTAGAAAAGCAATTTTTACATCCATTTGATAAGGTTTCAAATTAAGATGGTCCATATAAGAAAGCAGAATTCTGATGGCCTCATGTCTAGAAACTATTGTGAAACTTTCTTCATAGTCGATGAATTTTTATTTACTATAAAATTGTGTAATAAATCTAGATTTATTTATAACAATATTACTAGATTCATCAACTTTGATTATAAACAACAACATAGTTCCTATGGTCATGGTTTCTTTGGGTATATCCACATGTTTACAAAAATATATATTTCAAATTGATAAAGATCTTTTTTTATATCCAGCACCCAAAAGTCATCTTTAATTGCATCATTAATGTTTTATGGTTAAAGATTTGACAAAAAGGATTGATGTTCAACCTGGTTTCTAAGAGAATATTTAGTTTATGTCCCATTATATATGTCTAAAACATCAACATCTATAGAATGGATCTTGAGAGTTCTAGTTGTTCTTTAAAATGTTTGGCTAGTAATTTCAGGTTATTCTACATGTCATTGTTCATCATGTATATATTCTACTTAATTTAAAAAACAAATTTATTTAATAGATTGCATAATAAGATAATTAAAAAAAAATTCATTTATGTCTCAATTTTAAAAATCATCTTCACTATTTTCTAGGGAGGCCTTAGGTTCATGTTTATCAGTTTCATAAAAATTTATATTCCATGATTCTTCTACACACATGGTTCTTATATTAATGAATCTATAGGATTCACTAAAGGATGAGTAACATTGGAAGACTCCTTCATCACTATTGGATGATGATGTTTCAAGATTGACCATTTTATTAAGGATATAAAATTTGAAAAAAACTTTGAAGTAACTAACATTGGGGTTTCTATTGTTCCACAACTCATAAAAAGACTTTTTAAGATAGGTCTAATTAGGACTCTATTAAATATGTAGCAAGATTTATTCATATCCTTATCCCACATGTAAACAAGTAGATTATATTCATTATGAATTGATCAAGATATCTCTTGTAAGGTCCTATTATTTCCACAACTCTATACTTTTGAGGTGTCATAGGGGATGAGAAATTATGAAAATATCCCTTGTGAGAGAAATTTTTTTCCATGCCATGAATTTCAAACTCATAGACAATATCACATATTAATGATTTTATTCTATTTTTACATAGATTTTCCACTCTTTTATCATACTTGGTGACGTAAATAAATGCTTCTATTTTTTGAGCTATGAAATAATTCCATGTATACATTGAATAGTAATCTACAAGAGCATAGACATAGTGCTTCCCATTTAAATTAGAAACATAATACGTTCCAAAGAATTCCATGTTAGCCGACTCTAAAGGTTGAGAAGTTTAAACATATTTCTATGATTTGAAATATTTCTTGTGTTGTTTTAACATTTTTCAATGATTACATAGTTTCTCATTTGAAAACTAATATTTGGGTAGATCCTTGTATATTTCTTTTTGATTAATCTTTATAAGTGAGTGTACAATTAAATTTAAAAATAATCATTTTCAAATCCATGAAACATTATGGAAGGCACATAAGCATGAGACATTTTTAGAGACTAAATAATCTTTGTTAATAGCATATACATTTACATTCTGAAGAGAAAAAAAAATTCATTACTATAGGTAAAAATAATTACAATCAAAATTTCAATATTTAACCTGAACTTTATCATCAGATAATCCTGATATACAAGGAAAAATATTATTTAGTCTATTTAAAAGTATTATAGAAATTAAAAAATAGTTATAGATACCAATATAGCCTATGCCAATTATGTTTCCTTTAAAATTTTCACCAAAAAAGACATATCCACAATCAATCATTATTGTGTTCTTGAAGCATGAATAGTCTCCTATCATATTTCTTGAACATTAACTTTCCACATACCAATAACTCTTATAGGAGCTCTTCAGATATATTTCCATCAAAATAATGAAACAAAAACATATATTGGTACTCAGACTTGTTTAGGATCAGTGACAGTTGTAATCAATGCTTTAGTTACCCACATTGGCTTCATGTGTTTCCTAAAAGCATTATATATTATATTTGAAACAATACTTTATTTAGTCCAAATAAACTAGATGTAGTAAATGGTTTTTCAGATTTGGAACTAGTATCAATGTTCTGATTTTAAGGTAGAATAATAGATTTTGGAGATTTTGATACCAAATGTTTTTAGATAGGTTTCTCTATCCATGTTGATATCTGAGGCTAGATTTTTACTTAAGAGTTATCTGTTTACCATGAATTTGAGTAAGAATATTTTTGTTATAGATAAACATTTCTTGATCATTCATTAATTTCTCATTAGAAAATTTTAATTCATTTTTTCTTTGATCATTTGAGCATTTTTTTCCTTTTCAGTAGTAAGTTCAGACATAATATTTACAGTGAAAACATTCTATCTCTTTATAGATTTATATTTATTATTGAATTCATTTTATGTCTTTTCCAGCATGTTACAAAATACAAATAGTTCATCACTTGTAATATATTTAGACTCTCATTCATCTCTAGAATATTGTGTATTGTGGACAGGACAATTTAGTTTTACCACATATATTTTTCTCATAAACATATATTTTCCATGTCATATCTCTCATTTTAAGATGACACCAATTCACTGGATCTATCCTCAGAGGCACTCCAGGTGGTCTTGATATCATTCTTAAACATCTTGTATTTTTTTCACACTTTTTTGGGTATTTTAATTTGGGATAGAAATCTTTTAAATGTCATATCCTCTTACAATCATAGTAGATAATGTCTTATGATTTGTAGTTTATATTCTTGTATTTTTTTCAGTTTCCCTTATTATAATATCTTCCATTATAATTGGTCATCCTAGAAAATTATTTTTCTTGTAGAATATCATGTGTCTTCTTCTGATCTAATCCATATATCAATCACTATCTAATTTTATTAATAATTAATGATGCTTTCAACAGAGGCTAGCACCTTCTACTTTTCCTTAAATTTGGAGGTAGTAATTTTGATGGCTATATATTTTCCCATAGGTTCATATTCTTCTTCCTTATATACATTCATATCTTCCTCAAACATCATCGGTTTTCCATTGTGTTCTTTGATTAGTAGTTTGATGATGTCACATGATTCTCTAATGGAGATAGAATATCCTCTCTATCTATCTATTAAACATATGGAAATATTCATAAGTCTCTCCTTGGTAGTAACAAATCATTTGAGAGAGATCATAGTAATCAATATTTTATTAAATAAGAGATTCCTGTAAGAAATATGTTCATTCTAACTCATTTTAATTTTATCATATTTAATGGTATATGTGTCATGTCCTATTTCAATAAATCTAGAAGTTCTTTTATGTGAAACAAACAATGTATCACAAATTTCATGGGTTTTTATAAATGTAGAAATTTTTCTAAACTCTTCATATCATAAAGGATAGAATAATAAAATGATGGAATTTCAATTATTACAATAACCAGCCTTATTCTGGTCATCCCATGTATTTCTATCAGTAGAAAGAATCTTATATTCATCTACAAGTAAAGACCAAATTTCAATCCCAATACATTCTAAGTGAATTTTCATTTTAAAATTTCATTACGGGTAGTTAGTTCCAGTAAAAAAGAAGTTATTTTGGTAGCATAACCTTCTATACTATTTTAAATAATATAAAATTTGAAAATTAATTTAAAGTGATTAAAATATACAGTTAAAAAATATTTTATGATCATTTAAATACAATTAATGTCACATTTGAAATGATTTAAAAGGCATTGAAAACTGAAAATTCCAAAATCCATTTGATGCCAAATATTGGTTAGAGTATGACATCCACGAGGGGGGGTGAATTGAGTTCTTATTAATATTTCTATTAAATGTATATTTTGAAATTCCTCCAAATTTAAAATTCAATTGACCAGTTATCCAGTAGTGAATTTATAAGAGCATGACTGTTCGATTAATTTCTAAACATAGTGATTAATTCTCAGTTTTATCAATTTGATAATGAATTCAACTTTTGAAACCAAATTAATAAGTCAGTACTATTATAGAAAATTACAATCCTTTACTATCAATCTTATATTTATTATTATGAAATATCTGATAAAGATGTTTAATATAAATTTAAAAAAACTGTAGAAATGAAACAAACGGTTTAGTCTCATGAAGAGACCTAATCCTATCCACTTGGTGATCACCTACCACTGAAAAGATTAAATTAATAAGCAGTTTGATCAACACCATAGATCAGGTTTCACAATAGCACAAAGTTTGTCTAAGTCACAATATATCTACCATATTTCATTGTGGGTACAAACTACTAGGTCATACAAGAATATCTTCCAAACATTTATGTTGGAGTAAAAAATTTTAAGAAGGTATGAGTGGAAGGATTTATTGTATCCTTCAGTTTGATACACGAGACAATTTTTTATTCATAGACCGATACACACACTACTTCAATGGAAGTAAAAATGAATACAATTGAGAAAATAAATATAAGTAATTTATTTAGATTAATTTTTGTGTCTTGAGATGTAGCTCTGGAATATTAAGATATAACATTAGTGACGATTGATTCCTCTTATATACGTTGATATAAAAACAATGTTTTGTATTCTTGATTCCATGTACAAGTAATGATTTTTAGGTATATCTTTATCATTCATTGATATGATGTTATATTTTTACTGTTTTATGTACAAATCAATTGAGATTTCCTCGGGTGTTCCTCAATTTTTCGCTACTTCACCATTGGTGCAAGAGAGTCACGAATGTTCTGCTGCATGTTTTACACATGGGAAAACCACACTTCCATAAATTATACAGTATTTATTCAAAAAATTATTTTTATTCTGGAGGGCTAACAAAAATCATGTTTCTTCCACATGTATAGAACAATCATAAAACATATTTCATGTTAGATGTCCTACAAAAGATAATTAAATTTGTAAGTAGAAATAAATAACTCAAAAATTACCATTAGAATAAATTTCAACAAATTAAAACTTTAAATTGTCTATTGGTGACTTGTCTATCATTAATTTAGTATTGTGGTGGGTCATCTTACCAGTGAGATATCAGTCAGTTACTTTCCTATCAGAATCTTCTTCTGTCAACGACTCCACCCATTAGTATGTTATTTTGTATAACTTTCCATACATTGGTGACTAATTACATTGGTGACATTTTTGATCTGGCATTGAGTCTTTTCTTAAATTTCACCAGGAATTAGTAGGTCACTAGTACGGATGGTATGTTGATTTAATCAGTAGGTCGTATGTGTCGTTGAGTCATATGCATTGGTTGGTCATCTTTATTTTGAGGATATATATTAATCAGTGAGTCCTTTTTCTGTTGGTGAATCATATGAATCAGTGAGTAAGTTGTCTATTGGTTTCTTAGTTATTCTTTCAGTGTTAGTGAATCATACATAGATAATTTTAGATGATCTGTCCATATTAGAGTATATGAAAAACAAGATGTGTTAATACCCATAACTACACATGGATAATCAGTTAGAATCATGTTTCATTTTAAACAAACATGATGAATTATATGATTGAATTGTTCTAACATAAAATTTGAGAATCATCATAATTTAGGATCATTTATGAGGTAATATAAATGTAAATATTTGACATGATTTGTGAGAATTAAAACAAATATTGTTATATATAGTGGTTAAAAATATATTATGGTCCATAATATATCAATTTTATATGGATATTACTAAGAAATGTTGGACTTGATCATCTCATACAAGAGTTAGTGTTTGATACTTGTTTAAGGGAAAGCATAAAAGGTATATAGGTAAGCACTAAAAAATGATGTATGAAACATTTTAATTAATGCATTAATATAACAATATTAATTTTAGGTGTTCAGTTATATAATTATTATTTCTTGTAGGATAATCATTTTTTTATAATAAGGGGGAACATGAAAATTTAATTTGGAACAATAATATATCAATACAATGCATGTACTTATTTACACGTATGGATTTAATATCGGAGATATTTAGTTTTGAATTATAATAAACATGCCAAAATAACTACTGATCCTTATATATACTTACAAGATGTTATGGAAGTGATTTTTTTAAGATGTTATTATGATGACCAATAATAATACTTCTAGAGAGTTGTATTAAAAAAATTATGATTTTTTCAAAATATTTTATTAAGGATAAAAGATAATATTTAAATGAAATTACTCATATATATTTAATATTATTGGATATTATGAAAAACAGAATTCATTGTGTGGGATAATAATGCAGATTGATAAAGAAGATGAAGTTTTTCCTTCTCATTGATATGTATAAAATTAAATATAATGAAAATATAACATGTATAAGATAATGTCTATATAACTCATGTATCATAGTAATGATTCTTTGAATATTATTTCTAATGAATAATTTAATTAATATAATGTTAATTTTATCCTATTATATTTTTGGGCATCACATGCACTATAAATGTTCTATAATTCAATGCATTTGATGAATATACCTTGTGTTTTGTAAACCATAATGATATTTTTCTATTTCATGTTTTATTTTATATTGATTCAAGGAAAATCCCTTTAATTTAAAACTCAATTATTAGTGAATCTTAAAATCTTCTAGATTTATATGATGGGTACTATATATTTTGATTTACTAAATTATTGTCACCCTAAGTAGAGGAGATGATATTTTTATATGATAAAACATATAGAGCACTAACCATTTACTCCCCAAATCTTAGTGGTCTCATATATCACGATTGGTTCTCATATGATTTAAATAATTCATTATTTAGTTTTATGTAGTGCATATTCATTCAATGTTAAACTGTATTCCTTGGAATAATATCTATGTATAATTTTATAAAATATTTTCTATAATGATAATTGTTAACATTATTTTTTCATATATGTAAATAAATTGAGTAATCGTAATCATTGATCATTTATAATAATATTCATTAGTTCATGATTAACATCAATTATGTTAATATATACATGATAAATATTTTATTACTATACATGTTAATATATTCTCTATAAATATAATGCATCCAAATTTTCAAGAACATTACTACTTATATCAACTTTTGATCATGATTCATGTAATTATTATTTCTTGACATCAATTATATTATATTATATGTTATGTATTTATTAATTTTTTTTAATATTCAATATAATTATTTTATTAATGATTCAATAAATATTATAAAATATTATTTAATTGTGTTTCATAGAGTAAATGATGTATTAGAAACCATTTATCCAGGTCATTATCTATCCCTTCACATTAATATATCTAGAAAAAGAATAAACCATTCTATTTTATTTATAATACTGAGTTTGAAAATTAATGGAAATTATACAAAAATATTGATTGTACCCATCAAATCCATGTAAGATAAAAAATATATAAAACTATTATTTGTTTTATTTATCCATTAATCAATTTTAATTATAAATCAATATATATATCCACTCACATCTAACTAAGTGACTCAATAATGTGACAATATATATCCAAATTTTCAATATACTATTCATTTAATACAAAATATTATTTCATATAGTAATTGATATACTTATAATGGGATGTTAATGTGAATACATAATTAAGGATTATTTTTAGAATATCATTAATAAATAAGGCCATAATCATGTATTGTCAATAACTAAAAATTCTATTCATTGATTTTATAAATATTGTCTGAAACATAGTGTGTTCAATTGGATTAATTATGAATTATTACTGTCAATATATTTCATAGAAGTTGGTGTTGCGAATATATTTTCTTTTTTGACATCAATTGAAGATACCCTATTTTAGTATCGACCATAAAAAGTATTAGGACAAAAAAATATGATAAAAATAATCAACATATTATAGCTTACTCTTGTTCTTTATTATATTCATGTTAATTTATTTTATCATACATATAAGAACATGTTTTTTACAATGATTACCTTGTTACCACAAATGGAAGAATGAAAACCCATTGTTAAATTGTTCATGTAGATTCTTCGTCAATTCATCATTTTTAATGGGTATCATTCAATATATTATCATTGATATGGATAGAGTTACATGTTAATGACTTAGTGTTAAAAAAATGATAAATAGGAATACCAAATGGATGGTTCTTGTAGGGTTACATAAATATTATAAATTAATAAGAACCTTATTTAATGTTTCAAACCAACCACTTTGTAGAAATGTATAGCATACATTACCTAGAATATAAATTGGAACATATCATATATAGAGTGATTAAACTCTATTGTTATGGATGGATAATTTTAATTGGAGAAAAATTATTAACTTTATAAGGAATCATGCTTCCATATGTTGTAAAATTTCAACTAGATTCTTCATCCATAATGAGATGACTGCCAAACTCTAAATATTGGATGTTCTTTATCATCATTGGAAAATGGAAATTATGACCAAAAATATATTTCATTTTGTATTATCAATGTTATTAGTTTATATATAAATATACAGACATACAAACTCACACAATGTTAATGATTTTAACATTTATATAATGTCCCATATTCAATGAAGATGGTTGAAAATGTTATGTTAGAATAATAAAAATAAACACAATTGGGGGTGATTTTTTTTCTCATTGACCTTTCATAATAATTTCAATCGACACCATTTGTTATTAATATAGATATATTTTTTTAACAAAAATGATAAGATGCAGATTAAAAATGAACACAACATTTTATAGTGGTTTGGGGCCAAAATATTCCATATTTCAGTCCACCAATAACACTCTCTGATATCTTGGTGAATTTCACTATAATGGACCTCTTATGAAAAGAACAAAATATCATAATTGAGATTAGGTAGTTGACACCATTACAATAAGGCTATACTCAGATCCTTCTGGTTAATTAATTGAGAACCAATTATCCACTACATTGATCAAAAAGCTAATACACCACCACCATTGAGTACATGAATTTGATTCTCTAATAAATCCAAAGACACAATTTGATTTTTCGGGTTGATATTAATAGTTGAATCATCATCAACTATCTATATATGGATCCTATTCTATAGAATTTAATGTAATTTAGAAATAAGAGGTTTGAAGTGATATCGATTTAAAAATAACATTAATAAAAGAACAATACACAATATGAGAAAATTCACAATAGAATGGGATTTAACATGTATGTCTCTAATGTGTAGTCTTTATTCAGACTCGATAATTCACTATTGAAATTATGTAAAAGATTATCAAAAGAATAAGAAATCAAATGTGAATTCATAATTATATTTTTTTTTATGGAATTAATGTTTAATATATTGGGAATATAGATTTCTTCAATATTCAAGAGCAATGAAAAATGAATGAAAGAATGCTAAAAATCACATATGAATTTTCTAGAGGATTCAAAGTTTCTAATAAGAACATGAGTGATTTTTTCAGATAGACTTGGTGTAGAGGCCCGTATCTTGACGTACATGGACATTACATTACATTTGCGGAATACTTAGTACATTAGAAAAACACACACACAAGGACCGTAATAGTTTAGTGTCTTTGGAAACTCGGAACGTAATCTTCTAATCGTGGTGAAAGATCTTCAATATCTCCCATAAATATCTTCCCCTTTTTTTTACCTAAAACCTTTCTTTATATCCTGGGGAAAATAAAACATAAAATGGTTAGCTCAAATGCTCAGTAAGGGTATACAAAACAAAAATCAATCACATCATATTCATAAGAACATAACTTTTGGAAATCTTAACCTGCAAAAGAGAGCATAATTTCATAACATGGGATAAATCATAGTAGTGAAATGAAATCCCAATAATCATAACTTAAAACATGAAACTTTGTGGCATTCACACATAATCATAGATAATCATATCTTTTTAGTCAAGACTCATTGCCAAGACTATCTTAGTGGACAAAGTCCCTTTCTGAATCGAGTAACCCTCGTTTCAGTCCTGTTTCACTGAACCGGTATAACCTACCATTCCAGCCATGTTTATATCATGAGATATAAAATCTTTACCCAATTCATTGGAGGGAGATATAGGTCCCACCCATCTCATAATGATACCATTCTTATGTGTGCCACAAAATCATAAATCATACATCATTGCATAACCCGTGTAATAAAAATGGGATTCTTAAACAACATGACATCATAAAACCATTCATATAAGATAAAGGAATTCATAAACATAATTCCATCACAACATAGTCAAATCAATGTAAAAATATGGATAGAAACAGAACTCTTTATTATCTTAGATGGAAAATAATTTTGATAAAACACTTGAATTGAATTCTTGAGGAAAATATCCTTTCTTCTTCAAAATCAATTTCTTTTCACAAAACATCATGCAATTTTAAAAGAAAGAGATTTTATTGAAAATAGTCATGAAATATTTTAGAGGAAGCTTCATGAAAATAAGGCTTTATAAAACAGTAGAAATCCGTTCGTGCCGTATAAGTTAAAAAAAACATTCTTCGTACTTTTGTCGGAAAAGTCAAAAAGTACCTCGTACGAAAAACGACAAAAGATTCCTTTCATACGTATTACTAAAAACTCACCGAAGGGTAAAAATGGATTTAAACAATTTTAGGTGGATGGAAATAATATTACATATTGATAAAACATGGATGTGGATGATAAAATACACCCCAGTAAATACTTACGAATAAACAATCTCGGATAAAAATGAGATTGTGATATTTCCCTTACCTTAGGTCCGATTTGCTTCGTATGTGTCCGAACCTCCTGTATAATGATTTAAATAATGTCATTGACTTATTACAGAATCATATTCATTTTTATGATATCATATATGGTTCACTTATGACTTTATATTACCCGTTCTTTTGTAAATTCTATGTTAAAGAAGCGTTTTGGGTAAAATCGTTTCATTTATCGTAGGTGTTTTGACTTGTTGTTCTTGACATAATTATTACTTATATCATGATTTACTTACTTCCAGAATATAAAATATGATTTATATATCATATATATTCCGTATATATATATATATAATAGATAGATAAATAAAATGAAAAACACCGTTCATGGAGACGGTAGTCCGTACGTACGCATGAACGCTGTTTTTCTTTCCTTATTGTCTTGAAATGGAAGTAAGTAGATGACATACATATGTATATATATACATAAATCCAGTAGCTTTATAATGTCATATATTTCATTATTATTTCTTATATATACATTATAATCATTCTTAAATGGTTAACATGGAGAATGAATCTCATCGCGTCGTGGAGACAGTAGTCCGTACGTACGCACGAGCGATGATATCATTTCTATAAATATAGAATTGAATTGGAGTGGATTATACAATATATCAGAATCAATATGATGTTGTAATAACTATGTATAGTTATTCTTTACACCATTATACCCATCCATGTAAGGTGGTGGTGGAAAATAGATTACACCACGGTGTGGAGACGGTATTCCGTACGTACGCACGCGCGGTGATTTCTTTTTCCATAGGATGGATAGATGGTGAAATAGGGTTGTTTAATACTTATAATAACATATCAGTATATGATTGATACTGATGTTATTACTTCATAATGAAACAACCTAAGAAGAAGATGTGGAAGAAGAAATAAAGATGAAAGAATTGGTAACGGTAATTACCTCTTCTTTGAAGTGCCTCTTTGAGACCTCCTCTTAGGGCACTAGAATTGGTCTTTGAGGAAGACCAGAACCTCTAGGATGTTTCTAGGGAAATGGAAAAGGGATTTTGGCAGGGGTTGGCCGAGCTTGAGTGCTCAAATTGGTGTGAGGAGGAGGGGGAGGAGGTGTCCTTTTATAAGGGAGGAGAGGGGCACCTTAGGAATATCTCAAAATATTATTTTATATTAAAGTCAAAATCGGTTTATAATGGTTCCAAAGGGTCTTATTTCGAAGATAAGGTGGGGAGGGGTCTAAGTCCTATCAACCAATAGAATTTAGACAAGTGTAGGATATTATTTTAACCTTATCAATTAAATTTAACTCTAAGTTAAATAATTTAACTTTTACCATGTCTTTTTGTTTTCTTTCACTATATGGTTAATAAACTTACTATAACATGCCAAACGAACCCCAAATTGTTTAATATTAATATATATATCCTTATCTAAGTCATTTGGCCGAACCTTAGATTTTTAGGAATACAATAACAATTAATAATATAATATTTGATTTAAAAACTATTTTGTGTCAATTTTGACACTATTTAATATATGATTTTTGTGAAAGTCATAACAGAATTAAATGTTCGAACCAAGTTGATTAAATCAACATTAATATATCATAGTAACCTAGAAAATTAGTGGAATTCATAAAAAATCTCAAATTACATTTATTTTGGTGTTTATAACATCAATTATGTCAATATTTCATTAATAAGATAATTACTGCATCATCGTTGTGTCATAAATAAATTAAATTATTTATTTCTAAAAATTACAAATAAACTACCATCATGTAGGAAATCCTTTGAGCTTTCTAATGAATATTTACAATCGAATTTATCTTATGTATAACCCCATATTAAAAATGATTTACTTATTAAACTTTGATTTTAACTATTTTAACCTTTCTTTAAATAAATTAATAATAAATGTCCTAATCTAATCCAAGTGGGCCTAAATGGTCATATTTTATTCCTAAGTTTGTTTTTGGTCGAATTACACTTGTCCAATAGAATTATGACATGTGTTAGGGTAATAGTAATATCATATTTACCCCTAGTTACCCTATTTACTATTAACCGTGGTAAAAAAAAGTAAAAAGTTACTATTCACCAAAAAATTATTTTCATCTCATTGAACCACATTTTAGTCCTTGATATTAACCGTGTCTCTCGGATTTTCGAAATTCCATTCACAGAAGCGGTAAAATTAAGTTTTATGCAAAATTCAGTTTTTAACCTACCACTTAGTGGTTTCACTATTCATCAAAAATTGAAAGTTTTCAGAAAAATACCAAAATTTCACCCTAGGCTAATTTCGGTATTCCGAATCCAAAAATGAAGTCCATTTTGAAAGATAAAATTTATAAAATTTCAAAAAGTGGTTATTACTATTCATAACGGCTAGTTTTAATAGCATATTGTTGTTTAGTGAAACTCGGTATTGCGTACGACGCAAGCTATCGAGGAAGGTCGCGATTGGGTGTAATGCAAGGCAAGACAAGGATGTGTGTTGTGCAAGCTCCTTTTGGTGTAGCATACAACACAAGACATTAATAAAATTAAAAAGAATATTTCTTTATAAAATCTTGTGCTGTTACATTATACCCCCCTTAAAATGAATTTCGACCTCGAAATTCGTCGGGGTTATAAATGGTTTACAATTCGAAAGTTTCTTTAATAGAAACCCACATCGTAAAAAGGAATATCAAAACCAATCTTTAAAAACAAAAGTATGAAACGTAACGGTTACCCAAATAAACTAATCATTGGGTTTCCACATAGGTGAAAATATGGATATGGAAGAGAAATCTAACCATCATGTTCTTATGGAGAGTGGTACAGAACATGGCTATGGAAAAGCCAGTAATCACAAATACATAGATTTGTGATGATATAAGGTACCATCTGATTCATCAGGTATAAGATCACTAGGACATCATTTTTGGTTTTCAAGATCATTTCCCCTAAAGTTGAAGATTTGAATTAGAATAAATACTTACTTTATTTTGGTACAATCTCACTGTTGTTCGTGCTTTGAACAATTTCCACTTCATCTCTTAAATAAATGAAGTTGAATTTGTTATTCGTGAAGTGTTAGCAGATCATGTGATAGAATGACAGGTCATTCCATCTGTCTCAAACAAAAAGTTAGCAAAACTTATATACATAAATTGATCTATAGTGAGATTAATCATATATGGTTCCTAAAATGGACTTATACTTCATATATCATACTGCTTAATATAATAAAACTAGTTTCTACTAAACAGGGACTTCCTGTAGGTCAGTGGTAGGCGATAAAGGCCAGTCGCACTTCGGTTGTGGGTTCGATTCCCACAGCCTTGTCCGAAGCGATGGGCTATCGCCCGTCCTGCAGGTTGTCCTTTTTATAAAACTATATTACTATAACATCCCATCAATAATAACGAAAAAACTTCTATCCTTAAACAATACTAACTTATGTCCAACATAATTCATTTCAAATCTTTAGGCTTATCCATAATACTGCAGTCCATTCTCATAACATAGTGAAAACGATTACCAAAGATTTAATACCATCGTTGATCCCCATATATCATAAGATATATCTTGTTGGTCACATTCAAAACATTCAAAGGCCTTAATCTTGTACTCTCTTGAATACCCATTGAACCTTAGTGAAAACATGAATGCAGTTAAAAGTTAACACTTCTCACTTACCGAAATCCTCAAAATTCTATATACTCAAACCATGATATCACTTAGTCCTTATATCAATCATGAGCTCATGAATACTATCAAACATTTAATTTTCTCCTTATCCCTTCATTATGCGCATATCATCTACATTCCAAAAATATCTGAATAACCTTTCATGGATACTGGTAACATTAATCATACACATTCAAAACACAAGGAAAGACAATAGTGTAACAATCCATAGATGTCTCTTTATTCCAAAATTACACATGATAAACATGTAATCATTCCACTACATTCTCAAACCATTGACCGAGCTTCAAAAATTCTTTCATCTCACATATCATTTGTAGTCTCTTCATCATCATCCACATAAATACTACCCATATGACCATACTGATTCTCTTCATGAGTCTTTCCCTTAGGGCATTTGTTTGCATAATGCCCATACATTCCACATTTAAAACACTTAACCATTTTTGATGTCGTAGCAATACCATTATCCTCATCCATGGTGTTAACCGACCCTTTTCCTTTGCACTTACTTGCTTTGTGTCCTTCTTTTCCACACCCAAAGCATCTTCCAGTTCCCTTGAAACATTCTCCTTGATGCCTCTTCTCACATGATTTACATAGGGGAAATTGAACTTTCTTTCCTCTATAATCATCATGGAACTCCATCTTTCTCTTATTAGTCGAGTCAGGAAACTTACCAAATTTTACATTATTGATCATGTTGTGAGATTGCTGATTCGGCATAATAATGATGTTTGGACATCCAAATCCCATTTCATTTGGTTGCTCATGAAGAATATCATTCCATTGTCCATCATATCCTCCATTATTGTGAATCATCTTGTTTTCCAGCCATTTTCTAAAACCCAAACAGAATAGTGTTATATGCAAAAATCATAATAAAGGGGGAGTAACATAAATATCTATCATCTTTGGTTTAATCTAATATCGTTACCATAGTTCTAGAACTATATCCTATATGTATACTTATCCTTAGGGGCATCCCTAGACATACCTTAGAAATATCTCTAGGGATCTCACTAACGTTTTCGCATCCTAGTTTCCAAAGGTCGACTAAACCTTTCCTCTGATACCAACTGTAGAGACCCGTATCTTGACGTACATGGACATTACATTACATTTGCGGAATACTTAGTACATTAGAAAAACACACACACAAGGACCGTAATAGTTTAGTGTCTTTGGAAACTCGGAACGTAATCTTCTAATCGTGGTGAAAGATATTCAATATCTCCCATAAATATCTTCCCCTTTTTTTTACCTAAAACCTTTCTTTATATCCTGGGGAAAAGAAAACATAAAAGGGTGTGCTCAAATGCTCAGTAAGGGTATACAAAACAAAAATCAATCACATCATATTTATAAGAACATAACTTTTGGAAATCTTAACCTGCAAAAGAGAGCATAATTTTAATAACATGGGATAAATCATAGTAGTGAAATGAAATCCCAATAATCATAACTTAAAACATGAAACTTTGTGGCATTCACACATAATCATAGAGAATCATATCTTTTTAGTCAAGACTCGTTGCCAAGACTATCTTAGTGGACAAAGTCCCTTTCTGAATCGAGTAACCCTCGTTTCAGTCCTGTTTCACTGAACCGGTATAACCTACCATTCCAGCCATGTTTGTCTCATGAGATATAAAATCTTTACCCAATTCATTGGAGGGAGATATAGGTCCCACCCATCTCATAATGATACCATTCATATGTGTGCCACAAAATCATAAATCATACATCATTGCATAACCCGTGTAATAAAAATGGGATTCTTAAACAACACGACATCATAAAACCATTCATATAAGATAAAGGAATTCATAAACATAACTCCATCACAACATAGTCAAATCAATGTAAAAATATGGATAGAAACAGAACTCTTTATTATCTTAGATGGAAAATAATTTTGATAAAACACTTGAATTGAATTCTTGAGGAAAATATCCTTTCTTCTTCAAAATCAATTTCTTTTCACAAAACATCATGAAATTTTAAAAGAAAGAGATTTTATTGAAAATAGTCATGAAATCTTTTAGAGGAAGCTTCATGAAAATAAGGCTTTATAAAACAGTAGAAATCCGTTCGTGCCGTATAAGTTAAAAAAAACATTCTTCGTACTTTTGTCGGAGAAGTCAAAAAGTACCTCGTACGAAAAACGACAAAAGATTCCTTTCATACGTATTACTAAAAACTCACCGAAGGGTAAAAATGGATTTAAACAATTTTAGGTGGATGGAAATAATATTACATATTGATAAAACATGGATGTGGATGATAAAATACACCCCAGTAAATACTTACGAATAAACAATCTCGGATAAAAATGAGATTGTGATATTTCCCTTACCTTAGGTCCGATTTGCTTCGTATGTGTCCGAACCTCCAGTATAATGATTTAAATAATGTCATTGACTTATTACAGAATCATATTCATTTTTATGATATCATATATGGTTCACTTATGACTTTATATTACCCGTTCTTTTGTAAATTCTATGTTAAAGAAGCGTTTTGGGTAAAATCGTTTCATTTATCGTAGGTGTTTTGACTTGTTGTTCTTGACATAATTATTACTTATATTATGATTTACATACTTCCAGAATATAAAATATGATTTATATATCATATATATTCAGTATATATATATATATATAATAGATAGATAAATAAAATGAAAAACACCGTTCATGGAGACGGTAGTCTGTACGTACGCATGAACGCTGTTTTTCTTTCCTTATTGTCTTGAAATGGAAGTAAGTAGATGACATACATATTTATATATATACATAAATCCAGTAGATTTATAATGTCATATATTTCATTATTATTTCTTATATATACATTATAATCATTCTTAAACGGTTAACATGGAGAATGAATCTCATTGCGTCGTGGAGACGGTAGTCCGTACGTACGCACGAGCGATGATATCATTTCTATAAATATTGAATTGAATTGGAGTGGACTATACAATATATCAGAATCAATATGATGTTTTAATAACTATGTATAGTTATTCTTTACACCATTATACCCATCCATGTAAGGTGGTGGTGGAAAATAGATTACACCACGGCGTGGAGACGGTATTCCGTACGTACGCACGCGCGGTGATTTCTTTTTCCGTAGGATGGATAGATGGTGAAATAGGGTTGTTTAATACTTATAATAACATATCAGTATATGAGTGATACTGATGTTATTACTTCATAATGAAACAACCTAAGAAGAAGAAGTGGAAGAAGAAATAAAGATGAAAGAATTGGTAACGGTAATTACCTCTTCTTTGAAGTGCCTCTTTGAGACCTCCTCTTAGGGCACTAGAATTGGTCTTTGAGGAAGACCAGAACCTCTAGGATGTTGCTAGGGAAATGGAGAAGGGATTTTGGCAGGGGTTGGCCGAGCTTGAGTGCTCAAATTGGTGTGAGGAGGAGGGGGAGGAGGTGTCCTTTTATAAGGGAGGAGAGGGGCACCTTAGGAATATCTCAAAATATTATTTTATATTAAAGTAAAAATCGGTTTATAATGGTTCCAAAGGGTCTTATTTCGAAGATAAGGTGGGGAGGGGTCGAAATACTATCAACCAATATAATTTAGACAAGTTTAGGATATTATTTTAACCTTATCAATTAAATTTAACTCTAAGTTAAATAATTTAACTTTTACCATGTCTTTTTGTTTTCTTTCACTATATGGTTAATAAACTTACTATAACATGCCAAAAGAACCCCAAATTGTTTATTATTAATATATATATATCCTTATCTATGTCATTCGGCCGAACCTTAGATTTTTAGGAATACAATAACAATTAATAATATAATATTTGATTTAAAAACTATTTTGTGTCAATTTTGACACTATTTAATATATGATTTTTGTGAAAGTCATAACAGAATTAAATGTTCGAACCAAGTTGATTAAATCAACATTAATATATCATAGTAACCTAGAAAATTAGTGGAATTCATAAAAATCTCAAATTACATTTATTTTGGTGTTTATAACATCAATTATGTCAATATTTCATTAATAAGATAATTACTGCATCATCTTTGTGTCATAAATAAATTATATTATTTTATGTCTAAAAATTACAAATAAACTACCATCATGTAGGAAATCCTTTTAGCTTTCTAATGAATATTTACAATCGAATTTATCTTATGTATAACCCCATATTAAAAATGATTTACTTATTAAACTTTGATTTTAACTATTTTAACCTTTCTTTAAATAAATTAATAATAAATGTCCTAATCTAATCCATGTGGGCCTAAATGGTCATATTTTATTCCTAAGTTTGTTTTTGGTCGAATTACACTTGTCCAATAGAATTAGGACATGTGTTAGGGTAATAGTAATATCATATTTACCCCTAGTTACCCTATTTACTATTAACTGTGGTAAAAAAAAGTAAAAAGTTACTATTCACCAAAAAATTATTTTAATCTCATTGAACCACATTTTAGTCCTTGATATTAACCGTGTCTCTCGGATTTTCGAAATTCCATTCACAGAAGCGGTAAAATTAAGTTTTATGCAAAATTCAGTTTTTAACCTACCACTTAGTGGTTTCACTATTCATCAAAAATTGAAAGTTTTCCGAAAAATACCAAAATTTCACCCTAGGATAATTTCGGTATTCCGAATCCAAAAATGAAGTCCATTTTGAAAGATAAAATTTATAAAATTTCAAAAAGTGGTTATTACTATTCATAATGGCTAGTTTTAATAGCATATTGTTGTTTAGTGAAACTCGGTATTGCGTACGACGCAAGCTATCGAGGAAGGTCGTGATTGCGTGTAATGCAAGGCAAGACAAGGATGCGTGTTGTGCAAGCTCCTTTTGGTGTAGCGTACAAAACAAGACATTAATAAAATTAAAAAGAATATTTCTTTATAAAATCTTGGGCTGTTACACTTGGTTTTTCGGATCAGTAATAATATGATTTGAAATATCATGATATTTTGTTAGGAAAATTTCATGATATATGGAAAAATCCTTGAATTCTGAAAATCTATTGTTGTTGCGTAGTGTAGTGTTCATTTACATAACACAGGATTACTTTATGAAGTATATTGTTTGTTTTCATAGCCAAAATCTAATGATCTATATATTCATCATTTTAAACATAATAATCACAATGTATCGTTTATTTACATGTGTTCAAGCTCCCAATAATATTGTATGAATATTAAATCTATACATAAACATAACGTTGATATTACATATGTTCATTGAGAACATAGGGTTGCTACTCCATATGCTTAAAATCTGGTATAGTGTAGTGATGAAATACAATATAAAAACATTGCAGCGTAGCATTGTGATTTGGATCCACACGTTCAATTACCAAAGGTAGGGTTGATGATCCATATTTTTAGTTAGTGACTGTAGGGATTGAATAGTGTTTCAATAACATATCTCATAGTTTTCCTTCCATAAAATTAATAAAGAATAATATGATATATATTTCTGATAAATTCATTATCTAATTTTGTTATTAAACCAAAAAGAGTATTTTTTAGTATGAAAAAATATAAAATATAGTATTTTTGAGAAAATAATATCCCAACAATATCCCCCATTTTATTTATCACCAATCCCATAATATATCAAATAGTATATATAGAATATCCAAACAGAGTTAATACAAATATTATTGATTCAGAGGTGTTTTAATTTCACATAACTATTTCTATTTATGTGTTTCTCAAATATTATCCACCAATAATATTCATAAATATTACTCCACTTTTTTCATAAAAAAATAACATTTAGAAAAATAATGAAACCACATTTAATATTCCACATAACTCTAAATGGATGTTGTAGTATACTGTTAGAAAAAAAAATGTGATATGGTAGTATAAATTTGAACATAAAGAGCACAAGTACAATTCTAAAAAATATAATAGTAATGTGAAGAAAATGAAATTGAAATATTGATCAAATGGTTTAAAAATTTAAGTGTGTATCCTAAAGTCAACAAATTATGTATTCAAAATGAGGGGCTCCAGTTAGATTGGTTTCATTGGTATGAATTACCCTGGGAAGTAGATTCTACATATAAATTATTATTATTCTGAAATTAATTTTAAATTTAATGTCACTTCACCAAAAATCACTGAAAATGGTTGTTGAGTAATCTTTCATTTTTTGTAACATCTCCCATTAATCATGACCAACAATTTTGTTTTCCACCGGATTTACCTTAATGAATTCATTCATATATTCTTCATATTGAACAAATGTATAAAATCTATCTCTCACATGGTGAATGAATTTTTCCAAATAGGATTCATTATAAGTCAGTCGACTAATTAAATAATTCTAAAAGTCCCAATGCACATTTAGAGGTGTACTATAACATTATAGAGTGTGTATAATGTTTTTCAATTCATCCAGTATAGTAGTTATTGTGTAAATTATCCATATCATAATAGGTAAAATTGGATGATGAGTTGAGTTCGATGTTTGATTACAGTCCTTGATCAATAGAAATTATATTCCTAATAGAAGCTTCAACTCATCATAATCAGACTCTTTGGTAGATTCATTTATCCTTGATTTGAACTAATTCACCATTATCCCTGTATAACCTTCTAGATATTTAACTAAAATTAAATTTTCATGATCATATATGAGTTGTTATTTATGGGAATCAAACATGGTTATTGGAATATTATATCTTCATAGGTTCAACATTATTTTTCTCTTCATCTAAATCATCCTTCAAAAATTACTTATGGATTACTAAACTCATTAAATTTCAAATAAATGCATCATTATAAGAGTATCTAGAATCTATTGTATTGTTACAAGAATAATTTTTACCTTCTATAATAGCCAATCAATGAAATATTTAACATTCTAACCTCTTTCACAAAATAGATCCTTCATTAACAACGTAATCTGGGACTGTGAGTGAAATGAACTAGGGGTAGGGACATCTTTCATGTGAACTTTTGGACTATATGACTCTTTCTCAATAACATTATTAACATGAGCCTCTTTTTATGATGAATTTTCTATTTCACACATATCTATTTTAATGATGATTTAAATTATTATTATTTCAACAAAATGACCCTATTCAACTCTAGATGCGGCCTCTTCATCATGATGTTCTTTTTACAGAACTGGCAGATGGGACAATCATCTTCTCCCTTTGAGCATCTTCCCTCATCTTCTATTATTGTGATGCTCCAACTGATAAAAGGTTGTTGCAAGAGTTTCTCCAAAGATATCCTAGTTTTATAATAGTCCCAAAATTATGAATATTATAATGATGACATCTATTTCAAAGATACATGTTTAAAAATTTTCCTTTTCTAAAAAAATAGGAATATATCCTTGCATAAGGATAGTAGACTATCTAGGATTCATTCTGACTACATGGACTCAGATATCTTAAAAAACATATGATGGAAATTGAAGATAATTTAGTTAATAAAAACATAACATACATAGCCGGGTATAAATTTAATTCAAAATCAGATATTTTTGGAAAATTACATGTCTGAATAAACATTATAATGTATCTTATACCACGATTAAGGTCCTTGGTCATCACTTTTATGGTTATTTAGTTCCCCAACAAAGAAAACATATTGTCCTTTGATTTATACATTTCATCCGAAATATTTCTTATGTCTATATGATAATCCCCCTCATGGGGAAAACACAACAAGATATCCATATCCATTGAAGAAATAGAAAACTATTTTTCATTAATCATTGAGATAATAGAATATTCATCTATTCTAAAATAGAACTAATCATTTCTATAGAATTAAATTACATATATTTTGAACGTCATATGAGTGTTATCATAATAGAATGTAAAATAAAGTCCTTCAAATTGAATCAATTCCATTAATAAAATATTCAATTCATTCAAATTCTCGAAATCAATCACCTAACCTTGATGATACACGAGAAATATTGATGGATGGAACATAGATATACCTAAATTAGAATCATCTGCTCTTTTTAGATGTTCTATTACTGAATGTTTTGTGACATAAGGATAAAATATTTGGGGTTTGGTTATATCGAAATGTGGGATGATTTGTAAATTGAAAGGATGTGAAAAAGATGAGTTGGAGAAAGAATATGGGTTTCTTAGGTCGTTTGAGAGTACACTAATTATTTTGTAATTTTGAATTGTCAAATGAAAATAAATCAATTTCTTTAAAAAACAATACTTAACCAATTAAAATAAGGGGAAAAAATTATAAATACAACATTTGACTATTTTATAAAATAAATATAGAGTGACTATGAAAAAACTAATAAATATTTAATTAATATTAAATAATACTAAATCTCTATTAATTAAATCAAAATATCCATTGGGATGTGGATTAGGGAAAATCTCTACTATTTGTTATTAGATATTAACAAAATATAAAGATATGTCCTTCTTGAAAACATGATATCTGAGAAAATTATGCCTTATATTAATATTGATAGTCCTAGAATGAAATTGTAGATTCATTGAAATGTTTATAGCACTAGTATTATCAAAAAAATATAATTATACTATTAAAATATAGTCCAAATTCTAGTAGATTGTTTTTCATCAATAATACAAGGGCACAATAACTTCCAATAGAATCATATTCTTCTTTGGCTGTTGATTTAGTAACTGAGTGTGGTTTCTTACCCAACATTGATATTAAATATTTTCTTGAAAAATAACATGTTCTTGAGGTTATTTTTCTATCTAATCTATAACCTCAAAAATCAGCATCCAAATATGAAATTATAATAAAACCAATTGTTTTGGGTAAAGACGATATTGAAAAATAGTTCCATTTAAATATATAAAAATTATTTTAACAGTAGTAAGAAGATATTATTTTTGATATGAATGAAATATATAACATATACTTACAGATATCATAATTTCTTCTCCACTAGCAGTAAGTTATAAGAAACTACTAATCATACCTCTGTATAACATGTCGTGTACTAGTTTTCTTGGTCTATACAAGTCATATTCTATATTAGCACTCATAAGAGTTGTATATGTGTTTTTATACATGTAATTATATTTTCAATAAATAAATTATATATTTACATTGATTTAAAATATTTCCATGGGGTTTTCGATAAATTTAATATTCTGAAAAAAATATTAATTCTCCCATAATCATAATTTAAAATGTTTTTTTCATTAATTTTAAAAATTAATTATACTGTTTTTTATTTGATGAACAAAAAATTAAATTATCAAAATTAAAATTTTCAAATAAAATATTTATCATAAGAATAATTTGATCTTCCAATCCATTATTAAAGTCATTTTTTAATTACAAAAAATTAATATTTCATACCAACTTCTTGGTACTTGTTTATGACCATAGAGAGATTTATTAAAATTTAAATTTAAATTTTGTTTAATAGGGGTTTGAAAACCATGATTTTTTCAACATAAACATCCTTCATTAAATAACCATTTAAAATGGTTGATTTAACATCCATATGCGGTAATTTAACATTCATATGTGGCGCATAATCATAAATGATTGTAATAGATTCTAATTTATATACAGGTGAAAAAGTATCATCACAACATATACCTTATTTTTTATTATAACCATTACCTAATAATCATTGTTTATTTATATTTATGATCCCTTTATCATTATGTTTATTTATTAAGACCCACTTAGTTCCTATAACTGTATAATTTGACGGTCTTTATACAAATATCCCAGTAAAGTTTATTCTGAATTTAATTAGTTCTTATTGCATTCCAAATATAAAAATCTCATCTTATAAGGTTTCATTAGTAGAATTAGGTTCTATCTAATATAATACTCCATAAAATTATGCTATGTTTCTTATATTTATTAAGGTTCTAATTCCTATGTCTAAATCTAATATAACAGTTTCAAAAAGATATTTCTTTTGAGTTCTATACTATCTAAGAAAGATAAATTTAGGTTCTTCAATTTCATGTTCTAATAAATTAAAATGAAAATTTATTTATATAATTTTCAAAAATATATTTAGGGGTTGGAAGTATCATGTTATAATGTGTGCTAGTAACATCAGTAGATTGATATTCCTCTTTAAGAAAATGGCCAGTTTCATCAAACATCACATGAACTGATTCTTCACTAATCCTTGACTTTTTGTTAATCACGCTATAGTATATAGAAGTAAGAAAATATCATAAATACATTACTTAATCAACATTTGGATCAAACATATCATGTTTGTATTCGTTGATTAATATATAATCCTTCCGTACAAAAATATTAATGTTATTTACTTTTTGGGATATTTTTATATCAATGTTCATAGGGAGTTTCATTGAAAATAGGCCTTATAAAAACTCAATTAATGATATATAATGATGTGATTGTAGATTCTTTCCAAAAATAAGTAGGATGAATATAGAAATTTAGTATACTTCATGCCATTTCATGAATAGTTCAATTTATAGTTTCTATAATTCATTTGATAATGTTTTTTGGGTGAAGATAAGGTGTGTTTAATAACCAGATATGAGTAAAAATAATTAAATTCATGACTCTAAAATTCACCACCATGATCCCTTCGAGTTTTAGAAAATATACCCATGTAAATCGAGAATATTCATAACCTAAAACATACACATATAATTTAACCTCCGGGATTTATTTTCCCGATGGTCTAAAATATAGATGTGGATAATCTTTAATGGTTTAGATATATAATCATTGTTTATATATTTTGTATAAGATTCATATTGTATACCAATTTGGAATTTATCACAGAATATATCATTTTCAAATAGACTAGGAAAATAAGAAACTTATTATTTATTGGAAATTTTTTTAATGAATATATATTTATTTCACTACTAGAAATATGAATTATTGCCACGGATTTATATCCACTCTTATAAAAGTATATGGCTATAAGAGAATTTATAGACCCTCTTCAAATAAAACTTGTAGCATTATGTTCTATTAATCGTTTTCCACAAATCTCAATGGCCCCCTCTTCATGCGACCCTTCTTCTGGACGGCGCCCTCTCTTCTCTCCCTGATCCTCCCCTGAAGGTGACCACGTGAATCATCTTCCCCAATGATACTCGTGCGACCCTTATTCCTCCCTCGATGATACCCACACGACCCTTCTTCCCCGACAACCCTTCTTCGTCGACAGCTTGACGCTGCCACCAAATGCGGGACATTTCACCTCCCCTAGTCAACTCTACTTCTAGGTGGCCTCCCCACCTCCTCTCTCGTGCGCCTCCAACACGGTAACCCCCTCCCGGTGATGATTGTTCTTGATTATAACTATTTTATAAATAACTTGCATATATGTTGATCATCTTTGCGTCTCATGTAGTATGTTTATGGTTAATAGCGATTATTTTGGATTTTATGGGCTTGGAAGATGATGGAAAACATTTATTATGGGTCAAATCCACTTGATTTTGGTTCAATCCATTGAATACTACATAAGATTTGTGAAATTATGTGACTAGAATAACTACAGAACAATAGAGGCATGTGAACAGTTTCATCGGTGTCTCATAATTACATAATAATAGTGATCTACAATGGTGATTAATTAGATTTTTTGTAATATTCATATATCATATATAAAAATACAAATGAAGCATTGTTCTCCCATGTACATGGGATGCAATGTCTGGAAAACAAACTTCCTTTTGATTCCATTACATTCAATCAGTTCATGTCAAATTCTTACTGCTATTGAGTGAATATATCCATTATTTTTACTAAGTTTGATGAATTATTGTGAGGATTTCTTCCTAATTTTAAATACAATAAATGGTGGGAATGTTCATTTTGGGTATTTGGATCTGCCTCTGAAATTTATACTGATTTAATATTCAATGAATAGAATATTTTTTGATGATTTCTCAGTACGTTTTATTATAGATTTTTTATTCATATAAATCCTTTCAGTTTAGAAGAAAACAACTTAGGTGAAATTCCCAAATGTCATGATTTTATATTTTGATTCAGATATTCTTGACCTCAGGAACACCTCTCCTTATATAAATGGCTTTTGACTAGAACTGATGTCATAAAACATTTATTGGGGAGAATATTCAATATTATCTATGTAAAGCCACATAAAAAATAAACACATCCAACAAAATCATTAATATCACCGTATTCATAATAAATCTAAAAAAATTCCATATAAAATGGTATACAACATAAAACCAAACAACAAAACTAATCACATGAAGGAATAATCACATATTTCAAATTTAAAAAGGAATAAAAATAATGAATTATAACTAAAGACATGGCCTTTTCTCATCCCATCCCATTCTATAAAACCACGATGATCGAAATAATCCCTATCCATTGTACATCCTATGATTAATCATAAATGTAACAAAACGTCTACATTCACACTGAGGTTGTTGGGTAAGTTGTAAATGTATTAATTTGTAGGGTCTCACTACTCACCTCTAATAGACACTGAAATATTAATGTCCATGCATGAGGAAAAAAATTAATGTAAATAAACATTATTACTAGATCATAATTATTTAACCCAACAATCACAACATTCAACATGATTCATGCACTAGTTGAACATCAATTTGATACCTAGATAACTATTATGTCTTACCATACCTACATTAGTTCCATTATAGTATAATATCCCCATGTTTCATATACACCATCTAATTAATAAAAAATGGTTATTATATTTTTGAAGACCTGAACAATATCCAATGTTTCAGGGTAGAACCTTGTGTCTAGGATCTGGTCTCATCTCATCACTTGAGGATTTACCACATCAATCAAGGGGGATTATCCAAAAATACAATCCCTCAATGTATCTAGAACCCACTATCTCGCTCAAGGAATTCTAATATTCCTTTTCCATGTAACATTACATCCTAGACCCGATCTACCTCATGGCGGTCTAACCATAACCTCCTCAGTCAATCTATCTCTCCTAACAACCTCACAACCAAAATAATTTCATTCTGATGCTAAGATGTTATTTTAAAATTTCAGGAATGTGGTCACAAAGCATCATTTTACCATGGTAGCATAGATCCTGCTCAAAGGGAATTTGTTTAGAAATAGTGGAGCAATGATGAGATTAATATAATATGGGAAACAGTTTCATTTGGAATGTGTGACGTTGACAATGATTTTATTAAATCTTTGAATTTACCAATAATGTGCTCACAATATTATTTCAGGTATCAATAAACTTGATGTTCGCTTTGTGATTCACCATTCCATGCCAAAGTTTATTGAAGGCTATCATCAGGTTAGTTTTCCAAGTTTATGTTGTTGTTTTTATTTTAATTCTATTCCCAAAAGGCTGGAGTTAAAAAATTGTTTGTTACATCTAATGCAAAATCTGTAATTATATTCCCATTCTTGAGTGGGTCCAAAGCATTCTTGAGTGGGTCTGAAGCTTGCATGCATACTTGGGTTTGACCAAATCATTAGGTTAAGAGTGCCACCACCACGATAGTTTACATGAGTATAATGTTGGGATAGTTTCCAAGGGAATCCTTGAATGTGAAGGAGTTGAGTATTCTGAATTTTTTTCTCTAGTAGACATTCATTCATTTGGTTATTTCTTGCTTTTGCTGCTTACCATGAATTTTATATCAAAGAACACGATGTTTGAAATGCTTTTTTACATGGTTATTTTGATGAGAATCTGTACATGAAGCCTCCTCATGGGTTTTCTAATGAATTTAAATCAAATAATGTCTGGCTACTTAATAAACCAATAAAAGCCTAAAACAAGATTCATTATACAGGTATAAGAAATTTGATACATTCATGCTACAACATGGATTTAACTTGAGTGAATTTGATGCTTGTGTTTACTATTAAGAATAACCTGCTTTACCAGTATTCCCATGTTGTTAAAGTATTGAAACGTGTTAGTGTTCCTTTTTCCCAACCATTAAAACTGACACTCTCTTAATCATATAGCACTGTTTCTAACACTGAACGTGTTAGTAGAATACCTTATTCTAAACAGCTGAACTTGTTTTTTTTATTCTAATTGAAATTTCCTAAAAATATCAGTTCTTCTGAGAGTTTATCTTTCTTTTTGTACTTAACCTAGTTGAAGATCACCTTCCATAATTCTTTTTTTATGTCAGATCAGTACACTAATGAAAGAACATTTTTTCCGTAATGAAACGACATCATGGAACGATCAATCATCCTATAATAAAAATAATTTTTTAATGTATATTCTTCATGTTTTCTACTCACGAAAATCCATTGTGAGCATGGGAGAGGTTGAATTAGCTATAAAAGAAATGTTCCAGGCACCCCATATTCATGTTAGTTTTCTTTCTAACAAGTCTATCCATTTTTTGTTTGTTTTGAATGTTCATAATTTAGGAGTCATTTGAAAACATCTTTTAAAAATTATTAAAACACTGATCACTTATGATAATGGTTTGTTATATGTTTTCCCAATTACTTGTCGGTCGTTTTGATTTTAAGGTAGGTAAGGAAAAACTGTTGCCAATTCGGTAGAATATTTTTGATGGAAATGGTGTATGAGATTTAAAAAATAGTAATGGGGAATACTGAATTCGAAAAGGTGAAGTTATTGAACTTGAAAATTTTTGTTGAGAATTGTTTACCTAATGAATTATGATACGAATGTTGGACAATTTTTTTTTGATTAGAATGTCTCACTAAGAAGCATGTTGTTTAATTTAATGCAGTTAGTGGTGAGAGTCTCATGTTTTTGTGTAGGCAATGGAGAAGCGTTTCTGGGGTGGGATTCACCCTTGAGAAATGGGTGAGTATTTTTATTTTTAATTGTGTATTAAAATTATTTTCTAAAAAGTTTTTAAAAGGGGTGATTGGTGCAGATGTAAGCTTGGTGAATGAAAGGAGCTTCCTTGGTTGGACAAGTATTTCTGAGAGTGCGTATTTTTCATCAGTTATAGGTCGTTGTAACAGCAAGGGATTTTCATGAATATAGGAGGCCTGTTTTTAATTTTTTAAAAATTAGTAGTTAAATAATTGAATCATTCCACTGTTATCACCAGAGGATTACCATGTTTCTCATTTCTCAATACTATCACTCAAGGGGATTATAACAGCCATAAATATACATGTATTTTAAACTACCATTTTTTTGAACATTATTTTGTAATAATGATATTGTGAATGAAATATACAAAAGGTTAATTGTATTATTGTTGAAAAATTTTTTTGGCAAACTCTTGTTCAAGGAATGGATTTTCTAGGTTAAGAACAATGTCTAATATATTTTTTTCACATTTATATACTGATGGAAGTTTACTTTATTCCCATATTTTGGTGATTTTTTATTTTTGAATAGTAAATTGATGGTTATGTTTGAAAAAAAAAAGGTTTATGAATTATCATGTTATTTAGTTTTAGGTTGTACATATCAATATGAATATTATTTGTTCATTGTTGGTTATGGATTCATGTATCATTTATCATGTACTGTTGACACACTGATCACATATATATAATAAGTCGTTATATCTCATTTATTCACTACTATTTTCTTATTGGTGGTTTCTTATGATAAGGTCGGTTCTATCCACATCCATCGATGACAATGAGTTCAACATCGGATTTGGATAAGGTTTATTTTTTTTATTATTTGGCCCAATTTTAAATAGGGCATTTTTTATTTTTGGGTTTCTTATATTTTTTCAGCGCGTTTTGGATTTTGATGAGGTGGATTCGATTCACTGATGATGAAGGAATAAATGTGTATGCATAGGTAGGCATATACATATATATGTTTCCCCTTTATATATATTAACTCGTGGAAGTATGAATATATATATTGGGGCTAGGTGTGCTTTTATATGGATATAAAAGAGGCATACGTGTGTAAGTGTAAAGGGGTATATTCAAGTATAAACATATATCTAAGGACCCACTTGTGCGTATTTGGCCATGAAAATATGTACGTACGGCCTGGGTGTTCTTATATATATATATTTGAAGTTGAATATGAGTGAAAGCGGAAAAAATGAAGATTTGGTTTTCGTCGTTAAAAGCAAACACGCCTGGAGTTTGTGGTAGGGTCTATCTCCTAGACTATATAATTAAAGAATGATTTAAATCACATTTAGTTTCCTTATTAATTCTACATTTTTATATTAAATTTCAATTATTGAATAAGTGTTCGTTAAAATATTTGTTTCATTTAATAAATAAGTCCTGTTTTTCTAATAAAAACCCTCCAACGGAGGTGCGCTATCTACGAAAACTCACAGTGGTATACCTATCTTAACATTATTGCAGTGATGTTTTCTTTATAATTGATGTCGTTGTAAGTCATAAAACACAAATTGTACTTGTCCCTTTTTATATCCATGTTGGGGGTGTCCCTCTTTTTATTAAAATTTTTTTTTGAACCAAGACACTCTTTAAGTGCCATCAGACTTTTAAGATGGGTCCCATGTTGTGTGACCATTTCACATGGCATGTGATATTTAAATCCAACCAAAAGCCGAGTTACACATCCCAGGGGTCCCACAGTACCAGTAATATCAGATTACGTGTTATGTAACCTGTGATTTTCTTGATCCCATGGGGTATTCCTCTAGGTACTCCTACACATTTCTAGATCTCCAAAACTCACTGAATTATGTGTATCAGGGGCCATCCAATCCTCTAGTCATCACATATTAGCATTCATTTCATTAAATCTTCTGAGAATACATCCTCTCATGCCATCCATATCATCCTATTTGAATCTTAATGGCACAGATAATCCAATTCCATTCTAATCCACCTCCAAAATCCATGAAAAAAATGACATAAATTGCCCTTATGAAAAACAAGTTCAAGGAAGGCACTGATTACCCAGTGGAAAACCACTTACCGACGAATGGACACAAACATTTTGGTTCCAACCATCAACCATCTAGTACGCAGTCTAGAGCCAACCATCCACCACTATCACTTTTAATATTTTCATGGTTCTTTATAATAGCTAACTGGTGGCCACATCTACTTCTTTTTAGGAACCCCACATACTTCTTCCCCCTTTTTTAAATCCATCAACAAGAAACATAAAATTTCAATTATGAAATTATCAGTTTAATTAGAAATCATCAAAATTAAATATTAAGAACCCAAAAAAGAAATCCATAGTCATTACAAACTATCCAATATACGATTTCTCATCCATGAGAAACATTGATAACCATCACTGGTGACTTGAGGTTTTAGGGGTTTGGAGCTGCCTTCGGGCCTACTTCTTCCCTTCATTGTTTCCCAACAATCACCTTATCTATTATTGGTGAAGTTACCGGATCTGTGTGATCACTGAGAGGGGGAGGGGGAGAATCAATGATCAATTTAAACATTTTACTAATTGATTCATTATCAATTAAACCAGTATGGATTGGTAAGGCCTCAATCCACTCTTCTTGTACCTCTCAGCCTTTCCTCGAGTGATGCAGTAAATATAAAGGCACAGGACACAAGGATTTACAAGGTTCTGCTCCAATGGCCTACATCCTTTCCATGTTGGTTAAACACCCCAACATGGTTTCTCCACTATAATTCGGTTAGTAATTACAATGGTCGATACAGAGTCACACTATATCTCTCCTGAGTCTGACAGGAGGATATTTATATTGCATCCCATAGTGTTACCAGAGTCCCACTATCCTTCTTTAGCTTCCACCGAAGACTTCTCCACCCTGAGTCTAACAAGGGGACTTCTCCTGGCTCCTCGAGTCACACAAGTAGCTCTTCTTCCTTATGCTCTTCAAGAGTCTTCAACAGCCTTGAGTAAGGTCTATTGGCCTTGATCACTTCTTCTAATCACTTGTGGTGATCATGACTCCTCTTCTTTGCACGTGCTTTATCTCCTACATCTAAGGATGACCTGTCCTCTGTCTTCATGAATCTTGGTGGGAAAATATGTTCTTGCACTGAGTACGCTCACTCAATCTTCATAGTCTTCTCAACTACTGAAAACTCAGATAAATGATGTCTTTGACATCTGTCTAGCTTCAGTCCCCCTTTAATTCAACTTCATTCACTGAGTGAATGGTATCTCTGAATCTTCATGCACTGATTGCATGGCTTCTCAATATTCATGCATGACTTGCATGGAATCTCAAATATCTTCAAGAAACTTTTTTCTCAGACTTCTCAAATGTACACACACTGATTTAAGCTTTGTTTAAGTGTTCATGAGAATTCATTCAAGCATTCTCTCCCTTTTCTTCTTGGTTTGATCAACCCTCAATGTGTGTAATCTCTTTTAGCACAAACACCTTTTTCTTCGAGTCACACTCTTTTATTCTTTCTCACACACACTAAATTGTGTGTTGTTCTCTAGTGTGAATTTATCCTTCGCTTTTACTTCTCAAGGTGTTCACTCACTTGTTCACTTATTGATACATGCATGGACATGCATGTATCTTATTCCTCACATGGGAACACACAAGAGGTATGACCTCCTTCACATGTGCACACACTAAGGCTTCGTCTTTCTTGTTTCTTTTCACACACATGCTCAAAGATGGTGTGGCCTTCCTCTCCGTTTACATAGACATAACTAAGGTGTGTTGTGACCTTCCTTCTGCAACCCTTGCACACACACACAAACCCAAATGGGTGTGGCCTTCCACTTGAGCACCATACACCTCACCAACGGAGGGCGTGCAAGTTATGCGGCCACCTCCTGCCTTAAACCGCGCAGGGTGCGGGAGTGGCTTCTACCGGGTAGGTGGAGTGGTGGCTTCCTCCTGCCATGCAAGATTTCGGGCACAGAGGGCATGCAAGTATGGCCACTTGCTACCGCGCATGTATGTGGGAAGCTGGTGCACATGTTCACTCCTCAGATTCTTCCCTGTTGCATAAAGGGAGTGCGCAGGGAGGCCTCCTCCAAACTTCTGTTAGGTAGTGTTTGCGCAAAAGGATCTCTCGGAGCCTTGGGTGGCTTCGGAATGCTTTGTCGTGCAGGTTGTGCGCCGAGCTTTGCTTCACGTTTCACGGAGCTTCGCGGGACATCTTCTCTCAGACGATCAGCAGCAGAATTCTTTGGCCTCGTACAACTTCTCTTATAGGCAAAGAGATTTATCAAAGCCACAAGGTAAAAAATCATTGAAGGCCTGAGCTCTATGACTTTTTGAGATATTCAAATGCGGATCAAGATACAGTCGAGAATCACAGTATCCTTCATTCAACATGGACTCCTTTTGACATAGATACTTCATGTGCATGCATCCTTGAACGCATGCATGGCTTCTTCGTGATCTTTCCATGGACGAACACTCCGCCTCGCAACTCCGTTTTCTTCGGCATCGTTCTAAATATTTAACTCGTTTCATGCATGTTACTTTTAATGCATGGATGTGTTTGTGAGGAGGAGACGAACACACTAGTGGTCCTATCTCCATCAGAGACGGTCGGGAGCTCCATCTACATTGCTCAGGTGGCTCTAGTTTGTGGGAGACGTCGTGGGATGAACCTCAGCCGGCGGGAGGTTGAAGACAACCCCACGGCTGTTGGATATGCATTTAATGATCACGTATGGCCAGGATTATAACGTTGCGAGGTGAGATGAATCATGCAGGTGAGATCGGACCTAAGATTAGATGGACAGATAGGATTAGATCTCCGTCTCAAAAATTCCATCCCACATCGAAACGAGCCACGATTTTCTCACAGTTTAACAAACAAATTTCGTCAACAACGGTTCAATAACCTCTTCTCCCTCCTCCGGTGTCACCCCGCACCGGTTCTCTACGGGCGCGCTCCAGCGCCCACTCTGCTCCTCCGGGAGAGAACATAGCACCCATGCTGCATGGGTTCATCATCGTGTGGCACCCGTGGGCTTACACACTGCCCACACTCTTTCCTCGTGGAGGCCTTGGCCCCGAGGATTTCCATTGAGCACGGTTGACCCTCGGGTCCTGCAAGTGCTTGAGGTGAGGACCTCGGATGACCTCCTTGGTTGGCTTATTTTTGTTAATGTACACTGTTGGTAATTTGTATAAAAGTAATTTAAAGATGTACTAAAATGAAAAACCATACTTCTTCTCCTCTTCATCTTCTTAAGAACTCAACATCTCTTCTTCTTCTTCTATTAATGTATTGTGTTCCCAAGGATCTTCATCAACCATTAATGAAGAATCATTTTAACTTCAATGTACTTTGATCTAATCATATATGATGTATGATTATATTTCAATTCCTCATTCATTAAGAGTAAAGCATGAACTTCTTCAATCCACTTCATCAACTTAGTAGTTGTGGATGGTTCATTTTCAATTCATCCACTTAGTAAGATAAATGGATCTCATTCACGTCATCCCTCATACACTTAGTAGATATGCATGGAACTTCATCACTTCATCCACTTATTGATGTGGATGGTTTTCCTTTCTCTCCTAATCCACTTAGTAATTGTGGATGGAACTTCATTATCACTTCATGAATTGTGAAGTCAATACATGGACTTCTAACAATGTTGTGACATTATATCTCCTCGATACAAGTCTTGGAACGTTATGATCAGCTCTCCAATCATCTAATTTTGAATGGACAATGTTTCAACCATTACCTCATATGCCACTTAGTTATTCTCCTAAGTGACATGGTTTTCAGTACCATGGTTATTCTCCAATAATCACCATCACATTTTCATTCACATTTTGACACTCCTTTTCATCCATTAATTCCATGACATCTTATTGACAACATCACAATCACCATCACTTCCTTTTCATTAACATATTAATCCTCCTTGCCATCCATTCAATCTTTGACACCTTATTGACAACAAATGCAACACAGTGCACAAAAATCTCCACCATTGTATTTGTTGTCAATATCACTAGAGCACATATGAATAGGTCAATATGTGTGCCAATCTTTTATACCCCTTATTGGAAACCAAACGCAAAGGTGTGGTGTGGTTCTCTTCAATATATTTCTTCCTTCCTTTGAATAGAATCTTCTTAAAAATTAGTAAGAGAGGGATGATGTCACATGTTCATTTTAGGAAATATCCTTACTAAATCATATTTAAGTCTAATTGGGTAACCCAGTGTAGAAAAAAAGAGTGATGTAACCAATGAATTAAAAGATGTCCACAATTCACTATACATGTGAGATCATGCTTAGGCTTCAAGGGCTTCGAATTGATTAGATATATTAATAAATTGATAAATCCTGCACATACCACACCAAACTCATTAGAATGTCAGGTGAAAAGATATGTTTCCCCCTTTCATCCTTTTGTCTTCAATCAAACACTCCCCCTTAATTGATATGTTAAATACAATTAAGAAATAAGGGATGAAAGTGTGATTGTAATACCCACATTTTTTCACAAGATGATATGAATCTCAAAATATAAACTTCTACATATTGGCTCCCCCTCGAGGGGTGCACTAAATTCTGTCCATACCATTCTCAATTTGAGAGTGATCATCATCTTCAATTCCCTGAAATGTAAGCACCTTTACACACCAGTGATTAGGGAATAAGATGGAACCTCCTTGGTTCATCAGTTTGAACAACAAGGTTGAGAAAATTCTCTCGACCGAGATGTTCCACTATCTCCATTCATCACACTTTCACATTTGATATTCAATGATGTTTGTACTGGTGTGGATCATAACACCTCTTAAACTACTTTGTGTGTGACTCCTCTCTTTATAAGTTCCTTCTGAGCACTAGAATCTCCTGGGTCAGACATCATTCTCCTGAAGATTTCTTTTTGAGATGGAATTAGTGTCATGTATTTATTACTGATATGACCATCTTTATTGCACCTCACACAAAGAACATCATCTTCATGTGAAATATTTTGGTTTTCTTTTGTACTAGCTTTGTCATGTTTATTTTCTTCCTTTCTCATTATATCATAATATTCTGGCCAGATGATTAATATGCCATTTGGAAGTGAGGCTTCATATTTGGAAGTTCCACATGGTTCATTTTTTTCTTTTAAGTTACCTTTCTTAGGAAGCTTATTTTCATTCAATCCATTCTTCTTCTTCTAGATTGATTGTACTGTTGAGTGTGGTTTACTTCGATTTAGTTCCATGGCATGTTTACAAAGATCCATGGTATGACCTGTCTTTCCACAGTAGAAGCATTTTTTCATGGTGGTCCTTCTAGATGCATCACCCTTCATGGATTTGAAATCGAAGGACTTTTATTTATTTTTCAAGATCTTCTTGGGAGAATGTTAAACTTTATTCTATTGTCTTGCCAAGGATACTACTTCATTCTTAGCCAGGTTCTGTGATATTCTCTTCTTTTCAGCTTTGGAAACATTTGGAGATTGTTATATATCATTCTTGTGACCACTTTTTCATCCATCCTAGATGTTATCAAACATTCCAAATCTGTTTGTAGTAAACAGATGTTTCTGGACCTGTGGATGTTGCTTCTTCATCTCTGGATTTCTCTCCCTTGGCATGGGCTTCCTTTGTTATTTTTCATTTAGAGGATTGTACTAATAATCCATTTCACAATGTCCATACTTGTTGCAACACCAACATTGACCCACAAAACTTGTCTTCTTGACTGCTTCTGATTTTTTGGTCTTTCTCTTGAATTGCTGTGTTTTTTCAGGAGAGATCTCTTTCTTCATCTTCTTCATCCATACTTGTTTAGATTTATTCTTCCATCCTGCACTTTTTGTGGAAACACATTTATAATAATTAGTACAAGATAGTATGGATGGTACCTTCTTCTTAGAACATGTTTCCCTTTCATTAGAGGATGTCCTCCTTTTGGAATCATCCTTCTCAATGCACACTTGAGTGGAAATTTTTTCTCTATCTGCTGATTGGGAGGATTCAGCTTTCGGTGATTGCTGATTTTTCAATATCACCTCTAGCTCAAAGTATTTCATGTTGAGAGAGTTATTCTCATCCTCATAAAATCTTAGCCATCCTTCACAATTCTCTTTCAGTTGTTTCATCTGGTCTTCATGAACCTTCTTCATTTCTTGAAATGAATTTTCAAGATCCTTTACCCTTTTTAATTTGTCTTCTAGTTGAGCATATTTGACAACCATTGACACTATGTGCCTCTTATCCAGTGCATGGAAAACTTCATTAAGAACTATCTCAAAGAATTCTTTCTCACAAATGCTTCTTTACAATTCATCAGTGACATCATCAATTCTTTCACTGAAAAGGGAAATGGTTTCATCCATAGCCATCGCCAGCTTTGTGAGAGTGTTGGTTAGGCCAACCCTTCTATCCAATTAATATTCCATAGAATTGGCTTCTTATTCTAGAAATGATTATTCTTCTTGAAGATCATGGATACATGTAGCAATAAACATTTCCAAATCCATGGGGACTATCTTCTGAAGATATTTGAGTGAATTTAGAAGATAATTGATAGTTCCATCATCATCACAGCTAGAGAAGGCTTCATCAGAAGAGTGATAAAAGGAATTTTCATCTGTTGTGACTTTCACATTACCTTCAATAGAAGGTGTTTCTCTATTAGTAGAAACCTTCTTCTTCATCTTCTTTCCCTGTTTCTTATTCCTATTTTTTTGAGTCTTGGCAGATATCAACATTTGAGGGTGTTCACTCATTTCCTCAAATCTACACTTTATAAAGAATCCCTTGGATCATTTAGAGGTAACCTTCCTCTGATACCAATTGAAGTGTCGAGATCAGTGTGATCACTGAGAGGGGGAGGTGGTGAATCAATGATCCTTTAAAACTTTTTACTAATTGATTCATTGTCAATTAAACCTCTATGGATTGTTAAGGCCTCAATCCACTCTTCATGAATCTCTCAAAATTTCCTCGAGTGATGAAGTAAATGTAAAGGAACATGACACAAGGATTAAGATTGTTCTGCTCCAAATGCCTACATCCTTTCCATGTTGGTTAAATTCCAAAACATGGTTTCTCCATTATAATTTGTTTAGTAATTACAATGGTCGATACATAGTCACACTGTATCTCTCCTGAGTCCCACAAGAGGTTCTTTATACTGCATCCCACAATGTTACCAGAGTCCCAGTATCCTGCTTCAGCTTCAACCGAAGACTTCTCCACCCTGAGTCTCAAAGGGGGACTTCTCTTGGATCATCGAGTCACATGAGTTACTCTTCTTCCTCAAGAACTTCGAGAGTCTTCAACAACATTGAGTAAGGTCTGTTGGCCATGCTAACTTCTTCTGATCACTTGTGATGATCAGGAATCCTCGTCTTTTCTCGGGCTTTATCTCCTACTTCTAAGGATGACCCGGCCTCTGTCTTCCAGATTCATTATGGGAAAATATGTTCTTGAACTGAGTAAGATCACTAAATCTTATTGGTCCTGTCAACTACTGAAAACTCAGATAAATGATGTCATTAAATTCATTCTGGATTCAGTCTCTCATTAATTCGACTTCATACAATGAGTGAATGGAATCTTTGAATCTTCATGCACTGATTGCATGGCTTCTCAATCATCATGAATGACATGCATGGAATCTCAAATATCTTCAAGAACTTTTGTTCTCGGGCTTTCCAAATTTACACACACTGATTTAAAATTTGTTTATGTGTGCATGTTCATGCATGCAAGCATGCTCCCCCCCTATTCTTCTAGGTTTTATAAACCCTCAATGGGTGTAATCTATTTTAGCACACACGCCTTCATCTTGGAGTCACACTCTTTTATTCTATCTCAGACACACCAAATTTTGTGTTATTATTTAGTTTGAATTTCTCCTTCTCTTTTACTTATCAAGGTCTTCACCCACTTGTTCACGTATTCATTCATGCATGGACATGCATGTATCTTCTTCCTTCACATGGGCACACACAAGATTTAAGGACTCCTTCACTTGTGCACACACTAAGGCTTCAGCCTTCATTTTTCTTTGCACACACACACACTCAAAGATGGTGTGTCCTTCCTCTCATTTTTCACAAAAACAACTGAGGTGTGTTGTGACCTTCCTTCTGCAACCCGTGTACACACCCACAATCCCAAATGGGTGTGGCCTTCCACTTGAGCACCCTACACCTCACCAACGCAGGGCACAGAAGTTATGTGTCCACCTCCTGACTTCAATCGCGCAAGGTGTAGTAGTGGCTTCTACCGCACAGGTGGAGCGGTGGCTTCCTCCTATCATGCAAGTTAGTGGGCACAGAGGGCGCACAATTGTGCCAACTTGCTACTGCACAAGTATGCGGGAAGCGGGCGTGCAAGTTCTCACCTCTGATTATTCCCTGTTGCACAAGGGGAGTGCTCAGGGATGCCTCCTCCAAACTTCTTTTTTGTTGGTTTTGCTCAAAAGGAACACTCGGAGCCTCGGGTGGCTCCTGACTGCTCTTCCGCGCAGGTTGTGCGCAGGGCTTTCCTTCGCATTGCTCGGAGCTTCGAGTGACTTCTTCTCTCAGACGATCAGTAGAAGCATTCTTTAGCCTCGGACGACTTCTCTTATAGGCTAGGAGATTTATCAAAGCCGTAGGGTTCAAATCTTTGAAGTCCTGAGATCTGCTGCATTTTGAGATCTTCAAACGCGGATCATGATATATCCGAGAATCATGATATCCTTCATTCAACGCGGAAGCCTTTTGATGTAGATACTTCATGTGCATGTGTCCTTGAACACACATATGGCTTCATCCTATTTTGTCCATGCACGAACACTCTTCCTTGAAACTTCGTTTGCTTCGACCTTGTTTGAAATCTTTTACTCGTTTCATTCATGACACTTTTAACGCTTGCATGTGTTTGTGAGGAGGAGACGAACACACTAGTGGTCCTATCTCCATCAGAGACGGCCAGGAGCTCCATCTACCTTGAATAGGTGGCTCTGGTTTTTGGGAGACGTTGCAGGATGATCCTCATCTGGTGGGAGGATGAAGACAACCCCATAGCCGTTGGATGCGCATTTAATGATCGAGGACTGACAAGATTATAACGTTGCGCGACGAGATGAATCATGCATCTGAGATCAGACACTAGATCAGATGGATGGCTAGGATAAGTTCCACCTCTCAAAAATTCCATCCCACATCGAAAGGAGTCGTGGTTTTCTCGTGTTTTAACAAACAAGTTGCGGAAACAACGGTTCAATAATCTATTCTCCCTCCCCCGGTGCCGCCCCGCACCGGTTCTGTACGGGCGCACTCTAGCGCCCACTCTACTCCTCCGGGTGTTCACCTAGAACCCATGCTGCAGGGGTTCGTCACCGTGTGTCACTCGTGGGCTTACACAGGGCCCGCACTCATGCCTTGGGGAGGCCTTGGCCTAGAAGATTTCCCTTGAGCGTGTTTGACCCTCGGGTCACGCAAGTACATGAGGTGAGGACCTCGGCTGGCCTCCTTGGTTGTCTTATTTTTGTTAAAGTAAACAGTTTGAACATTGAATAAACGTAAATTAACCATGTACTAAAATTTCAAACCATACTTATTCTCCTCTTCATCTTCTTAAAAACTCAACAACTCTTCTTCTTCTTCTATTAAAGGATGGAGTTCCCAAGGATCTTCATCAACCATAAATCAAGAATCATTTGATATTCAATGTACTTTGATCTAATCATATATGAGGTTGGATTCTCTTTAAATTCATAATGCATTAAGAGTAAATCATGAACTTATTCAAACAACTTCATCCACTAAGTAGCTGTAGATGGTTCATTTTCACTTCATCCACTTAATAAGATGAATGGATCTCATTCACTTCATCCCTCATCCACTTAGTAGATATGGATGGAACTTCTTCACATAATCCATTTATTGATGTGGATGGTTCTCCTTTATCTCCTCATCCACTTAATAGTTGTGGATGGAACTTATTTATCTCGTCATCCATTGTGAAGACAATACATGGACTTCTAACAATGTTGTGACATTGTATCTCCTTGATACAAGTCTTGGAACATTAATATCATCTTTCCAATAGTCTGATTTTGTATGGAGAATGATTCAACCATTACCTCATATGCTACTTAGTGATTCATCTAAGTGACATGCTTTTCAGTACCATGGCCATTCTCTAATAATCACCATCACCTTGTCATTCACATATTGACACTCCTTGTCATCCATTCAATCCTTGACATCATATTGACAAATCACCATCACCATCACTTCCTTGGTCATTAAAATATTGACACTCCTTATCATACATTCAATCTTTGACACCTTATTGACAATAAATGCAACATTGTGCACTACAATTTGTTACCTTGAAGTCTTCTACGTCTTTTTTCCTAGGGTTCGATATGCATCAATTTTGAAATCACTTCTTTCAAGATTGATAACTAGTATACAGGTTAACCAAAATGTTTCCCTGCCTCCTCTCGCTCTGTTCGCTCATGGACGGAAGATGTTACCCCACGGATGTCGCTAAACCAGGCCAACATGTCATGGCCATGCTGCGGTCACACCGCGGTCATGCCGTAGTCATGCTTTGGTAATGCCATGATTTGGTCCTACTCTAGAGTGACACCCCATAGCGGTTTGCAGTGATAGTATTCCTTGAGTCTTGTGATCAATGTTGATACTGATTAATCACAATTTCTTCCGGTGGGGAAATGACCGGAATGTTGCGCCACCTCCTCCTGCTCCCTTTTCTCATGGCTGGAAGATGCTGCTCCGCGGATGTCGTTTGACCCGGAGGAGGTCTCATGGATTCAAAACATCAAATGACTGAAAAATAGTTAGGATTCCTGAAATTTGAATTATTTTACACATTAATGTGTTTGGTACACCTTATCAATAATTCCTTTTTAGGTGTTCACATTAGATGATTGGATGCACATGGACCACTACATTTCACAATACTCACTAACTAGAATGATTGTTGGGAGATAAGAATCCACTACAATTATGATTAAATTGGACCATGTACCTTATCCTACTTAAAATACATCACCATATCAAGTAGTTCCACCTCCTATGATCCATAAAAACATCATCCTCATCAAGATGATGTGATAAAGATAGTAAATATGTAGTTTTAGGTGATGAAAACATTTCATTCTTTCTGAAATGGTCATGTCCTAGGATAAATCATCTCATCATTTGAAAACAACTTAGTCATGTTTACAATGACTAGGAAGCCCAAAAAAATAAGCTAATGAAGATATCCCAATATATTTCATCTTCAATCATGTATTGTGCTAATAATGGACCATCTTCTTCATTTTATAGCCCATTTTCAGATGCAAAAACTCTGTAATTTTGTGCTCCCGAAATAGTGAAGTTTTTCCTCTATTTGGACGTAGGGATTATTCCCAAACCATGTAAATAATTGTGTTCTTGCTTCTTTCCTTTTTTCTACATTCCCTTTATTTTTTCATTTCTGTCGTTGCGACTCCCGACGATTATGCAACAAATAATTGTGACTTCATGTTTTTCAAACATATCATTCAATATTGTGCCATGGCTTCCATACAATGTTACGCAAGTGGCACCTTCAGTTCCTCCCAAACTCTATAAATCTAAATATACATTTGACCTCTCATGATCCTAGACACTGGATCTTCTCCAAAAAAAATTTGGTATCTCTAATGGTTTCGTCCGCTCATGGCCAAACTGCACATAGAACACTTCCTTAATAGTTATGTGTGTGCCACTGGCATCTACCACCACTTTCTGTTTTGAACTCTTTTTTTCGTCCAATGTTCATAAACTATTTCTGCTTTCCTCTGCAACAACAGACATTTCTCATTCATAAGCTCGTTCTATTTTATCCTTCTGACCTTCTACTAGGCGAGACACATTTAATGTCAAGTCCCGCATTTGAATCTCCAATCGCAAAAGCACTTCCTCCTGTCATAGTTGAGCTTTGTCCTGGAGGCATTTCCCTACCTCCTGTCGTCTGTTTTTGTTCTGCAGTTTGGCGATTGCCGATTCCAATCCTGACACTCGCCCTTCCATTTGTATGGGCATACAATAGTCCTCAATTCATTTTTCTTATCTCTCAACAACAAATTATCTCAATTAAAACACAAAAATTGATTGGAAACATTGGTAATTCAATATGATTTCGATCAATACAAGATGTTTCTCTATGGGAGTCACTCCCTCCTAGATCCTCTCTCTCTAACAACCACAACTTCCGAAAAATATATATATCCCTTCCAACAGCCCCCATGCCTCTCACATAATCCGTCCATCTAACTAAATAACTAACTATGAAAATTACAAAATTTCCTCCACCGAATTTGTTAAAACAAATAAGAGGATGTTACAGTGTCTGGAAGAAATTACACTTGCCGGACATCATCTATAGAAGCAGTCTGATTCGCCTTACTTTGGTTAGTATGGACTACGGGTGGCCTAACTCCCCTATCAGTCATTGTGTGTTTATAACCAGCTAAGCTTGAATTTCAACACCACATATTTCAAAATTATTCAAATTGAGACACCAATTGTTGGGAATAATTTCTCCTTTTCCAACTACGTTAAGTATCCTATAATCACAAAAAAACTAATTCCTCTTGTTACATAATACATAAGTAAAAATGAGATTCAACCATGTTGTTGTTAAAATTGCTCAATTTTTATTCTTCTTCTTAGTTGATTTATTCCACTAGTCACATGGCTTGATATCAATAATGGTACACCATATTCAACATTAGACCACGGGTTGTTCCAAGAAAGGATCTGGAACCTCATTTCTTACTCGAAATCAGGCTTGTTATGTTTGGACATCATTATTCAAGCATGTGTGAGAAAATCCAAATTTGATTTTTCAAGGTGACTGGGTGATCAATCATTGACTTTTTTCCACTTGAATATCTCCATCAGAGCATGAATTTCTAAATTTATCAAGATTCTCATCAAGGTTCATACATATGTGACTTTCTAGCACAATCAGACCATGCATATATATCTCTGGAATGCATACTACTCATTGATTTTATCTCCCCCTTATGTATGTATCACATCCAATAGAAATTAGTAAGATTTATGTTAATGGGGAGAGAGGGTACCTACATCATACTTGACTTGAGGATTTTGGTTGGTATTGGTGGACCAACCATTTATTCCTAGTTTTCTTACAAGACTTCGTAATGGTGTGATTTTTCATGAACCCACTTGTACATACCAACTTTTCAATGTTTTCTTTAGAGTGAATCCCAACCGTTGGCTCAGGATTCTCTTCTACAGTGAGAATCATCCCACTAGTGGAAGCTCCTTCCATTGGAGGACCATTATTGTATCTTCCTTTGGCGTACCTCTTCCTCCATTCAAGGGTCACTCCATCAGTTTTTTATTTTTTCTTTGTTGTGGTGTGAATGAACCCACTCAAGAAAGATTCTTGTTTTTCTTCCATGATTACTATGAGAGCAATCTCTTCCTCCTCTTTTTCTCTATATACCAGTTTCATCTTTTCCAGGTAGGTTTTTGAGTGTACACTCCCTTTGGTTCTTGAAACATTCTTCATTGTCTTTATTTAGTACTAGTTTTTGAAACTAAAATCTTTTTCTTCTCTAGAACAGATTTTATTCATGTATTATTCTCCCTCAGTCACAATAGCCATTTTTCCTTCCATGAAAGCTTCTATGACCAGGCCATTAGAGATTCCTATGGAACCTCCATTTTCTTTTTTTCCATCACCATTATTAAGTATGCGGAATCTTGTTTTGAGTGAACTCAATTTTATATCCTTCTATTCATATCTCCTCCTGGTTATTAGAGTGAATGATCTCCTTTTAACGCCCCAATCGTAGAAGCCCTAGAGCCGGTGTCCAGGGGAGGGGGGTGTCCATCTGGGGGGGTCTATCCAGGGAAGGTGGTGTCTAGGTTTGTCTTTCTAGGGGGGTGTCTGTCCAAGGTGGGGGGTGTCTGTCTAGGGTGGGGGTGTCTATCGGGGGGCAGGGGTCCAGGGGTGTCTGTAAGAGAGGGGTCTATCTAGTGGAGGGGTGTCTAGGGGGTGTATGTCAAGGGTGTGGGGGGATTTCCAGAGGAGGGGGGTGTCCAGGGTTGTCTGTGCAGGGTTGTCTGTCCAGGGGGGTCTGTCCAGGGGGGTTCCTGTCCAGGGTGGGGGGTGTTTGCCCCGGGTGGGGGGTTTCTTTCCAAGTTGGGGGGGGGGGGGGGGTCCAGGTGTGTCTGTACGGGGGGGGGGGGGGTGTGGTCTATCCAGGGGAGGGGTGTCTAGGGTTGTCTGTCCAGGGGGGTGTCTGTCCAGGGTGGGGGGTGTCAGTCCAGGGGGAGTGTCTGTCTAGGGGGGTTTGTCTAGTGGAGGGGTGTGTCCAGGGTTGTCTATCTTGGGGTTGTCTGTCCGGGGGGGGATCTGTCCAGGGGAGGGGCGTCCAGTGTTATATGTCCAGTGGTGGGGGTGTCTAGGGTTGTCTGTCTGTCTGTCCAGGGGGGTGTCTGTCCTGGGTGATGGGGGTGTGCAGGGGAGGGGGTGGGGTGTCTAGGGGGTGAAAAACATGGGGGGGACTGGAATGTGGAGGGGAACAACAGGAAAACAGGTAGGGGGACTATTAGGGGGATGATCAGGATGGAAAATAGGGGGAGACATGTAGGGTGGGGTGGCAGGGGGACTAGCAGGTGGGTGGAAGGTAGGGAGACTAGAAGAGGGCAGATTGAAGGCCTGCGGGCCTACTGTGTTTTTTTATTGATCTTTAATCTATAGTCACGGTTTCTAACTGTGGCTATAAGCCCTGTTTGTGTTTTACCTTCTACCACGGTTTCGAACCGTGGCTAGAAGGCTTTATCCACAATTTTAAACCGTGGTTATAGGACTTGTCCTATAGCCACGCCAATACAAACCATAGTTCATTGAACCGTGACAATAACCTATAACCACGGTTTTTGGGCTTATAGCCACAGTTTCAAACTGTGGCTATAGCCTAAATTTCTAGTAGTGTTTTTCCTACTATTCTATTTAAAATCCATGATTCATTTATCTTACAAGTTAAACAATTCATGTTATATTTATACAAGTAATTTCAATCCAATGTATAAACATTAACAGTTCGAGGTTCCCTAAATATAATCAATTTATCTTTAATGCGGATAAGGAATTGTTATAAAAATCAATATAGAAACCATCATTATAGAGTTTAGAAATAATTATCTGTTATTTTTTTAACACTTTCACATATAATACATTTTCTTATTGAGATAGACTTTTTATCTCCAATAGTTCAATCTCTAATAATGTTCCCTTTTGTAATTTCACTGAATGTTACTAGTCCACAATCCATTTGATTCATCATTTGGAAATTTTATGATTATCCACACATGTAAATTTAATAACCATTGTCTATATACCATATGGTGTTTCTAATATTTTGTCATGATTCATACTAAAGAAATTAATGATTTGTTTCTTTTTAAGTAGCCATATATTTTGGGACCTGCATTGTTAGTGAGAAATGATCTAGGAATCTATATCTTATTTATCTTTCTATAATTTATATTAAATTCTTTAGACATAAATTTGGAAATAAAATCAATTTTGAAACCACTAAATATGAAATTTATCAAATAACTATTATTAGTAAAATCGCCTTATGTTCAGCAGAAATAATAGGTATCATATTTTAAATTGGGAAGAAAATAATTTTATACAATTTTTATGTATCAACCTTTCTTCCTATTCCATATCATTATGTTTTAATAACATTTATTCAATGAATTTAATTTAAAACTTTTTTAGATTAGTAAAATTAATTTCAGTACACATATAATATTTTACATCAACCTGTAATTCTTTATTCCTTTATTCATTATCAATACAGTTTGATGTAGGGGAATTAATCATTTCATTAAAATCTTAGTGTTGATTTAACCAAATATCTATTTCTCTAAAAATTTAATTGTTAATATTTTTCAATGCATTTTGTTTCATTAATAAAGAATCACATTTCTCTTCTAACATTGAACAATAAGAAGCTACTTTATTATTTTTGAAAAAATAATTACCAAAATTAGAGGAGTAATATGTATGGAACTCATCTAATTATCCAAAATGAACATCATGGATTCTAGTTTTTGTTCCTCTTTATATGAATCATACATTGAGGATATACTGGATTCCATAGATTTATTACACATAGACTTCACAGATCATTTCCCTTTTAACTCATAATAAATATTACTTTGATATCTCTTTTCTGGTCATTTTCTATCATATATTAATTGTGGGAAATCAGGTCTGATGTAAAAAATTTTTTTTGCAGTTCTATAATCAAACATATCATTATTCTCAATTATAATTAATGAAGGATTTCCTATATCCTTTTTTCATAATTTTTTTTATATTTCTGGATAGTTGATTTAGTTTTATTTTAGAATATGTTGAGCTTGAATGATTATATGTTTTCAATTATTTCTTTATTTTTGTACTATGTTTATCAAATGTCACATTGATAGTATTATTTTAAATTTTCAATAAATTATTATGATATTCTCATTTAGATTGAATTTATACTTCCTACATCATAAGTGTTCCAATCAATTAGTTCACTATGAGATCCTTGATATGTGATGATTAATGAATAGGTACAAATTTTCCATTCCATTTACAAAGTAGTACTCTAAATACATTCAAATCCTTATCATAACATTTGACAGGATCTATTACATCAATAATATTATTGAAAATAACTATTGACCATACATTCATCTGTGCGGGGCTTTCACCATCATGAATTCTAATGGTCTACAATTTTTTATTTGTTGTATCATACATCATCTATCAATCATGGTTTGTTCCTTCATTGGAAACAACAATGGTTTTTTACATCACATATGTAGTTAGACATTGGCATACATGATTAACGTCCTATTTTCCCTGTTAATAGATAATATAATTAATTTCATTTGAATTGATGTCATATTCATATTCTGTTTTATTAGTCCACGTTGTCAGTTTCTCAATAATGTTATAAGGAGTTATAATTTTAGAATAGACATTGAATCCCAGATTATTCATGAAGATATTCATTCTTGATTTCTATCATCCATAATTTTCTCCATTAAAATATGAACCACGAACCATATAAATTTCGTCTTTTGGATCACCCAATGAAATATTCTTTGTATTTTCCTTATACATTTATCATATAATTGATTCTTCAAAAATCCATGTTATTATAAAATAATTTGGTTTGAATAAAAAACTATAACACAAGAGGGGGAGAACAATGAATTTTCCCAAAAAATTCACATTTCATTTATTTCACACAATTTTGTTTTATACAGATATAATGGTTTTCATTTTGAAATAAAGGATAATAAGTTGATAAACAGACAGAATGAACCAATATTTTTCTAATGGTTTAGGGAGCCAAGATCCCATATTCCACTCAACCAATGTCTTTCTCTGCAAGAATGGTAAATTTCACTAGAATGGCCCTCTAATAACAATACGAAAAATACACAACTGAGTGTTGGTAGTTGATACATTCACAGCGAGAAAAAATATAGATCCTTCTCGTTATTGAACCCATAATCGGTTATCAACAATACAAATGTATCATCCATTAATCATACATTCAATGTCCCGAACGTTGGGTATGAACAATAATTCCCGACTCCAACATTGGGTTGAAATTCCAGACATTCATTGATTCCAGAATATACGTTTTTCTCTCCATAAACATAATATACGGTGTACTGTACAGATAATGAACCAAAAAAACTATTCAACATAGCATAGTTATGATGATTAATATATTTAACTATGAGAATGTAGGGTTAAGGATCCATTAGTATAATTATTAACTCTATGATTTGAATAGTGTTTCTATAATATATCTTGTATCATGCATTCCATCAAAAATATAAATAAAACATGATATGTATTCATGATACATTCATAACATATAATAATTAAAGTAGTATAAAGGTTATTTTCATGAATGGCCAGAAGGCCATAATTTTTTTTATTATTTTTGAAAATCCCCCTTTTAAGGGTTAACAGGAAACCCAAAAATTAAATATAATATGGGTATAGAGACATTACATGATCTGTAGTTCTTGAGGAAATCAGAAAAACTATGACAAATTCAAACTGCTCCTCCCTACCATTTTCATCGTGATTAGATCTCCACCATTGAATAGCTATTTGGTGAGTTGTCATGTGTGGATATGCACCGTCCAGGTACCGATGGAAATTACATACCTTCTCATTCATCCAAATACTTTATCCCTACTTTTGTGAATGTTCCCTATACATTAATTCTCCTTGGGAACTAGTTCCTTATAGAATATGTCTGCAAATCTGCACATCAGTTTGCCCGAAGGCCTTGAGGTAACCCAAAGGAATTATGGTGGCACAAAGGTAATAAAGGTGAACCAAAAGCCTTAATGAGCCAAATTCTTGGTTGGATTGATGTCTTTACAGACTCCATGACCAAACTAGTGGACCATTGTGAATAGTTCTGGTTTCAACAGTACCAAACAATACTTGCTACATTACCTACTAGAGTACTACTCTGGTTCCTACTACAATTCCTATTATAGTACCATCTATGATATTTCATACCATAAAATAAAAAATATTATTTTTTATAAGATTTATACCATATACTATGTGTGGCAGTAGCCATTCACTCATTATTATAACCCCATCATATGATATGATAAATTCATCACATTCCTCAGAAAATATCAATATATTAAAATATAGGATATAAATCACATTAATATAATAGGAAAACAACCATGGGATAACATACTATAAAATAATATTATATGGTATCATTCAAAACAACATAACAATTTCAAAAAAATTCCACACTTAATTTATGATGAAAATACCAACACAATTTAATTCCATTGAAAATATTTTTTGATATGACTTGTTAAACAATATAAAGTTTGGAAAAAAGATAGTATTCAAAAAAAATTATCCTAAGGAAAAACGTTTTGAATTTTATAAAATATCAATGTTTCTCAAAAAAAAAAATTTGGTCTAATATATAATAAAAAACACATATACTAATATGAACAATTCCATGATAAGGTGTATGATATACATCATTTTTGAACATATGGAATTTTTTTCCAAATGAAATCAAGTGACCATTGGACATTGAACATATAAATAAAGAATATTCCATCTCATAAATTAATTATTCCATAAAATAAATAGATAGGGTTAATGAATACATCTCATTTCAATAATTTAGAAAATGATCACAATAAAATTCTGTCAATGAACTATATGAATGTTTCACATGTTAATTAGAAAAAAAATGTCCATGCATTTCCCAAATACTAACCAATAAAGGGCACAAATTTATTGTTACTTCATATGAGTGGAAAAATACAATATTTTTTTACCTCAAAAAATGAAAATACGAACAACACACCCTTTACACCCCCCAAATATTATCTCGGAAATGTTTCATTACTAATATGCTTATCAATATATGACGGTTCTCAATACAGGTCTCTTAACAAAATTAAGTAATCTAGATTCTTCTTAAATGTAATCCCCATATTGTTTTTTAATGTACCATCAAGGTTGATATTCCCTGGTGCCCTAAGTTAATCTTACACATGACCTCAATCACATCTCCAAATACGCCAGAGGATTCGGACTTGCTGTGAGGGTCTAATACCAATCATGTGGATACTATACCATTTTATACCAATTTAATTAACAATAATATATATATAAATAAATAAAACTAATTATCTAAATTATGTCATACCTAGAACAATACCAATATATTAATAAAACAAAAACAATTAAAATATAATATAAAAAAAATTAACAGTTAATAGGCCCTGAAAAATATGTATCCATTGTCAAAACAAAGATTTAAAATAGAGATGGTTACGATTATTGAGCGGGTCCGAAAACACATTTTTATCCATCATCCATAATCTATCCTCGTATTATAAAACAAACAATGGTCATTTTCCCTTTATAATCCCAGTAACAATACAATTTATTTGGGGGTACCTATCAAGAAACCTGAGTACATATAGATTACATCTCAGTAGGCCCCCACCAATGATGTCTAAATCAATAACATGCCAATAAAAATGTATAATGATGTATAATGAAATAATACTAGTAAATAAAAAATCATTTATCACATTATCAAGTTATTCTTTATTTAACCACCTAACTCACCAGGTTTCCGAGTGAAATTTAACATTAATACTTGATTTTCCCCAAAACGGTGTCTAGTCTATCACAAATTGATAAAATTTGTTAGAATTACACTATTATAATTCAATCTCATCTCAATCCAATAATTCCATTATGTCTTTTAAATATCTCAATTCTCATATAAATTTTATTTTTACTATTCATTTTATATTTAATTAAATCATTAATGAATTAATAAATTAATTCACATTAATTAATTCAAAAATTATTTAATATTTTAATTCTAATGAAATATCTTAACCTATAATTAATCCACTGAATCATCATAATTTACTCAATAATTAATTAGTGATATCACTATCATTAATTAACTCATTAATTAATTAATCTTCTCAATCAAATTAACTAACTCAACAATTGATTAATCATATAAATCACAATAATTACCTCAATAATTAATTAATCTTCTTAGTATCATAAATTAAATATAATGATAATCAATCTTCTCATTGTAATAATAAATTAATATTATTTTAATTTAAATCACAAAAAGACACTACTTAATTATTTGATAAATAATTTTACTCACAATATCATTATCCTATAATTAATTCCAATGATTAATTATTCAAATCACAAATCAATATTAATATTTAATTCCTCAATTAATTAATCAATTTACCCAAATTAAATATCTCACAACCAATTAAATAATTAATTATCAAATATAGAATCCAAATATCTCTTAAATAATTCCCAAATCAATTATATAATTCTATAATCCCTAATTCTAAAAATTTCACAATTAACTCTGTTATTTAATTTACCACATTAATTTATCCTAAATAAAAAATCGTCTGTATAAAAAACTCTATAAATTATAGTTTTTTCATAAACATAATCAATATCACGACTATGTGATTTGAATATCAAACTGCCAAACTCATTACATTGATGTAAAATAACCAGAAGAATATAACTAATATATAACCAACACAAATAAATTGAATGAGATTCAGATCAAAAACCCTAAATCAAGATTACAAAATTCATGATATATCAAATTTACATTGAAATCTACACTCCAAGATTGGGATCCACAAAAACAGATGTATATCTAACCAAAATATTAAGAACAACCCCTTTAGAATGGTGGAAAAAACAATAGGAATGTTAAAACCAATTAGGATTTGAATCACTTATTAAGTGAGGTGTTTATCTTTGATCTAAACTGGGAGTCATGAATTACAGAGTTAGAGAAGGCCCAAAATCATCTTAAAATCCTCCAAATTTGGGAAAGATAGGATATGGTCAATGATCTACACATTTCCCAATACAAGAATCCAATCCCACATTGTTTTCTCATTCCTCTTCATTTATTAACAATTCTTGAAGGTGGTTTTACTCATATATTAATTAGATAGAGAACCTATTTTGTGGATCTAGATATATTATTATTTATTATGATCTAGATATATGGGATCTTGATTTGATTAATCATGATTTTGGGTTTTAGATCTAAAACTTATTATAGGCCATTGTTCTTCTAGAATTTTAGGGACTTCCATTGGGTGATTTTTCATCAATGAATTGAAGAAGGTGGTATAATATAAAAATTCCATAGTTATGATAAATATTAAGAGTATGAATTTTGATTAATTTCTACAATTTTCTTGAAATTATAATTCCTAAATTTTATTAATTAATGTTTAAACTAATTAATTGTGTTAATTATAATAATGGGAGATTTGCGGATTGTATAATTAGATATTGAATTGGGGAATTAAATATAATATTTTAGGGATTTTGAATTATATAATTATATGTGGAATTAATAATAAGATATTGAATTATTTGAATTTGAGTAATTAATTGTGGAATTTATTTGGGATATTGATATTGTGATTTAATTAATAATGTTTTGGAATTAATTGTGTCAAAACTCATCCTGAGGGCCCGGTTCGTGACTACCCCATCCCCGCCTTCCATAGGCCATGGGCTAGTGACTAGCACCAAAGGTGAATTCCCAAAAAAGGAAGGCATTTCCTTTAAACCTATAACACACATAGTCTGAACACAAGAAGTAGAGGAAAAACGTACTAAAATAGAAAAGTAAGGTGTGCTGAAAGTGAGTGGGCCAGTATACAACCCCAACTGAACAATAAGTCCAAGTAAAAATGGAAAATAGCTCCTAGATCATCCACCGGGGAATCCTACCTAAAGGGTAGGTACAGAACTCAAACAACCCTTCCCTGGGGTATTTCCCGTCTATTCAAGCTCTGAGCAGCCACCCGTCTATCACCCTCATCCTTGATCACTATTATATGTTGTCTTCACAGAGAAAAACAATGTGTGGGCGAAGCCCGTGCAGGGGTGAGTGTGACAATACACATAAAGGGACCCTGATACCCCCTAAGGTCTCCCAGAATCCACAAAGGATAAAACATAGAATAAATATACAATCACTAAGTGTCAACAAACCCTACGTAGGTATGTGGCCATACATATACCTAAGTTACAAGTCACATTCTATCTCCAACTCTCTAGCCCAAGAACAACCTATTCCACACAGGAAGTAAAGTCAATCACCTCAAAGAAAAATGATTGAAATTCAAGACTCATCTCAAAAAAGGAATACATATTTATTAGAGTAATAGAGATGATCAGATGTAGTCACTAATTAATCTAAGCTGTCAGACACACACAAGATACAGGACCAGCTAAGCTGTCGGACCCACAAAGGATACAGGACCAGCTATTCTGTCAGACTCACATAGGATACATGAATAGAATTCAGAACTGACGGACCCACGAAGGATCCTGGAATAGTAGTCATTGTTGTCTAACCCATGGACGATTCTAGTACATTATTCATCACTATCGAACCCACGGAGGATTCTGGTACATTAGTCATCTTAGTTGAACCCACGGAGGATTCCAGTATAGTAGTCGTTGCAGCCAGCCCTAGGGTTCCCGCACACAGCACACTAGATTCAGGTAGGGTCCACTCCTTGAGCCAAGATTCGATACACTAACTATCACGAAGTCCCGATTTGATGTATTCTATAGGTATTTCTCATCATAAGGAAACCAACGTGATAGATGATGCGTCAATTGGACGACCGGTCTGAGAGTTATCGGCATTTCCATTCCAGGGGCTTCATTGAATGTTACGTTCGATCTGACCAGTCCATTTTTCTAATTTTTCCAAAACAGACTTAAAATATTCCAAAAGCACCTCCTCATTTCGAGGTTCCTAGTGTCGTAGATAGCACATCAATCAAACACGTGGTCTAGGAGTTATTCACATTTAAGTGAATATGGGCCTGACCCGTGAAGCCCAATGGGCTGGCGGGTCGGCCCGACCCGGCTGGTCGGGTCCGACCCTATTGGGGCTTGGCCCATCCCGGTGGGCGCAGCCCACCTATGGATCCGGCCCACGGTGCGAGCTTGTCCGGTTCACCCGGCGGCGCCTAGCGGTGCCCCCACCTCCTCTGCCCGATCGGCTATAGTCGGCCGGTTCGGCCATGTGCACACGGCCTGCACTATGGGCCGCGTTACTTCCCACGTGATTCCTGAGGGCACATCGGTTATTCTACCCAGCAGGCACGTGGTAAGACGGTTCTCCCATCCCAGTGGCCCGCAGACGCGGGCCGTGTCCTCCTCCACGTGACGCCTGCAGGTGCTACAGTTCTTTAGAGGGCTGCCGGATTGGTCGGCCAGTCGTCCCGCATGCCAGGCTGTCCGAGCAGCCATCGGTCCCTCCACACAGCTGGAACTGTGGCCTCCACTATCTCCACTTCCTTGGGTTGCCGGCATCTCAACCTCTTCGATCTGGCACGGCCCGCATGGCTGCGACCCCCTTCCACCGGCACGGTGCGACGTCATCGCGCCCTACTGGCTCCGCCTCTATCATCAACACAATAAGAAAAACAAGAAAAGGGGGGATGGTCAGACAATGTTCGTGCTTTCTGAACCCTCCTTGTTACGTTGTTAACATTCAGCATCAAGAGCACAACACATGATGAGGAAAGGAGAGTATAACTCATACATAAAAATAATCTAATTTCTCCCTACCTGTAATTGGTGTTCGCTCGGTGGAGTCGTGGGAAGGTGGTGTCCTTCCGTTGATGTCAAGAGAAGATGACGTCTTCATTGGTGAGGTTCTTTTCCGGTGGCGTCTAATCCATTAACGTGGATAGAGGTTGTTGGATGTGTTCTTTGTGTTCTTAGTTGAAAGAACACTCTTTCTATAATTCTCCCAAGTTCCACCAAGGTATTATGTTCCAACCAACATAAAAATAAAATAACGAAACTTATTAAAATAATTGTTTAATGAATTCAAAAATATTAAAATTCATTAAGTTAAATACATTAATAAAAAAGGTGATATGGATTATTAAATTGGAAGGAGGAGGTGAAGAGATTCCATAATAAATAAAGGGAGATTTGTATCCTCCTTAATTGGGAGTTCCAGGAGTTAAAGGGGAGTTTAAGGGGTTTAAAGATAGTGGGCCCCACCATTAGTTATATCCTCCTAAGGGAGGTTAGGGTGTGGTGGTACCCACCTATAACCTTCACATAGAGACTTTAACCATCTAGAATAAAAATAATCCATCACATATTTTTATTTTACTTTTTTTATGTAACCCAGAAAACTAACCTCCAAACATGCTAAAATGAAACTACGGTAAAGTTCCCCTTAAGAGAATATTGGTGCTGTTAGTTTATTGGTTTCCTCAAATTTTAATTTTGACAACCGTTTAAAAAGACACTAAATCATGCACGTACATTTACTGAGCGTACCCAAACAAAACATCAGAAATTGATTCTGGGCACACCGGGCCTCGGAATCAAGCGCCATTAGAAACTGAAGAGTCCTAAAATTACCATGTATTTAAGACAAAACAATTCCACATGATTTCCATTTCTCTATATTATCTCCACTTCAGGGATTTAAATACACATAATCTACTACACACACTAGGGAAACAAATAGGGGTCATGACCATGCATTTGAGCCTCCCACTCCCATGTGCTCTCCTGGAGGTTCTGTGCTGCCAGCGTACGCGCACTAGAGGAATCGACCATCCACACAGGACCTGCACCCATCAATCCTCAATCTCCACTGGAACCACCGTGAATGTCTCCATATCATCAAAGTACAGCTCCCTGTGGTAGATAATTTAAGACGGGTCATGCACATATCTCCTCAACTGAGATACGTGGAAGACGTTGTGCACCTAGTGCAACTGAGGTGTATGGTTCAGGTGGTATGCCACCTCACCTACTATGTTGAGGACTAGAAATGGTACGATGAATCACAGAGATAACTTTATGCCTCAGACAAATCTTTGTAGACATTGTCGTGGAGAGACTCGTAGGAATACATGGTCACCATCCTCGAACTCCAGTGGTCTCCTTCTCATATCAGCATACAAAATCTGTCTGTTATGTCCAGTCTTCATCCGCTACTGGATGACCTGCACCTTCTACGTCGTAGCCTGCACCATCTCTGTTCCTACAAATGCTGACTCCCCTGGGTCAGTCCAGCATAGAGGCGACCTGCAGGGTCGACCGTAAAGTTACATTTAAGGTGGCATCCCAATGGTGGAGTGTTAGCTATTGTTATATGAAAACTCTACCAAGGGTAAGTGATCATCACAGCTACGGACAAAGTCGACAATGCATGGAGAATGTCCACGAGAGTCTGAATTGTCCTCTCAATCTGACCATCCATCTGAGGATGGAATGCAGTTCTCTAGAAACGATACATCCCAAAAGCCTCCTACAAACTATTACATAGCCGGAAAGTGAACCAGGAATCTATATTGGAGACGGTCATTGATGTCACACCATGAAGTCGTACTATCTTATGTATGTATAGGTATCCCAATCTCTCTACTGAGCCCTTCTCCTTGATCGATAGGAAGTGGTCTGACTTGGTGAGTTGGTCGACAATCACCTAGATAGTGTCGTGTCCTCTAGATGTACCACTAGTGCAGAAAACGTTTTTTATGTCGGTTATTTTTCATTTTTAACGTCAGTTTCTAGACGATGTTAATACGTGCAACGTTATAAATATGGTTTTTGACATCGGTTATTTAAAAAATGACGTCAAAAACATAAAATCACGATGATTATCACGTCGGTTATTTTAAAACTGACGTGATAAAGAAAATGGGAAGGGTTTATCACGTCGGTTATTTAACAACCAACGTGATAAAAGGCCTGGAAAATGGTTTATCACGTCAGTTCTTAAAAACCAACATGATAAATAGGGGCGAGGGGGGTTTATCAAGTGGGTTCATAAAGAACTGACATGATAAACCGCGGTGATGGGGGTTTATCACGTCGGTTCTATAAGAACCGACATGATAATCCAGGGTGAGCGTGGTTTATCACGTCGGTTCCTAGAAAACCGACATGAAAAACTGGGGGAGGGGGGTTTATCACATCAGTTATTATATAACCGCCGTGATAAACCGGCGGGAGGAGGTTTATCACATCGGTTATTGAATAACCGATGTGATAAACCATTTTCTAGGCCTTTTATCACGTCGGTTATTGAATAACCAACGTGACAAACCATTATCCAGGCCTTTTATCAAGTCGGTTTTTAAATAACCGACGTCATAAACCATTCTCCAGGCCTTTTATCACATCGTTTATTAAATAACCGACGTGATAAACCATTCTCCAGGCCTTTAATCACGTCGGTTATTAAATAAACGACGTGATAAACTATTTTCCATGCATTTTATCACATCGGTAATTAAATAACCAACGTGATAAAGAAATTTTTTTTAAACAGAATGCATTCATCTTCTCTCCACCAGAATCAACCAGAACACAAATCAAGAAATCGTACCACAAAAACAGAAGTAGATCAAAATTAAGCATGTACATAGATAACATATAAAACATACCCCCTAGACAGCCCCCACCCTCATTAATACCCCATAGACAGCCCTCCCCCACCCCGTTGGAGACCTCAACCTCATGTATACCCCCTGGACAGCCCTCCCCCACCCCATTGGAGCTCCCACCCTCATGTACACCCCTTGGACAACCCTCCCCCACCCCATTGGAGCCCCCACCACACTCCTGGACTGCCCCCCCCCCCCGACCCCCGAACACCCCCAAAACACCTCGACAACCCCCCACCCGCATGAACAGCACCCCCTCACCCCACTTGACAGCCCCCACCACACCCATGGACAGCCCCATACACCCCTAGACAACCCCCCCACCCCTAGACCGAACTCCCACACCCCTGGACCGCCTTTGCACACCCCTGGACATCCCTGCCACCCTCCAAGACTGTCCCCCACCCCACCGGACAGCCCTCCCAGACCACTGGACACCCCCCAACCCCACTAAACACAACCCCACACCCTTGGAACCCCTCCCCCACAGACCCAAATCCATACCAGAAAAACCATCAAAAGTAGACCAAAAAAAGAAGTAGAGAAAAATTAAACATTCACTTATATAACATTCAAAACTTAAACTGTCAACATCAAAAAAAAACTAAATCCATCCATAACAACTACCAAATACACAATTAAAATGACAATATTCAAAATTAAATTTTACATTATAAACAACTAAAAGTCAATCAAACCTGTAAAATAATTTGACCACTCCACTTGTACGTGTTTGATGTCTTCAGCAGTATAGGGTTAAGGGTCATCAAAAAGCTACAAATGAAAAAGAAGATAGTTAACGTGTATAATGAATAAATAAAATTGAAATATTATGGAAAAGTTTATGAGGAAATCGTACCAGGTCAAAATTCACAACTATCGCAGTTGTTATTATTTCATACATAAATCTTAACATATAATATCCGCATTCGATGACCCCTTGTTGTTCATAACAATTCTGTTTGAATGAGTTTAAATTAAATATATTATTTTTATGTAATAAATCAAAAAGTACAAATTATAAATGGGAATTTACCTTCTCATTTACATATTTGATCTTTGCATTTCTTTTCATTGTGTTTTTTCGAAAGTAGAACCATGCACTGTTAGAAAATAATACGAATGTGGTAAATTTAAAATTCATTATAATATATAATACTATTGAGAAATTGAAACTTAAATTTCCAATATATTCTTAAAACTTTCCAGCACATCACCATGAACAAAGCATATCCAATAAAGAGCTTTCTCCCTTGGGCAAAAAATCCCTAACATCCAATGATCACTGATAAAAGGAAATTTAATGTTAGTGGGTTTTTATGTAAAAAGATAATTAACTATTTGAGAGAAATGTGTTTCATACCTCTCACAAAAAGGCATCATCCAACATTGTGTGAATATATTCTTTTCAAATCTTTCAGCAATATAAACCATTCTTTGTTCCACATTCAATGCACATGCTTCAGGGGAAATAAATTGTGGGTCCATGAATCCATATACTTCTGTCAGCTCATTCCTCTCACAAATTTTATAAATATACCTAATACAAAAAATACATAAGTATACATTTTTAATAAATATAACGCAGGGAAAAGGTGTTAAGACTTACATGGAAAAAAATTTCACCACGTTGATTCCCAACTTATCTCCAGTAACAAGCTCCATGATATCAGTTTTTGTAATCCCCACACTTATTTAATGTCCAGAAACATGAGATTCCATTGGAAACTCATAAAAACCCAACAACAAATGTGAATATCTTGACAATCTGTCAAGACCACTGGAATCTGTATCTGATGTCATATCTTGTTTTCTTTGTTGTTGTCTACACAGTATTTCTTTACCTTTGAAGTATTCCTGGGAAAAAAATTGAAAAATATAGTAGTTTTCTAATGATAAAACAACTTTAATAAAAAAATAAAATAAAATATATAACATTCATACCTCTATGGTAATGAGTCGAAGAAGCCTGGATGGCCAAACTAAAAAATGGCTGATATTCTGTCCAACTATCGCCACCTCATCTGTTGGTATTGGTACCCTAGATGATCTATCTATAATATCCTGTATAGTGACCCTATGATTCTCTACCTCTAATTGTTGATGATGAATTGTATCTCCTATACAATATACCAACCCGTATGCTACTATATGATGTCGAGAATCATCAACATACACTCGCAATATGTAGGAAGCTGCGGCAGAGGCATAGGATAAAACATGGGGTCCGCAGGCTGAGGTGGGGGAGTGGGAGCTACTAGCGGAGGTAGAGGATAAATAATGGGGTCTTCTGGGGGAGGTGGAGGTGTGGGAGCTGCAGTCTGAAATTGTCTTTTCATTTCTGCAAACATAGACTGCACCGACTCTCTAATCTTTTTCTCCATCGTCGCATTAATATTTTTAACTTCAGCCTCCAAGGATTCTTTTTTTATAAACCCCCTCAATGTTAGAAGTTGAAGAACGTGGAAAAACTTTTCTTACCGATACACCTTCCGAATATCCTCTTACACGACTAGGATGTTCGGGCCTTCCCAATGCTTCAAATAAAATATCTTCCCTCCTAGTAGCTATAAATGTCCCCTCTGAACTCTGCTCCTCAAGAGAGTCATGTATTAATTAATTGAACATTTATGTAATGATTTAAACTTATATGAAGAAAAAAGTTAACTTAAATAAATTAAATATATATCTTACAATCCTCTCGGCTACGAATCTTGATTCTTCTGAAAGATATTTCCCTTTTTTTAACTTCTGAGTTCTCTTCCATTTTTCATGTCTAGATGGAGGGGATGAAGGGGCCACCTCTCCAGAGCTTGAAGACTCAGCTCTTAGTTATTGAAAATTTTCCCCCATAATTTTTTCTTCCAATAATTCATACCCTTCCTGAGATAAACTATGAGGTTATACATTTTTATATTGGATATCTTGATGAGCTTTCCTTGTTTGCTGTAATTTAAGAATAAGAAATCATTAACAAAACATTAATAAAATAATTTATATAAGAATGATTATAAAAGTTTACATTTCCCTTATCAAGAATGAATTTTTTTTTCTACTTTCGAAAAACTGTCTCAATGTTTCTTAATCTATAAAAGGATATACGAAATAGATTGGCATGACTCCTATGACCATAAATGAAATCAGATGAGAGGGTTGATTTGAAATCCCTCCATCTCCTAGCATCCAACGAGAAGAATTTCTTCCTGACTCCTCCAGTGTCAAGAATATCAAATGTCATCTCATAAAGAAGAGGTTAAACATATTATATATACTAGAAACATTAAAAGAATGGTCAAACAATGACAAAAGATCATACCAAAATCATCTCCCACAACTGAGAGATAATCGCTTTATCCACACCTCTCCAATCATCATACAGAATGCTTACTTTGGTCTTAGCCTGAGTTGCAACAAAACTCTTAAAATCATTGGCATTCGGACCTCTAGGAATATCATCATCATCAAACTCAACGACTATCCTCTAATCCTATGTACGAGCAAGTGATAATTTTGGTAAACGTGTGCACCCACGTTTACCAACCTTTGAACTCTTTGTTGTAATAGGAGCATGTGAATGTTCATTCCCAGAGGTATGACCAGCAATATGCTCCTCTCCAAAATCATGTGGTTGATCATCTGAATGATCTGTCATTATCCTTCAAATCAAAAAAACAAACAACAGTTCACAAATATACAAATTAAAAAAATTTCATACTACTGTAATCATAAAATAGAAAAGTGTACTAAGTTACATAATAATAAACATTGGTAATATGGTAAGCATGTTAAACAATGGTAAAGATGGAAAAGATGGTCAATATGGTCAAGATGGTAAAAATGGTAAAAATGGTAAACCTGGTAAACATTGTAAACATGGTAAAGTAATTTTCAGTGAACAAAAATAAGAATTTTAAAATTCATGTAATGGTTATAACCATGATAAAGTAAACTAAACAATCTTAAATCAAACAAAAACATATACTTATTTTATTTTAAAACATGTTTTAGTAAATAAAAAACTTACAATATCTAACATTTATGGAAAAAATAAATGTAAACAAGAGATAATCATATGTTACCTGTAATTTTAGGAATGTAGAAATGGATTGTTTTCCCAAATTCCTTCGTCGTGATCATTCCTTATGGCACAAACTATGTCTTCAACATGATCATCATTATGATCTTTTAATATTTCCATGGAAGTACAGATCTCACATAAATCAGATTATTCATCAAGTTCATCCTCACCAACATATTGTTTTTTCCCTTGTTAAACAACATCCCACAGCATTTCTGATTGATCTACTACATAGAAAATTTGTTTTGCATGTGTTCCCATTATAAAAGAATCAGCTGTGTCTTCCAATCTATTCAGATTAACAAGTGTCATTACAAATTCATCATTCCTGAAACTGTTGTTACCATTAAACCATTTATAGTTAAAAATGGGGAAACTAATTTTAAAGTAATCATCCTCCCATATGTCTTCAATCACTCCATAATATGCACTTGATGCAGAAATTGGGTTTTTGTCCTTAGCACTCGAAAAATGCATTGCGTCTGCAAACACCAATACACCACTATTCTAAACTGCACTTCTGTTGTCTTGAGCTTTTGTATGACATGTATAACCATTAATGTCATAACCGGACCATGTTATCACATTTAAACATGTACCACCCACTATCCATTTTAATGTCTCTGATACATCTTATCTACCAAGCAAAGTCTTTTTAATCCATGACAAAAAAGTTTTGTTGAGCTCATTCAAAATCCCCATTTCTTTCTTCTTTGGATGACATTGTTTCAACTCATTAATATGCAATGTGATATACGGTTGAGCATCAACTATGTTATTCAAGATGTATGATGCTAACTTCTAAATCTGTTCAGCTGACAAGGATTTAACTTTCAATCCGTGAATCCCCTTTCCCTCATTATTAACTAGTTCAGGGTGAGATGGAGGCAAACCTATCTGTTGTGCCGCAGCCAAGTAGCTCGTACAAATCTCTAATACCTCCTCAAAAATATACTTTTCAATAATGGAGGCTTCAGGTCGATATATATTTTTAACATACCCCTTTAATATTTTCATATACCTTTCAAAAGGATACATCCAATGAAGATATACAGCTCCACAAATCTTTATTTCTCGAACCAGATGAATCATTAAATGCACCATTATATCAAAAAAAGTTAGAGGAAAATACATTTCCAATTGACAAAGTATAAAAATTTCATCCTTTTCCAAAATGTTCAAAGCATTCACATCGATCGCCTTATTACAAATTGAATTGAAAAAATAACATAACATCATTATAGTCTTTCTGACACAAATGGGCAATATTGCACGCAATGCAATTCGTAGAATTTGTTGCATCATGATGTGACAATCATGTGATTTCATAACTATCATCTTCAAGTCCTTCAATGAGACAAAAATTTTTACATTAGAAGAATAACCTTGACGCACTTTGGAATCATGAAGACACTGACAGAAGCTAATTTTATCCCTCTTCGATAATGTATGACAAGCCGGGGGAAGAAATGTTTGTCTTCCTTTAGGAGTGGGAGATAACTCCAAATGTATTCCCATTGATAGTAAGTCTAATCTTGCATTAAACCCATGTTTAGTCTTTCCTTTAATATCTAACAATGTTCCAATCAAAGAATCACAGATATTCTTCTCCACATGCAAGACATCAATATTTTGTTTAACTTCATGATACCTCCAATATGGTAGCTCAAAAAAATTGACCTTTTCTTCCAAATATGTATATCATTACCATATTTCTGTGTCTTTCCCAATGTCATGTCAAGGTTTTTCACCCATTCAAAATACAGATCAGGGGATAAAGGTTTTGGAGAAGTATCAAATTCTTGTGATCCATTTAATGCCTTTTTTAGTCTTCTATAAGGGTGTTCCATAGTCAAAAACTTTCGATGACACATGTATAATGATTTCCTCCCATGATGAAATTGAAAATATGACGTCTGTTGTTCACAAATTGGACATAATTTATGCCCTTTAACACTGTATCCAAACAAATTTCCATACGCTGGAAAGTCATTTATAGTGAACAGAAGAAATGCATGTAGTTGAAAATATTCCATTTTATAAGAATCATACACCCTAATACCATCAGCCCATAATAGTTTTAAATCATCAATCAACGGTGACAAGTAAACATCAATATCATTACCAGGTTGCTTTGGACCATAGATCTTTGTACTCAACATGACATATTTGTGCTTCATACAAACTTCATGAGAGATGTTGTAAATTACCAATAAAACAGGCCGTGAAATATGTGTGCTACTGAGTGTTCGGTATGGATTCATTCCATCTGTGCACAACCCTAGTCTGAGATTTCTAATTTCATTTCCAAATGTAGAATACTACGCATCAATTTTCTTCTATTGTGGGCAATCAGCTGGATGACGTATTTTTCCATCACATACCCACTCTTCAGCATGCCATATTAACCTTTTTGGATGATGTGAATTAGCAAATAAACGTTTGAACCGATTAATTATAGGAAGATACCAAAATACCGTTGAAGGGAGTTTTGTAATCTCTACATCATCCTGTGATTTTTCTTTCACCTTATACCGTGATGTCCCACATTTAGGACACTCTAACAGATATTCATATTCCTTCCTATATATAATTCAGTCATTCAGATAGGCATGTATTTTCTTGTATCCCAATCCCATCGGGCATAATATTTTCTTGGCATTGTAATGTGAATCTGGAAGATCGTTATCTTTTGGAAAAATGTCTTTCATCAATTGTAGCAGCTCTGTAAAACTTATGTCACTTCATCCATGCTTCGCCTTCAGGTTAATCAATCTTATCACTACCGAAAAAACCATAAAATCTGTACAACCAGGATATAATGGTTATTCAGCATCACCATATAGACGCGCAACTGTCTGTTCTATCTCAATTTGTTCTGCTAAAATATTGCGAATCATTTCTTCAATTCCATTGGAGTTACCATCTTGCAAATCATCATCATCCGTGACATTCCATCCAGTTTCACCATGACAAATCCAAGGGCTATAACTCAGATTAAAACCATGACAAATCAGATGATCTTTTATCTCTCCACTTGTCAACTTCTTCGTATTCAAACATTTCAGGCATGGACAGAAAAAAGTGTCACTACTTGGAACATTTTGTTTTGCAAATTCCAAAAAGGCATCAACACCTTCCTCAAGTTAATTGCTCATTCGATGTGCCGTAATCCAACTTCGACTCATTATTACCTATAACAAATATCAACAAAAAAATATATATTTTTAAGATAAGAAAAATATATGTTTATATGAAGAAAATCATAATTTGAATGTAAAATAATTTAAAATATAAAACAAATCTATAGGTATGTAAAAAATATTCATGAATATTATTTTTAAAACAAAATATAGTTAGATATAACAGTTTTAAATTTCATTGAATCAATGAAAACCATGACGCCTATATATTTTAATATTGTTTGTGGTTTTGATGTTTTAATATATTAGATAAACTACCTATTTAACATGTTATTAATGGTTTCTGTAGACCCTAAATCCATTTGGTAAATATTTTCACACAATTATAAAAATCAATGGAAGTGTTTTTGGGAGGAATATGTTCAATCATTTGATTTTGATGTCCCATATTCTATAACAAAAGGCTATGTGGATACCAAATCCCTTATTTTGGTTTTTTATTCTCAAAGGGTTTGTGATGAAAAAGAAGAGTATAAGATTATGTGTATGATAAATAAAATACAACTATATTTTATTTATGGTTATGATAGAATGAATTCATACCATATCATTTAGGATCTGCTCCCACCAAAAGTAACCCTCCTCAGTTCGAAATGAATAAATTTAGATAATTATGCATGAATTCATACATGTATTTTTGTACATAAACCAAAAAGAAGATTATTAGTACTAAAAGTAAAACTATGTAGAAATAATAAAGTCTATATATTCATGAAAGCTACTCCACAACACTTCCATGCTACTAATATCTATAAAAAACTACAAATTTCTTTTAAAAACAAATAAAATTGTTTATATTTATGTATGGTGGGCATAACATGTATACATAGTAAGATCCTCCCTAAAAAATCTCATGAAAATGTTGAGGAAGCACACTAAAGCCCTATGAAAAAAGGAATCTAAATCATCACCTAAACAAGGAAAAATAGTTTCATATACTCACTATGGATCACTCATAAAATAATTCATATAAATTAACCTTTTCATATAAAAAATTATATATATATATATATATTAAAATTAAGGTTCTGAAATACCACTTCTCCACTAGTTTTCCACTCACACCCCAATGCTAATGTCATGGTCTCACCCCACCCATAAATCATCCTACACCATGTGAAATTGTATCACTTCCATAAATGAATCATATGTATCAAAGATTATCTCATCACTATCTTATCAAAATAGTAATGCGGTGCATACATGGAAACCACTACATCTTGTTTACATTAAATGTACAAAAATCGCAGAACATAATTATAGAATATCCGTGAAAAAAAACGAACGAAATAAATTCATGGAAGGCTTAATTGTATGTTGCGAGTTGAGATGATAGATCCAAGAGGAGTGAAGAAGATAAACAATGAAGCCAAAATGAGTTTAACGTAGGTCGATCGACGAGCTAATTAGGGTTCACCGCGCGAGAGAGACGAGCTGGCGGACTGTCAATCGAAAAATCGTAAATGACAGTCCACGGGGATTTAATTTCTATAAATGTTTTATAACATAGTTTATTATATAACCGACGTTATAAACTATTTATTAATTTTATAACGTCGGTTATTTTAAAACCGACGTAAAAAACCAGATATCTACGGGTTTTTTACGTCGGTTATTTTATAACAGACGTAACAAATGCGTAGATATCTCCTTTTTTACATCGGTTATAAGATAACCGACTTAAAAAACCAATGCGCGGGGGGATTTTTATGTCGGTTATTTGGAAACCGACGTAAAAAAACCCCCCCGCTTTGGGTTTTTACGTCGGTTATAAGATAACCGACGTAAAAACCGAACATGCATGATATGTAACGTCAGTTATTAAAATAATTGATGTTAAAAATCTACTCGCCGCATTTTTTCATCAGTTATATATAACCGACGTAAAAAATAGTGACCTAAAAAATGTTTTCTGCACTACTGTACGTGTAATTCCAATCACAAAATCCATGGATATCTTGTCCCACATCCACTCAGGACCTATAAGGGCTGAACCAAGTCCACTGGATCCTAGTGCTCTGCCTTCACTTCCTAAAAAGTTAGGCAACTGGAGACAAACTCTATTACTGCTTTCTTCATACCTGGCCACCAGTGCTGTCATCAGAGGTCCTAATACATCTTCCCCACTCTAGGATGTACCACTAAAGCATATGTGTGGAACTCCATCAACACATCCTCCTGAAGTACAACGGGTACCATGGTAGGTCATGTGTAGAGAATAACATACTCCCAACCTTCAGAAAATCCCGCAGGTGCCTGCCTTGAGGATATCTGAGCCTATCGCATCTCACAGTCAACATCCCCACACCGTGTCTCTCTAACTCGCTGAAAAAGTGGATGACTGACTGTGAGATACAGCAGAAAGGATGCTCCATTTATATCCACAAAGGATATCTGTAATGCGGCCAACTGCTTTGCTGCCACTCCTATTAGCTAAATGCATGATCTATTGGTGAGAACTCCTGCTTCTACATTCCCCTTCCCAAGAGTATAGATTATCTCAAAGTCATAGTCCATGAGGAACTCGTGAAATCGTCATTATCTTAGGTTCATGTAATTTTGCGAGAAGATGTATCTGAGACTCTAGTGGTCAAAGTAGACTGTAAAACGTTCACCCATAAGATAGTGTCTCCACATCTCCAAGGTATATACTACTGCTGCTAACTTTAGGTCAAGGGTAATGTAGTTCTTCTCCTGATGTCTCAACTACTATGAACCATACACGATCACTGCTCGCTCTTGCATTAGGAAACACCTGAGTCTAGTCTCTGATGTGTCGCAGTAAACTATATACCCAATGCCCTCCTTAGATAGCCTCAAGATGGGAACACTTTTCAACCTCTACCTCATCTCCTGAAAGATCTACTACCATAAATCTGACCACAAAAAGGGTTGCCACTTCTTTGTCTATGCTGAAAGCAGTGCTGCAACTCGGGAGAAGTCTGACACTAATCTATGATAGTAACCATCCAGTCCCATAAAACTCCGTACCTCCATCAAACTCCTGGGTGGATCACAAGCTATTACTGCCTCGATCATCACTGGATCCACTACATCTCCATCCTCTACGATTACATTTCTCATAAAGAAAACCTATCGAATCCAGAACTGGCCCTTCAAGAGCATAACATAAAGATGGTGCTCCCATAGTGTGTCTAGTACTACCCTCAAATGGTAGGAATTCTCCTCCTTAGTAGTCGAGTAGATCAGTATGTCGTCGATGAAGACTATAACAAAGCGATCTAGGTAGGGCTGCAATATCTTATTCATGAGACTCATGAACACTGCTGGTGCATTGGTTATGCCGAAGGACATAACCAAGAACTTGTAGTGGCTATACCTACACCTAAATGTCGTCTTCTACACATCCTCATCTCGAACTCTGAGCTGGTGATAGCCTGACCTGAGGTCTATCTTCGAGAACCCTTGTGCTCCTTTGAGCTGAAAAAAGATTTCGTCAATTCTCGGGAGTGGGTACTTGTTTCGGAAGGTCAGCTGGTTCAGGCGAAGGAAGTTAACACATAGTCTCATGCTCCCATCCACCATCTTGGTGAACATAATTCAGGATGACCAAGGTGAAACTATGGGTCGGATAGATCCCTTCCCCAGCAAGTCCTCAAGCTATACCCGGAGCTCACGAAGCTCGGTGGGAGCCATCTGATATGCTGGAGTAGATATTGGTACCGTCCCGGGGTACATGTCAATGTATAAGTCTACCTCTTTTTGAGAAGGTAGTCCTGGAACGTCATCATGGAAAACATCAGTGTACTGATCCACCATAGTAGGAAAACTCAAACTCTTCACATCAATCGCTCCTAGGATGAGACTATCCAACTATTGTGTGATTGGATTCCCTCTACTCTGTGTAAGTCCATCCTTCACTACAAAGTCTACCTTATCGTTGGTGAAGGTGAACCTGGTCCCATCGATGCGGATACACCACAATTTGCGCCTAATGCAGTCAATTTGAGCATGAACTGTGGATAACCAATATATACCCAAGATGAAGTCGTAAGGACTCGACGCCGCTACCATAAGATCCCATGCAAAGCACTCGCCTTATAGAGTAATCTCACACTGCATGAACCAGTGCATAATCGTCGATTCTGCTTCCATAGGAGTCTCTAATTGTATGGATCGAACAAACAGATCGATTGAAATCTCCGAGCATTGAACGAGGGTAGTGGCAATAAAATAATGACTCGCTCCTATGTCTATATGTACTTCAGAAAGGGTGTAAGAAACACATGTAGTACCTCTAATCATCTCACGTGCATCGTGGTCGTAGGCCTCGACTTCTTGGAGAGAAGACCACCTCTGTCTGCCAGCTCCCTGTGGTCGGGGTGGACCTCCTGGTGGTGGTGGTGGTAGAACCTTGAAATGTCATCCACATCTTGCTACTCGTCTAGCTCCCCTACCACGTCCGCCTGCTCCCAGAGGACCACCACATTCGATCCACTACCTCGTCCTGAGAGGTCTCCCTATTGTCTACTTCTCATCTTCATAGAGGGTCTGGCAGTCACGATCCATGTGGTCCTGCCCACCACATGCATAGCACTGTCTACTCCTCATATAGCTAGCTCTGTCTCATGTTCCCTGCACAACCGAACCTATATCTTGGGGTCTCCCACATAATGACCAGGCCTTCTTGGACCTCTACAACATCTTTCTACTTCTGGCTATAGAAGACTACACTACATGTCGCCTTGTGGTGGTTCTCACTACTAGTGACTGGTAGGTGAGAAAACTATCCACTAGAAGGTATCGCTCCAGCACCCCCACCAGTTTTGCGATGCTAATGGGGATCATCAATGAACAGATCTCATGCCTGAGTCCCTTCTCTATGGACTATGCCCTACAGAATTGGTCCCAAACCATATTTGTGGCGTAGCTTGAGAGGTCGGTGAACCTAGCTGAGTACTGAGCTACTATCATGCTGCCCTTCTACAGATGAAGTAAATATGGAATCTACACTGCACTAAGGGTGGATAGAAACAAACTATGAGAAAAAGAGACTCTCAATGTCTGTCTTGAGTAATGATGCCTCATCATGAACCTGGAGCATCAACCTCCACCATCTGTCTACTTCCGCATGCATGAGAATCGTCGTAAGCATCACGATGAGGTTTGCTTGTGTCCCTACAAATCTAAAAACTCTAGTGACAACCTCCAGCCAATCGTCACCTGCTTGTGGGTCCATCTCTCCCTAGAAATCGGGCAGCCTCTAGAGATGGAACTCATGAATCACATTTAGATTGCGTGCACTCTATGCAGCTAGAGCCGGTGGTATCAGTGGACCTGCGGGTAGTGGTACTGCTGGTACCTCTATTGTGATGGGGCCCTACACCAAGGCTTCACCGCTCAGTAGGCTACCATCTCGTACGAATCTCAGAACCCTAGATGGATGCCTTCATGGGGCCATACTGAAAAGAAACAAGTGTGCCACAATTATAATAGTATACCTGGTGAGCTGACAAAAACTAATCACGAATAAAAAATTTTCAAAGAAAACACACACGCAATCAGTGTTTTCCAATACTGAATCAGCAATCAGAACTCAGAGTCCATGTGTATGGATACATCGGCCGCTGCACCAACACCGGTTTCACTAAACTGATAACCACACCCTAAAAACTTAACACTATTGGCATTAAAATAATTATAGTCCATTTTCTACGGTATAATCGACTCCTGTGACACCAATTTTTCATGACACATCCTCAGGGCCTATGCCGTGATAACCCCAAGCCCACCTTCAATAGGCCATGGGATTGGGACTATCACCAAAGGCGAATTCCTGAAAAAAAAATGAAGGCATTTCCTTTAAATCTCTAACACACACAGTCTGAACATAAGCAGTAGAGGCAACAAGTACTAAAATAGAAAAGCAAAGTGTGCTGAAACTAGGTGGGCAGGTATAGAAACCAAACTGAACAACAAGTACAAGTAATAAGTGAAAAAAGATCATGTATCATCCACTGGGGAATCCTACCTGAAGGGTAGGTATAGAACATGAACAACACATCCCTGTGATACGTCCTATCTAGTACAGCTCTGAGAAGCCTCTCGTCTAACACCCTCAGCCTCAGTCAATACTATCTGTCGTCTGCATAGAACATAGCAAGGTGCGTGGGATGCCCGTGCAGAGGTGAGTATAACAATACTCAGTAGGGGACCCCGAGACCCCTGAAGTTCTCCCATAATCCACAAAGGATAAACCACAGAATAAAGATACAATCACGAATTGTCGACCAACCCTACTTAGGTATATGCTCATACATATGCCTAAGTTACCCGTCACATTTCGGCTCCAACTATCAAGCCCAATCACAATTCAATCCACAGAGGTAGTAAATTCAATCACCTAGAAGATAAATGATTGAATGTCAAGACTCAGCTCACATAGGTATATGTGACAACTGGTCCCTCCCACCAGTTTCCATGTAGACACGTAGTCCCCACCCTAGGGCCAACCCACGTGCCCACATGGGTTATCTGACTAATGACAGTCCCCACAGGCCAACACATGCCCTTTCTAGTGTGATTTTTCCTCAGTCACACACACCCAGGGAAGCTTCCGAGGAGGTCACCCATCCTTATCACTACTCCAGTCTAAGCATGCTTAATTGTGGAGTTCTAATCAGACAGCCTCCAAAAAAAAGGTTCACCTTGTTGACATGAGCCATATCATTTAGTCATTTAACCCTTTATCATTTGGGGATGTTACAATCACCCTATCCCCCCTTTAGATTACAAAGCCCTCGTTGTGGGCCCTACATCGCATCCCAGGCAGTTCACCACACTTAAGGCTGGGTACCACCTTTTGAACGGGTTATCTGACTAAGGACAGTCCCCACAGGCCAACGCATGCCCTTTATAGTGTGCATTGTCCTCACTCACACACACCCTGGGATACTTCCCAGGAGGTCACCAATCTTGATCACTACTCTAGGCAAAGCATGCTTAACTGTGGAGTTATAATCAGACAGTCTACTGAATAGAAAGGTGCACCTTGTTGACACGAGTCATATCATTTAGTCATTTAACCCTTTATCATTTGGGGATGTTACAGTATACATCTTTCATAGAGTGATATAGATGATCAGATGTAGTCACTAATTCATCTAAGCTTTCGGACCCACATAGGATACAGGACCAACTAAGCTGTCAGACCCACACAGGTTACAGGACCAGCTATTCTGGCAGACACATACAGGATTCAAGAACAGAAGTTGGAAATTTAGGACACATAGAGGATCCTAGTACAGTAGTCATCGCTGTTGAACCCGTGGAGGATTCCAGTAATATATTCATCACTTTCAAAACCATGGAGTATTCCGATACAGTAGTCATCGTAGTCGAACCCATGGGGGATTCTGGTACAATAGTCATCACTGCCAGCCCTAGGGTTCCCGCACACAGCACACTCGAATTAGGGAGGGTCCCCTCCTCAAGCCAAGGGTTGATACATCAACTATCACGAAGTTCTGTTTTGATGTGTCCTATAGTTCTGTCTCATCATAAGAAACCCAATAGGACAGAAGGCGCGTCAATCGGCCACTGGGTCTGAGAGTTATTGGAATTTCCCTTCAAGGGGCCCGGTTGGATTTAACGCTCGATCTGATCTCTCGGTTTTCCAAATTTGTCCTAAATTCTGTTAGAGTATCCCAAAAGGACTGCCTCGTTATGAGGGTACCAGTGTCATAGATGGAACGTCAGTCAGACACGTGGTATATGAGTTATTCGAATTTAATCTAAGATGGGCTCGACCCATCAAACCCAGTGGGCTGGCGGGTAAGCCCTACCCGGTTCGGCGGGTCTGACCTGGTTGGGGCTCAGCATGACCAGGTGGGGAGAGGCCCACTTGCGGACTCGTCCAGCACTACAGGCCAGTCCATTTCACCCTATAGTGCTTAGCGGAGCCATCTTCTCCTCTACCTGGCCGGCCGTATACATCCAGTTCTGCCCCACGTCTCCCACGCGGTGCCTGCGGGGGGAACAGTTCTTCATCCCGACTGGCACGCGACTAGCCAGTTCACCCAGCTGAGAAGCCCACGGATTCGGGCCCCATTCTCCTCCAGGCGGTGCCTGTGGGAGCTGTGGTTCTCCAGCTGGCCGGCAGGATTGGTCGGTCAGTCGTCTTGCGGACCAGGCAGCCCGATCTGCTGCAGGTCCCTCCACGCGGTCGGCGCCACAGCCACCGCTGCCGCCGCCACCTCTTGTTTACGGCATCTCCGGCTTCCAACACCACCACCTCTTCCATCCATCATGACCCTCTTGGCTGTGGCCCCTTTACTCTGGCGAGGTGCGATAGCACCGCGCCCTACCGGCTCTGCCTCTGTCATCAACACGATGAGAACAAAAAAAGGGGGGAGGGTCGGACCGTGTTCATGAGGTATGAACCCTCCTCGTTACGTTGTTAACATTCGACATCAAGAGAACAACACGTGATGAGGAAAGGAGAGTATAACTCGTACATAAAAATAATCCAATTTCCCCCTATCTGTAATCGTTGTTCACTCAGTGGAGTCACGGGAAGGCAGTGTTATTCCGTTGACGTCAGGAGAAGATGACGTCATCGTTGGTGACGTTCTTCATGAGGGGTTTCTACTCCTATATTGTGGATGAAGGTCTTTGGAGATGTCATTCGTGTTCTTCGAGGGAAGAATACTCTTTCTCTAATTTTCCATAGTTCCACCAAGGTATTATGTGCCAACCAACATAAAAATAAATTAACACAAATTATTGAAAGAATGGATTAATGAATTCAAAAAGATTCAAATTCATTATGTTACAACCATTAAATAAAAATGTGGGATGGCTCATTAAATTCGAGGGGGGAGGTGAAGAGACTCCAAATAAATAAATGGAGAGTTTCATCCTCCATAATTGTGGGTTCATAGAGTTAAAGGGGAGTGTAAGGAATTTCATGATAGTGGGCCCCACCTATAGTTATATCCTCCCAAGGGAGGATAGGGTGTGGTGGGACCCACCTATAATATCAACATAGAGAGTTTAACCACCTAAAATAAAAATAAATAATCAAATATTTTTATTTTACTTATTTTTTATGAAACCCAGAAAACTAACTTCCAATCACGCTAAAACAGAATCATTGTAATGGTCCGCATAAGTGAATACCGGGGTTGTGAGTTCATTGGTGTCCTCATATTTCAATTCCGAGCACCGGTTCAAAAGACATAAATTCTCGCACGTATGTTTACTGAATATACCCAAAAAAACATCAGAAATTGATTCTGGGTACACCTGGCCTCACAATCAGGCGCCGTCAGAAACTGCAGACTCGTAAAATTTCCATGTATTTAAGAAAAAAAATTCCATAGGATTTTTGGGTCTATAACAATTACATTTTGAGTTGAATTATTAGTTAATAAATTAATATTGTGATTATTGGAATTATTAATTGATGTATTAATTGTTTATTTGAAAATAGAATGGGATGATTAATAAATTTTTGGGTTAATTATTTAGATTGACCAGACTAATTAATTATTCAGTTAATTAATTAGATTGATATGAATAATTAATTAATTAATTAATTAATAATATTAAGAATATTAATTAAATATTGATGTAACTAATGAGATTTAAAATATTAATTAATTATTCATTTAAATAATCTGATTGAGATGATTCAATAATTTTTTATTTAATTAATGAAAAATAGAATATTAATTAATTATTGAAATAATTATTGATAAAGATATGAATGATTAATATTTTAATTAATTATTGAAACCATGAATGTTTACAATTGTATTCATATGAGAATTAAAAATGGAAAAAATACATTCTGATATTGAGATGTGATAGAATGGTAAAAATAGTATTCTTTGACATGTGATCCATTTGGGATAGTCTAGACATTAGCATGGTCCAAAAAAGGTATTATGGTTTAGGTGTCCTTCATATCCATCAGATTAATATGGTCAAATAAAAATATAATTGATAATATCGTATATGTTTATTTATGCATTCTGGTTATTTATTTATATGACATTGTACGATGTTATGGACATAATATTATTTTAGAAATTAATGTTATTGTCTTACGAAGTTCTATTATCACCCTACTTGTGCTCCCAGTTCAGTACCGAATAGATTTCATTATTGAACAACACGTTAAGGGGAATGTCCCTATTTCATATGGTTGATATGGGTATAGAGAAAGGGTGAGGGAACCAAATGTGGTTGGGGACCCACTCGAGAGATGTTATTGTCTTTATTTTCACTTTGAATTTTTATAGTTAGCAAATATTAATAATGGAATATATATTATTTACTATAGATATTTTCTTTCTATTTTTGTCTATATTGAGATATTTCTATTGTTCTTCATAGGATATAATTTTTTTATGTTGTTGTTATTGATTATTTATTTCCACTATTTCATTACTCTGATAAAAGAGTGTATTTTCTTCCCATGACTGATATTTGACCCTCGCTGCAAAATGAAGCCCTCTATCATATTGGGAGATATTCTTGAGGTCATGTGGTAGGCTGGATGGAGGCACTAGTAAGTGGAATCCATGATTGGGAATCACATATTTATATAAGAGGGTTCTCACCATTAATTCTCATAATGGTGAAATCAATACTCATTATGAAGTGTGGGGTATCCTAGTAGGCTGAGCAGGTCTAATTAATCATCTACATGGAGATCTCACAAACCATGTTTCCAGTATTTTTCTAGATGATAATGGTGTAATGATGGATGACTTTTTCATGTAGTAGAAAGGTTTCATGATGTTTTTCTTGAAAAAATCTTATGTATTCTACCTAAGATAGATGTGGATTATACTATTAAACTCATACTAGGAGATGAATATCTATCTATTCCATCACGAGCATAATACATAGCTATATGAGTTGAGGAATTAGGGGTTTTTCTATATGACTACATCTCCATGGGGACCAACAGAAATGTTTTCAAATATCGATGTTAATATATTGTGATTCTGTATTGATTACTAGATGTTGAACCAAAGGATGGTGATGAACTGATATCCTCAACAATGAATCAATGGACTCTTTGAAAATTCCATGTTTTCTATGTCTTCTCAAAGATTGACATGAGAAAATGGTACCATCTGTTGAGAGTTCATACATTTGATGTACTATGAATAATTTTTAGAAGTAGGTATGACCTATTTGATTTTTTAGTAATTCTTTTTGGGTTGAATAAGGACTTTATGTGTTTATGTTTTTGGAGAATAGAGACATTTATCCATAACTAGAACAATTTTTGGTCGTCTAAGTTGATGACATCATGGTGTACTTAATGGTATTTTTGAATACCCGATGAATTATTAGTTAGTTGATTCATAGGAGAGACCAATGAAAATTTTCAATATCTGATGATTTCTTGGGATATGTAGTATTTATCAGAGATTAAAATATGAATTTTTACAATAATAAATTACAGTTATGGTATTGACCAAAATGGGGATAAATTTTTAATTGGAAAATTCATATAATAATTACTTAAAGGTGATGACGAAGTGGTTGAAATAGACTCCTGTGTTGAGAAATAAAAAATATTTATCATATCAAGTTACATTTATTTTATTTTTTCTTAAAATTTTGGAATGGTACACAAGATAATATGGAGAGGTGGGGTTTTGGCATGAGAACATGCATGGGATTTTTAAATCCTTGAACGGGAGAAAACATAAGTAGGCACGCTATTAATTTTTTATTGTTTTTTTCAATTAGAATTTAATATTATTTACCCATTGGGGATTCCCATAATCTGTGATCTGATTTTTTTAGTTTTTATGAGAATTTAGTCATGTCATTGTATGGCATGAGAATTGAGTATGCATGCGTTATTCTAGGCACACATGTCAATATTTATTATATGCATCATTTTATTCTTGCATGAGAAAATGGGATCTTTGTAATTGGTCAAACATGAACTATTTTTTCCCTATATGTAAAATTAAATTTAAATGGAACCTAATCTATAATTGAAATTGTTAAAAATGATGCAATACGAGAATAATTATGGGTAAAAGTGGGAAACATGAATAATGATACCAAGTTACCTGTGTATCCATTATCCTAGATGTTTGACGGTTAAGTATAGTGTTAGCTACATGGTTATGATTTCATGGTAGGGTTTAGGAAAATAATATATTTTCATTATTATGTTATTGTCTCCAATAATATACTATTTATAAAATAATCCTAACGTGCATGTTTTCCTTATAAAGTTATTCCTTCATGGCAACGCTTGTTCTGAGGACTACATGAGGACATGGCTTTAGATGATACTTCTATGGTGTAACTGATGTTAATAATATTTTAATGACTTAATATATACCCCCTTTACTTATTTTATATGAAACATGCCTAAAGTGTGTGAAATATTATTTTTTTAATACTATGTATAATTTTTGAGCATTTTCAGTAGTAGTCCAATTGAGTCAGTTTTATATTTTTTTATAACTCTCCACTTAATGATCCAAATTGTTTGGTTATTAATTTTAAGGATTTATAAATAAATATATGACATTTCATTAGAAGGGATCATGGGCCAATTCTATCATCTGAAGGATCACATTGACCAGACACAATGACCCAATGAATTTGTGAAGAAACTGTACCAGCCATGATGATTGAGATACTGGTTTAAATTATAAAGCCCAAATTTTATGAAACTCTACCATATGTTCTTAACTATCCAAAAGAATGATGGATAAAAATTTTAGGTCCCAACTCCATGAACAAGGGGCCCAAATGAAGCTTTGAAGTCTGGAACACCATTCTAGTTAGGAATTAAAATCCAGACACTATTCATGTCATATCTCATGACGGAATTATCAAATAGAGCTGAGATTTTTCAGTGTGAAAGATGAGATATAGAAGGCCGATTTCTGGAATAAATTATTCGACTTTGAAGTCATATTCCCATTCAAAACTCATTTAACATTTTGGACTTCAAAAAGATTGGATTGAAATGGGCAGATTAAATTTGTTTAATCAACCGACCATAACATTGGCTCCACAGGTCCAAATGACTCCACATTATGAGAGAGGATGGAGAACCGTATTCTATAAAACATTAACGAAAGATATATCCCGAGATTCGGCTGCCTGAAAATCCAACTTGGAGATGCAAGAGGAAGGACTGATTGGGAATGAAAACAGTCACTTCCTTGGGCTATAAATGCATCCCCCTCATCTCCTTCAAATGGATTGGCATTTCGAAAGATAGGATCACATATTGGAAAGACCAAATACTTGACAATGACTTGGGAGGACCTTCCATACTCAATTTTTTACTTGAGATACCCTTCCTCCTCTCTTTGTATCCTATCAATTTTGTGTTGTTCTTCGTTTATAATCTTGTAATATTGTGTGTTGTAATTCTTTTTTAATGCATCTTTCGTCTTCAATATATCATATTCTAATCCACATTCTTTATATTAAAATTCATTTTCTTAAAATATTTTAAATACAGTTCAATCCCATTCCCTTATTTTTCTTCCTCATTTAATCAAAAGTCCGTTTTTTTAATTCTCATAATTGTCCGTGTGTGTGTGTGTTCGACACACCAGTCTTTTTCAAATCCCTTTATTTTTCTTATATTATTAATTTATCATAATAATCATTATAACCAGATTATTAATCACCCAAATGGACGAGTAAATATTTCATTGGGGTGAGTCAAAAATTTTAGGATGTTATGTGATTGAGAGTATTTTCTCATGAGTATTCGTTAATTTAACATTGTGTATGTTGGACATAACATGTCATGGATTAATGACAGATATTGTTTAACATGTGGTTTCCATGGATTATTGGAACCATAAATACACTTACATAAACAATTAATGGTATTGATTAGAACCCTATGTTATGTTAAGGCTTGGATTAAAGCCTTAACACTTAGGAATTCCAATCAACGTTATCTTGTGAAGTGGGTTTTAATTTAAATTCAATATAAAGCAAAGCTCAAAAATATCACAAGCTTAACTCCCAAATAATGAAATCACCCCAATATTTATCAATATGTTAAATAAATTATAGTCAATAAATTATTTCAATTATGCTCTGCAAACAAACCCCCTTATCAAAATACAATTATCTAAAAACAAACAAATATTACCAAGTATCATCACTGCGGATTCGACCCGAGTGATACTGTACACATTAGTAGAGCACCAGAACATTGACCGGTCGATCGACAATAATCGGCTATTCATTTCAAATGTCTCCATTGTCGGGGATGGAACATTATGTAATAATTAGTTTCTAGTTATTTTAAATAAATAAAAAAACAAAATTTAAAAAAATTGAAAATAACACAAAGAAAACCCGGTTTCTCATAAAAATCAAAAAATGAAAAAAAAAATACAAATAAAAACTCATATTCCTATTTCTTCCAAAATCTCTCTTAATGCGCCGTAGGCTTCCATAAAATCCCTCATATTTTTTTGAACCTTAAATTGATCGAACACTTCGCCAACATATGAGGAACAAAAGAGATAATCAAATAATTCAAGAACCAGTCCTTGTCCAACCAATTAAATTATTTATGGCCAATCCTAGGGAACAAACACTTAGTGAACATGCTTCCCGGATTTGAATTACCAACCACTTGGTATTCAATATCCAAACATAGATGCTGACATTGAACTCAAATTGGTTTTGATTCATCTTCTCCCTCATTTCCAAAGGCTAGCCGGTGAGGATCCACATCTCCCCCTTAAAGAGTTCTAAGTGGTGTGCTCTACCATGACTCCTCAAGGGGTTTCTAAGGAACAAATAAAAATACAAGAATTCTCTTTCTTCGTAGCTGACATTGGTAAGTCATGGCTTTCTTAACTCCCTCCTGGTTCTATAACCACATGGAATGACATTATGTGACTTTTCATAGAATTTTTTTTCCAACTTCTCGTACTTCTTCTATCCGAAAGAAAATAATTGGTATCCGTCAGTTCCCATGTGAATAACTCCATGATTACTGGGAGAGGTTCAAAAATCATGTTTCAACCTGCCCACATCACCAAATTTGTTGAACAAATCATGATCCAATACATCAATGAGGGGTTATTTGTTATGGAGATAACTCTCATTGATGCTGCAAGTGGTAGTTATTTTGTTGATAAAACTTTTGCAGCTATAAGAGATCTCATAAGTAACATGGAAACAAACACAAAAAAATTCCATGATCGAACACATGCTCAAGTAAAACAAGCCCAAGATAATAAATCAATTGAGCTGAACAAGATGACTGAGTGGATGAGTGAACTTACAGGTCTTGTGCGACAAATAGTTGTGGATATCAAATCCCCAACCTCATCTTCTCCACAATCAATGTTTCCTGGACCTGTCAAAAACTTTGGAATTCGAAACTCTTCATCTCATCCAACTGACACATGTCAACAACTTCAAGAGGATCAATCTAATTCATCTGGACCAATGGATCTCAATGTAGTATATGCTCAACGTAACATCAACCCTCAACTATCAGGTTAGTTTGTAGAAGCATTTACCAAACTCACTCTGATCCATTCTCCTCTTCTTATAACCCAGTCCGTAGGTATGGTAATCCCATATCTCACCCCCCTCTATTCCCTCCTCAAAACACAAACCAGTTTCAATATGTTCAAGGTGTTGGTAACTTTCAACAACCTTATCCTTTTATTCCTAAACCTCAATGGAACAATCCTCCTTATGGATTCCATTATCCAAGTGATCCTTCCCAATTTCAAAACCAATAAAATCACTTTCCCAAGAACTAAAATATAGGTAATCCCAATCCGGGAAAGGCCTCTTCTTCCAAGAAACCATGGGAAAGTGCAGTGGAAGATCCTGCCTCCTTCACCCATTCCATCCACAAGAACATTGAAACCCAAATTGGTCAACTTGCATCCCACCATAATCAGCAGCAACCATCGTATTCTTCCCAACATCCAGCTAAACCATTACCCAACCCCAAGGGTAATGTAAGTGCAATTTCACTTAGATCTGGAAAGCCACATGCTATGCCTCAAGATAATTTTTCCATACCCCCTTTAAAAGTTTACATAGAAAATAAAAAGAAAAATAAACTGGAAAAGGAACCTGAATCCAATCCCTCACCTCCTTCTATTCTACATAAGAACCAAATTACTTTTCCTCAAGTCGTTTCTAAGCCAATGAAGTCCTTTGAACCAGATCCTGAAATGATAGACATGTTTAGACGTGTTGAAATCAACAATACCCTCTTAGATGCCATAAAACAAATTCCTAAGTATGCGAAGTTTCTCAAGTTGTTGTGTACCCACAAGAGGCAACATAGGACCTTCGAAAATGTTTCAACCCAAGAGTCCTTACCCATTATGTGCAATAATCTAAGGACCTTTACGGTTCCATGAAAAATTGGATGTTCCAACATTGACGATGCACTCATAGACCTTGGAGCCTCAATTAATTTCATTCCCAAATCCATATTCTCCAACCTTATTTTAGGTTCCTTAAATCCAACGGGTGTTGTAATTCAATTGTATAATCGAAGCACATCCTGTCCTGAGGGAATAATTGAGGATGTCCTTGTCCGAGTCAATGATCTTATCTTCCCTGATGATTTCTATGTCCTTCAAATAGAAGGTTAGACAACCTCTTCTAGATCTCCCCTAATTCTAGGAAGACCATTCCTCATGACTGCGAGAACCAAGATTGATGTCCATTCAGACATCTTATCCATGGAATTCGGTGACCAACTGGTCAAGTTCAACAATTTTAATGCCATGCGATACCCATGTAAGGATCACTCAGCATTCTCAATCCATGGTTATGAGGAAACTTCTAAGAGTCAATCGAACCCCAATCCACCATGTTCTTCATGTTCTAATGACAAAGGATGTTGTGAAATCTTCACCATGATTAACAAAGTCATAAATATTGAAGTTGTTGTGGACCTTTCATTCATAGACTATATCAATCTGGAGGATCGTGAAAACTCTTTTGAATCCCACATCATCTCTTATCTCTACTCATCCACCTTGTACAGTATTAATGAAAATTAATTCGAAGCAACTGAAGTACCTTATACCATTCCTGAGTTGTCTATCCCAAAAATGAATGATGGGACTGATCTAAAACCTCTTCCTAAACACATGAAATATGACTTCATTTTCCTTGATTACTCGTATCCTATCATTATCTCTACATCACATACTGAAACTGAAGATACCAAATTTTTTCAAGTGTCATAGTAAAACAAAAAGGCCATAGGGTGGACCGAAGATGACATACCAAGAATCAAATCTACCCTTTTCATGCATCCCATCCATCTTTAGGAGTCATAAAAACAAATAATTCAACCACAAAGAAAACTCTATACATTCATACATGAGGTCGTTAGGGAAGAGATCACCAAGATTATTCAAGCTGGTATTATCTACCAAATTTCGGATACCAAATGGGTTATTCCAATTCAAGTTGTACCTAAGAAGGGTGGGATAACTGTTGTCACAAATGAAAATGTAGAGGTAGTCACAACTCGAGTGAAGAACAAATGGTGTGTGTGCATCGACTATTGGAAATTTAATATTGAAACAATAAAAGATCACTACTCTCTTCCATTACTTTCTCAAATGCTGGAATGATTAGCTAGAAAGTCACACTATTTCATTCTTGATGGATACACCAGCTACTTACAAATCCCAATCTCACCTCAGGACCAAGAAAAGTCTACTTTCACATGCCCCATTAGAACATATTCATATAGGAGAATGCATTTTGGCCTTTGCAATGCTCCTGCAACATTTCAGAGATGTATGAAACGTATCTTTTCTGAATTCATTGAACACTACATGGATGTCTTCAGGGATGTCTTTACCATTTATGGTGAGTCATTTGAATCATGCTTGAATTCACTCTCTCTAGTCCTTGAAATGTGTGTCGAGTGCATCCTTTTATTATATTTTGAAAAATGTCACTTCATTGTTGTAAATGGGATTGTTCTAGGGAACCTGTGCGGCCTCTTGAGGTGGCGGAGTCGGCGAGGAGCCGATGGAGTTGGGGTGGTGGAGCCAATTGTGCGACGTCTTGAGGTGGCGGAGTCGGCGAGGAGCCGATGGAGATGGGTGGCAGAGCCACCTGCGTAGCCTCTTGAGGTGGCGGAGTTAGCGGGGAGCCGATGGAGATGGGTGGCGGAGCCACCTGCGTGGCCTCTTGAGGCAGCGGAGTCAGCAAGGAGCTAATGGAGTGGAGTGGCAGAGCCACCTGCGCGGCCTCTTGAGGCGGCGGAGTCAGCGAGGATCCGATGGAGATGGGTGGAAGAGCCACCTGCGTAGCCTCTTGAGGAGGCGGAGTTGGCGAGGAGCCGATGGAGATGGGTGGTGGAGCCACCTGCACAGCCTCATGAGGCGGCAGAGTCGGCGAGGAGCTGATGGAGTGGGGTGGCAGAGCCACCTGTTCGTCCTCTTGAGGTGGCAGAGTCGAAGAGGAGCTGATGGACTAGGGTGTTGGAGCCACCTGCGCGGCCTCTTGAGGCGGCAGAGTCGGTGACGATTTGATGGAGATGGGTGTCAGAGCCACCTTCGCGACCTATTGAGGCGGGAGAGTCAGCGAGGAACCGATGGAGCGGATTGGAGGAGCCACCTGCACAGCCTCTTGATGCGGAGATGTCGGCGAGGAGCCGATGGAGATGGGTGGCAGAGCCACCTGCGCGGCCTCTTGAGGTTGCGGAGTCGGTGATGAGCCGATCGAGTTGGGTGGTAGAGCCACCTGCGCGGCCTCTTGAGGCGGCGGATTCGGCGAGGAGCCGATGGACCATAGTCATCAAACACCAAATGTTACTCATCCTCTCACATTTAATGGGGAGGGGATTCACATGGGTGATGCCTCATGATTCCTGACACATTTGGTCTACACTCTATTGAAGGAGAAGAGATTCATGTTGGGTTCACCATTTCTGTTTTTGATGCTTTCCCCGGGGCGCGTGCATCCTTCTACGGAGGATGCGCTTCTGTTACCCCGCATTCCCTCTTTCCAATGGCGGGCGGCATCCACTCCTTGTTCAGGGACGTTTGATCCTTGATCGAAATGGGATGATGGGATGTGGGTTCTTCCTTCCATGGATTCCACCTCAGAACTCGTTACCTAGTCCGGGTCTCCCTCATAGATTTAATATGTTGTTCGTGAATCTCATTCTCAGGGCCATATCTTCATGGACGCCAGTTAATTACACTACTTCCGTCAAGACTTTCCATAGGGTCTTGACATGGTATAGACCTTTTGGTCGGAGTAGACGGAAACATCAGGCATGTCGGGGCATCTCTGGGTACGTGGACATAGGGGAACCTGTATTATTCCTCATAAGAGGGCATCTCAATGGTGTAGAACCTGAGGCATCCCATATCGGATGCAGGGAATCATATGCCATCTGAGGTTTTCCTCATCTTCCCATGTTTATCACGGGGAATTCCGCGAGTTTAACGTCTTGCGGAGACGGTTACGCCAAGGCCGTGTCTTCCAAGGTTTTCCTCAGGCATCTCATGTTTATCACGAGGTAGTCCGTGAGTTTAACGTCTTAAAGAGATGGTTACACCAAAGGCGTGTCATCCAAGGAATTTCTTCAGGAATCTCAAGTTTATCATGAGGTAGGCCACGAGTTTAACGTCTTGCGGAGACGGTTACGCAAAAGGTGATTCATCCAAGTTTTTCCTCAGGCATCTCATGTTTATCACGAGGTAGGCCGCGAGTTTAACGTCTTGTGGAGACGGTTAAGCAAAAGGTGTCTGATCCGAGGTTTTCTTCAGGCATCACATGTTTATCATGTGGTAGGACACGAGTTTAACGTCTTGAGGAGACGGAATGAGGGTGATCAGAACGTCCCATAGAGATGAATCAGATTGGCATATCCCAAGGAGAGAACACCTGGAAGATGGATGGATCAGAATGCCCAATGAGGACGGATCTGAGATGGTGCACTCCCTAGAGGGGATATGTCACACCGTAAGGGATGATCTGAACACCACTGTAGGCAGATCAGGGGATGTGCTCCCCAAGATGGGGGACACCATGGATTACCATTGGCTAGGATTGAACCTCTTGGAGGTTTCCTATGTACCCTATGTAGTGGCTAGGGATCAAAAACTGTGTAGTTCAAAGGGGTGATGAATCGGGGTGTACACAGAGGACAACAACCCAGAGACATGTTGTGGCTTATGCATGGATAGCGGCCCAGGTACTACTAGGAGCAGAGAGGAGGGTGGATGACATGATCCCACCGGGATGTGGCGGTCCGGGTGAGAATGAATATGGATGATGGATGGATGAACGGAGTAGAGGGGGAATGAAATGGGACTATCGCAAGGGCGATAGTGAATTTGGTCATGAGCCTCAGCGAGACCTCCTACATATCCTCGTGGTAGGGAATCAGAGTCCACGTATTTCAGGATGGTGTAGGTGAATCGACGTGAAGATGGACATTGGTCCGATGGATGTTGGGCTTGAACCTCATTAGGTTTCCTACGTACCATGCCTTGACATGGATCAAAGACCACGTAGTTCGGGTGGGTGCACTGGAGGACCGACGTGAATGTGGATCTTAGTCTGATGGGTGTTGTAACAACCCGAGAATTCATGTTTTGCGTAATGATATTTGACCATCTTTCTATAAAAAAGAAAATGAAAATAAATGAAAACCCGTAGCAACAAGCATGATTGAAATACTCCTTTATTACGAAACACCTTGACGATTACAACTCCCCTCGTTCAAAACATCACTAACCAAAGATCCCAACCAAGAACCCAATTACGACGATGGGAAGACTGCTTGGAACTACTAGGAGCCCGAGAATGCAGTAGGGATTTCGAGCATCCATCATAAGGAACATAAGTATGGATAAATCCACCGCGACCGTGCTCAGCACCAAGGGGATCACGCGAACCATCTTCCTTTATCTTCTTCGGTCACTTGGAGTAAGGGACACCCGAGACCAAACCCTTTTATAAGCACCCATATGACTGTTGGACCTCAAACGGCCACAAATCCGACCGTTGGTTTCCCAAAGAATCCAATGATCATTTTGACCGTTGGAAATAAAATGATCTGAATGATAAATGTGTAGTTTTGCTTTAATATTTTAAAATTACCTCACTGTTAATTATCTCTTGTTTTCCAAAATAAAAATTTTATTTTATGTTTCAAATGGAGAAAAATTAATATTATTGTCTTCTTCCACTATACATTTTGATTTGAACAATTAAACTTCTGTTTTTTTTTTCTAGTTATATCAAACCTAATGGATTTATTTTATGAGTTATATATATTTATATTTCATCAAATTAGATATATTATTTCTCGTATGATTTAACCTTTTATTAACTATTTTAGAAACTACGTCAAATTATGGTTTCTTTCACTTGTGTGTTTTTTGGTGATAATATTATCATCAAAACACTTTTATGTGTGGTAAAATATAGTTGCATTAAATAATGATAATTAATTATGGAAATTAGGGTAGTGAACTAGCAAAGGAAATTAAAAAATATATTTGTGTTATGTTTTTTATTACTCTATGTTCTTAATATTTGATTTTCATAATGAAATATTATGTAGTTAATAATTAAGGATTAATAATAATGAAAATATAATATTAATTATTTATGTTTTAAATATATATATATATATATGTATATACATATAATAAAACATTTTGATTAAATCAATATATAATTTTTTTTTATTAACCAATGATATATTTTAAATTAAAGTGGTTTAATAATAATAATATAAATTAGTTTTGATTAAATCAATTGACAAATTACTTTTATTAAAATTATGAATGTAAATTTAATAATTGATTTTAATAATGTTGTATTAAATTAATAATAATATTATTAATAAATCGATTTTATTTTTTAAGAAAAACCTGTAGAAAAACCGTGTTTTAAACCGCGGTGGAATTCCAGCCATCCGATCCGCTCCTCCTCTAATCTTGGTCGTCGTTTCTTTTTAATGCCGCATTATCCCCAGCCGTCCGATCACCCGGTTTAATCCCGACGGTAGGTTGTTTTTCGCGTTTTCCACCTCCGCTTCTTCTTCTTCCCCGCGTCTTTCTCTTCTTCTTATTTCTGTCGTTGTACCAGTAGCATAGGGCCCCGTTTTCTCCTCTAGGCCGGTGCGTAGCTCGGCTGTCTCCCTCTTCTCCGCAGTCGACACTGACCCCTCGCCTCGCCCGAAGTATTCCTCATCATCTTCTTCTTCATTTTTTAAGCTCCCTATTGCACCGAAGGCCGAAGGACCGGCTCCCTCGATCTCCTCGGCTTCTGGATCTAGTTTGATGCCTCGTCCTCTCCTCCTTCTCGTCGAGCAGGTAAGGGACAAACCAGTTCTAACGTTGGTTTTAAACTTTGGTCTTAATATAAATATATGCTTACCCGGGTAGTGTATATATATATATATTGGTGAAAAACCTCCATGTTTATTCCCTCGTACTTCGTTTTTTTCCTTATTTTCTTCTTCTCCTATCTAAGCCAAGTTAAGGATATGTTCTTTATTTTTGTGTTTATGAAAGCTTCGGTTTTCATTTAAACATATGTATACGTTATATATATATATGTATGTGCATACCATCTATATCATTTTTCCTTCGGTTTCTTTTACCTTGACTACATCCCCTCTCCAAGCAAGGAATGAATTCGGTTATAATTTTGGTTGGGTTTCTCTTTTACAAGAATCGGTTTTTATATGAATATGTATATATTTATATATACTTGGTATATAAATATATACTTTCAAACACACATATTATAGGATGATAAGCAGTATTTTCGCAATGTTTATACCCCATGATTTTTCTTTCCTACTATAAAATGGATATTTTAAGTTAATGGGTGAATATGCAAAATTGTGCACGTGAATGATGTATATTATTGTGGTATATACATACACGTATGTGTATATACCTCAATCTGAATTTAGAGACCATTTATACAATTTTTTATAAAGCATTACGAGGTTTATGGGTTAGTTGGACTTCAAATTCTTTCGTGAAACTGAGAACTTTCATTTATCACTGCTCGGGATAAATGAGGATTTTTGTGAAAATGGTTAACATGGACTCCTTGATTTTTTTGTTTTTACAAATGCATACATGTATCCATAAGTGTGTACTTATGTCTGTTTAATGTGCTAATAAAAGCGTTTTTATAAGACATTTTTGGGTAAAAACCCTCAATATCCATTTATCATTATAGGTGTAAACGACTATGTTTTAATTGGATACTATGTTGTTATGTAATGTTAAGTAATATGTTCATTCTCTTGAAACCCATGCTTTTAAATGCAAGGTAACTTGTTATGTGAATAGAGTTTTAGCATGCATGTCATCAGGTTCTTAATGTTTAAATGGTCCTCATGAATGAATAAGTATGTGAAAATGGGGTTTAATTAAGAATGCATGAAACCCTATGAATGAATGGCCATGTCAAGATATGTGAGGGATGTATAGGACTTACATGTGACGGGTACGCCCAGAATTATATAGCGCAACAAGAATGATGTGACGGGTGTGCCCAGAATTATATAGCGCTCCAATGCATTGGGTAAAGCAAGAGTCTCATGAGACGAACATGTGCGACGGTCTTGGCAGTTAGCCTTGGCTTGTACTAAAGAAACAGGGCGGGCGGTGAGCCTCGACCTCTTAAGTATGTTATACAGTCATGATGAAAAGTCATGACAAAGTCTAGGATTATACATTCCCGCTACATGTAATGATAAAGGTTAACCAGGGGTCTGTTCAACAAACAGGACAACCCCTAGTTGAAAGCTCCCAAGATCATGATAATGTACTCTATGTAACTAGAATTGCTTCTCATATGGTAAATTGATAGTTGAACTGCATTTTACTCATGAATCATGATATGCATGTTTTTCCTGCTTATCCATAGAATTCACTTAGAATAGAATTGACCTTGTTTTCATTTTACGCATTGTTTATATTGTGCACTCTGATCATGTTCATTTCAAGTACGTGCTTCTTTGTGCAAGTGGTTTTCAAAGAAAGATGGATTTCATGTTTTTAAGAGATGATAATGTTTTAGCAACGTATTATTTATTCTTCTCAAAAGGACTTATTTAAGAAAGGATTTTCTAAAAAAAATGGTTTTAAAACCCCTTACTGGGCATTTTTGCTCACCCTACGTTTTGTTTAAAATTTTTCAGGCACGGTTGATATTAATGAAGCTAATCAGAAGCAGCTGGTTTCCAAGAATCCTGATCCCCGCGATCCTCTATTATAATGAGACATGATATTTCATTTGTAATGATGTAATGTTAAGTATATCATGTCTCATTAAGCACCCCGGTTTTGGGGGTCGCTACAGTTGGTATCAGAGGATGGGTTCAGGAAACTCTGGAAAACCAGGTGATATAAATGTATTACTAAGACTAACTAAGTAAAAATGTTATAACTTTCAGATGGCCGATGTACCTACCAACCTTTTATCACTCCCCACTGAGGCTCTAGAGAACATTATATCTCTAGCTAGCCGTGAAAACTTCCTGAATTATGCCCAAATTCGCATGACTTGTAAGCACTTGTACGATGTGTCGAACTAATCTACGGTGCTCAGTCTCCACCGGGGAATGGGGATGGATTATCTCTTAATGATGATGACTCAGTTTCCCTCGTATGCACGTCGGGGAAGGTATCACGAAGGACTCTTCCGAGTGTTTACAGCTGGCGAGGAATTTGGTACAATGCTAGATAACCCTTTCCAAGAAGCTGCTGCTACCGGAGATCTTCGAGCAGCTTATCTGTGTCAGGTCCTGCACTACGGCTTCTGGGGCCAGTTAATGGACTTCGGAGCATTGGAAAATGAGTCCACTCGTGTGTCTCTTAGGAAAGAAGTGTACACTGATGTTTCCCAACTCCACACCCCTCACGCGAAACTCATGAGGCGATATAAATGTTCCCACGAGTTTAGTCCTGTATGTTCATCTTGTGTATGGTTTGTGGAGTAAGAGAGTTTCGCCTCTCTTTGTGGTGTCCATCTGGAAAACTCAGACTTTAATGTGTAAACATTCTTAATTAAAATGTTTATGATCTCTTCCTTATCAGTGTTTTTAAGTGACCTCTCTTGTTTATCTGTTCTTCCAGATGGAAGGTCAGATGAACCTCTCGTCTCTACCTGACGAGTTGGTAGAGGTTATCTTGATCAGAACTTTTATGGTGGACTTTCCCTCTTTTCTCCACCTATGAGGGTCCTGTCAACGTCTTCTGGACATAGAAAATAGTCTGGAAATTCTCCGCGCATGTCAGGAGAATGAACATGTGATCCACCTCCTTGCCACCACCCAGCTCCCCTAATATTGGCGAAGGGGGAGATACCATGAAGGGCTTTTTCAGTGTTTCTCTATGGCACGGAACTTCTCCGCCAGAGCTTGCTTTCTCATAGCAGCTCAGGACGGCCACCTCAGAGCCGCCTACATGTTCCAGATCATAAACTTCTTCCTTCTCAATCGCGTCGTACCCCTCGACTACCTCGAACGTGATGAAGTTCGAAGAGTTACTAGGGGATTCGTCCACTCGGACATCTCAGAGCTGTTTATTGCACGTGCTTCCCTGTGGAAGTCTGTGTATAGTGCCCATGAGCAGGAGTACAAGTCTTATTTCTCAAAGTATATCTGGTTCAGGGAAACAGCTGAGTTGTGTACCAGTTTAGGGGTTCGGTTAACCGAGCCATGCCTTTAGTTTTGGTAATGTTGTGCGACTGAGGTCTTTTTCTTGTCTTTTTATGAATAGAATTGCGAGGACGCAATTCTTTGAAGGGGTAGATGATGTAACAACCCGAGAATTCATGTTTTGCGTAATGATATTAGACCATATTTCTATAAAAAGAAAATGAAAATAAATGAAAACCCGTAGCAACAAGCATGAATGAAATACTCCTTTATTAAGAAACACCTTGACGATTACAACTCCCCTCGAACAAAACATCACTAACCAAAGAAACCAACCAAGAACCCTATTACGACGATGGAAAGACTACTTAGAACTACTAGGAGCCTGAGAATGCGGAAGGGATTTCGAGCATCCATCATAGGGAACATAAGTATGGCTGACGCCACCGCGACTGTGCTCAGCACCAAGGGGATCACGCGAACCATCTTCCTTTATCTTCTTCGGTCACTTGGAGTAAGGGACACCCAAGACCAAACCCTTTTATAAGCACCCATATGACCGTTGGACCTCAAACGGCCACAAATCCGACCGTTGGTTTCCCAAAGAATCCAATGATCATGTTGACCGTTGGAAATAAAATGATCCGAATGATAAATGTGTAGTTTTTCTTTAATATTTTAAAATGACCTCAATGTTAATTATCTCTTGTTTTCCAAAATAAGAATTTTATTTTATGTTTCAAATGGTGAAAAATTAATATTATTGTCTTCTTCCACTATACATTTTGATTTGAATAGTTAAACATCTGTTTTTTTTCTAGTTATATCAAACCTGATGGATTTCTTTTGTGAGTTACATATATTTATATTGCATCAAATTAGATATATTATTTCTCGTATGATTTAACCTTTTATTAACTATTTTAGAAACTACGTCAAATTATGGTTTCTTTCACTTGTGTGTTTCGTGGTGATAATATTTTCATCAACACAATTTTATGTGTGGTAAAATATAGTTGCATTAAATAATGATAATTAATTAAGGAAATTAGGGTAGTGAACTTGCAAAGGAAATTAAAATATATACTTGTGTTATGTTTTTATTACTCAATGTTCCTAATATTTGATTTTCATAATGAAATATTATGTAGTTAATAATTATGGATTAATAATAATGACAATATAATATTAATTATTGATGTTTTAAATATATATATATATATATGTATATACATATAATAAAACGTTTTGATTAAATCAATATATAATTTTTTTTATTAACCAATGATATATTTTAAATAAAAGTGGTTTAATAATAATAATATAAATTAGTTTTGATTAAATCAATTGACAAATGACTTTTATTAAAATAATGAATGTTAATTTAATAATTGAGTTTAATAATGTTGTATTTAATTAATAATAATATTATTAATAAAGCGATTTTATTTTTTAAGAAAAACCTGTAGAAAAACCGTGTTTTAAACCGCGGTGGAATTCCAGCCATCTGATCCGCTCCTCCTCTAATCTTGGCCGTCGTTTCTTTTTAATGTCGCATCATCCCCAGCCGTTCGATCACCCGGTTTAATCCCAGCCATAGGTTTTTTTTCTCGTTTTCCTCCTCCGCTTCTTCTTCTTCCCCGCGTCTTTCTCTTCTTCTTCTTTCTGTCGCTGTACCAGTAGCATAGGGCCCCATTTTCTCCTCTAGGCTGGTGCGTAGCTCGGCTGTCTCCCTCTTTTCCACTGTCGACACCGACCCCTCGCCTCGCCCGAACTCTTCCTCATCTTCTTCTTCTTCATTTTTTAAGCTCCCTGTTGCACCGAAGGCCGAAGGACCGGCTCCCTCGATCTCCTCGGCTTCTGGATCTAGTTAGCTACCTCGTCCTCTCCTCCTTCTCGTCGAGCAGGTAAGGGACAAACCAGTTCTAAAGTTAACTTTGGTCTTAATATAAATATAAGCTTACCCGGGTAGTGTGTGTGTATATATATATATATGGGTGAAAAACCTCCATGTTTATTCCCTCGTACTTCGTTTTTTTCCTTATTTTCTTCTTCTCCTATCCAAGCCAAGGTAAGGATCTGTTCTTTATTTTTGTGTTTATGAAAGCTTCATTTTTCATTTAAACATATGTATACTTTATATATATATGTATGTATGTGCATACCATCTATATCATTTTGCCTTCGGTTTCTTTTACCTTGACTGCATCCCCTCTCCAAGCAATGAAAGAATTCAGTTATAATTTAGGTTGGGTTTCTCTTTTACAATAATCGGGTTTTATATGAATATGTATATATTTATATATACTTGGTATATAAATATATACTTTCAAACACACATATTATAGGATGATAAGCAGTATTTTCTCAATGTTTATACCCCATGATTTTTCATTCCTACTATAAAATGGATATTTTAAGTAAATGGGTGAATAGGTAAAATTGTGCAGGTGAATGATGTATATTATTGTGGTATATACATACACGTATGTGTATATACCTCAATATGAATTTAGAGGCCATGTTTACAATTTTTTATAAAGCATTACGAGGTTTATGGGTTAGTTGGACTTCAAATTCTTTCGTGAAACTGAGAACATTCATTTATCACTGCTCGGGATAAATGAGGATTTTTGTGAAAATGGTTAACATGGACTCCTTGATTTTTTTGTTTTTACAAATGCATACATGTATCCATAAGTGTGTACTTAAGTCTGTTTAATGTGCTAATAAAAGACTTTTTATAAGACAGTTTTGGGTAAACACCCTCAATATCCATTTATCATTATTGGTGTAAACGACTATGATTTAATTGGATACTATGTTGTTATGTAATGTTAAGTAATATGTTCATTCTCTTGAAACCCATTCTTTTAAATGCAAGGTAACTTGTTATGTGAACGGATTTTTAGCATGCATGTCATCAGGTTCTTAATGTTTAAATGGTCCTCATGAATGAATAAGTATGTGAAAATGGGGTTCAATTAGGAATGCATGAAACCCTATGAATGAATGGCCATGTCAAGATATGTGAGGGATGTATAGGACTTACATGTGACGGGTGCGCCCAGAATTATATAGTGCAACAAGAATGATGTGACGGGTGCACCCGGAATTATATAGCGCTCCAATGCATTGGGTAAAGCAAGAGTCTCATGAGACGAACATGTGCGACGGTCTTGGCAGTTAGCCTTGGCTTGTGTTAAAGAAACAGGGCGGGCGGTGAGCCTCGACCTGTTAAGTATGTTATACGGTCATGATGAAAATTCATGACAAAGTCCAGGATTATACATTCCTTCTACATGTAATGAAAAAGGTTAACCAGGGGTCTGTTCAACTAACAGGACAACCCCTAGTTGAATGCTTCCAAGATCATGATTATGTACTCTATGTAACTAGAATTGCTTCTCATATGGTAAACTGATAGATGAACTGCATTTTACTCATGAACCATGATATGCATGTTTTTCCTGCTTAGCCATAGAATTCATTTAGAATAGAAGTAACCTTGTTTTCATTTTACGCATTGTTTATATTGTGCACTCTGATCATGTTCATTTCAAGTACGTGCTTCTTTGTGCAAGTGGTTTTCAAAGAAAGATGGATTTCATGTTTTTAAGAGATGATAATGTTTTAGCAACGTATTATTTATTCTTCTCAAAAGGACTTATTTAAAAAAGGATTTTCTAAAAAAAATGTTTTTAAAACCCCTTACTGGGCATTTTTGCTCACCCTACGTTTTGTTTAAAATTTTTCAGGCACGGTTGATATTAATGAAGCTAATCAAAAGCAGCTGGTTTCCCAGAATCCCGAGCCCCGTGATCCTCTGTTATAATGAGACATGATATTTCATTTGTAATGATTTAATGTTAAGTATATCATGTCTCATTAAGCACCCCAGTTTTGGGGGTCGCTACAGGTGTCGTCAGTAAACCGATGTGAAGGTGGACCATGGTCCGATGGTGGTGGGCTTGAACCTCGTGAGGCTTCCTACATACCTTGTATTGACACAGATCAAAGACCACATTGTTCAAATGTGGTGTGGAATACAGTTTAACGTCATGTGGGATGGGGGTGAATCGACGTGAATGGAGTCGAAACGACTGGGTCATGGGCTTGAACCTTATGGAGGCTTCCTACGTACCATGCCTTGACATGGAGCAAAGACCACGTAGTTCATCATAGTGTGTCGGTGAACCTATTCGAGTGAGGAACTTGGTCCAAATGGTGTGGGGAGTACACACGAGGCTGCCCAGGTGATGGTGGCCTGATGTGAAGAAGGTCAGAGTGACCAACAGGTGGTGGGCTTGCACCTCTGGGAGGCTTCCTATGTACCGTGCCTTGACATGCATCAAATAACTCGTAGTTCAAAGGGGCTTCGTCGGTGAACCGACGTGAATGTGAACCTAGGGGGTCTACAAGTGGTGGGCTTGAACCTCGTGAGGCATCCTACGTACCATGCCTTGACATGGATCAAAGTCCTCGTAGATCAAAAATAATGGAGGGTGTCAGCGAACCAACATGAAGAAAGGACCTGGTTCCAATGGGTGATGAGATTGAACCTTATGGAGGCTTCCTACGTACCATGCCTTGACATGGATCAATGTCTTCATAGTTTGGGTTGGTCACAATGGCTTGCCGTCAGACTGGAATGCAGTTTAACGTCATGCTGGACGAAGGTAGAACTCAACGTGGAGAAATGATGGGTGGGCTTGAACCACGTGGAGGCTTCCTACGTACCATGTCAGGACATGGATCAAAGACCTCGTAGTGTGGATTGGTGTGAAATTTAATGTCATGCGGGACATGGGAAAACAGTTTAAGGACATGCTGGACGGCGCCGCACACCTCCACATTGGCCCTCTCCAGTTGCAGTCCTTTCCATTCCCGCAAGGTGCATTAGCACCATGTCGCCTTACCTGCAAGTTCAACGAGGGTAAAAAAAAGCGGAGGAGGATACGCCGTGTTTGCGCGGTCTGATCTCCTCCCGTTAAGCCGATAACATGAGGCCAAAAGAATGATAATTCTCAATGACAACAAAGTGCAATTTTAATTAAATAAAATTGAACATAACCCCTACATCAACATAAGTTGTTGAACGATGAGCGTCGCGGAATAACGGCGTCGCGTGGTGGGGTTCCGTAAACATCGACTGAGAGCGTTCGAGGAGGAAGTGGTGTCTCCCTTCTATTGACGCAGAGAGAATATTGCATGGCGTGACATCATTGGTGAGTTCCCGCATCGGTGCCTCCTTCATTATCGTGGAGGAAGAAGAAGAGTGAAGAAACATTGTCGCTGAGTCGACGATTCTTGACGAAGTCTTGTCGTTCTTCATTGAGGATGAAGTTCTTCAAGAGATCATAGAGATCTCTTCCCAATATCCTCACACAACATGCCAACCTAATAAAATAAGGCCGCCCATTATTTTATTCTTTTTCCATTCCTTCCAAAAACTAAAAAATTCAAAATTGAGATCACATAATAAATTAATCTTGAGTTGTCAAATTAAATGGGGTGTTATGTTGGCAATATTAATGTGGAATATGAGAAGCCACATAATTAAAAACAAGAGAGGTTTAGAGGGGGTTTAATGGGATATGGGGAATGTGAAAAGATGTGGACTCGTGGTGGCCCCACCTCTCCTTTATCCTCTTAAGAGAATATAGCAACCTAGTGGGTCCCACCCCAACTTCCACACATAGTTTATAACCACATAGAAAAGAAATAAAATTGTAACACATATTTTATTTAACTCTTCAATTAATACACTTTTATTAAACAACTCCTCCCAAGAAAAATAACCTTCGTAAAATGTCCTCCTAAACAAAAACCGGCACTGCGGTTTCATAGGTGCCCTCAGATTTCAATTCGGAGCACCTGATCAAAAGTTAGAGAAACCCGCTCATCTGTTCACTGAATGTACCTGAGCTAAACTTTGGAAAATTATTATGGGAACACCGGGCCTTAGAATCAGGTGTCATTCGAAACTGCGTACTCTTAAAACCCCAAAGAAAATAAGAAAAAAATTTCCTTGAAATTTATGGGACTTTACACCACTTCTATTCAGACATCAATTCATTTCTCAATCATACCAGTTTCTATCGGATATTCATCAATAAATTCAGTAAAATTTCCCTCACACTCACTTGGTTGCTAAAAAATGATGCTTATTTCCATTTCAATGAGGATTGAAAGATATTTTTATTTGAACTCAAAACTGCTCTAACATCTGCCCCAATAATCCAACCCCCAGATTGGTCATTACCCTTTTAGTTGATGTGTGATGCTTCTGATAGAGCCTTTGGGGATGTTCTTGGTAAAAGAAGAGAAAATAATCCTCATGAATTATATTATGCCTCAAAAACATAGGATGAAACTCAATATCACTACACTATCACTGATAAAGAACATTTACCAGTGGTTTTTGACTATGATAAATTCCGGCCCTATCTCTTAGGTGCCAAAATCATCATCTTCACAGTCCATTCTACTATAAAGTTCTTACTCAAGAAAAATGATTCCAAACTGAGGCTAATAAGATGTATCATAATTCACCAAGAGTTTGAACATGATATTTAAGATAGACCATAAAAATAAAACCATGTGGCTGATTACTTGAGTAGATTTTCTAATTCTTCTCATTCTGAAATCATTGATCCTAAATTCCCCACTGAGCACCATTCATCACTCACTAAAAAATACCATGGTATTCCCCAATTGTAAATTAATTGGTTTCTAGGGTTTTTCTGGAAAATTTACAAAAGAAAAAAAAATTATTTGAAAAGTGATTCAAAATTAAATTTTTGGGAAGAAAAAAAACATTGGAAAACTAGGTATGACATGGTAATAAAGATATGTGTTGATGAAAATGAACATTGTTCCATATTAGAATTTTTTCACTCACTTCCTGGAGGTGGCCACTTTGGACCACAAAGGACCTCCCGAAAGGTCCTAGACTTTGGATTATTCTAGCCTTCACTCTTCAAGGACTCACATGAGTTTTTTCAATCATGTCCCAATTGCAAAAAGATTGGCACAATTTCAACGAGATATGAAATTCCCCAAAATACTTTAATTTTTTGTGAGATCTTCAATTTTTGGGCTATCAATTTCATGGGACCATTTCCCCCTTCCAATGGATTTTCATACATTTGTCTTGCAGTTGATTATGTTTCTAGGTTGGTTGTGGCCAAACCCACTAGAAATAATGATTTATATACTGTTAGTGAGTTCCAAAATACACACATATTCCATAGATTTGGCACACCTCGTGCCTCGATTAGTGACTTAGGAACCCATTTTTGTAATAAAACCTTGGAAAATCTTTTGAAAAATAATGGGGTTGTACATAAATCATAAATGGAATATCACCCCCAAATAAATGTAATGTGAGATCATTCTAATAGAGAAGAGAAAAGTGTGTTTGAGAGAATTGTGAAACCCACCCGAAAAGACTAGCCAGAAAGACTTGGTGAAGCACTTATGGCTTAATGAACTCCCTATAAAACAACCATTGGGATGTATCCTTATAGGATATTTTTTGGTAAAGCATGTCATTTACCAATTGAAATCCTAAATAAGTCATTTTGGGATGTAAAAACATGTAATTTTGATTGTGAAAAATCTGGTGAAGAATGATTGTTGCAATTGGATGAACTAGAGGAGCTTCGACTTGATTTTTATGAGAATTCTAATCTCTACAAAGAAAGATCCAAGGCACTCCATGATAAACACAATCTGAGAAAGGTATTTCATGATGGTGAAGAGGAAATTAACTTCAATACTCAATTTTGGATTCACCCAGGTATGCTTAATTCTTGTTGGGAAGGTCCTTTTGTTAATACTAATGTTTACCCATTGGGTGTAGTGCAAGTCTATGACCCATATTCCCAAAGGATATTCACGGTTAATGGACATCGGTTAAAGAATCACCATGGCTGGATGTGCAATCATGGAACCACCTCTACTTCTACTGGATCCCCAACTTCTCCAGTCGACCTACCTCTAGATGGAGATGGAAACCCTCCAAATTCAAACTAGGGGAACCTATTTTCCTTTAACTCTCTCTCTATCTCTTCCTCTCTCTAACTCTTTCTTATTCTTCCCATCTCTTTCATTTTTTACCACATTCATTATCAAAAAATTTATTTATCAATTCCTATTTTGTGTCGGTGTATCTTTATTAAAAACTAAAAAAACCTAATCAAAAAAAGAACCCTTAAAATATATATATATACAAACAAATCAAGATTCATGATTACTCGCCTTCAAATTTTTCAATTTTGTCCAACCATTTTGGGGCGTTAACATACATTTGTTTACCTCAGATTTATTTTATTTTCATTGTTACATTGGATAATAAATTTTGTGTCAAAATTAAAAAATTATGAATTATCAGTTATTGATTTGGAAAATGACATTTCCCACCCATGAGGAACAACATTGGATTTTATGTAAGGGCTACCTATGGCCATCTTTTAAAAATTTGTGCTTTCAACACCATTTGTGAGTCTTGAGTTTATGGACCTTCGAGCTTAATTTTATACATTAGTGTGCATTAATTTGATAGAGGCATTTTTTTAACCACATGAGAATCAAAATATACAAATAGCCTCCTATTTCCGTTAAATTAATCCTACTTTTGAAATCCCCTTAGGGCCTATGAAAACCTTTTCTTTGATATACACATTACAAGCCCAATAACTTTTCCCAACCAATATCAACATGTATTTTTATTGCATAATTTTTTGAAATTTAAGTGTGGGGGGATGGATTTCATTATGGGTACCCTTTGTTGATTTCACCATGTTGTTATATTCTCGAGGGAAAGCATTCATTTTAGTGAGGGGGAGAGGTTCTAATTTATTGTGTTTTGTGGAATGTAATGTACTTTAATTTATGTAATTTTGTAGATTTTATTGACAAGTGTTCAAAAAATAAAAAAATCAAAAAAATCGCAAAAAAAAAAGAACAAACAAATGATTGGCTTATTTATTGGGTAGGTCAAAAATCAATCTTACTCAACCTTTTTTCTTGTTATCACTATTACAATTAGTTTTGTGAGGAGATCTATCATGGGTTGGGATATGAGTGTGAGGTCTTTTCCATGTTTATCATTCGAAAAAAAGAAAAAAAAGGAAAAAAGAACACATGAATTATATACATATGTCATTGGGAGAAGTTTTGTGGTTTGTAAATATTTTATCATTTCATTCCCTTCCAATTTTCATCCTATATTGTATCTTTCATCACACAATCATTCCCCTATAGAGTATTTGTTTTCATTTCCTTCCATGTTTTATTTCAAAAAAAAATGTGCATTGGTTTTTCTATATTAGTGTTTTACCCCTCTTATTCTATCCCTTATACATTATTTTCCTACAGTACCATAGCCACAAAAAACCGCTTAAAAAGACCTCTTAATTCTATTTCACTTTTGATAGGGATTGGAAGCTGAGAGCTATTTCAAACTCTATGATTTTCACTATAGGTTTGTGAAAGAGTGAACCTCCACAATTTAATTTTATCCTCTTGAGAGGTGTGAGTTTTGAGTGTCAACATTTTCCATTTCTAAATTTTATCTTAAAAATGTATTGGTTTTGGAAATTTTTTTCTGTAACTACTTGTGGTGGAATTCAAAATGGATGAGTGAACTAGTCTAAACCTCCCCTGATTGGAGAAAACAAAATTTTAATATCTTTTGGTGAGTGAAAATGATTTTGTTATGTTTTTATATTTGTTGCACATGAAGACATGCACAAGATTATGTGTGGGGGAGTAGATATTATTAATATTTTGAGGACTTATTATATACCTCCTTTACTTATTTTATATGAAATGTTCATAAATTGTGTGAAATATTAATATCTTAATACTAAGTATAATTTTTGAACATTTTTAGAAGTAGTCCAATTGAGTATGTTTACTATTTTATTAATAACTCTCCCGATATTTCACCAATTATGCTGGTTCTTGTTTTTTAGGATTCTTAATTAAATATACAAAATTTAATTTGAAGTGATCATGGGGCAATTCTGCCATTTGATGGATCACATGGACCTCACAAGTTGACCCAATGAATTTGTGAAGAAAATGGACCAGCCATGATGATTGAGATACTGGTCAAAATCCCAAATATCAAATTTTATGAAACTCTACCATATGTTTTTGATTATCCAAAAAAATCATGGATTAAAATTTCAGGACCCAACACTAATAAAATGGGGCCCAAATGAAGCTTTGAAGTCTAGAACACCATTCTGGCCAGGAATTAAAATCCGGACACAATTCCTGACATATCATATGATGTAATCATCAAATCGAGCTGAGCTTTTTGTAGTGAGAAAGAGGAGATATAGGAGGATGTATTTTTTGAATAAATTATTCGAATTTGATTTCATATTCCTATTCAAAAACCCTTTCATATTTTGGGCTTCAAAAATATTGGATTGAAATGGACATATTAAATTGGTTTAATCAACCAGCCATCACTTTGGATCCATTGGTCCAAATGACTCCAAATTTTGAGAGGGTCGGACAACATTATTCTCTAAAAAGTGGAAGAAAAATATATCTTGAGATTTGGATGTATGAATATCCAACATGGCAATGCAAGTGGAGGTAAATATTGGAAATGAAAAAAGTCCACTTCCATGGGCTATAAATGCATCCCCCTTCTCTTTTTCAAAGGGGTTGGAATTTCAAAAGATAGGAGAACAAATTTGCACAACCAAAGCCTTTCCAAAGGCTTGGTAGGACCATCCATACTCAATTTTTTAATTTAAATACTCATCCTCCTCTATTTGTTTCCTTTCAATTTTGGGTTGTTCTTCGTTTATAATCTTGTAAGATTGTGTTTTTTAATCCAGTTTTAATTCAATTTTCATCTTCAATATATCTTATTCTAATCCACCTTATATAGATTAATTTTAATGTTATTAACATAGTTTATATATATTTTTATCTATTTCCATTCTTTTGATTCCCCAATTAATCGGAAGTCCATTTTTTTAATTCTCATCATTGTTCGTGTGTGTGTTTTCGACACACCACTCTTTTTCATATCCTTTTTTTCTTATATTATTAATTTATCATCATAATCATTATAAACATACTACTAAACACCCAAATGGATGAGTAAATATTTCATTGAGGTGAGTAAAATTTTAGGTATGTTAATTGATTGAGAGTATTTTTTCGATGAGTAATCATTAATTTAACATTGTGTATGTATGACTTAACATGCCATGGATTGATGACATATTTTGTTTAATATGCAGTTTACAAGGATTATTGGAACCATAAATACACTTCCGTAAACAAGTAATGGTAATGATTAGAACCCAATGTTATATTAAGACTCAGATTAAAGCCTTAACACATAGTAATTTTAATCAACGTTATCTTGTGAAGTGGGTGTAAATTTAGATGAAATATATAGCAAAGATCAAGGATATCACAAGCATAACTCCCTAATAATGAACTCACCCCAATCATTATAAATTTGTTAAATCAATTATAGTCAATCAATTATTTCAATTAATCTCTGCAAACAAACCCCCTAATCATAATACAATCAACTAAAAACAAATGACTATTACAAAGTATCATCACCGAGGATTTGACCCGAGTGCTGCTATACACATTAGAAGATCACTGAAACTTTTACCGGTCGATAGGCGACAATCGGCCATGTGTTTCAGGAAACTAAGACAACGATATTTCTTTGTGGGAAATGTAGAAGAGTAAATTCGGGAAATTGATTTCTCACATAATGAATTTCATGGAAAGAGACCCAAAGAATGTTGTGAAGAGAACACATAACATGAATATGGAGTTTCAGTTACTGCTTCCCCCATCATTTTCTAGAGAGGGTAGAAATAAGGTATTTGTGTTATGTATTGAGTCTATCCAGACTATATATGACCATTTGGAGACTTCTAATGATATTATGGTCAATCTCGATGCTTATTTGCTATGGGAATTAGTAAAATGTGGGTAGATGTTCCGAGTATGACATGATCAGATGATAGTATGTTATGGAAGGGAATATTTGCAACTTTCTTAGATAAATTATATATTTACATGATTTGGAAGGGGATATTAGTTGTGTTCATAAAGCTAGCTCAGGGGAATATGGATCTAATGGAGTATTTTTTATGCTTTAAATATTTTTTGTGCTTTTTTCTAAAATTGGTACGCAATGGGGATATATTTGAAAAACAATTTACAGAAGGGTATAAGAGTGAAATTATTATCTTGGTGGATGTCTTCATGATAGATACGTTCAGAAATGTGGTGAATCAATATCACATAGCCAAGGGGGACTTGAAGATGGATTCTAGTTTAAAAAGGTGGCTTCTTCTTGATGTTTAGAAGGTACATATTCTGAATGCAAGAAGTTTCATTATGATATCTTTAGCAAATTATGTATAAAATTGTGTCAAAACAAAATATTCTATTTCATATGTCCATTATCTAGTGATTAACCACCTATGATGTAGGACATTGCACTTTCATCGACACATTCTCTAACCACTTGAAGATTGTAGATCATGATTCACATTGTGTTGTCATGAACCAAAAGGAATACCAAGGTAAGATAATAACAAAGGTTATATAAAATTATCTAATTGGCATGGATAATCCCAAAGAGTAGTTGAATATCACCTGAAATATTATAAATTGAATGTGGAAATAGGTTTACCAAAAAAAATGTTGAAGCAATTAAAAACGTTAATATGCATACATGAAAAATGAAAATAGAGGTAGTGATGATGAATAAAAACAAGTATAAAAACTCAATGTAAAATAGAAACGTACCAGAAAATAGAATAAAAAACCTTTTTCCTAATAGACACAACACTCCATGTCCTTGGATCAACAACGATAACCCCTCCAAGTGGGGTTTTAACCCTAATCTGATACAGACATATATATTATGTAAACACCCAAAGTAACAACTTGGTTGTGAGAAAATGTTCTTGTATTGCCACATCATGGATTATATAAGTGGTTCAAACATTTAATTAACTAATAAAGATCATTAAATATTAAAATAAATAGGTTTTCCATTTCGAATTCATATTTAAAAAATTCATTTATATTATTAAACATAATGAAAATACAATAATCAAATGGATTATCTGAAATTTATATAAAAATGATTTTATAAATATAAAATTAAATAAAAGCAGTTTGACCTCATTTTCATGCAATTATATCGAATAAATATAAAAGAATCAGTTACATGGTCAACTACAAAGAAGAATTATAGTTGTGGGCTATGGGATCATCACAAATACAAGTAAAAATTACAACAATGTATACAAGAATCCCTCAGACTATCGAGAAAAGACTCATCAATGTTTTTCTATAGAAAAACATGTCGAAAAATAATGTTTTATCATTGATCTAATACGTATATCTAGTTCCACGAAATTCCCATCCAAGTTTGTTTTTCATAAATAATACAATAACTACTTCATCATTATTGTTCTATATTACAAATCAATAATGGTAAATTAAAATTTGGAAACCATAATAAAAAATTAAATCCCATTCTCCCATTTAAAATATGGATGTTTTCCATAAAAAAACCTAAAATGGGATTTTAATCATCACATGCCTATTTCCAGGATAAAACCCAAAGGATCCTATCAAAAACATTTAATCCATTTTTCAAAAATAATATTTTAAAATAAATTGAAAATTAAATAAAAAATACACATCCATAATGTAAATATTAAAAAACTTTTATCAAATTCAAAATAACCAACAAATTCAATGCAATTGGATGTTTTTTTACTAATTTCATCGAAAACTACCATTTATATAACCAAATCACCAAATTAAATGGAATTTGGTTTTTAATTGATAAAATTTTATATGAATTAAATTCCACACATTCAATGAAATAAATTTAATCAAATCAATTAATTTTTGGTTAATTAAATTGTAAAATCAAAACGTAACCACCTACATTTTCCATGGAAACAGAAATGCCCAAAATGGAACTCAATAACAATAAAAAAGGTCAAGAGGATATAGGAAATCTGCCAACAAATATGAAAAATATAGAGATTTTATCGAACTCACTCTATGGAAGAAAAGAGAAAGTGATGATGATGCGGGGAGAATTCTTACCAGTAATGTCACTCTGTATCCGAAAAAGTGATAAACTACTAAAATAAATGACGAAAATGGGTTTTAGGGATCCAAATTTGTCTGAGAATGGCTATTGGGTCACAAAATATTAATTACATGGATGATGAAATTTACTTTTCATCCATAATTGTTATTAAATAATATCCGGGACATTTTAAATTTTGTAACACAATTACACATCATGTAATTAAAAAAAATCTCAATAGCATAGAAAAAAATATTCCTTTGTTTGAAGGGGTTTATTATTATTTTAGAATCTACATGTCATGTAACCACATTAGACGATATCTAAATCCATAGATTAGTTAAAAATAAACTGTTTTCATTCCATGAATCCAACAAATCTATGACATTACAATGATATATATCCTGCCAATTCCTTCTCGGCCTCACCTAGATAGTTTGAATAGAATACCATGATAATAATGAAAACATACATTCTAGAAATGTAATTGAATGTTACAAGTTACCCACCATAAAAATTTTATATCCACACAAAGCCTATTACGAACCATCCATATTGAAAATGTGAGGCGTCTTCTCTGTTATCACTATTTCATCATCCCATGTCTCATGATAATAAAAAATCTTTTTTCCTACCACAAAAACAGATGGCATGTCCCTCCCATTAATATACATGATTTTATAAAAAAAATCCATACTAGGCGGTTATTCGTGCATTAATAAACATTACCATTGATATCAACCCAGCTTAGAACATATGATGGGTCGACTAGAAACATTCTCAGTTGTGATACATCAAAAAAGTTCTGTATTGAAGTATGCTATGGTGGGTGTTCTAAATGATAAGAAACATTCCCAACCTTCTTAACAACCTCAAAATGTCCAAAAAAACACTAATCAAGCTTCTCTTTCCTCCCAATCCAATAGTGAACCAATTAGGTTGAAACATTCAAGAACACATATTCATAAAGATATAATTCCAATGACCTATGATATCGATCAACATAAGACTTATATGAGATCAATTTTTTCAATATTATCACAAGAATAAATTAAATAATTATTATCATCTTGTGGACCAACCATAGTCAAACTAGTGAAATTTCAACATAATATTAGAAACACAACAAATATCTTTTCGGCCAACAATACAAGGCCTCAAAAGAATGTATTCTTATCCTAGACTAGTAAATAATGTTTTTAAAAAACTCAACCCTCCCAAAATGATCAATCTATACTCTATAAAACTTAAGACGATAAGTGCAGATCATATCCTAATGAATCAAAATTGCTCATTCTATTTCAAAATCTGACTGAGGAAGTAATTTCTTACACAAAAGTACATGAGAACCCAATTCTACTTGATGTCCTCTCTGTAAATGATAAGTAAATTGGGGATCACATTAAGATGTTATAAAAAAGGACAATGTTGAAAAGAATAATCTATTTCACATAAAGATGTCCCAACTTTTGAATATTGGTTTTATAATTAAAGGGTATAATTATTACTGAATTAGTATGACCTTTGATCACAACCCAAATGAAATTCATCTTTCATTGAATACCTGGAAACCTAACCACAAATTAAATAGATATTGCATCCCTCATTCATGTAGGGACTTGAAGTAATTGATGAAATCCTAATGGTATCACGTTAGTATGATTAACTAGTTAGAATCTATAACTGTGATAAAAATCATCAGTAATGCCTAATATCATGCTTATCCACATAAATTGACACTACATGTCATATATAAACATTATGGCTCTTGGGTGCAATTCTCATTGGGAATTATTTAAATCTACCATAACATCATTGCATAACCTAATGGCACAAAAAATCTATTATCATACCATATAATTCTATCTATGTAGAAAAAACACTCAATAACTATCTCCACACAATAAATATAGTATTCAATTCCATAGAACTCATCATAAAGTTGTTGTTCCAATATATTCAATTCATGAATAGTGGAATTCAATTGAACATTGTCCAAAAAAAACTCAACCCATATTTCTTGGACTCCAATATGTACATGTGAAAAGTTATCCATAAAATTATTCTCTTCTAATGATTCCTTCACTAATTGGGTTGGAAGATAACTACCCACATAATCTAAAATGAAATTCATGTTCCCCATGGTATAGATGATGTTGAAATTGAAATATTGTACATATTACACTCAATGCCTCAGACTATGATTAAGGTGTTTTGTGAGAAGATATAACTCAATATCTTATGGTATTAGAACACTTCAAAATATTCTCTATAATGGTGATTCCACGGACTATTAAGCATTTTAATCATTGCATTGTGTTCAAGTTTTTTTTTAGGATAATTCATTTCACATGGCCTATGATGGAGAGATCCAAAGGAAACAAACTGATCCCATTATATAATAGTGCAACACAAACCTGAACCTAATGCATCATAGAATACCATATAGACCTACTAGGACTCAGGAGGAGTCATCACCAGAGAAGTATTCAAATTTAGATTTAAATAATCAAATGAACTCTATCATATCACATCTCAACTGATCATCAATCCTTTTTGATGTTAGAGTAATCATTGGATAATAAATCTTTAATAATTCCTTAATAAATTAGCGATAATACCCAACTTCACCCAAGAATCTGTGAAACTTATAGATATTTTTATTTTTCCCCCACGTAATATTTTCCTTCAACTTCATATGATCAAATAATTTACCTTTTCCATACAAAACATGTCCAAAGAACATCATATTCTAAATCTATATGTCACATTTTGAAAACATGGCATAAAGTATGAGTCTTCTGAATAAGCTCAAAAAAATTCTTAGATGATGGACATGATCCTCCTTAGATATAGAGTAAAAAAATATGTAATCCAAAAATAATACCAAAAATGTATAAATATACTCAGTTATATCCTATCCATTTAAACTGTATGTTCATTGGTTTGACACAAGTGAATTACATGGTAATTAATATGGCCTTACCTAATCCAAAAGGTGGTTTTCTGAACATCTGATTTTTTATCTCAACTGATTTAAACCCAACAAAAGATAAATAATTGAGAACCACTTATCTCATTCAACTGATCGAACAAATCATCAATACAATGAAATGAGAAAATATTCTTATTTAGATGACACACCCAAGAATAAAAATACTTTCTCTAGAAGATCATCAAACTATGTCTTCAGCACTTCTATTTTTATTAGAGCCATTTGGTCAGAGTGAATAAAAACATTTTGATTCCCATGCACTAAATCAATAGAAAACATTAACATTATTACTAATGTAATATTATTGGAGTCATCGGGAAAAAATTAAAAAAATCGATGAAAAAATCTTGGAGATCACAACTAAAATATTCCAACACAAAAACAAGTTACAAACAAATATCACTTTTCCCAATTCTAGATAATTAGGTCTGGATCTACTCCACCTTTAATCATGTTCTCCTTTAACTTTATGATATACACCATCATCTTTAGTGTAGGAAACCCTTCAAATAACAATAAATTTGGGCATTATTATCAATAATCCAATCTATCCCAAATATAACTTCAAGAAAATTCATGTTAGGAACCAAAAAACTCATTTATAGTTTGGCATATGATTGAATGAAAATAAAGTGGGGATATTGATAACCCTATCTCTCATTGTATATAGTGGTGTAATAATATTAATTAAATAAGACAAATTTTCTATAAATATATTTACAAAATTAATAATTCATGATGAAATAAATGAATGACATGGAATAGTATCAATTAATTCATTAAATAATGATGGAGCTATAGTGATGGTACCTCTCATAGTTACTAGATCCCTATCCACTTCTCTTGAATATTCCACTGGGTAATTAATATTCATTATAGATTCATGCTTTTAATACCCTTTTAAACAATGCGCTGGTATTTTCCCATACTTTTAGGATGAGCTAATCATATTGTTACACTATGAGGGGTTGAGTAGAAATAGAAGAACAAGTGTAGGTCACACAAGAATCCACATGATTCAAAAATTATAGGTACCATATTGAGACCCTACTATGAATTCCTTGGTTTTCAAAATAGGTAACAAATAAAAGGACCTCTTCTTAGAACTACAGGAGTTTTATAAAAACCCTACTGTTGAGAAACATAACAAGGATCGAGACATGTACACTTTACATTTAAGAAACTTTAACTACCACGGTGATTGATGAAACTCCTAAAATCCACCACATTCTATCAATTTCTTCTTCTATAGATACTCAATTTTTCCCTTGTATCAAATTGAAATATTTATGTATATATATCTAGAGCTGGTCACTGAGTCAGCGTGCGATTCTAAGACATGGTGTGCCTTGAATTAATCTATATAAGATATTAAAAATATTTTATAATTTTCATGCATTATATATAAATTTAAATAGTATAACACTTCAACAATTAATCATATTTGTTATCCAGGACCGCAGTATAGTACAAAACCTGGTGTTTACCATAGGCATTAAAAAATGGGTTGCTGAAAAATGTTTACACCCCTCGCTCATTGGTGGTGTGTTTAGGTGGATTAAATAATTAGATTAAATTAATTCATTTATCCTGTTTATATATTTTATAAAAATATAATTATAGATAATTTACCAAGGTTGTATCATAATTATGAAAACATCGGTGGGGCACTCCCTTACTCATTCCTCTAGAGAATCATGATCGATCAATGATGAATATACTGAATCAGGTAAAATCGATATTTAATGCATGTAGTAGCTCCTTTCAATTGATCCATAGTATTTGTATGAAAAGTTTTTTGTTTTTCATCACATTGGATGAAATTATTTACTAGATCATTCTTCCTTCACTAGTAGAAAAATTGTTTTTAACGTCGTATGTTTAACGTCGGTTTTAAGAGACCGATGTTAGAAGACCCTTTTTGGCATCGGTTCTCCAAATAACCAATGCCAAAGATTAAAAAAAATTAGATAATTTCCCAATATTCAATTTGACATGTCTTTTAGTGAAAACGGACTTGCGGATAAATAGTTTTGGACGTCATAAGTTGGAGATTATATGATTTGATATTCGGCGTCAGGTTTTTTAATAACCAATGTTAAAAGAACCTTTTTTGTGTCAGTTTTTCAAAAACCTGATGCCAATGATCACAAAAAAAAATTTATATAATTTCCCAAGATTCAATTTCACTATTCATGGAGTGAAAACGGACTTACAGATCAAAACTTATGTGACTCAGAAGTTGGAGATTATATGATTTGATTTTTGGCATCAGTTTCTTTCAATAAACAACATTAAAAGACACTTTTTTCCTCGGTTTTACAAAAAACCATTGCAAAATATCACAATAAAATATTTATATAATTTCCCAAGAATTTGACAGGTCATGAAGTGAAAATGTACTTATGGATCAAATGTTATGGGTGTCAGAAGTTGTAGATTATATTACTTGATTTTTGGCATCTATTTTTTTTCAATAGCTGACGTTAAAAGACCTTTTTTCATCAGTTTTACAAAAAACCGATGCCAAAGATCAAAATAAATGTTTTAGATAATTTCTGAAGAATCAATTTTATAGGTTGTGGACTGAAAACGGACATATAGATCAAAAGTTATGGATGTTTTAAGTTTAAGATTATATGAATGGATTTTTGGCGTCATATTTTTTAAATAACTAACGTTAAAAGACCCTTTTTGGAATCGCTTTTTCAAATAACAGATGCCAATGATCAAAAAAAGTTTTATATAGTTTTCCAAGATTTAATTTGACAGGTTATGGGTCAAATATAGACTTAAGGTTCAAAAGTTATGGGCGTCGGAATTTGGAGATTATATGATTGGATTTTTGGCGTCAGTTTTTTTCAATAACTGACGTTAAAAGTCATTTTTTGGTATTGGTTTTACAAATATACAATTCTAAAAGTCACTTTTTTGCATCGTTTTCTCAAAAACTAATGTTAATACCCTAGAATGAGAATATGTTTTGCATTATTTATATATTTAACCGACATTAAAAGTAAAATTTCTTATACGTGGCTTCAATATTTTAATTTTTTCCCAATGCACGTTCTTATTTTCAAAATCCCGCTCAAATTTTCTTGAATCGCCTCTATAGAAATTTTCATTTACACTATATAAAATTCCATCCTCTCTCTTTCAAAATTTTGACATCTTTGATACAATCAATATTTCAAATATTATTCAATCGATAATTTGTACATGGTATTTATTTTCATCATTTAATTTCATTATTATTGTTTACCTTATCACTAAAAATCCTATTATTTTTATAATGATGATGAAGGATTCATCTAATCTAGATACAAAGACAAATCTTATGCATAAGATTCATTAGTTGTTGTGAATTTTTTTAATCACTCACTATTTTCATTACCGGGTGTGTTCTCCCTTAAAACGAAGTGAAATAATGATAAACAACAAATCAATTCAAATGGTCCAATAAAATAATTAAAGATAGATTCAATCGTTAATTATATTTTTTTTATTCATTTGGCATATAAATTTTGGTTTTTTTCGATGTATTCTTTGAAGAAAGTTTTATCGATCGACCCATAAAGAGGTACAACTTACGGTGACCATAACTTCTGATCTGTAAGTCCTTTTTACCTCCATAACCAATAAAATCAAAGATTGTGAGACAATCAATATTCCAATATTCAGAGTTTCGAGGTTTTGACATCGATTTTTTTGAAAACCGGCAGGGAAAATATTTTTTTTGGAAAACATATTTTTCGTGTCGGTTTTTATCAAAATCCGAAGTGAAGACTCATGTAGAATCCAGATTTAAACGTCAGTTTTCTAAAAAACCGACGCCAATGAACCCCAAGGTCAGTGTCGGTTTATATATAAACCGATGCCAACGATCCCCAAGGCCCTGAAATTTGAGGTCTTTTTTTATATAAAACAACTCCAAAGACCCTCATGGTGACGATTTTTTATGTCGGCTTATTAAAAGTGACGTTGAAACATATATTTTTTACATCGCCTTTATTGACGTCAGTTATAAACTGATGTGGAAATACCTTTTTTCACTATTGATTGTTATATCAATGGGTTGAGTTCCCCACGCATTTTCCAAACTACTGTTTAATTTATTTTTTATTTTTTCATCTTACCTTGGATGTTCATTCAGGATTACTGGACTCGAAATAATGTAAAAAACATTTACAATCTTTATGGTGATTTTTTTGTTATTCACCTGTTGTATCCCCATGATTCTGGATTGAAATTTCATGGAGGTGTCGATCTTAATCGACCCATTGATCAATAGATGATCGATAAAAAACAACAATTTATTATGTGAAGCATGTAAGTATTATTTTTAAAAAGAAATATTTCTCTGTTTAGAGAATATATTGGGGAAAAATAGGTGTGTGGTAGCACGTATAATGATCGATGAAATCCTAATGGTGAGCGGAAGAAAATAAATGATGAGCAATGACCAACATATTCATTCCACATATAAATAAAAAATTTACATTTCATTTCATGGTGGAATTTATGGAGGTAAATCCTAATTAATCTCACAACACTTGATCTATTATTTTAATGGAAAACCCTACTACTGTTGTCTTCTAGGATGAATACATGTTGTGTATCCCCATGTACAGTAGTTCTAGTGTTTTGGAAAAATATTGTGTTGTAAGAAATGTAACTTGCACTAACAATAATTGTAACCTATATTGGTGGGATTACCCTTGAAGTGGATCACATAAGATTAATTCCATTTATAAATACACATAACACACAACTTGACCGCATAAGTGATATTTTATGTGTCCTGAAAAATTGTGTTCCAAAGTACAAGGGAACATGGTATGAGTATACATTCACTACCTAAATTGCATGGCCCCATACACAGATAGGTTGGACATGTTGTGTTGTCCACATATACATCATTTACAACTACAAGGTTGGGATATGTGTGTCGGTCAATGACCCAACCAGGATATGGAGTGGGACAACACACTATGTGTTTCCCCAAACACGTTATGTTCACATTGATCACTTTCGAGCAAACATCCATCATTCGTATCTCCTTATTTTGATCTCATGTATCCTATCCATATTATCGTTCCATGTAGAACTTGATGATTTCATCAATAGTGGATTTTGAGATATTCCACAGATTATTATAGGAATGGGTCTTTGTTATGTGGTGCTCGATGATGGAAATGATCATGAGATATTAACAGAGAGCATTCTGGACATTTCACTCTAGCCGGGTTCTACAATGGAGTTCTATGATAATCTGATCGAGTACTCCACTAGTAGGGATGGGTAGTGGATTTCCTCAACATTCTATGCATTAAGCTCAACTAGGGATGCTAAGTAGAGCTCCCCAATCATATTTCAAAGAATTACCCTCTATCGGGGCTAGGAACTATAGTTCGCTAATGAATTTATTTGGAAATTATCTTCTAGTAGGGATGGGAAGTGGAGTTCCCCAATCATCATTCATGAGTGTTAACCTAGAGCGGGGCTCATTAGTTGAATTACTCAATGACTAGTAGAGTATGATCCTCGTTTCATTCTAGGGAATGTGATCTTTACAAGAAATAGTGGTCCTTCTACTCTGTGTCATAGTGAAGAGACATGGTTTGACATTTCCAGGGACTCATGAGATAGAGGAATTCTTCCCCCACCGAGATGAGTTCGGTGACATGACCTTAAATCGTTATGGAATTTCAATGAATCTCAAGAAGGATAATAGCATGTGTGGACATTGATTTCTGTAGACTTCTGTGTTCATGGATAAATGTGGTATTATGGGATTTGTATTTTTAATTTTGGAAATGTTCACTACCCTTCATATTTGGCTGAGATGTGAGATTGAGATCCACTTACACTCTTATTTAGATTTCTATGACTTACAATATATATATCTTTTATTCAGAATCCATACATTGTATTTGGACACTCTCCTACCACGATTGGCATAGGCGCATGTGGTATGCCATGTTTTCTCCATTTTTTTCTTCGCATGGTTGGTTGAGTCAACTCTCTGACTATACATGGTGAAGGCCTGATGGGTATTTAAACTACTCACCATGTTTAGGCACTTGTTTTTTCATGAGTTGACTTTAATTCTCGATTGGGTTGATCTATAATATTTAATTTTTACATGTTCAATCTACTACATTCTTCTTCATTTTATTCTCTTACTAACCCCCCCCCCCTCCCCTTCACCAATTGGGGTAATTATACAATTTATGTATATACTTGACCCTATATGGATTCCCTCACATGTGTCATTTATTTTGAAGATGGAAAATAAGACGACCGTTCCCTCCGAGGATCTTAGAGATAATGGGTGCTTAGACAATGTATGATGGTTATAGCTTGGGATATGGGATCTATAATCTCTCAGCTATTTTATTTTTTATAGTTTTCTCTATTTGGGAAATGTTTCTGGGGGACATTTATTTTACTCTGTTTTATTTTTAGTATATATTATTGTACTTTTGTACTCTCTAGAGATTCATTCATGCTTTTCTAACATTATAGTAGTGTTACATCATTTCTTAATTCCCTCTTCAAATTTTTATTTTCTATGATGTATGTTCATGCATAGGTTTTTTAGAACCCCCCGCCACTCACATGTTATTTAAGACCTCAATTCCAGTTACTAACTGCTAAAAAATATACAGGGGATTGTGGTGGTGGTGGCTCGATCCTAAGCTTGGGTTGGGTAAGGAAAATTTTGACCATCAATGATCTGTCCAAAAAAACCAGCATTAGAGGTAACCTCTAGCAAGGACACTTGAGACTGAATTTCCTATCGAATTTCCAAATCAATCCTTAAAGCCTTAGAATTTAATTTAATACTATCTTTATTGGACATTCTATAAGCCCAGCAATGGGATATGAATACCCAGTGGGGGTCCTACCATCCTCATATAGATTGATAATCTCTAGTGATGGACTCACCATTTTTGATAATCCAAAATCATTTTTAAAAAACTAACCATAATATATTAATCCATTTTCTAATGGTTCAAATCTATATTTATAATTATTTTATCCTGAACAATGTATACTCTTTGTCTCATGACATTGTTGCACCAGCTTACAGTTTACATTTATCTAAATATAAGTTCACTGCTAAAGGCTACTGGTTATATTCTTATGTTCAAAGTCACCATTATGGTTCACTGTTACTATTGGTCACTGATCCTAGAAGGTTACTGTTGAAGATCTTTTGTCACTAATATAGGCTACCGGTACAAGGTTACTGTCACAAGTCTACAGTTGAACATGTCTACTAATAGTAGAAGGCTACTGCTAGACAAATCCTACAGTCAAGATAGTCGACTTTTGTTCAAATTATACTGATGTACATACTCCACCATTAATGAAATTACCTATTGAGAAAGGTCACTATTGAAGTAGTCTGATGTTGCAAAGCTTCTGTTAAAAGCTTACTAATAGAATCTACAACTGATCAAGAATACTGATGAATCTCATAGTTGAATAGCCTACCGAAGAAGTCTATTGATGAGGACATATTGTTACATAGAGTAACAACTACCGTTACAAGATATCAACTGACACAAAGTCTACAGTTACAATCCTACAGACAAAGATCCTACAACTGAAGTCCACAGTTGGAAAGACTAGAATTGAAGTCTACCGTGTGACATGAATCTGATACCAGTCTAATGATATTCTATTATTTTCATTACCAATTTTATTATTATCATTATAATGGTCTTTTCTGGACAAATTATATCTCTTGATATTATTCAATGTTATTTGTAGGCATATCAGGAAATAGTACGATGTACGATGAAGACCACACGTTGTTGAAACATTTCTCTTGTCGGCCCCTTCTGAACCAAATAAAAAAATCTGTATATATGTATGAGTAAAGACATACATAAAGAGTGTATGTAGACATACTGAATATACACACATAAGATAGAAAGATAGACTATCTAAAGTAGAACACTCAACCACTCATTCAGGGGAACACAGAGCTTCACAAAGATATATCGAAATTACCTTTTTCAAGCTATAGTTGTGTGCTAAAAAGAGCTGTAAACCGACACTGATCATCACTACATCTAGAAGCCAGAACCTGGAAGTTTCAACACTTTGTTTTTGAGGCAATGAGTAGAGAAGGACCAAAACATCGTTTGCTTCATTCCAATGAGTCTAGAGTTGATCTGGAAACACAACAGAGCATTCTAAACATATCCCTACTATCTTTATCTCTAATGTGTTTACTTATTTTACATTTTTGAACAATGTGTCTGTGTTACATACACTGAATCTTGTTATTGAACTGAGGGATACTGAAAATCCCCATACAAAACTCTATTTACATTTTTTCCCACGTATAACTGTGGAAGAAGCCTGGTGTGGCTTGGTTGTTATATATTTCCCACGTATAACTGTGGTATAGGTTGAAAAACCTAGAATGTTTGTGAAAATTGTTTTAAATCCCGATACATGCTATATATCACTTTATAATATAATTTCATGGTGGAAGGTGATCACCAATTGGTGTGGACTAGGTCTTGACTTAAGACTGAACCTATTTTTTAAGTAGTAGTTTTCATATTTCCATTACTCTATTTTACATTTATCTGTTGTGATTATATTAGGAAAGACATAAATCTATTTTTACATTCACTCTAATAGTTAGTTATGGTTAGTGTGTATATCTGATTTCTTTAGTAAACTTGTCTCAAAAGATGAAATAGTTATCACACTGATTTAACTGAGGAGTAATCAACCTTTGAGAAACCTGTTGAACAATAAGTAACTTATATCTCTACTACCTTAATTGAGTGGGCCGTTTTAATTTGGGGGAGTTTAATCCTATAAGTAATAAACTGAAATTTTAATTGGAACTCAATTCACCCCCCCCCCCTCTTGAGTATCCACTCCGACCAACATTTGGTATCAGAGGTAACATTTTTTATTTATAAAAAGTTTTAAAAACCTCTTCTTTTCAAACTGTGATTTTAGTTTTATCATAAAAATCGTAAATTTCTATTTGATTTAAATTTTCTCTCTTTAATATATTTTCTAAAATCTAGTTATGGAAAATATACTAGAAGGTGCTGCTACTAACATGACACCTTTCTTTAATTGTGTGAATTATGATCAACTGAAAATTAAAATAAAAATTTATTTGGAAAGTATTATTTTTGAAATTTGGTCTGCTATAGAATCAGCATATGAGATCCCCAAAACTGATAGATCTACCTGGGATGATGCTACAATGTTTGTCTATAAAAATAAATTTAAATCTATGAATGTCATTTACTGCTCTTTTGGAGATGAGGAATTTAACCGAATTTCTACATGTAAAACAGCTCATGGAATCTGGGACAGCTTGGCTGTTTCTCATGAAGGAACAACCAATGTCAAGGAAATGATATTAAAAACTTATACTATTATATATTATAATTTTACGATGATACCTGATCAACCCATTTCTGATATGTACCTTAGGGTTAATGAGGTTTTCAAAACCATGAGTTCATTGGGAAACGTTGTTCTAGAAAAGGAGCAGATCATGAGAATATTGAGATAATTTCCAGACAGATGGAGAGGCACTTTTGTGTCTATCCGAGAGTCATGTGACATCAACAAGCTACCTATTAAGGAGTTGATTGGTAAACTGATGATGTATGGGGAAGAACTGAAGGTAAAAAAAGAATATGATGATAAACCCAAGGGAAAATCCATATCATTCAAGTCTACTTCTTCAAAGAGAAAAGACAAGGAGAAAATACATGTACCTACTGAAATTTCACCTACCGAAGATTCTGATTCAAAAAGTGATGAAGAAATGTCTTAAATAGCCCAGAGATTTAAGAAGTTATATATGATGAAGATGTTTTTCCGAAAACCAAACTACAAGGGTAAGTATGATCAACATGCTATATGGAAGAAGGATTGGAAGAAATATGATAAGAAGATGATATTGTCTGCAATGAATGAAAGAGTAAAGGACACATCATGTTTGACTGCCTGAAGTTAAAATTAAAAAATAAATATGATTACAAGAGAAACAGTTATAAAAAGTCAATAAAAGAAACATGGAGTACTTCAGAAGATAGATCGAGTCAATCTAATGCTTCAGACGTAGAACAAAAAAAACATTCCAATTTATGTTTTATGACAGAGACATCTGAGGTAACAATTAATTCCCCTGTGCATAATGCTTATTATTCTGGAAATAACAGTGATTCAGATAATGAGGAAAATATTTCTAAGACTGAACTTTTTAAATATTTCAATATACCGAACGATACCTGCAATGAACTAAAATATAAATATATATCTTTGAAGAAACAACATGCCTTGACTAGTGATATTAAAACAGATCTATGTGTAGAAAAAGAAAGGAATGATCAACTGTTGAAAGAGAACACTCAACAATAACTATCTAATGATAAATTAAGAAAGGATATTGAGTAGTTCACTACTGATAGGGATACCTTGACACAGTTTCGGGGAAAACATATTACTCCAAAATATACAACTGGTCTAGGATATCAGCCTGGACAGAGACAAATTAGCAAAACCAAATTTGTTCCAAAACCTGTATAGTTCACTACTAGTCCCTGACCATCTTTTGGGAAACAAGTTTCTGAAGGACCTAACATGGTATTTATGTCTCAAAATATGTTTGATGATTTTAGATAACATATAAAGAAAATATGGGTTCCCAATTTTTTTCTAGTTAACCTCTCTGGACCCAAGAAGATCTAGGTACCAAAATTACCCAATGTTTAATCTGTTTTGTAGGGAAGTTGCTTAAAGAGTTCCTATAAGACCCTAAGATACTTGGAATGTGGATGTTCAAGACATATGATAGGAGACAATTCTTGCATAAAAAGCCTAATTAAAGTAGATGGTGGGCATGTCACCTTTGGGGATAATGCAAAAGGAAAAATCATCGGCTTAGGCCAGATTGGTAACCCTAATACAATAATAATCTCTAATGTACTTTTTCTTGATGGATTAAAGTACAATTTAATTAGAATATCTCAGTTATGTGATGATGGGTTTAATGTTTACTTTGAAAATGATGCATGCCATGTTTTTAATTAAAAAAATTATTTAGTTTCCACTACATGTAGAAATGGGAATGTATATGCTGTTGATTTAAATTCCATAACCAAACAACATGTTTCCTTCTTAAATGATTTTCATAAAGAGTCTAGGTTGTGGCATAGAAGGTTTGGACACTGCAATGTTCACTCACATAGGAAGATATCTAAGAAATATTTACATAGAGACTTACCTAAATTATAATTCCCAATTGATAAAGTGTGTAATCCCTATCAAAAGGGAAAACAACACAATGTTTCCTTCAAACCAAAGAATAAAGTTTCAACTTCTCAACCACTTGAGTTTGCTCACATGGATTTGTTTGGACCATCAAGTGTGTCAAGTCTAAATGGGAAGCACTATGTTTATGTTCTTGTAGATGACTTTTCTAGGTATACATGGTTATATTTCATAGCTCACAAAAGTAAAGCCTAATCTAACTTTATTAAATATTCCAAGTCTGTAGAAAATATTATTTGACATAGAATTAAGACACTGAGAAGTGATCATTGCCGTGAGTTTGAGAATCATGAGTTTGAATATTACTTCTCAAAAAATGTCTACAGTCACAACTTTTCTGCCCCTAGGACACCTCATCAAAATGGAGTTGTAGAAATAAGAAATAGGACCCTTCAAGAAATTTCAAGGACTATGCTTAATGAGTATGAAATACCTGTTTTTTTTGTTGAAACTTTAAATATATCTTGTTATGTTATAAATAGAGTTTTGATTAGACATGTTCTAAAAAGGACCCATAATGAACTTTGTAATAATAAGAAGCCTAAGGTTAATTACTTTATAGTTTTTGGTTGCAAAGTCTTTATTCTTAATACTAAAGATAATCTGGACAAATTTGCTCCCAAAAGTGATGAATGAATTTTCCTGGGTTATTCAATCTCAAGTAAAGCCTATAGAGTGTTCAATAAGAAAACCAAATGTTTTGAAGAATCAATTCATGTCAAATTCGATGAGACTAATCCACATGAGCGTAAAACCTCTCTTGAAAATATTGAGGAATATTAGTCAAATCTTCATTTTAATGATAAGAATAGTGAATCCCCTGTGAAAGTATATAGTTTTAGAATTTTTTCAGAATCTGCTCCTGCTGATTATAAACCAATAGTCAACAATGAAGAATCTAGTTCAAAACTTCCTTAAGGTATTAAGACTCTCATGAATCATCCTCTAGATGATGTTGTAGGCAATTTAAATAGTGTAACACAAACTATAGCTTCTCTAAGAAACCAGGTTGAACATCATGCTTTTAATTCACAGCTTGAACCCAAAAATATTAATGATGCTATCAATGATGAATTTTGGGTAATGGCTATGCAAGAAGAACTAAATAAGTTCGAAAGAAACAAAGTTTGGGAATTAGTGGAAATACCTAAGGACACCTTGACCATAGGTACTAAATGGGTTTTTAGGAACAAGGTAGATGAGTCTAGGAATATAGTTAGAAATAATGCCAGGCTAGTTGCACACGGATATAGTCAAGAGGAAGGAATATACTATGAGGAGACCTTTACACCTGTAGCTAGATTAGAATCTATTAGGATAATACTTGAATATACAGGTCATCTGAATTTTAAACTTTATCAACTGTATGTTAAAAGAGCTTGTTGAAAAAACACCAGGTTTTACAAATCCCCATTTTTCTAATCATGTTTTTAAACTATCTAATGATTTATGTGGATTAAAACAAGCTCCAAGAGCATGGTATGATAGTCTCGTCTCTTTTCTTATTTCAAATGGTTTTACCAAAGGGATAGCTGATCCTACACTTTTCATTAAATGTATTTATAAATAATTTTTTATATTACAAATTTATGTTGATGATATTATTTTTGGATCTTCTAAAAATTCATTATGTGTTGATTTTTAAAAAATGATGGAAATTGAGTTTTCAATGAGTTTAATGAAAGAATTAAACTTTTTCTTGGATTTCATATATTTCATAACAAAAATGGAATTATTCTGAATGAAAGTACATATATTAAGGATCTTTTAAAATATTTTTCTTTGGATAGTAGTAATGGTAGTGACGCACCTATAATTACCACCTGTAAGTTGGATATTGATGAAGATCAAGAACCAGTAGATCAAACCAAATACAGTGTTATGATAGGGAGTCTACTCTATCATACAACTATTAGAATGGAAATCATGTTTAGTTCATGCATGTGTGCTTGCTTTCAAGCCAATCCAAAAGAGTCTCATCTAGCTACTGTAAAAAGTATTTTTAAATATCTCAATCATACTCCTAACTTAGAGTTATTTTATCCACAAGGACAATCATTTGATTTATTGAGTTATTCTAATGCTGATTTTTCCAGTTGAAATTTAGATAGAAAAAAGCACCTCTGGGACATGTCACATTTTTGGCAAGTCACTAGTATCTTGGAGTAGTAAGAACCAGAATTATGTGGCATTATCCACTACTGAAGCTGAGTACATAGATTCTGGTAGTTTTGGTGCACAAATTCTGTTAATGAAACACACTTCACATGACAATGGTTATCAATTTAAAGATGTCTCTATAAAGTGAGACAATACAAGTGCTATTAACATTTCCAAAAATCCAGTATCTCTTGCTAGGACAAAGCATATTGATGTGAGACATCACTATTAGGGGGGTCATTATCAAAATGGTGATATCACTCTTGAATTAATTGTCACTGAACAACAATTGGATAATATATACACAAAGCCTTTGAATCATGAGAGGTAAGATTACATAATAAATTAGTTAGTTATGATTACCATTAGCTTAGGAGACCTCACAATCAAAACTCCCTGTTAGACCTCACAGTTAGACCGCACAGTTAGACCTCATAGTCAGAACTCATAGGTAGACCACACTGTTAGAACTCACTGATTGAACCTCGCAATCAGATCTCACAGTTGGACCTCACAGTTGGACCTCAATGTTAGACCTCACTGATAAACCCAACTGTTACACCTCACCATTGCACCTCACTGGTGTACCTTACTGGTACATCTCACTATTGGATACATCACTGTTTGTATTTATTTATACGAGAATTCGAACCATTTTTATTCATACTTATTATTTATATTTTGTTTTGTTTTAATCCCAAAATGATAAAACCAACGGCGACGAACATATATAAATCAACCTTTCCCTCTCAATCTCAAACCTTGATCTTGAAATTCCTAAACCCTAACCCTTCACCTGACCCTCAAACCTCTTTAAATATCCAGAGTTAGATCCAAGAGACACCCTACTGTCAATGAGGATGCACCATGGCCAAAGAGGACTCGAGAAGAATCCAGTGGCACCATTAATACTCTGATGGGACCTGTAAACCCGCATCTAACCAAGAAATAAATCATTGCTGAGAATGAGTTATGAAAAGAATGGTTGTGGTCGAGCAAGTCACTAGTGTTGAAAGCACTAGATTCCCAGGGATGGACCGAATGTTTTGCCAACAACAATGTACCGTACTACCTGAAGCTTGTGAAATAATTCTATGAATATTCTGAAGTTCTAAAAGGAAGATAATGTGCATAAGTTAATATCCAGAGTCAATGGCAATGAATTTAGCTTCTCATCTGCTGAGTGGGTTGCCTATTTGAGATTTCCACATGATGGAGTATATGACTACTACTCTCGATTGGTTCCATCAGACAGTGATGTTTTTTAATATGAAAAATCTCTCGAAGAACTGACAGGAAATTGAAAATCAAGGAACATCATTACAATTAGATGAATGGAGAATACATGCTTTTGTTCAAATTCATTCAGCATGTACATTGTCCCAGGAGAGGAGATTTTGTAGTGCTGAAGTACCAAGACATATTCCTGATGTACATACTGAATCATGGAAATAAGATTAACCTATGTAGGTTTCTGATGGCACAATTGAAGGATATTACTAAGACAAGCTCAAAATCCAATGCCATATTCTATGCCATGCTTATTTCAGTAATGCTAAAGGTAAAAGGTGTGGTTGGAAATCTAGAAGAGATGATAGTAGCCAAGAATAGTGTTTATATCTCCAAGGTGATTTGAAAATTCTTGAAAATTAGCTGGGATCCTTGGAAGAAGGCATGCGTAAATTAAGAAGGAATGGTATATGAAATGTTTGACCCTTCTACACATCCAACTAGGGAAAAAGACAAGAGAGATCCAGGTCTAAAGCCTAATGATCCAAAACCGACTTATTCAGAAGAGGAGAAAGAATTTGAAGGTTTTTTGGACCCTGGAAGAAAAAACACCCCCATTGATGATGTGAGTGATCCTAATTTTTCTACCATTCCAATAAGGACAGTAGCTTTCAGAGCAGAAATCCCTCCAAAAGAATTGGCAAGAAGAAAACTGTTCAAAAGGACAGTGACACTGAGACCACTAAAGAAGTAGAAGAAGCATATCAGAATATTTTCAGGGACACCTCTTAAGAGGATGAGGGAGAGGAATCTTGCGAAATGGATGAAGGATAGGAGGCTGTTTCTGAAGCTGATGATGAATACAATGAAGAAGAAGAGCTCAATTGGAGCCCTCTGATAGATAATACAGTCAAGGCAGTGTCTGATCAGGAAGATGGAGTGGCATCTACTGCCATTGATATGGAAGTCATTGATGACTTAGTGAAGGCTATGACTCACCCCCTAGTGAACCATCAGTACAACCAGTTGTTGAATCTACTAGAGTTTCAGAGGAGTCTATGGTGTATCCTAGAGCAGAACGAGTAGAGGATAATACTCTGGGGAGAGATCTAAGTGAGGGGGAGCATCTTGGTTCTCATTCTGTGCTATATGACATAGAAGGTTGGTCTTCAGATCCAGGATAAATGGTACATGGACTCAATTATAGAGATTATAATGAGTTACACCAGCCTCAAAGGGATTCTGTTGTCCTTCCTGAAAATATTTCAGTAGTTTTTGCAAACAATTTGGCAACCAAGGAGGACCTTGAGTCCTTGAAAGTTGACATGAAAATGCCCTGCGATAATTTGTAGCATATTTGAAAAATATCCTTGTTGAAGAGCTGAGGAATGTGGAGCAATCCCTGGAGCAATCTCTAGGATGTGCAGTGTCTAGTCCAGTGAAATAAATGCTGGATGAGGTTAATGTAGTCCATACTAAAATTGAAAGCTGGACAAGAGCTATGGTTTCTCTGAGACAATTGGTTGCTTCATTGACTACCATGAGAAGTTCTCAAAATCAAGTGAATGCTAGGATTGGATACATCAATGTGGTATTAAAGCGGTTTGTGGAATTTTTTGAGGCTTTTAAGTTATCGTTTAAAGAACATATGAACAGTCAGAATGCACTTTTTCAAAAGGTGATTAGTAATTTGACTCAGTCATTCAAATTGACTGTAGCCTTCTCTGTCAAACCCCTTACCTCATCTAGCTCCTCTGTTAACGTTGACCAGATCAGAAATGTGATCCAGGAAGAGCTTTCTAAGGCCAGTACCAGTGGAACCTCTGATTCTCATGAACTTTCTACCACTATGGAAGTCGGTAGTTTTGTTAGTGAACAATTGCGGGTAGCTTGTGCTTCTCAAGAGGCCATTAAGAATAAAGTAGATTCTTACATTGAGAAGGACTATACCAAGCATCAAATGACAAACCACTTCAAGATTTTTATTGAGAATATGATGAGGCCTCTAGTAAATCAGGCATTCAGGGAGCTGGTCAGCAAAATACGAGAACTGACCCCTGCTTTGGATAAATTTTTGGATAATAAAGATGATTTTTTATCTGCAATGGAGAGAGAAGGAATCATTATTATGTATTTCAGAAACCTTATTCTACCCTTTCTCTATGTGGATTATACCCCTATCATCATACTTACTGCCTTACCTGCATCTCAACACAGTGGTTCTTCCACAATGTCTCCTGCTAAAGCTATCAGAAGCCTTACTCCACTGATACCCCAATGAGCTACCAACTACAAACCCACAGGAGCTTCTATTGCTTCCCATCCAGTAATTCCTGCAGCAATTGCTAAACCTGCTGATCCACCATCTCATCCTCCCTATTCTTATTCCAAAGAGAAAGTTCCCTTACCTACAGATGATGTGTAGTGAGTATATTTATGTCCATTTATAGGGAAATTGTATTCCTTTTGGGCCATGTAATGTACTTTCATTAATACAATCGGTCTCTGTTTTTTCTATTTTTGTTTCGTTTTTCTAATCCCAAAGGGGGAGAAATACTGTGATTGGGGAGAAATATGCTAATCTGCTAATATGGTACTATGCTGAATCTTTTCTGCCTTTCTCTCTGATACAATGTACCAATATTTTCTGGTTTTACACTCTTATTAATCTCTGATACTTGAGACATTTTTTATCTATTTTTCGTAAGTTTATTATATATGATATTTATCTATAATACACACTGGCATAATTTGTGATTATTAAAAAGGAGGATATTGTTGAAGTCATATATTTTGATAATCCCAAATCATGTTTAAATAACTGACCTTTATATATTAAGCCATTTTCTAACCATTCTAATCTGTATTTATAATTATTTTATCCTAAACATTGTATACTCTTAGTCTCATGACTTTGTTTCACCAGCTTACATTTTACATTTATCTAAATATAAGTTCACTGTTAAAGGCTATGGGTTAGATTCTTCTATTCAAAGTCACCGTTATGGATAATTGTTACTATAGGTCACTGATCATGGAAGGTTACTATTGATGATCTTATGTCACTAAAATAGGGTACCGATACAAGGTTACTGTCACAAGTCTACTGTTGAACATGTCTACCGTAAGTAGAAGGATACCGCTAGACAACTCCTACTGTCGAGATAGTCGACTGTAGTTCAAAGTCTACTGATGGAAATACTACACCATTCATGAAATCACCTATTGAGAAAGGTCGTTGTTGAAGTATTCTGATGTTGCAATGCTTCTGTTAAAAGATTACTGATGGAGTCTACCGCTAATCAAGCCTACTGATGAATCTCACAGTTGAATATCCTACCAATGATGTCTAATGATGAGGAGCTATTGTTACATAGAGTAACTGCTACCATTACAAGATATCCAATAACACAACGTCTACCGTTACAAGCCAACAGACAAAGAGCCTACCAATGATGTCCACAGTCGGAAAGACTACCATTGAATTCTACCGTGTGACATGCATCTGCTACCATTCTAATGATATTCCATTATTTTCTTTACCAATTTTATTATTATCATTATAATAGTCATGTTTGTAAAAGTGAATGCAACTGAAATTATTTAATATTATTTGGAGGCATATCAGGAAATAGTACGATGTATGAGGAAGACCACATGTTGTTGAAAAATTTCTCTTGTCGGCCCCTGCTGAACCAAATAAAAAAAAGCTGCATATATGTATGAGTAAAGACAGACAAAAATAGTGTGTGTAGACATATTGAATATACACACATTAGAGAGAAACATACACCATCAGAATTAGAACACTCAAGAACTCATTCAGAGGAACACATAGCTTCACAATGATCTATCGAAATAACCTTTTTCAAGCTATAGTGGTGTGATACAAAGAGCATTAAACTTAATCTGATCATCTCTACATCTGGAAGATAGAACCTGGAAGTTGCGACACTCTGTTTTGGAGGAAACTTGCAGAGAAGGACCGAAACATCATTTCCTTTATTCCAACATGTCAAGAGATGATCTTCCAACACAACAGAGAATTCTAAATTTATCCCTACTATCTTCATCTCTATTGTGTTTAATTATTTTACATTTTTGAGTAGTTTTTCTATGTTACACACACTGACTCTTGTGATTGAACTGAGGGATACTGAAAATCCCCATACCAAACTCTCTTTACAATTTTTCCCACATATAACTGTGGAAGATTCTTGTTGTGGCTTGGATGTGATATTTTTCCCACGTATAACTGTGGTAGAGGTTTCAAAACCAGGAAAGTTTGTAAAAATAGTTGTAAAGCCCGATACAAGTTGTGTGTCACTTTTTAACATAATTTCTTGGGGTTAGGTGATCACCATGTGGAGAATACTAGGACTTGACTTAAGACTGAACCTATTGTTTATGTTTTAGTGATCATATTTCCATTACTCTATTTTACATTTATTTGTTGTGCTTATATTATCGAAGACAGAAATCATTTTTTACATTCACTCTGATAGTTAGTTCTGGTTTGTGCTTATATCTGATTTGTTTAGTAAATTTGTTTCAAAATTGGAATTAGTTCTCGTACTGATTCAACTGAGGGGTAATCAATCTTTGAGAAATCTGTTGAACAATAAGTCACTTATATCTCTACTTACTTAATTGACAGGGCCTTTTTAATTTAGGGGAGTTTAATCCTAAAATATTTTAGCAGAAATTTTAATTGGAAATAAATTCACCCCCCCCCCCTCTTGAGTATCCACTCCGACCAACATCTAAATTGGACAACAATAGAAACTCTGGAAGGAATTAGTCAGTGTAAATAACTTTATGTTCATTCCACTATAATCCTTCATGCTTCATGATTGTTACCATAACATCCCACCATCTCTACTTCGGCATTTCAAGAAAAGAGGTGCAGGACATAACCTTGATTTATATAGTTTTCTCCAAGAACCCAAACACACACTCCATCACACTGAACCATTCCTATGCCTCTTGATCGGAATTTGATCCATTGAATACTTCTAGATTCTATAAAAATAATTCAGGAGAATGATTCCCATGATCATACCATTGAGGATCTAAATATAAGGCTTTAACTAGAGCTACTATAGGTTCCATTATAATTGCATGTTTAGTATATATAATCAACTAAATTAGATTTGGGTCAACAATAGGATTTTCTCACTATGGTTCTGTAGTAGCTTCCTCTTTGGTCTTATTAGCACATCTTCTTAAAGGCATGTTTCTATACAACATTAGAAAACAACCAGTAAAACATAATATTGGTAAACAAAATGATAAATGAGAGAAATTAATACCATTACAAAGAAAAACAAGATTTGGATTTCACCTATGCAAAAAACCCTTAGAGAAAATACTATTACTGATACTCAGGATGAATTTTCAAATCACCCAATGTAAAATATGGTTCATTGCACTGAAATATATCTAAGATCCCAATCGTAATTATATCACAAATACTCACGTGATTAAAAAATACATAAATATATCAAGATAAGAAGCTCAACATCATCTCATTCCACTTTATCATGAACTAGCCCATGCACCCTGGTAACCCAATATCCAACCCTTCATTGAATTGTCCCGAAGGGAATTCCTAATCCCCATGGGTTAGTGGGTATCACCATTCATCATACGAAATGACAGTGGGAATGATTTTTCCTAAAAAACCACCAAAGTAGTTAAATAAGTCAATATTCATACCAGAAAAACACTACAGTGATTACTACACCATAATTCATATTGTTATTAACAATAAAAATTATTATAAAAACTGGCAAAATATATGATATAATGTCAAAGTATCAACAGAAAAAACAATCCATGTACACAAATTTATAGAAAAAACCAACACCTATAGGTGTATTACCCCTACTCAAACCATGATGGAGATAATCTATAAATACCCGAAGGAGTGGATAGAGGGTGTGCTAAAAAACCAGTAAGATCTCACAACAGATCACAAAAAATATTCGAAAATTTAATTAACCCAAAAATGTTATTTGAAATTTTAAATAAAAAGCTTTTAAATTACAAAATTGTTTTTAGAAAAATCATGCTATACATTTTAGATGATGGAAATAATTCATAAAATGGAATATAATCATTTTATATAAAAAAATTATATAAATTTACATGTCAAGAAAAAATATTTTAGAAATTTTGGAATACAATTATATAGCATACATATAATCTAGTGAGAAAAATGTTCATCTACCAAGATGTATGATAATTCTGTGATTTGGGATCCTCACAAAATAATGTTATATTAACTACAATAAGTACCTATGTACCATGGAGTTGGTAAGAGAGGAATAATCTATGACTAACTGTTGAATAAGATGTGCTAATGAAATGTTTTATTAATGTTGTAAAACATATATGCAGTCAAGGAAATTTTCATCCTATTGTGTTTGTCGCAAATTTCTCACTAAATACATGGTGTATCATGTTCTATAGTGTAAACCAATGATTGGAAATTTATTTTAAGAAACACTAAAATATTACTAAATATCAATCTTCTATTTCAAAAATGAAAAATTTACATTTAAAATTGAAAATTAGTTTTTAATTGAAACATGAAATTTTTAAAGATAAAACAAATATGATAATATAAAATCAATTTTCATCCATTTTTTACAAATAATAATTTAAAACCCATTCTTAGTAAATTTTAAATTAGCTTATGCAATTTAAATTATATATTTTATCCTTCCACCAAATTCCATAAATTTCATAATTACACCACAATTCAATAAAATTAGGTTTTTGGAAAATTCAATTTCATAGAACCAAATTACACATATTTAATTAAAACCATTTTAATAAGATAAGAAAATTTAGGAACACATAAATTATTCAATAAAAATTGGGCCACCGAAAATTACCATGGAAACACAACACCTTCAATGAAACCCTCCAATAAGAACTATGGTGAATAAGACCTTCAAACTCATTATAAAATAATGATCAATAATACAGATTTTTGATCCATTAAACTCCAAGTAATGAAAATGAAATATATGTAGAGGTTGAGATAATGCTTTCACAAAAAAGTCACAGCACATTTAGAACAATTATAAATCACTAAATATTGACATATAAATTTTAAAGGGCTTAAAAATTTCCTTGGAATGGCAAGTAGGTTGAGTGAAAGGAGTACTAGAGAGTATGAAATTGAATATCCATCTATGTATACTATTTGAAAACAAAACTAGGGACATTACAGGATGTGAAACCCAATTACTCATCTTGTAATTAAAAATTCAAAAAATCATTAAAACTCGAACAAAATATTATAAAAATATGACTATTATTATTTATTAATTAAATTATCATTTAACCATATTATATACTATTTAAATCCCTTGAACATAGAAAACCCAATAGGTTTTATGATGAGAGTCCAACAAATATCCCACATCACAACACTAGGTATCCTCCCAATTCCATTTTTTTGTTACCCTAGAAATTATAAAGAAAACCCCAACAAGTATTAAAACACATGTATCAGAAAGTTAATAGGGTGTTACATGGGACATCTATAGATGTTCTGTTGGAACCCACAACAGATGGGAAATATTGGGGCCACATGGTAGAATATGACTATAATAAGGGGATCATCTACACCTTATCAAGATAGTAGTTAGAGTTAATATAGAAATGGAATCAGGGACAATGGATGAATATTTTATGGGAAATAGAAGGTGATCTATTCGAGTGTTGTAGCCTAGGGTTGTCAGATAATAACATAGGGATGAGATCCATGATAGATTCATGCAGTGTAACAACACTAGTAAAAAGATAGATGTATAATTCTTATAGCTTCAATACTACGTTGTCCCTTATTTGATATTGGTTACTCAAATTCCACAATATCTACAAAACTTCTAAGTGGTATTATCTTAAAGATGGTGTTTTTATGCAGTGTTATGATGATAAATAAACTATTTGGACTATGAGCTTGCTATATATGTCTGTCCAAAGGGTGTTCTCTCAATTATGGGTAGTATCATTTACTGTGGGATATACATTTTCTTGTTATGTTATGCTTTTATCTAATTGTTTGTATAGATTGGTAAGTCACATACTGAGACCATAATGATTGTTCTCATATGAAGGTTTCCTTTACATATACTAAGGGTGATAAATATATACATTTAAGAGAGTGAGATATCATGGAATTTTGAGCATGGACAATCACTGAATAACTGGGTGAGCTCACAACCTAGGTTTATAGACTATTTGGGGGAAAATTTAGGGTTTATGTATGATTTATTTCCAACTATAGTGAAAATTATCAAGATTCTTTTTTTGAAGACTTATCTGGGATTCCACCTGAGAGAGATTTTTATGTTACTACTGAGCTCAAAAAATGAGATGAACAGGTTTATATTCCACCATTTAGAATAGAGCTGAAAAAGATTCAAAATCTCATGACATAGTAAGATGACATGATGGATAAATGTATTATCTATCTGAGTACATTTCCTTGGGGATAGACAATTTTTATTTTAATTAATGTTGATGGTAGATTTTTCATAATTTTGGATTACTAATTGTTTATTCGTATGATACTGAAGAACTTATATCATATTCCTTGAGTTTTTTATTCCTTTTACATGTTGAGAGAATGTTATTATCTTCTCAATGATATAATTGAGATTTATGTATCTTTATTTATGACTTAAGGGAGATGATATACCATGAACATCATTTAAAATATTGTATGGCCGATAGGAGTTCTTTGTAATGCAGTATCTGTTGACGAATGTTCCAGTTATGTTTTTGTCAAGGATGAAAATAATATTCTATATGTTCCTAGATCTGTTTTCATTACTGTTTGTGGATGAAATTTTTATATACTCCAAAACTCCTAATAAAAAATCTCAACATTCTGACACAATCTTGAGTACACTAAGAGAGAATCATATATACACCAATCTATATATGTTTCAGTTTTGGAACGATCAGGTAAAATTCTTGGATTTCATTATTTTATATTATGTTGTGTATGTGGACTCAGAGAATTTTCATGTAGTAACTTCATGGGGGTATCCTAATAACATTTTTAATATATGAAGATTCATGGGGTAGACTAGTTATTATGAAATATTTATAAAAAAATATCAAGATTAGTAACACCTCTAATTGTATTCATAAAAAATGGAAAAGTGTTTGAATGGATTAAAGCATGTGAGAATTACTTCTTGGAATTGAATAAGTGGTTGAAATTGGAACCCTCGCTGGGGAATCAAATATATTATTTAATATATAATATTCCATGTGATAAAATTTGGCATAAAATTCCAAATAATTATTCTCAACTAATTACCTCATGATTCTATTGATCATTTATTATATATAGATTTTATTTTAAATTACATAATATTCTTAGGGTAATGTTAACATATCCTCGAAAACCATAATACTTTATTATGATCATCAGTTATGGATAAATTATTGTTATAATTTTGGTGTATAAATTTCACTTCAAAAAATGAATAATATGAATTCAACTTGAAATAATAACATTTATGATATTGTTTTTGTACAAAATGATATATATTATATTCATGAACTCATTTAACTATAAATAATCGAATAATTCATATAAAAATTTGTAAAATATAATTTATCCTAATCCACCAAAGAAGGAATATTCTTAAAAAAATTTATAGTTGTTCCTAAAATCATTACATATCAATGTATTTCATTACACATATCTATTTGAACACTTGATAAAACCTACCAAATAATATATTTAATAAGTATAATATATGATGTAAACTATTTTGATTAATTTTTTATTTGAGAATAATATTACCAATATTTTAATCTATTAATACATTAAAAATCACTGAACTTGTTTAAACTATTCATCTATACAACATAAAATTTTATTATTTTAATAATATATGTTTTCAAAACATAAATATATCTATATTAATCAGCTTCATTCAATGAAGCATTTCCATAGATATATTCAGCTGAAATTTTTTGGACAGTAGTGAAACATGTCATATTAATATTATACCAAAAGGATGTAAATATTTTTTTGATTTAATGTGATATTCAATTTTATTTTTGATTAGAACAATATTTTACATGTAAAAATTAAACTCATATTCATCCAAACATTTTTCATCTAAATTGATAGACAATATATTATCTTCAAAAAAATCATAAGAATTTTAAAATATACTATAATTATAGAATACATGTTATTTACATTATTATGAATATTTTACCCTTAAAATTATTTCTGTATCATATTTAAATATGATAAGTGTTTAAAGAATATTCTTCATAAAGAAGACATTATTCTTATAAATATTCTCTTGTGAGGGTAAATTATATCTTCCCTCACATTTGAACATATATATTTATAAAAAAAATTATCATGGTAATATTATTATATTCTATCCTTTTAGAAAATGTAATAGGACTCAATAAATCATAATTTTTTTATTAAATCCATTATGTCATGTTTTTCATAATAAATATTTTAAAAAACAATTTTTTATCATATAAGAAAAATAAATAAATATTCACATGTCATTGAAATTATATGATTTAATTTCCATAACACTAATTAAAAACATTGAAATTATATAATGTTTATCAGCCTCTTTAATTTATTCATGATGATTCTATGTTAAGTAATAATGAGCCTACAAATGAAACATCACCATTAGGTTGCAATTTGTATTTATAGATACTAGATGAACATTATTGCACATTATGACTATATATTTATTCGTTGTATTTAAAATTATATTAATATATTTATATATAAAACTTTATAAAAATGAAATAATATATCATAATTAAATATTTTAAATGGATTTATAATATTGAGTAAAATTATTCCAAACTCATTCATAACTTTATAACCATTTCTTAATTGCAAATAAAAGAATGTAATTTATGAAAACAATCCTTAATGAATCCATAAATCTTATTAAATCATTAGAATATTCAGTCATATAGAAAAAATATTTTAGGCATGGATATTCCTTATGTGAATTTTCAAGCAAATATATTGAAATGGTATGTGAATTCATCTATAAATATAATAATAATCTTGACTAATATGTTGAACAATAAAATAAATTGGTTATTTTGGATGGCATTACATCCAAAAAAATAATTTCCCATAGATAAGAGTTTTTGTTAAATTACATATCATTATAGTTTCTAACATTTGGATTATGCTTCTTATGTGGTTGATTTCAATGACATCATTAATGACAACGATACTATTTTTTATAAAATGTAAATTTATAAGATTTATATAATGATTTGTATTGGCCCATTAATTAATACTAGATAATGTAATCCCACTATAATCATGGTCAATTATTAACCAATCATATCCTTTTGTATCATAACATCCCTATTTCAATATGAAATTATTCCACCAAGGAAATTCCCTCACAACATAGTAATTTATGTATTGAATATACCAAGGTATACATGATATGATTCATTCATAATAATGTGAACAACCCATTTTGAAAATCCATTATACCTTTAAACTAAATAATAATAATCATTTTATGTAATCATATTTCGGTTTTGGGCTATTTTATCCTAAATCAAACACCATGAATGGACTTTTAATCCTATTAGATTAATCCATTACATTTTATCCTTATTTAGAATAATCTAGGGATACCCGGCTTTAGTATGGCCATCCTTGTCAGGTTATCATGGCATTTACTATTTTCTCATTTGAATGATATTACATGTAATATTTTATAGAATCATATATGTTCTCATAGAGTATTCTATAAATAAAAAAATACATATATTTAATTCATTAATGTATTAAATATTTTATTATATAAGATATTATATGTAGGCATCCTTGTCTTTACATATTTTATGACATGGTGGAATTTTAGTTAAATAAAGTATACAGGTAAACTCATTTCTGACTACTACAAATCATATAAGGTACATTATTGTATAAAATTTGACACATGAATACCCAATGTGTGTCCTCTAATTGATTATCATTTTCATTAGAACAAATAGATGGTTCTTTTGTGGATGAGTTTTATATGAGATGAAACTGTGGAATTTTAAATATATATGAAAAATTAATGAATAATTGAATTGGATTGAAGATGTTATAGTAACCCATATAATGGTTAATGTAAAGTTCACGACTCGGAAGCCACTAAACCAGTGCTCCGAGCCGGGTAGTTACATAACCTTAAGCGCGCCTCCCCGTATGCCAAAGGCTGCCGACTAGCAGTGGGGGTCTTTGTGGATATGTGGGGAGACTATACCCCTTTCTATCAAATTAATACACAACATGAATAAACCAATTGCAGAATTAACAATAAATAAACAATGAACGTGTATAAAACCCATTTACAACAATAAATATGTCATGTCCTTCTACAAGTGAAAAAGTGAACAAAAGCCCAAAATAAAGACAATGGAAAAATTCCCCAAAATGGTCCCGATTTCATTTCTGGATCCCCCACCATGTGTTGCCCATGTCCAATCTAATATCTATGAAGGATCCTTGCCCTTCTCTTGTCCTGCAAACACGAAGTCTTCTCGGGTACCCAATGGCAGCCCGAGAAGGGTGTGAGTACAACTCAGTAGGCCACAACCAACGGTGTCTACAAAATATCCAGTATGAAATTGTAGTGCATGAAAAAGTAATATGAATGATAATTTCCAAGTAATTATTTAAGGTTCCATTAACCAGGTCAGAGCCAAATCCATTCCCATTTCCATTACCATTCATTTTACACCAATTATCATCACTTACCATTTCATCATATTTCCATGGGTTAATCACACACGTTATTTTAAAAGGTTCTAAGGCCAATAATCACATGAAGTAGGGTAAACACATTGTTATCCAATCTCACTAAGACTAACCCCCTAATAGAATCCATATCATCACCTCGAAGCCTCAGTCTGGGTGGATGCAACAGTTTGGAGAATAGATCCCAGTCCTTATTCCTAACCTGTAAATTTATGGTGGAGTTTAGAGCATCAGTCGTCACTCGACCCGTGGGCGTAGATCCCCATGTCATACCCCACTCTACCAATCCATGTGCACATGCTTATATATATAAGAAACCATAAACCCACTATACCATTTCCCTTTGAAAAACATTACTCATAACGAACCACACGAGAATCACTACTGGAAATCATAGCTTTCCCAACACTTTTATACCAACAGTTCAATAGAACAATTGGTATAGGTGATCTCTACTAATATTTTATGAAAACAGTTTGTAAAGATCTATAAAAATTGATTTTTCCTAACCATTTCATCAAAAATTTGGGAATGATGGGAAAAAATTAGTTTTCCCAATGGTTTGATGAAACCGTTGGGAAAGATGGGAAAACATTGAGTTTCCCTAACAGTTTAATGAAACAGTTGGGAAAACTCTATCTTTCCCTATAGTTTTTAATAACCATTAGGAAAAAATCCTCAAATTCGCGAAACCCAGGCAGCTCCCTCCACACAATTCCAGAAGCATTCCAGAAGCATTCATTGCTCTCCCAGAGGTGATTCCGACTCGCCGAAGCCCTTGAAAAGCCCCACCACAGGTGCACCTCTTCCATCAGATCAGCTGACAGGTTAGACTACTTCCACCTTTCTCAAGGATGTCCTCCCACCTCTTCTCAAAGATATCCTTCTATTCTAAAGGATATCGTTAACTATTCCCAATTTTTAGGGTTTTTGGAAAATTTTATTATTCACTACTCCACGAATTGTGTACTCAAATCACTACATTGGTGTACACATTGTCCAATTAATTTTTTCATTACAGATATACATTTATAAGGGAATGGTGTCCCTTTATTGTTTTCTAATTTTAAAGATTCATATTTTTTTAATATCAATGCTTAAAATATTACAACTTCTTGTATATGAACTCTTAATAATTTTTTTATAATATTTATTCATAGTATTTCATGAAAACAACCCCTTTCATTAAGATCATGTAAAAATTAAGATCTTGTTCATCTTAATTTTCATACACTATGTGTATTACATAACATGTATGTATCATGTTTCTATCAAAATCTATATATATATAAAATGACACAGTGGTCACTTATCCTTTGCACAATAGAACGTATGGAGTATCTAATTGAACATTTCAATATAATATGTGGTCCCTAATTAGTACATCTTCCTTCTACATGAAACTAATTCACAAAATGTCAAATTCAAAATATTAATGAATATTAGTTTTCCTAATATAACCATTAATCATTCTACCTTCAAAATCATAATTGAGTTATTAAATCTCCTTTTTAAAACACAATAACAATTTTCACTGATTTGGGGTTCCTCAAAATGCATGGGAAAATCAGAAAAACAAATGTATTGAATCATGTTTCTCATATGGTTTCATAGATACAAGTTCATATCACAAATCATGACTGTGTGGTTCAAATATCATGAGGACCATGGTATTATTATTCTTCACACAAATGACGTCTTTTCTTCAACTATGTGTTTTTTTTCTCTTTTTATTTGGATGAAAGGGGAGATTTGTTGTCATTAATCATGGTTTTGGGTGTTCATTTAGGATGTAAGATAGTATGAATTCATTTTACTTGATATATCCAATATTATTATTGATTTATGTTCAATTTGATTATCTTTGAAAAGTTATGTTGTTTAATAAGTTGTTATTAATGGTTGTAATAATGATGATATGGTATAAGGGTTCACATGGTGTGCATAAGGGTTCACATGGTGTGTATAACAGTTGACATGGTTTCTAAGTGGGTGGACAGTAGGGCTATCCAGGTGGGGTGAGGGGGGGCTGGGTTTTCCATGTGGGGTGGGGTAGTAGTGTCCAATTGGGGGGGTTGTCCAAGTGGGGTGGGGGTAAGGCTATCCTAGTGGGGCGGGGAGGGTGTTCAGATGGATGAAGCTCGTAACTATAAACTCTCTATAAATTCTATAAGTATGAAAACATATAGGGACATTCATGATCATTTTTTGGTGGGACAACATAAATTTTTTTTTTATGTTTTTAGTACTTTTTTATTTGGAGTTTCATTTGATGCTGATGTTTCTTATTGATACCTATGATGGGAATTAATTTTAGTTTCTAAATCGTCTTAGACTCCCCCACCATGCACAGTTTATGCAACCTCACCCTTATTTAATCATTCGGATTACACCGCCTATGCAACCTCTACCCTCATTTAATCAGTGAACTCATGTAATTAATTCAAGCCCTCATTCCCATCTGTATGTAAGAAATTTAATGACGTAAACCCATCCTCACATGATTTATTTCTTTAAATAGTGTCCAACATATGCAATAAGAGATTTTGAATTCATTAGTTAACTAGGATCATATATTCCATTTCCCCCAAGATGAATGTACTAAAATAAGGGTCAATTAAATAAGGTTCTCATTGTACGTTGTATATTATGTGTCCTTCTTGGCCAATACTCACTTTTATGAGGGTGGGGTTCTTTTCACAAGCCATGTTGGCATGTGTATACATCCATAAAAATGTTAGATAAGTCACAAGTTTAATTTAGTAATGTTGTTATCATTGCCAAACTTTATTATTAATCTCAAATTTAAAAATAAAGTTTTTTGTCTATACATAATTAAATTAAATATTTTTACAATCCTTGAACAACCTATTAGTGTAGAAGAATAAAAATTATTCACCCAAGGGGTGCGCTTGACATGGGGAAGTAATATGGTAATGAAAGATATGGCCATACAGGTGCCAATTCTGAGTTATTGAACATTAGTGAATGATTTGGGATGCCTATAACACATAATGGGACTTGAGTTATGTTCCTCTTATAGACCTAATGAACATTAATATAAATAAATTTTAATTTAATTTATGAGTACTTATTCTTTACATTATTTTAATAGTTCACTACATCGACTAGAAAGTTCTTCCTTTATTGTTTAATTATATTTATTTTCTATTAATGTTCAATCCTATTGAATTGTTTATGACAAAATGACTTACATAAATTATTTTTACAGAATGGACAGAAGTTGGATGTATGAAACTTATCGGATCACAAGCGATTTTCAAAACAATTTGGAGAGCTTTATAGATTTTGCATTTCACAATGCTGGAGATAGTGGTCTCATACACTACCCATGTTCCAATTGTGTTGGTAGACCATGGTTGAACTGTGAAGAAGTCAGCAACCACATAACAGAAAATGGTTTTCATGAAATGTACATTGTGTGGTATCACAAGGGAGAGAAAATGAAATCTCAAATTGTTGATGATTAAAATGAAAGTACTGGAATGAAGAATTTGTTAGATGATTGGTTTCCATTTATTTTTCATCATGAAAAATAAAGGATTTCAACTCATGAAGACTTCGATATGAATACAAATGATGAATCTAGTGAAAGTGATGATATTGATAGGGTGAAAAAAATTGAATGATGCTTCCATGACTAAAGTCTGTCAACAATGCGATAAAATGAAAAAGTTGGAATTTTTAATCCTATTGTTTCATGGGATAACTATGTATGAGATTTCTAATACAACAATCGATTACATTCTTACCCTCTTGAAGGATTTACTTCTAGATGATGAAGATATTCTCTCAAACAACTATATGACATGGAAGTTAGTTGAAGAACTTGGATATTCAAGAAACAAAATTCATGATTTCCTGAAATATTGTAGTTTATTCAGGGAGGAAACCGTTGAACGAAATGATTTTATAAAATGTGGCACATCCCACTGGAAGTAAAAATATGATGGAACACCATCCCACGTTCCACATAAAGTAATGTGTCACATTCCATTAATCCCCAGACCCCAGAATCTTTTTATGTATGATGAAGTATAAAAAAATGAGATGGCATGATACCGAGAGAAATAAGACAAATAATGAGTTGGTTCATCCAGATGATGGATTTTCATGGAAATGATTTGATTCTCGACATCCTGATTTTACAACTGACATGTTTAATGTGAGGCTGGGTCTTTCATGTGACATTTTTAATCCATTTGGGTAGATGCTTACTTCGCACAGCACATGGCCAGTTTTTATACACATTTATAATCTTCCCCCATGGTTGTGTATGAATAAACCTTTCAATTTCATGATTATACTCATATCTAGTTCCTTCTGATCCCAGCATTGATATTGATGTATACATGCAACCTTTAATAAAATAGTAGAAACTTCTTTGGGATGTGGTTTTGCGCACATACGATGCATGTTCGAAAGACATATTTCATATGTGTGATATGCTTATGTGGACGATCAATGATTTTCTGGATTATGCAACGATCTCTGGATGGATCACGAAGGGAAAACTGACTTGCCCAGTTTTTATGAAAAATACATGATCCAGAAGACTAACACATCATTGTTGTTTCAGTTTTATGGGGCATCCACGATTCTTTCCAAATGATTATCCTTATAGAATGAATCGTAGATGATTTGATATTACCATAGAGACCAATGATCCACCTCAACATATGTCTGGAACTGATGTGATTAATAAATTGAATGATTTCAGTTTTTCATTCAGTAAGGGTCAAATGAAATCTGGAAGGAGAAAGAATGATTCCACTAAAACCTGTTACAATTGGAGGAGGAGTATTTTTTTTTGATTTTCCTTATTGGTTAACCAATTTGAAACGTCATTACATATACGTAATGCATATTGAAAAGAATATATGCAAAATGTTGCTTTCGATTCTTCTAAATGTCAATGGGAAGACAAAATTTGATTTACAATCTCGGTGTGACTTGGTGGATTGGGGAATCAGACCAGAATTTCATCCTGTGTGTATCAGTGAAAATAAATGGAAACTTCCATGTTCTTCATATGTGATGAAACCTATGAAAAAAACAACTTATGGATTAATGAGAGACTATTAGAGTTCCTGATGGCTATTGATGCAACATATCTAAACAGGTCAATAGAAGAGACTTGAAGCTAAAATCTTTGAAGACTCATTATTATCACGTTCTGCTGCATGAGTTTCTTCCAATTGAAATCTGTAAACTTTTTTCCAATAATGTAAGGTTGACTGTTATTCGGTTGTGACATTTGTTTAGAGATCTTTGTTCTATGAAGTTTTCCATGTCTATCTTGCAAAAAATGTTGATAGATGCCCCCATTAATTTTCAGTGAGTTGGAGAAAATATTACCTCCATCATTTTTCACATGAATGTTGCATCTGACTATCCATATTCCCACTGAAATACTTCTCAGAGGACCTGTTTCATTTCATTTGATGTATCCATCTGAAATAAATATGTACACACTAATGTATTATGTCCAAAACAGGAATCATCCCGAAGGTTCTATCGTGAAGGGTTACTTGGCTCATGAATGTATGGATTTCTGCTAAATTTATCCGTCTGATCTTCCTACAATAATTAACAGACCAATGATAAATTAAGAAGAATAGTATGTGAAAAATAAACCCAGTTTTCCATTACTTCCTCAAACAAGAGTAATTCTAGGATCATATACATTGAAGACATTAATCCATGAAGAGAAAAAGAAGGCACATCGGACAATTTTTTTCAACTGTGATTTGTTCGATGACAATATTAGGTAAATAAATTAAATACGTATATCTTACATATATATCTGTTAAAAAATTCATTTTTTATCTACAAGGAACATAAAACAATGATAAATAGGAAGCATCATTCTTTATCTCTGAAAAGGGGATAGACTTTGCATAGAAATGAGTTTTCTGCTCGGTAAATATTGAAGGTAAAAATATAAATGTATAAAATAATTATATCAATGTTTAATTATGTTTAATAGTCATTTATATTGCTGGTATTGAGTTTGTCTAATGAATCTATCTCTGATGAAATAAGAGCTTTAGATTTTGGTCCTAATATCGTGGTTTGTGACTGTTAATCAATTGTTATCAATGGGTAGAAATTTATTTACACTGAACGAGCAAATAACATGAGAACACAACATGATGGTTTTATGCTTACTGCCACAACAAATTGTTATGATAGTGCATCAGTAGTGCTCAGCAATCAGTCTGGCACATGTATATTTATAGAACCCAAACTAATTTTTATAGCAATATTTATTTTCATTATAACATTTTTTTGATAAAATATTTGTTTTTATTTCATGACAGACACATATACTTACATGAGGCAAGGGCGAGGGCATAAATGCATGAGTGTGGTGTGGAACTGCCACACACAGGTTATGGTGGATTACAATGAAGACAACTAAATTGTTGAGAAAACTGGGCTGTAATGTCGGAGTTTGTTTGGCAATGCTTTCCAAATACTCTGACATCATTCACGTCAGCCTGCTATCATGTATGAATTCCAAATGCGGTCAAGGATAGAGGTTGGGATGAGATATGGGTAAAAAACTGTTGTATTTAATGTCATTAATTATTTTTTGTATTTATATGAATTAATATTTTGATGTCAGCTCCGATTTAATTTTCCCGATGGTGAGGGTGCATGACCAGAACATCTAATGGATTTTGGTGAGTTTTGGAGAGCCTACAAGCATGAGTTGTATATGGGCTGGAATTCTAGAGTTGGCACTGAGTTAGAGGTGGTACCATTGGTGGATTATTGTCCTATATAGCAGTATTATCAGTTGATTACTCATTAGAAAACTACCCAGTTTAAGGTATTAATTACATTTGAGGTATTTAAATAATAAATTTCTTGTTTTTCATTAATATTATCCTTTGAATTATATAATTTTATTTATTAATCATCTGGAAAAAATAAAAAAGCATTGATGCAAAAAAATACATCCACACATGAAGACGTACTATGAAGTCTGATCATGAGAGGAAGCAGATATGACAATTGTTTATATGTTTTCATTACGACTTACACATTATTTTGTTTCCTCAATTATTTAATCTTTTGCTAATGGTTTTATATAACTTTTGTTTTCAATGTCATTGTAGAGGAAAATAAAGAATATTGAAGGACGCGTGCCATGAGAAAAACTATTTTGCTCGAGTAGATGGAAAAAGGATGGAAGTTCCATCAACGAAGTAACTCAGCAGTAGATTGTATGTCTTAATATGTTGATTTTATATTTTAATATATATTTTTTAAGTTAATAATATATTTATATTTGTAACAGGTTTCTTTAGAGGCCCTCGATTCCCAATAACCATACTATTTTGGGCCAACTGATCACTTACATTAGGTGTTGGGAGAGGATCATCCTGGAGAAGTATGCTGCCGACTTAGGATAGCCCCAACGAGTTATTGGCCCCCCTCAGGTATGAGTTGTAGTGCCACTAAGCTGCAGCAAGTTAGGGCACATGCAGAACAGGCTGAGAAAAGGTCCACAGAGACGACCGAATAGTCTGCTAGGGAAAACAGTTCATTTATGAAATTTATTGAAGTTCTACATCCAACACATCCACCAGAGGCCAGCCCAGCTTTTGATGAATATATGTTATCAATATGATCTATATATGGTGCACCTGGTGGTAGTTCTTGTGGTGGTCTAGACGATTTCCAACTTGACGATGATGATGGAGAGGAGTCTAATGTGGAAAAGGAGGGAGAGGGGGAGGGCGAGGTGGATGGCGAGGGTGAGGTGGAGGGTGAGGGCGAGGAGGAGGGCGTTGAGGAGGGAGAGGACGATGTTGGGGATGAGGAAGAGGGCGATGATGATGGAGATTATGGTGATGGTGATGCGGGACAAATTGATCCGTTACATTTTTGACTAATATTACTGAGATTTGATGTTTAATTTATTCTAGATGTTGGTTTTATCTAGACCCGTAGTATAGTATTGGAGTTGAGTTATTTTTATATTTTTTTTCATTGATGTTGTCATCTTTTTGTGGTTGCTGTGTATATTGAGAATGTTTATAGATTTTTCTATGTTTGGGAACTCTTTGGACATCCCCCCTCCTACCTGGACCTTGGACGACCCCCCACCATCCTCCTTGGACCCTGGAAAGCTCCGTAGACAGACCTCAGATAGCCCCCCGGACACCCCCCGAACACCCCTCAGACTGCCCCCGGATAGCCCCACCTCCGCCCCCACCCACCTCCTTGGACCCCAGACAACCCCCCAAACACCCCCCGGATAGCCCCCCACACAACCCCCCCCCCCCACCATCTTACTTGGTCCCCGGACAACCCCCCAGACACCCCCCGGACAGCCCCCCGAACAGCCCCCCCCCCCCCCCCCACCTAGACACCCCAACCCTCCTCCTTGGACCCCAGAAATCCCCCCAAACACCCCCCAGACAACTCCCACACAACCCCGCCACCCTCCTCCTTGGTCCCCAGACAACCCCCTAGGGAGCCCCCAGATAGCCTATAGGATATCCCCCCGAACAGCGCCCCTCCTCCACCCGAACAGCCCCCCCCCCTCCATCCTCCCTGGACCCCCATACATCCCCTACCCTCCTTGATTTCCCATGTTTTTTTTATTTCTTTGATTATGCAATATTATTTAGAATTATTCCATTTCTGTATGTCTTGAATTATATGAATGTCTTGGTAAACATATTATCTCATTCTCATAAAATGCATGTGATGATATACTTTAATTTGAATACAATGTGTTGTTGTACATTCTTCATGTTATGTGAATTATTCCTGGTTTGAAATGGACTTCATTTTAATTGATAACAAAAACTGGCATACGGAAAACCAACCAAACACATTCAAATTTTGTTGAAACATTAGGACAATGATCCAGGGGTCATATGTGATGTGTACGAGTCAACTAAACCTCAATCCGAGGGGCGGTGTGGCTGAAACAACTCAAAGTGTCTCTCTTTTGTTTAAAAAGGACTTCATTTTATATGAAAACAACAACTAGCATACGAAAAACCGACCAAACACATTCTAAATGTCTTGATACATTAGGAAAATGATCCATGGGTCATATGAGATATGCACAAGTAAACCCTACCTCAATCCGAGGTGCGGTGTGGCTAGCACCGCTCTATGTGTCTCTCTTTTGTTTCCAAAGGATATCATTTTTAGTGAAAACATCAACTGGCATACATAAAACCAACCAAACGAATTCAGATTGTGTTGATACTTTAGGAAAATGGTCGATGGGTCATTTGAGACATGTATAAGTCAACCCCGTCTAAATCTGAGGCGTGGTGTAGCCGGTACCACTGCAATTTTGTCTCTTTTGTTTAAAATGGGTAGGATTATAAGTGAAAAGAACAACTAACATATGGAAAACTGACCAAACACATTCGTATTCTATTGATAATTTATCACAATGTTCCATCGGTCATATGTGACGTGTACAAGCCAAACCGAGCTCAATCCGAGTCATGGTGTGGTAAGGATCACTCTAAGTGTATCTCTTTTTTTTAAAAAATGGACATCATTTAAAGTACCTCCAGAAAACTGACCAAACGCATTCGGTTTCCGTTGAAACATTCGCATGACGATCCATGGGTCATATGTGATGTGTAAAATTCAACCTTGCCTCAATTCGAGGTGTGGTGTGGCCGACACCACTCAATGTGTCTCTCTTTTGTTTAAAATTGACTTCATTTTAAGTGAAAAAAACAACTCACAGATGGAAAACGGACAAAACAGATTCTGATTGTGTCGATAATTTAGTACAACGATTCATGGGTCATATGTGGCATGTACGAGTCATCCTCCCATCAATCCGAGGTGCGGTGAGGCTGGCACCACTCTAAGAGTTTCTCTTTTGTTTCAAAAGGATATCATTTTAAGTGAAAACATCAACTGACATACAGAAAACATACCAAACTCATTCGGATTGTGTTGATACTTTAGGAAAATGATCAATGGGTCATTTGAGATGTGTACAATTCATCCTCGTCTAAATCTGAGATGCAGTGAGGCCGATAACACAATAACTGGGTCTCTTTTTTAAAAATAAACAGGATTATAAGTGAAATGAAAAACTAACATATGGAAAACTGACCAAACACATTCAGATTCTATTGATAATTTATTAAAATGGTCCACGAATCATATTTGACATGTACGATCCATCCCGGGGTCAATCCGAGTCGTGGTGTGGCCAGGATCACTCAAAGTGTCTCTGTTTTGATTAAAATGGAGAACAGTTTATGTATATACATAAAATCGACCAAACGAATTCGGTTTCCATTGAAACATTAGGAGAACGATCCGTGGGTCATATGTGACATGTAAGAGTCAATCATGCCTCAATCCGATGCATGTTGTGGCCGACAACACTCAAAATGTCTCTCTTTTGTTTCAAATGGACATCATTTTAAGTGAATCCAAAAACTCGCATATGGAAAACTGACCAAATGGATTCTGATTGTGACGGTACTTTATCACAACGATCCATGGGTCATATTCAATGTTTAAAAGTCAAACCCACCTCAATCCGAGGCATGGTGTGGCCAGAACCATTCATAGTGTCTCTCTTTTGATTAAAATGGAAATCATATTAATTGAAAACAACAACCTATATACGAAAAAGTAACACATGCAATCAAAATGTGCCTATAATTTAGTAAAAGGATCCATTGGTCATATGTGACATGTTCGAGTCATCCCTACCTCAATACGAGACACGGTGTGGCCGACACCACTCTAAGTGTATCTCTTTTGTTTCAAAAGGATATCATTTTAAGTGAAAACATCAACTGACATACGGAAAACTGACTAAACACATTTGGATTGTGTTGATTCTTTAGAAAAATGATCCATGGGTCATTTGAGACATGTAAGATTCAAACCCATCTAAATTAGAGGCACGGTGTGGCCGGTGCCGCTGTAATGGTGTCTCTTTTGTTTAAAATGGACAGGATTATAAGTGAAAAGAACAACTGACATACAGAAAACTGACCAAACTGATTCAGATTCTGTTGATAATTTATCACAACTATCCATGGGTCATATGTGACGTGTACGTGTCAACCTGGGCTCAATCTAAGTGGCGGTGTGGCCGGAATCACTCTTAGTGTTTCTCTTTTGTTTAAAATGGACAACATTTTATGTACATACAGAAAACTAACCAAACGCATTCGGTTTCTAATGAAACCTTAGGATAACGATCCATGGGTTATATGTGACATGTAAAAGTCAACCTCGGCTCTATCCGAAGCGCGGTGTGGCTGACACCACTCAAAGTTTCTCTCTTTTGTTTAAAATGGACATCATTTTACGTGAAAACAATCACTCGCATGCGGAAAACTAACCAAACGGACTTTTATTGTGTTGATACTTTAGAAAAACGATACATGGTTTATATGTGAAGTGTACGAGTCAGCACCACCTCAATCTGAGGTGCGGTGTGGCCGAAACCATTCATAGTGTCTCTCTTTTGCTTAAAATGGACATCATTTTAAATGAAAACAACAACTGACAAGCAAAAAACTGACCAAATGCATGAGAAATGTGTTGATGCTTTAGGAAAATGATCCATGCTTCATATGTGAGGAGTACGAGTCAACCCCGCCTCAATATGAGGTGCAGTGTGGCCGGTACCACCCTAAGTGTCTCTCTGTTATTTCAAAAGGTTATCATTTTATGTGAAAACATCAACTGACATACGGAAAACTGACCAAACGTATTCAGGTTGTGTTGATACTTTAGAAAAATTATCCAAGGGTCATTAAGAGTTTTATAAGTCAACCCCGTCAAAATCTGAGTCTCGGTGTGGCCGATACCACTCTAACTCTATCTCTTTTGTTTAAAATGGACAGGATTTTAAGTGAAAATATCAACTGGCATACGGAAAACTGACCAAACGCCTTCGGATTCTGTGGATTATTTATCATAATGATCCATCGGTCATATGTGATGTGTACAAGGCAACCCGGGCTCAATATGAGTCGTGGTGTGGCCGGGATCACTCTATGTGTCTCTCTTTTGTTTAAAATGTACAACATTTTAAGTACATACATAAAACTAACCAAATGCATTTGGTTTCCATTGAAACATTAGTAGAACAATCCATGCATCGTATGTGACATGTACGAGTCAACCACGCCTCAATCTGAGGTACGTTGTGGCGACACCACTCAAAGTGTCTCTCTTTTGTTTAAAATGGACTTCATTTTAAGTGAAAACAACAACTAGCATACAAGAAAACCAACCAAATGGATTCTGATTTTGTCGATACTTTAGCACAGTGATACATGGGTCAAATGCGATGTGTACGAGTCAACCATACCTCAATATGAGGCACGGTGTGGCCGGAACCATTCATAGTGTCTCTTTTTTGTTTAAAATGGACATCATTTTAAGTGAAAACAACAACAGACATATGAAAAACTGGCCAAATGCATTCGAAATGTGTTTATGGTTTATGAAAACAATCCATGGGTCATATGTGATGTGTACGAGTCAACCCAGCCTCAATACGAGGTGCGGTGTGGCTAGAACCACTCTAAGTGTCTCTATTTTGTTTCAAAAGGATATCATTTTATGTGAAAACATCAACTGGCATACAAAAAACTGACCAAACACATTCGGATATTGTTGATACTTTATGATAATGTTCCATGGTTCATTTGAGAGGTGAACGAGTCAACCTCATCTAAATCCGAGGCAAGGTGTGGCTGAAACCACTCTTACTGTGTCTCTTTTGTTTAAAATGGACAAGATTATAAGTGAAAAGAATAATTGGCATACAGAAAACTGACCAAACGCATTCGAGTCAACCTAGGCTCAATCCGAGTCACAGTGTGGTCAGGATCACTCAAAGTGTCTCCATTTTGTTTACAATGGAAAAACTTTTATGTACATACGAAGACCAACCAAACACATTCAGTTTCCATTGATACTTTAGGAGAATTATCCGTGGGTCATATGTGATGTGTACGGGTCAACATCGCCTCAATCTGAGGTGTGGTGTGGCCGACAACACTCAAAGTGTCTCTCTATTTTTTAAAATGGACATCATTTTATGTGAAAACAACAACTGGCATATAGAAAACTGACCAAACAGATTCGGATTGTTTCGATACATTAGCACAATGATCCATGGGTAATATGGGACATGTACGAGTCAACCCTACGTCAATCTGAGGCGCGGTGTAGCCGACACCATTCATAGTTTCTCTCTTTTATTTAAAATGGCCATCATTTTAAGTGAAAACAATAACTGACATATGAAAAACTGACCAAATGCATTCGAAATGTATCGATGATTTAGGACAAAAATCCATTGGTCATATGTGACTTTTATGAGACATCCCTGCCTCAATATGAGGCACGGTGTGGCTGGGACCACTCTAAGTGTCTCTCTTTTGTTTAAAATGGGAAACATTTTAAGTACATTGGAAAACTAATCAAACGGATTCTGATTGTTTTGATACATTAGCACAATGATCCATGAGTTATATGGGATGTGTACGAGTCAACCCCGCCTCAATCTGATATGCGGTGTGGCTAGCACCACTCAAAGTGCCTATCTTTTGTTTCAAAAGGACATAATTTTAAGTGAAAACCATAACTGACATCTGGAAAACTGACCAAACACATTCGAATGTATTAATTCATTAGGAGAAATATCCATGGGTATTTTGAGACGTGTATGAGTCAACCCCGTATAAATCCAAGCCACGGTGTGGCCAGTACCAATCTAACTGTGTCTCTTTTGTTTAAAATGAAAAGGATTATAAGTGAAAAGAACAATTGGCATACGAAAAACTGACAAAACGCATTCGGAATATGTTGAAACATTAGGATAATGATCCATGGGTCATATGATACGTGTACGAGTCAACCACATCTCAATCCAAGTCACGGTGTATCAGGAAACACCCAAAGTGTCTCTCTTATGTTTATAATTCACAACATTTTAATTACATATGGAAAACTGACCAAACATATTATGATTGTGTTGATATTTTAGAACAAAGATCCATGGGTGACTTGTAACGTGTACGAGTCAACCCCGCCTCAATCCGAGGTGCGGTGTGGCCGGAACCATTCAATGTGTCTCTCTATTATTTAAGAAGCACTTCTTTTTAAGTGAAAACAGCAACTGACATATGGAAAACTGACCAATCTCTTTCTGAATATGTTGATACATTAGGACAACGATCGATGGGTCATTTTTGATGTGTATGAGTTAACCCCTCCTCAATATGAGGCATAGTGGGGCAGGTATCACTCCAAGTGTATGTATTTTGTTTAAAATTCTTATCATTTCTAGTAAAACCATATGGTATAGGAACAACCAATCAAATTATGAATTGAATCCCGGATTCCACATATAATTTTCATCTAAATATTAAAATGAATTCTAAATTAATTATGTATGTTTATAATTATGTTATGAATTATGATTTAATTCTGCATGTGTATAGTTCTTGGATTCATTATATGTTAAATGTGTATGAATTGATTCTCTATAAGTATGTGTTAGTTGGTTATTGTAGGTACAATAATTTTATATGTATGTGTTAGTTTATAGAATGTACAATAATTGGAAATGATTAAAAATGAGAGGGAATGGATTGGGTGATGTGAAAATTGCACAAAAATAAGAGGGTAGCTGCTGTGAAAATTGCATGCTGTTGTGCAATTTTCACAGCATAGGCTATGCCAACGGTTTGAAACCGTTGGAATAGCTCTGAGTAATTTTTTTACCATCAGTTTTATGAACCGTTGGTAAAAATAATCTCCCAAAAATTTAGAAACTATTGGGAAGGAAGTAGTCTCCTTGGTTTTTCCAATGGTTCAAGCCAAATCATTGTAAAAAACTATTCCAACAGTTTGGCACAACCGTTGGGATAGGTTAATTGTTTCTAACATATCCCAACAGTTCAGTGTAAACTTTTGGGAAAATCATTCCCAACGGCTTACTTTCCTATAGTTTGTAGAACCGTTGTTATAATATATACCAATGGTTCTACAGCCTTTCCAAATGGTTAAGAACCGTTGGGAAATCCGCCATTTCCAGTAGTGAATTCACATTATGCCTTAACCCATTAACACATTACCAGTTCACATCATTTAACCATTCACCCAATTCTTGTGTGTTATCCCTATCTCACTAAACATTCTACACTAAACCCATAACCTATCCCATTATGGTCTTCAATCAATTTACACATTAACCCATTTAACCCGTTCATTATTTCCATGAATCAACCATTCAACCCATTCCAAATAACCCTTAGGTTATTGCCATGTCTAGGTGAATTACCTAACATCTATTCCATGTTCAACCAATCATGCCAACATATTTTTCAAGGGCTCTACCATTTATTACAACAAGTTCACTTGTTTAATATCAATCCCTAAGCCTAGGAAAAGGTGGAACGCCCCATGTATGTCCCCAATTAGATCAAGTCATCCTCAATGCATCCAATGTAGATCGTGAGGGTTCCTATTTACTTTTTTTAAGAATCTTTTATACCAAATGCATCCATGTTGATCAAAGAACATCAAAAGGAAACCATGAGCAAACACACACATGCATAAATACACCATAAAACTATTGGAAAACGTTTTTAGACCACCTACGTCAAAAATGATGTTGAACTCACACTCAATTGAGTCCTTAGACCTCAATCTGACTGTCATTTGGAGCTTCAACCTAGAACTCGCACAAAATATAGGGTTTAAGAGCATCAGAACAAGAGGGAGAGAAGATACAAACTCTAAACCAAAAAGAGAAGCAAGGATGGGATTAGCCTTACCCGAAGCTTCAATCGATATTCAACGACACCAAAAATTCCTTAGAAATGAGGGAGATGGACCTCTTGGACCTCTTGGAGCTCTTGAAAGTTACATTATCCAAAATGGGATTTTTATTTCTCTATAATTTATGATGCATATAATGAAATTTTTTAACAATATTTTTCATGGACAATTTTTATAGATTAGGTCCCTGAATAATTATGATGGATATTAAAGGGGATCTAAGTATAAAATAGAAATAAAATTCTTAAATTACTTATTATTAAGTCATGATGTCTTAATTTTTTTATGGATTTTAACATTAGAAACATACTTCCTAAGTGTAACACTTTTTTAAATGTCCAATCATCCCATATATATATATATATCACAATAAATGGTTTATAATGAATAATATGTTCGGTGTAAACAGAAAAATGTTATAGTAAGTATAGATATATGTAATGAGTTATTAATACCCTCTAATGAGTATAAAACATAAGGCTAATCCGAAATTATATAATATATGATATGTTGGAAACAAATTATATATTATTATGTATAGGTAAATTAGTTTAAAAATAAATAATTAATCTTGTTATAAGGAATGAAAATATCGACTTTACAATTCATTCACATTGGAAATAAATATGCATAGATGAATATATATTTCAAAATGTGTGGTGATAATTTATAACTTAATGAATTATTTTGAGTTAAACCGAATTGTTGTTAAACATCGAGTAGTATAATTTGTGTGTAATTATGTTTTGAATAAGTATGATTCCTATATCAAGATATAAATTATGCCCATGTTGTTCATATCTGGTATTGAATGATGCATAACACATAAATAATAATGCAGTGAGTGTCTAAATAATGTTTTTAGTATGTTAGGGGAGAAAAGACTCTTTTTGGACTCACATATAACAAATGTTTGTGATAATTATAGAATTAGAACCTGCATGTATTGAAACCATTCCTAAACGACACTTTATGAATATATAATCTGGGGTTGGTTGGGTATGTTGTTGATCTTAAATTTAGATTGATCATACCAAATATGGGAATATTCCCCTCTTATAATGAGTAGGAAATATAGACCGTCAATTGAGATAGGATGAAAAAATTTGAGGCCACACTAAGATATTCTGTATGATGTTATAATAAACTCTATTGAGGGACATGTAATATTCATGTTAATAAAAGAGTATGTCATATGATACACATACTGACCTAGATAGTGTATATGTATGAATTAAAAAATTTAGACTTTTATACTTTGAATTGAAAAAATATATCTTCGATAGTCAATTGCTGTTTTAGAAAAAAGTATTCTTTGATATTTGATAACTATACATGATATAGTTGGTGTAAAAAGGAATAGAGATACATGTTTTTCAAGAGATCATGGTAGATATTTTTATATACAGAATTTCATTGATGCGTTTTTGGGGACTTCTGTTTTATTATAATTATGTATCTAGTGATTCAAATTTTTTAAAAATAACAAAACATCTATAGGGACACAATATGTTGTTGGACAAAAAGGGATTGAGTTTAGCTTAGAGTGACTCAATAAATTTATGTCAGAGTTCATGTAAAAGGTTTTTTTTGTTTTTCAGAATGTATTTCATATTATTCGATACAAAATGAAGATGATAATATTATTCAAATATAATTTTTGGATTATTAATTTAGAATTTGGAGATGTTATCTGAGAAGTTAAATTATATGTAACGATATTATGTAAATTGGAAATTAAAGAGTTTTATCTATATTTAATTTGTGAAATTTTAAGGAGTAATTCCAAATATATGTGAGATCATATAGTGTGGTATGGTGTCACATATTGTATGATATATATATATATGGTATTATGTTTAGGCCCTTATTGTCAAATATATATTACAAAACCAAATATATCATATTTGTTTCCATGTATGTCATACTTTTAGACACAACGAAATATATCTATAAAAAACCATATCAATTTATTTATTTATATTTGAAATAATTTTTCTAACATATTAGAGTATTGAAAATTTAAAACTCAATCATATACATGTATGTTATCACTTATCAACAATATCATATTCTATAATTGATAAGAGAGTGTGAGATAAATGGTTACATGATATTTAATCAAAGATATTTAATCAAATGATTAGGAAACACATTAGTCAATTAGTGGGATTAGGAAGAATCCACACAACCTATAGAAATGACTAGTCAACCAAATATTAGTTTATTCTGTGAATTTTATTCTTGTAAAATACTTATTCTATCTCATATAACTCTTATTTTTCCCCATTAACCCTCATGTAGAAATATAAATTAGTGTATTGTGACAGGATACCACATTAGAATTGATCTATCCAAAACATTCCATGGAAAACAGAAAAGGATAGATAAAATTCCGCCATACATAATTTGATCTAAGTTAACAATATATGATGGATATATATATATAAACTTCCTTTGGTTAATTGTTCAAAGTATATTAAATTTTATTTAATAATCATTTATTCATGATTGATCATAGATTTGGGTTTCTATATTGCTTACCCTATATTTAACTATTATTGTAAAGTCTATCGAAAACTATAATTTTGCTGTAGATTTAATAAATCCATATTTTCTAATGTTATTCCCTTTATATATATACATTATTATTGATATTTTATTGAATTATATTCCATAAAATAAATTTATACATTCTAATTATATTGTTGTGTACCATTTTAGATAGCCCTAACTTTATATTACTCACTAATAATTATATATAAAATATATTTACACATATCAACTAAAATCATACACATAATTTAAGTGACAATTCCCCAAAAAAATAGAATTTTATGAAATTATTTAACAACAAATGATTACACTTATTTCTATATACAATTAAATTCTACATTTCTAGGATATAAAAAATTTCACGAGGACATTAGGATGTGTTACCCAATGAACCTATAAAAAGTGATACATTACTCAAGGGAGACTCTAATTCAACATATCTCGAATAAATATTATGTATAAACTATATTTAAGTATAGAATTATACCAAATGTAATTTATTATATACAAAATCTATTGAAGAAGAAAAAGAAATACATTATCATACTATAAAAGTAACACTATGGATTTAAATATGGTAATCAATATATGTTGGTAATTTTGCATAGTGGATTGGAGTCTATTGAAATTTTTATAAGATAACACCTTTCCAAACAATTTGAAATGGAGCCCTTTTATGGTTTTAAGTCCCATATTACATAGCCATGGGGCCTAGAGGAACTGAGTTCTTTTTAAATTTTATGTGGACCCTTCTACCCTAAATGAACACGTTCATATCATCTATTAGATGTATTTTCCGAGATCACTAAAAATTGAGGTTGTTGAATTTTTCCATCCCCACAATGAGAAACATCGCGTCTAAACCCATTAATGTGTATGCCTTGTCCCTCCCTATAAAGGTTCAGGTATTTCTACCTAGTTTATCTTAATTATATGATCAATCTTCCTGATGCCACCTTGGTATAGTCAAACTACCATTATATAATGGAAACGAGTCTCATTATCCAAAATTCCCAATATATGGTTTGAAATAAAAAAGTTTGTTCATAATACAACTTCTATAGTGTGACACTATAAAACTAATATAGATTCCCACTATAATTTATCTAATTATATAAAATACAAAATTTTGGATATATATACATTATATTCACTTTCAAAAATAAAATATCAGACATATTCATTCTAATGAATTTATTTAAAATATATAGTTTTATAAGATATCTAAAAATATAATATTTTAATTTATATTATTCAAATAATTTTCTTCATATGAAGAAAATATTCATAAAATATAACGTGTATTATGTCTACCAACAGTCTCCATTGGATATTGTTTAGTTTTTTTAAAATAAGGCCTTTAATTTAATTGATTTTGAATAATTAATTATCACCAATTTAAAATTAACAATTTATCCACTTTTATATTTAACATTATTATATAGTTAATAATAAATTTAATAATCAGATAAATAATTTCAATCATATAAAAATGTAATTCAAATCTATATCATCCCATGAAATAATTGTTCCCTAATATTTTTTCCTTTATATAGTCTCAACAATTTAAAAGTATTAAATTGTCTATCAAATCATGTCACACATAGTATTTAAATAATATAAATATTATATATATGAACATATAAAATGAATAAATAATCTAATAAAAAATTTATTTGTATTCTAACCATGATGTATTAATTTGAACATTTACAATTTTATATATGTACAAAAATATACAACTAATAATTTTTGACAAATATTTTTTTCTAGAGAATTTATAAATTATAAAAATCATATTCAAAATAATATAATTAATAATTTTTATAACAGAAAATATTTTAAAATATTTAATATATTCAATTAATTATACTTTATAACCCAATAGATGCTTATGAAAAGAGATTTCAAAATATAGTAACCCTCATATATTGAGAAACATGTCTATGGGAAATGTAGTGTTCCTTATATGTGGAGTGAATAATATGAATGAGAGTAAATAATTCAAATTAATAAACCATATATATGAATTATTCACTTATATAAGTGTTCCACTCAGGTAAAGCATAAAAATCTGGTCACAATTATTGATATACACTATATCATCATTTCATCATGACACCCAAATTTTACTATAATATTAATATCAGTAAATACATTATTACATCTACCTGATCATAAAAAATAAAAAAACTATAGATTTTATTGAACCACATATTATAATATATAATAATCAAATATTATGACTAAAAAATAACATCTCATTAAAATATTACTTTTAATAAATTCATGTAGTGCATCCAAGCTGGTGATTCTCAAACACAACACATTGGGTGATTAAGTATAAACTAAACTATATTATGCTTTAAATGTTCATCATGAAAATTGTAATTACTAATGTAGATTCAGTAATGAAAGAAGTTTTGATACAGTAAATGGGATTTTTGTGATCTTATAATGATCATGGAATTTAACGAAATTTATTTAATGTTCTGAATCCCCCTGTACAAGTCAATATATTACATGAAGAAAAAAAAATATAAATAGGCATACATCTTTTATTTTTTTCTCTATCTCTACTGTGATTCATTGACTATTTCTCCCATGTATCACTAATATATTTCCTAAAAATTCATTCATCCATTAGTATTATGTTGTAGATTATATTATTATTTTGAAATGAAAAGACTCTCAAAAAATGAAGATGTTCCAACAAATTCATGTCATAATCGACACAAAAACATTCTTGAACTAGAATATGAAGTTGGTTCCTATAAATGTGTGAGGAAAATATCACAAAACATAAGTTGGAAAAATTATCTAGTTTATCTGGAAGGCATTCATTTAAGAATAATTTCACATTCAATATATAAATAAAAACAATAAAATATATTACATAGTAAAAATAAAGAAGACCCCAAAAATAAATAACATTAAAATGATATGAAATTTATATATACATGAATATAAATATTAAAAATTTTCAAATTGATACATAATAGTAAAACAGATACAATAAACCAAACTCTAGACTGATATAATCACTAAATCTGATTTTCTGCCACTCCCTCTCTATTTCCCCTGCTAGAAATTATCTAAAAACTTGAAATGCCAATTAAAATAGATAAAATATCACAATAAATAGAAATAAACCACAATATATATTCTCATAATTTTATACAGATAATATTAAAAAAAAATCATATTTTGATTTCTCTTTTGATTCATTAGAAATTTTTAAAAATAAAATTTTATTTTGGGTAGTTTGAAATTCAAAGCGAAATTATTTTTATATTATCTTAAATAGGTTTATAAATTAAAATATCACCCCATTGATAATTGTATAGGAATTAATCTTGACTAATTTCAATAAAAACATTCAATTCAAGAACCATTACTAGTATATGTCCCGATTATTAAAAAATTTGTATGAAATACACCTTTAAAAAAATTATAAATCAATAATTGAGAACACTTTTTGAAAATTCGAAAAATATAAAAGCTATAGGTGAGAGTAACATGTATATATATCTAATAATAGAATATAAATATAATTTTGTTAATCCATAGTTATCAATTGATCTATGGAGCAACAAATATTGTTGTATAATGGTGACATGTTATGTTATATATCTCTTCAAAGAATTTATTAATTGATATCTTATAAAGGACCGAAAAATAATTTTCAAAAAACTACAATATATTATAACATTAAAGATGAGAAAATTATATAGGTATGTAGAAATGTAAATAAATTTATTATTAAATATTTATCATTGTGAGTGTAAAAACACTTAGTGTTTATAAATTTATTATAAATAAAAAATTAAATATATGGATGGTAAATGTTATGTTATTAAAATAATAATTGATTCTATTATTGAAATGTGTTTGGAATAACTAATTAAATTTTAAACTATTCAGGAATACATTTAATGATATTCTTTTATTATATATTCATTAAAAAAATTGATTTTATATTCTATTTTTAAGACATGAAATAGAAATAAATATGATTTTATGATTACAAATATATTTCTTAATAATAAATTTTTATAGATTTATATTAACTTATATAAAACTTAATTTGTCAAATTATTTAAATTGAATAATAAAAATGTCTTCAATATTTTATAATCAGGGGGATCAAATTTGGTAAATAGATCTTTTCTATTTTTGGTCTATATTAATAGTTACCCAACTCTATTTTTTCACCTCAATAGGGGTAATAAAGGTGAAAATGGGATCATACATATTGATTTGGCCTTAAAATTTAACTAAAAATTCACATTAACCTATTTAATTAGTGTAGATTTCATATTTCAATTCATTTCATGAATATATAGTCACTTTATGTAATATTTCATTGAATATAATCATTATATAGATTTAAAAAAAATACAAAATATCACTCTCATGAATTTAATATCTCGTAAATTTGTAGATATTGGTAACAAGAAGATTAAATCGACATTAAATGTTTATTTTAATGATAAATTAATATTTTTTCAAAATTATTAACAATTTATTGTTAGTGTTTTAGTAATTACATTAAATTATTACAAAACACTAACATAATGTTTATTTAATTAATGGAAAATTAAAAAATGATATAGAAAATATAATACCTAAAAACAATTATACGTATTGATGTTTTCTAAAAATCATATAGATCAATATAAATCAGTAGTGATGATTTCATTATTTATATTTGAATTACATTGGTATCCTGATGCCTTTAATTTATAATTTCTTGAATATTGTTTGAAATATCATTATTTTTAATTATTAAAAAACCTAAAAATATTAAAAATATTAAAAATAATAAAAATATGATATGATACAGTCTAATATTTTTTTCCATGTACATTTTAGAGTTAATTGGTAACTTTTATTTCAAATTATAACATTTTAACATTGAAATAGTTGTAACTGTGGTTATGTTTACAAATAGTTAATTAAGGGGTAATACAATGAGATAAGTTATAAAATGACACCAATACATATCTAAATTTCATTGGATGATTTTATTATGAAAATATTTTTTTTAATACATTTCCATTTTGAAAAATTATTCATTAGAACGAATAATTATATTTTAATCATTTTTTAATTAAATAGTTTCATTTCCCTCCCTTATAAATGAGAACCCATTATATCATTCCATTACATATTCATGATAAACATTTATCAAAAAAATATCTATCTAGATTATATAATTTCATTTAAATAAATCTGTGGGTACTTTTTATCTTACAATACCAATCTAACAGTCATTACTAATTTTTCTAAAGGAGGCCTCCCAGTGATTTTTATGTCATCCTAACCAAAATATTTCAATTTAATTATTTCTATACCTCCAATAATTTAATAGTTATCATAAAAAATTAATAAATATGATATCTGTAATAAATTTAAATTTTATTATTATTATGTAACCACAATTTCCACAGAATATTAGATCAAATGTAAAGTGAACGATTCTCCTGGGAAAATCTCTTAAATAACCCCTCCATAAATATATAGAATTAATTTTCCATCACCATCATTCTTGTGTTGATATTGTAGTATTATTTATGTTTATACATGATATTTATGAAATTATTATTTTTATTTAATTTAAATTTCACGATAAATTCTCACCGTCATGTACATTGGGATATCATAATGGCCCTTTCTAATAGTTGTAGATTAATATCTCAATGAATAAATGATAATTTATTTCATTTATATTCATATAATGATGGTAATAAGGATATATTGAATGAATATATATGAAATTATTTATTTATAAATGATTTTTGAATGGTCATGTTTTTATTTATAATTATATCATTCAGTATGTCAAAAAGATAAAAAAGTACTCATCTTAAATTGAACCCTCTATCCCCATGAATGGTTTAATTAATTTTTTACAAATACCACTTATGAATGATTATTAATATATATTTAAAGAATAAATGATATTTTTTAGACTATTGAAACATTATATATGATATAACAATTTTCAAAGAATAATTAAAGATCTATAAAATCAGGATTCTCCTAAAAATAGAATATTTAACAATAAGATTTTTTTTAGTAAGGAATTACTCATAAATATTTGTTGAGTTTTCATTAGTGGGTAACATATAATATTATATATTTTTAAATAACTCAGTTGTAGATTTATGATAAAATATAATTTATTACTTATGATGTTAGAGTTCAATTGATGCAATTCATGCTTGAGGGAAGTGTTTTATTTTATAAAGTCATTGTTTAAAAGGACTCTTCATGATTAAATTTATTACTATAATATTTCATAATATATATTAAAACAAACTAATTTAACATATTCCTATATGTTTATTTATGGATAATATATTTTTCAATCTATTTCATTTACTTATGTTCTCAACATTCTGATTGGGTGTTTTGATGAAAAAATAATTATTCATCTTTTTATGATAATGTTTTTTTTCTAATTCCTATATATTATAAAAATATTTTCAAGAATAATTTTTTCACCTTTGATTGTATGAAGATTTTTTTGAAATTAATTTTTTTCAAAGAAATATATAAATCATTATTTCATTTTACAAATGAGGTACTTTTTATTTGTTAATGAAAATGTGATGGGAATCATTATGTTAAAAAAGATGACATGAACAGAATTTCCCCTGATGAAGGCCCCATAATGCATTGAATATTGTTCTCAATTTTTACACGAAAAATTATAGATAAAAGTTTTCCAGTAATATTATAGAAATATTTTTAAAAATTGATTTAAATCTTAAATATATAATTTCATCTTGAAATAATAAATATATCATTGTATTGAATTTGCATCTAAGGATGAAATATTTTTATGTTACAAATGTTTTACAAGGGAGATAATTCCAGGATTCTATACTTTTTCTTCCATTCTATGGTTAATTATTCTAAAGATGATTTATTTATAAAACCACTTTTTCAAAGGGTTACAATATATGATGAATTATTTATTCTCTTATGGTAAAAATATGACTATATTATGATTATGTGATATTTGGGCTCATTAAATATTTACAATGCATTGAGTAATGACAGATAAATGATGAGTTAATTAAGTTATGCAATAAATAAATTTATTGATATCTATTTTATGTGTTGCCCTACATAAATGTATATAATATTATTTTTTGGAACATTATTCATATTAATATGTTTATTCATGGATCTATTTTAATGTTAATATTTTTTATAGGGATATATTTCATGCTCATATTATTATTAGATAATATATTTCTATTTAATATTGTCTATTATTATATAATCATTTTTTCACATTGTAATTACAATGTTTTTATATCAATGATATTTATATTTTATAAATTTATGGTTCATACCTTCTCTAATAAAAATATGTATTCACCAACTCGTGATTATGATAAAAAATATGATGTTTTGGGTTTATTAGATTCTAAGATCATGTTATAATACCATTTTTCGCATGTTATACTTATGATATCATAAATTTATACCCTCATTAACATTATCGGATATATTATATCATTGAATATTATGGTTCATTTAATAATCTCATCATAGAGGTTTTTTGAAAAGTACATTTATATAGATTACTATGTCTGATGATATGTTTGGGAGATGTTGAAGATCCTTTAAAAAATTAGAAGATTATATATTTAGTATCAAATGATAATTTAATATTTTGATTCTATCATTCATGAAAATATTATGTAATAAATATTTATCTAAAAATATTATATTTATATATATATATCTGTGTGTTAAAAATAAGGGTTTCTATAAATGTCTTTTATATAGTAATATCTATTATCAAGTAAAACACACTAGGTCCTATGGTGCGACACTCCAATGGATTATACAAAATGATCAAGTTATGAACTATGTTGAATCCATTTTACATGCCACGTGACTATTCTACACAAAATATTGAATTTGAGGAACATCCTATTATCCCCATAAAATAAGTTGGGGACACATGAATCATATGAAAAAGAATTGTTTCATACATCTAGATAACACATATAGTAGATATTATTTCTATGAAGAGAACTACTATAGGTGATAATCCAAATAATAATCAACACATACAATAAATCTATGTCACCTCTTATACCCTTTAAATAAAAAAACCCCAATCATACTAAGATTGTCACGTGAAATATAATCATGAATTTGGGTTCAATGTCTATATCATTATCAATAAATGAATTGAGTTAGACGATATATCTGACCCTCATCATATGAAAATAAATTAGTAGTTCAAAATTATCCTTCTCATAAATACTATTGCAATATCATGCAACTTGTAATCATTAGAAATAGACATTTAAATAATTATTTCAAATCATATGATTTTATATAAATAAAAAAATTATAAGGAAATATCATTATAACCTATAATATTAATCTTTTAAAATAATTTTACTTAAATACTAAACCAAAATGATAAGGTAAATATATTTTCATTCATGTATAGTTTATCTATAGAAAATTCAATAATTACAAGGGGTATGAACATAATGGGGTCATTATAATTTTCAACACAACAATTTTTATTCAAATAGATCATTGATTTTGTTACATAAATACTTTTTTCTCAGACACTGTATAAAGAATCCCAAATCAATTTAGTAACATTAATTCCATTAGAAAATTCATTTAAAAATCATTTTTAAATCAATTATTATATATTAATAATAAAATCAATTCCTTTATATAAGTAATAATTTCTAGGGAAATTGGAATGCCTAATTTATTGATGTTAAAATAAACACTTACCTCTACCAAGAGACAATATCTATATAATTCATTACCTTTGATGGTTAATTATCAAAAAAGAATTAAGGAACACTATATAGTACACGTTAATTAAATCCCCCTAAATAAACCACCTTGAATACTAAATATAATATCATAATCCCCATTGATTATTGAGAAAGGAATACCCCAATTAAGAAAGGTCAATATTGAAGTAGGAAGAAGAATAAAATATAAAGGAGGTTTCTATAAATTTAAATGATTTTGTGGAAGAGGATAACGATATTTATAATGACAAATTGATGGATATAGATACACCTTTGTTTCTGATCTATATTCAATTGAAATATATATATATATATATATATTTGGGTGAAGCACCATTAAATAGATGAACTGGATAAAATAGGAATCTACAATTTTCAATTTATAGGTAAGACCACATTGTTACAACCATTTTTAGAAAAAACATATTCCAATGATGATGAATAGACCTGTTGAGACTAAAAATATCCAAAATACTCATACATAATAACACATAACCATTCATAATTTGAGTGTCAGACAACCCCCAGATAAATTTACCCAAAATAGTTTCATTGAATATTGTGATACCAATGATGACAAAATTTACATTTTAAAAAATTAACTATAAAGGAATTATATATGGGAATCTTGCATAGTATTTCTTGGGAATTCCCACAAAAACAGAATTATTGGATGTGATATGTAATGTTCCAAAAACAGATTATAAAAACAATTTATTTATAATGTGAAAAATTTTAAGAAAGGGTGAAAATATTAAAAATATAAAACATTGACACCCAACATCATTTTTGTGTATATTTCATTAAATTAAATAATTTATAAACAGATATAGTGATAAAGGGTGTTACATTCTCCAACCCATGAACTTTTTCCCCTTGAATGGATTTCAAAAAGAATTTATATAAGAGACAATATTTTAGAATGATATCTTAATGGTGGATGCCTAGGCAGGTGAACCACTAGATCAATGCTGATGAAGATTGTCTAAAAACATAAATGATTTCTATAAACCATATTATCAATAATAAATAACCATGTGGAATGTATATGTTTAATAATTTATGTCCATGATGTGAAGCCTAGAAGTAATGAGTACCAAGCATATGTATACCCACCATCTTCAAATTGATGTTTTGATAATACAAGAGCGAAGAATGAGACTGAATCATTATATGTATGAGTTTATGACTAGGAATATCCCCAAAAATAAACAAAAAATTCATTGTCCCACCAAATTAATATACCATCGTGATACAAAATAATAAATTTTGATTGAACAACAACCCTATTTGTAGTCAACATCTACCATGGTAAACCATCACCTTGATCAAAAAACATGACAACAACACATATCATTAATTAAATGTCACACCAATTCTAGAATAACAGGAATCATGTCATACAGACACTGAATCAAATAAATTTTAGTTATATTTAAAACATATTCCAATAACACTATCCCATGATAAACACAACAGACTTAAATTCATGGAGAGTTCAATTATTTTAAGTAAATACCATCCTTGTAAATGGATTTGAAGGGAACCCATTCTTAACCCACGAAGAAAAATTCTTTAATGAATCCAAAAAACAAAATTTTTCCCAATAAAAAAACCACCCATGAAAAAAGGGTTGTAAACATCAACATCCATTTAGTACACATGAGAAAGATCCCCAAGAATTCAGGAATAAAAAAATTACAAGAATTCCCCAAGAGTAATAATGAAATCAATCGGAATAATCCCCACTATGTGAATAACATAATGTGAACTCACTGGGAAAAATGTTAATAATTTAAACTGATTACTATAGAGTGAATAAGTTAACTAATAAAATACATTCTATAGAAAAATCATAATAATTCAAAAAATCTACACACTATTCTGGAATAATATTTAATATGGAAATTTCAATTACATGAAATGTAAGAAACATATGTAATATAATTTACTTTATATAGGTAATTTGTTATTTACATTTTTGTTTGAATCTATAAAGATTGGAAAAATAAACTTTTAACTAGTTTAAAAAGAATCTAGATAGTGTTCTTAGGTTTGGGATATGAAAGAATTGTGATTCGGGGCATCATGTGATTGTTTCTTGGTTGGATCACTATTAGTAGTGATCTTGAACACAAACCATGCATGCTGTGAGAAGGGGATCTCGGTTAAGTAAACATTGCAATGGAGGGACCAAACTATAAAAATTTATACAAAGTAATTCTGAACAATTGGTGCGTGTTTTTTCAAACTTTGTGAGATCCCCATGTATCTATTCAACATAGACCCCTCTTAGAAAGTGGCATTCATATAGTTAGTGCATACTTTAGTGAACCGTGTGGTCATAAAATGTTCCTACATCAAAAAGATATTTTCATATTTTTATACTATAGTATTTCAAGTGATTCACTAAATTTCAATACCTATTATTCTCTAAAAAGCATTAGTGATGAACCAAAACATATAAAACTTACCAACATTTGATCTCTTTCGAATCTAGGCTATTTGGAGTGTCTTTGTGTGCAGATTGAATCTGTTGGTATCTCTTATGCTCCTCCTTGTTCTGTTTTATAGATTAGGTCACGTTGTTACATTATTATTCTATTGAATCCCTAAAACCATCTTTTTTTCTAGTGTATCTTTTATTAGGGCTTCTTAGGTTTCTTGATTCTAAATCCAATGATATGGTTTATTTTTATCTATTTTTCACAATACAGGTAGGTGGTATTCAATTTTTATCCCATATTCCTGAAGTTGATTTTTCCATTTATGGTGGCAATATTTTTTCTCTCTTGTTGTGAAATTTACTCATTTATTTGTATTATTGGATTATAATTTGAAAAATACTAAATTTAACCCCTCATGATGCATACAGGATGCATTGACAATGACTACACTGATTTAGTGCCCCCATGTGATATTCCCTAATTTTCAGACATGGAAATATGTAATGTACAATATAGAATTGAATTTAGATAAAGTAGTTCCCTTTATAAACATATTGATATGCTAGTTTAGTTGAAAAGGTAATATTGATTGTTGTGTACAGACATAGATAACGTAATATTGGATTGATTTTCTTAATATAAAATGGGTTGGATGAAATAAATAGATTATTCTAAATTATAATGGAAATTTACTTGAAATTCATAATTAAGTTAATACATGTGAAAGGAAGAATGTGTTAAATTGGTAAAATCTTGGGAATGGATGAATGTGTTAAATAGATTAACACATAAGAATAGATTAATATATCATATCAACCAATGTATGGGAATTGTTGATTATGATAAGGGGAAAAGGAATGAATATGGAAATTGGTTAAAGAGGATATGCAACGTAACTTCTAATTGTGATAATGGGTTAAGTCTTGATTCAATTCACATGTAAAATAATAATGATATGTGAATGTTAGATATATTGATATTTATATGGTTTTTGATATAATATATGAAGTAAATGGATAAATAAAAATGTGGAGATGGATTTATAGTATATGGGTATTGTACAAGATGATCTATTCCAATGAGTCAGGTTAGACTATGGCACTATAATCCACCCCATGTTCATGGGTCTTGGTAGGCGACTAAGGCTCTATAACCCTAATGATTTCATTCAGTTAGACTACTTAAATTGACCCTACAAAGTTTGTGTATTTTATTTTTTTGTGAAATGATTATCTCTAGTGGGATAGGGAACTTGACATATTCCCTTATGCAGAGTAATTTATTTTTCATAGTCCATTGAGTAAATTATGTAAATTATTAAACATTGAACAAGTGCTGAAACTGGAATAAATGATTAAAATTATTTAAGTGGACATTATTTACAAATGGAACACAAGTTATCATCTTTTACATTTTTATTTATTTATTAATTTCATCAGTAACATATTTTGACTGGATATTTCGTAGACATCATTGATGGTGACCTTATAGGTTTTACTCACACCTTTCTTAGGGTTCCATTGGGGACTCCATAAGAATTCATAGTTTCATGTCATGACAAGGTCAAAGGACTTATACTAGAGAGTTGATTATAAAGTGTTATTTTTGTGGATGAGGATCTAGGAAAGGAGTCCAAAACACATTTTAAGTATTTATATGTTTATCTATATTATGTAATTTCTTCAAATTTTTCACTGTTGGCATGACATGGACTATTTTTTGTATGGTAATGTTTTGAATAATATTTTTGAAATGGCTTGTAATATATGATTACGGTTTAGATAATTTTATTTATTTATTTCATATTGTTATGTTTTTTGGCTTGCATAGATAAAGAGGATATAGTCTAACAACATATAAAATTATACCCTCACTAATAGTCGACATGAACTCGCATACAGGGAGTCATGCCTCAGGTCATGTGAAGACCTGACATGGGTAACCATTTTAGTAACTCCCAGGTTGGGGATGTAAAAATGTCGTATCAAAATGTTTCTATATTATACTTTTATTTGTATATGGTAGATGATAGATCCAGATGTGTTAGGTGTTGTAAACAATATCATTATTTGGAGTTACAACATCATTTAAGATGTAAAACCAACGTACTATGGGTGTGAATTCTTTTTTTGAGGTATTGTTTTACGGTTGAATGATATTTCACCATTGGGTGATGAACTTGTTGTGTGATGGGACTATTTTATGATATCTGTACTATGGACAACATGACACGATGCTTTTCATTCATGTATTATTTTAGGAACCTATAGATATATGTGACATGCATCATGATAGGAACACATGTTATGGGTGTTTTGAACATGAATTTTTGAATATGTTTCATATTCATTAAAAATCCAATAAAGGTTGTTTTTAATAAATATGATGAGAAAGAAATATTGGATGAATGATAATGAATTATTAAATAATTGTTCTAAATTTATAGTTATGAATAAGTTAAAATGTTGGATGTGTCAATTTGTAATAATATAAAGGTTACCAAATATGGAAGATTCATGTTTTGAAGTTAAAATGTCTTGAAAATTGTGTCAAATGAAGTCTCCAAACTATGTATATTGGTTTAGTCATGTTTAAAATGACCCACATTAGGGATGGTTGAGGGTAGTTTTCTAGGTGTGATTATATATTTTGCAATAATATTTGTTGGATTAGTTGTTAATGTATAGTGGATAAAATTAAATTGTGAAAACTTTGGATTTTTAGATTATGTGTTATAAGTTGTGTGTTTGGCATTGTACATAAATTTCACCCCAACAACTTCTGTTAGAAGGGAGATAAGATGATATCAATGAAAATATTCCACTAGTAGAGGAGAATGAAAATATTATTTTCCAAGACAATAATGCGGAGGACCAGTTCTATGATAAATTTGATTATTTTATACAGATTATGGAATGGGGCCCAGGGAATGTTGTGCAAAGAATGTTTGATATGACAAGAGACTTTTAGTTGCATTAGTAACCAATGTTTTTCTGAGAGGGTCTACCTGGGGTAGTAGAGTTATTGATAGAGTCCATCCTAAATAATTTGGTTCGTTTGGAGACTCCTCGTAGATATAGAGTCAAGTTGGAATATTTTATTTGGAGGGGACTTGTAAAGTGTTGGTGGGATTTTCTGCTTCATAAACATAAGGAAGACGATATGCTATTGATGGACTTTCAAGATGTGTTTATTTGACACTTCTATCGAGAGACATTGAGAAATGATACAAAATAATAGTTTTAGTGGATGAACTAGGGGAACATAATAGTGATAGATTATGTCGGCCACTTCATTGACATACGGTTCATTGTCCCAGTATTGAGAGGGGATGAGGCCACTATAGCAAGATGTTTCATGGATATGCATAAACACGAGATCTAGTCCTGTGTGAATATATCTATTTTGTAGTGTTTTTTTTGTGGTGGTGGATCATGACATATTTTCTTAGGGGAACCCGAGGGAGGCATATATAGGTGTCCATGTATTTTCTGCTGTTTAGAAGAGTGGTGCAGTTATATGGATTAGGAAGCATCATTCCAATAAACTACATCAGGGTGGAATTGTGAAATATAATCATAAGAGAGAATCAACCTCTAAATAATGATAAAAATTTGTTTCTCTATCAGTGTGGAAGGCCATGAAACATGAGTTGTTAATTCCCCTAACTACAAGTTGATTGTCTAGAATATTATAGGATGGGGCTTGTGAAATTTTTCTATAAGAACACTTGACAGTTGGGAATGGACAGAGGATCGAGGGTGATGCCAAGTGTAGGCAGGGGGTCAGTTACCCCATACTAGGCAGGTGGTTGGAGATCGACTGGTTGTACTGGATGAAGTGGTTTGTGTTTTACTCTATAGAGAGAGTGCTCATATCAGTAGGGTAGTTCAGTATAAAAAACTCCTAAGAAAGACAATAGTAGTGTTTCTAGTAAGATTCATGAAATTCATCAAGAAATAGTGGCAGGAGAGGATGGAAAATCCATTTTTTTGAGGTATGAACTTTTTATTCAAAGAATACAAGTCATTTATTTGACATAGGTTCCTTAACTTCTTTTATTTTAGCTCTGTATTTCATATATTTGGGTTTAATAGTGGAAATAGTGTAGGGTTATGTCAATTGAAACACCGTTAGGTGTGTGAGCAGAATATATATAACAATGTTAGAGGTGTTCCCTCGTGGTTTGTGGGTATCGTTTTATTTAGGACTTATTTGGGCTAGAGAATTAGGGATTTGATATGATTTTTTTGATGGAATGCTCAGTGTTACATTGGTCTAATGTTTTATATTACTTATATATGGTAAATTTCACATCACTATAGTTGAATATATATGTACGACATGGGTAATGGGATAACAGAGAGGGTTGTGATGCACCACGAAATAAATATTTTGGTAAACTCTAAATCCAAGTGTATCATCATATGCTTAAAGATAGGGAAGCAGACCAAAATGTATTCCCTCTTTTGGTGGATTAGACCCAAGACTTGTTTCCAATGTAATTCTATAGGTATCAACCCAGAAGATAGGGTGAGATGACAATAGAGTTGAATTTGGTGGAAGAACTAGTTTATATTACCTTATAGAGAATGAAACCCATTGAAATCTAAGAACATAAATCTATGTCTGAGGAACTATAAAAAAGGGGGTCTCTTTTCAATAGTACATACCATTTAGGATCTCTAGTTTTATTTTACAAGAAGGAAGATCATTATTACTATGTGTTAAATATAGGAATTTTAATCAAATGATATTTATATACTGATACACAATTTCGTGAATAGATGATCAATTTTATCAGTAAATATGTGATTCAGTGGTATTTAAGATCGATCCGAGATCAGGTTATCATTAACTAAGGGTGATTACTTAGGTTGTACCACAAACATCATTATGGTGTATGTATAGTTTGTATATGTTTATTATGTTGTTTAGTTTGACCAATGCATGAGTGGTGTTTATGACAAAAAAGAACATAATTATTCCCCCTTAGCTATATAATTTCATAATTGTATTTCTTCATGACATCATTATGTAATCAATGACTAGTGAAGATTATTCAAAGCATCATGACATAATCTTGAGTACACTAAGTTATAAGAGGATATTTTCCACACTATCCATGTGTAATTTCTATATTGACATGGGGAATTTATTGGGACATATCATCTCTGAGGAAGGTTTTTTAATTGACATGGAAAAAGTGCCGAAAGTTGTGTATTGGGGTCTGAATAATATTTTTATGATATCATTAGTTTTCAATTCATTATAGTATATTACTAAAATTTCAATGAAGACTTCTCCCATATGGACTACCAACTATCGATATTAGTAAAAAAGGGAATAAATTTTGAACAATATTAGGCATATGGGTATGAATTACAAGAGTTAGAGAAGATTGTAACAACCACACTAATTTTGATTCTTCCTGAGGAAGGAAATTGGTACAAATTTCTATGTGATACATTGGGTGTTGGGATAGGGGTGCTGTTGATTTAATATGACCATGTTTTTTCATGTGGTTCATGATAGTCAAGGCCTCGTGAATGAATCTACCCTACGCATGATCTGGAAATGCCATATGTGGTTTATTACATAAAATGTGACAACATTACTTGTTGGGAGAGAGGTTTACAATGTATACTGATAATATATTCCTAATATATATATATATTCCTTATTTGTGAATAGAATAATCAGCATTGATGATGGTTGGAGTACATGAAATCCTTTAATTCTAAACTGATGTATATACCAGGAGGAGAAAAGTGTTCAAGATTCATTGAGCAAGAAGACTCAAAATAATGTAGTTTAAGAATCATGATTTTATTGGAGGATGATGGAATTTTTTGATGAAATTCATCTAGAGGTATAGGAATTTCAAGGGAAGAAGATATTGATTCCTTGATTTTTGATTCCATGCTTCTATGAAAGATCATGATGAGGAGGCACGAGGGCTGAATTTTTTTGAATTAAGGGATACTATTAAAGGTGTATAGTAAATTTTTTGTGAGAATATTAATGAAAATGCGATTATTAATTTTTTTTTTCATGCATACATCTATGTTGGAGGAGATGATGTATGTGCGTCCTACATAGAAGTGAACGATGAATCGTTGTTTGAAAACAAATATGTATCGTTATCTTTATTGGAAGTATTGGGAGTTAGGGAAGAAGAAATATGTTGAAGGTTTCATGGAGTGATGTCTTAAATATCAACATTTTAAGGATGAGAATCATTAATCAGGTTCTTTTTTATAGGTATTACCAATTTCTTAATGAAAACGGGATGACACAATGATGGATTTTGTGGTAGTTCGCCTAAGGAAATGTCAATCAAATGATGAAATCTATGTGGATGATGATCATTTAATGAAGATGTCTTATTTCATGGTGATTCTATATGAAATAATTTTATATCAGTTGGGTGACCAATAAGTTATAGAGATAATAAAATTTCATGGTGTTTCGTGAATGATAGTTTAAGATCATGATCCACATTTTACCTCATGCTTATGGAAGGGGCTATAGAAAATTCATAAAACCCATTTTTTTGCGTACGACATCCAAACCATTAATGTATGGGAAGTCATAGCATAATATATAATATATATTGCACAATTATAGTGCATTATTACTTGTTTTTTCTGGATCGTGGGAGAAACACATGGAACTTATTGAATTTTCTTTTAACAATATTCATATGGTAATAATTCATATGGAACTGTTTATGGTTCTCTATCATAGACCATGTATATATCTATTATATTAGTTAGAGGCTTAGGATTAGAGTTTTCTAGGACCTAGTATCATGTAATATATTTCATAATATGTTCAATTGATTTGGAAATGAATTTAAATGACATATAGTAGGAAAAATGTGTATGTTCATTGGCATTGTAGAAATATTGATTTTATGATGGTGATTGCGGGTTTCATAATGTGTCAGCAAGGATGTGTCACCATTAGATTCTAAAATATGTTAATTTGGAAACAATGATCATGGATCCATTGGGTAATGTGGATATAATTAGAATTGTTTCATATTAATAAACTCTTCCACATCTGTATAGTGGTTTGCACAATTTTATTTACATGACACAACTTCGACAGTATCACTGTGACCCATCAAATTGGTTAATGTTTATGATATTGATCTTGAGGAAGATGAATCCTATAAGGACTATCCATATCGTACATCATATTGTAATGAGAAAGTCTGTTAAGGAATTTTTGTGTTCTTGGCTTGAAATTTTTTTAATCATTTCTATGTTCTAGAAGAAACATGGCAGGGAGAGACAAATATTGAGTTATTGTGGGAAATATCATTACCTTGAAAAGTCAGTGATGCTTCGTTGTGTGGCTCAAGGATGAGAAATTATAAAAATGGGTCATTGTAATATCGTATACATCATTGAGAAATGTTCTTTTATAATTTTCTATTTGGATCCATTAATTTTTTTATAAATAAATTTTTATTATGTGTATGAGGAATATCAAGTATGTTTTGGGGTTTGGGGTAATAAAAGTAGTGGAATCAAGCCATCAATATAATGTTGCACATTTGGCTCACATTTAATAGTGATTATGAAAAAAAAACCATGCTAGAAAGGGGGGAGAGGTGCATGGTTAATTTAACTATACCTGGGGGGAGCCCAAACTATACCACTTTGGATAGAGGCATTATGCACACTTTTCACTTGACCTATCTAACTGTGTATGTTTCCAAGGTAACCATGTTACATAGATACCTAATGAAAAATGGTAGGTTCAGGGTTGCTGCACGGTTTGGTTGAAATTGCAGTAAAACAAAAGGCCACATTTAAAATATGATTTTTCAAATTCCCCACATTGGATTTTATGTATTTCACCTGATTTCCTTCCCTATTGTTCTCCAAACATCCCTAGTGTAAATCATAAAAAACAATGCTTCCTAGAATCTCAATTTCCTTCTATTATAGGTCTTTTGGAGATCCATGGTCTGAATATAGAATCTTAGGGTAATTCGAATGACCAAATTTGGTATATTTTCCAATTGAGGTATCATGGTATCAGTCTTCGTCTTAATAATACATAAATACCCTTTCTCTAGTGATAATAGGTTGCAACTTTAAAGGGTTTGTGAATATTGAACAATGTCTATGGTTGACCATGCAGGTTTCCTTTTAATTGAGGGAGGTGGTCTAAAAGTCATATCCCAAAGTCATGATGACTATTTGTCTATGTCTGGTTGTGATATTGTTTATATATTTTTAAATTGACTAATTTAGATAGATTTGGTAAGATTGAAGTCTAAATGATGAATTATACCCCTAATGATCCCTGTGGGATGCATTATGGTTGATTTGACTGATTTAGGGCCGCCCATGGTATGTTCCAAAATATCAAGACAAGGAATGATTTAATGCTAATAATATAATTGACTTGTGATAAAATAAATCCCATGATGATCATGTTGTTATTCCATTTCAGTTCCAAATATACTATTAATTCATTATTATTGACATGGATAATGACATAAAGGGTTGTTTTCTATATTTAGAAAGGGTTGTAGAAAATAAATTTATATTTCCAAATTACATATAAATTGTAATTGAATGAATAATTGGCATAATACATGTGAAATGTTGAATATGTTATATTGTAAAATACTTTTGAATGGATGAATGTGCTAAATGTGTAAACAAATAAGAATTAATGAATATGATAAGTGGGACAAGGCATGCGAGTTTTTGATTATGCTAACCGGTTGAGGAATAAAAATGGGAATGGGTAAACTGTGAAATGCGATGGAATTTTTAATTGTTATAATGGGTTATGTCTTTATGTTAATTCACATGTTAAATAATTATTCTATGTGAATGTTATCTGTATTTATTTCTAAATGATTTTTTATATGGTATATATGGAAAATAGAAAAATAGTAAAATTAAAATAGATTTTTTATTATTGGGTATTGTAGAATATGGTCTACGTCAACAATTTGGGTTAGACAGATCATTAAAACCCAGCCCCATAAGGCACATGTTAGGGAAGGGAACTGAGGCACTATGCCCCTAACAGTTGAATTTGATCAGATTAACTAGAAGAAGGAACCAAGGTATCTGTAATGTGGTTTTTTGTGAAATTGTTTCCCAAATTGATATGTGGAACTAGAGTAATTATCATATTTAGAGTAATTGGCTAGTTTGTTCAATTTTGTAAATGATTTAAAGGCACAACCAATGGAAAAATTGATGAAAATGAATTGGGATATTAAAATTCTTAAACATTGTTAACTACTTGAAGGCGAGTTATCTTCTATTACGTAATCATTTATATAGTACATTCATGTACATTTTATTTAGACTTTTCATTTTGTAGACAGCTTCAGTGGAAACCGATAGGGTTGTACTCACACCATGTGTATGATTCCATTGGGTACCTGATAAATTTCCATGGTTACAATAATGGAAAAGGTAATGTTCCAAATGTGTGGGAGTTAATTGGTCATTTTGATGTTCATGGACTTGAATCCAAACATTGAGTCTGGACCCATTTTGGGGATTCAAATACATGTCATTATTTGGGGTTTTCGTCACATTTGGCTTTATTGGAATGGCATGGAATATTTAACAATTTTTTTTATTTTTTATGAAACTTGGGAAAGGGTTGGTAAATCTTATTTTTGGTTATTTTGTTATTTTTTCTTATATTAATAATGATTATATATTATTTCCTACTAAAATTAAAAGGGAATAGTCTCAACATTTATTACATAATTCCCTTGACATTAGTAGGAAGCATCAGGCATACAAGGAGTTGTGCATGAGTCCATATGATGACCTAGATCAGGGGACCACTTTAGTGGATCCAAGGTTGGTTGTGTTAACCACACCATGCCCATTCCTATGTAAAAACACTATATCATTAACCAATACCATTCTATGTGGTATATAAAGACTATCATGAATCATGGACTTAAATCATCCATTATTTGTAAAAAAAATCACATTACACAAACATAATACAAAAACAATAAAATATATTCATTATATAAGGAAATATTCTTACGGCTCCATATTTGATAAAAAATATAACGATTTGGGAATATAATAAATTTTTTATAACACACCTTTATAGTAAACATTCTTATGGAAACCTAATTTCTTAATAAAAAATTCCATTCTATAATAAATCACTAAAACCCATGATTTTTGAAATCCTAACAACCAATCAACTCATTCATATATCAAATTATAACATAATTATTGTAGACATATTATTAAATACATCCATTATTTGTTAAAAAACCCCTGGGACATTTTTAAAAATTTAATTATCTTTACATTAATTGAAAAACATGTTTACAAAAACACCCTATTCAATCCATTTTTCAAACAAATTTAATTTTAAATTCCTCTTTAAAATAATCATTATTTAAAAGAGTCCAAATTATTTTATTATAACATTAAATTAAAGAATATGATTATAAACCTTTCATTATATTAATGAAATATGTTTTCTAATCCATGTAATATCACATCAAGATATCGATCGATAATCTATGAATAATAATATCTAATACCATTGAAATTACTAAAAATTTGTTTTTTAAACAACCAACCAATGGTAAATATAATTTGTGTAACTCAATAATGCAAGGTGGTATGAAAACAAAATCTTAAAGAGAGTATTCACATTTTTTAGTTTTATTGAACGAGTTATTATATAGTATATCAAATGTAGCATTATCTATTATTATCTTTGTGGAAATCTACATGGGATTTGCTAAATTTTAAAAATCATATGGATTTACCATGTTGGCCTTGTTCATCAACCATTTACAACTATGAAACTCAAAATGGATATTAAATTTATTGATATTGTAATCAGAGATGAGAATATCATCATACCATATATTAATCCATTAGACATGAAAAAAATGAAATAAAAAAATAATTAATGATACAATACATGTAATTTTTTGAAAATTAATTTTCATTTCATATTAATTTTCATGTATTTGAATTTATAATCATATTCAATATAATAATATTATAATATTATTGAATGGAAATGGGGAAGGATTTTTTCATAATCAAATTCAGTATTCATTAATTATGTGTTATTATATTAAACTTTTTTTATAAATTATAAAATTATATTGAAAAAATAAATTTAATTATTTTTTTATTCTTCTCAAAATTATTATAGGATTATTTTTTTATAATTTCCTAAAAATTTAATTTTCATTAAATTGTGATTTATAATATTTTGTATTAATAACTGGATTATATTTTTAATTAATTTATATCAAACATGTTATTTTTAATTATTTTGAAAATTTCATTTGTTCATCTTTATTTAATATGACTATTACATGTTATTGGAATCAATATTAATCATTAATTTGGTATCAAAACTATAATAACTTATATTTTTATGAATTTTTTAAAAAAAATTTATAAATATTATGAGACTAGGATCTAAGACATTGTGTGATTCCACTGCTTGTTGTTTGTGGAATGGTTTGAAGAAAACTATGATTATTTTAAAAGCGTGTGTAACTAGTTTTCCAAAAAAAAAGTAGAATAACTTCTAAATATGTTCCGGAATTAGAAATATGAGGGAACCATTTCATTCAAAATGGTTGTTTTACTGTAGGCATGAATTAACAATAGTCTGCAAGGGTTTCTTGTGAGAAAACCTGGAAAGGATGTAACCCTAAATACTATAATTAAATAAAATTATTTTATATTAAATTCATAATAAATCTTGAACAATGACTCTTATTTTAAATCCATGACAACTATTGTGTTCATAATGTGGTGACTTACATATGCATTTCTTTAGATCGACTAACACAAGACGAATATGAAAATATAATTAAACATTCTAAAGTAGAATCAAATAAACATAAAGAGTTTATTTTTTTTCTTTTAATGTTTCATAGAGGTGCACCAACACTACATAACCATTATTAAGAAGTCCATTTTGTCTCCTAAATGAAGTAGTGTGGAAATGCTGCAACTCTCTAATGTAGTAATAGGGAATGAAGCATTCCAACCCCCTTTAATTTAATTGGAATCTAGTGTTCAGTGAATCACGTTGGATTTACTCTAAAAAATGATGATGGAACTCTCTATAATGAACACCATTTGATCAAGAATTGAAAAAAAAATTGTACAGTGGAATCAAGATCAATGATTGATATATTGATTAAAGATGGTACAACTTCAACCTTCGTCAATGGTCCATCCAAACTCCAAATAGGGGGTTTATTTTATAATCAATTTATATCACAATTCTTGAATCCAATGAAAAATGTGGACCAAACCAAGAATAGTTTGATCTACGGTTATTCATTATTTTTGGATGGTTATTTTGGGGGATGTAAGGGATTAATACTTAGTGACATATCCTTGTTGTTTTGTTCCCTTTTTTAATTGGGTGAATAAAGTAAGAAATGAACAAGGCCAACGTTCACTCTATGGATGTTCTTGTTATTATTCTTTATCCTCATTCTTCATTCATCACTTACGGACCCTTGTGGTCATGTCAAGCTTTTATGAGTCGTTCCATGCATTATCAAACCTCTTGAGAAAAACCATGATGAATTGGATCCCACATCAGTATTGGTGTCGACCGAAGGATCCCAAAGGCGTTCTCAGTTTGAAAAACAGACCACCAAGAAAAAGGTGGAGGCTCACAAAAGAGGAGTTATCAACGGTGGTGCGGCCACCCATCAGTAGGTGGCTGGTAGTGGCGGTTGGTCCTATAGTGGAGTGGCCGAAAAAGGGGATCAAGAGTCACGGCCGTGGAGGGTTGTAGCTTTGTTGACCAGAGACATAGCAGGTCCAAGTGTAGGCCAGATAAAACATTGTCTATTGACTACATCTTCCTTGTTAAGGGGGTGTAACCCATATTCCATGCTAGGCTGGACGAATCGGCTTGCAGAAGTTGGACTGTCTAGAGGAAACCAAGTCATCGAGCGGCCCAGTGGCCTTTATTGCATGGCCAATTGGGATATGTTCAATTGGCATAATGGTCTAGAATTTGAGACATGCCGGTTTGGGTAATTTCATGTAATACGAACCGGATTGGGTCTAGCTTAGAGGAAAAAAAATCATTTTTACTAAATTTCCCTTAACACTTAAACAGTGCGTCTATTTGACGATCTGCTTATGGCATTGCGACCATCCTGACAAAGTAGTCCTTTTTGGATACTCCAAATTATTTTTCATGTATAATAGCATATGATTCACTGGATCGATTAGATGGTTCACACGGAATGAATGCACTAAGATAGGAATCTTGTGGTTGAGTCCTACGTGGATTAAGTCACCTACGAACTGTGACATACACAAAATATGTCATCATAGAAGAAACAAAGTCTATCTCATGAAAATAGGAAGATTTGTTCTCCCAAAGAAGATGTGGAGTATGAACCTAGAGATGAAGCGGAGTAGGACTTCTTTGAAAATCCAGAGGAGGTATCCTATGATGATATTGACTAAGACTGTTATGAAGATGTTGAGTAGGACATATTTCATGATGCGAAGGTAATCACTTATAGAGACTGTATATATCATAGTATTAGAATATTATTGTACATTAATAAGTATTTTCATGATATGAACTTTTACCTTGTGTGAGATAACACTGGTTAATCTATTTACTGTATCTTTATTTGTGTGTTTTCATTTGTAGTTCTGGTGTTCCTATTGAGTATTGATTTTTTCACCCATGAACAAGTTTCACCTTAAAGATTCATTACTTTTGAAGATGATCGACATCTATGATGGAGTCCATGATGGGCCAGAGATAGGTGGTGATTCAGGATGACCCAATGGTAGTGGTATACTTCAGAATCATTCATATAGGATACAATAGAAATCCATTAGGTAATGTTTTCTATTGACGAACTTCAAGAAATTAAACATTATTAGTTTTGGATGGGATTATTTTTGACCAATTTAATTTTTAGTAGTGTATTATTACTCTTACAGGTTTTTCAGAGGGATGCATATCAATTTACATTGTGTTTTTATTTCAATAATTTTTCACTGAGATAGTTCTGTGTATGTATAGCTTCATAGGAAAATGCCTCCCCGTTGATGGATATTCGTACTCAATACTATTCAACAGCTCTTGGTCTATGGAAGGTTGGATTAGGGTAGTCATGGAACGGCCCATGTGGGATGTTTAGTGACCATGTTGTATCAAAGGAATGTTTAAATATTGTTTTGGGTTAATTGTTTTAAGTGTTTCGAGTTTTGATTTTAGACCAGTGAGTCTACTATTGGGGCGGTATCTGATGTATCCATATGTCCTAACCATGAATTTTGGTTTTTTTCTCGGTACATGATATCATTGGTACCATACATTATTTTTGTTTTTGTATGTTCTCATTTCATTCTTTATGTAGAGTTATCTAACTAGGTATACTTCATTGATCGTGGTATATCTTTTTCTATTTCATGATTCTTCCACAAAGGTAGCCAATAGTGATTTCATAGTGTGACCATGAGCATGGCCCTCGAATAATTGAGGTGTTGGTGTAGGAAACATTTTTAGTGATATTATATTATAGTGGTGTACAGTGATACCACCACCTCATATAGAAGTCGTCCCTATCAAAATTAATGATAGAGGATGCATGAAGGATTAGTGGATTACATTAGGTTCAGAGATAGCGACCTCTCATGTTATGAGGTGAGAAATATCCTCATATAGATGATGATTTTATAGTTGTGTCTATCCGATGTACCACCTTGTGAGGATTCCACACAACTAGATAGTGGCCCTAGCTACAAGCCTTCGTCAGGGGTCAGTTGGGATATGGTGGAGATTTAAAATCCAGATGCAAGATGAGGCAGCCCTCAATTGGGAATAATTTGAGCACCTCATCAAGGAGGAGTTATTTTAAGATAATTTATGATCAATGCATATATAGGAGCTACTTCTCCAACATAAGGGTTTCCCATTAGATGAAGCATACTTATCAAGATTCACATATATTTCTCATGACTCTACAGTCATGGTGTGGAACCTGTTCATCAGGTTATGGACCTTTGAGAAGGGACTACGCTTGGAAATGAGGGTTTCAATTTTATCGCATTGTATTCCTATGAAATATAGGGAGATGGAGTGATCTATACTGGTAGATAGCTTCCTTTCATAGTGTTAACTAGAAGTGGGATCTACCATCAGGTGTTAGGTAGAAGAGTCTTTGGAAACAGGTATATGACAGCTTATGTAGGGGTCTATGGGCCCCAAAAAGTACAAGGTATGTCCCCAAGATATGGTATAAGTGGTTCAGACATCATGTGTATAGTAGTTCGTCCAATGGAAGGGCTATTCAACATGTGCAGAAGTTGGGGACATATGACTACGATTGTTTTGAGTAGTCATACACTCGACCAGAAGATGGTTGTGGGAACAAAGATGTTGCAACAGAAGAAGGACTGGGGATGTCTGCCATGCGGTGGATGTGTAAGAGGAGCCAGAAAAATTGTAGGAGGTGGAAGGAGGATTGAGGCACTACCACCATCACCCCTAGGTGGTCCTCCATCAGCTTAGTGATCTTGTGGATAAGGGTGAGGCCAAATCCATGAGATTGAGTATTTTGATCCTGATACACCCAAAATGATTATATGTACGATCTATGTCTTCTCCACCCATGATTTAGTTCTTATAGACATGGGTTCATGTCACTCTTTCCTCACAACAAAAATATTTATGAGACACTAACATTATACTAGAACTATTTACACAATCCATATGCATACATGCTCATATGGGAGAAGATTTGATGACCATACATTGGGGATGATAGTGTTCCCTAACTATTGGGGAAGAGAGTTTCAATTGAGATCTCTTAGTAGTGGCATCGATGCCATACGATGTAATTCTGGGTATGGAATATTATCCCCATTCCATGATCAAATTGACTATTTTAGGAACACAATGCGATGTGTCTACAGATATGGGACTAGTTTTTCTTGTTTTTGTGAAATGGAAACACATTCATTGTAGGATGGACTCACACGTAGAAGGGAACACCATATCACACATCAGTTGTCAAGAATGACCCTCAGTGAAGTGAATGAGTGGTGTCCCCAATTTCTTATAGTGGTGGATAAGTATGAGGACGTCATTATGAAAGATAATCCTGGACTACCTCCTCAGAGAGAGTTAGAAATATGCATTGAAATTTACCCTGGTATTTTACTTATATCTACACAGACTTATCTGATGACTCCCACAAAGAATTTTGTGATGAGGGTATACATGGAATAATTGCAGAGGAAGGGCTTTGTGAGGCCCAATGTTTCACTGTGTGAAGCCCTAGTTTTTTTCCCATAAATTAGATGGGATCATAAGGCTATGTGTAGTCTTCCTATTTCTGAACCAGATGGTCGTGAAGAACATGTATCAACTACTGAAGATGGTTGGTCTCTTCGATCAGATGAATAGAGAGAGATGGTTCTAAATGATAGACCTCAGATTGTGTTCTCACCAAAATTGTGTATGGGATGAGGACATTCCAAATATGGATTTTATATTTAATTATGGCCACTATGATTATTATATTATGATGTATTGCATGGAGAACACCCCCAAAGTGTTCAAGAAATTCATGAGAAGTATATTATAGCCTTACCCAGACCGGTTTGTAGTGGTCCTTATAGATGACATGCAACTGTACATGGTGTCAAAGGAGGAGCACACAATACACATAAGGATTTTTCCTTGAATAACTATAAGCACACCGGGTTTATAGGATTCACTTGAAGTTTTAGTTCTGTATTTTGTAGGTCTATTTACAATGACATGTCATATAAGGGGCTAGATTTGATGTGGGTCCAATGGTATTTATGAAGTTTCTTGCATGGGAGCCACCCGAGAGTCTTAATGAGGTTAGTTGTTTTTTTGGGTATGGTAGGGTACTATCAGAGGGTTGTGGATGACTTTCCTTGGGTAGTAGTACCCTTGTAATCATTAACTCAAAATGGAAAACATATCATGTAACTGAAAGAATTGCATGATAGTTTTTAGTAACTGAAGTTGAGTTTGAAGAGCACTCATATACTGTGATTTACATAGGATGGGGTCAAGTAGGTAGTGTACTCTGATGAATTAAGAAGTGGGTTTGGCTGTGTCATGGTGCTGGGGAAAGTGGTGATTACTAAAAGATCATGGATGTTGAGACCACATGAGCAATAATATGCGACCCTTGAAATGGAGTTGACAGTGGTAGTCTTCCCAATGAAGTTGTGGGGACACTATATTATGTAATAGTGGTTTATCATCTACACTGACCACAAAAGTCTCAATTATATATTCTCTTATTATGATATGAACTTGAGATATAGGTTTTGGATGTTTTTCCTCCAGGACTATGACGTCAAGATAGTTTTCACTCCTAGTAAGGGGGATGTGGTGGCAGGTTCTCTCACCAACAAATCGTGTTCATAGCTTCTGAAGAATGCAATAGAGCCATTAGCCTCATTGCAGATATCCTTAGTGGATAGATATATACAATATTATCTCTAGTTAATTTTATTTACCCCTCCTCTCTTATAGCGAGTCTAAGAGGCATACATCAGATATACCAACTGTGATACTATATGTGCTGATATGTATTCATGGGATACCCCTATGGGATATTCAAAAGGAGAGTAGCAGTTCATTCGTTTTAGAGGACTCACAGTTCTACATGTGATATCATGGGAGGAGGTGTTGAGGGAGTTCCATATATCCCCTTAGGTAGTACATATAGGTGGTTATAAGATGTACTAGGTCCTCCTATGTATGTTTTGGTGGCCATATAAGAATATTGTAGAGTAAAAGTTTGTCTCTAGATTCCTAACATGTCAGAAAATGAAGGTTGAGAACATCATTCTTGGGGGTTTGACTCAACCCCTCCACGTGGTAGTGTGGAATTGGGATGGAATATCGATTTAATTTGTGATTTTTATACCACATGCGTCTAAGGGGCAGGATACCACTTGGGTGATCGTTGACCGACTCACTATTTCTGCCCACTTCCTAGAAATTCCATAATTGGGTTTATTAAATAGTATATGACACCTCTATTTACATGACATAGTTAGACTCCATTGATTCCCTTCGACGATGGTCTCAAATAGTGATGATATTTTCAAATCACGATTGTGGAAGGGATTGCATGAGGTGTTTGGTACTCTTCTATTCTTGAACATAGCATTCCACCTACAAATAGATGACTAGATAGAGTGTATCATTCATATCATATTTGACATGCTATGTGCATGCCCCACAAATTCTCGTCATAGTTGGGAGGGTCACATACCTATTGTGTTGTTTTTTCTCAATTATAGCCAACACACTTCACTGGAATGGAACCCTTGATGGCTATTCACAGGAGACCATATTGGTCATCACATTTATGGATGGACCCCGAAGATTCTTCACTCTTATACCCAGACTAGTTTGCAAGCTACTACAAGGAAGGTAAAGGCCATCTAGAAGTACATGGTTCTAATTTGATGTATGGATCTTTTTTTTGTTCATACATATGAAAATGGGGGATATTGGTTGATGGGATTGTATTAGCATATTATTTGACGTTAATGGGAACAATAGACCATGAAATTTTTGATACACCCCATATATGGAAGGTTACATGCCATGTAATTCATGTACATGACCATTTATTGATCTGGATAGATTTATTATGGAAATAATTCTCAGTCGTAATTAAATGCCATCTATTTTTATTTAGCTGATTAAATATGGAAGTACATTCATATTTTATGACAAACAAAAATGAAACCCCTTCAACAAGGCGTGCTCCTAGGAAAATCTTAATGGGATATTTCCTCCCATTTCATCGATTGATCTCTGATTCCAACAAATTTAGATGTGTTTTATTCAATTTGGTGAGCTCTTAATTCCACTTGATCTTTTAGTCCTAATTTCTTCTCTCAATCTAGTTATTTAAGGATGATATTTTATACCACGTTTGTAGATTTACACTATTCTAGTTCAAATTAGAGCCTAGTCCTGGTTGAGAAGAGTCATAAGAGTATAAGGTATACGGTCATGTCCCTTTCAAGAATTGTCATATTGATTATATATCCTATAAGTCCATGCATCAACTATTAGGTTACGTCTTAATTGAATAATAATCTTTTTTATTTCTTATTATTGAATATATAATAAATTATAACATTTGAAATCATGTTTAGGGTTGTGAAACGTTATTTAGGGCCACCCCATTGGTGTGTTTCCTTCAGAAGGAATTTTTGTTGAGAATTCCTTTGAGGCATGACATGAATTCTCATTCTCAGGTTGTTAAAAATTTATTTCTAAACATATGAGTTGACATAATGATATACATGTTTTGTTAAGCCTTTTAGATGATTAAATTTCATAATAAGATTTCTATATGGTTTACCCATGTGGGATATCCTTGTTTGACCATGTAATAGTTTAATTTACATGTGTTGGTTATTATGTAAATTAATCACATTTCAGTTGATTATGTTAAATCTATGTGATAGTTCAATTAACATATGTTTATTTTGACATATCACGTGTTATTAAATTAATGATAAAAAAGGTAATTAGTAATGGGAATACCATAATATTGTTTAAAAGAAATTTACAAGCTCATGTGACTAATTGTACCTTATATACCAGGGTGAACCATTATCTTGGATAATAGAAAATGGATGGGCTCTATATGATAATTATATAAAGGATGTGATCAAGCAACATATAGAGTGGTTCTTCTTATTGAGTTTTTTTAAAATGACAAGTGATCATAGGATCTATTGAGGTATTCTGGGAAAGGCTCTATTGGAAAATGATTTAAATGATTATTATGTCACGAGTTGATAGTTTCATTTATACAGGAGGTAGTTGGGCCTAGTCCATACCATTATAGATTATTTTAATCAAGGAACATGAATATATAAATGGATAGCATATGTTGTTTCTTCCAAGAAAATGTACAATTGTTGATTTGGTCGTCACATACACATATTTACATTGATTTCCAAGACATTCATAGTGCTTTTATTTGAGTACTCATTATTCACTACATTAACAATTATACATTACATGTTATATAAATCTACTAATATATTATTATTTACCTTTGTTGGTTTCCTAATGGGATTTAGTCTCACAACCTCTTTTGGTCATGTATTTTGGCCCAAAAAAATTATATTATTTCAAAGGTTGATCTGCGAAAGTGCCCTTCAATATGTTCTTGATGTGATATATTGGAGTAGGAGAACATGGTATCGAGTTGATGCCTGTGTTTCTTCGTAGTCTATTTTTTTATTTTGTTCATTCGAAACATATATTGTATATTATTGGAGTTTACGAATTTTGGATGCTGTCTTAGAACACATAACATGCTGCATCATAATTTTCATGGAATTTTTCATGGTTATTTATCTTATTTTTCATTCATTATTTATTTTAGATGTATATGTTTTAATGATTCTACTATTTTATTGTTATTTATTTAGTTGTGTTAAACTCTACCAATGAGGGCATCGTTTCCCCAGTATCATATCATAGTCCAAGGTTACATGTCAGCAACCTCTAGAATTTGGGAAAATTCTCCTGTGGCCATATAAGGGCCTAGCCTTAAACGTTACTTAATCTTGAGTTATTATAAGATTACACATTGAGGATATTTTCAGGTTTAGATTTTTTAGAGAATTAGATCATGAAACTTGCATTACATTCCACATGTATACAAAGTGGTTACATAAAAGATAGTATTCATTCTTCCCATCAACGGAAAAATATTTATATTAAAACATTGATTCTTTTTTGACACATCCATTATACTATCATCACATCATGTACCTTTCCCTTGAACTGTGAAAAACATTTCAAAAACATGGAATGAGCATAAAAATCTTAGTAAGGGTTATAAAAAAATGGAAAGGAAACTTGAGTTCATATATACATAATAATGAAATCATACTTTACCCATAAAACATAGGCACTCTAACATACCTCATAAAATAATTAATAAATAATCGAAATCATAAATACATAAAGGTAACATGAGGCATTAATTACTTTCTTACGTAGGGATTAACACTCTTGGTTATGTTTGGAATACCCACCACAGTATATTCCCTAAATCTCTTCGGAGAAACCTTAATGTTTAACCCCTTCGCGTTACCCAATGCATTGGAGAGCTATATCGGGCTCACCCGCCCATAGTTTATCACGGAACCACCCGTTTTCATAACAATGCCCAAGAACCATAACATAAATGTATCACATAAAACATGCATAAATGAAATATAACATTTCCACATTTCAATCACAATATAACATTTTAGGATATTGAAATAATGGAACCATTAAAAAACCAATTTGAAAACCATTGAAAACATTTAATAAAGTGATATTTGAATCAAAGTTTCCCATACCACCTTGAAGCTTTTAACATTTTAAATAATTAATATCCATATTAATAAATCCTTAAAACCATTTTGAAAACATGGATATTAATAATAAAAAATCATTAAAACAATTAAAGTGATATTTTGGTTAATGGGTTTTTACCAAAATTAGAGACACTTGAATACAATAATTGAGGAATAACATTTAATCAGAACATTATAAAATCATGAGAATAAATGGATTCATGATATAATATTCCAAAGGATAGTATATACACCATATAAGAGTGAATTGGTTCATAACAACAATGATGTCACAATAGAGATGTAAAATGTGATGAAATCCCTTAAAAAGAAGGTATTCTTAAATTAATGATAAATCAATATCAAAATTATGTGTGACAAATATAAATACACCAAATACAATTGGATATTATGTTAAAAACAATAAAACTTCATTCACACATATTCAAAGGATGACATATTCAATAACTACATGTTGAACCCAAAGAAATCGAAATTGGGTTAAAAAGTTCCCTTGGTAAAATTCAACAGCCTAAAGACATCACATCAAAAATTCAGAAAATGAGTTGATGAGAGATAAAAAGGGAATATCATCACATGGACATAAAATTTACATCAATCAGGATATAGAATAACATATCTCAACATAATAGTATGTGTATTAAAATACATAACAAACGAAGTCTTTTAAAAAGAGGTGGGTGAAAGGTTCCCTTACCGACTTTGGTAACTTTCGAAAAGTACACCCCATTGAAGTAGTGTCATACAATGAATTTTTAAATACACATAAATGGAATTATATTAAAAAAGGACTGTAATAATTTTCAGTACATAAACCACTGAATGGAAATTGGGGAAAATGTAGCATAAATCTCACGGGAATAAAAGTGAGATGAAAAATCTCTTACAAAAACTCGGCAGCCTAACGGCACCACTTAAAACATCCAAAATTGATTGATGAGTGGAAATAGGGTCTCTCATCACATCAAAATAAAGTTTACAAAAAGATGAATATAAAAGAACATCCACCAACATAACAAACATGAGCTTAAAATAAGTGACATAAAGGAGAGTACTTAAAAATAAAGAGAAAGGTAAGATCTCTTACAAAAATTCAGTAGCCTAACGGCGCCACTCAAAACATCCAAAATGGATTGATTAGAGAGAATAGGGTCCCTCATCATATGTACATAAAAATTACAGTATGATTAATATAAAATAACATCCCAATCACAAGAAATATGAGCTTAAAAGGAATGACATAAAAGAGTGTACTTAAAAAGAAAGAGAGTAGGATCCCTTACCTCTAGTCCAACTTGTCTTGTTCGTTTCTTTATATTTTTGAATAATAAAAATTGGTCAAATTATAATTTCTTACGGAACTCCTATAATGATTATTATTCAGTTCATATCACCTATTTTAATATTATAATAATGGGTTAGTAATATGTGTTCATATTAGACGTTTTTGTCGATGTTTGGTACGTGAGTCAAAAATTGAATTTGTTGCAAAATAATTTTCCATGTAGTTATAGGTACATCATATCCACAATTTTATTGATGTTTTAAATATCATATATATCCAGTATATATTAATTTTATACTATTATATAGCATTTGGAGATAAAAAATGAAAAGCACTGTTCATGGAGACGGTAGGCCGTACGTACGCATGAACGCTACTTTCATTTTTTCTTTGTCATATTAATGGGATTAAAAATTAATGATATATATATATTATAATTACAGTATAATATATATGTTATATAGGTCACATATGTTCATTAATTTCATTCTTTATACGTTCCATGTATTGCATGTACGAGTCACATCACTTGAGGGGGCGGTAGTCCACACTTCCTCATATGAAATTATCGCATTTACACAACATGAAATGAATAAAGGAATGTTTTAAATATAAAATACAGAATCATATAGTAAACATAAATACCATATATATCATATATAGAATACATTGACATCATAATGGCCAACTTTAAAGGTTTTAAATGAATATTGAACAATCATCGTTTTGAGAGGCAGAAAATCGCCAACCACAGAAACAATATGTTCTTCTACCATTAGACGAAGGTGTGTGTAAGTGTAGCTCCAATACATCTTATAACAACATCCTAGTACAATGAAGATACTTGAGTTGTATCAAATGAAATGAATAAAATGATTTTAGGGGGTTGGAGAAGCAAAATAAAAGAAAAGGACACAAGTGAAGACATTGCCTAAAAATCGGGTAACTCCCTTTGGTTTGAGCTAAAAGGATTCCTTGGGAAGACTTCTTCCCAGTGTGAGGCTTCAAGGTGTTATAGAGGTATGTGGAGAGACAAAATGGGCAGGGTTTGGCCGATCCAAAGGCTTTGGAAGTGTGGGTAAGGAGGTAGTGGTGGGGGACTTTTATAAGAGGAGGGGAGGGGCACTCTTGGAAAGTAAATAAATGATACTTTATTTTAGAATTCGTTTCGGATTTTAATGGTCCCACATTGATGTGTTTCTAGGATACGGTTATAAGGGTACTAAATAAACCCATCCAATAGGTTTTGGACAAGTGTAGGTCTTAGATTTTACATTATCATTCCACTTTATTTAAATTGCTAAATAATGAGGTCATCACTGCATCATTATGATGTCATAAATAATTTAATTTATATAATGTAAAAAAATTATAAAAAAAATACTATGATGTAGAAAATATTTTTATCTTTTCAATGAATATTTATAGTAAAAAATATCATTAATTTAGAAATAATTAAAAATATTTTACTTAGGTGATACATTCTTTGTTACATTTTACATTCATTAAAAATAAATAGATAAAAAGTCACTTTCTCACAAAAGTGATTCCATGGGGCCCCCAAGTTTGGCACAAGGCATCCAATTGTAGTACATGAGGCAACCAGTAGCCTTTGGACACATTTTGTGGTCATTTTTTATTATTATGATATTATCTTTTTATCTTTAACTACCCGATTACTCATTAATCAAGATAATTAAAGATAATTACAGTCGTTACTATTTATAATGTCCAAAAACAAAAGATTATTAGTTACATAATTTGGACCTTATGATTCCAAATTTGTAATCCATTTTACCAAATTCCAAACACATAAATTGCAATAATTAATTTAAAAAAAACTTCCCGTTGTCAAAACCAATAGTGGGTTTTTTAGAAACAAAATTTATGAAAAGTTTGGCACTTGTTTATGCCCAATTCCAAAGTTAAATTAATACCAATGACCATAATTGGATTAAATGGTAAAAATATATTCCAATTACACTTTAAAGCAAATTAAAAAGATAATATAACCATATAATTAAATTATATGAAAAATCAGTTTTGATGTAAAATGCTGTATTTTTCACTATTCATTGAAAAATGAGCATTGTCAGAAAAATACCAAAAATTAACCCAAGGTAAATTTATATGTCCCAATAATTAATAATATGTTTATTTTGAAAAAATATATCTTATAAAATTGTCAAATGTTTGATTTAAAAAATGGTTTTCCATCAAAAGGTAGTAAAACAACCTTTTAAAAATACTAGTGTATTCAATGATTATGATTGGATTCATTTGTATTTTAAGCCTCTAAAATTTATTGGATAAAAGTGAAAACATTTTACACACATATATAATCATAATTTAGTTATTTATATTCATTCCCGTCAATACAACGGCTATGTGTTAACTACTATTTAAAATAATATTATTTTATTATTAGAGTGCAATGTATGATTTCAAAGGAACTCGTTGTTGTGTATTTGGTAAGCCATCGAGCATAGAGTCCCATTTAAATTAATATTGACATTTTTTCCACAAATAGTGATAAATATAAAAATTTCATATTATTTATTTACCTGGGGTGTTACATCCTTCCCCTCTTTTGGAAATTGCGTCCTTGCAATTATAAAACTAGGCTTGGAAACATCATTAAAAATCCCACACCGGAACAAGATTCGGTAAAACAATAAATTTAAAATAAAGAAAGAGAAATATAGAGGTCACCCGAGTTAACCGATACTAGGATTCCATGTAGGAAAACATGGACATGGAGGAGAAAAAATAGGGTCATGTTCTAATGGAGAGTGATAGAAAACATGTTTAGGAGAATGTTAACCACAAGAAAATCACAAACTTGTGATGGGTTAAACGGTATTCGATTCCCCATTAGGAAAACATAATATAAAAAATGTTTGTTTTAAGTTACTTTTTATTGTGGAATTTATTCATAAGGAAACATAATTACTTATCATGTTGACTTTCAACTTTTATTATATTTATTACACAAACTCATACTTTCCCCAAAAGACAAGTATTTAGAAAGTCTTGTTCACATTAAGAGTACTATAATCAAATTATAGAGAATCACCTATTCCACAAAATAGAACTATATACTTCCCATATATTTAGACCTTAACATAAACCAAAACCAAGAGGTTAGTACAAGATCAAATAATCCAGAAAAGGATAACCCTTTATAAAATGAAAATCTATTCTTAATCTCCAAAATTTGACCAACAAAACCCAAAGTTCAATGAGGACCATTCGATAAATACTTTGTCCATAAAATCCTTCAAATTAAACCAAAATAAGATTGAAACCCAAAAATTTGAAGGTTTTAGTCACATAGTCTTCCATGTTAAATCGTATCATTTATCTCCAAACAACATCTGTTGCTCTTAAAGTCTCGTATTGAAGAGTAATTAACCTAATCACATATCCTGCATGACAGGATAATAATTTTCAATAGATAACCCAAAATCAAATTACTCTTAATTAATAAAATCATCTAACTAAAAAGAATCCGTCAAACTAACTAGGGACTTCACGTAGTCTAGTGTTAGGCGATAAATACCAGTTGCACTTTAGTTGTGGGTTCGATTCCTGCAGCTTTGTCCGACGCGACAGGTTGTCACATGGTCTGCGTGTTTCCCTTTTTCCAAAACTATATAATTCTAAAATCATTAACCAAAAAGAGATAAAATCATCAAAAATAACCATAACATAATTTAACCTCAATTTTATCTCCTACCTTTCACTTCCATCATAACTTATAATAACCCATAATTACCTCAAAAGTAAGGATCATATAAACCTCAAATGATTCGTTATAACTATTTCCACAAAAGAACAGATAACTATTCATTGAATAAAATTTTCATATATTAAACATCAGGGATACACATACTATAAAAAGTCTTATAATGTAACCCCATCATCAAAAGAGACTTAATACTCTTAATAATTTCACCATAACTCTTGAAGCCCTTATATGTTGACTTGTTACTTATTCAACATTCTTCATGATCCATTAACCATTCCTTTCCATCTTATTCTGAAATACTTCTTTCCTACAAACAAAATCATGAATCATATTCTAGGATTCCAAAATAGGAAAGAAATAGTTATGATATAATCCATACCTTTGATTGGTCATTTTCAGTTTCTTCATCCTCAATCGGAATGGAATTAGGTATTGGTAAACGAACATTTATATGATCTTTGTGATCCCATTCATGAAACATCTTCATAGGACATGTGTTTGCATAATGACCATGCACACCACATTTAAAACATTCAATTGATCCCTCAGAAAGAAATTATTTCCCTTTTCCTCGAGTCAACTGGATGCTTCCTTTTTCCATGACAGGTTCTTGCTTTATGACCTTAATTTCCACATCAATAGCATATTTCTGTCCCTTTCAAACATTTTCCTAGGTGTTTCCTTCCACATCATTGACACATAGGTTTTTGAACACACTTACCTTTATGATTATTACCTGTACTTTGGTAGGGATTTGTTTCTCGCATATATGATGCCTTAGAGAAATCACCACGGTTTAGGTGGTCAATCATGACTCCAGATATTTGGTTGAGGATAATCACAAGAGTTCTCATTTCAGCTCCCATATCATTCAGTTTCTTGCTCAAAAAACAATCACAGTTTCCTTCACATCCACAATTACTTTGGTGCCTGTTAGATCCAGCCATTAACTAAAACCAAAAAGGTCAGTGTGAGTATATCAACAAAACCATCATGTACTAATGAGGAAGATAAACAGTAATATATACTTACTCATTCACTTTATCTAAAACTAGGACTCTTTATGAAATCCTAACCATTATGGTAATTTCATTTATGCTTAAAGAATACTCTAACCTCTAAAGTTATCTAAACTGACCTTTAATACCAACTATAAGTCCCCGGCCTTAAACCTTACTTAATCTTGAGTTATTACAAGATTACACATTGAGAATCTTTTCAGGTTTAGAGTTTTAGAAAATTAGATCATGAAACTTTCATTACATTCCAAATTTAATAAATGTGGTTACATAAAAGACAGTATTCATTCTTCCCATCAACGAAAACATATTTAAAATAAAACATTGATTCTTTCTTGACACATCCTTGACACTATCATCACATCATGTACCTTTCCCTTGACCGGTGAAAAACATTTCAAAAACATTGGATGAGCATAAAAAGCTTAGTAAGGGTTATAAAAAAAATGGAAAGGAAACATGAGTTCATATATACATAATAATGAAATCATACTTTACCCATAAAACATAGGCACTCTAACATACCTCATAAAATCATGAATAAATCATAGAAATCATAATGAAATAAAGGTAACTTGAGGCATTCATAACTTTCTTACGTAGGGAGTAACCCTATTGGATACGTTTGGAATACCCACCACAGTATATTCAATAAATCTCTTCGGAGAAACCTTAACGTTTAACCCCTTCGCGTTACCCAATGAATTGGAGAGCTATATCGGGCTCACCAGCCCTTAGTTTATCACGGAACCACCCGTTTTCATAACAACTCCCAAGAACCATACCCTAAATGTATCACATAAAACATGCATAAAAGAAATATAATATTTCCACATTTCAATCTAAATATAACATTTTAGGATATTGAAATAATGAATCCATTAAAAAACCATTTTCAAAACCATTTAAAACATTTAATAAAGAGATTTTTGAATCAAAGTGTCCCATACCACCTCGATGATTTTAACATTTTAAACCGTTAATATCCATATAAATAAATCCGTAAAAACATTTTTGAAACATGGATATTAATACGAACAAATAATTAAAACATCTAAAGCGATATTTTGGTTAAAGGGTTTTTACCAAAATTAGAGACACTTGAATACAATAATTGAGGAATAAAATTTAATCAGAACTTTATAATATCATGAGAATAAATGGATTCATGATATAATATTCCAAAGGACAGTATATAAACCATATAAGAGTTAATTGGTGCATAACAACAATGAAGTCTCAATAGATATGTAAAATGTGATGAAATCCCTTATAAAGAAGGTATCCTTAAATTAAGGATAAATCAATCTCAAAATTATGTGTGACAAATATAAATACACCCAATACAATTGGATATTAATTGTAAAACAATAAAAGTTCAATCACACATATTCAAATGATGACATATTCATTAACTACATGTTGAACCCAAAGAAATCGAAATTAGGTTACAAAGTTCACTTGGTAAAATTCGACAGCCTAACGACGTCACTTCAAAAATTCAGAAAATGAGTTGATGAGAGATAAAAAGGGAATATCATCACTTGGACATAAATTTTACATCAATCAGGATATAAAAGAACATATCCCAATATAATAGTATGTGAATTAAAAGACATAACAAACGAATTCTTTTAAAAATAGGTGGGTGAAAGGTTCCCTTACCGACTTGGGTAACATTCGAAAAGTACACCCTATTGAAGAAGTTTCATACAATGAATATGAAAATACCCATAAATGGAATTATATTAAAAAATGGGTTTAATAATGGGTAGTAAATAAACCACTCAAAGGAAATTTTGGCAAATGTAGCATAAATCTCACGGGAATAAAAGTGAGATGAAAAATCTCTTAAAAAAACTCGGCAGCCTAACAACGCCACTTAAAACATCCAGAATGGATTGATGAGAGAAAATAGGGTCTCTAATCACATCAAAATAAGGTTTAAAGAACTATTAATATAAAATAAAATCCCCCAACATAACAAAGAGGAGCTTAAAATAAGTTACATAAAGGAGAGTACTTAACAAGAAAGAGAGAGGTTAGATCTCTTATGAACATTCGGCAGCCTAACAGCGCCACTCAAAACATCCAAAATGGATTGATGAGAGAGAATAGGGTATCTAATCATATGTACATAAAAATTACAGTATGATTAATATAAAATAACATCCCAATCACAAGAAATATGAACTTAAAAGGAATGACATAATAGAGTGTACTTTAAAAGAAAGAGAGGAGTATTATCCCTTACATCAAGTCCAACTTGTCTTGTTCGTTTCTTTATATTACCGAATAATAATATTTGGTCAAATTATAATTGCTTAAGTAACTCCTATAAAGATTATTATTCAGTTCATATCACATAATTTAATGTTATAATAATTGGTTAACAATATGAGTTCATATCAGATGTTTTTGTCGATGTTTGGTACGTGAGTCAAAAATTGAACTTATTGGAAAATAATTTTCCATGTAGTTATAGGTACATCATATCAAGAATAGTATTGATGTTTTAAATATCATATATATCCAGTATATATTCATTTTATACTATTACATATAATTTGGATATAAAAAACGAAAAGCACCGTTCATGGAGACGGTAGGCCGTACGTACGCATGAACGCTACTTTCATTATTTCTTTGTCATATTAACAGGATTAAAAATAATATATATATATATATATATATTAATTACAGTATAATATATATGTTATATAGGTCACATATGTTCATTAATTTCATTCTTTATACGTTCCATGTATTGCATGTACGAGTCACCTCACTTGAGGAGGCGGTAGTCCACACTTCCTCATATGAAATTATCGCATTTACACAAAATGAAAAGAATAAAGGTATGGTTTAAATATAAAATACAGAATCATATAGTAAACATAAATACCATATATATCATATATAAAATATAGTGACATTATAATTACCACCTTTAAAGGTGTTAAAAGAACATTGAACAATCATCGTTTTGTGAGGCAGAAAATCGCCATCCACAGAAATAGTATGTTCTTTAACCATTAACGAAGGTTTGTGTAAGTGTAGCTCGAATCCTTCTTATAAAAACATCCTAGTATATTTAAGATACTTTATTTGTTACAAAAGAAATGAATAAACAGAGTTTAGGGGTTTGGAGAATCAAAATAAAACAAAAGGACACAAGTGAAGACATTACCTTAAAATCGGGTAACTCCCTTTGGTTTGAGCTCAAAGGCTTCCTTGGGAAGAATTATTCCCAAAGTGAGGCTTCAAGGAGTTATAGAGGGATGTGTAGAGACAAAATGGGCAGGGTTTGGCTGAGCCAAAGTCTTTGGAACTGTGGGTAAGGATGTAGTGGTGGGGGCCTTTTATAAGAGGAGGGGAGGGGGACTCTTGGAAAGTAAATAAATGTTACGTTATTTTAGAATGAGTTTCGGATTTTAATGGTCCAAAGTTGATTTGTTTCGAGGATAAGGTGATACGGGTTCAAAATCCACCCATCCAAAAGGTTTTGGTCATGTTTAGGTCTTAAATTTGGCATTATCTTTCCATTTTAATTAAATCGTTAAATAATGAGGTCATCACTGCATCATTATGATGTCATAAATAATTTAATTTATTTAATGTCTAAAAATTATAAAAAAAATACTATGATGTAGAGAATATTTTTATCTTTACAATGACTATTTGTAGTCAAAAATATCATTTATTTAGACAAAATTAAAAATATTTTACTTAGGTGATACATTCTTTGTTACATTTAACATTCTTTAAAAATAAATAGATAAAAACTCACTTTCTCACAAAAGTAATTCCATGGGGCCCCCAAGTTTGGCACAAGGCATCCCATGGTCGACCATGATACAACCCGTAGCCTTAGGACACATTGTTTGGTCAATTTTTTTTATTATTATGATATTATCTTATTATCATCAACTACCCGATTACTAATTAATCAAGATAATTAAAGATAATTACCCTCATTACTATTCATAATGTCCAAAAACAAAAGAGTCTTAATTACATAATTTGGACCTTCTGATTCCAAATATTATATCTATTTTACCAAATTACAAACACATAAATTACAATTATTAATTTAAAAAATACTTCCCGTTGTCAAAACAAATAGCGGGTTTTTTAGAAACAATATTTATGAAAAGTTTGGCACTTTTTTATGCCCAATTCCAAAGTGAAATTAATCCCAATGATCATAATTGGTTTAAATTGTAAAAATATATTCCATTTACACTTTAAAACAAATTAAAAATATAATATAACCATATAATTAAATTATATGAAAAAGCAGTTTTGATGTAAAATGCAGTATTTTTCACTATTCATTGAAAAATGAACACTGTCAGAAAAATACCAAAAAATAACCCAAGGTAAATTTCTATGTCCCAATAATAAATAATATGTTTATTTTGAAAAAATAGATCTTATAAAATTGTCAAATGTTCGATTTTAAAAAATGGTTTTCCATCAAAAGGTAGTAAAACAATCTTTAAAAAATACTAGTGTATTCAACGCTTAAGATTGGATTCATTTGTATTTTAAGCCTCTAAAATTTATTGGATAAAAGTAAAAACATTTAACACACATATATAATCGTAATTTAGTTTTTTATATTCATTCCCACCAATACAACGGCTATGTGTTAACAACTATTTAAAATAATATTATTTTATTATTAGAGTGCAACATAAGATTTCAAAGGAACTCGTTGTTGCGTATTGGGTAAGCCATCGAGCAGAGCGTTCCATTTAAATTAATATTGACATTTTTTCCACAAAAAGGGATAAATATAAAAATTTCATATTCTTTATTTACCTGGGGTGTTACAGGCCATGTGGCCAACTGGGTACAGGGCACCAGTTGAGTGGAATCCAAATAAAGGATGTTACAAAGTGGAATCATCACTGCTATAACCCCAATTATGTTATTTATTTCATATTTAATGTAAAATCGTGTCATAATTGTCACTAGAATTCTCAGGGACATTCTTGGTAAATTTTTTACAATTATGGTGGGGTTGTTGAAACAATTTCGTGTGGGTCATTTTTGACAGACATATGAATGCCGCTTACTTATTTCTAGTCATTGAGACTTTTTGTATTAATGATATTTGGAAGATATGTATTCATGAGGTGGTATGACATCGTGGGGTTCCTCATTCATTCAATTGAGATAGGGATTGTTGTTTTATATATCTTATCAGGAAAAGGCTATATAGGGTGTTGGGTAATGTGGTTCTTCTGGGCATGGAATACCCCCTTAGATAGATGGCCTAACCGAGTGCATGATTATGGTGTTGGAGGACATTCATAGGGCATGAATCAAGGATTTCAATGGTTCTTTGGGAGATACAAATACCCTTGGTTGAGTTTTCCTATAATGATAGCTTTCAAGATACTTTTCAGATGGTTCCATAAGAGGCTTTGTGTGGTATGTCGTGGTGATTACCCCATTATTCGATGGGGGTATGAGAAGTAGTGATGTCGGTACATTGTTTTTTCTAGGATACCACTGGACATGTTTAGTTTATTTGGAAGAGGATGTATACGACACATTCTAGTAAAACAACATATGATGTTCACCACAAATGAATATTAGAGTTTGAAGAGAGAATCAATATTATGATGAGATCAGGTAATCCTTCACCATGATACATTGGTCCATATGAAATTTTGGAGAAGGTCGGTCCAGTTTCCTATCGATTGTAGTTACGTCATCGGTTACATTACATTTCATACCCATATCACAACTTTTTGCTCACGGAAGTGGAGTTATAGGATGATGTATCCTTTCAAGATAATTCAATTTTTATTATTTCAAATTGATAATTAGTTAGTTAATAAGATGTTTTCAAATAATATTTAGGGTTCCAGCCAATGATTTAGGGATACCATGTGGGTGTGTTTCCCTCAGATGGCCATTTGGATGAGAATTCCTCTGAGGCATGACTTGAATTCCCATTCTTTGGTTTATTTAAATGTATTAATAATTTTATGAATTTTCCACATGATATACTTGTTATGTTAATCCTATTAAATCATTAAATTGAATAATAATCTTGTTATATTTTCTTCCCATGTGATTTATAATTTATTTATAATGTAATAACTTAATTTACATGTGTTGGTTTTTATGTAAAATGAGCCCACATAATGTTATTATGTTAAATCCATGTGATAGTTTAATTTACATGTGTTTCCTTTGACATGGAATGAATAAAAGAATTATATGATAAAAATTGGTAATTATCAATTTCCAAGCCACAATCTCGGTTAAAAGACAAGGTCGGGCTCATTGGAAAAATTACACCTTATATACCATGGGTGAACCATTGCATTTGTTAAAATACTATTGGGAAAAAATCCCTGAAGGAATCATTGAATCATTTTTTAGGTGATTATGATTGCTGACAAAGTGGACATCTGTGTTGTGATTGTTGACGAAGCAAACCATGAGGTACATATTTTTTGACCAAGGGGATTTCATGGTGGCATGTCTTGTTCAAGGACAGTGGTTAAAAGATTGATGTTTGATTCCAGAACATGGACAAAGGAATGGATGATCTTGGGGCGGTAAAAAAAGAGCAGATACAAGGTGCATACTGTGTATTTGAAGGAGAATAAATTTGTGCGCTTAATGTTTTTCAAGATCAGAACATAAAAATATGGCTAAGGGAGAAGGGGCGCCCAAGTTCTAGGGTCGGTTGCGCAAGTGATTTGTGTGGTAGAGACTGGCGCTTCGAAACATGCGCGTCGAGGGGAGACATTTGTGCCATCGCATAGGGTGCCCAAATGACTGTTAATAGAGGATAAACCCCCCTTATTCTGTACAAGTTCAACACTTAGAAACTATAATAGCTCCCGTCACGAAGGTATGGTGGTCGCGCATGTGGTGTGTGTTCGCGCAAGTAGAAGATGTGTGCCAGGTGATAGTTCCGCACCAAAGGTGGTTTGGGAGAGGAAGGAATTCAGTTGACCAAGTTTGGAGTTGAGGATGATGTGTCACTCAAGTGGTTGAGGTGGACTTGCACTCCATATTTGAAAAAGCGCGAATGTTTTTGGTTGCGTTCCAAAATTTGTTTGGGCATAAAAGGGTGTTTGTCGCGCATGTTTGGAGTAGTAGAAAACTTTGTCACCCAAGTGGTTGATGGGGACTTGCGCACCAGTTATAACTTGCACACCGATACTTGCGCACCGAATCATAGAAGGGCACCAGGTAAGGTTAATGTATGCTAGTGATTCAGGGTTGCGTGGAATCTGGAAGATTGCCCGATACCTTCAGTGCAAAGAGAGATTCATCTACATGTAACGATCGAACTATAACAGACCATCTACATACAACAGATGATGTATTCATTATTGATAATGAAGAGACCTATAGGTCTATAAACTGTGAGTGGATCCTTTCCTGAGTAGTGAGCAAAAGAAGAGGAATAAATTGATCCTCTCCACTAGCAGTGATCTAGAGAGAGAAACAAGAAGTGACCCTTGGGAAAGCAGTGATATGACCCTAAAAATCGTAAAGGAAGTGATCCTGGGAATAGAAGTGATCTATACTAAACATGGTAAACAGTCGTGCACTTTTAGTGGATTTGGTACATCGGTACATCGCCAGTGTATGCTCCTTGGACGTAGCCCAGTGATGGTGAACCATGTAAAGATCGTTGTGTCCTGTTCATGCTTTAGTTTTTGTTTATAATTTGTTCAAAGAAATAGAGAGAAGAGAGTCTTTCTTAATAGCGAGACATGATCAATAGGGGAAGTTGTTTTAATATGTCATACCCTAATTCACCCCCCCCCCTATGGGTATCTAACCCAGTAGACCTAACAATTTCTATCAGAGGGAAAGGTTTATATATGTGGTTCTGTCCCAAATTTTAGTCAACAATCATAAAGGGATTCCGATCTTCGACGATAAAATTTTTTTATCTATGGACTAATTGGATGCAACACTACTTCTTATCTTTGGGAATGGATGTATTCACAATAGAAAAGCATGGAATAACAACAGATATTAATAGTGGTGCATTATCAGAAGCTGAGCATAGAGAGTTGGATGCTGATGCCAAAGCAATCAATGCCTTAGGGGGAGCTCTATCCACTCCTATATATACCAAGGTGATGTATTTAAAAATGTCACATGCCATGTGGGAAAGTTTATTGAATATATTAAGGGGATAAAAATGTCAGAGAGGAAAAGTGCAAGTGTTGTGGATAAAGTATGAAGATCTAAGAATGAACCCAAATGAATCTGTTGATGAATTCTTTTACATGGTAAATATTGTAGTGGAGGACAAGATAGGTCTTAGAGAAGTTATTGAAGATATAAAATTTGTGAAGCGCATCCTGAGAAAACATCCAAATGTTTCTATTTTGGATGATAATGACCCGAAAGAGCTGACATTGGATAACTTGCACAGCACCCTTGTTTCATATGAAATGAGAAATGATGATAACGATGCTGTGGAAAAGGGGAAATAAAAAGGGGTGACATTTAAATCTATGATGAAGATCACCATGCAAGATTCTCAGGAGGATGAATAAATGGATGATGTAATTTCATTCCTCTCCTCAAATCATCAAAGAAGAAATAGAAAATTCAAAGGGCAACATCAACATGCTTTCTTTTGATGTGGAAAAGTTTGTCATATTGCTGCAAGGTTACCAAAAAAGTCTCAAGAAGAAAATGATTAAGATGAAGTTTAAATTACCAAGAAGAGACCTTTAGCCTATGTGAAAGGGAAGAAGTAGTTCAAGAGAAATTTCTTCAAGAATAAGAATCTTCTTTCACAAAAATAGACAGTTCAGAAGAGTCTGAGGTTGAATTGATTGAGGAGATTGAAAATTGCAATGATCTTGGAGAAAATGCTATGGTGGAAGTCGTCGATAGTTCTCAAGTGATGAACGAAATGGAAGGTGATGATGAAGAAGAAGAATTTGATTGAATAATAGTAATGAAAGCTGAGTTAGAGGCTGCTCTTGAGTAGATAGATTTTTGGAGAGACAAAACAAAGAATGCTAACAAAGTTCTTTCGAATGCCAAAATCTTTATGCATCAGCAGGAAGAAGAGAAGTATGAGATGATGGAAGAAATTGAAAAACTCTTGTTATCAACACCAGAGAACTCAGAATCAGTTAGTTATTATAAGCTAAAGATTGAAGAATAGAAAAGAGATATCGATGGATTGAATAGAAAAGTGAAAGATCAAGTCAAGTGTATCGAAGAGCTTGTAGAAGAAGTGGTCAGTCTAGTATGGAAAATGAATGATCAATAAAAACACTTGACCTCCAATGTGATTTCAGAAAGTAGGTCATTCAGGAGATAGAAAAATGAAAGAGTAGGCTAGTAGTTCAGCAGTAAATAAGCGGCAATTGATCTCATATGTTAGGGCTGATTTAGGGATTTATCAGAAACAAAAATCTATGAAAATTGAAGTCAGACCACAACAACCCAGCCTGATATTGAAGGATGATTTTGAAACAATGAAAAATCAGAATATTCAGTGATCTCCAGGGGACACTCATAGTGAAGTGACACACATGAATGCTCCTTAAAATAGGTGCTATTGCTTTGGAAAGATCTGGCACTCACAAAATGTGTGTTCTATATCAAATATATATCGAAGGGCATAATAACATCAATGGCAGCCAAACAGAGCACTATATTATGGAACATAATTTGAAGGTAATTGTTTTTGGTGTGGAGGATTTCAGAACATGGCTAGATATAGAACATCAATCATACAAAGGAATGTGCCAAAGTGAAACTCGAGTAGTTGTAAGTAGTATTTTAAGGAATCATCACGTTAGCTGAAAACACAAAATCAATTTGCAGCCCTACAGGATGAAGTCTGTCCATCACACTCTAAGGAAGATCTAATTCTCCAACCTACACCAAGTGTGAAGTCGAATAAATGGATCAAAAAGAAAAAGGATGTGAAGGAAGTAGTTGCAGAAATTTCCCTTAAAGATTCAGTTCGTTCAGAAGTATGGATCCTTGAAAGTAGTTGCCCATCCCATATGACAAGAAAAATGGATCTCATTATAGGAATAAAATATGACAAAGAAGGAGTTTTCAAGTTTGGTAATGATGAAGGGCTGAAGATTGTTGGTTCTGGAAAGGATAAATTTGGGGGAAAAGAAATGAGATGTGAATATGACTTTGTAGTAGAGGATCTAAGTCATAACTTGATCAGTATCAGTCAACTATGTGACTTTGGGCACTCTATCCGATTTACCAAGATGATGTGTGTTGTGAATGGAAAATATGGACCAGTTGTTCTACCGGGAAAATGTATAAAGGGAAATTTTTACCTTGTATGAGGGGAAGAATATACGTGGGTTTTATCGAGAGAAGAAGAAAACTAGCTATGGCATAAGTGACTTGGTCATCTATGACAACCTTCCATGGATGATCTGGTATAGTTTATTGTTCCTAGATACCTTCCCAAACTATCACATGATCTTACTTATAAATGTGGTGCTTTCCAACAAGGGAAGATTTTCAGAAAGACATACATGACAAAGGAAAATAAATCGAACAGAGTGCTCAAAATTGGTGCATGTTCATGTATGTGGACCTATCTCACCACAAGATATAAATGGGAAAAAGGTACTATGTACTTTTAATTGATGTTTATAGTAGAATGGCCTGCGTATTTTTCATTACCCATAAGACAGAGGTGTTTAGTTGCATAATTTAGTATAGGAGGGAATCGAAAAGGATGCTTGAACAGAAGATTCGGACGTTTCGTACTGATAATGGTACAAAATTCAAAAACAGTCAAGTTGAAGACTATCTCGAGAAACATGGGATAAGGCATCAAGTTTCATCAGTGAGAACTCCCCAACAGAATGGAGTGGTTGAAATGAGAAATCAGATCATCAACAACATGGCTAGAATGATGGTTATTGAAAAGGACCTACCATAGAAATTTTGGAAGGAAGTATTTTTGACATCGGTATATATTTCGAATAGGTCTCTGTTGTGTCTGAAGGAAGGGAAGACTCCATATGAAATGTGGTACGGAATGAATCGAACTTTGAAATACTTTTGAATCATTGGAATTAAGTGCTTCATTCTCAATAAAGAAAATCACAATAAGTTTGAGTCACGAGGAGATGAGGGGATATTCCTTGTCTACTCAGGCAAAAGCAAAGAATATAAATGCTTCAACAAAAGGCTGGGAAAAATTGTTGAGAGCAATGATGTCACAATAGTTGAAAATGAACACAATAATCAATGACCCAGTGAACAGTTTTTGGATGAATGTGATGAAAAGGTAAGCAACATAGGGGGGTTTAAGTGGTAGAGGCTGACTTAGAAGAAGATACTGATGATGAGCAAGAGGACACAAAATCTGAATCTGCTTAAAAGCCAAAGAGTCAAGATGAAATTGATAGAAAAAATATCATTAGTGATCAGATAGCTCTTGTTCAGAATCGAAGAATGAAATCATCACAACAAACATTGTTTTTTTCTCATGTGGAGCTGAAATGTTTTTCCAATGCAGAAGATGATGAGTACTGGGTTCATGCTATGAATGAAGAATTAGACCAGATTGTGAAGAGTCATACATGTGAGATTGTTTCAAGGCTAGTAGATAAGAATGTCATCGGGACTAAATGTTTCTATCACAACAAGATGAGTGAATATGGAACAATGGTTTGAAATAATTCCCAACGAGTGTGAAAAGGATACTCCCAGATAGAGGGAATTGATGTTGATGAGACATTTTCCCCTGTTTCATGGCTGGAGACAATCAGATTATTCCTAGACATTGTAGTGCAAAGAATGTTCAAATTGTTCTAGATGGATGTCAAATCTGCATTCTTGAATGGGGTTATAGAGGAGGAAGTTTATATTGAGCATCTAGATGGTTTTCTCATTGATGAGTATGAGAGAAATGTTTGCAGACTGAAGTAGGTGTTGTATGCGATGAAACAAGCACCAAGGGCATGGTACTCAAGGCTTGATCAGTACTTGAAGAAGCTTGGTTTTCTATATGGGGGAGTAGATTACAATATCTATTTCAGCAATGATAGTAATCAAAGGATGATAATTTTGGTTTATGATGATGAAATAATATCTGGCATATCAAATGAAGCTCAGTTCAGACTGTTTTCCGAATTCATGAAAAATGGTTTTGAAATGTCAATGATTGGAGAGCTAACATTCTTCCTTGGTCTACAGGTGACACAATGTAGGAATGGAACATTCATTTCTCAATCCAAATATGCCAAGGTGGTTTTAATAAGTTTTGGAATGGATAATTCCAAGGAGATGAAAACTCTAGTTTTTACCCGGATGAAATTATCAAAAGATGAGGATGGAAAGGAAGTTAATATAACAGATTACAAGAAAATTATTGGAAGTTTGCTGTACTTGACCGCAATAAGGGCTGACATTGTTTTCACCACATTCCAACCAGCGAGATTTCAGAGTAATCCCAAGGAAAGTCGCATGCTTGCAGTGAAAATAATACTTCAGTATATCAAGGGCATGGTGGACTTCGGCCTAACATATAATGACAAATTTCAGATAGAGTTTTGGGATATACAGATGCGGATTGGGCTGGTTCAACAGATGATAGAAAATCAACGTTATGTGGTGCATTCTATCTTGGTGGACTATGTATTTATTGGTTAAGAAAGAAATAGGATTTCACTTCATTGAGCACTGCATAAGCTAAGTATATTGCGGCCACTCAAGCTTGCACACAGTTATTATGGATGAAGCAGCGGCTTGAAGATATGGGAGTTGAAGTGAAGTCTACGATCAGAATTCCGTGCAATAACTCAAGTGCTATCAATATTAACAAAAATCACTTCCATCATTCAAGGAAAACGCATTTTGAGATAAAGTATTATTTTATCAAGGATATGTTTGAGGAGGGAATTATGATGTTGGAGTATGTGCCTATAGAGCTACAGGCTACAGACATTCTGACGAAGGCCTTTCCCAAGGATTCTTTTGAGAGACATCGACTAGCTCGGGGAATTCAGTCAACTCCCAGTACATGAATGATTGTGGAAGTGAAAACCCCCTCTACCCGAGGTATGATGTTTTTTCCCTAATGTACTGATATATGTTCTCTACTCTATTACAAACTACAAAGGTGTGACCTTTGGGTTGGTTGACAAAGGGGGAGAAAATAGTGATTGTTTAATGGGGAGACAATGTAGCTATTTGATAAATCATGACAGATAGGGGGAGTAATTGATAGATGGAGAAACCAGATAGGAGGAGTTTAATATGTGACTAGATAGGGGGAGCGTATTAAATCTGACAATGCTAGAAGTGATCGATCACAGAAATGATATCCCGACAGCTGATAATCATGATGAAAGAAAACGAGTGGTGTTGTAATGTGGAAATAATAATTCAAAAAATTGGTATCTGTTTTGTTTCAGCATTAGGTGTTAGAGATGAAGTGATTCATATATGATCTTTTCATTTACTCTTGTTTCTCACGCTAAGAATTGCTCAGGTGGGCTTAGAGTATGTGTTTTTTAAATCCATGATTTCTATCAGAATCATAATAGGTGAATGGTGGGTGAAGAATAAACAATGTATCTTCTAATGGAAGTCTTTTCAACAAACCCAAAGGGGGTTATATTTGGGAAAAAATCCCTCAAGGAATCATTGAATCATTTTTGAGGTGTTTGTGTTTGTTGACAAAGTGTACATCTTTGTTGTAATTTTTGTCAAAGCAAACCATGATGTACAAGTTTGTTGAAATAGGGGATTTCATGGTGGCATGTCGAGTTCAAATACTATGGTTAAATGATCCATGTTTGATACAAGAATGTAGAAAAAGGAATTGATGATCTCGAGGTGGTACAAAATGAGAAGATACAAGGTGGTGCCTTTTTCTAGTTTTTCCCAAATTTTTGGGCCTGAAAATCAACAAATGGAGAAAAGTGGTTTTGGAAATGTGACTTGCACGCCATGTATTTTAAGGAGTGGAACATGCGCACCTATTGTTTTTCAGGATCAGAACATTAAAATATGGCAAAGGGATAAGGGGTTCCCATGTTCTAGGGTTGGTTGCGCAAGTGATTTGTGCGGCAGAGACTTGTGAGCTGAAACTTGCGCGTCGAGAGGAGACTTGTGCACCGTCACACATGGTGTCCAAATTCATTTAAATATAGGTCGAACCCTCCACAATCGGTACTGGTTAAACACTTATAAAACATCATAGCTCCCGTCACGCAAGTGTGGTGATTGCGCAAGTGGTGTGTGGTCGCGCAAGTAGAAGTTTCACGCCTAGTGACAGTTGCATAACTAAGGTGGTTTGGGAGACAAAATATGTGAGTCACCCATGTTTTTAGTTGAAGAAGGAGATGCCGCACAAGTGGTTTAGGAGGAATTGCGTGCTAGATTTGAATAATTGAGAATGTTTTGGGTTGTGCGCCAAAATTGGTTTGGCCGTAAAAGGGTGTGTGTCACGCATGTTTGGAGTTGCAAAATCTTGTGTCGCGCAAGTGGTTTATGTGGACTTGTGCGCTAGTAATAACTTGGGCACCGAGACTTGCGCACCATCTCAGAGAAGGGAACCATGTAAGGTTGATGTACTATAGTGATTCAAGGCTGCGTAGAATCTAGAAGATTTCATGATACCTTCAGTGCAAAGAGATATTCATCTAAGGGTGAAGGTTGAACATCAACAGAGCATCTACATACAATAGAAGATGTATTCATTAGTGATAATGAAGAGAGAAACATGTCTTTAAACTGTGAGTTGATCCTTTATAGAACAGTGAGAAAAGGAAGAGGAGGAAGGTGATCCTCTCCACCAGTAGTGACCCAGATAGAGAGAAACAGTGAGTGAACCTTGGTAAAGCAGTGAGTTGACCCTAAACATTGTAAAGGCAGGGAGCCTGGGAATAGAAGAGATATATCCCAAACTTTGTAAATAGTAGTGCGCTTTTTGTTGATTTGGTACATTAGCACATTGTCGATGTATGCTCCTTGGACGTACCCAGTGAGGGTGAACCAAGTAAAAATCATTGTTTGTTGTGCATTCTTTAGTTTCTGTTTATACTTTGTTACAGGAAAGAGAGAGAAGAGAGTCTTGCTTAATAGTGAGACAAGATCAATAGGGGCAGTTGTTTTAAACATGCATACCCTGATTCACAACCCCTCTCAGGGTATCTAACCTAGTGGAATTAAAAAAGACAATGGGAATGATCACGTGGATACCTATGTAATGGTCGTGATTGAGGGACATATAGGGTGGTCGAGATCATTTTTTCATCATTACATTCTAGAGAAAACCAAGGATCCACTAAGTGATTCCATTCCTTGGATCAATTGGGGAATGATTTAATAGATTATTATGTCATGAGTTGAAGGTAAATTTTATACGGGGGTCACCATGTAAAGACCCGTAAAATTCAAGGGAAATTTTTTCTTAATTTTCTTTAAAATTTTACAAGAGCGCGGTTTCAGACGGCACCTGATTCCGAGGCCCGGAGTGCCCGGAATTAATTTCCGAAGTTTGGCTCGGGTACGTTCAGTGAACGAACGAGCGGGAATTCCTAACTTTTGATCCGGTGCTCGGAATTGAAATCCGAGGGCACCGATGAACTCGCAGCGCCGATAATCTCTTAAAGAATCCTTTTCGGGAGTTGCGTTTGTTGCGGGTTGAAAGTTAGTTTTTGGGTTTTTAGTTTAAGTTAAATAAAATTTGTGAGGAACAAATTTTATTTTTTAACTAAGTTAAGTCCTACCAAAGGGAGTTGGGAGTGGGACCCACATCCACTTAACCTCCCTTGGGAGGATTAAGTGAGGTGGGGTCCACACGAACCCCAACTCCTCAAATTCTCTCAAAACCTCCCCTTTAACTCATTTCATTTATTGTTGTCAACTTGAGTTACTTAATTAATTATGGGAGTTTAACCTTTTTGAATTTCAAACTTTTGAAATTCTAATGTGTATTGTAATAATAAAATAAGAAGTTGTCTTATTTTATTTTGGGTTGTTTGTTTGTCTTCTTGAGAGCTTTTGGAGAGCCTCTTCTTCTTCTTCAAACTCAACGAAGAACGCGAAGAACGTCGTTCTTCAACGAAGAACTTCTCCGCCGAAGAACACGATCTATCCGCGACGCCGTATCCGCGACGCGACGTACTTCTTCTGCGTCATCTCTTCCGCGACGGTTTTCCGCGACGAACGCCATCGACAACAACTCTTCCTCCGACGTCAAAGGAATCGACACCGATATTCCACGACTCCGTCAACGTGTGACTATCGAGGAAGGGGTTCTTGAGTTCGTTGTTTTCTTTATTATTTGACTTTCCTCAAGACTTGACGTAGAACGCTCAAGTTCCGACGAAGAATGTCGCTCCTCTCTTCTTCGTCTTCGGTGTCAACGAGAGAGAACACCGCACCTTCCTCGGACAACCTTCGTCGGCGTACAAGGATTCGCCAACGACATATCACATCGGACGTATCTCTTTGTCAACAGAATTGACGAACGACTACCGCGACGCCCGATCTCCGCGACGTCGACTTCCGCGGACATAGTCAAATCCTCGACTTATACCCGAGGTAGGGGTTGTTGATTATTGTTAATTCATCCCATTTCTTTCTCGTGGATTGCATGTCTACGTGAGGCTTTTGAATATTTTATATAAGTGTTGTTGTTAACGCGAGGGGGGGGGGGGGGGGGCGGACCGCACGAACACGACCGAAACCCCCTCCATCGTTCTTGTTTATTTTTGCGGATGGAACCAAGTGGCGTGGTGCCGTCGCACCATGCGGATGATTGTACGTTTATTTTACGCAACGCCGTCGCGCGCACACCATGGAAGAAACATCAAGAACGCGACGCCGTCGCGCCGTGTTGAAAGAACTTAAAGTGCGGCGGAGGGGCGCGGTGCCGTCGCACCGCGCCGGACGACGAACGCCGCGGCCGGTTCCGGGCCGCGGCGGGACGAAGAGACCGCGGCCGGTTCCGGGCCGCGGCGGTAGAGAAGACCGGCGGCCGGGCCGCCGGCGTCGGAAGCCGAAGAGGGGACCGGATTTTTCCGGTCCCGTTGGAGAAAACCGGACGGCCAGTTGGCCGGCCGGATGCCAATAAACCGGGGGAATTAATCCCCCGGCCACCACATGAAACCCCCTCTTAAAGAGGGGGCGGTTTTCTTGTGGGGGGCAAAGCCCCCCCGTTTCTGCCAATCAAGCCCCCCACATGGGGGGGCGGTTTTGCAAGAGAGGCGCGGCTATATGCCGCGCCGCCAGTCTTTCAGCGGGGGAAATTAAATTCCCCCCGCGCGGCCTCCTTAAGCGGCGCCGCCGTCGCCGCGCCGCCGCCGCCATGCCGCCGCCGGCCGCCGCGCCGCCTAGGGGGGGGGGGGGGGTCGGGCCGGGTCGGCCCGGACCCGGACCCCCCCATTTCGAACCAGAATTGGTTTTTGCCCCATAACTTGAGCCTCGGACCTCCGATCGACGAACCGTCAGCGGCAACGCGATCCTTGGAACGAGACGGTCGTTTCGGTATATCGCACTCAAGGTTTCGGGTTACTTTAAGTTCGGCCGGGTTGGTTCGTTCACGAAACCAACCGGGCCTTCGGAGCGGAAACGCTCATATCTTGAGCTACGGACGTCCGATTGACGCACCGTCAGTCGCGTTGTGTTCCTTTTAGTGAGACGGATCTTTTGGCATACTCCGCCCGAGGTTTGGACGCAGGTGGATTACGGTCGAGTTGGTTTTGCCTTAAAAACCAACCGGGCCCCGGAGACGAAAAAGTCAATAACTCACAGACCGGGCGTCGGATTGACGCGCCGTCTGTTTCATTGACTTCCTCTTGATGAGACCGAACTTTTGACATACTCCGCCCGAGTTTTGGATACAGTCGGAGTATGGCCGGGTTGGATTGTACCCGAAATCCAACCGGGCCCCTGGAACGGGAAAGCTGATATCTTTCAGACAGGACGTCCGTTTGACGAACCGTCAGCGGCGTTGGTGTTTACGTTTAGTAACGGTCCCTATGAGTATACCCTATGGGAGTTCGGGGTACAGTTGAGATACGGCCGGGATTGGTTCGCACTCGAAACCAACCGGGCCCCTGGGACGAAAAGGCTAATAACTCACAGACCGGGCGTCTGATCGACGTGCCATCTGTTGCGTTGAGACCCTTGTGACGAGACTGACTTTTGAGATACTTCTTTGCAGGACTTTGTGATACTTGGAGTATCGACCAGTAGCTCGTGGAGCGGACCCTCCCGGAGACGAGCGTGCAGAGTACGGAGACCGTGTAGCCGGCTGAGACCTGACGACTGCTTGACCGACTCGACTTGGAGTGAGTCGACTAGCCCAGTGGACGGAGCGCCCGGTATTTGGCGGCAGACCCACGGCGGACGGAGCGCCTGGTAGTTGGCAGCAGACCCGCGGTACTCGACAGGAGGAGTACCTCAGTAGGCTATCTGGGTAGCGCCCGGTATTTGGCAGCAGACCCTCAGCGGACGGAGCGCCTGGTAGTTGGCAGCAGACCCGCAGTACTCGAAAGGAGGAGTACTTCAGCAGTCTTAGGTTAGTGAGCGGCGGCCTCGGAGTCGTGACAGGACCACTGTACACTCTAGAGACGGAGCTCTTCAGCAGTTACGGTTTCGATAATAAAAATCCTGGTTTGAGCTGAGACTTTTGACCTTGTGTTACTTTATGATTGAGATGGGTCACTTGCTAACTTTGGTATATGTATGGGCATATACCTGGGTAGTGGTTATCCGTCGTTTTCACAATCCTTGTGTTTCCTCATGATTGAGATGGGTTACTTGATAACTTAGGTATATGTATGGGCATATACCTAAGTAGGGTTTATCTGTTGAGATCTTCTTGTGTTTATCCTTGTTGGTTTTAGTGAGACCTTGAGGGTCTCGGGGTCCCTACTCAGTATCGTTATACTCACCCCTGCACGGGCTATGCCCGCACCTCGTTGTGTTGGTTGCAGACGACGGACAGTGCTGACAGAAGCCGAAGGTTCGAGGACTGGACGGTACCTGGAGGTGGACTATACGACGAGGCGGTACCCGGAGGTGGACCACTGGGCGGGACATACTCGGAGCGGATGGCGGGACCTGAGGAGCAGAGGAGCTATCTGTACCCACCCTTCAGGTGGGATTTCCAGTGGACATCTCAGCGTAGCAGCTTTACTTTTCAGTCGCTGTTTTCCCTTTTCGAGTTGTACTTTACAGTTGGACTTGTATTTCCGGCCCCTTTTTACTTTTCAGCTCTTCTTTTTGTACTTAGTGTTTTACTTCCGCTTGCTTACTCTATGGTGTTTGTTTACCTTACAAAGGCAATGCCTTCCCTTTTTCTGGGATTTACGCCTTGGTGCTAGTCGCCAGCCCCTGGTCTATGGAAGGCGGGCTTGGGGTAGTCACGGCACGGACCCCGAGGGCGGGTCATGACAAATTGGTATCAGAGGGGTTCGGTTCTACCGCAGAACTTATAACTCTGATCTTTCTTTCTGTGAAGCAATAGTGTTAAGGGTACCGAGTGTGGTTTTCAGTTCATGGAGTCCAGTGTTGGTGCGGGCGGCCGACGTATCCATCCACCAGGACCCTGACAACTGATTTCCGACTTTGTGCACGAAAACACTGATTGCGTGTGTGTTTTCAAGAGTTTTTCCCCTTAAAACAGCTCAAACCAGGTCATCTCACCAGGTATAATCGTTTGATCGTGTTACGTTGTTCCTTTCAGGATGGCCCCACGACGGCAGCCAGCTAGGGTTCCGAGAATCGAACGTGATGACAGCCCACCGAGCGACGAGGCCTCGGTGCAGGGCCCTTTGTCAGCAGTGGCACCGGCGGTAGCTCAACCCGCCGAGCCCCCGATGCTTCCAGCAGCAGCCGCTGACGATGCACGTCGCCTCAGCGCACTGCATGAGTTTCAGCGCCAGCGACCGCCCAGGTTTCGCGGGGAGACGGATCCCCAGGCTGCAGAGGACTGGCTGGAGGCAGTGGTACGAGTGTTTAGGCTAGTGAGGACACCAGCAGACCTCATGGTGACCCTCGCCGCGAGCCTACTACACGCAGCAGCAGGACGATGGTGGAGCTTGATGCTCCAGGTGCACGATGAGGCATCTCTACTTTGGACGGACTTTGAGAGCCTCTTTCGCTCGGAGTTCGTCCCAGCCACCCTTCGTGCGGTGCGTATCCAGGAGCTTCTGCAGCTGCGGCAGGGCAGCATGACGGTCGCTCAGTACTCGGCGAGATTTACCGATCTCTCGCGCTACTCGACCGACATGGTACGGGACCCATTCTTCCAGGCCCGGACCTTCGAGCAGGGTTTGAGACACGAGATCAGGGCATCGCTGATCTCCCTCAGCTTACCGACTCAGACAGGAGTACTAGAGCGGGCCCTTCTGATTGAGAGCTTCCTTGCTGAGTCTTCACCAGCGCAGTGACCCACCGCAGGGCAGCACGTAGCGGAGTCTTCGGTAGCAGGTAGCCGACAGATGACTCAGGGGTCCAGACAGACCAGACCTTCAGGCAGACGACCTCAGGGCACTGGCTCAGCAGTGCAGGGCACACAGCGCGGAGTCAGTCTTTTGAGTGGAAGACAGTGCTTTGCATGCGGCGGGCAAGGCCACATGGCTCGTGACTGCCCGACCCGCCATGCGGAGGAGCAGCAGACGGTTGAGGAACCACCTAGGCAGAGGCAGAGGTTCGACCGTAGCGGTCCGCAGGGAGGAGGCGGATGAGGCAGAGGAGCTGGCCGAGCAGCAGGTGGTGGACGACGCTTTGAGGCTCTGCCACCACCACCACCAGGAGGTCCACCCCGACCACAGGGAGTAGGTGAACATGCGAGAGCACAGCTTCATGCAGTTGAAGCTTACGAACATGGAGCTCTGGGAGCCGATGGACAGGAGCAGAACTAGTGGATACATCCTTGTACTTCTGGTTCCTTGTTGCTTTTGTGTAGCGTCTTGTATTATGAGCTGCAATAATAAAAGACGCATACTTTTGTGATGTTTTCTTTCCTGTCCTCTTTTGTGATGTTACTAAGAGGTTCCAGTTGACTGTTGACTTGACCCTCACTTGTGAGACATCTACTGGAGGAGACCCAGTTACCACACACTGATGCCGACAGTGTGACTCAACCCTTGGAGGCGAGAGTAACGGTTGGATCTCTTAGTAGTAGCGTCAAGGCCTTACGACATCATCCTTGGTATGGATTAGTATCATCCATGTTAGGATTGACTGTTTTAGGCAAAGAATGTGGTTCATCCAGGGGATGAGACCAGGTTTCTCTTATCGGAAAAGAAGAAATCTCGCAGCTCTTGTGGGACCAGAGATGGTCCGGGCAACGTCAGAGGAGGTCCAGGTCATCCAGGAGCGGATGAGGACAGCACAGAGCCGGCAGAAGTCATACGCTGACAGGAGGCGGAGGCCCCTAGAGTTCGAGAATGGTGACCACGTCTTCTTGCGGGTCTCACCTCGACGTGGTATTCGGAGATTTGGCCGAGGCGGAAAGTTATCTCCGCGCTTCATCGGACCCTTCCAGGTCCTCAACAGGGTTGGTGAGGTGGCTTATCGCCTGGCTCTACCACCTCAGTTGCACCGGGTGCACGACGTCTTCCACGTGTCTCAGTTGAGGAGATACGTGCACGACCCGACGCACATCTTTGACCATGGGGAGCTTGACGTTGACGATGGGGTGACTTTTACGGAGGTCCCGGTGGAGATAGAGGATCGATAGGAGCAGGTCCTACATGGCCGATCGATTCCTCTTGTGCGCAACAGATGGCGGCACGGGAATCTCCAGGAGAACACATGGGAGCGGGAGGCTCAGATGCGTGCTCAGTACCCTCTTTTGTTTCCATAGTTTTTGATGTATCTTTACGGGGACGTAAAGCCCTGAGGTGGGAGTAATGTAAAGACCCGTAAAATTCAAGGGAAATTTTTTCTTAATTTTCTTTAGAATTTTACAAGAGCGCGGTTTCAGACGGAAACTGATTCCGAGGCCCGGAGTGCCCGGAATTAATTTCCGAAGTTTGGCTCGGGTACGTTCAGTGAACGAACGAGCGGGAATTCCTAACTTTTGATCCGGTGCTCGGAATTGAAATCCGAGGGCACCGATGAACTCGCAGCGCCGATAATCGCTTAAAGAATCCTTTTCGGGAGTTGCGTTTGTTGCGGGTTTAAAGTTAGTTTTTGGGTTTTTAGTTTAAGTTAAATAAAATTTGTGAGGAACAAATTTTATTTTTTAACTAAGTTAAGTCCTACCAAAGGGAGTTGGGAGTGGGACCCACATCCACTTAACCTCCCTTGGGAGGATTAAGTGAGGTGGGGTCCACACGAACCCCAACTCCTCAAATTCTCTCAAAACCTCCCCTTTAACTCATTTCATTTATTGTTGTCAACTTGAGTTACTTAATTAATTATGGGAGTTTAACCTTTTTGAATTTCAAACTTTTGAAATTCTAATGTGTATTGTAATAATAAAATAAGAAGTTGTCTTATTTTATTTTGGGTTGTTTGTTTGTCTTCTTGAGAGCTTTTGGAGAGCCTCTTCTTCTTCTTCAAACTCAACGAAGAACGCGAAGAACGTCGTTCTTCAACGAAGAACTTCTCCGCCGAAGAACATGATCCATCCGCGACGCCGTATCCGCGACGCGACGTACTTCTTCTGCGTCATCTCTTCCGCGACGGTTTTCCGCGACGAACGCCATCGACAACAACTCTTCCTCCGACGTCAAAGGAATCGACACCGATATTCCACGACTCTATCAACGTGTGACTATCGAGGAAGGGGTTCTTGAGTTCGTTGTTTTCTTTATTATTTGACTTTCCTCAAGACTTGACGTAGAACGCTCAAGTTCCGACGAAGAACGCCGCTCCACTCTTCTTCGTCTTCGGTGTCAACGAGAGAGAACACCGCACCTTCCTCGGACAACCTTCGTCGGCGTACAAGGATTCGCCAACGACATATCACATCGGACGTATCTCTTTGTCAACGGAATTGACGAACGACTACCGCGACGCCTGATCTCCGCGACGTCGACTTCCGCGGACATAGTCAAATCCTCGACTTATACCCGAGGTAGGGGTTGTTGATTATTGTTAATTCATCCCATTTCTTGCTCGTGGATTGAATGTCTACGTGAGGCTTTTGAATATTTTATATAAGTGTTGTTGTTAACGCGAGGGGGGGGGGCGGACCGCACGAACACGGCCGAACCCCCCTCTATCGTTCTTGTTTATTTTTGCGGATGGAAGAAAGTGGCGTGGTGTCGTCGCACCACGCGGATGATTGTACGTTTATTTTACGCAACGCCGTCGCACGCACACCATGGAAGAAACATCATGAACTCGACGCCGTCGCGCCGCGTTGAAAGAACTTAAAGTGCGGCGGAGGGGCGCGGTGCCGTCGCACCGCGCCGGACGACGAACGCCGCGGCCGGTTCCGGGCCGCGGCGGGACGAAGAGACCGCGGCCGGTTCCGGGCCGCGGTGGTAGAGAAGACCGGTGGCCGGGCCGCCGGCGTCGGAAGCCGAAGAGGGGACCGGATTTTTCCGGTCCCGTTGGAGAAAACCGGCCGACCACCTGGCCGGCCGGATGCCAATAAACCGGGGGAATTAATCCCCCGGCCACCACATGAAACCCCCTCTTAAAGAGGGGGCGGTTTTCTTGTGGGGGGCAATGCCCCCCCGTTTCTTCCAATCAAGCCCCCCACATGGGGGGGGGGGGGTTTGCAAGAGAGGCGCGGCTATATGCCGCGCCGCCAGTCTTTCAGCGGGGGAAATTAAATTCCCCCCGTTTCTGCCAATCAAGCCCCCCACATGGGAGGGAGAAATGTGTTCCTTTTGGTATCTCCTCGGTGTGGGATATAGATATTTGGCTGGGGTGGAAATTTATCCCTATGGTTCATCATACCTTTACTAATATTTTGTAGATTTTGTGAGGTGTCACACCCCTTGGTTGCTCCTCTATAGCTACTGCAACTGCCTGATGTCTTCCACGTATCACATTTGAGAAGAGACGTGCATAACCAATCAAAAGACATTTAATATGGAGAGATGGAAATCAAAAATGAGTTGAAATTAAAAGAGTAGATAGTGGATATCGAGGATCGACAAGAGAGGGCCCTTTAAGGGAATAGTATTCCTCTAGTGCATATTCAGTGGAAGTATATGAATCTATATGAGATTGCATGAGTGCGGGAGGCTCAGATTTATTAATAGTATCCTAATTTGATAGTTTAGGAATTATTTTGGATTTTGGGGATGTAAAACCATAAGTTGTGGAGAATTTAATGACTCAAATTTTCTAGATTCTATTTTAATAAATTATTTGGGAAAATTCAATCTTTAGGTGCTAAGGCAGCATGCGATTCTGAGGCTCGGTGTTCCCAGAATAGTTCGACAAAAACTGTTATGTTTTTTTTATAGTACATGTAAGTGGTTTTCTAGGAAAAATTAAATAACATCTAAATTTGTTCCCAGATAAGAAATCCTACGACATTGTTTCTTTCAGAATAGTTGGTTTACCATATGTGTCATTAAATAAAAATCTACATGGGTCATCAGTAAGAAAACCTAATAATGATGTTATCATAAAAAAAATTATTTAAAAAATTATTATATTTAAAAATCCAAATAACTCATGCAAAAGTGACTTTGATTGGAAGTCTGAGACCACCGTTGAGTTCATAATGTGGTTTTTTACTTATGCACGTCCTAATGTCGATCGGAGTGGGAAAAATTCCAAATACAATTTTTGAATGTTTTAAAATAGAACTAAATAAAAATAAAGTGTTTTTTTGTTTTCTTTTATCATTATTCAGTGACATAGTGACACTGTTTCACCATTACGTGTTATCCCATATTCTATCTTAAATGATGTAGTGTGGCGATGCTGCAACGTAGCGACATGGTAACATGATTTCCTTTCCCCTTTAATTGATTAGGATTACAAGGTTATCTGAACATCCCAGGAAATGCTCCAGTGAGTGGTAATGGGACCCTCTCCAATGATTTTCAGTGGCTAAAGAATCGATTATGACAAATTGATGAGTAGAATTGGGATCAAATATTGATGGATCAATGAACACCGATAAAACATATCCTGTATTCAACACTTGATCCAAACTCTTGTTAGGGGGATTATTTTTTTGTGAACTTCTTTCCACGTTCATGAATCCAATGATGAATGTAGACCCCCCCACAAACATGTTGATCCATAGTTTGAATGTTCCTATGGTATTCTCATTTTTTGGATTATGGTGATTAAATCTTAGTAATTTTTCCTTGTTATCTCATTCAATTTACTAATAGGATGAATGGCGGATTAAATTAACATGGGTTACATTCTCTCAAAGGTTGTTCTTATGCCTATTCCTTATCCTCATTATACAATAATTTTCGATGGACCACAATAATAGCGACAGGCTTTTCTAGGATGTTTCGAATTTGGTCAGACCCCTAGATTGATAAAAATATGAATTAAATCCCACAAAAGTGATGGTAGTGACCTATGTATCGCAAAAATGTTCTCGGTTCGACAATTGGACAACAACGACGAAAATGGATGCCTATAGAAGTGGATTTGTTAGCACTGATAGTGGCACCTGGTGACACGGCCACAGGTAGTAAGCGGCCACCAGCTCAACAGCCAGTGGCAGAGGGGACAATAGAGGTGCGTCTGTTGGCGGTGACCAGGATTCATGGACATGGGGGGTCGTGGTGAAGTGATCCAATGATGTGGTAGCTCGACTGTGTCAGCCATGTGGGAGGGGAAAAGCCCGTGTGCTTCGCCTATCTAGATAAAGTGGCCCACCGAGGTAGGATGGGGTTGAAAAAAATAGACCAATGGGTGGCCCAAATAGGCTAGACCATGTGGCCCAATGGTTCTGGTCATAGGGCTAGGCCGGTTTGGGCAGGACACACCTAATCGGGTCGGGTCAGTTTGGCTCGAATGGGTTGGGGGGACCCGAACTGAACCACCCCTTTTTACTAAAATGACCATAACACTCAAAATGTGTGTTTGTTTGAAAATCCATTTGCGGCGTTGGGACCCTATCATCAAGGTTATCTTATTGAGACACTTTATGTGAGGTTTTGTAGAGGCTAGTGTATGACCTATTTCCTTGATGAGTAGGTTCTCCCGGAATGACTATGCTATGAGGGGAATCATGTGGCTGAGTCCTATGTTTATTAATTCTCCAATGAACTTTGACATATGTGGAGTATGTTTCTAGAGTAGATGTATAGTATTTACCGTACGAAGAAATTGAGTATGTCTCTTGTGGAGATGAAAAACAGGTCTCCTAGAATGACCAGGAGTAGGTGTCATGCGGGGATGAGTAGTGTGTCTCCTGCAGAGACTTTATGTTTCATCATATTTGAATATTCCTAGAATTTCATAATTATATTCATGTTATAGACATATACCTGGTGTGAGCTTACTCTAGTGACTATGTCTATATATTACCTTGTGAGTTTTCCATTATAGTTTTGTGGTCCATACTGAGTATTGTTTACTCACCCTTATGTGGGATTCTCCTGAAATTGTCATTTTGTGTGGAGATGATCGAAAACATTGACTGTGTCCTTGGTGGGGCGAAGACAAGTGGTGATTCAGGGTGACCCGAAAAAAGTGGTACGATTTAATGAAATTCAGACAGTATAATGTACCTACCATTCATGTAGGTTTTCCTGCTAACTAACTTCAGGAGATTGCATCATTTTAGTTTTGGTTGTGCTGGTTCTGCCTCGTTACATTTATGTTTTGTAATGTTACTCTCAGTGGTTGTCTTAGTGGGATGCATTTCTAGATATTCATTGTTTTTAGTTTCAAAATATTTTCTTGGAGATGGGTGTGTCTGCACATGTTCTCAGGAAAATTTCTCCCCATTATGGGATATGCATACACTGTTCTATTCTCCAGCCACTATCCTATAGGAGGCAGGAATGGGGGATTCACTACACCGACCCTGGGGGACAAGTCATGACAAATAAACTTTTATACTAAAAATTCAATTTTTATGAAAAACTATTTTTCTTTAGGTTTTGTGGGAATAATCTTATATTTTATGTATTTACATCAATGAATTGAAATTAATAAAATATGATACAAATTTTTAATCATTATAATATATATTTTATAATATTTTCATCTTCTTTTGGTAAAAATTAATGTATCATATAGTAAAAATATCTTACCACAGTTAATGTTAAATGAGTTTTATCAGGGGTTATATAAAAATTTAAATGACATAAAATCAAGTCTAATTCCTATTTAATGGAAATGTTTCAATCCCATCATGTATCATAAATAGAAATTGTTCATTTTGGAGCCATTTTTATAGAGTAATGTATTAATATATTTGAATATTTTAAAAATATTTGTGTGTGTCCTCTCTCTCCACTATGAAAAAATGAATATTTGCGACGAGTTATTTGTGACGGGTAGACGGTACTTCTCCCAAATGGATTGGGGCGAGTTGTGCACCAATATACGAGATATGTATTTGTGAAGGAAATTACTTCACATCCCAAATATTGGGAATCATTTTTTAGTATATACGATGGGAATTATCCCTTATCACAAATAGTATATCTGGAGGTTGGTATTTGCAATGGGTCTCATCACATATACCATTTTAACCGTTGACGCTAATTAATAGAGGGGTGCGGTAGGAATTGAGATGGTCCCAGTCGCATATTCTACTCTTTGAGATGGGAATACCATAACAAATAAACTCATCGCAATTAATCTTACCAATATATACCCCCTATTCATTTTTAATCTCATTTGAATCCTTTATATATTCCTCTCCCCCTCTCTATGTATATTTTCTCTCCCAAAATTATTCCATGTTAAAATATTTAAATTCAAGACATATTCATGGCTGAAATCCAATGAAATATTCACTGTTAATGTATTTATCAATTTCTTTTATAGTTTAGTTAATTATATTTATTTGATATTAGTTATAATTATTTTAAATTAGCTACAAATAAATTAAATTAGAATTAAATAATTTAGGATTGAATTTTTTTATGTAAGTGAGATTAGTATTAATTAGTACTAATTAATAGTTATAATAATAATTATTAATTAGTAGGAATTTGTACTAATTAAAAAAATTAATAATAAAAATTAACAATTATACTAAATTATTAATAATTATCAATAATTACTAGAAATTTGTGTTAATAAGTTATAAATTGAAATAAATATTTATAAGTTATAATAAATAGTTATAATTTGAATAAATTGAAATAATTGGATGTAAATAAGAATAATAAGAAGTATATAGGGATAATAAATAATAAAAAATAATAATGATATGTAAATGAGATTTATTAGTAATAAATAAGAATAATTAAAAATAATTATTAATAATATGGAATGATTAGTAATAATTAGTAATAATTTCTAATAATTAGTAGTAGTTAGGATTAATACGTACTATTTAGGATTAATTATTTAGAATTATGAATAATTAGTAAAAACTAGGATTAATAAGTGTAATTTTGAATAATTACTAAATTTGAAGTAATTATGATTAATTAAGAACTATTGTGATTAATTACTATTAATTGAGAACTATTAGGATAAATTATAATTAATTAGGAATAATTAGGAATAAGTAAGATAAAATAAGAATAATTAGGAATAATAAGTAATAATTAGGAATAATTAGTAATAATAATGAATTATTAGTAATAATTAGGAAGAATTAGTAATAATTAGTATGAATTACTAATAATTTGGAGAGGTTAGTAATTATTAATCATAATTTGTATTAATTAGTTATAATTAGTAATAATTATTAATAATTATGGATAATTAGTAATAATTAGTCACAATTAATAATAATTAGTAATAATTACGAATAATTAGTAATAATTAATAATAAATAATAATAATTAGTAATAATTAGAAATAAATAGTAATAATTACTAATAAATAGGAATAATACTGATTAATTAAGAATAAATATTAATAATTAGTAATAATTATAAATAAATAGGAATTATAATGAATAAATAGGAAAAAAAATAGGAAAAAAATTTATTAAATAGGAACAATTAAGAGTAAATAGTAATAAATAGTAATATTTTGGAATAATCGGTAATAAATATTAATAATTATTAATAATTAGAAATAATTAGTAATAATTTGGATTAATTAGTAATAATTAGGATCAATAAATAATAATTAGGTATATTTAGTAATAATTTTGTATAATTAGTAATAATTAGGAATAATTATTTTTAAATAGTAATGATTAGATATGATTAGGATTAATTATAAATAGTTAGTGTTAGTTAGAAAAATTATAAATAATTAGCAGTAATTATGATTAATTACTAATAATTAACAATAATTAATAATAATTATGAATAATTTGTAATATTTAGTAATAAATATATTTAATTAATAATAATTACTAATAATTTGGAATAATAAATGTCACGAACCAACCCGGGTCCACCATGAACCGTTCACCCGAGTCAGCCCGCAATATGGCCCTAGGGGCGTTCCCGATCCCAACTGGCTGACAACTGCTGTCAGACATCAAAACTAAACAAGAGGGAACGATGTGGACCACAAATGAAAGACATGTAAAGCATCAGAAAAGTAGAATAACATAAGGAAAATAAATGACACGAAAAAGGAAGAACAACCAATAACAGTAAACTAACCTGACCACGACCAAAACCCCTCGCAAATCTGAGAGTCGCTCACCAGCCCACAACCAACTCTCACCCACGGCGAGAAATCTCATTTCAAACCTACAAAAAAACTAAAAACAGTAAAACACTATAGGTGTGAGTATTGAAACTCAGTAGGCGTGCCCAAAAAACTATTCCCAATGCTCTAACTTTAAATAAAGAAATATACTAAATCTAGGTTTGAACTATGTTATACAAAATATGGGTTTCCACACATAGACTTCCATTTACAAGACATGTAACAGTACATTGACATTTTTAATTTAAAACATGTTTAATTTTAGAAAGGAATATGTGTATTACATTTTAAAACATTTCTGCGGGATATTTAGAAATTCAAATTTCAGTTGTAAGTCAAAGGGAAAACCACAGACAACACACAAAAAACACTAAGGTCAATGGAAAAGAAGTGGCCCATAGGGGCCATCAACCGAACTAGACCTCTCAATCGTCTGCCACATTAAAAAAACACGAAAGAAAACATGGGTTGAACCTATGAGCTCGTGAAAAATACAGAACGTACTATACATATGACTCATCCTGAAGGCATGCCTACTCTCGATGACATCATAACAACCTAACACCCGATGTTTCCCTAAATGTCATAACCGAGGGGCCCAATCCCCTAGCATAGTGTCATCCGTAATAGAGGCCACTAGACTGCGCGTAATCTAAACTTGGGCAGGAATCATTTTCAGAAGATTCCCTTACTAATCCATGTTCCCATGTCAACACATATAATAATCAGGAAAGGGGTGAGTCAACAAAGTCAATCATGCAGTACAAACATCACACACAAATCATACAGTCAACGTAAACCAAATATCACATCTGAGTCACCCCAAATAGATTTTTCCCAAATAATATATTTTATTAAAGTTCCAAACAAGCCTTCACCAATTTTACGGAAAATCTTTATTTCTGATGTGATCCAAAACACTTGTTTGTGCTTCAAAATAAATCATTTATCAATAATCCAGTACTACAATTAAAATTCTACGAGTTATGTTTAAAGGACAAATGGGAATTATTTTACTACTGGGTGTCCGCACATCAAAAAAATGTATCCAGTGTCATGCATAAAATAAACGGCTCTTTTTACCGAAATAATAATTTTAAAAGTAATTATATTATATTATTTCCTATTTATTAAAATTAATAAAATATCAAGGGATTATTAAATTTTAAATTTAATGGTGTGTGCAGTGGGGGACATACCTAAATTTGCATCTCAAACACGATGAAGTGACACTCCTCACAAAGGTGTGCAAGCACACACACACCGATGATCGTAGTATCATGGGTTTCCTCACCAATATGCTGCAACAACAACACAAACAACTAAAAACAAATAAACAGGGACTTAAAACGATCCAAACGAACAAAAAATGAAAAATAGAATGCTTGAATTGTTTTGAAAATATTACATCAAAACACGGATCAAAACACAACAAAAATCTATATTAGAATCCAATCACGACCTTTAGACACACCAACAACTTTACAAACATCATACACAACACATGATTAAAGAAATAAACAATTTGAATAATTTATAAAACATCCACAAATGTTGAAACCAAGGTTCACGTCAAAACATGGTTAGTTTAACATAAGAAAAAACTTTAAAATAAAACACACAACATCCTCAAAACAAATCATGACTTGCACCTAAAAACCAACCCATAAAACATTTTATAAAATAACACACCCATTTTCACACACAAGACATCACCCTTTTCCATTAAAAATTATGTTCCAAGAACATAACCATGTTCACCACCTTAAAAATATAATTCAAACCCAATAAACAATTGAGTAAACCCTTCTATAAAATAACAAAAAGAAAAAGAAAATGAAAAACACACCATTTCTAATAGAAAATACAATTTTATCACACACGCATGCCAAAACATTTGTAAAGCACATTTCAAACCTTCCAAACACTCTTAAAACCCACTTCATTGAAATATTACATCACGACACACATAAAAACATAGCAATTTCCTTCACTAGGAGTCCATTATCAATCAATGAGCACCCAAACAACTTCAAAACATATAACACACCACAAAATAAAAACAAAGAACACATTTATAGATTTAATCAATCTTGAAATCATCAAAGCATATAGGCCAATTAATATGTAAAGGCATGAATCAATTAAATGAATTAATTAAAAACATGCATGCATTATATGTACTAATTCGGTAATAAAAAAAGGATTCTTCTACCTCAAGAACCTGAAAAATTGAATAATCTTCAAGAAAGGTAGATCCACACCATGAAGACGAGAGGTGAGGATGGTGTGAAGCAGGGAGAGGGTGAGGTTAAAGCCATTCGAGGCCATGGTCTTGTGAGGTTCTACTGGCCATGTCGAGAAGGAGGCTAGAGGAGGGAGTCGTGTGGTCGGGAGGTGTGCGCCGGGGAGGGGTAGCGCTGGCGGAGGTCGTCGTAGGGAGGAAGGAGGCCATAAATATACCCAGAGTGAAGGGGGCATGTCGGCTCGGGGAAAGAGGGAGCAGGCTGGACAAGAGGCAACAGTTCGACATAGAGACTGTTGGGCAATGCAGGGTGCTTGGCATGGAGGGGGGGAGTGCACTGAGGAGGCGAGGCCAAGGGTGAAGGGAAAAGGCCACGGAGGTGGTTAGGGCGCGCGCAGAGAGGTGAGGTTGGATGGATGAGGTGGATGGGGAGCAGGGTCCTAGTGTGCTGAGAAAGGAAACAAAGGGGGTAGGGGGTGGCCCGCTATGCCGAACTGCGATGGGGGGGGGGGTGATCAGGTAGCGCTTAGGTTTCAGGTTTATTTTCGAATAATCATAATATTATCTCATTATTAATAATAACAGTAAAAATAATAATAATAAAAATAAAAACAATACAAATACAAATGATAATAATAATAATAATAATAATAATAATAATAATACCAAAAATAATAATAAAATTATCCATAATAAAGTTAATACTAATATAATTTTTTAACTATAAAAATAATAATCATAAAAATAAAAATAATAATATAAATCAAATATCAATAAAAATATAAATAATAATAATAATAATTTAACGACCCTAATAAAAAAATATTTTATTTATTTTAAACATCACTCAATTGCATGACTCGCATGCCGCCGAGCACGCGGTTGGGTGAGCTGCGCTCATAGGGGCATTCCTGATCCCCAAGGGCTGGAAACTAGTGTTGGGCATAAAAACTAAACAACAGGGAATGATTTGGCCCATAAATAAAAGAAAAGTAAAGAAGGAGAAAAGTAGAATAACTCAAGGAAAATAAATGAAATGAAAAAGGATGAACAACCAATAACAGAAAACTAACATGACCACGACAAAAACTCCTCACGACTCCGGGAGTCTCTCACCAGTCAAAAACCAGCTATCACCCACGGCGAGCAAGCTCAAGTCAGACCAGCACCAAAACTAAAAAACAGGAAAACACTATAGGCATGACTATTAAAACTCAGTATGTAGGCCCAGGAAACTATTCCCAATGCAAAACCATTAAATAATGAAATTTACTAATACCATTTTTGAACTAAGTTATACAAAATATTGGTTTTCACACACACACTTCTATTTCTAAGACATTTATTAGTATATTGACTTTTTTAATTAAAACAAGCTTAATGTTTGAAAGGAACAAGTGCATTTAATTTTAATAAAATTATGCGAGCAATTTTGAAATTAAAATTTCAGTTGCTAGTTAAAGGGAAAACCACACACAACACACACACACTGGGAAATGGAAATGAAGTGGCACATAGGGGGAAGAAGGCGATCTAGATCTCTCAATCATCTGTCACATAAAAATAAACACTAAAGAAAACATGGGTCAAATCTAGGAACTCGTGAACAATCCAGAACGTACTATAGACGTGACTCATCCTGAACGCAGGCCTACTCTCGGTGACGTCATAATACCCTAACGCCCTGTGTTTCCCTATATGTCTAACCCAAGGGGACCAATCCCCTAGAAGAGTGTCAACCGTACTAGGGGCCACTAGCCAGTGCGTAATATACACTAGTGCAACAATCATTTTTAGAAGATTCACTTACTATACCATGTTCAATGTCAACACATATAATAAACATAAATGTTCTGAGTCAAAAAAGCCAATCAAGTACTAAAAACATCACACTAAAATCATGCAGTCAACATACACCAAATATCACATATGAGTCACCCAATATAGTGTTTTCCAAAATAATTTATTTTATTAAAGTGCCAAACAGGCCTTCAACAATTTTAACGAAAATCCTCATTTATCATATGAACCAAAACACTTGTTCGCGCTTCAAAATAAATCATTTATCAAAAACCATATCTACTTTTAAAATTCTGGGAATTATGTTTAAAGACCAAACATGCATTCTTTCAATACTGGGTGTTCGCTCGTCAAGAAAATATTTCAAGTGCCGTGTATAAAATAAATTGCACTTTTTACACCAAATAATCATTTAAAATTTAATTATTTATATTATTTCAAATTTATTAAAATTAGTAAAATATCGAGGAATTAATAAATTCAAAATTTAAAGAAGAGTACAATTGGGGACCTGCCACAACTTTCATCTTGAACAATAGGACGTGACATGCCTCACAATGGCACGCAAGAATGCACACGCCGATAATCATAGTATATCGGTTTTTATCGTCGACACACTGCAACAACCGCACAAACAACTAAAATACATAAACATGTACTTAACACGATCCAAATGAACAAACACCACACAATAACTACATCAACATGTTTTGAAAATTTTACATCAAAACACGTATCAAAACACCACCAATATTGATTTTAGAATCCAATCATTACCTTTAGACACACCAACCACTTTACAAACATAATACGCATCACATTACTAAAGCAATAAACCATTTGAATAATTTATAAAAAATCAGCAAATGGTAAAACCAAGTTTCACACCAAAACATACTCAGTTTCACATAAGAATAAACATTAAAATAAAACACACAACGTCATCACACCAAAACATGACTCACACCTAACAACCAACCCATAAAACATTTTGTAAAATAACGCACGAATTTTAACACAAAAAACATCTCCACTTTCCATTAAAAATTATGTTCCCAACACATAAACATGTTCACCACCTTAAAAATATAATTCACACCAAATAAACAATTGATTAAACACTTCTATAAAATAACAAAAACAAAAACAAAATGAATAACACACCATTTCTAATAGAAAATAGAATTTCATCACACACGCATGCCAAAACATTTGTAAAGCGCATTTTACACCTTCCAAACACTCTTAAAACCAACTTATTTGAAATATTACATCACAACACACATAAAAACATAACAATTATCTTTAGTAGGAGTCCAATCTCAAACAATGAGCACCCTAACAACTTCAATACATCTAAAGCACCACAAAATAAAAACAAAAAACAAATTTATAGATTTAAACAAATATGAAATCATGAAAGAATATTGACCAATTAATTTTTAGAGGAACGAATCAAGTAAATGAATTAATTAAAAACATGCAAGCATTATATGGAAAAATTTGGAAATAAAAAAAATGGATTTGCCTACCTGAAGCATGTGTGAATGTGATTAAACTTCAAGAAAGGTAGAACCACACCCCGTAGACAAACCACACACTCTACTCAATGACCAAAAAATGAGTGAATTCTAAAACAAGGTCTTAAATTTTGGTTAAATTGAGAAAACACAACAATGAAAGAAATATACTAGAAAAAAGGCTTGCAAATGAGAGGTGTGGATGGTGTGAAGTTTGGAGAGGGTGAGGCTGAAGCCATGTGAGGTCGTGGTCATGCGAGGTGCTACTGGACATGTTGGGAAGGATGTCGGAGGAGGGAGTCACACGCCTAGGTGGTGGGCAACGGTAAGGGGTCATGCTGGTGGAGGTTACCAGAGGGAGGAAGGGCAGCCAGAAATATGGTCGGAAGGAAGGGGGCGCATCGGCTCATTGAAGGAGGGAGTGGGCTGGACAGGAGGTGGCATCCCATCTCAGAGAGTGTTGGCCAATGCAGGGTGTTGGGCATGGGGGGGGGGGGTGAGTGCCTTGAGGGGGAGAGGCCAAGGGCGGAGGGCAAATGCGCCGGAGGTGGCTGGGGTGATTGTGGAGAGGTGAGGGCGAATCGACGAGGTGGATAGGGAGTGGGGTCCTGGTATGGTGAGAAAGGAAAGGAAGGGGGTAGGGGGCGGCCCGCAGCGCCGAACAGGGAAGGGGGGTGATTAGGTAGCACATAAGGTTAGGGTTTTTTCTTCTTCTAATAATCATAATTTTTTTACAATATTAATAATTACAATAAAAATAATAATAATACAAATAATAACAATAAAAATACAAATGATAATAAAAATAATAATAATAAAACCAAAAATAATAATAATTAAATTAACCACAATAAAGATAATATTAATAAAATTTATTAACATTAAAAATAATAATCATCAAATTAATAATAACACTAAAACACCCATTATCAATAACAATATAAAAAAGAATAATAATAATTTAATGACCCTAATAACAAAATATTTTAATTATTTTAAACATCACTCATCTGCACGACTCATGTGCCCTTGAGTGCGCGGTTGGGTGAGTCGTGCTTGGATCGTGCCACACGGCACTGACCGCATACAAGGCTACGGTGCGTGCTTGTCGCGTTGTTTTATAACTATCATGCAAGTCATGTATCAGTTAGGTCGGGGTGTGGTAGTAAGGGGTAATTATGAATATTTAGGAATAATTAGGAGAAATTGTGAATATTATGGAAAAACTAAGAATAATTATGAAAAAATAAGATGAATTAGGATTTGTTAACATTAATCAGTAATAATTTGTATTATATAGTGATATATAAAGAGTAATTATAACTACAGAGGTATAATTCGGAATAATTAAGAATAAATATGAATAAATGCGAATAATTTTGAGTAATTAGTAATAATTAAGAATAATCTGTAATAATTAGTAATACAAAAGATTATTGAGGTTTAATTAGGATTATATAAGATTAATTAAGCTCAATTAGTAATAATTTGTAGTAATTTCGATTAATTACTAATAATTCGGATTAATTAGAAATAATTCGGATTAATTAGAAATGATTTGTAATAATTACGATGTACTTTGATTTACTTGAATTAATTAATAATATATAATAATTATTGGTAATAATTACGAATAATGGGAAATTATTAGGAATAATTATTAATACATATGAATAATTAGTAATAATTAGTAATAATTAGTAATAATTAAAAAAATTACTAAAAACTAAAGATAAATATTAATAATATGTAATAAATAGTAATAAATTGGAATAAATAGAAATAAGTTGAATTAAATAGTAATAAATATGAATAAATTGTAACAAATAGTAATAAATACGAATAATTAGAATTAATTATTAATAATTAGTAACAATTAGTAACAATTAACAATAATTAGGAAATATTACAAATAAATTCGAATAAATAGTTACATATAATAATAAATATAAATAAACAGTAATAAATATAAATAATTTGCAATAAATAGTAACAATAAGTAAAAATTAGTAATAAATTGGAATAATTAGTAATAATTAGAAAAAATCAGTAAAAATCAGTTATAAGTAGTTAAAATAATGAACAATAAGGAAAAAAGACTTAATATTAATAATTAGAAACAATTAAGAATAAATAATAATAATTAGCAATAATTAGTAACAATTAGTTATAATTTGTAATAATTAGAAATAATTAGAAATAATTATTAATAATTAGTAAAAAGTACTAATAATTAAGATTAATTACTAATAGCTTAGATTTATTTGTAATAATTAGGATTAATTACAAATAATTTTGAATAATTAGTAGTAGTTAAAAATAATTAAGATTAATTACAAATAATTAAAGGTAATTAAAAACAATTGAATAGAATTAGATATAATTAGAGTAATTATTAATAATTAGTAAAAATTAGTAATAATTATGAATATTTAGTAAAAATCAAAAATAATTATGAATAATTGGAAATAATTGGTAATAATTATTAATAATTATTAATAATTAGAAGTTTTTTAATACTGAGTAATAGTTAAAAATAATTAGGAATAATTATGAATAATTAGGAATAATTAGAAATAATTACGATTAATAACGAATAATTAGTAATTAATAGTAATAATTAGAAATAATTAGTAACAATTGGTAATATTTAGTAATTAATAGTAATAATTAGTATTAATTGAAATTAATTATGAATAAATTGTTATAAATATGAATAAATAGTATTAATTAGTAATAATTAGAATAAATTAGGAAAAATTAATAATAATTTAGAATCATTCGTAATAATTCGAAAAAATTTGTAATAAATTAGAATAATTTCTAGTGGATTAGCGTTATTCCTTTTTGTCGATAGATCATACCCTTGCAAATATATCTCACAAAAAAAACTATGAAAAATCATCTCCAATGAATGGATATCAATTTTCCTATTCATGATAATTGATATGCATATATCGGAGCAGAATTTTCATACTCATTTCCCTAAGAGAAAGATGCAAGGAGATGTGTAGTTGTAAAAAATAGGTTATTTTGCATGATGAATCATCTCCTTGCAACATTATTGAACTGAAATCACTATGAAAAATCTACATTGACATTCAAATTCCAATTTTATAATGAATAATAATAGAGAAAAGCATGGAAATTCCATAATGTTATCCATTATTGTGCATACTACAATTGATATTTATACATAAGAGAATACTTTTCATCATGATTCTAGTCTGTGAATTTTGTAAGGAGATGAGCTTCTAGGAAAAAGTGTTTCTCCAAATCCACAAAATTATTTGTAACTTGTAATTTTTGTTAAAAAAAATTAGGTATGTGTGATCCTCTAAGCGGCTTGCTCTCCCAAACCGCAGTGGCTAGGGTTTCCCCATGTGTCAGTCCCCCCTTCCCCCTTCTTCCTGGATTTTCTCGTGGATTATGCTCTCAGTTTAGGTCCATCAAGGGAGTCTTTGCACCTCGTGCATTCATCCCGGTATGGTTCCCCCTGTCTCTTCTAGAGAGACCATCTCGGTAGTGCGATAGTGTTGCTTGACATTGCTCGTCCTGACATTGTTCCCCTATCACATCATCAATGACGAGGATCTATGTGCGCTCAGATTCGAGGTATGGTCTTCCTGATTCGTTGGGTGGCCAGGGTTTCTCGGAGGTTCGCTGCTTGATATTAGGCTTCGTTGGGCATCCTAGGTTTCTGGGATCATCCAGCGTGATTAGGTGTGGGTTTCGAGTCATATTTTCAGCGCTTCGGAGGTGGGAGGTTTTGGGTTGCAGTTTATTTTGGTTTTGCAGATTATATCATTGGTATGTTGTGAATTGGATTGCTGTGATTTTTTCTACTTGGCTAGATCTGGTATTGTTGATCTTGATCTATATCGTTGGATCTTCCTTGTCATTCCTGCTTCCATTGATTTCGATGAGGTTTTTGAACCTGGTAGGGGTTCTTCCATGGGTTTGATCGAATCATACTCATGCCCATTGAGGTGCTTCTATTTCTGGATGACCTTGATCCCCTCTATAGTGGCGCCCTCTTAGAGCGGGTTTGGGGAACCCAGTACCAGGTGACAATGGAATGATCTCATGCCTCAGGTGTTTTCTTCTAGGATTATGTGACTATGGTGGCTGGGGTGTTTCATAATGGAAGCGGTGTTGGTCTAATGTGACCTTTGATGGTGGTACTTGGAATGATAATTTTGGAAGGGCATATAGTTTTTTCTGGTGACGTCTGTTAGTATGGTGATGGGCCTAGACTCGACCTATGGATGAGGCCCCATAGGAGGTTCCAGATCTTCTCTTCATCGTAACATTGTTTTTTGGATTTAGATGTTGAGAGGAATGATTTCATTCATCGGATCAATAATGTGCATTGACATATGAAACTAGCTTGTTGTTAAGCCTTACCAAGGTGGGGTTCTTTTCCTTGTTCTTATGCAAGGGAGGGGTAGCTTCATGTGTTAGATAGTTTTGTCTTGATAGACCTAATAGTTATGAATCGTTTTATGTTTATAATTAATTGGGTTACCCTCTTCTCCGGTTAAAACGGGTTTTATGGTAATGTTTATGTTGAAATAAAAAAAATAAAGGATTTCGGTCGTTGGATGGATGGTAATTAGTGGTAATTAGTATAAATTAGCTATAATTATTTATAATTATAGGTAATTAGAATAAATTATTATAAATTAGTGTATATTAGTCTTCATTTGTATAAATATTAAAATAAATACAATAAAATCCTAAAAATAATATAAATTATTATAAATTACTATAAAAGTGAATTTAAAATTCGTATATATATTGGATTGTGATTTACTAATATAAAATTATTCAAAAAACATATTTATTCATATTTATAGTGAAATATGGAACAAGGAATTCAACAATAGTAATTCTTAGATGATAGTGCTTGGATAAATTATCATAGAAATCTAAATAGTTCTATTGTAAATCTTGTATTTATTTAAGGTGATGAAGCTTTCTTATTATTTTCATCATCAAAATAGATTTTGTTTGTAATGTGTAAATTAAATTTCATTGTAAAAAATATCTCGGAGGATGTTTGACCCATTTAAAAATGTTGTAGGACATCAATTTTTTTAATAGTTTTCAACAAGAATATAATTGTTGGTATTGATATAGAAAACATAGTTTAAGAGAAGATAATATTATTTTGGTTATGGAGGAATCATGGTATCAATGACTAGACCATTATGTGGAATGTATTTCTTTTCAACAAAATGAAACATGTGATGATATTGATTTCACTCATGACTTGTAAACATCTCAATTTTTTATTGTTGATGACTACTGTAGAAGGATTATATCCAGGATGAAATATAAGAAAATTTAAAGATTTTGAAAATTTATGTCTATTAAATCAGATAATGGAATTCCAAATAGATATTTTGACCATATATTATCTTTGGTTTAAACACTTTTACCTAAATGAAATATGTTTCCTAAAATTTTTTTTGGAGAAAGATGACAGTTTGTAATCCACCTATTGGTTCTCTGAATATTCATGCATGATCAAATGATTGAATCATATATTATAGTTAAAATGATTCATTGGAATGTTTCCCCACATGTGGGTAATTGTGGTATAAAGAGGCTCAAGTAGGAATGTATGGGTTGATTTCTGTAAAACAGTTGATATATTTCCAACTTACACCCATATTGCAACATTATTTAGGTCTTAGATCAAGGAAACATTGATTTCACGTCGCAAAACAAATATTAAATTTAGAAAAGTGTAATCCATCCCTATAATGGTGAATTTTAGACATATTTTGACAAAGTGCATACTTCTTTTTTTTGAATAACAAAAAATGTGATTTTGCCATTCTACTAAAAATTTATATCCATTTGGTTCTTATAGTTGTCAGTATTCATGTTGACCTATCATTATAACTGAATATATTTTACCTCATTGGGTGAGGATAATGTTTACATAAATTTTTTTGGCATAATTAATTCCAGGAAACCTAAAAAAATAACTATGTTAAATTTAAAACATTTGTTGATGACATAAATTCACTGTGGAGTAATAATGTTAGTACATATGATGACACTTCAAACACAAATTTCATACTAAATGCTGCATTGGCATGGAAAATTAGTGACTTCCCAAAATATGTCACATAATCAAGAAAGATTACCGATGTTACGAATTATTTTTTTACTTTATGAGTGTTATCATAGAATTTATCCTCACAAATGGAGAAATAATTTGATTTTTGACTAACATTTCAAATTACGTCCAACTGATCATCTTTTTTAGAAGAAAAAATGAAATATCAAAAATGGAAAAATAGTAATATATGAACATACAATAATGATCTCTAGTATAGAGGTTAAATCAATTGTATCTTCTTGTACTCCCATCACATTTGGACTAACAATAATGAATTAGAAAATTGATGGCTTTCGGAAAAAACACAATTGGATAAAATTGATCATTTTTTGGGATATTGAATATTGGTCTGAATTGATGGTACCTCAGATGTTGGATTTCGTATATATTAAGTGTAACTATTGTGATAATTTATTTCATACAATTTTGGATACACCAGGTTTGACTAAAGAAAATGTAAAGGCATGATTAGTTCTTTCCCAAATTTGTAGGAGACCAGAACATGAACTGTTTGAAAATTGTGCATCGTAGAAGTTAATGAAACCAAAATTAGCTTACACACTTTCCAATGAATATTATTAATAATTTTGGTAGGGTACTTTAGAATTGAGACTTCATGATGGTTATACCTCTAATTTGGGTAGATTTGTCAGAAATGGATATATAACTTTATTGGAAAGTCATGCATGTATTGTGACAATGTAAATACTTCTACCAATTGGATTAAGATATTTGTATAATTATATGATTTGGGATGTGATAAGTTTTATATCATATTTTTCATGAGACATTTTTTTGTTGAAAAAAAACTAAAATGCACTAAGCAGACTATAAGTAGATTTTTTTTTATTTTATGTAAAATGGAAAAAATATTCCTTCCAACATTTTTTGACGTAATAGAACATATTATATTACATATTCCTCATGAATAAAAATGAGGTGTTCTGGTACACTTTCAGTTGATGTATGCATTAACGAGATTCATGCAGACATTGACGAGAAAATTAGGTAACAAAGCATATGATGAAGGCTCAGTTACAGAAGTTTGTTTTCAAGAGATTTTTTTTCTACACTCATTATGTTGTATCTGAATATCACTCAAAAAATGGATGTTTTGTAATGTGGTAAATGTAGGTAATGAAATGAGTAATCAATTATAAATTATTATTCAGCATGAATATGGTTTCGGTGGAGTTCATGAATGATGACTTGTAGATGATGAACATCATAAAGATTATACATAGGATATGCCAATTGTGATGAAATTCCACCATTTTTACATTGAGTGATCCTATCAAATTTTATATATCCATTGTTACATTAAATAAATATTAATATAATTACAGGTTATATGATAATAATATTAAGAAACACATTCTAAAAATTACCGTAGGTTATCTGGAAGAATACCAGATAAATAATTTCTTATACATGTTTAAAAACTAGTAACATAAATTATTTATAGTCTAACATATAAAATGAATTTATTATATGTTATATTTATAATAATTATAGAAATTATTTAGGTATCTCAAACTGATGACAAAATTGATAATCGATTATTTTTCTTAAGTAGCTAACCATAAAAATGATTAAATCATACAATCCGTATTCAATAAATGGTTTGGGGTTTATAAACATTCATAAGGGGAATCAATAAAACAATTAATATTGGTTTCTTCATGGTATGATATCAGAATTGACAAACTAATGTTCTCTTTTAAAACATGTTTGAATAAATTATTTAATTCTTTTATCTAGGAAAGAATTATATAATGATGATTAAATTTTACTTGTTGGATACTAAGAGAGGATTTCATGTTTATATGACCCAACGAATCATTGATATTAAATATCAATTTATTCTTGTTTTAAATAAACCATTTCTATTGGATTATTAGAAACAAAAAATTTATTATGCAATTTATTGTCCCACTTCAAAAGATTTATGTGATTAGTAGAGAAAAATAAAAATTAAATCTTGGGAAAATTAGTTTACTGAAATTGAATTTGGTTCTGCTAAAGTGCAACAAAATGAATATTTTCAAGAAGATATTACCAATCAATCCTTTTCACAAATAGATCTGAATATCGATGATGAAATCCAATCGTTTGGTTTTGATGGTGATGATGATATTGATGATGTTAGAACTGAATTTGAAATGACAAGAGATGATGAAACAGAAACATATACAAAATTGATAATGTTGACGAGAAATATAAAGACATTGATATTGTCATATTTGAAGTAGAGGATGAAAATGAATATTTACATTGTTAAATGTTGGTTATAATCATAATATATATATATATATTAGTTGTTTTTAACAATTTTCTAAAAATAATCTTTTTATGTTTCAGATGGACCTAGATCTGTTTCATCAGTTGTTGGATAATAATCTACATTTGGATGAGAAGGATTTTGGATCATCTGACCCTCAGATAGATGGATGTTCAAGGATGACTCATAGGGGGTATAGTGTTGCCCAATTTATGATTATTGACCTCACGTGGAGTATTTGTCCAAATCATGACTTCAGTCCATCCATGCATAAGTGTCTTTACCTGTGATTTATAGTTAGTTGTCATTAATTTATTTACAAAATAACTGTTTGATTATTTTTTCACATATTTTTATATATAGCTATTGGAAAATGGAGTTCTATTTTGTGAAATTATTTTTTGAAGCATTGGTCACATGGTTTTATATTCCCTTAGAAATTCAACACTACATGTTCAATCATTGGATTTTACGTAATAAAATAATATTTATTAAATAAATTACAAAATATTATAATTTATTTAGGGGTTTTATTATATCCCATTGGTGATATCATTCCTGGAGCTATCTATTTGGGACATGAGGGGATTATATGTGACCTTTTTTGCCAATTTTTTCACAATTTGAAAAGGAAAACAAATGAAGAAATTAGGAGTGGCAGATTTTAACGAGTCTTTTAATACCAACTGACCTGATAACATTTCATGTGAGGTTTTATGTGGATTATATTCACATTGGTTGGGTGTATGTTTTTAGAGGAGATCATCGGTAGTTTGAAAAAACTAGGGGAGATAGGAGGCGACTCATTGAGACGATATCCATATATTCGTTACGCACATGGAACATTTGATAAATACATTTTATTAAAATAATTTATATAAATTCAAATGTATCGTTTATTTTATATTCAAATAGTAGTATAACAACTCGATGTTATGAATTTATTCTTTTATAGGAGTACAATGATTCGATGACTTGAGAAAGTAAAGGAAATCGTTAGCATCAGATTGTTATTAGTAAAATATATTATTGATTCATAAAATTAGTTGTAGATAATATTGTAATTTTTTAAATTTTAAATTGCAGTTCAAGGAGTCATATGAGGTCATTACATATCATTCACATACTGATTGTAAAGCAGATACTGAGGGCCAAACCAATTCTTATAGAATTTAGAAGAAATCATGAATGTGGGCGACCCTGTATGCCTTTGATAAAGTCAGGGTTCTTGGAATCATCTCTCGATTTATGCCTGTGAGTTATTATGGTACAGTTGCGACGTATGTGCCCATCTCGAGAGGAGCCCGTAGATAGTCATCCTTATTTTCTGCATAGCATCAGGACCAGATGCAAGATTAGATTGAGGTCATGAAGAGTATGCATATGGAGTAGGAGGATAGGAATCAATAGATGTAGTATGAGATTCGCCAATTGCAGTAGCATCAGGATGATCTCCAACAAGAGCAACAACAATATGAGGAGGACATGCATGGATAACAACATGAGTAGCATGATCATATAGAGTGCATGTGACATATGACTCATGGTTTTGGGATGGAGTTCCCTCTATCATCTCCTGAAGCTCCTCTAGAGGTCCCCACTCCATGATATATTTATCTTTTATGATAAAACATTTGAATGTAATTATCATTAAATATTAACTATTTTAATTTGAATATTGTGTGTTATTTTATTTTTGTGAATATGTTTTTTATTATTTTTATTTTTATTTATTTTTTTCTTATTTATTTAATATTTTCATATTTTATGACATTATTTAAATTTTTTATTGTTTTATTGTTTTATTATTTATTTATTTTATGAATATTGTGGTTTTTATTCTTTTTATAATTTTATCAATTCACTAATATTAACATTATTACTTCATTAGTATTAATAATAATATTATTATTTTCTTAAAAATTTTATTTAAAATAATATTATTTTCATTATCATATTATTAAAAATATTATTTTTGAATTACTCTAATATTTTTATTATCATTTCATTAATATGAATAATATGAGTATTATATTTTTATGTTTATTATTATATTAATATTAATTATATTATTGAAATTATTACTGTTATTACTATTTTCTATTATTATCTTATTATCAATTTATAATATTAATTTATAATATTATTTAAATTTTTTTAATAATAAAATTTTATTCAATAATATTATTTTTAATTTCTTAATAAATTTGCGATAGTCCTTTTCTAATGGCTCATTGCAAATACTATTTTTATAAAATCTCAGGAAAAATATTTGTGACAAGTCCCCCATCTTAAATGCATCTTTTAAATAAAATATGGAAAAATATTTTCCATGGGACAATGTACCATTGCAAAAAATGCTATTTGCGATGCGTTTTTCGGTAATAGGCCATTTTTGATGGGGTCCCGTCTCAAATAGTTTATTTTTTAGTACATCTCACTTATGATATGAAACCACCTTTCCTTCCACTTCACACCTTGTGTTCCTATTTATGATTGAATTAACATCTTAAATACCTTCACAGAACCCCCACATCATTTTGTCCTTGTTTGGGACAAAAAATAAACCTACATAGCCTTTGGGTGTAACCATAAATTGGTTGTCTATAGATTATGTGCATATATTAACCAAGCATTTCATTTTAATTTAACAGCTACCTCATTAAAATAAATTCAATGTTGATTTAATAATATGAAAGATATTTTTTATATAAATATTTTTTATTATTTTAATTGAATGCCCATTAGTTGTATCCTCTAACATCGAATATGAAATGAAACGATCATTGTTCTGTACGGTGGACCACAACTTCATGAACTGATATTATTAATTTTTCATCTCTACATACCATGGAACCCTATAATGATGTATTTCATTTAAATATATGATATTAATTTTATAATTATTATTTTTTAAATATAATATGAGTTATAGCAAGGAAGGTGCAGGACTAGGCCGAATGCCCAGTCCCGTAGAAATTTATTAATAAAAAGAAATTGCAAAGAGCAGAGATAAACCATAAAAAGACAGCAAACCACAAAACCTTACAGCCTCATACCTTAGAAAGCATCAAACACATCATCGCCACCACCTTCTGAGAACTCATCTGGATCTGCCGACTCCCATTCAGATTGTGGAGCGTATTGATTCAACATGTGGATATACTGCTCCCGCAGACGTAACTTTGCTGGGGACATTGGCTCTTTGTTCTTTCGTCCCTTCTTCTGATCCAAATCATTCAGCTTTCCATTTTTGGTAGATGATCTGGTGGCTATGGTCCTCAGTGTGTTGGAGTAGTCTTTCCTGGGTTTCCTCTTTGGTGGAGCAGTGGAAACCCCAATACTCTCATCCCTCTTCTCCCCTTTCCTAAGAATGTCACTATAAGTTTCCTTCCTAGAACTCTTTAGTCTGCCTCCTTGATTTTCTTTCCCCTCATCCATCCCTAGAGTGCTTTCATGCACCAAGGAGGGTGCCAACTTGGAAATTTGCTTATTAACGTCTACAGGTGTCAGACACGGATAAAGGTCCCTGCTATTCTGATTTTTGCAGCTTGCCGCTACAAATTCCTGTCCGTTCAAAGATCCCTCCAAGACCTTCTGCTCCTCCGAATTCTTATTCCCATTCAACACCCCCTCTAATATTTTTCCAGCATCCTCCTCCAGACTTTCCGGCACCGTGTTCAACAAATCACTCCCTTGTGGCACACCACATCCCTTATCCAGCTCCAGCTGAAGCATGATGACATGAGCTCCAGCAGCCCCTCCTATTTCCCCATTCCCAATGCTATCAGATATAACAGGACCAGTATTAGCCCTATCCTGATGTGGGTAGGGTGCTTCCTGGACATTGGAGTCCAGCTCATTCAAGCTTGCAAATCTGTTATCCAGGGATACATCACTGCTTTGCTTAAGAAGATTCTCACAGCCTCCCTTAACCAGCTTCCATTTGCCACAGTCAGTATCTGAACAGCCCTTTGTACTTCCTGAATCAACACCAGCACCATAATTGAGATCATGTTTCAGCCTTTTAAAAACATCCCCAACCGAGGGATTGACACCCTCCTTGGTTTCCTCATTCGGAACAGAATTATTGGCATTGGCACTCGGGGCCCCGATGCTTGCATCCTTCGCAGTTGTGGTAACAGCAAGTTCCGCTGACCCACCTATCTCCAGTGGCATACATCGACCAGGAACCTCCTCCCTTATCGCAGCAGAATCCTGTCTATAGCAGGAATTCCGGCGGCACTGCAGGTCCGAGTGTCCAAGTCGATGACAATTCGCACAATAAGGAGTCCATGACTCAAAGAAGACAGACTGATGCCATCTGATCTCATTCTCCACTTCAACGCAGACCGATTTAACTGGTTCCTTCGAGACATCTACTTCGACACAGATGCGCGGAGCAACAGGATGGCAGGAAACACGGGTTCTCGTGTCCATACACAGGAAGCGCCCGATCAGATTTCCAATGACACGGAGGATGGCAGGATTCTGAAATGGTAAAGCAAGACCGGGGAGCGTGATCCATAACGCAGTGGTAGGAGGGTCACGGTGGAGATGGAAATCAAAGGACCAGCGAAAAAGAGAGAATCTGGAACCATTAATCACCCTCGATGCAGAAGACCAGGCATAAATTAAGTCATCCTCACAGGAGAAGCGGATTTGGAAATGCCTCGTGTCTAAAATCCCTACAACCGCCTGTTCTTGAAGCAACCAGGTGGAGGAAACGAACCTGTTAAAGCTGTCCACTGAAGGTCGATACTTGCCAAACCTTGCGACAAGGATGAGGTCCAACCGCGACACCGCCTTCACGAACTCCAAAGAGGAAATCGAAACTGATATCTCACCATTCACCCGATTCGGCACCTTAGGGCAAACATCAATCTCCGGGAAGTCAGGGAAGGAGGATGGATCCACACGCTGTGACAGAGGAGAGTCGTTGCCCCCATCTGGCCGAGGCACAGAGGGGGCGCGCCGCCGCGAGGTCATGCTACGCCATCAAGGGTTTCGCCGGAAATCGCCGCTGCGAGAGCAGAAAACCTCCCTCAGCAATCTAATATGAGTTATATTTTATTAGAATTCTATCCATTTATAAAAGATTATTTCATTTATGTCTACCTATGGATTTAAACTATTAAGAAGTTATATAATGTTTTTTTCAACAATAGATCACATGGATAGTATATATATGATTATTTAAATATATAATACGATATTTATGATATATTATTTATTAAGGATATATAAAATATACTAGCATAGTTTTTAACATTCCCATTAAAAAATGTCATTGTTACAGAGACATATATATAGCCTACCATCTCCATTATTGTACCCTAATTAATTTTCAATAACCATAATTTTTTGTTGGTTTTAAACATATTATTAATTTTTAAATATTATAATTTTTTCGGGATTATTATTATTGATATAATGGAATAATGATATCTTGATCCAATTTCATCCTACCAAATTAATTTTGGTCTAATGATTTGAATCTCATCCTAACACCAAATATTGAATTAACATATTATGTATTTATATATATCTTTTTAATAAAATAAATAATTATTATTTATCATACTAGAATATTTATTTTAGGGATAACATATACCATTGTTAAGGGAGGCATTTCCTTTAAAAAACAATTTTGGTTTTATTTTGATTTATATAATTAATTTTTTTTATTTAATATTCTTAAAATAATTAGATGGATGTACTGAAATGTAAATAAATAAATAATAAAAAATATTTCACATGACTTTTTACTGTATTATAAATGAAATAAATAGAAATTATTTAGCTTATTTTATATGGTATTTTTTGGGAAAAAGGAAGAATGATTATTCTAGTTCAATATACAATAAATCAATAGTTTTTCAAATCACAATAGTTATATTTTATTGAATAGAAAATTTCATATTATTTTATTTTTTTTAAAAATAAGAAATTATCATTTCTATTGAATATGGTATTTTCAGAATAGTTTTAAATTGAACTGATATTTTGATACACTGATTTTTCTATTATGGGTGTAAGGAAATTTATTATTATTGTAATGGTATAAATCAATGGATTATTTTTTGATCATTATATTATGCATTTGAGGAATTTTTTATTTTGACTGGCGAGCATTATATTTCCCATTATGATGGTTGTTCGTGATATAGAATGTGATGGATTTTGCGTCATATATAGTTATCCAACACATTTTTTAAAGGAATGGATTTTACAATTGATAGTTTTCCCCTATGAGATTATTGGAATTTACCATTAATAATAAATTATTTTTAAGAGTTCATTAAATATTTATATGAAATTTATTTTGAAATTATAAATAATATTTTTTCAATGATTTATATCCATTATAAAGAATTCATTTGATCTCCCATGGTAATATAATTTAATTGTGTTAAATAGATTTTTTATGTTACATCTTAGGTTTAAAAACATTATCTTTGGGGTAATGTTTTCATGATTTTTCATCATTTAAGTGAATCCCTTATGATTATTATTTTTCATTTAATATTTATCTTGAAAATTATTATGATTTATTTTGGAATTGATGTTGATTTCAGGAAAAAAAATTTTATTGTGGTTACTGATTATTTTCAAAAGGGAAATTTTTTATGAGTAATCATGGAGTAAAAACATTCGTTATTTCAATATACATGAACAATATATTGAATATGTGCTCACAAAAAATTCAAAAGGGATTTCATAAGGTTTTATGGATGATTATGGACATCAAAGTGGTATTGATAAAAATTATGTATAAATATCATGAAAATAAAATGTTTTAAACTATGAAAGTTTTGTTTCATTGTAAATATTAACACCAACTGTATGTCTCTACTATTTGAATTAATTTTTAATTATTAATGGTTAATAATTTTTTATGTTAAACTATATATCTAAAAGTTCTATGGAATGAAATAAAATGGATCAAGGTATATTGAATCATTTATAATAGTTGATGACGGATTGGTTTAGAATGATTGTATCATACGGATGGTCTAGATATTTTTTTTGATTATTTGATAATGAATTTAAATATCATTAAAATTTTCTAAATAATGGTTAATGGGACAACGAATTTTAATTTAAATAATTACATAATCAAATAATTATTTGTTTATAATTGTAATGAAATATGGAAACATGGAAGGTAATGTTGGAATCCAACAAGTGTAAAATTTTATTCCAAAAATAACATCTTGGAATGTTTGTTATTCTAATATAGTAAATTTTTTTGTGAGGGATAAGTAAACATAAGATATAAATGGTAGTTTAATCCCAGCTAGAGGGAAATCATATATATAATAATTGAATATGTCAACAGTAGATTATTTAATTATGCATCACCCCATCGTAATCATTGGATATTCTAACAGATTTATAAATGAGTAACATATTAATTCCAAGGAATGTATATTTGATGTATATAATTTTTTATACAATCATAAGGTAACACTTTCTTACTATCATTTTAAGGTAATTTCAACCAATGGGGGTCAATGATATTGATTACAAGGGAAAGGGGAGAAACACATTCTATGAAATATTAGATATTAAAGACTATTTTTACTATGAAATATTTTACTATGGTGTTTAGAAATTATGTTGAAAATAAATTCATCAATTTTAGGAAGATAGATGATTATCCAGTGGTCATGTCATACTCAATCATCACTAGATTGGAATTGTCAAAAAAATTGTATTTAGTAATGTGATGGTAAATTTTATATATTTTACTGAGGATAAAATATATTCATTAAAAAGAGAAACGAACTATTGAGGATTTATAATTTTTAAGAAACTTTTTCACGTTATTCAAAATGTGTAAAGGAATATTTGAAATAATTATGTGCCTCACAATAACTAGAAGAAATTTCGTCAAGCTAGAAGTAAAATTATATTTATCAATCAGATAAATTTTATTGTTCAAAATTATATTTCATGGAATATTATAGGTGTGAAAAAAATAACCTAGGTAATTTATTATGGAATATTTTATCTTTTTATTATTTCTTAAAAATATTCATATGGGTCATTATTTCAATAATAATATATTGTATTTGAGTTATGGTACTTTTTATAGCACCAACAGTAGTGTTTTTTAATTTAATTTGTTTGGGAGTTATATAGATTCTTGTTTTAGATGACAACGGATAATGAAAATCAGTAAGACTATAAACAGAACAATATAGTGAAATGATCTACAAATACATTAGATAATGTTTGGCCATCATATTATTTGTTAACATCTACATTACTTATTCATTAAGATAATTTAATTTCTTTATCTCATTTCAATTATACTAATTCTATAATTTTTTTGAATTTTGAACAGAAAATGAATATTTTAACTCAAATAATCATGTCATTAATTTTTTTAAAATAAAATATTTGTATTATTAAGGAAACAAGAATTTATAATGGTATTCATGTTATCACATGTGTATGGGTTTTTTCCTAAAATCTCTATTTCCTATCCCATTGTCGAATTTTTTGTTATTAAGTGTATTGATTGTATTGTAGTTCTCATTCTAAAATTGATTTGAAAGACAAATATTATTTTTTCTCTAAAAAAATTCTATATATTAATTAAATTCTATATTTTATAACATGTTAATATGATGATTACATATTCACAGAAATAATTGAATGAAATGAAAATCATATTTCAAAAAATAAATGACCATTTTCAATTAATGATTTTTTAGTAGTAATATAACAACTAATTTTTATTCATGTTTAATTTCCTAATATTATACATTATTAGGAAGTTTAATTCACTATTGAAACCCCAAATTATGTTAACACAACATTAGATATGAAATATATCATGTTGAAAATATGTAATTGAAAATGTAATTTCCATAATTAAATGATAAATTTATTTTTTATCGTAGATATGAACTATTGGATTATCATATTTTATTTTCTATACATAATTATTTTTCAAAGTGGTTATCCATTTTTTATCGACCATTTAATAAAATCACCAATTAGAAAAAGAATCTATTATTTCATATTTACAACTTATTAGATTAGCTCTAGGTTCCTCAATATTTTTCAAATTTTGATATTAGGTTTTATACCATTAGAGGATGATAATGGAATATGACATACCTAATTCAGATGTTGAATGTTGGTATGGGTATAATGAGTTTTTCGATATACCATCTGGGTTTATTTAGTATCCATCTGTATTCATGAATCTTATGATTATATTTTCCAATTAAAGATTGGATGTGTTTTTTATTTTTTAATAGATGATAAGATATTTTTTTATAATAAATATATGGATGATGAAAAATTATATTTAATATTCAAATGAGTTTGAAGGAAAATTATTTGGATTTTTAATTTAGAAAATTTTATTTATTGTTAAATCATTTATCATTTCATAGACATATCATAAATAAGGATTCTATTTTTAGCCCACATTTTGTGTGTTACATTTATTTCAACATGTATGGTGTATTTTATTTAAATTGTTTAATGAATAATAATAATATAGTAGATATCTATGGTATTTGGTTTTGGATAACCCATGTATTATGAAGAAAAATATCCAAATCCATTGAAATATTTATAGAAACAAAAGTGAATCCTTGAATCATGGATGTTGATGGTATATTTAATATAATATGAAAATATTAATTATGTTCACAATGTCATTTTCACTTACCAGATATTAATCGTAATTTTTTCATTCAAGAAAATTTGTTTCTTTATGTAAATGAGTTGATTCATCTATGCGACAAAAAATGATTATTTAGAAATTTAATTGGATAAATAATTTCAATTTTTCATTGGATTTCAAGCTTGTTTAAACATGAATTAATAAAACTGAATAATATTTAACTAATCTTATGAAATGAATAATATTTTACGGGTGTTTTTAAACTAACATAATATTTATGATAACTGAAGAACCCCAATGAAATTTCTCTTTAAATATATGAATTGATTGAAGTTCCAAAGAAGATAATTTTTCTCTCTATGAGGAGAAGTGAATCATTCTATGATTATTTATGAAGAAGAATTCATATATCAAATACATCCATGAGAAAAGTGAAAATTACAATACATTAGTGTTTGTTGCAAGAATAATATTTGAATAAGTTTTTCATGTAAAATTTAGACATGGTAATTATACCATTTTTATGGATATTTTTAAAAATTGCCTTCTATATATAGAATGGACACTAATTTTCAATCCTATATATGAATTATATGGATCATTCATATGGTAGATATTTCCATGTCTATTATCCATGTTGGAAGGAGTAGCAGGGGAGCATACATCCCACATGGTTTGCCTACTGGACATTGGATAAAGTAGAAGAGTAAAATATGACAATTATTAATATAAGGCCAACTAAGGGAAGCCCAAATAGGGTAAATTATATTTCTGTTATACTATACATGTGTTAGAATGATAGATTTATAATTAAGACACTAAAATATAATAATCTACATTATAAAATCTACCTCAACCCATCATCTTCAACAAATGTGTTACTATTACACAGGTAACACCATCAATCAATACGAGATCAATCATTTTGTAAAAAAATATTGAAAAACATTGTTTATATTATCTATAAAATTAACCAATATTGATAAAGTTGATATCTAATCATTTTGAGATGTTGAGCACTAAATGTGTCACAATGAATTCAACCATTGATTTGATTGAAAATGTTTATTAATAACATACACTACTATTTAAGGTCAAATCAAACTTGTTGTTTGTAATTTTATTAATATAGAGGTATTTATAGATAAAATAATATATATGTTATTCTTACATTTATTTGAGTGTTTCATGATGACGACAATATCGAATTATTTTAATTCTCCCTAAATCAAGGCATGTCAAGAATTAATGTGATCAGAAAGAAACCCTAATTTAGAATGAATAAAATTCTAAAATAATTATTGATACTAAAATATTCATTATACTCCATTGTTTTGAATAATTACTTGAAAAATTTATATTATTTTCTCCCGTTAACATCAACTTTTTAGTAGTGAAGTCATTGTGAGCATCATATATATATATCGATGGACTGACCCAAAATTCGATGCTCAATCATCAAAGATCTATCTGTTTTTCAAAGAAAAAAATCATCTTATAGGTCATTAATTTAAAATTTTACATTAAAAAGAGGACATGTTAACTCACTTATATAAATAAGAAATCATTGAAACATTTTTGATTTATTGAACATACAACCACATTATATTTTTTATGTGAAATCTGAAGCTATTGTAATGCATGATCTTCCCTGAGTCAGTTTCACATTTTTCTTTTACAATACCAAAAATAGATAATAATCATACAAAAACATATGTGAATCGGGTAATGGTTTTATAATTTATCTTTTTTGATGAATAAGGTAGTGTGTTGACATATATGGACTTATGTGTAGTGATGAAAAAATAAGAAGAACAAATAAATGAATTAGAACAAATAAACTATGTATTATGTTTTTTATTCAAGAATTATAAGGATAAATTAATACATGAACACATAAATTATTAATTATAATAATTTTTATGTGATATGGTTATCTTTATAATCTCATCGAACACATCTAAAATTCAAGTATAAAAGTTTATTTGATTAGATGATGTTTATTTTTTATAATATAATTTTAATATTTCATGAAATTTCCCTCCACGAATGAATCACATTGTAAGGAAAAAATTAATTACACGAAACTGTGATTTTAATCATTAGTTGTGTGTTGATAATTTCAGGATTATTATATTGGGTTTTAAATTCAATAATCATTCATGCATATGAAAATGTTTTTTGTATCTATCCTACAATATATTATTATATTGTTGATGTCTAATAATATCAAGGAAGACAATAGATTTATTATAGGAAATGAATATGATAAATTATTATATGAAATGTGGGTATAAGGTCAACATAGGTGATCATTGTTCAAGGTTGTATGAGGCCAATTTTTTTAGAAACGGGCAAAAAGACCAATCTATTTTTATAAATCCTTGGGTTCAGGACAACAAGATTAATTGAATACACATTCTCATATATTTTTCAATGATATGAAGAATTTGTTTATTCATGTGATTAAATCCACCATAACCAACAATGTATAAATATACATTGAGGTTAACCTTATCCATAAGAATGGGGTTCCATAATGTTCTATTCGCATTCTACATCTTTCTTTACACTATCTGAATATAAGATAAAATATAAATAGATATATAATAATTATATTAGTGATGCAATAACAAATGGTAAAACTATTTTAATATGTAATACCACATAGATTCAACTCCACCCCTCCTAGGTTACATATCTAATTTAGTATTTATTTTTATTTTTATTTTTTAACATATTTCACACATATATTGGAATCTATTTTATTGATTGAACATTAATTCATTTAAATTTTATTATTATTATATTCATTATGTGTATATATCTCACAAAATATTAAAATTTAATGATCATTAATCAAGGATCCTGAATAAGGATTATATATAGTTAAAATGAATGTATTATGTAAATCATGGAGATTGATTTCCCCATATAAGGACTTCAAAACAATTTATATTCTGTATAAGAAAAAAATGTCAATTATTGATGTAAAACAGTTAAAATTTAAGTAAAGGGTAATATGTTCAACGAATATGAACTATCAATGAATGAATATATAGAAATTATTGATTGTGAGGTTGAGAATATTTGGAAATATATAAAATACTATCAGAGATAGTGGAGAATGAAGAAAATATTATTCAAAAATGAAATTCAATGTCTAGAGATACAAAATGAAGAATTTTTAAATGGATAATATTTTTATTAACATATATTTAAAAGTATTCCCTACCATAACTACTAGAAATAAGGACATAAAATCATATTACCTATATTTATTTCAATGAAAATCATGATTTCAAATAGTTATCGATATGTTGCAATTACAATGGACCTACTACCATCTATCATTAAAAATAATGTTTTTAAAAAATATATGTCTATATACTATGATGGCATGAAAGAAAAATTAAAAATAATGTATAAAAAATAATGTATATAATCACATAATTAATATTAAGATGTATAAAATAGTGTGTATAATTTAATATTCATCGAAAATATACTTTTCAACGAATAAGATAGAACCTAATAAACACACATGATAATATGTAAAAAAAATCTCCAAAAAAATATCAATATTTTTTGGGGTAATATTTTTTATTGTAACATGTTTGGGAAAAAGGAAGATTATTTATGGAATAAAATTTTCACACCCAAAATTCAATGAAATCATACTTCAAATGAAATAAATTATGTGGTTATGTAAATATATCTAGAAAAAATATTGTATATGTCAATCAAAGGCGTTGAAAACATGGTGATCTCAATTGTATTTTCAATATCAATTTCCCAAAAGAAGAATCTAATTGGTATAAATCAATAATGAATACCAACAAAATAAGTGATTAAAATGCCATGATAAATGATGAATGTAAATACTCATATCATATAAAATAATATGAGAAATGTGTGGGAAATTATAATTTATCGATTATAGTGAATTATGTTGACAATTTAATATTGGATTTTAGGAATGAATAAATATATGACTATAAAACATCCCATATGTCAATGAATGATGTCACAGTAAATGGTATAAGATATTAATTTGGGTAATGAGTGGTTACATCATGGACATGGTTAAATAATAAATATAATATATGGTTTATGGAATCAATGCAAGGAAAAAAATTTATTTGTTCATCGTAGAATTAAATAAGAATATTTGAATAGTATGTTAAATTTTAATGATTACATGTGTAATAATCTATCCAAATGTACATATTCTAGAATATATTTTTTTGTTATTTAGACTATAGGCCTAGAAATAGAATGAAAAAAATTATCTATAATATTAGTACACATCCCATACTAAGAAACAAATTAATTATGAATAAATTAAATTTCATGAGATATTTACCACAAATTATGTCTATAGAGTTTTTTAATTTATTTGTTGTACATACAGACTAGCCAGTCATAATTTTAAAAACAGTATAAAAATAAAACTACCACATGTAGTAATCTCGAAGAATATGAAATTTGTTATAGGGGATATGTTTTTTAGACCTCTATTGATAATAATAATATTTCTAAAAAGAATAAAATAAAAAAGTGTGTTCCTCCATAGAATAATAAGAAAAATAAAAAGGATAAGTATAATAAGATTACTAAAAAGTTTACAAAAACTATATTACAATTGAGAATAAATTCATACCCTATCTACTCATGATAATGTGAAATGTATGCTCTTTATTATATCTATATTTTATTTGTATTCTAACTATATGGGGTTTCAAAACTAATATTTATTTTATAATGGAGATTTAAAGGAAATAATGCTTAAATATATATTCCAAATAAAAAATTTCTCCATTTGGGAATGATTTACCAATTTATACGTTAAATAATATCTAAATAAAATATATGCCTAGATGATGTCAATAAGGATTGAAACCCTTGTGGGTGAGATTCGTGAAAAGTTTCCATATATGACTATTCATAAACATTTTACATGATATAGTTTATTATGAGTGTTTTCTATTAAAAACCATTTATCAATATTCAATCATCATTTATGATATTTTACCTAACATCATAGTGGAAATTATATTAATTAATTATATTTAATTGGATTACATTTTGATGTTTTAGGGATTTCATAAATGAATAATAGAATTTATAGTTTTGATTTTAATATATGTGATGTGTTTTTCAATAAATTATGGATGAAAATATCTGGAAATATTAACACCGTTTGAGTTATCAATTTCTCAACTAGTATAAAAGTAATTAACCTAAAATGGAAAAAATTAAGTAGTGATAATTTCTTTATATTGGTTTGTTTATTTTTTTAAATCTAATTCATTTTCGACTAACTCAACCCTCCTAATTTTTAAACTAAGAATGGTTCACATAAAATCATGTGGGGGTAAAAGATGTCACATTTCAAAAAATGAAATTAAACCATACAATATTTTAGAAATAATTTATTATTGTAATAGTATATTGTAGATTCGAAAATTAAATTTTAAATAAAAAGGGAGGGAGAAGAAGTAAATCATATGTGTAAATTAAATGGTCAAATTGAGTAGACAGTTTCAGTAGATTTTGATAAAGAATACAAATGGGGAGATTGTTGACGACGCATTTTGTTACTATTTCTTCCAAATTTATAATGAAGTTTTTTATGATCATATATTGATGAATTATAAGAATTGTGTATAAGAGATATGATTTTTTATTTGTAAAAACCAATTTATATGGTAATGGATTTCACAACCCAAGGAAATATTATTGTAAATTTAATTTATTCTTTGAATCAAGGATATTGGTGGAAAATTTCCAAATTCATGTCAAAAAAGGAAAGCATGTAATGTTGTTAGTTATTGTTAATATTTATTAATGGATGTTTATTAAGTAAAAGAAACATTTTATTAATATATTTGAGTACTCGTCCATTTAAATAAATAATGTATATATATTAACATTTTTTATTAATATTTCTAGATATTGGAATTTAATTTCATACAAAATAATGATTTAATAAATAATTGTAATAAATTTTTAACTATAATGAATATCAAATTAATGTTTTAATACAGTTTTAGAATTAATATTATTTATAGAACAACTTATGATTTCCAATATATATATATATATATATTCACGAGTAATTTATTAAATACCATACAAAGATAATATAATTTTATCATAAAGAGTATTGATGAATTCTATTAAATTTCATGATAATGTATTCTAATTTTGACAGACATTAAAAAAATTGAAAATGAAAATACATTAATATTTCATACATGAATAAAATATAAATCAAATTATAATGTTATATTTTTATTTTTTATTATAAAATATATATTGATGTTTCGAATAAAAATTGGATAGCCATTATTGACAATTCTTGTCTTAATCAATCCCAAATATGAGGGAGAATGATCATTGACAAATGAGATATATCCAAAATATATATCCCTATAGAAATTATTTATGGTTGTGTATAGTGAATATAGGGGTGTTGATGATCTGTTCATAGTGCCCATAGTTACACCTAGTTGAGAGGACGCGTTTGGGATATACATAAAACTGAGAGGGTGGGTGAATCAGGGTTGGAGAATTTTTAAACGAAATCCAACTTTTATCCATGTACATATTGAACTGTTTGGATCGTGATTATCTTATTATCATTTCCATATTGCAAGAAATAATAGAAATCAGTAAAAATATGCCCACGATATTTTTACAGGGTTAACCACAAAATAATTGTAGCTACGTCCTTTCCATGCATGGATACGTCTAGTGCATGGATTCTCCACTGTGATGTGATATTCTATTACAGTGGAGTAGCTAAAAAACAATCCTCTAGCCAGTGTGAGTCCCTACACATTAGAGGGGGGTCGGAAAAATCCACTTACTTGGATTGGTGATAGCATAGTCAAACATGTAGCCTCTAGGTGGTTCTTTGTACTGCCTATGAAGACAAAATTCTTCCTTCTTCAAAAGGTAGGTTCTATACTTGGTCTTCTTTGGTGTTCTTTACTTGATTTATTGCAAAGAAGTAGGCAAGAAATTATCCCTTATTTCATTATCTTCATTTCTAGGGAAACACCAACTACACTGGAATTCTTCTATCTTGTTCTTAGTGCACAATCAACTGCACTAAAACATTTCCTCTCTTATTGGCTAGAATCACATATACCAATGTGATTATTCATGTAGTGATGATCAGCTCACTTGGGATCATATGAATCAATTATTTTATTCTTCTTCATGTATTCATATGGAAACAGTTTGGAATTTTTCTTCCATTTATTTCTTCTCCTTCATTATACATGTGCACACTCTTGATTTTGATTCTTTATTTAAGTGATATCACATGCACATGTGAAAGCATGTAATCATGAATTGTCTTAATATTATTCTTGAATGAAAACCCTCAATGAATATGGATCTTTATACACACACACTCATCATATTCCTCCACATTCTTTTCTTTCTTCCTCTTGCACTAGGTTAGGGTGTTTGTGTGTGTTACTTCAAACCTAAATAGGTGAAACCCTTTCTTTTTGAATGTTACTACTCAAGTAATCTTCATCCTATTTATATTATTTTCATATCTCGAACATTGTTTGGGTGTTTCCTTAGGTGTATATGGATAAATAATCATACCGTAATGGGTATAAACCTTCCATTGTAAAAAATCTTTATTCAAGGCCCAGGCTTCGTCAAACAAAGAGCACGGGTGTCATGACCCGTCCTCGGGGACCGTGTCGTGACTACCCCAAGCCCTCCTTCCATAGGCCAGGGGTTGGCGACTAGCACCAAGGCGAAAATCCCGGTAAAAAGGGAAGGCATTGCCTTTGTAAAGTAAACCACAGACACCATAGAGCAAACATGCAGAAGTAAACACTAAGTAAAAAGTGAGTACAACAGTATGTGTGGATAAGTAAGTGGGCCAGTATACAAACCCAAACTGAAAGTAATGTACAAATGGAAGGGAAAACAACAACTAAAATGTAAAGTCGCATCGTAAGCTGTCCACTAGAAATCCCACCTGAAGGGTGGGTGCAGATAGCCTCCTCTGCTCCTTGAGTCCAGCCAACCGCTCCGAGTACGTCCCGCCCAGTGGTCCACCTCCAGGTACCATCCTACTCTGCAAGCCTCAACCACGATCAGCGCTGTCTGTCGTCTGCAACCAACAAAACGTAGTGAGGGCTTAGCCTGTGCAAGGGTGAGTATAAGCTACCCAGTAGGGACCCCGAGACCCCTGAAGGTCTCCCAGAATCCACAAAGGATAATCCACAAAGGGAAGATACAATCATGAAGTAACATCTGACACAGCTTAGGTATATGCCCATACATATACCTAAGTCATCGATTCTTGTTCGGCTCCAACATCCGAACCCAAGTACAACCCAGTCCATATAGAAAAAAAACGTAATCCACATAGGATATCACAACACAATCCACAAAGTATTAAAAAACATGATTCATCTCACACAGGTATACTTCTTTGCATGACGATAGAGATGAGAAGGTATTGCCACTGATTCATCTAAGTCGTCGGACCCACAAAGGATCGATAGGTACTATCCCCCGCAATGACCCACAAAGGATCAAACCCACACAGGATCGATAGGTAACTGAACCCCGCAATGACCCACAAAGGATCTGACCCACATAGTATCGATAGGTAACTAACCCCCGCAAAGACCCACACAGGATCAGACCCACACAGGATCAGTAGGCGCTAGCCCACACAGGACCGCTGAGCGCTGACCCACACAGGATCGGACCCCCACAGGATCTGTAGAACTGACCCACAAAGGATCATTGGGTTCTGTAGTCGTCGTTGAATCCACTGAGAATCTCTACACAGTCGTCGTCGAATCCACTGAGGATCTCTGCACAGTCGTCATCGTCGTCGTAGTCGCAGCCAGCACTAGGGTTCCCACACACAACGAGCTCGTTCGGGAGGGTCCGCTCCACGAGCAGAGAGGCTGATACATCAACGGACCCATAATCCAGAGTTGATGTATCCAAAAGTTCTGTATCATCAACAGGAACTCAACGTCGCAGACGGCGCGTCAATCGCACGCCCGGTCTGAGAGATATTGGCTTTTTCATCCTAGGGACCCAGTTGGATTTAAAAGAAAAAACCAACTCGACTGTACTCCACCTGCATCCAAACCTCGGGTGGACTAAGACAAAAGATCATCTGACTTAGAGGAATTTAACAAAGTCGATGACACATCAATCGGACGTCCGGAGCTCATGATATTAGTGTTTCCGCTCAGTGGGCCCGGTTGGTTTCGTGTACGAACCAACCCGACCAAACCCAAAGTATTCCAAAACCTTGGGTGCGATATACCAAAATGACTGTCTCGATCCAAGGATCGCATCGCAGCTGACGGTGCGTCGATCGGAGGCTCATTGCTGAAGGTATGTGTAAGAGACCGAAAAGGTCCGAAAACGAGGGGTCTTGCTTCAGACCGACCCGGCCCAACCCCCCTGGGTCGGCCCGAACCGGGTCGACCCGACTGGGCACGACCCAGCTGGACAGTCTAGGCGGCTCAGCGCTAGCCGAGCGGGCGCAACAAAGGAGTCGCGACCCCCGCACGGGGCCCGCTCCGTGTCACCGGACGCGGCGCACGGCCGCGTCCCTTCCCCGCGGTCCCGCGCGGCCACGGGACCGGGCCTCGCCGCCACGGCGGGTCTTCCCGGCGGCGCGCTGGGCGCCGCGGCTTCCGTGTGGCCGGCCGCCACCTCCACCCACCAGCGCCAGCATGGCACGCCGGCGGAAAATTCCGCGGACCACCAGACGCGCTCCGGTGGTCCGTTTTGCCTGTGGTTTGTTCCTACGACTCTCTTAGGATCCGAACTTTGATGAAAAGGCCACCAATAGCCATTACAATGCCATTTAGTAAACACCATTAAACCATGCATCAACGAAAAACTACGGAGGGTTGTCGGGCCGTGTTTGTTTGGCCCGCACCCTCTGCGTTAGGTGATAACAACTGGGAATAATAATCAACACATGAAAACATAACAAGGCACAATTTTAATACATTAAAATTGAACGTAGATCCAGGTTCTTTGTTTTAGAAGGAAACAACCATGAGAAATTAATATTATTCTCAAATTAAACCCCTACCTCGTAGTAGTCGTCGAACGAGAGTTCTTCACAGAATTGACCGTCGCGGAAGAAGAGGATCGTCGCATCGCGGAAGGGCGTCATGTCATCGCGGTATACGGAGTCACGTCAACGATCTCCGATGGTTAATGAAAACACATAGATTTAATTTCACGAATTGAATCCATGTTAAGGATAAAACCCACAAAGGAAATTTAAAAGATCCTTATTCCCCTACCTCAATCGGTGTTGATCGAATATTGTCATGGGGAAGGATCGCCGTAGAAGAACGTCAGGGGAGGAGAATCTTCGGCGTCACGGTACACGGAGTCGCGTCATCGATCTCCGAGGTTTTGGCGTTCTTTGTCACCTTTGGTCGAAGGCCGGAGTTCTTCGCGTTCTTCGCGTTCTTCATGTTCTTCGTGAAGGAGGATGAAGATACAGTTTCTCCAAATCCTCTCAACAAACAGCACCCAAGAACAAAGTGTGTTGGTATTATTTTATTATTATGCCAATAGTTTGAAAACATGTTAAGGAATGAACCATTAATTTGGTTAATTAATGGTAATGACTTAACAGTTCATTTAATTGGAGCGTTTAAGATTATTAGAAAACGCACCAGTCGACTTTCATTTAAAAGGGGTTTTCGCGGGTGAGTTACTTATAGGAAAAGAAACGGTGCGGCTCGTGCGGGACCCACCTCACAAATTTCCTACCAAGAGGGTAGGATATTTTGGGTTCCAACCTATCCGCTTCAACTTAGAATAAGTGGCTTTAAGTGAAATAAAATAATGTTTTTGTGCCACTTTATTTTATTTCTTCTCTTAACGCAAAAAATTAAAAACCACACCCGAGAAAATGAAACTGCAGAAGAGGAGTTTCTAAGAAAGTACCGGTGTTGCGATTCCATCTGTGCCATCAGAATTCGATTCCAAGCACTGGTTCAAATGTTAGAAAAACCCGCTCGTTCGTTCACTGAACGTACCCGAGCCAAAACTTCGGGAAATGATTCCGGGCACACCGGGCCTCAGAATCATGTGCCGTCAGAAATTACGTTCTTGTAAAATTCCAAAGAAACTTAAGAAAAAAAATTTCCTTGAAATTTACGGGTCTTTACATCACTCCCACATCAGGGCTTCATGTCCCCATAAAGATACATCGGAAACTAGGGAAACAAATGTGGGTACTGAGCACGCATCTGAGCCTCCCGCTCCCATGTGCTCTCCTAGATGTTCCCGTGCTGCCATCTGATGCACACAAGAGGAATCAATCATCCACATAGGACCCGCTCTGTCGATCCTTGATCTCCACCGGGACCTCCAAAAAAGTCTCCCCATCATCAACGTCCATCTCCCCATGGTCAATGATTTGCACCGGGTCGTGCACGTATCTCCTCAGCTGAGATATGTGGAAGATGTCGTGCACCCGGTGCAACTGAGGTGGTAGAGCCAGGCGATAATCCACCTCGCTAATCGTGCTAAGGACCGGGAATGGTCCGATGAAGCATGGAGACAACATGTGTCCTTGGCCAATTTTCCGTAAACCACGTCGAGGTGAGACATGAAAGAAGATGTGGTCACCTTCCTCTAACTCTAGTGGCCTCCGCCTCCTGTCAGCATAAGACTTATGCTGGCTCTGTGCTGTCCTCATCCACTCCTGGATGACTTGGACCTTCTCTGTCGTGGCCCGGACCATTTCTGGTCCCACGAGTGCTGACTCCTCAGGGTCTGTCCAGCACAAAGGAGATCTTCAAGGTCAGACGTACAACGCCTCGTACGGTTCCATCCCGATGGTGGAGTGGTAGCTGTTGTTGTATGAAAACTCCACCAAGGGTAGGTGGTCCTCCCACCTGTGACCAAAGTCGAGGACACATGCGCGGAGCATGTCCTCGAGAGTCTGAATGGTCCTCTTCATCTGACCATCCGTTTGAGGGTGAAAGGCGGTGATCAGACGTAGCTGCATCCTGAACGCCTCAAGCAACCCCTTCCAAAGTCGGCAAGTGAAGAGAGAATCTCGATCGGAGATGATAGATGATGGCACACCATGAAGCCATACAATCTCCTAAACATAGAGACGTCCCAAGCTCTCCAATGGGCCCTACTCTCTTATGGGTAAGAAGTGAGCCGACTTGGTGAGTCGGTCGACAATCACACAAATGAAGTCTTGACCTCTAGAATTGTGTGGAAGTCCAGTCATGAAGTCCATAGATATCCCATCCCACTTCCACTCTGGGACCTCCAAGGGCTGTACCAAGCCTGCTGGTACCTGATGTTCTGCCTTCACCTGCTGACAGGTGAGGCCTCGTGAAACGAACTCTTCTACAGCCTTCTTCATGCCCGGCCACCAGTGCTGTCGTCTGATATCCTGGTACACTTCAACACTCGAGGATGTACCGTCAAAGGAGAAGTGTGAAAATCCTTCATCACCTCCTCCCGTAAAGCAACTGGTATCAAGGTATGTCATCTGAAAAGGACGTCGTGCTCTGCTCCAAAGGAAAAACCATTAGGTGGATGTCCTGAGGATATCTGTGCACGTCTCATATCACAGTCAGCGTCTCTACACTGTGCCTCTCTAACCCGCTGTAGTAGTGGAGGAGAGACTGTGAGTGAATGAAGGAAATCTACTCCATCTCTATCCACAGTGGATATCCACAAAGTGGCTAGCTGCTATGTCACCTCCTCGAGTAGCTGAATTCCCGTCCTCCTGCTGAGAGCATCAGCTACCACGTTCCCCTTCCCAGGAGTATAGACTATCTCAAAGTCATAGTCCTGGAGGAACTCGAGCCACCTCCGCTATCTCAGGTTCAAGTATTTCTGAGAACAGATGTACTTGAGACTCTGATGGTCAGAAAAGAGTGTAAAGCGCTCTCCCATCAGATAGTGTTGCCATGTCTTCCGAGCGAAGACCACTAATGCTAATTCCAGGTCATGGGTAGCGTATTTCTGATCATGTGGCCTCAACTTATGTGATCCATAGGCGATCATTGACCACTCCTGCATCAGGACACATCCATGTCCGGTCCCTGATGCATCATAGTAGACTATATACCCTAATCCCTCCTCAGGAAACCTCATGATAGGGGCGCTGGTCAATCTCTATATCAGGTCCTGGAAGCTCTGCTGACATCTATCTGACCACACAAAGCATTTCCCCTTCTTCCTCAATTCTGAGAGTGGTACCGCAACTCAAGATAAGTCTAGCACAAATCTATGATAGTATCCATCTAGTCCCAAGAAACTCTGCACCTCTATCATGCTCTTGGGTGGCTCCCAAGCTAGAACTGACTCGATCTTCGCAGGATCCACTCCAAATCCCACCTCATAGATGACGTGCCCCAAGAAGTGGACCTCACGTATGTAGAACTGACACTTCGAGAGATTTCCATAAATCTGGTGCTCTCAGAGTGTGTCTAGGACAACCCATAAGTGGTAGGCGTGCTCCTCCTCAGTCGTCGAGTAAATCAAAATTTCGTCGATGAAGACTACGACAAATTGATCGAGGTACGGCTGAAAGATCCTATTCATGGGGCCCATGAACACCGCTGGAGCATTGGTTATCCAGAATGTCATAAACAAGAACTCATTGTGGCCATACCGACATATGAAGGTCTTCTTCTGCACGTCCTCATCTCGAACACTGAGCAGATGATAGCCTGACCTGAGGTCCATCTTCGAGAACCACCGTGCTCCCTTGAGCTGATCGAAGATGTCATCAATCCTCGGTAGCGGATACTTGTTCCTCACTATCACCTGGTTCTGGCGAAGATAGTCGACACAAAGTCACAAGCTCTCGTCCGCCTTCTTGGCGAACAATATCGAGGAAGCCCAGGGTGAAACATTGGGTCAGATGAAACCCTTTCCCTTCAAGTCCTCCAACTGTACCATTAGCTCTCAAAGCATAGCGGGGGCCATCCGATATGCTGGAGGGGATATTGGGGTTGTCCTGGGGTACAGATCAATATAAAAGTCTACCTCTCTGCGAGGAGGTAGCCTTGGAACGTCGTCGGGAAAGACGTCCGCGTACTGATCCACCATTGTAGGAAAACTAGAACTCCTCACGTCAACTACTCCTTGGATGAGGCTAGCCACCTGATGAGTGATGGGTTGTCCTCTCCTATGCGAGAGTCCATCATGTGCTGCGAAGGATCCCTTCTCGCCGGTGAAGGTGAACCTGCTCCCGTCGGTGCGTACACATCGCACCTTCGGCCTAATACAGTCAATCTATGCATGGACTGTAGATAACCAATCCATGCCAAAGATGACTTTGTAAGACCTCGATGCCGCAACAAGAAGATCCAGTCGAAGTTCTCGCCTCCTAGAGTAAGCTCACACTGCTGGCATCAGTGCATAATCGTCGAGTCTGCTACTGTAGGAGTCTCTAGCCATAAGGATCGAGCCAACGGCTCTGTCGGAATCTCCGAGCTCCGAACAAGGGAAGTATCTATGAAAGAGTGACTCGATCCTGTGTCTATAAGAACTGCAGAAAGGGTGGAATAGACATAGATAGTACCTGGAATCATCTCAGGCACGCCGTGGTCGTAGGGCTCTGTTTCCGGGAGCTGTGCCTATCTCTACCCGCCAGCTCCCTGTGGTCGGGGTGGACCTCCTGGTGGTGGTGGTGGTAGAGACTCAAAGCGTCACCCACCACCTGCTGCTCGGCCAGCTCCTCTGCATAGTCATCCTCCTTCATGCGGACCGCCACGGTCGACCCTCTACCTCTGCCTGGGTGGCCCCTCAACCGTCTGTTGCTCCTCGGAACGGTGGGTCGGGCAGTCACGAGCCATGTGGCCCTGCCCGCCGCATTTGAAGCACTCCCTGCCTCTCGAAAGACTGGATCCACACTGTGTGCCCCGCACTGCTGAGCTAGTGTCCTAAGGTCGTCTACGTGAGGGTCTGTTCTTCCTGGACCCTTGAGTCATCCTTCGACTACCTTCTGCAGAAGACTCTACTACGTTCTGCCCCGCGGTAGGTCTCGCAGCTGATGAAGGGTCAGCAAGGAAGCTATCAATAAAAATGGCTAACTCCAGTACTCCTTCGTGAGTCGGAATACTGAGGGAGATCAGCGATTCCATGATCTCATGAATCAAACCATGCTCAAAGGTCTGGGCCTGGAATAATGGGTCTCGTACCATGTCTGTTGAGTATCGCGAGAGATCAGTAAATCTCACCGAGTACTGGGCGACCGTCAAGCTATCTTGCTGCAGCTGAAGAAGCTCCTGGATGCGCACCGCACGGAGGGGGGCAGGGATGAACTCCGAGCGGAAGAGGTTCTCAAAGTCCTTCCAGAGAAGGGATGCCTCATCATGCACCTGGAGCATCATGCTCCACCATCGGCCTGCTGCCGCGTGCAGTAGGCTCGCTGCGATGATCACCATGAGGTCTGCTGGTGTCCTCACTAACCGGAAAACTCGCACCACTGCCTCCAGCCAGTCCTCAGCTACATGGGGGTCCGTCTCCCCATGGAACATGGGTGGTCGTTGGCACTGGAACTCATGCAGTGCACTAAGGCAAGGTGCATCGTCAGCGGCTGGGGCTGGAAGCAACGGTGGCTCGGCGGGTAGAGGTACCTGTGGTGCCTATATATCAAAGGGCCATGTACCGAGGCCTCGTCGCTCGGTGGGCTGTCGTCACGCTCAACTCTCGAAAACCTTGTTGGCTGCTGTCATGGGGCCATCCTGAAAATAGAAACAGAGGTGCCATGGTCATAACAGTATACCTGGTGAGCTGACACAACGTAAATAGAAAGAAAACATTAAACATACATGCAATCAATGTTTTCATGCACTAAGTCGTAAATCATAAGTCAGGGTCCTGGTGTACGGATACATCGGCCACCGCACCAACATTGGACTCCCTGGACTGATAACCACACCCAATACACTAAACACTATTGCTTCTCATAGAAAAAGATCAGAGTCCCAAGTTCTACGATAGAACCGAACTCCTCTGATACCAATTTTTCACGACCTGTCCTCGGGGCCCGTGCCGTGACTACCCCAAGCCTTCCTTCCATAGGCCAGGGGCTGGCGACAAGCACCAAGGAGTAAATCCCAGTTAAAAAGGAAGGCATTTCCTTTTTAAGGTAAACCACAAACACCACAGAGAAAATGGGCAGAAGTAAACTCTATGTAAAAACTGAGTACAACAGTTAGTGCGGATAAGTAAGTGGGCCAGTATACAATCCCAAACGGAAAGTGAAGTACAACTGGAAGGGAAAACAGCAACTGAAAAGTAAATCCACATTGTCGAGCTGTCCACTGGAAATCCCTCCTAAAGGGTGGGTACATATCGCCTCATGTGCTCCTCGGGTCCAGCCAACCGCTCCGAGTATGTCCCGCCCAGTGGTCCCCCTCCAGGTACCATCCTACTCCGCAAGCCTCAACCACGATCAGCGCTGTCCGTTGTCTGCAACCAACACAATGTAGTGCGGGCATAGCCTGTGAAGGGGTGAGTATAAGATACTCATTTCGGACCCTGAGACCCCCAAAGGTCTCCTAGAATCCACAAAGGATAATCCACAAAGGGAAGATACAATCACGAAGTAACATCCAACACTGCTTAGGTATATGCCCATACATATACCTAAGTCATCGATTCTTGTTCGACTCCAACATCCGAACCCAAGTACAACCCAGTCCATACCGAAAAACAAAACATAATCCAGATAGTATAGCACAACACAATCCACAAAGGAATGAAAAACCAGATTCAGCTCATATAGGTATACATCATTGTATAACGATAGAGATGATCAGGTATTTCCACTGATTCATCTAAGTCATCGGACCCACAAAGGATCGATAGGTACTAACCACCGCAATGAACCACAAAGGATCTGACCCACACATGATCGATAGGTAACTAACCCCCCCCCCCAATGACCCACAAAGGATCTGACCCACACAGGATCGATAGGTAACTAACCCCCGCAAAGACCCACACATGATCGGACCCACACAGGATCTGTAGGCGCTAGCCCACACAGGACCGCTGAGCGCTGACCCACACAGGATCGGACCCACACATGATCTGTAGCACTGACCCACAAAGGATCACTGAGTGTTGTAGTTGTCATCGAATCCACTGAGGATCTCTGCACAGTCGTCATTGAATCCACTGAGGATCTCTGCATTGTCATCGTCGTCGTCGTAGTCGCAGCCAGCACTAGGGTTCCCGCACACAGTGAGCTCGTTCGGGAGGGTCCGCTCCACGAGCCGAGAGTCTGATACATCAATTGACACATATTCCAGAGTTGATGTATCGAAAAGTTCAGTATCGTCAACATGAACTCCACGTCGCAGACGGCGCGTCAATCGGACGCCCAGTCTGAGAGTTATTGGCTTTTTCGTCCCAGGGGCCTGGTTGGTTTTTAAGGCAAAGCCAACCCGACCGTACTCCACCTGCATCCAAACCTCAGGAAGAGTAAGCCAAAAGATTTTTTTCAAATAGAGGAATTTAACAAAGTCGACGACACGTCAATCGGACGTCCAGAGCTCATAATATGAGCGTTTCCGCTGACAGAGCTCGGTTGGTTTCATGTACAACCCAACCCGGCCAAACCCAAAGTATTCCAATACCTTGGGTGCGATAAACCGAAACGACCGTAATGATCCATGGATCAAATTTCCACTGACGGTGCGTCGATCGGAGGCCCGTAGCTCAAGGTACGGTTAAAAGACAAAAAAGTTCTGAAAACGGGGGGTCTGGGCCCGGACCGACCCGGCCCAACCCCCCCTGGGTCAGCCCGAACCGGGTCGACCCGACTGGGCGCGACCCGGCCAGGCCGGCGCGACCTGGCTGGTCGGTCTGGGCAGCTCGACGCTGGCCGAGCGGCCGCACCAAAGGAGCCACGACCCCCATTTGGGGGTCACTCCGTGTCACCGGACGCGGCGCAAGGCCGCGTCCCTTCCCCGCGGTCCCACACGGCCGCGATACTGGCCCTCGCCGTCGCGGCTTCAGCTGCGGTAGGTCCTCTCTGCGGCGCTCCGGGTGCCACGACATCCTAGCGTCCGGCCGCCGCCTCCGGCCACCGTCGCTGGCGTGGCGCACAGGAGGAAACTTCCGCGGACCATCGGACGCACTGCGATGGTCCGTTTTGCTTGCGGTTTGCGCCTACGGCTCTCCCAGGATCCGAACTTTTCCGCGAAGGCCACCAATCTCCATTTCGATCTCATTTCATAAAATCTGTTAAACCACACATCAAAAATAACTATGGAGGGTTTTTGGGCCATGTTTGTTTGGCCCACACCCTCCGCGTTAGGTGATAACAACTGGGAATAATAATCAACACTTGGAAACATAACAAGGCACAATATTAATAAATTAAAATTGAACATTGATCCAGTTTCTTTGTTTTAGAAGGAAAGAACCATGAGAAAATAATATTATTCTCAAATAAAACCCCTACCTCGTAGTAGTCGTCGAATGAGAGTTTTTCGTGGAATTGACCGTCGTGGAAGAAGAGGATCGTCGCGTCGCGGAAGGGCGTCACGTCGTCGCGGTATACGGCATCGCGTCAACGATCTCCGCGGGTTAAATAAAACACACAGATTTAATTTCACGAATTAAATCCATGTTAAGGATAAAAACCACAAAGGAAATTTAAAAGATTTGTATTCCCCTACCTCAATCGGTGTTGATCGAAGATTGTTGTGGGGAAGGATCGCCGCAGAAGAACGTCGAGGGGGGGGGGGGAATCATCAGCGTCGCGGTACATGGGGTCACGTCGTCGATCTCCGAGGGTTCGGCATTCTTTGTCACCTTTTGTCAAAGGTCAGCGTTCTTCGCATTCTTCGCGTTCTTCGCGTTCTTCACGTTCTTCGCGAAAGAGGATGAAGATACAGTTTCTCCAAATCCTCTCAACAAACCGCACCCAAGAAGAAAGTTTGCTGGTCTTATTTTATTATTATGCCAACAGTTTGAAAACATGTTATGAAACGAACCATTAATTGGGTGAATTAATGGTAATGACTTAACTGTTCATTTAGTAGGAGCATTTAAGAGTTTTAGAAAACGCACCAGTTGACTTTCATTTAAAAGGGGTTTTCGCGGGTGCGTTACTTAGAGAAAAACAAACGGTGGGGCTCATGCGGGCCCCACCTCAAAAATTTCCTACCAAGAGGGTAGGATATTTTGGGTTCCACCCTATCCGATTCAACTTATCTTAATAGGATTTAAGTGAAATAATATAAAGTTGTCGCACAACTTTATTTTATTTCTTCTCTTAATGCCAAAAATAAAAACCACACCCGAGAAAAAGCTACACCAGAATAAGTGTTTCTAAGCAAGTAACAGTGCTGTGATTCCATCGGTGCCCTCGGAATTCAATTCCGAGCACCGGTTCAAAAGTTAGAAAAACCTGCTTGTTCATTCACTGTACGTACCCGAGCCAAAACATCGGAAAATGATTATGGGCACACCGGGCCTCCGAATCATGTGCCATTAGAAACTGTGTTCTTTTAAAATTTCAATGAAACTTAAGAAAAAAAATTCCTTTAAATTTATGGGTCTTTACATCGGGTGCCTGCAACAGGTACATCATTTCCTTCTTCACTAACACTTGAACTTCTGATAACAATAGAATGTAAAAATGCGAACCTCAAAGTGTTCTTATTCACCTTATGTAACCAAGGTGTCCTTGTGTTGTATTATTCATGCAAGGATACATGGTTATTCTTTGTGCATGAGATGCTCAATTGGGCCTCTTAAAAAAGCACAACGAAAGAATATCTCAAGTACTGGCTCCCGATGGAACGACTTTTACAAAGCACAATGTGGGTTTTTTAAAAACCTATTACATGTTCAGATGTTGGTTCTTCACGATGCTATTTGAGGGTGTGTAGCACCTATCTAAGGCTTGTGGGAACTCTTCTTCGTAGACCAGAAAAATCACAGGAATCCTATTTTTTCTTCACGTAATGATGCACAGGGAGATACATTGTTTTTCGAAACAGAAGCTCTCAGGTATGTGGGAGAAACAACTATTCTCTTATCAGGCTCCTCCTTTTATAGGTTAGGGGAGAACATCTTCCATGTTCAAATACACATATCTCTCATTAAGATCATAGCTTTGATTTCCCATGATCATTGCCATCAAGATTTCAAAACTGCGTGTCAATGATAAGCCACAAGTCTCGGGTGTTTTCTTTTTCCGAACACGGGCTTATATCTTCATGCATACAATTAGGACCACATGTACAATTCTTGTGCATGAGTATCACATGAATACATATTTCCATAGAATCTCTATTTTCATCAATCGAACCTTCTTCCTCGAGATATTGAATGCATGCAAGACATAGATAACATGCGTGGTCATGGTTAGATCCAGTAAACTTCATGGTGTCTAAATGACCCTTATTTGATAAACAGATGTCGTCCATGGTGACCGGGATTCTTCTCTAGTGTGTTACAGCGGTGCTGAAAAGTGATGGAGTTTGAAGATAGTGGCACAGCTGATTCAAATGAACGGGAGGATCAGACGACTCAGATTCAGACACGTAGGGCGCCAAATCAAATGAGTGGCGGAGGACAAATGATCATAGGTAGTGGATGATTGTCCATTCGACTGAGATGCAGGATGAGATGAGAGATTGAGATTATATTTGTGTGGTTAAAATGTTGTCCCACATCGAGAGGGACATGCAGGTGGGGCGCAACTAATCAATCATCTCCTCCTGACCACTGCTAAAAATTCTCCTCTCCCCACTCCTGTGCCGCCACGCTCCGGTTCTCTACGGGCATGCTTCTGCACCCACCAATTCCTCTTGCGGGTGTTCTCCCAGCTCCAACTATGAATCCCTGGACATGGATTGATCACCATTAGTGCACTCATGCAGGCTTATACACGGCCCACACATGACTCTTGCGAGCTGCCTCTGCCTATGCTTCCCCATGCACATGGTAGACCCCCTGTGGTCCTGCATGTGCCTCAAGACGAGGCTTCGATAGCTTGATCATTGGCGGGACCTAGGTTTTAAGTAAGGAATTATAAAATTTACTTGACAGAATTCAAAAATAAATCTTTGAAATCTTTAATCATAAATAAACTTCATTCATGGAATCTTTAGAGTCCAAGCCTATTTATTAAAGTTCTTCTCCTCTTCATTGTCCAAGCCTCTTCTTTAAAGTTCTTCTCCTCTTTATATACTTTTGGATTATCAAACTCAAAGTACCTCATTCATCCTAAAAGGAATCCAACTTCAATGTTGTAAATATTGAATCACACATGATATATGCTCTTAGAATATTTCAAGATTTGTGCATCAATCCACAGATTGACATTCCCCATTTCAATTAGGTGAGTGTCTTTAACCATCCCTGCCATTCATCATTTAAATTCATTGACCTCATTGACAACAAATACAACTCAATTACTAATGTGGTCTAAATAATCCCCACCTTGGTATTTGTTGGAAATACCCAATGTTTTCCTTGAAAATGAATGTGTCAATGTGAGTCTTCACTTTGTTCTCTATTCAAACATTCATTTCACTTCTCTCCCCCTTATTGACAAGAAATAAAAAGATCATGGGGAGAGGGGTATCAATCCTTACTCAAGAAATTATCCATCAATCATTTCAATCTATGTCTACTTGAGCATTTCTCGATGTAGAAAACAATAGGATTTGATTTAGACAACAGTGATGTGCATTATCCACTGAATCATGATACCTCATGAGATGAGAACTCATGAGATTTTACTTATAGGGGTTTATGTATTCATTATAGTTATATGACAATAAGTGTGATATGAAATAATCAACCTGAAACTCTTGAAATCACTTCAACATATTGATAAAAAAACATTCAACTGTAAAAGGTGGATATGTTTCCTTGGAACACATCCATTCTTCTTTTGTCACTGAGTAATTTTAGATACTCCCTTAATGAAAAAAATAATATTTATTTTGAGTAACCAAGGATGAGAGATTGAGAAATTCCATACCTTTTCCAATGAAATTATCTTAATAACATATTCAGAGTAATTGAAATTTATACCAACTGATGTTGATACCAATTGAGATAATGACACTGGAGTCTTCTTCATATGTCTCCCACTCAAGAGAACACTTCTCACCATTGATTAACAGGATCTTCCCATGATAGATTTCTCCAAAATAAATTCCCTATATGATAAAAATATATAAAATACATAATGATTTAAGGGAATAAGATGGATCTTTCTTGTCCCATCAATGTGAACAACAAGGTTGAGATGATATTCTCAACCCAGATTCTCAATTCTTCACACTTTCACAATTGATCTTCAGTGATGATTGTTATTGTGTGGATCTCACTATTTTTTACACCTCTTTGTGTGTGAATCTTCTTTCACCAAGGGGTGTCAAATCACTAGAATCTCCTTGTACAACAATCATCATTTTGAGGAATTCTTTTTTGGATGGAGTAAATTCAAATCATCTTTTAAATGTATGACAAACTTTTTACACCTCACACAAAGAACTTCTTTTTCTTCACGTAAAATATTATTTTTAATTTTATCACAATTCTTAGCCTGTGCATCTTCCATATTTCTCATTCTATCCAAATCTTCAGGACAAAACACCAAAATATCATTAAAGACTAGGGCATAAATATGGGACCTTCTACATGGATTCTTCTGAGTGGCTTCCTTCCTAGTAGTTATTTTGGTTGCACCACCCTTCTCCTTTATGGATTTTGTATCCAATGACTTCTCATCCTTTCTTATTGAAATATTCTTGGGAGAATTGTTTTTCTCATTATTCGTCTAATTTCTTCCCAACGATGCTTCTTCATTCTTAACCAACTTCTTTGATCATCTTTTCTTATCAACGTTGGGTACATATTGAAATGATCACGAACCATTCATATGACCACACCCATTTCATTCATCACACATGTTATCTAAAATTCCAAATCTGCTTGTAGTATACATATGTTTTTGGATATGTGGATGTTTCTTATTCTTCTCTGGATTTCTCCACCTTGATATGGGCTTTCTATGTTCTTTTACATTTACTGGATTGTACAAAAAATCCAGTGCACAATTCCCAAATCTAATACAACACCATCATTAACCAACAAACCATGTCTTATTTACAGCTTCTTTATAATGTTTCTGAGTTTTTTTATTGATTTTTTTGGCTTTTTGTGGGGAGCTATCTTATAAATTCTTCTTCCTATCCACCCTATAGATGGTGGTAGGTATCTCCTCACTTTTCTTCACCCATAATGTTTTATAATTTTCCTTCCAATGTGCACTTTTTGTAGAAATAGTTTTAGAAACATGAGTACAAGTTGTTATGGATGGTACCTTTACATTATCGGCTGCTTGTGATAGATCAATTAGTGAAGCCATGATATTCTTATCACGTGATGGAGGTATTTTGACAGTATAATGCTTAAATGAGCAGTAATTACTAGTAGCAACAATTTTATTCCTTTACGGTGAATCAATATGTGTCTTCTAAATATTGATCAACTCCACTTCAAATTCAAGACATCTCATAATAAGGATGACTTCCTGATGGTCAATCACGATCATTTTATCTTCACTAGAAATCTTTAATCTTTCAACTTCATCTACATGCAAATTTACATTGTTTTGTAATAATGAGTCATGTTCTTTGATCTTTTTGGTTTTTTCTTCAAAATATACCGTGTTGAATTCATTTATTATTTCAGGTCATATTCAAAAGAATGGATCTTCACTTCTGGAGACTTATTGACACCCTCCTTTTCATCATCATCTTTGAGTCACTTTGAATAAATTACATAAAATTTCATCTTAGTTACATCAGATGCTACAATCTTTTTGCAGAGCATTAGACATTCAACAATTTTTTCTTTTAAGGATTTCCACAAAACATTATTTTCTTCTTCCAGATAAGTGATATTTTCTTGCATGAATTGAAATAATCCACAAAACTGGAATGTACTCTCTTCAGGAATATGATACATAATCATTCCTAATATATCAATTGATGTTTCATGAGATGTTGTAGATTCATCCTCACCACTTGTGTTGGCATTTTCATCGTGATAATAATTTCCAAATTTACTAACACATACCTTCTTATCATTTATTGTAGGAAATTTATCCATCATCTTGGTGGATACATGTGCCACCTCCTCAAAACATTCCATGTATGGTGTGTCTTCAATGTCTTCCAGATATAGAGAACAAGATTCATCATATTCATTATATTATAGGGACTTCTTCTTCAACTTTCTCTTCTCCTTTTTTTCCTGTTAATCATGGTCTTGGTAGATATAGTCTTCTGTTCATAGATAACTAAATTTTCACCAACAACGCTCTTCATTGTTGACTCAGGATTGAAACTCAAATCATCAATAGGGAATACCTTTACTTTAGATAATCCAACAGAGGTGAGCATGTAACTTTAATACCAATTGAGTGGACTAGTTTGGGATATACCTAACATTGAGAGGGGGTGAATCAGTGTTGGGGACTTTTTAAACCAATTCAAACAATTATCCTTGTACCTATTGACCTATTAAGATTTTGATACTCTTTTTCTATTTTCCATGTCTCATGCAATAATAGAAAACAGTAAAAATATGCACATGAAATATTTACAAGGTTCACAACTCAATAAGAGTAGATACGTCCTAGGAATGTATGGATATGATTAGAGAATATATTTTCCACTATGATGTGATATGATATTACAATGGAGGAGCTAGGAAAACAATCCTCGAGCTACTGTGAGTCCCTGCACTATAAATGGGGTGGGAAATAATCATCTTCCATGGACTATTGATATCCTAGTACAACATGCAGCCTCTAGTTGGTTCTTTATACTGCCTATGAAGACTGTATTCATCCTTCGTCAAAAGTAGGTTCTGCTCATGGTATTCTTTAGTTCTCTTCCATTTATTACTTGAAAATTAGTATGAAATAAATTATCCCTTATTTCATTCTCTTATTTTCTTGTGAAACTCCAACTACACAAGATATCTTATTTTGTATTCCTAGTGCGACAACCAACTGCACTAAAACATCTTCTCTCTTCTTGGCTAAAATCACATATACTAATGTTATTATTTAGGTAGTGATGATCGGTTCACATGGAATCATCTGAATCTTTTCTTTTCTTCTGGTTCATGTATACATGTTATCATTCATATGACATTATGTTGAACCTTTTCATCCATTTCATTATTCCACCTTTTTTATACATGTACACAAACATGATTTGGATTATTTATTTAAGTCGCATCAAGTGTGCATCTGAATTCATAAAAGAATTCATTCTCTTATTCTTATTCTTATGTGAACACGCTTTATGAATATGGTTCTTTAAACAAACACACACACTCGGCCACTTCCTCCTCTTTCTTGTCTTTCTTCCTATTGCACTATGTTATGGTGTTTGTGTGTGTTACTTCAACCTTGAATGGGTGAAACCCTCTCTTTTTTCATGTTAGTACTCAAGACCTCTTCCTCCCCATTCTCTTCATTTCTTATCTTGAACGTAGTTAGTGTGTATTTGTAGATTAATATTCTTGAATCATCATACCTAAATGGGTATAACCCTTACTTTGTGAAAACTCCATCTTCAAGGCCTCTGGCTTCTTCAAAAAAAGCACATGGTTGCATGCAATAGGTATTGAACTACATTCTTCAGTAACACTCAAACTCCTGAAAATAGTGGAATGTAAAAATGAGTTCCTCAAAGAGTTCTTCATCACCTTATGAAAACATGTTAGGATCGGGTAGTATTCTTCATGCCATGATAGAAGGTTATAATTTTTGTATGAGATGCACAATTTTTCCTCTTCGAAAATCATAGTGAGATAATATCTCAAGCACTAGATCACGATGTCATGGCTTTGGCGAAGCACAGTGAGGTATTTTACAAAACCTATAGGGTGTTCAGATTTTGATTCTTCCCAAATCTATTCAACGGTGCGTAGTACCTGTCGAAGGCTTGCGGGAACTCCTCATCTTATAGCAGAATGATCGTGCGACTCTAGTTAGCTCATTTGGAATGATGCACGGGGATATGATCTATGTCTCGAAATATGATCTCTTGTGTATGTGGGAGTAAAAACTCTTATCTTCTCCGGCTCTAACTTTTATAGGTGAGGGTAGAACCTCTTATGTGTTCAAATATGTGTATCTCCCTTTAAGATCAGAGCTTTGAATTCCTGATATCCTTGCCATCATGATTCTGAAACCGCGGGTCACGGATAAGCTACATGTCTTAGTTGATTCCTTTTTCCAAATGCGGGCTCCTATCATCATGAATACAATTAATATCACATGCACAATTCTCATTCATGATTCTTGCAAGAATCCATATGGCCTCGACAACTCTGTTTGCCTCGGCAGAACCTCCTTCCTCGAGATATCATATGCATGAAATATATAAATTGCATTCATGGTCTATGTTAGATTTAGTAGCATTTATGGTTCAAAAATGTCCCTTATTTGATATGAAAAGGTCTTCCATGGTGATTGGGCATCTTCTCTAGTGAGTTATAGTTGTGCTGGAAAGTGCTGAAGGTTGAAAATTATGGGACAACAAATTCAAATCCCCGGGTATATTGGACAACTCATATTCAAATGCGAAAGGTTCTATATCAGTTGAGCGGTGGAGATCAAATGATTAGATGCTGCTACTGATCAGACGTTCGACTGAGATGCAGGATGAGAAGAGTGGTTGGGATTCCATCTGAATTGTTAAAATGTTGTCCGATATCGAAACGAACATGATGGAGAGGCGTGATTTATCAATCAACTCCTCCCGAACACTCCTCAAAATTATCTTCTCCCCCCTATGGTGCCACCCTGTACCGATTCTCTGCGGGCGTGCTTCTATTCCCACCTATTCCTCCTATAGGTGCTCCCCTAGTGCCCAGTAGGCATCCCTATGCACAGGGTTATCACTGTGTGTGCACTCCTATAGGGTTATACATGGCCCGCACATGCCGCTTGTGAGCTAGCTCTGCCTAGGTTTCCCCATTGGTGCAGTATGCCCCTATGGTCCTGCATGTGCCTCGGGTTGATGCTTGGGTAGCTAGATCATGGGATGGACACATTTTTTAAGGGAGAACTTATAAAAAATACTTGAATGAATGCACAAAAATTCAAGTCAATCTTTAAACACAAATAATCCTCATGCATGGCCACCTTAGAGTCCATACATCATCTTTAATGTTCTTCTCATATTCATTGTCCAAACCTCTTCTTGAATGTTCTTCTCCTATTCATTTCATTTGGGTTTATCAAATCCAAAGTACTTCATTCATTCATAGGGAATGCTACTTCATTTTTGTAAACATTGTATCACACATGATACATGTTCTTAGAACATTTCAATATCAGTTCATCAATCATCTGATTTCCATTCTTTATTTCACTTAGGAGAGTGTATTTACCCATAAATGACATTATTCATTTCCATTAATTGAACTCATTGACAGAAAATACAACTCAATTACTAAAGTTTTCCCCACACTAGGATATCATTCACGGGTTTGGAATAGACTATGCATGGGAGATTGGGTGATATGTTGTTCCTAGTGAAAAATCAAAAAGTTATTTCAAAAGAAAGAAGGAATATGGGATACTTTTATAAATATGATATCTAATAGGCAAAATTATGTGGGAATATATCTCCATGTGAAACGATTCATTCATTTTAAAAAATACATTTATAACATATCCAACCATTTAAATATATTTGTCCTATCGAATCCCTCCAGATAGATAATATTTATCTTATAGGATTCCCATAAGTGGTTAATATGGATATGTTGTCTGGGATAAACAATTAAAAGGGATATCATGTGATATTTGAGGTTGATCATTGCTGGAAACAAAACCATGCTCAAGAGTGTTGCGTTTTAATTATATTATTACACCGAACACTATATGGGTCCCCATGAATTCATGATATATTAAGATTGAAATTTTTTATTGAAATCATATACTATATTTTGAGGTTCAATAATAGATTCATAAGTCCATTAGATTATCCAGGAATTATTCGTGCATGAAATAAAGTATGTTATATTTTTAAATTAATGATTATTCATTCATCAAGACGGAATAAATAAGTAATATAATTATTATATGATTCTTGGGGATTTTAGAGGATTCATTATAAGATGAGAATCATGATTGAATAACATTAAATAGAATAATATTCCCATATATTCAAATCATCTTGTGTATGAAATTATTGTTGAATAAAACAAGAAACCATGGTAGTTATATAATTTATGACATTGGGTTTTACCTAGAAGATGTAGTAACCATTTCCTAAATACCAAGAGACCTAAATAAAATCCAGAGTGAAACCCTAGATGTGCTCTCAATTTTATATGAAAAAACATATTGGATTGAACCATCATGCAATATCTTATTTGAAGAATGTATCTCAAATACAAAATTATATGAAGAAGAAACATGTTCATCCTAAATGAGTTGATGATAAAAGAACATCATACATAGTTTTCAATATATGATGAAAAAAATAAATTAGAATGATATAAATTCCATAGGGAGTTTTTATCATATTTTTTGTGATGTAAAAGTGTCAATACACATACATAAACATATGTGGTGATGATATTTTATTCACAAATATATAAATATCTGAAAAATATGGCATTTCTTTGATGTATATAAACATCTGTGAAGAATATTCAAAAATTTGTAGAACCATTATAAAAATAATATATAATTAATCAGAAACTATGTTTTGGTTTATGAAAAATGGAATAATATAGGAATTCATGATTAAGAAAATATAAACTATATTACGTGGTATGTACTAGTGGTTATCATCAAGAATCCATGAAAATAATCACACATAAAATTAGGAACATTGAAGATGATTGGTGGATGTTGAGATATGATGTACCAAGGTTAATTTTCCATAAATTTTTTTTTTCCAGGATACACCCTATACATGCATGATCATGAATTTGACACCATGACTACAATAAAAAATTCATAGTTATAAATTACATCACGATGATATGAGTGTATAATTTAATAATGGGCCATGTAAATAAAAATATTCTTAATATAAATACTACAATATATTCTAATTGTTTATATGTTTTAAGAACAAGAAGGTATATTAAACTTTTTCTATAATAAATGATAATTATAAATTAATATAATATAGGTGAGTCTCAATCCCACACATGTGATATTTATACAATGTGGTACACGAAAAATATATTTCACAAACGGAAAATAGTCTCACTAATTCCTTGTACACATTCAGTCCCATAATAATGACATTAGGGATATATCATTAAGGTTTATTTATTTTATGATAAGAAGGATGTTGTATGTCCATGTGATAAAAACAACCACACAATAAGAACATAGTCATCCATAGTATTGAAGACATATTCTACACCAATTTCATTATTTCATTTTTCATTTTGTTTCAATAATTGACACTACATTCTGAATATAAAGGATAAAAATTAAAATAGATAAATTAAATAACCAAAATTATGAAGGTAACAAATGTGATAAAATATTAACTAGGACATCCCACCACTGAACCCCTAATCAGTTTTTTCAAGATAATCTGTGATACATTTAAAAACTTTGTGTTGATCCTGTTAAAACCAAATGGGATAATTAAAATACATAACTTCTAAATGATGTTAATATTCATAGTTTTCTTTGATTATCATTAAATTACCTATGTTTTAAATTAAATCACGAAATATGACATAGAGAAAAAATCATGTCAACATGAAAATTTGTTTAAATCATCATGAGATTGGTATTAGATAAATTCATCCTATTATTTATAAGAAGATTAGTTAATACTATAGTTTATCATTCCCTTTGATAATTGTGAATTTCTTTTCTATAGATATAATTTTTTAAATAGTTTTTTTATTTAAATATAGAATGATCGTGTAATAAATCATGCATCCCATCTAGTAAAACCCCCTGAGAAAAATTTTAATACAAACTATGTTGAATTAGCGGATTTTTTGTTTGCTATTTAATTTTAAGGATTATATTTATACGATGTAAAATATGAAAAATATACATTTCATAAAAATATGAAAAATATATTCATTCATAATTATTTTAAAAATAGATAGAGGATATGTCTATAATTGATTAATTATTATGACTAATAATTTATTTAGCATCAATAAATAGAGAATGGAGTAAATTATATTTTATGATTGATTCATAGAGAAACAAAAAATATACTACATATATGATATGATATTTTTGGTTAATTATGTGATGACTTTTTTCTTATATATCTTGAATCTAGGAACTCAGTTTAACTTTTTAGGGGTGTATACAATTTTCATATTATGATAGTGTTCCAGAATCTATAAATGAAGATATTTTTTTTTCAGGAAAATTTTAAATTGGTTATGAATTTTAATTTCCCAAATTTCAATAATGAAAAAGAAGTTTTATTTAGGTTAAAATAATTTTCCTATATTTTATATGAACCCCTGTATGAGAAATACCAACTTTGGTGAGGATTATCTCTCAGAACCATTATTAATCCTAGAAACAAATAAATGTATATAGACATCCAGAAACATTTTTTGTTAAATGGAATAAATAATAAAGTCAAATAATATTTCTATAAAATGTATATATTTTCTAAAAATTAGTTTTCAAAGTTAATAACCACCATGTATTATTTTTAAATTTATTGTTTGATTATTGAAATGGGTGAGTATATACTTTTATTTTTTCGAGGGATTAAAAAATAAATCTCACGATAGTAATGTTATTTAGATAAATATTTATTAATTAATTAAATCATATCATATTAATCCCATTATAGATGATATAAAATTGTATAAAATTTCTATATATTTTTTCAAAGATATAATTAGATTTTATGGAGTGCCTATTTACAATGAATTATTTTATAATAGATTCACATTTAATTTCCATAATGGACTTCATAGAATATTTAGGGAGTGAAATAAATTTCATTAAGATATTACATCCTCAATTTCATGGTCATCCAAAAAAATTATTTAATATTTATTAAATAGGATTTGAGCTAGTTCAATGGATTATCTGGGATTTGGTGATTATTTTATAGTTTTTTTTATTTTTAGTAAAATAATTATTTTTAATCTCATGTATAAATGTCACCATTTGAATAATTCTAAGTAAATATGTTTCAGAATTGATTTTGAAGCTTTCCCAGGGGCACGTGCTATCGTTCCGCGATGTGTTGGCTCTTGCACCTCACTTTTGCTTTCAAATTGTGGAAAGCTTCTATCTATTATTTAGGGACATTTTGTTCTTGATCAAAATGGGATGATTGAATATCGGTTCCTCCTTTCAGGGATTCCTCCTCAGAATTTGTTACCTAGTTCGGTTCTCCCTCATAGATTTGAGTTGTTGTTAGTGAATATTATTCTTCGTTACATATCTTTGTGGACGCTGGTTAATTACGCTACTTTCGTAGGGAAATTCCATGGGTTCTAAACATAGTAAAAACCTTTAGTCAGAGTATATTGAAGAATGAGGCATGTCATGGAATATCTAGATGCGTGGACATTGGATGACCGGTATAATTCCTCATAAGAGGGCATATCAATGGTGAAGAATCTAAGGCATCCCATGTCGGTCAGGAGTTATCTTATATCGAAGTCATGTATTTGAGGATTTCCTCATCATCATAGGTTTAACATAGGGTTTTCCATGAGTTTAACATCATTCAGTGACATTTATACAAAAGGAATGTCTTATGATGTTTTCCTTAGGAATCACATGTTTAATAAGAGGTTGGTCGTGAGTTTAATGTTTTACAGAGATTTAATGAGAGAGATCAGAAATCCCAAGTGAGGATGATTGGAAATGTACATACCTAGGTATGATCATATGAATTGTTTACTAGGTGGATGGATAAAAATGCTCAATAAGTGTAACCCGGGATGGTGTGTCCCAGAAAGGGAAGATTACATACCATGAAGTCTAATCAATACAACACTGAGGGAGGATCGACGAATGTGAGACCTATAAAGGGGGACATCGGATGCATGGATCAAAATTATCAATGAGAGTAGAATGAGGGTCATGTGTTCCATAAAGGAAATATATCACATAAGGAAGTCTAAAATGGACACCACTGAAGGTGGATCTGGGATAGTGCACAACAGATAGGGAGACACTGAGGTTTAACATTGGTTGGAATTTAACCTTAGGGAGGATTCCTACATACCTTTTGTGGATGATAGGGATCAAAACCCACATAGATTGAAGGTGTGATGAATCATGTTGTGCAGAAAGCATAATGACCTGGAGACGCGTTGGGGCTTACACATGGTTTGTTTCCCGTCGTAAGAGGGACATTCTTGGATGGATGGTTATAGATTTTATAGGGATTATAAAAGGTTTTCTTCATGAGTGGATGGCATGAATTCAATGAGATTTGGCAGCCCAGGTAAAAATCACGATGTATATGGACGGAGTATTGTAGGATGGTGTGAGTGGGGATGGAAACGATGTGGAGATGAATGTGATGTTGGGATTGAACATCATAGAGGAATCCTATGTATCCCTGTGGTAAGGAATCAATGTTCACATAGTTTATTGGTGCGATGGGACACCTGAGGAGGAAGACCGTGAGAATCGATGCACAGATGGAACCCAAAATATGTAGAATCTTCGGGTGGGGGCATGACCATCACGAAACAAAAAATCCCAATGGAGAGACCAATATGGGACATGAGTGATGGGATTCAACCTTTTTGTGTATTCATACATATAACCTAATGTCCTGGATTCAATGTCCATATAGTTCTGGATGGGGACATGGAATTGGGCTATTCACAACGGGAAATGACCCCAAGACATGATTGGGAATACGTGTGGTTAGGAGCCCATCACAAGAGGGGCACTCTTCGATGGATTATTTTTAATTTAGTGTGGGTCTTACACGTGGTTATCTGCCTAGGAGCTGGTATAATTCCACTAAGGGACGGACAAAGGATTTTGGTCCAAGTTAAGGAAACAACAATGTATAATAGTGTTTGGGGTTGTACCTCAGGGAGGCTTCCTACATACCTTATCTAAGAGACAGGGATCAGAACCCACACAGTTTGTTACCATATAGTTTAGAATCATGTGTTATAAATAAGTGCATACAGTTTAATGTCATATGGGATGAGGGTGAACTGATAGTATGTGTCCGGAACAATGTGTGATGGGCTTGATCCTTAGGAAGGCTTCATACATACCTTACTCAAAAAATAAAATCATCAATTTCCAGGTACTTCGGTGATGAGGTATGGGGCATACACACTAATTATGACCATATAGAATATCATGGTCTATACATACACTATGCCCATGAGATTCATGCTCGGTGTTAGGAATAATAGGTAACAAATGACAGGATGATCCGCACGCAATGGTTCAGCCACAAAGGGTTGTGAATGGTGCTATCATGTAGAAGTATCCCAGATTCCACTAAGCAGAGGTGATGGTGAATTTTTCTTATGTAAGGAAACTACCGCGGTGTTTCAAAGGTGTTAAAATGGTTAATGGGACTTACACATGGGAGCATCTCAGGTGACACTAAGGATAGGAAATGGGGGATGTGACTATTTAATGGATGATGCCCGACTTCTAATAAGGAGTGGAAATGTTAGACAAGGCTTACACATGGAAGCCGGTAGGTGATTTTTAGGAGTGGAAAAGGTAAAGGGGGATTATACATGGTACCATCCTCATTACCACTAAAGAGTGGCGATGGTGAAAGTGGAATACACATTGAAGCTACAAGAAATGTGTTCCTCATGTTTTTCCATGTGGGAATCCCAAATTTCTGGTGAGTTGAGGAATATAATTGGGGACTACAACCATAAACTAGTAAACGAGTTAGAAATGGCCTTGGGAATTTCAATTAGTTTGAACGAAGGGAGATGAATAGTGTGGATCACATGACCAACATTTGGAACAAAATAAGGGGGGCATGATGAAGGGAGATAATTGTTAAACATATTTGAAACAACGAATTTGAATCTAATTTTCCATAGATTGAAACCAAAAAAGAGTGTCATCCACTGACCGTACTCTCTACATGGGGCCCAACATGAAGTGTCATCCAATGACATTAGGGGCGTTGGATCAGAATTTTTTTGAGACAAATCAACATGGGACCGATCTATTAGGGGATCTATTCAGACATGAAAGAGGAATAAGATCTAAATGAAAGACATACAAAGCATGAAGTGGGGTGATGGAATGTTTTAACGGATTGCAAAACTCTTCAAATTATAGCATTATAATAATTGAATGAGGCATCATATGTTTGTCACATTTGAAATCTCTTATTTGGAACAAGAGGCATCCTATTATTGATTGATAATGCATTCTATAGTTTATAGTCATGTAGTGAGGAATAATATCATATAATGCTTGTAGAATAAAGCATACATTATTTAGAACAAGATTCATTCTATTTTTCATATAGTGTGTACTACAGTTTAATGACATATCGATATGACTATTGGCATCTTATGTTTAGAACATAAGGTATCTATTATTCAGAACAATAGGAATACAATGTTTGTCACAAATAGAATAGAAATTTTTTCATTCATGTAGGGAGTTCAATTATCCCTAAGCTGCGAAGAAATAGATTATGTTGGGACTTACACATGACAATAAATTTTTGGTTCAACCTGGTATAGATGTCAAGGAATTGGGTTTGAAGAGTCTAATGAGATAATGTTCGACTCAAGGTAATCAAGGAATTAAATATGAGAATCTCTATTGACATCATGTGAAGGGGAACAAGAAGAATATGTCAACTTAAGGTATATTTTGGGGTGTGGAGGAGTACCTCAAATGATGGTATTCGTTCGGGGGATGACAGATGTGAATAACGGAATAATGGAAAATGTGGGCGTCCGACCCTGAAATCACTATGGTGAAACTTTCCATTTTTCATGGGGCTAGTTATGGAAACAAATATTGGAGATTCTATAGGAAGTGGAATTTGAGATGTAGCTTCATAGAGATGAGGGTCTCACGGAGAATGGGGGTTCTTGTAGATCAAGGTCATGCAGACCATGGGCCTTCATAAAGATGATGGCCACACGGAACATGGGGCATCACCAAGCTTTGTGTATCATGGATCATTGGGCTTCACTGATACTCAAGCTACCCGAACGAGATCCATCCTTCACCAAGGGTGGAGGCCTTCATGAAGGTAATCACTTCTTCCATGCTCAGGATCACAATGTAATGGGACATGGGGTACGAAGGTGCGACGTAACCATCTGTATAATGGTGGTGGGGGTGAGCTGGCTATTTATAGGCGACAGAGGATTGCAGAGCTCATTGTGGAGAAATAATGTGTTGTGAAAAGAGAAATTTAGGCCACAAATTAAATCACACTCCACAACCAGAGGAAGTTCCCTCATGTTTCATTAGGTTGTGGAGGCTTCCATTAAGGATTGGGTGATTCTTATAGAGGCTCTGGTCAAGTTCCTGGGATTCATAGATATTTATTACATGGCATTTGCAGTGCTCAAGGAGGTTCTAGTCATGTCCCATTACTCCATGATCATGGAGTGAGCTCTACTAATGGGATCCTCGAACCACTTTTCCTAACAATCTTCGAATTTCCATAACATCTAATCCATATCATCGTATAGGCCATACGACCAGTAAAATCAAATATTTTGAAATAGGACACACTCATGGATCATGTATTGAATAATTTGGAATATATTGTGGTAGATTTTCTAGTGCCAAATAAATCTACCATGTTGGGAAGAAGTGGTGAAGGAATTTCGTTGGGACATAATTTGGGAGATGACATTTTTTAGAATGAAATGTTTATTCAACATCACATTAGGATGGAACATAATAAGATGAAAAATTATATATATAACCATAGGAATTATCCTTCATCCAAGGTAGTATATTGTTTTTTTAATAATTTATATCAAATTTCAATTGTGATATATTTTTTTAAGAAAAAAGGGAACGTGTTGTCAAAAACATATTTAGACCATATAAATTTTTTTGGAACATTTCTTAATTATACTACTAATTTTAATTCCATATATGTTAAAATATGGTTAATAATGTATTACTTGTTTTTCATTATGAAAATATGTGTCATATAGATCTCATGTTTTGAGAGAAAATGCAGTTCACATGGAAGATTACCATTATTATAGGCAATATGTAGTGTTGTTTCCAAAACATAAAGTGAATTTGTTTTAGAATATACTTATTTAATATATTATAGTTTATTTGATAAAATATATTTACAACGAAACATTGGAATAATAAATTGATATGAAAGAAAACTATTCCCACTGCCTTATGTAAGGAATAATACTATGAAGATTCAATATAAAAATTTGGGGAAGAATGCAACAACTTAGGTAAGGTTAGGAAAAATAATTTTCCTGTCTTATAAATGTTCATTAATTATAATTTATAAATATATATTTCAATATGAATTTTAGGTAACAATTAATTCAAAAGGGAAAAAGTTAATTTCCTATACAAGTTTGGACATCATATACTATATTTTTTTAAATGTGTTATTTAAAAAATATATAGTTTTAATATAAAAATGTACCATTATATACAATTCATAATTTCAAAATTATAATTTTATTATTTTTCTTATATTTTTGAAAACATTTATTTTTTAATTAATAGTGAAAAATCATGATTACTATTAAAAATAGTATTTAGATTTATATTATTTTAAAATTTTACTTATATTTTTTAGATTTTTAATATTCGATTTTCTAATTTTTTATAAATAATATAATAATTTTTAATATAATTATGATTATAGATGAAATATTTAATATTTAAAAAGGATGATTCTGAAAAAATAATCTTCATCAAATTTTACGAGAATAATTTTGAATTATATTATATCTGATATGTGTATTGATCTTGGTGAAACAAATTTAATATTTATAATTTTAATAGTTAATAATATTTAATAAGTTAATATTAAATTTTATTATAACTAATTGTAATCAAAGGAAATATATGTTACTACAACTAATATTATAACATTTTTACATAGGATTATTCTAAATAGGTATGGGTTAAATGGCCCAAATTAGGCATAAATCTTTGTATCTATACATATATGTACTCTATATCATATCAACTTTATTAATGGTAAATTTTTTAGCAATATTGTTTCATAAATACATTAATATATTTTACACTCTATAAAAGTCTCATATATGTCCTCACCTCAACATATTAAAGGAAACACTAACCCCTCCCCTCTATAAACATAATGAACCTTTTGTATAGGAAAATATATCAAAAAATATATTTCTAACATTCTTCACCTAATCTTAGAAGTCCATGATTATCTAGATAAAAACCCTAGGAAGGCCTTAGCTATTAATCTATAGGGGATGTCTCAAAAAGAGGTATTGTTCATGACACATCATTTTTGTTTTACTTATTCATATAACACATTACAAAAAATTTCAGAAAATTATTAAATAATATTATAATTATATTTCACATACAGGTATTTTAATTTAATAACCAATATTCATCACCCCTTCAGTCAAATGGGTAATAATATCATTGTTTGTGTGCACATTGGACTACCAAAACATTAAATGATGTAATTGGTTTTCTGATACATCTTTCCATTGCTAGTAATTATGTAAAAATTTTAATATATTATATTAATAACAAAAGATATCATTCATTAAATATAATATAACATCTATTATAATACCTTTCCATTATTTGAAAAATTTTATCATCATTCATTTGAATGTGTGGATTACCACTTCTATGAAATGGCGTGAATTTTTCAACATTGAATAATATAGATGGTATATATAAGATTATATAACGATAAAATATGATATTTTTAGTACAAAAAATGTTACATTCCATATTTACCACATTGAATTTGAGAAATGAAATCATTACTGATGATTATAAATGAATTATATATACATGATCATAATGAAACTAATTTATCATAACCATGATTAATGGATGGTTATAAAATTATAATTAATGAATATAAATAATATATATTTCACGATTAATTTTCTTGATAATATTTTGTTTATGAAAATTATTACCATTACTGTCTTACCAAATTTATCTTGGCCCTATGAGCTGAATGTCATCAATATGCCAAGTGTGGACATAGAAAATAATGTAATTAAATAAGTCCTTGAAATAAATGAAATAAATGTATTAATGACAAGGTTTTAAACAAAGAATATGTTATTAAGAATTTAAATAATACATAATTTTTTTTATATAGGAGATAATGAACATATGTGAAATTTTTAATTCATACTAGTAGATAATTTCCCGAAAAACCAAAAATTTAAATGTTTGATAAAAATATCTTAGATATTATTTTTATCCGCAAAATTATTTTAAATAAAAATTTTTTTTATGTATTTTAATGGATATAAAAAAATATAATGATAATTTTTATGTTTTTTATAAAATTATAAATGATTGTGAGTTAAGGACTGTTGGATAAAATTATTATAAACAGTATAAAATGTATTATGGTTTATTATATTTTATTTATTAATAAAATAATAATAATAATCAATCACACGATGGAAATTCTATTCACATTTCCTGATATTTGAGTTACCATGAGATTGGACCAACCATTATTTAGTGGATGGATTTGTTAAATTTATATTTTTTTAATTAAAAATGATGACATGCGAGTCATACCCTCCCCATTGCTGTTTATGTACATGTGTTCATGTTGATTCGTTCCGGAAAACCCCATTTTAGAATCTATTAGACCCCCTCACAATCATTTATATAGAATATTTTTTATGCATAGAGATCAAAATTGAGTTGTGGTGCTCCATGCCAATGATCTATGTTGAAAAATAATATAAGTGATACATAGGAGGCGTGGTTGAACACTAAAACATGAACAAACCAATGCTTCATCATGTTTTACACTAGTGTTGAGGATTAGTCTATCATCCACTAGATAAACAAAATATTATATAAACACATGATCATTTCAGTTAAATTTTATTTTTATAATATTTATGCTAAAGATTATTTTATTTTTGAATGTTTTTAATCACGAAAAAATGAATTAACAAAAATGGAACTTGGAATAAAAAATAAATACCTTATGTGCCAATTTTATTATCGAAATTTGATAATCATTTATGAAAAATACATATAATATTAATAGTCCATGTAATAATATAAAATGGGTTATGCGAATAAGGATAAAAAATCATTGAAAATAATATTTAATGTTTTCATACCATATCACAACATATGTTATAAACAACATCATCGAGAAAACTTATTATCCAACCCATTTTAAGGTACAATCAATTGTTATGAAAATTTTAGCATTATAATATTGGTTGAGTAAACATAGTATACATCATTGGATTACCAAAATTGTTGTACATAGTGAAACTAAGATGAAATGGTTGAGGAAACTATAAACCATGATTTTAGGGATGAGTATTCCACTCAATATATCAAGAAACTATGATTTATTAGAGTCGGTGAGATACATACCCTAAAATACTTAAAATAATATTCCACGATGACATAGTCATATAGAGGGTAATATTTATTATAACCCCTAGAAAATAATATAGAGAATATATTAAAATCTAATAGTAATGGATATAGGTAATCAAAAAATATTTCGATTTTAATGGAATATAATTATTAAATTTTATTTATTTCTGTTTAAATAAAAATAAACTCAAATAATATGGACCCAATTGTTAGAAATGGAATATAAAAAGGAATAAAAAACCAATATGATCTAATCATGATAATTATAACCAACATAGTAGTTTTAATTATAAGGGATATTATAGGTACTTTGGTGTTATTAAATACCTGGAAAGGAAATTATTTTTGTTGCAAATTCCAATTTTAATATTCATATCCAATATAGCTAATGATGAATAATAATCTCTATATTTTTAGAATGTGTGAGATGATATTGATATAAAATGTATCATGTCATCTTCAATGTCCACTAATAATCTAATGAAATATAAGGATATAGATGATCATATAATTGTTTCTCACCCTAAAGAAGTTTATCAAGAGAAGGAAACATTAGATTGAAAGTTGTGATCTAATGTAGTGTTCCCATGCATTAATGGAGAGATAGTGTCAGCTAGGGAACATGTTTTCAATGTTATATTATACACTGATAACAAGTAAATCTTTGGTTTATCTATCCCTAATTATCTATGAATATATTTCATTTTGTACTAACAATTAAAAATCATCTCTAGTTTTATTCAGAATTATAATATGTGAAATGTGATGAAGATAATTTCAGATCGACTTATACATATTCTCCATATTTATAATGAAATGTGGACATATAATACAACTATAATGAAATTGAATAATAGGGGAGATAATAAGGAAAGTTTATTGAAGTATCATTCCTTGTTTAAGAATTTCAAGAAGCTTCCATCGAATAAGAAGTGTATCCCATAGAATTGAAAGGAATACGGTGTATTATGATTTGAATGTGGTAAAAAGAAAAAAGAGGAGATGAAATTAACCTATAATAATAATCTAGGAAATTATTCTAGTGAATTTTTTTTACTGTAAACTTTGGATATCTACAAGTCATGTAATAGACATATCTTGTGGTGATAAATATTTTATTGAAATTTCAAAAATATATATAAATTTTAGAAAACATCTATATATGATCTGGAACATTTTGACACATATAGAGTGGGGTTACCTAATCTTTTCACCAAATACTTACATATCACATTTCATATTGGATTGGTGTTGGTTTTACAAATTTTTTATTTTATACGTTGTGTAACCAGGAAAATTGTTATTATTTCATTTTTATATTTGGATGGATTTATTTTCATCACTAGAAATAAATGATTCTTCATATGAAAAGATAACAAAATCAATACAATTTATTAGTATAATAATATACATTATTTATATAATTATGAAATAAAAATATTGGAAATTTATAAAAAAACTAATATTCATAATTTATTTGAAACCCAAATAAGGATTCATCCTCACTGTTATGACAATGAAAAGTAATTTCAGGAACACTTTCATAATTTTTATTTATATTCTATTGAGGTAAATGCAATCGAATTATATCACTATTGTTTTCAATGAATGATAACAATATAAAATATTATAATTAATATATTGAGTCTATATATTATACAGAATTGGTACACAAAAATATATGTGTACCCTCTTAGGTAGAGGGTATTTGTGGATACACAAAGACTATTACATTTACTAATCACTTTACCACGCATAGTATATCTAGTAAATGTGGTATAATTATGAATACATCAACGATTTGAAAAATTTCAAAAATTCATTGAGATTCATTGATTTAAGATGATTAATAAACATTGATTGGAGTTAGTTGATGAATACTATAACTCTTATTTTCTCATATCTTTATTATAGGATGGGATTTTATCTCAACATACCCATCCTTATACACCATAGTGGAATTATTTTATTTAATGGTTCAATTATACCTTGTTTTACATATTATGGTCATTGGTGAGTTATATATTCTATCTATTATCCTATTCAGAATATAAATTTCATAATAAATAATACTCACTAATACAAGTACAAACAAAATGGGAAAATATTATTCTCCCCATGTTATGTAGTGAAAAGGAATAATTTTTTTCAAATTTTTATTATTGGGGTTTTTATGCATCTAATGACGCTTTCATAAGAATAAAATTATCATCTAGTGGAAAATTTTGTATCTTTTTTGTGTTTCCTATGATATAATGGGATTCTTCTTATAAAAACCTTCAAAAATTTAATGTATCTATTCTAATACATTCCATTTTTCATTGAATGGATTATATCCTTTTGCAGGATAGTTTGATAGTGAATAAATTCAATGAAGTTAATTCATAAGATATACAAGAGTTAGCAGCAAAATTCATTCCAATGATCCCAATGGAAGAATATATTAATGAAATAGATGGGATTTATAAGAGTCTTAGAGAGGTAAGTGAACAAAAGAGATAATGTTTTCTCATAATCGTCAATGATGACTCATTTTGAATGATAATAAGGATCATCCCTCCTACAAGGAGAATATAACGATCTCTGATGCTGTGTGATATCATGAAGCCATTAGTTTTGAGATAGATTGCATGTATAAAAATAAATATTCATTATTATTCAATACACCTTATTATGTAAATAATTTTTTGTGTGAATGTGTATTCATGTCAAATTTTTTCATCGAAGGTTATGAAAATAACTATTACACATGACTACTAGATACAGGTATTAGACAACATCAAGTCATTTAATTTGAAAAAATTATAGATACTTTCCATGTTTAAATCCATTAGAATTATCTTTTCTATAAAATCATCCCAGGATGATGATATTTAAAAAATGGATGAAAACATTACATTCCATAAAGGGAACATAAATCAAATGTTTATATGGTTAAAAATGAAATATTTGTTCATATGGGAAACACCAAAATGTTACGAATGTTGAAGGAATCCATTTAAGAATTAATGAAAGTTTTAATGTACGTGATCATTATTTTTTCTAATGCCCTAAAATAACTGGGATTAATCAATAATGAATATGATATATTAGTTTACAATAGTTTTAGTGGGAGTGAAAAACATTTCAATGTATAATATGATAATGAAATATCACTAATTAGAAATGATATAAAATCTTTTAAAGAGAGTAGGGAATGTATTATAAAGTGCATCATTAGAGAGGACATTGTTTCAAAATCCAACATTATATGAATCATGTTCATGTGTGATATATACAAGATGATTCTTGGAATATATAATTCTATATAAATTTACCATATAATAATTTATTTAGTATTGATTAATCCAAGTGGGGATATATAACAATGTAACGTTGTATACATTATTATATGAAAATGTTTCCTTAGACAAAAAAGAAAATAAGTAGAATGAATAAGATACCATATACTTATATGATAATTTCTTGTCTCATATTCTATATTATGTATGAGACATGATTTTAATTATACTTTGAGCATGGTATGTATGTATGATGTAGATATATGTTAAAATAATAGACTACTATAATGAATCTAATATGGTTTCTATCATGAAATAAGGGTACATTCCAGGTATATAGAGAAGATGAAGATCTAGTAATTTGGTGAAAAAAGAATTCTATATTTTATATAGGTCAGAACTATTTATATTCATACTATGGATATTTCTATTATCTCAAATAATGAGATGTGGTTTGAAGTGTTCATAAAAAGATAGTTGTTATAGATTCTATACAAGTGACTGAGAATAATGCAGATTCTAATGTAGCTAATGAATAACATTGAATTCAAAAAAAAATTCCTATATATTGACATGGTACCTTTATGTAATGTTCCTATCATTATTTACTATGATATATTTATAACAGTGGATCTCTCCAAACACCCATGTTTACAAAAAATGAAAAATAAAATACAATGGAGGTTTCATACTTTTAATTTTTCCTATTCATGTGTTGTTCAATGATAATAGAATCCATAGAGGAATTCATTTCAGATCCATTAAGAATGAAATTATCTCAATAGAAGCATGAGTATCAAACAGGTGGTATTGAAATAAAAAAATAGTTAGTTGTATCATCTATATGTTGGAGTCTTTTATAGTAACTTCCCAATTACTGAATTTCTTTTTAGTTGATCAAATTTGTTTCCTATTAATGAAGAATTATTATCACATCATGATTGTTCTTATATTTAATTATATTGAGTTATAATTTCCATAGAATATTTTAATTATTAAATGTTTTTAGTAGTTCCCTGCTATGATGATAACCTATAGGTTCCATAACATTTGTCTGGAAATTTATTCTATAGTTAATTGATATTGTATTATTTGAAACATTAAATACATGATATAACGGCCACAATTCTCATAAGAAACAAAGAAACCTCTTTATAGTATTTCCCTAGGTAATCACTATGAAATGAAGTTATGATATTTGAATAGTCAAATATGACATAAATATATTTTTTTATCATTTTTTATTTTTATGTACTGATGTAACACCCTAAGTAAATAAAGAATATGACATTTTTATATTTATCCCTATTTGCGGAAAAAATTTCAATATTAATTTAAATGGAACTCTATGCTCGATAGCTTACCCAATACGTAACAACGAGTTCCTTTGAAATCATATGTTGCACTCTAATAATAAAATAATATTATTTTAAATAGTATTTAACACATAGCCATTGTATTGGCGGGAATGAAAATAAATAACTAAATTATGATTATATATGTGTGTTAAATGTTTTTACTTTTATCCAATAAATTTTAGGGGCTTAAAATACAAATGAATCCAATCGTAAGCATTGAATACACTAGTATTTTTAAAATATTGTTTTACTACCTTTTGATGGAAAACCATTTTTTAAATCAAACTTTTGACAATTTTATAAGATCTTTTTTTTCAAAAGAAACATATTATTTATGATTGGGACATAGAAATTTACCTTGGGTTAATTTTTTGAATTTTTCTGACAATTGTCATTTTTCAATGAATAGTGAAAAATACTGCATTTTACAGTAAAACTGCTTTTTCCTATAATTTATTTATATGGTTATATTATCTTTTTCATTTGTTTTAAAGTTTAATTGGAATATATTTTTACCATTTAATCCAATTATGGTCATTGGGATTAATTTCACTTTGTAATTGGGCATAAACAAGTGCCAAACGTTTCAAAAATATTGTTTCTAAAAAACCCGCTATTTGTTTTGATACGGGAAGTTTTTTTTAAATTAATTAATGCAATTTATGTGTTTGTAATTTGGTAAAAATGTATTAAATATTTGGAATCAGAAGGTCCGAATTATGTAATTAAGACTCTTTTGTTTTTGGACATTATGAATAGTAACGACGGTAATTATCTTTAATTATCTTGATTAATGTGTAATCGGGTAGTTAAAGATAATAAGATAAATTCATAATAATAAAATATTACCACAACATGTGTCCTATGGATACTGGTTGTATCATTTCCTACCATGGTATTCCTTGTGCCAAACATGGGGGACCCATGGAATCACTTTTGTGAGAAAGTGACTTTTTATCTATTTATTTTTAACGAATGTTAAATGTGACAATGAATGTATCAACTAAGTAAAATATTTTTAATTTTGACTAAATAAATGATATTTTGGACTATAAATAATAATTGGAAATATATAAAGATTTTCTACATCATAATAGTTTTGTATAATTTTTAGACATTAAATAATTTAAATTATTTATGACATCATAATGATGCAGCGATGACCTCATTATTTAACGATTTAAATAAAATGGAAAGATAATGTAAAATATAAGACCTACACATGTCCAAAACATATTGGATCAGTGGAGTTCGAAAACTTTTCACCTTATCCTCGAAACACATCAATGTGGGACCATTAAAATCCGAAACACATTCTAAAATAAAGTAACATTTATTTACTTTCCAAGAGTGCACCTCCCCTCATCTTATAAAAGGCCCCCACCACTACCTCTTTACCCACACTTCCAAAGCCTTTGGCTCAGCCAAACCCGGCCCATGTTTTCTCTCCACACCCCTCTATAACTCCTTGGAGCCTCACTTTGAGCTGAAGTCTTCCCAAGGAATCCTTTGGGCTCAAACCAAAGAGAGTTACCCGATTTTAAGGTAATGTCTTCACTTGTGTACTTTTGTTTTATTTTTCTTCTGCAACCACCTAAAATATTTTTATTAATTTAATTTGTAAAAACTCCAGTATCTTCAATATACTAGTATGTTTTTATAAGAATGATTCGAGCTACACTTACACACACCATCGTCTAATGGTTAATGAACATACTGTTTCTGTGGTTGGCGATTTTCTGCCTCACAAAACGATGATTGTTCAATATTATTTTAACACCTTTAAAGGTGGCCATTATGATGTTACTATATTTTATATATGATATATATGGTATTTATGTTTACTATATTCTTTTTATTTTATATTTAATCCATTACATTATTCTTTTCATGTTCTTTAAATGCGATAATTTCATATGAGGAAGTGTGGACTACCGCCCCCTCAAGTGATGTGACTCGTACATGGAATACATGGAACATATAAAGAAAGAAATTAATTATCATATTTGACCTATATAACATATATATTATACTGTAATTATAATATATATATATATATCATTTATTTTATTCCTGTTAATATGACAAAGAAAAAATTAAAGTATCGTTCATGCGTACGTACGACCTACCGTCTCCATGAATGGTGCTTTCTGTTTTTTATCTGCAAATGCTATGTAATAGTATAAAATGAATATATACTGGATATATATGATATTTAAAACATAAATACTATTCTAGATATGATGTACCTATAACTACATGGAAAATTATTTTCCAACAAGTTCAATTTTTGACTCACGTACCAAACATCGAGAAAAACTTCTGATATGAACTCATATTATTAACCAATTATTATAACATTAAAATATGTGATATTAACTGAATAATAATATTTATAGGAGGTTCATAAGCAATTATAATTTGATCAATTTTTATTATTCAGGAATATAAATAATCTAACAAGACAAGTTGGAATTGAGGTAAGGGATCCTACTTCTCTCTTTCTTTTTTAAGTACACTCTTTTATATCATTCCTTTTAAGCTCATATTTCTTGTGATTGGGATGTTATTTTATATTAATCTTACTCTAAATTTTATGTACATATGATGAGAGACCCTATTCTCTCTCATCAATCCAATTTGTATGTTTTGAGTGGCGTCGTTAGGCTGCCGAAGTTTCGTAAGAGATCTAACCTCTCTCTTTCTTTTTAAGTACTCTCCTTTATGTCACTAATTTTAAGATCCTATTTGTTATGTTGGGGGATGTTATTTTATATTACTCTTTCTGTAAACTTTATGTTGATGTGATGAGTGACCCTATTTCCTCTCATTAGTCCATTTTGGAAGTTTTAAGTGGCGCTGTTAGGTGCCGAGTATTTGTAAGAGATTTTTCATCTCACTTTTATTCCCATGAGATTTATGCTACATTTTCCACAATTTCCTTTGATTGGTTTATGTAATTTCCATTATTACACTTATTTTGTAATATAATTCCATTTATTGGTATTTACATATTCATTGTATGACACTTCTTCAATGGGGTGTGCTTTTCGAAAGTTACCCAAGTCGGTAAAGGAACCTTTCACCCTCCTCTTTTTAAAAGACTTTGTTTGTTATGGCTTTTAATTCACATAAAATTATGTTTGGATATGTTCTTATTTATCCTGATTTATGTAAATATTATGTCCAAGTGATTAAATTCCCTTTTTATCTCTCATCACCTCATTTTCTGAATTTTTGAAGTGACGTTGTTAGGCTATCGAATTTTACCAAGGGATCTTTTTAAACCAATTTCGATTTCTTTGGGTTCAACATGTAGTTATTGAATATGTCATCCTTTTAATATGTGTGAATGACATTTTATTGTTTTAAACTTAATATCCAATTGTATTTGGTGTATTTATATTTTTCACACATAATTTTGTGATTGATTTATCCTTAATTTAAGGATACCTTCATTATAAGGGATTTCATCACATTTTACATCTCTATTGAGACTTTATTGTTGTTATGCACCAATTCACTCATATATGGTGTACATACTGTCCTTTGGAATATTATATCATGAATCCATTTATTCTCATGATATTATAAAGTTATTATTAAATGTTATTCCTCAATTATTGTATTCAAGTGTCTCTAATTTTGGTAAAAACCCTTCAACCAAAATATCGCTTTAAATGTTTTAATGATTTGATCTTATTAATATCCATGTTTTCAAAATGATTTTAATGATTTATTTATATGGATATTAATGGTTAAAAATTTTAAAAGATTCAAGGTGGTATGGGACACTTTGATTCAAAAATCTCTTTATTAAATGTTTTAAATGGTTTTGAAAATGGTTTTTTAATGGATTCATTATTTCAATATCCTAAAATGTTATATTGTGATTGAAATGTGGAAATGTTATATTTACTTTATGAATGTTTTATGTGATACATATATGTTATGGTTCTTGGTCATTGTAATGAAAATGGGTGGTTCCGTGATAAACTAAGGGTGGGTGAGCCCGATATAGCTCTTTAATGCATTGGGTAACACGAAGGGGTTAAACGTTAAGGTTTCTCCGAAGAGATTTAGGGAATATAATGTGGTGGATATTCCAAACGTAACCAAGAGGGTTACTACCTACGTAAGAAAGTTATGAATGCCTCAAGTTACCTTTATGTATTTATTATTTCTATGATTTATTCATGATTTTATGAGGTATGTTAGAGTTCCTATGTTTTATGGGTAAAGTATGATTTCATTCTTATGTATATATGAACTCATGTTTCCTTTCCATTTTTTTTATAACCCTTACTGAGCTTTTTATGCTCATCCCAAGTTTTTGAAATGTTTTTCATAGGTCAAGGGAAAGATACACGATGTGATGATAGTGTCAAGGATATTTCAAGAAAGAATCAATTCTTTATTTTAAATATGTTTCTGTTGATGGGAAGAATGATTACTGTCTTTTATGTAACCACTTTGTTTAAATGTGGAATGTAATGCAAGTTTCATGATCTAATTCTCTAAAACTCTAATACTGAAAAGATCCTAAATGTGTAATCTTTTAATAACTCAAGATTAAGTAAGGTTTAAGTCTGGGGCCTTATAGTTGTTATCAATGGTCGGTTTAGATAACTTTAGAGGTTAGGGTATTCTTTAAGCATAAGTGACATTACCATAATGGTTAGGATTTCAGAAAGAGTCCTAGTTTTAGATAAAATTAATGAGTATGTATATCTTAGTGTTTATCTTACTCATTAGTACATGATGGTTTTGTTGATATACTCTCACTAACCTTTTTGGTTTTAGTAAATGGATGGATCTAGAAGGCACCAAAGTAATAGTGGATGTGAAGGAAACTGTGAATGTTTTTTGAGCAAACAACTGAATTATATAGGAGTTGCAATGAGAACTCTTGTGATTATCCTCAACCAACTATCTGGAGTCATGATTGACCACCTAATCCTTGGTGATTTCTCTAAGAGATCATATATGCGAGAATCAAATCCCTACGGAAGTACAGGTAATAATAATGAAGGTAAGTGTGTTCAAAAACCTATGTATCAAAGATGTGGAAAGAAACACCTAGTAAAATGTTTCAAAGGGACAGAAATATGCTATAGATGTGGAAATGGAAGTCATAAAGTAAGAACCTTCCATGGAAAAAGGAAGCATCCAGTTGACTCGAGGAAAGGGAATGAAGTTCATTCTGAGGGATCAATTGAATGTTTTAAATGTGGTGTGCATGGTCCTTATGAAAACACATGTCCTATGAAGATGTTTCATGAATGGGATCACCAAGATCGTACAAATGTTCCTTTACCAATACCTAATGCCATTCCAATTGAGGATGAAGAAACTGAAAATGACCAATCAAAGGTATGGATTATTTTATAACTATTGCTTTCCTATTTTGGAATCTTAGGATATGATTCATGATTTTGTTTTTAGGAAATAAGTATTTCATAATAAGTTGTAATGGAATGGTTAATGGATCATAAAGAATGTTGAATGAGTAAGAAGTCAACATATAAGGGCATTAAGAGTTATGGTGAAATTCTTAAGAGTATTAAGTATCTTTTGATGATTGGGTTATATTAGAAAACATTTTATAGTATGTGTAACCCTAATGTTTAATATATGAAAATTTTATTCAAGGAATAGTTATCTGTTCTTTTGTGGACATAGTTATAAAGAACCATTTGGGGTTTATATGATCCTTACTTTTGAGGTAATTATGGGTTACTATAAGTTATGATGGAAGTGAAAGGCATGAGATAAAATTGAGGTTAAATTATGTTATGGTTATTTTTGATGATTTTATCTCTTTTTGGGGAATGAATTGAGAATTATATAGTTTTCGAAAAAGTAAAACATGCAGACCGTGTGACAACCCGTCGCGTCGGACAAAGCTGCGGGAATCGAACCCACAACCAAAGTGCAACTGGTATTTATCGCCGACCACTGGACTAAGTGAAGTCCCTGGTTAGTTTGACTGATTCTTTTTAGTTAGATGATTTTATGAATTAAGAGTAATTTTAATTTGGGTTATCTATGGAAATTTATTATCCTATCATAGAGGATATGTGATTAGGTTAATTACTCTTCAATACGAGACTTTAAGAGCAACTGATGTTGTTTGGAGATAAATGTTACGATTTAACTTGGAAGACTATGTGACTTAAACCTTCAAATTTTTGGGTTTCAATATTAGTTTGGTTTACATTGAAGGATTTTATGGACAAATTATTTATCGAATGGTCCTCGATGAACTTTGGGTTTTTTTGGACAAATTTTGTAGATTAAGAATAGATTTTCTTTTTATGAAGAGTTATCCTTTTCTGGATTATCTGATCTTGTACTAAAATTTTTGTTTTGGTTTTGGTTAAGGTCTAAATATATGGGATGTATATAGTTCTCTTTTGTGGATTAGGTGATTCTCTAGAAGTTGATTATAGTACTCTTAATGTGAACAAGTCTTCTTAAATACTCGTCTTTTGGGGAAAGTATGAGTTTGTGTAATAAATCTAATAAAAGTTGAAAGTCAACATGATAAGTAATTATGTTTCCTTATGAATAAATTCCTCAATAAAAATTAACTTAAAACAAAACTGTTGTCTATTAAGTTTTCCTACTGGGGAATCGAATATCGTTAAACCCATCACAAGTTTGTGATTTTCTTGTGGTTAACTTTCTCCTATACATGTTTTCTATCACTCTCCATCAGAACATGACCCTATGTTTTCTCCTCCATGTCCATGTTTTACTACATGGAATCCTAGTATGGGTTAACTTGGGTGACCTCTAAACTTGTCTTTCTTTATTTTAAAGTTATTGTTTTACCGACTCTTGTTCCGGTGTGGGATTTTCAATGATGTTTCCAAGCCCAATTTTATAATTTCGAGGACGCAATTTCCAAAAGGGGGGAAGGATGTAACACCCAAATAAAATAAAGAATATGACATTTTTATATTTATACCTATTTGTGTAAAAAATGTCAATATTAATTTAAATGGAACTCTATGCTTTATGTCTTACCCAATACGCAACAACGAGTTCTTTTGAAATCTTACGCTGCACTCTAATAATAAAATAATATTTTTTTAAATAGTAGTTAACACATATCCATTATATTGGTGGGAATGAATATAAATAACTAAATTAAAATTATATATGTTTCTTATATGTTTTTACTTTTATCCAATAAATTTTAGAGGCTTAAAATACAAATGAATCAAATCTTAAGCATTGAATACACTAGTATTTTTAAAAGATTGTTTTACTACATTTTGATGGAAAACCCTTTTTTAAATAAAACTTTTGAACATTTTATAAGATATATTTTTTTTCAAAATAAACATATTATTTATTATTGGGACATTTAAATTTACCTTGGGTTAATTTTTGATATTTCTCTGACAATGTTCATTTTTCAATGAATAGTGAAAAATATTGCATTTTACATCAAAACTGTTTTTTCATATAATTTAATTATATGGTTGTATTATATTTTTAATTTGTTTTAAAGTGTAATTGTAATATATTTTTACCATTTAATCCAATGATGGTCATTGGGATTAATTTCACTTTGGAATTGGGCATAAACAAGTGCCAAACTTTTCATGAATATTGTTTCTAAAAAACCCGCTATTTGTTTTGACTATGGGAAGTTTTTTTAAAAATTAATTATTGAAATATATGTGTTTGTAATTTGGTAAAATGGATTACATATTTGGAATCAGAAGGTCCAAATTATGTAATTAATACTCTTTTGTTTTTGGACATTATGAATAGTAACGATGACAATTATCTTTAATTATCTTGATTAATGAGTAATTGGGTAGTTAAAGATAATAATATAATATCATAATAATACAAAATGACCACAAAATGTGTCCTAAGGATACTGGTTGTCTCATGGCCGACCATGGGATGCCTTGTGCCAGACATGGGGGGCCCGTGGAATCACTTTTGTGAGAAGGTGTCTTTTTATCTATTTATTTTTAAAGAATGTTAAATGTAACAAAGAATGTATCACCTAAGTAAAATATTTTTTATTTTTCCGAAATAAATTTTATTTTGGACTATAAATATTAATTGGAACGATAAAAATATTTTATACATCCTAGTATTTTTTTATAATTTTTAGACCTTAAATAAATTAAATTGTTTATGACATCATAATGATGCAGCGATGACCTCATTATTTAACGATTTAAAAAAAATGGAAATATAATGTAAAATATAATACCTACACATGTCCAAAACCTATTTGATGGGTGGAGTTAGAACCCTTGTCACCTTATCCTCGAAACAGATCAATGTGGGACCTTTAAAATCTGAAACTCATTCTAAAATAAAGTAACATTTATTTACTTTCCAAGAGTGCCCCTCCCCTCCTCTTATAAAAGGACCCCACCACTACCTCCTTACCCACACATCCAAAGCCTTTGGCTTGGCCAACACCTGGCCATTTTGCCTCTAAACATCCCTATATAACTCCTTGAAGCCTCACTATGGGCAGAAGTCTTCCCATGGAAGCCTTTGAGCTCAAACCAATGGGAGTTGTCCGATTTTAAGGTAATGTCTTCACTTCTGTCCTTTTGTATTATTTTGCTTCTCCAACCACCTAAACTCTTTTTATTAATTTCTTTGGTCACAAATACAGTATCTTCTATATACTATGATGTTTTTATAAGAAGTATTCTAGTTACACTTACACACACCTTCATCTAATGGTTAAGGAACATACTGATTCTGTGGTTGGTGATTTTCTGCCTCACAAAACGATGATTGTTCAATATTCTTTTAACACATTTAAAGGTGGAAATTATGATGTCACATAATTTTATATATGATATAAATGGTATTTATTTTTACTATATGCTTATTAATTTTATATTTAAACCATACCTTTATTCTTTTCATGTTGTGTAAATGCGATAATTTAATATGAGGAAGTGTGGACTACCGCCCCCTCAAGTGATGTGACTCGTACATGCAATACATGGAACGTATAAAGAATGAAATTAATGAAAATATGTGACATATATAACATATATATTATACTGTAATTATAATATATATATATATATATCATATATTTTTAATCCCGTTAATATGACAACGAAAAAATGAAAGTAGTGTTCATGCGTATGTACGGCCTACCGTCTCCATGAACGGTGCTTTTCATTTTTTATCTCCAAATAATATGTAATAGTATAAAATGAATATATACTGGATATATATGATATTTAAAACATCAATACTATTCTGGATTTGATGTTCCTATAACTACATGGAAAATTATTTTCCAACAAGTTCAATTTTTGACTCACGTACCAAACATCGACAAAAATGTCTGATATGAACTCATATTATTAACCAATTATTATAACATCAAAATATGTGATATGAAATGAATAATAATCTTTATAGGAGGTCATTATGAAATTATAATTTGACCATAGTTTATTATTCAGGAATATAAAGAGACGAACAAGACAAGTTGGACTTGACGTAAGGGATCCTACTCCACTCTTTCTTTTTAAGTACACTCTTTTATGTCATTCCTTTTAAGCTCATACTTCTTGTGATTGGGATGTTATTTTATATTAATCATAATGTAATTTTTAGGTACATATGATGATAGACCATATTCCCTCTCATCAATCCATTTGGGATGTTTTGAGTGGCGCCGTTAGGCTGCCGAATTTTCGTATGAGATCTAACCTCTCTCTTTCTTTTCAAGTACAATTTTTTTGTAACTTATTTTAAGCACCTATATGTTATGTTGGGGGATGTTATTTTATATTCCTCTTTCTGTAAACATTATGTTTATGTGATTAGAGACCCTATTTCCTATCATCAATCCGTTTTGGATGATTTAAGTGGCGCCATTAGGCTGCTGAGTTTTTGTAAGAGATTTTTCATCTCACTTTTATTCCCATGAAATTTATTCTACATTTCCCACAATTTCCTTTGAGTGATTTATGTACTACAGATTATTACACACCATTTTTAATATAATTCCATTTATGGGTATTTATATATTCATTGTATGACACTTCTTCAATGGGGTGTACTTTTTGAAAGTAACCCCAGTCGGTAAGGGAACCTTTCACCCTCCTCTTTTTAAAAGACATCATTTGTTATGTCTTTTAATTCACATACTATTATGTTGGGATATGTACTTATATATCCTGATTGATGTAAATTTTATATTCAAGTCATTATATTCCCTTTTTATCTCTCATCAACTCATTTTATGAATTTTTGAAGTGACGCCGTTAGGCTGTCGAATTTTACCAAGGGAACTTTTTAACCCAATTTCGATTTCTTTGGGTTCAACATGTAGTTATTGAATATGTCATCCTTTGAATATGTGTGATTGACATTTTATTGTTTTACACTTAATATCCAATTTTATTGGGTTTATTTATATTTGTCACACATAATTTTGAGATTGATTTATCCTTAATTTAAGGATACCTTCTTTATAAGGGATTTCATCACATTTTACATACCCATTGAGACTTCATTGTTGTTATGAACCAATTCACTCTTATACAGTGTATATACTGTCCATTGGAATATTATATCATTAATCCATTTATTCTCATGATATTATAATGTTCTAATTAAATGTTATTCCTCAATTATTGTATTCAAGTGTCTCTAATTTGTGTAAAAACCCATTAACCAAAATATCACTTTAAATGTTTTAATTATTTTCTCTTATTAATATCCATGTTTTCAAAATGGTTTTAAGGATTTATTTATATGGATATTAATGGTTTAAAATGTTAAAAGCTTCAAGGTGGTATGGGACACTTTGATTCAAAAATCACTTTATTAAATGTTTTAAATGGTTTTGAAAATGGGTTTTTTAATGGATTCATTATTTCAAAATCATAAAATGTAATATCGTGATTGAAATGTGGAAATGTTATATTTCCTTTATTCATGTTTTATGTGATACATATATGTTATGGTTCTTGGGCATTGTTATGAAAATGGGTGGTTCCGTGATAAACTTAGGGTGGGTGAGCCCGATATAGCTCTCCAATGCATTGGGTAACACGAAGGGGTTAAACGTTAAGGTTTCTTATAAGAGATTTAGGGAATATACTGTGGTGGGTATTCCAAACGTAACCAATAGGGTTACTCCCTACGTAAGAATTTTATGAATTCCTCAAGTTACCGTTATGTCTTTATGATTTCTATGATTTATTCATGATTTTATGAGGTATGTTAGAGTGCCTATGTTTTATGGGTAAAGTGTGATTTCATTCTCATGTATATATGAAGTCATGATTCCATTCAATTTTTTTTATAACTTTTACTGAGCTTTTTATGCTCATCCCAAATTTTTGAAATTTGTTTCACAGGTCAAGGGAAAGGTACCTGATGTGATGATAGTGTCAAGGATGTGTCAAGAAAGAATCAATGTTTTATTTTAAATATGTTTCCGTTGATGGGAAGAATTAATACTGTCTTTTATGTAACCACATTGTTTAAATGTGGAATGTAATTCAAGTTTCATGATCTAATTCTCTAAAACTCTAAACCTGAAACGATCCTCAATGTGTCATCTTGTAATAACTCAATATTAAGTAATGTTTAATGCTAGGGCCATATAACTGATGTTTGATGATCATTATAGTATATTATTATCATTAAAAAATATAATGACATTCATAAATTTATGTATTAAAATTATTTGGATTCCATATGATAATTGGGAAGAAGGATACTCTAGGTGACCCTCAATTTATTCCGTAATAATGAAAAATTCAATAAAGGAATTATCCACTTGACTTTTAAAGGTTGTTTATTTTTTTAAAAAAAATTAGGGTAATAGAACTGACAATATTTATACATGGACATGGTTTTAATTGCATGAGACCAATTATAATATTTAATAGAATGAATCAATGAGTATATAGGCTAGTGTAACTGGTATTCAACATTTGTGATTTGTTATATCATGATAAAAGAATTATAATAAGAGGTAAATATTTACAAGAGGATTTACATTGTTGTAACATATTTTTTTCACCACGGATAACCATGGAATCTAGTGGGATTTACCTATTTATAGCAATATTTCCTAATAGAGGTCTTTAAAACATGTTTATCTATAGTCTCAGCTAAATTTATGAATGGAAGTTAAAAAGTTGAATTAAATAATTTCTTTTTCATTTATTGTTGAAAAAAAAATTCATCAAATTTTATTTTTAATGATATATTATTTAAATAATACAAATATGTATCTTTCTGTGAATTTTTATAATATAATATTTATTATATTTATCAATGAATAATGTTGTGTTATTTATTGATTAATATAAAATTAATTTATCAAGTATATGTATATGTCGGTGAAGGAATAAAAATAGAGTCTAATTTTCAACTTCAGAATTGTGTCATTGATATTTATTTATATTTTTTATTCATTAAATAGTTTAAGAGTTTAATAATAAAATTTAATTATTATTATATGTGATGAGGTAAAAAATGTATTACTGAATTGAAAAAGGAATTGTGTGAAATTTTACATATCCTATCCTTCCCTAACAACAATATAATAAAATATCATTCTAAAAAAACATTTGGTGTGGAAAATGTGTTGAGTAACAATCTATGAAAGCCTATATATATGTAAAGTTCCCTCTTCCATTACCCACTCAGGATAAGGACCTATCATCAATAATACCTCCTCCATCATGAAGAATTATTCTATAATAAACCATGAACACCTCAAAAATAGGTATTAGTAATGACAACACAAGATGATTTGATGAGATTATTTAGGGATTGTGGTGAACATGTCGAGAACATCTATTGGGATTAGACACTATGAAAACTCAACAAAATGATGTAATTGAATTATATACTTACAAATATCCTAAAAAAGTAAAATTAGAAGTTCATATAATTATATATAAAACTAATAAATATATTATAAATTATATTTTCAGAACATGCATAGATGGTTACATCTTTTTAATCTAGTCATGTAAAATACTATATTTATTATACCCGATGTTTTGATAACGTGAAGAAACAATTAATCATTATTTATGAATAAATTTCTTGTTCATCACACAATCAAAAAAAGTTTCTAATATGCCCAATACATAAAAAGCTTCAGATCCCTAACTATCATAATATAATTTTTCACTCCATTAATCTTTTTCAGATAACATATGTACATCATGAAATTATGAAAAAATGATAAATCACAGGTGATAGTAATTATATTTTTTTCATAAATATGTGATCATCTAAACCCAAATAGAAATATATCCCCAATATGATTTGTGATGCTCAATTATGAATCCCAATTTGATGTTCTCACAATTAAAAATAGAATGGGAAAATATTTCATCATCATTTTCAGTTTCTACCATTTAACCATAACTGTTTTTAAAACCAAGAACCAAGATTGATAATATCCAATCTACCTCTTCATTTTATCCCACCAATAATAAACCATAAGATCCATATAAATTTATCCAAAATCCATTTTTGAAAGAGAATAAGAAGATATTGGAATTATCCAATAACATATTATTTAATTATAGTATCTATGGGACACCAAACTAAAATTATGTAATCATTCTGTAATAGTTTTTTAATACTAGATTTGAAACCCTCTACTAATGAAAATTTCAGAGTGGTTTTTTGATAAACCACTACAATATTAATTTATATATTAGAGAAAGTGAATAAATTATTTCACCATCAATAAAATATTAATTTTAATCTAGTTGTATATATATTATTTAACACCGATCATGTCAAATATCAAGAAAATAAATATAATTTATTTAGAAAATATTTATGTAATAATTAATCATCAAAAATTTAATAGAATTCTATGATATGTAGAAGATAACCCCATAACATTAATTCACAATAAATTTTGATATGGGTTATAGTTGGGGTTCTATTACCTCTAAAATAGAAGAATAATATGAGTTCTACAAAATTTTACCATAAGTTGACCTTCGACAATATTTATTCTCTATAAGAAAATCAAAAAAAAATCAATGAATATATTGTTTTTGGTAAACTCAAATTTTGGAACATTCTATTGAATTTCGACATTATTTAACAAACTATTATTATAATTATTGGGTATCTATGATTATATTCCAATGTTTTTCATTCCCTTTTACATTATTTTGTTGTAATAATAGTTGTATTACATCATTTGGTGATTTTTTGGTATTTATTTGTTTATATGTACGTGAATTTATGTATTCATATTTATATGTGTAATATATTTACATATAGCTTCTAATATGTATATTTAAATTTTTTTAATATCCATATTTATTCCAATTTTTTATATATGTGTATATTTATAAATATTTATATTCATTTATATATGTATTAATATTTATATATATTTTATATCTAATTTTTAAATTCATATATTTTCTATCTTCGTATTCATAAATATTTATTTACTATATAATATTAAATATTTATTTATCAAATTTTTTAAATTTTTTTATTAATTAATATATATTTATATTTTAATAGTTATTATTTATTGTTTATTATGTAAACAGCCATGTGTAACTTGTTGTTGGTAAACAAAAAAAAATATGTTTTAGGAAAAATGACAAGAAGGGGCTAAGCAAAGGGTTTATCCCATTAATAAAAATATAAAATCGCAAAAAATATTTTTTCTGGAAAAAAAGTAAAATTAAAATTTATAATGATAGGGATCATATTCATGAAATTACGAGTCTCCACTCAAAGATGTAAAATTGTTGTAGTGATATACTATTTTAGTTATCAAGGGTGTTTTCTATGTACTCGTTGTGGGATTAATATTAGAATTATCAAACCTAGGTATTCCTAACATCACAAGAGTTTTTGACGGACCACTATCCTTATGACTCCTTTGGAGCACTTTTTATTAATAAGTAGTTATTATCTAATGTAAACAATCATCATCATTGTGCACAAATTTTTCTCCCCATTTCAATGTTATTCTAGAACTGTTATTAAACTCTCTGACATCCCGATGGGAAACCACATCCTATTGATCAAAATCAAAATTGGTGTTAACCAAAATAAGTAAAAGAATAGTAAGACCATAATTAACATCAATAGGATGGACAAATTCAATCTATGTAGAAAGAAACAAAATATGGGAACCATCTGCAGATGAAATCTTACTAGTTACATATTTGATACAAACACCATTCAAGATAGTAACAGGTAAAATATTCTTGTTATCACTAGTAGTGATATGAATGGTACATGTTATTTTACACTATCCTACATAATAGATTATAATGTATATTTGTTTCATATATATTATTCTTTCATGGATTTGAATTTCATGATCCTATAATATCACTTCATTATATAGAACAACCCACCATGGAATTTAATAATGAGAAAGAGGATCATCCCTTCAAAGCATCCACTACATTCAAAATGAATTCATGGATAAGTTTCGGCCAATATAAATTATCAATCAAATCAAATGATTTAGATTAATATTTATTCCAATTATTATCAGTCTCAAAATTAATAAACCATTTGTCTTTATTGGTCAGTTATCTATTAAAAGTAGATGAATCATGTCCACCAATGAGGTAGACCGATCAATTTAGAGACTTCAATCATTAATTATTTTAATATCCAATGACATAAAAAATAGATCAAAATTAAGGAATGTCTTTATAATCAAAATTAATATTATGATTTTAATTATTAATTGATAAAAATACTTTAACAAGTACAATATATCTAATTTATACATCAAATATAGATTTTTTAATGTTTCCAAATCAACCATGTTAAATTTTAAAAAAAATTCTGATTAACACTCTAATTAATAGATAAATAGAAAAATATAGTTTTTTGGTTTCTATAAATATAATTAAAACAACCAATATAAAACCAAATATACTCAATCTATGTTAATACCTCATATGGAATAGGGCTTGAATTCCAATTTAGGAATCAAAATGCACCAGGAATCAAATTACTTATGTCAAATCTATAATCATTCTTCTTAGAATCTGTGTTTTGAATGAGGTTTTGGTTGAATCCACACCGCATTGGATAACATTTATAGTTTGAAAAAACACATATAATTGATAATTTAATATGTAAACACTCCATTTTCCCTTGTTATCACATTTAGTGGATCGAAATGTTATATGATAAAGTGGAAATACATATAAAATATCTCTAAGCCGAAATATTTCTTCTTAATCACTCCATTATTTCCCCTTTCCTGAATATCACCCCTGAATCCTCTTAATTGAAGGATGCGAACATTAGTTGTGAGTTAGAATACTTACCTTCATCCATATTAATGAATATCTCCACTCTAGAATAATGTACAATAAAACAGTATCAGATTTGATGAGAATCTTTGAAGAAGAGATTATCATTTCTACTTCACCCGAAGAGATCATGGGAACCTATTGATCACTATTAATCATTGATCCCACAAAATCATTTTTATATTGATTGAGAAGTGGACACTACTCGCATGATATGATGTCAACTCCTATGAAGTGTGGTAGAGCCATGGAATAAGTGATCCCAAGGATAAATCTTTATCATTGTACAAAATCTATCAAGACCCCCTCTTATTTCATTATTCGATCATTATATATCAATAATTTTTATTATTTATATTTAAATACTATTTATTAATTTAAGAATTTATTATTAATTATTTAATATCTATAATATATTATTTAATTATAATTTATGACTTTTGATTCAATTTTTATTTATAATTTATTTTTTATTTAATTTTTATTTATTTGTTACTTATAATTTATAATAATAATTATTAATATATAAATATATGATACTAAATAATTATTTATTATTTGTTTTTATTTATATCATTCTCATTTATTTTTCATATCAAATATTTCTTATGTAATATTTATTTATTAGTTATTTATTGTTTTTTTTCATATTTTCTATTTATTATTAATTTATTTTTATGAAATAACTATTATTTATTTTTTAATAAAAAAAATTAAGTAATTATGTTATAACGAGGTTTTTCCTTTGTGGAACAAATCATCCCTTTTCGGTTGTGCATATGTAAGTGGAGGAAAAAGAGGGTTAGACGCGGTGTAACCTAGGTCCATGTTGTGTAATTAGTGTTACATGCCATATAATCATGATACATGCCATGTAGTGGGTTGTCAAGGAACCATACAAATCATGCACTACACAGTGAATAGTTACAGGTACACACCATGTAATTTACATTTTATGTGTTAAATTAGGCAGTAGATTCTTTTTTCTTATATAGACACAAATGCACCCATTCGTTTGATAAACCACGTGCCCTGGCGATATAAGGATAGGGTGGCCTCCCATTTAATCGTCTTGAATCTGATTCGAACACTATCAAATGCATTGGATTCCCCTTGGTGGGGTTCTAGTTTTAGTTATATTATTCTTACAGATTGCTTCTCTCGGCCCAGTTATCAATCCATGAGAGTATATTCTTCTTTTTTCAATCTAATATATTCTAGATCGAATTAGAGTTTGATGCCGAATGAGGAGAGTCATACGAGAATGACGTAAGTGGTCTCATGGCTTTCTCTAATTATCATAATTTTTATAAATGTCAGAGTGTCGCATGGCCCTTTGTGGGTGTCACCATGATTTATAATTGAACATTATTGTTGCATATTGTTGTTTATGTAATTCAATATTTTTTCTTAATCATGTATATGGTTGTTTACCCTAAATTTATGGCTACCCCAATTGTGTGTTTTCCCTTGAATGACCATTTATCTTCGTTTGGCCTATGATTCCTATGAGGCAAGAAAAATTCTCCATTCATGGGTTGTTTAAAATGATATTGTTTGAATAATTTACTTGACCACATGAAACAATTAATGTGTAAGAGTTATGATAGTTTAAATTAAATTATAGCCTTGATATATGATACGTTCAATGTGAGTTATAATTTTTAAGGTCATTAAATTATTTAACCAACAAGTGTTTCATATTTTATGAAATATCATACATGAGTTGTTAATTTTGATTAATCAATGTAATAGATTAATTTACATGTCTAGTATATTGTGAGAATTGATCCCTTGTGAGTATTTGAATGGCCAAGCCTTATGAGGATGGTCTTTTATTGGTTATAATGTGTTCTTTTGGTTTTGACATTTTCATGACTAATGAAATGTTAATTGAACTTATTATAAAAAAATGGAAATATCAATCGGTTAACCATTGATAAATATTAGAATTTCATGGATGGGTTCATGTGGATATTGTACCTTATTCATTGGGTGAAACATGGATTCATTGAGGTATTCCAGGGATAGACTAATAGAGAGGATATTATTTTATTTCTTGACCGAGCCCTAGAAGTAGTGGTAAGGCTCATGGAGAATATGTTTAAAGATAAAATGAGTTATAGAATGTGGTATATAATGCATCAGTTCTATTGTAAATGTTTATAAGTCTTGGGAGGTACTTGGGTTCAATTAAAAGGATTCAAGGATGTCTCAGTTGAAATATAATCTCACCACAACTATAGTGAGACTATGTTCCTAAGGAGATCATATAGACGAGGTCATAGGATGTAGGTATGTTTTCTACAGGAATTATAATTGGACTCCAACATAGGAATGCCAAGGGAAAATTAGGTGTGATTTGAAATTATTATATTGAATGACATGTGATGTTTCTACCATGAGAAAGCACAAGCTTGTATCCAGTCATCACGTTACTTGATTATATAACATTCTGAGTTATCCTCTATTCTTACTTTTTCACAGGGGTTTCCATTCTTAGGCTGGATTGGGATACTCATATTATTAATTTTAATTGAACAATTAATAGATACAAAATTATTGTAAATGGAAACAAGTTCTTTTTGGAAAATTTAATTATGAGTACTTCCTAGCTTATTTCTTTCACTATTATACACTTCTAGTTATATATATTCACTGATAGATTGGAAATGATCAGTGGTGGTTACATACTATTATTTTTTCTCACACCATTTTTGGGTCATTCATTTTCAACTAAATTCTTTATATTCTTGCTGGTGTCGATAAGGGAAAGACTCCTTCTACAGGTATATGATATGATACATTGGAAAGAAACGCATGAGATAAATGTGAGAATTCTGATACATTTGAGTTCATTTAACTTTTTTTACATTTTCACTTATATTGTGAATTACAACGTTGTATCCTATTTTGGTTGTTTTCCGAGAAAATGTGACAGGAAACATATTCCTTTGTATTCTGTAGAATATGGTTTTTTTATTATTAATATTCCTCTATTTATTTTTTTTGTATGGTATTACTACTTCTTCAATTTTTTAATAATTGTATTCCTTTGTGATATACTCTACCAAGGAGAGAATAGTTTCCACACTATCTCACCTAGGTCCTCACTTATAGTCTTTATCCTCTGGTGTTTGTGAAAAATCCATTGATTCCAAACGTCTAACTATATATGGGGCACCATTGAGTGGCATCTAGATACGAGAGACTAAAAATTGGTATCATTGGAAGTTTCATCTAGTTTGTTTTAATATATGGAGAATTTGGACAAGGATATTAAGGAATGTGGATTTGGTAAAAATTTGTATTCCAGAGTAGCTACCCCACGTACCAGGATAACCAAATTTCCTCGAATTTAATTTTTATTTTTGGGTTTTGATCTAGTATAGTTGATTTTATTTTACCGTTGGGTGGTGAAAATATATTTTCTTGTTATTATTTATAATATTGTGGCTCTATTATGTTGAAACCCAATAAGATCAGGGCATTCCATCTCATCGTCTTCTAGGAAAATGATAAAAATCACATTCCATGCATTCTTTCCATGACATTTAGAGAGAATTATTGATTTATTTCTATTATTATAGATACCATGCTAGATATTAATTATTTTTTGATAGTTATAGTGATTGATATGTATGATATTTTTATTGTTTTATTGGTACGTGTTATTGTTCAAATTAGATGGACACCATGGATTGGCCCTAGAGTTGTGTGGGCCCTTTTGGATCATGATTTGGTGGACCATGTTATCATCTTAAATTAAATTTTTTTATGATATGGTATATATATATGGATTACAACCAATATTTCATTATTATTATGGGAACCCATGGATCATAATTTGGAATACATTTGGTGTACTTTAAAAAAATAGTGTTACTAGGAATGTTTCAGATGATTACTATCTCGAAACCCCAACAACACAGCATGTGGTCCTATGAACACATGCAATGTGATATTCTATTTGAGAAGAAAGAATATTATTATGTAAATGTTGTGTACTATGTGTACATGCCATTTGGTAAATGTCTTTGTGTCCAGCTGTGTGAAGGGGGACACATAATAATGTTTTTTTGTACATTGCACGTCGTGGGTTGTAGGTAAACGCTGGGTAGTGTTACAAAAGCAGAACCCATGTTATTCTAGACATGTAGATGTAAATTTCCAAGATGAAAGACATGAGTACACACAATGTCCTAGTATTACATTCCATGTACCTGGGATGGTTACATACCATGTCCGGTCGATGTACATCCTCGGGTAGGAGCTTGAGGGCACATGCTCTGTATGGGTTTTAAACACTGTGCACTCCTATTTTGGATATCATTGAGGGATTTCTTATCTTGTTTACATCATCCCCTCTTGAAATATGATGATAGTTAAAAAACATGAATAGAGGTTTTTTCTTAACATTTTAGTGTCATTCCTCTACGAAAAACTCAATTGTACACCATGAGAGTGGCAATGGTGATATCCCAGAGTTGATAGACCTTGGGATACTATTGGATTATATAGTCATTCTAGTTGCATAACAAACAATTATATCGAACAACAGTGATGATATGTAATTCAATGAAAAATATATGTGGTTCATTTAATCCATTCAGGAAGCACCCCACCTTTCCACATCAATGCTAGAGATGAATCTAGTGTTCATGTAGAAACATCTACCCACATTTTTCGGTGATGTTAGACCACATGGTGAATAGTAATGGCTGGAGGCCATGTTATAGATCTATGATCATCTGGAGATTCCTCTTGAGTGGAGGGTCGTGCTTGATACCTATATGTTGCATGATTTCCCAGATATATGGTGGCAAGTTATCACTCATATGGAACATAATCAGGAAAAGTCATTAGATGATTTTCAGATATTTTTCTATGATTACTTCTATCCCGAGATGTTGAGGGACATCAAATCCTGGGAGTCTATGAATCTAGGGTAGATAATGAATTTAGTTATAATCTATTCTTCTTTTTTTACTATGATAAAATGATTCACACCTATTAAAATGTTTGATAATGTGGCGAAGGCTAGGATATTCGAGAATGGCCACAGGTAGGACATATGATCGATGATAGATGTCTTCCAGTTCACTAGTGTACCTCTTATAGTGAATTATGCTATGATTACTAATAATAATCTAATATAATCTTGACAGGTGATCTAGGGTGGTTTTTCACCATGATTGGACACTGTCTCGACCAGTAGTAAAAATCACTGTTTGTAGATTACTCATGGTGGTTGTAGCAATATGAATGTATCTTTAGGTAGCCTAGTGAGGTGGTAACAGTGTGGTATGCTGAGGCATAGCATGTTTTTGAGTCTACATGAACTAATTGAGTATGGATTATATGGAATGATGAACCATCATCAGCACTTCTACTGGATGTTTCCAGTAGTGGATAATGAGAGAGGAACTTCTCTGACTCCGCATTAATGATAAGGGCAATTAGGTTCTCACATATTAGAGAACTATAATTCATCAGGTCGTTTAGGCCAAGGTGGGGGTCATTTCTGTGGTAGACATACACCAGGATCTCTATAACAACATGGTGGATCCACAAAAGGAATCCAAGAAGTTTCATAGGGCCACAATATATGTTAGACTTATCTAGTGTAAAAGACTCCACAATATAAGGATCCTGAAATCTCTACTATAAAATTTAATAATATAGTCTCTTATGTTTTAGCTTCTATAAATTTTGATACTGGGGATCCACATTATTTCATATTGGTGCCCATTTTTTAGAAACATGGGAACATTGTTGTTTACTTATGATGACGATATTATTGTAGAAACCGCATAAGATATTATAACAGTATGTGTGTGTCAGTGTAAGGAGTTCCCCTAGAGGTAGGTAGATGCCACTTCATATGGGATCTCTATGTCAAAGAGAAAACATTATTTGATTTCATTCATGGAATGGAATGTTTGGCCTCCATTAAAACTTTCTTTCAATTACTATCTCCATTGGGTTGTTTTTACATCAAAAGAGGGAAAATATTTTCATCCCAAAGGTGAATGGGAGATACTGGAAAGCTGAGATGGACCAATGAATCATTGGTTGTATGGAATGACTTCCCAGATTGTGAACTTATATCTGGGTGACCAATGAACATATCAGGCAGATTTCCCTCATATATATTATCATTTTAGGTATGCCATCATAGATGACTTTTTAGGTTTACCAACAATGAGAGAGGTATATTTCTCTATAAATCTAGTTCCTTTGGCTGCATCAGTATCCATACAACAAACTAGTATGGTATGATGATGTTTTAAGAGCTAAAGGGGAATCTAGAGGATCTATGGGAAAATGGATTTATATAATCAATTACTTCTCGTTGGAGTTTTCTGGTCCATTTTGTGAAAAAGGAAGAAGGTACCCTCAGGAAATGTGTGGATTATAAGAAACTGAACCAGTTGGTGGTTGAGAACCAGTATTCTCTACAGTGAATATATGTTCATTCTGATCAACTCTGAGGAACTTGTGTAGTATATATGATCGATCTGAGATCCAATTAACATCATTTTTGTGTTATATCATTAAAAATGCCTCAAAAATCCTTTCATTGTAGGTGTGGATTGTATGAGTATATCGTTCTGTTGTTTGGTCTCATTAATGCGACAATGGTTTTCATGGAACCAATGAACAATGTACTCCATTCTTTTCTTGACTCATTCATTATGGGATTCATAAATGATATCTTGTTACGAGGTGTTTCACCTATTAGTATGTGAAGGAAAAATAGTAACGACTCACTCAAATTTTACAATAGTTTCAAATCTAAAGTTGAAAGGGGATGACGTCATGATAGATTTCAGGACAAGTTTATAGATGTTTACTAGAGGTAATTATGTTTTGGGGGTTGTAATTTATAGGATAACTAATGGCCTTCATGGCTCGTCAAATCCTCAAGTAAGGGTGATATAGTAGCACATTAGTTTATAGGACAAATCCTAGGAGTGCGAGGACAACGTATGTACTTAGTGGTTGAATCAATTTTTCGAAAAGTTTTATCCACCCTTGGATGGTTAATTCACCAATGAATTTCTTTAAGGGGGGATATTTGTAAAAAATAGGTTCTTAAATGGATGAAAAACTTCATAATTTTTAGGTTTTTCTTATGTATGTACAGGGAAAATTGTGTTACAAGTTTTTTAACCCAGGTATAAATAATGTAATTAGGGTTACACACCATTTAATCCTACTAAACACCATCTAGTGGTCTAGCTAGGAACGGTACCAAAAAAGGCACTACACGCCTTATAGTATCAAGTACAAGATGTGTTTTTGTGTGTGCTAAATTAGGAAGTAGTATTAATTTTCATTGACAGATAGAAAATCACTATTTCATTAAACGAATATCTCACCTGGGTGATCCAATATTCCAGTGGAATCCTGTTTCATTCTCTTCTCTCTGATTTGAACACCGTCGGAAGCGTTGGATTTCGATCAGTGATCTCTCAATTTCTCTAGAGATGTTACTCATGATTTCTTCTCATAGCCTAGTAATCAAACCATTATCAATTATTCTCTTTTGGTAGATCTAATATTTTATAGCTAAAATTATAGGCTAACACTATATGAGGATAGTTTTAATATCATGAGGTATGTGGTCTCAAACATTTCAGTAATTTTCAACAAGATTTTATATGTCAGAGTGTCACACACCAAATTTTGGGGTGTCACCTAGATTTAGAATTGAACTATATTTTTTCATATTGGTGTTTAGGTAATTTATTAAGGGTTCATAATCATTTATTACATTTATTACCTTGAATTTAGGTCCACCACATGGGTTAATTTTTCCTTAAATGATTATTTTTGGATGTTCGACCTTGGATGCCTATGAGAAAATTCTTGTCCTCTTTTCTTGGGTTGTTTAAAATGATGTTGGTCAATAAGTGACTATACCACATGATATCATTTATGGATAAGGATTGTGATAGATTAAATTACATGATAGGATTGATATATGATATGTGCACATGTGAGTTGTTATTGTTAAGGATATGTAATATTTAAATTTACATGTGTTTATTTTTACGTGAATTTTCACATGTGAGTTGTTAATTATTAATAATACATGTAATGGTTTAATTTACATTTCATGATTATTGTGAGAATTGAGCATGAATGACTATATGATTGGCCAAGCCTTATGAGGTTGGTCCTCACAGGATTTTATTGGATACATTTCATTTTGGCATTTTTGTGCCTAATGAAATGGTAATTGAACATATTATGAATAAAAGGTAAATAGAAATGGGTAAACCATGAATTTAGAAACAAATACCAAGGACGGGTTCATGTTACCATTGCACCATATACATTGGGTGAACCATTTATTCATTGATGGATTCCAAGTACAGAATAAAATAGGGTTTATTAGGATAAGTTTTGACTGCGTTAAGGATGTAGTGGTTGGTCTCATCGTGACTATTTTAAAGGTAAAAAGAGCCAAGGAATGAGGGATACCATGGATAGGTTCTATTTGAAATGATTATATGTATGGGAGATACTTGGGTTTAATTTATAGGATATATGGATTCAACAATTGACATAAAAACTCACCACTAATAGTTTGATACTGGGATCCTAAGAGGATTGTATGAATGAGCTCGTTGGATGAAGGTGGGTTTAAACAAAGAGTAATACATGAATTCCAAATTAGGAATGTTAATGGAAAACTCAACTTGTAATTTTAATAATTAAATGGAATGAATTATTAATCCTTTACCAAGGCAAAGAAAAATCATAGATTTAGTTATCATGTTACACGTCTAGATAACCTTATGTGGTAACTGTTGTGATTACTTTTACATGGGGGTTTCCATTCTAAAGTAGGATCCCGAGACATATATAATTCAATTTAACTAATGTTTAAATTAATCTGAAAGGATTGTAAATTGAAACTAGTTCTTGTAAGACTATTTACTTATAAGTACATCCTAGAAAACTGCTTTCATTATTATACATTTCTTGTTATATATATTAAATTAATGATCGGAAAATATATATGGTTGTTTCCTACTAGAATTTATTCCAGGTTATGGAAATTTTAATGGGCCCAAATAGATTATATTTTTGTAGGTGTCGATACGGGAATGTGACCTTCTACAAGCACGTGATATAATGCATTAGAGAACGAATGAATGCGACCATGTTTAGGGTTAAAATGATTTTGAGTTCTCCTATATTTTTTTGTAAATTTTCACATATAACATGTATTAATACAATGTATAATTTTGTTGTTGTTTTCTAATATGTTTACATATTTCAAAAACCGAACATTTTATATTTAATTGAACGTTTTTAAATTAAAGAACTGTAGTTTTAAGTAAATCCCCTTATATATTTACAAAATGCATGTTTCATTTAATCTTGGTGTAAAACCGTTATATTGACTATATATAATCGGTTATACACATAAAATATATATGTATATCGATTCATACATAAACATATCTATGTATCTATTTAGTAAATAAACCATTTAAATTTTATATCAAGAATTAAAATTTAGGGACTTTTGTTAATTAATGTGCTTAATATATATATGTCATTATATGTGTCATTGGATTTTTTGTGTATGCCCCTTATATAAACCTTTTATTATTGGATATACAAATATATATATATATATTTATGTAAAATTATATTTGGATCATAAATCTAATTTATATTTTCCCCTGATATTTGTGGAAGAATGGAAAATGTGGTTTTTGAAATATTAATGGTTTTTATAGAATCATTTATATACAACCTTGTGTATAAATGGTTATATGCAACAATAAACCTAATCGTTAAGTAATTGTGGAGAACTCAAGAGTATAAATTTTTGGTTTTCTAATCAAATATACATATTTATGAATCACATTATTTCATAAATAATAAATGGTATTATTTATGGTTGAATTTAAGGAATTTAACTTCTAACACTGTGTATTCCATTGTGAAATGTTAAACATAAGCATAACAGTAATAAATGTTTGTGAATCTCTGTGTTTAATACCACACATGAAATATTTGGTTTACATTTAAATTAATTATGCATTAAATAAATGTTTTATTTCGAATATGTATTTCATTAATAATATTTTAGAATATTGGGTTGTCATTTTACATAAAAAAACATGAATTTATTTTGTGCATTTGTTCCCATAACATATATTATAAACTGCTAATCATACTTGAAATTTATTACCATAGACATGTTGTTGATTGTATTAATTTAAAACTGTTATACATTAATCAGAGTTTGTATACAAATTCTAAACTCCATTTTCCTTTTATGGAATAATAAATGAAAACTATTCAAAGTGTAATGGAATACATTGAATAATGAGAAATTAAATCATTCAAGGTTTTATGGGATACATTGAATAATAAAAAACCAAGTAATACGTGACACTGAGAATTTTTAGTGAGAAGTAATTTAATATGTAAAAGTGGTATGAGCGCATTGATTTAGGGAAATGAAGAAATAATTTGACTTATTATGTGATAGGTGGGGTGCCCTATAGCTCTTTGATGTATCTGTAAGTCTCATGAGAAAACTAGACATTGAAATGTTTGAGGACTTTCCCAATTATGATTTATGGATTTTCATTGTGGCCTTAATCATTTAAGAAGACCTGGTGGAGGCCTTTACCCATTCTTGCATATGCACTTTCGTCATTTTGACTATAAAATATAATTATCCACAATAATATTCTACTAGTAGAATATTCTTGGTTAATGAACTTATGATTATGAGAATCAGATGAAGTAAAATATTAGGGATTATTAATTATTCATAATTTAATGATTTATCAGCCAATGTATATTTCATAGTATTAAAGGATGAAAATGAATATATTAATTTATTCACAACTCTGATCACATATTACACATATTTATAAAAAAAATATACTTTCCCTTTCACATGTCATGCCCATTAAAATTATAATGAATTTTACTTATTATTATGTAAACCATGTATTTTTTATCATGTTTATAATGAGAACATGTTTCCTTTTAACTATGTTAGTATTTTTTGACATGTGATCTTATAATTCTTAGAAAAAATTTAATTTTATGATATATGTGGGACATCATTCCTAAGGAAACGTTTTATGAACAATTTTAATGGAATGTTTTCAAAAGATTTTAATTGTTATATTATATTATAATAAAACCCCTTACATTGCAATCTTATGCTCAACATACATATCTGATATGTTGTTTTAATGGTTTTATAGATTTTACTCCCACGTTTTGGTGACTTCATAATGATGAAATTTCCATTCAGTTTTGAAGGAATTGTAATAATTGTATCTGATTCTCTAGGGCCAAAACCAAAACGACCTTCTCTTGTGGAACATGTGTGTGTTTTTAAGGTTTTTTTATATATATGTATTTACAAAAAATGTATTATCTCAAAACTACACTGGTTCCACCACTGTCTGGGGCTAGAGCGTGATAGTTGGTATACAAAGGATTGGTTTAGATAACCCTAGAAAATTATGATAATACAAAATACATGATTATGTGTTACTAAGTAAATGATTTCTTAAAAAATTTCTGATGGATGATGAATTAATCCTTCTATCTCTTCCAACGGAAGTATTAGTGACCATAGAGGGAAAATAATTTTTAGAAAACTAGAATTGTTTTGAAAATATTTGTATATAATGAAAAACTCTAAACTGTATATCCAAAAATCCTCGTGTACTTCAACATTTCTGATGATCATGTCTCGACTATATTTTTATGATAAACCCTCAAGTATAGTTCTTAAAATGGCAAGGAAAATACATTTAGGGTTTGTTTATGTGTTTTAACCTAGATGATAATATTTTTTCACAGGAGGACATCCAAGTGGGTGAACATGAGGGAGACCTCCATACAACTTACTTATGTCAAATGCCGACCTACAGTATCTGTGGCATGTTATGGACTTTAATGATCATAAGGATGTGCCTACTCATTTGTGTTATCGACGTCTAGTTCATACTAATGTCGCCAAACTTCATACACATTATTCCATTCTCACCCTAATCTTTAGATTTCCACATCTGATTGATCTAAACTGCTCATGCTGCATCTGGATAGAAGATATTGAAGAGTCTGGAACAGCTTTGGGAATCTGTTTGACTATGATTTTGAGAAATAACCATCACCGGTGAAACCGCATAAGTGGAATCATAGAGGATGATAGAAAATTAACACTTTGTGTTTAGAGATAGTGAGTGTGTAGTTAGGTAACATTGTGGGTTTTCTATCATTGTATAACTGAATAATGTTATATGTTTGGAAACCTTAACACGATTTTAAAAATAATTTCTCTATTTTATCATGGTTATTCCTTGCTGAATAAAACGTATCTCTTGAAATTTTTAGAAAGAAAAAATGAGATCACCAACCTATCTCATATCACTTCCTACCTAACTTTTAGAGATTATAATGGTAATGAAATGATCTGAACAATACCATCATTATGAAAACTTATGTCTGACCTGCAAACAACTCCATCGGATGTCAACCTGGGCAATCATCTGCCGTCTATACCAAAGAGAAAATTTAACATATTATTGTATTAAAAATGAACAATTTAAATAATATAATCAATGTGTAATGTTTCCTAATGGGATTTTTATACGTTTCACTTTGGCTGATTACAACTGAGATATAGGTATGTTTCTTGAAGCTTCTTGGGAAGGTGACCACTGAGCAAACTATATGAACCAAATAATATGTTTTTATATTTTAGGGATGCTCCATGACATCCAAATTTTCAGGAATGATATTGTTCGAGTAATTTATAAAGATATAGTCCACTCAAAGATCTCTGATCACCACACCAGAAAATACATCCTCTTGAAACCCTAATGGTTTTTGCATAGGGATGATCCTAGCTACTCTTGGTGCTCTTAGTGTAATTGGGTCAAAGAATTCGAGGGATTTGAAACAAATATATGGATCCACATAGTGGTATTAAGATGATTGACCACAATGGCTGACATTGTGAGGGGATTTGGGAGGTGTTGTGTGTCTTGTTTTTTTATTAGATTGGCTACGAATATTTTATATTTTTGAGGAACAAATTCAATGAAGTGGGGGATATTGTGACTCCCCAAAACTTTTTCACATGTACTATTATTATTATGGTTTTATTCTATTTAATTTTCATGTCATTCAAACAAAACATGCAAAAAAACACGAGGAAATTTATTTAATTAAAACACCATAGTGTTTACATTACAACAAGATCATTAAAAACTATACAATCCAAAAATACCTACCAAGAGACCTAATACAACCATTCGGATGCCACCGAATATAAAAAAACTCCTAGATAATATTGTATGTCCTTTGGAATTATCACTACAAAAAAATATATCCATTACTAAAACTAACTTACATAGAAACAATGGGATTATAAGAACCATCATCACTATGTCGTTTTTGAGATGGAACCCTCTCTAATTAATGTTTTTATTAATCCTTGACCTGAGTGTTACCTCTTTAGGTGACTGTTGAGTTTCTAATGGATATATGTGTTGCCGTTGGTCATTATGTTTTTTTAATTTAAAATATCTATGTATAATTTTTTTTCCAAAATATTTATGTTATGTATTAAAATTATAACATTAAACATACAAACTCTTTTTCTGAACCTTAAAACGAAAATTGTATTATTTTATTATCTACAAGTAGTGCGATTTCAAAATGAGTTATGGATTTAAAATACTTATAAAATATTTTAAATGTATTGAAACGTTTTTATAAATGTTTTCATCCATTGATGTATAAAAAATCTATATATAATTAAAATTATGTTTTTTATTTTTATAATACCAGCATATGATTTTATTAATGATGTATTAAAAATTGATTTATCACATTAATATTTAAAACATTAGCAGTTATAAAACTATGAAAAATATTTTTTTTTGGACTTGGTTCTGTCATAATTAGAGGATTCATATTTGGATGAACATATATATGTACATGAAAATAATGTATTATATTTATCAAAAAAAATAAATCTTTACAATGATTAATGATTGGTTTAGTACACCACCTAGCTAAGGGCCAACTCTTAGTAATCCATCAAGGCCATGATGGGCATATCACCCACAACCCTCTAGAAATGGCCTAGGGGCGGTACGCAGGCATGGTGCATGCTAGTTTTAGCGCACGCATGAGGTATAGTTACCCAAAATGGTGCGCAGGGGTGCATGTCCAAGGAACTGAGCATTCTATCATGTGTGGTGGCACATCTATGGGGTTGGGCACAGGAGTGAACCCTTAGAGTACCCGTTACAGGGTGGTATCGAGAGGGGGGGGGGGGGGAGGAGTAATATGAGCATTGGATCAGAGCTCGAGGATTATAATGGATCCAAAATGCTTGATCTATTTTGATGTGGGACGACCATTTTTCTTGTGAGAGCTGATTTGGGGCATCCGATCACACCGTTCGCGATTTAATTCATCAGTTCAGTTTCACATTCAATCCCTAGTGGTAGCTGTTTACCTTCTACGTTTTTGTTCACCATCATATCCCATAGTATCTAAGCACTGTCAACCATCTCTTTTTAAAATGCTGCTTTTCTCATAGTCATCTGATAATCTCCCCCTCAGATCACAACAATTCACTCATTTAAAATTCCGCAGATTCTCCACAGATGCAAGATCATCTCACGGTTAGATCCCAGCCTTTCATTAATTTTTTCCGTTTTTCTATTCTATAACTCTCTTCTTCTACCTCTGCATGCACTACACTAGTTTCCTCTTCCTCTCAATCCTCCAGCATAGTATCCAGTTCCTCCTTCGTGATTCCCAATCCTCTCCTCCCCCTCAAATCATGTAAGGGTCCTCTGTTGTTTTTTCATGCTTTGATTATGATTTGTATATCTATATACTTACAGATATATTTACTTGTATATATATATATAAGGTTGAGTATAGGAATGTTGATTCCTTCTAAGATGGGGATTCCTTAATCCTACATGTAGTTCTAAAATCATGATCACAGAAAGTTGGGGTGATGTGTTTTGATTCTCTTTAATTTGGAATATACATTAGCATATATATATATATATATATATATATATGTATACATATTTCATAAATAAAACTTTTTATATTTAATTCCATGTTTTTAAATTAAAGAACCTAATTTTACCTAATTCCCATAATATATTTGAAACTTGTATGTTTCATTTAATATTTTTGTAAAACCATTACATAGACTATGTATGAATAGTTATACACCTATATATATATGTATATCAATGCTTACATAAAAATAAATTTGTATTTGTTTAGAAAAATAAAATATTTAAATTTTATATCAAGAATTAAAATTTAGGGACTCTTCTTAATTAATGTTCTTAATTTATTTATATCATTATAGGTTTCATTGGATTTTTTGTGTATTCCACTTTATATAAATAATGTTTTTTATAATAAATTTATATATAATTATGTAAAAATAGATTTGGATCAAAGATATAATTTAGATTTTCAAATATAGTTGTTAAAGATTGGAAAATGTGGTTTTTTAAATATGAAAGGTTTTTATACAGTCGTCCATATACACATTTGTGTATAAACGATTTAACACAACACTAAACACTAATAATATTGTAATCATGGATAAATCATGAGTATAATTTTTTGGTTTTTTTACTCTTATAAATATATGTGTGAATCACATAATTTCATCAATATTAAATGGTATAAGGTATGGTTGAATTTCACGATTTTCACTTCTAACATAATGTGTTCCCTAGTGTCATGTTCAACATTTTCATACAAATAATAATTTTTTGGGAATCAATGTGTTCAATAACCCATATGAAATATTTGGTTTACCTTTATATTAATTGTGCATCCAATCCATGATGAATTTCAAATATCTATTTCGTTAATATGATTTTAGTATTTAGGGTCATAATTTTAAGTAACAAAACTAGTAAATCTTTAATGCAATATTGTTCATCACATATGCTATAATCTGCTTTTCATATATTCTATTTATTTCAATAGCCACCTATTTGATAGTGTTATTATTAACACTGTTATGCATTATTCACTTGGTATATGTAAATTCTAAACTCAAATGACTTTTTATGAAATATAGAATTTAAATTTGTCAATGTGGTATAGGAAGCATTGAATAATGTGAAATTAAATTATTCAAGGTAGTATGGGACACTTTTAATAATAAGAAACCAAGTATTTTTTGACACTTAGAATGATAAGTGATAATTAATTTATTATGTCAATGTGTTATGATCACATTGATTTTTAGAAATGGGGAATGAATTGGACTTATTAAGTGACAGGTGGGGCCTGAAATATGACCTCAATGTATCAGTAGGTCTAATGAGACAACTAGACGTGGAATTGGTAAGCGAATTTCCCGATTATGATTTATGGATTCTGCATAAGGCCTAAAACATTTTAGATGCCCTGGCCGAGGCGTTTACATAGTCCCACATATACACATTCTTTATTATGATTATAAAATTTAATTAAACAAAATAATATTAGACTTGTAGAATATTCTTGGTTAAATCGCTTATGTTTATGAGAATCTAACGACATTAAAGAATATGTATTATTAACTATACATCACTCAGAGACTTTCTTTCACTGTATGTTTCATATTAGTAATGGAAGAAGTTGATGTTATTATTTTATGCTCAACATTGAAGATATATTTCTCTTAGTTATAAATTTTGTACTTGAACCTTTTCATGGCATACCAATTAAAATTAGAATGAATTTTACTTATTATTTTATAAACCACGTATTCTGTATGAGCATGCTTATAATTGTAACATGTTTCCTTTTAACTCTATTAGTATTATATTAAATGTGCTCTTATAATTCATTGAAAAAATGTTATATTATGATACATGTCATACACCATTCCTAAAGAAAATGTTTTCTTAATAATATTAAGGTAATGTTCTCAAAAGGTTTTAATTGGTATATTATGTTCTTTTAACCCCCTTACTAGGAATTCTTATGCTCACCGATTGTTTTCAATCTTTTTTATTTTACAGGTTTAGTAGACTTGAGTCTCTCTATTTGGTGACTGCTTATTGAATACATTTTTGTTTGCTTATGAAATAATTTTAATAATTGTATTTGATTCTCCAGGACCTAAACCAAAACTATCCCCTATAGTGGAACATATTTGTGTGTTTAAAGATTAAAAAAACAATTTAAACACCATGTTTTATTTCAACTCTGCACTGGCTCTAGGGGCGTCCGGGGCTGGGGCGTGACATGTGGCATGTGTCTCAAAGATGGAAATTAGAAACAAAATTACATTACCAATTTGGTAAAATTGTAATGATATACCCCGTGGAAGATGAAGTGCCCAGATCAGTGTGATCACTGAGAGGGGTAGGGGGTGAATCAGTGATCCTTTAAAACATTTTATTAAATGATTCTTTATCAATTAAACCTCTATGGCTTGTTAAGGCCTCGATCTACTCTTCTTGTATCTCTCAGCCTCTCCTCGAGTAATGCAGTAAATGTAAAGGCACAGGACACAATGATTTACAAGGTTCGACACCAAAGGACTACGTCCTTGCCATGTTGGTTATACACCCCAACATGGTTTATCCCATTATAATCTGCTAGTATTACAATGGTCGATACAGAGTCCCACTGTATCTCTCCTGAGTCCCACAGGAGGGTATTTATACTGCGTCTCACAGTGTCACCAGAGTCCCACTGGCCTGCTCCAGAATCCCACTGAAGACTTCTTCCACCCTGAGTCTCACAGGGGGCTTCTCTTGGCTCCTCGAGTCACACGAGTAGCTCTTCTTCTCTTTATCTTCTTCAAGTATCTTCAGCAGTCTGGGGTAAAGACTGCTGGCCTTGCTCTATACCTCTGATCACATGAGTTGATCCGGTCTTCTCTTCTTCCTCAGGCTTTATCTCCTTCTTCTAAGGATGACCCGACCTCTCTCTTCAAGAATCTTCAACAGCCTCTGAAAAGGTCTGTTGGTCTTTCTCACAGCTTCTGATCACTTCTGTTGATCAGGATCTTCTCAATCACTGAAAACTCAGACAACTGATATCTCTAACTTTAGTCTGGTTTCAGTCTGACTTCACATCAACTTCATGCACTGAGTGCATGGCATCTCTGCATCCTCATGAACTGACTGCATGGCTTCTCAATTTCTTCAAGATCTTCTAGTCTTGGAAAACTCAGATGCACACCACTGATTTAAGCTTTATTCACGTGTGCACATTCATGCATGCATGCATGCACTCCCCTTCTTCTTCTTGGTGTGATAAACCCTCAAAGGGTGTATTCTCCTTTTGGGACACACACACCTTCTCAAATTCTTTCACACTCTTTGTACTTTTTTTTACACACTTAATGTGTGTTCTTATTTAGTGTGAGTATCCTTCTTCTTCTTATTCTTAGTGAGTAAACTTCACTTTTCACACACACTAAGGTTCAGCTTCTTGTTCACTTTTCTTGCACACACTTGGTTGCGGCCTTCTCCAATTCTTAAGCACACACAATGTGTAGTCTCGGCCTCCACTTGCACACACCCGAACAACAACCAACTGAAGGCATGCAAGGTGCGGCCTCTTCTCCTCTTATTCAAAGCGCACAAGGTACACTTGGGTGCACACACAGCACCCGTAGGTTCTTCTTCTTTCACATGGCACACAAGCACAAGTGTCTCGGCCTTGGGTTCTTCCTACTTTGCACCCAATGCCCGTAGGGCCTTCTTGCCTTGGCAAATAAACCACCTAAACCCTTACTGCCTTCAAAGGAGGCAGGCAAGGTGCGGCCAACTCCTCTGTCTTCACTGTCACGCAGGTGCACAAGGCACAAGAGCCACACAGGGTACAGGTTCAAGCACCGCGCAAGTAACCTCCTGCCACGCAGGGGTGCGGGCTTCTACCGTGGGCGCGCAAGATGTTGCGGCCACGGGTCTTCCTGGCGCGCAAGGGGAAGGAGCGCAGGGGACCTCTCCCTTTCTTCTTTTGCGCAAGAGGTGCGCGAAAGGATCCTTACAGAGATAATGGGAGCTCCGGGCTTCTACCGCGCAAGTGATGCACGCAGGGATGACTTCACGTTGCACAAAGGCATTGTGGGACCTCTTATGTTTTTCAGCAAGCTTCTCCAATGCCTCAGGCTCTCCTTTTATAGGCAGAGAAATGATTCAAAACATCCGCGTGGTTTAACTTCAAAATCCCGAAGATTTCGGATCTTTAAAAATCATTCAAATATGGTTTCTATCCTCGGTTCACGCGGGCTTCTTCCTACTTTTATTTTTCCTCGACCTTCTTCACATGCATGCACATTAGAACGTGTGTATGGCCTCTCTTTTATAATCCATGCAAAACACGAACACACCGAGGCCTCGGCATTCTCTTTTGCCTCAGCCGAACTCGAAATCCTCTCGTTGTTGCATGCATTCAAATCTTATTGCATGTATAAGTTCAGTGTGGCTAGACGAACCCAATGGAGGTCTTACTTTGATCGGATGTGGCCGGGAACTCAAAAACATCACTCGGGAGGCGCCTGGTTCGAAGGAGGAGTCGCGGGTGGCCTCGGGCAGGCTCATGGTTGAAGACGGACGAGGAGCCATTGGATCAGGCGATCAAATAATCTCGGATGGCCTGGATCAGATCGTGAATGGCACGATTAGATGAGCGGCTTGGATCGCACGTGCGATCAATCATGCGGCTGGGATTCGCTCCGCGGAAAAATTCCACATCCCACATCGAATCGGCCTTCTTGTTTCTCACAGTTTATCAAACTCACGCTGCCATCCATTCCTCAATTGAACTTCTCCCCTCCCGGTGCCGCCCGCACCGGGTTCTCTCTGCGGGCGCGCTCTTGCGCCCACCCCTGCCACTCGGGCCCGCCACTGGCGCCCACTATGCTTCCTCGGGCGTGCTCCTCGCGCTCACGCTACGCAGGGCTTCACACTCCCCTGCGTGGCCCTGTCGCCCTGGGCTTGCCCCACGGGTTCCCCCATGGGCGTGGTGCCTAGTGCCCACATGCCTTGGGGTCGAACCCTCAAGGTTCCCACAGCTGGCATAATTTTTGGCTAAGTCTTGAATAAGACTTTGTCAAAAACAAAGTCCTCCATGAAATCAATCCATTTCAAGAGAGCCACTTCAAGCCTTCTTCCTCGTTTCTTATTCTATATCTCTTCTCTTGTTTTTAAGAATTCCTCCAATTCTATTAAACATTTAATCATTACTTTGGAATGGAATTCCCTACGAGTCTTCTTCAACCGGATCTCCTGAATCAAACATATTTTTCAATGAACTTCATTGATCTAATCAGAGATCAAATTGGAACTTCTTCAGATTCACATGCACTAAGTGTTAGTGCATGGATTTCATTAAACAAATTCATCCACTTAGAACATGTGAATGGATTATCTTCTAACTCCTCATTCATTTTCACTACAATGAATGGTCTTCTAATCAAGTTGTGACTTTGTATCATCTTGATACAAGTTCTTTAAACTTAAAGATCAGCTCAACAATTGTCAGATGTTAACATAGATGAATGTTTCAATCATAAACACTTATGCCACTTAGGAAATCTCTTATGTGACATTCATCTTAACACAATGGCCATCCTCCATTCATCACCAACACCATCATAGCCTCTGTCATTAACATATTGACTCTCCTTGACATCCATTCATTCTTTGACATCTTCTGATCAACAACATACCTTATCGACAACAAATGCAACACAGTGCACTTCAATCTCCCCCTTTGTATTTTTTGTCAATACCACTAGAGCACATATTGTCAATCCAATTAGTAGAACACATATGAATGGTTCAATATGTGTGCCACACATTTCTGGGGCAATATGGCAGCTTTTCTCCCCCTTATTGGCAACCAAATGCAAAGGTGTGGTGTGGTTCCTTTTCAAAATATCACTTCCTCCCTTTGAAAAGTATTTTCTTGAAAAACACTGAGAGAGGGATGATGCCACATGTTCTCTTTAGCAAAGAACCTTTAGTAAATCAACTCTAAGTCTACTTGGGCTAACCCGGTGTAGAAAACAAGAGTGATGTAACCAAGGTACTAAATGCTGTCCAACATTCACTATACATGTGAGATCATGCTTCAAGGGGTTTGAAAATTTTCAGATATAACAATGAATTGCTAAATCCTGCACATACTTCACAAAACTCATTAGAAAGATCAGTGCAAAGATAAATCTTCCCCTTTTAACCATTTTTCATCAACCAATACTCCCCCTTAATTTTCATGATGAATACAATTAAGAAACAAGGGATGAAAGTATGATTGGAATACCTTCACTTTTCTCAAGATGGTATTAAATCTTAGAATACCATCTTCTCCAGATTGGCTCCCCCTCAAGGGGTGCACTCCATTCTGTCCAAACCACTCTCCAGATGAGAATGATCATCATCTTCAATTCCCTGAAATGTTAGCACATGTAAATACAAGTGATTAGGGAATAAGATGGAACCTCCTTGGTTCATCAATGTGAACAACAAGGTTGAGACGATTCTCTCAACCGAGATGTCCCATTTTCACCATTCTTTACACTTGCACATTTTATCTTCAATGATGTTTGTGCTAGTGTGGATCTCAATACATATTCATGTGAAATCTTCTTCTTCCCTTTTGCCTTAGCAATTTCCAGAACTTCATCTTCAGCTCTTGGTAGATCTTTGACAAGTTTCAACTGATTTGTCCATATGACTAGTAAGTCACTTGGATGTGTGGCCTCAGTTCTGGATGTTCTACATGGTTCTTTTGATTCTTTCAAGATACCTTTTTTAGGCAACTTGTTTTCAACCAATCCCTTATGTTTCATCTGGATTGATTGTATGTTTGAGTCCAGTCTGCCTCTATAGAATTTCATGGCTTGTTTACAAAGATCCATGATATTTCCTTTCATTCCACAGTAGAAGCATGTTTTCTTGGTGGTCCTTCTGGATGCATCACCCTTCTTGGATTTAGACTCCAAGGTCTTCTCTTCCTTTTTCATAATCTTCTTGGAAGCATCTTACCTTTTCTTATGCTTGCTTACCAAGGATTCTTTCTGAGCCAGGTTCTGTAATCTTTTCTTCTATTGAGCTCTGGATACAGTTGGAGATTGACATGTATCTCTTTTACCCCTTTTGCACATATCCCAGATGTTATCAAGCAATCCAAATATGTTAGCAGTAAACAGATGTCTCTGGACCTGTGGATGTTGCTTCTTTTCCTCTGGCTTGCTCCCCCTTGGCATGGGCTTCCTTTGTGCATTCACATTGAGAGGATTGTACCAACAAACATTTGCACAATCCCCATACTGGTTACAACACCAACACTGACCCACAAATCTTGACCTCTTCAGTCCTTCTGATTGTTGGGTACTTTTCTTGAATTGTTGTGCTGCTTCAGGAGAGCTTTCTCTCTTCATTGTCTTCATCCATACTTGTTTGGAATTATTCTTCCATCCTGCACTTTTTGTGGAAACATAATTAGAAGCATTAGTACAAGATGAGATGGATGGTACATTCCTTTTAGAAGTTGTTGCCCTTTTATTAGAGGATGTCTTTCTTTTAGAATCATCCTTCTCAATGCATACTTGAGTAGCAACATTTCTACTTTAAGATGACTGGGAGGCTTTGGCTTTGGGTGATTGCTGATTGTTCAATGTCACCTCCAGTTCTAAGCATTTCATATTGAGGGAGTTCTTCTCATCCTCAATAGTTCTTAGCCTTCCTTCCCATTTCTCTTCCAGCTGCTTTATCTGGTCTTCATGCACCTTATTCAATTCAAGAAATGAATTTTCCATCTCCTTCACCCTTTTGAGTTTGTCTTCTAGTTGAGCATCTTTGACAACCATTGAAACTCTGTGCAATTTTTCCAGTGCATGGTAAACATCTTTTATTATTACTTTAAAGAATTATTTATCAGAAAGGATTCTTTGCAATTCTTCAGCAGTGTCTTCATATATTTCATTGCAAATAGAAACAGTTTCATCTTTAGCCTTCACCAGCTTTCTGAGAGTGTTGGTTATGCCAACACTTTTAGCCAACTGATCTTCCATTGTATTGGCTTCTTCTTCTAGCTGTAATTTTTCTTCATGAAGAACAAGGATGCCTATAGCTATACACATTTCCAATTCCTTGGGGACTTTCTTCTGAAGATATTCGATTGCACTTTGAAGATCTTTCATTGTTCCAACTTCATCACAGCTAGGATAGGCTTTCTTCATCTTCTTGTCCTGTTTCTTCTTTCTATTTTTCTGAGTCTTGGCAGATATCTCCATTTTAGGCTGGTCGCTCATTTCCTCAAATCTGCACTTCATAAAGACTCCCTTGGATCTTTTAGAGGTAACCTCCCTCTGATACCAATTGAAGTGCCCGGATCAGTGTGATCACTGAGAGGGGGAGGGGGTGAATCAGTGATCCTTTATAAAATTTTTCTAATTGATTCTTTATCAATTAAACCTATATGGCTTGTTAAGGCCTCGATCCACTCCTCTTGTATCTCTCAGCCTTTCCTCAAGTAATGCAGTAAATGTAAAGGCACAGGACACAAGGATTTACAAGGTTCGGCACCAAAGGCCTACGCCCTTTCCATGTTGGTTATACACCCCAACATGGTTTCCCCCATTATAATCCGTTAGTATTACAAGGGTCGATACGAGTCCCACTGTATCTCTCCTGAGTCCCACAGGAGGGTCTTTATACTGCGTCTCACAGTGTCACCAGAGTCTCACTGGCCTACTCTAGAATCCCACTGAAGACTTCTTCCACCCTGAGTCTCACAGGGGGCTTCTCCTGGCTCCTCGAGTCACACGAGTAGCTCTTCTTCTCTATAGCTTCTTCAAGTATCTTCAGCAGTCTGGGATAATGACTGCTGGCCTTGCTCTATACCTCTGATCACTTGAGTTGATCGGGTCTTCTCGTCTTGCTCAGGCTTTATCTCCTTCTTCTACGGATGACCTAGCCTCTCTCTTCAAGAATCTTCAACAGCCTCTGAAAAGGTCTGTTGGTCTTGCTCACATCTTCTGATCACTTCTGTTGATCAGGATCTTCTCAATCACTGAAAACTCAGACAACTGATATCTATAACTTCAGTCTGGCTTCAGTCTGACTTCACATCAACTTCATGCACTGAGTGCATGGCATCTCTGAATCCTCATGCACTGACTGCATGGATTCACAATTTCTTCAAGATCTTCTGGTCTTGGACAACTCATATGCACACCACTGATTTAATCTTTATTCACGTGTGCATGTGCATGCATGCATGCATGCACTACCCTTCTTCTTCTTGGTGTGATAAACCCTCAAAGGGTGTATTCTCCTTTTGGCACACACACACCATCTCAAATTCTTTCACACTCTTTGTACTTTTTGGTTACACATTAATGTGTGTTCTTATTTAGTGTGAGTATCCTTCCTCTTCTTCTTCTTAGTGTGTACACTTCACTTTGCACACACACTAAGGTTCGGATTCTTGTTCACTTGTCTTGCACACACTTGGTTGGGGCCTTCTCCAATTCTTAAGCACACACAATGTGTAGTCTCGGCCTCCACTTGCACACACACGAACAACAACCAACTGAAGGCATGCAAGGTGCGGCCTCTTCTCCTCTTCTTCAAAGCGCACAAGGTACACTTGGGTGCACACACAACACGCGTATGTTCTTCTTCTTTCACTTGGCACACAAGTACAAGTGTCTCGGCCTTGGGTTCTTCCTACTTTGCACCCAATGCCCGTAGGGCCTTCTTACCTTGGCACATAAACCACCTGAACCCTTACTGCCTTCAAAGGAGGCGCGCATGGTGCGGCCAACTCCTCTGTCTCCACTGTCGCGTAGGTGCACAAGGCACAAGAGCCACACAGGGTAGAGGTTCAAGCACTGCGAAAGTAACCTCCTGCCACGCAGGGGTTCGGTCTTCAACCGTGGGCGCGCAAGATGTTGCGGCCACGGGTCTTCCTGGCGCGCAAGGGGAAGGCACGCAGGGGACCTCTCCCTTTCTTCTTTTGCTCAAGAGGTGCGCGAAAGGATCCTTACAGAGCTAATGGGAGCTCCGAGCTTCTGCCGCGCAAGTGATGCACGCAGGGATGACTTCACGTTGCACAAAGGCTTCGCGGGACCTCTTAAATTTTTCAACAAGCTTCTCCAATGCCTTGGGATCTCCTTTTATAGGCAGAGGAATGCCTCAAAACATCCGCGTGGTTTAACTTCAAAATCACGAAGATTTCGGATCTTTAAGAAACATTCAAATCTGGTTTCTATCCTCGGTTCACGCGGCTTCTTCCTTCTTTTATTTTTCATCGGCCTTCTTCACATGCATGCACATTCGAACATGTGCATGGCCTCTATTTTATAATCCATGCAAAACACGAACACACCGAGACCTCGGCATTCTCTTTTGCCTCGGCCGAACTCGAAATCCTCTCGTTGTTGAATGCATTCAATACTTATTGCATGTATAAGTTCAGTGTGGCAAGACGAACCCAATGGAGGTCTTACGTTGATCGGAGGTGGCCGGGAACTCAAAAACATCACTCGGGAGGCGCCTGGTTCGAAGGAGGAGTTGCGGGTGGCCTCGGGCGAGCTCATGGTTGAAGGCGGACGGGGAGTCGTTGGATCAGGCGATCAAATAATCTCGGACGGCCAGGATCAGATCGCGAATAGCGCGATTAGATGAGCGGCTCGGATCGCACGCACGATCAATCATGAGGCTGGGATTCGCTCCGCAGAAAAATTATGCAGCCCACATCGAATCAGCCTGCTTGTTTCTCGCGGTTTATCAAACTCGCGCTGCCATCCATTCCTCAATTGAACTTCTCCCCTCCTGGCGCCGCCCCGCACCGGGATCTCTCTGCGGGCGCGCTCTTGCGCCCACCCCTGCCACTCGGGCGCGCCACTGGTGCCCACTATGCTTCCTCGGGCGCGCTCCTCGCGCTCACGCTACGCAGGGCATGACACTCCCCTGCGTGGCCCTGCCGCCCTAGGCTTGCCCCACGGGTTCCCCCATGGGCGTGGTGCCTAGTCCCCACATGCCTTGGGGTCGAACCCTCAAGGTGCCCACGGCTGGCCTAATTTTTGGCTAAGTCTTGAATAAGACTTTGTCAAAAACAAAGTCCTCCAGGAAATCAAGCCATATCAAGAGAGACACTTCAAGCCTTCTTCCTCATTTCTTATTCTATATCTCTTCTCTTGTTTTTAAGAATTCCTCCAATTCTATTCAACATTTAATCATTACTTTGGAATGGAATTCCCGACGAGTCTTCTTCAACCGGATCTCCTGAATCAAACATATTTTTCAGTGAACTTCATTGATCTAATAAGAGATCAAATTGGAACTTCTTCAGATTCACATGCACTAAGTGTTAGTGCATGGATTTCATTAAACCACTTCATCCACTTAGAACATGTGAATGGATTATCTTCTAACTCCTCATGCATTTTCACTACAATGCATGGTCTTCTAATCATGTTTTGACTTCGTATCATCTTGATACAAGTTCTTTAAACATAAAGATCAGCTCAACAATCGTTAGATGTTAACATGGATGAATGTTTCAACCATAAACAATTATGCCACTTAGGGAATCTCCTAAGTGACATTCATCTTAACACAATAGCCATCCTCCATTCATCACCAAAACCATCATAGCCTTTGTCATTCACATATTGACTCTCCTTGACATCCATTCATTGTTTGACATCTTCTGATCAACAACATAACTTATTGACAACAAATGAAACACAGTTCACTTCAGAAGAAATACCATAAAATTTATATTTAAAAATACATTAAATTATTTATAATTATCATATAATCCAATAATGGTCTATATACAAACCAAATATATGAAATACAATGTGTAAATAGCTTTTGTCACACTGATAATAGAAGTGAGATGTCAGAACTCTTACAACATGTGTAACCTTAGAATCATGATCCTCATGAAAGAATAAAATAAATTTAAAGATTTTAATATTATTAAATAATTTAAATTAAAGACATAACATGTTATAGTGTAGTATTTAAACCACAGAAAATAATCGGATGGCGAATATGGCATGTATCTCATAGAAATAAAATGTGAGATGAAATTACCGTACCTAATGTCTTGACTTCCATTATAAATGTTCAAACCTCATGTATAAAAAATTTAGTTAATTATGAAATAATGAAATAGATTTATTATTATATAAAATATATTATATTATTTTCTATTAATTTATATTACCCCTGTATTAACAACACAATGTTAATGTTATGTTTTGGGAAATATCCATTTTTCGTCGATGTTTTTTAATTGTTATTCCTAATCATCTTACATCGATCATGATTAACTTTTTTCAAAAAATTAAAACATGATATAAATATAATATAATTGTATAAATAATAATCAATATAGGATATGTGTATTAAATATAATACACTATTCATTGGTAATGTAGACCGAATGTACACATGAATGTTGTTTTTGTTTTATTATCGTACTGAAAGAAAAAATTAAAACCGAAAAAATCAACATATATATATTATAATTAATTTTTAATTAATAATAAATATATATATCAAATAATTTCTCAAAAATAAACATCAATACATTCTAGGTATGTTGTGAAAGAATCACATCTCCTTGAGGAGGGGGTAGTCCACAATTCCACAAATGATATTTTTGTATTTACAATAAAATATAATGTATAAATGTGTGGGATAAAAAAGAATATTGTATTAATATCTTCGAAATTAAAATTGTATATATAATATATTTAATTTTTTTCCATCATAATTCATATTCATGATATGTAGTAAATAGAAAAAAAGAGTGACATCATTTTTTAAGGGGGTATTTTTTTGTACACAACAACGATAAGTTCATTACCCATTGGATTGATATCTTTGAAATAAAAATTGTATATATAATATATTTAATTTGTTTCCATCATAATTCATATTCATGATATGTAGTAAATGGAAAAAAAGAGTGACATCATTTTTTAAGGGGGAATTTTTTTGTACACAACAACGATAAGTTCATTACCCATTAGACCAAAGTGTGTGTAATTGTATGTTTATAAAATAGAATAAAAACATATAAAAATATTTATGATATTTCCTTTATTATATAAATATTAAATTACAATATGTGATTGTATGGATATTGAATCTGATACTAAATAGTAAGAGGAATGATTTTATAACTTATTCCAGTAAATCCTCCTCGTTTGCACCAAAGAGAATCCATTGATGAATTTGTGACAAAGGTGAGAATTCAAGGTTCATGGGAGGTATTTTAAAGATATATTTTTTAAGATCATGTTCAGTTGAATGTGGAATGAGTGGTGCGGTGATGTTGGAGGTTTGAGTTCCCTTTTATTGTGATGGGAAAGGAAAACCATTGTATCTTTGATAAGAAATACGTGTTCACCAAGTATTACGTATTTTAAAATTGAAAAAATGAACCATTACATAACCATAGAGGTTTAGTGGATGTAATATTTCTTAATATTTTGTTTTTTAAATGATTTTAGGTCGTTTTTACTTATTATTACAGTTTTGTCCATTATTATGCTTAATTTTACCTTAATTGATAAAATTAATTTCAATTACATTCACTAATATATTTGGTAATAAAATAATTAAAAACTAATTTAAATTATAAATTACGATGATACCAAATATATAATGATCATTATTGAATTAAAATAATTTCTTATTGTAATTAATTTATATTTCATCCCCCAAATGTGATGACCATGCAGATTTTTATAGTAAAAACGTTCAAATATTTTCAAATTTTTAGTATTAAATTTTGAATTGAAATTTAATCTATTAAAATAAATTAGATTTAATTAGAAATAAATAATATAATGAATCATTAAACTATTTAAAAAATATTATTTTATATTATAAATAAATTAGATGAAAAAAAATGTTTTGAAATAAAAATCATTATTTTTCATTATTCATGAAAAATTAGACCTCACTGAAAAATACCAAAAAAATAACCCTAAAATAAATTTTTTATATTAATAATATATTTTTTTTAGTTGTATAAAATTTATAATTTATCATGAAAATATATTTAAAATAGGTTATCCATTAAAATTATTTCAAACAACTTTTAAAAAAATAAGAGTTTTTATGTGTAAAATTTGTCGTGTTCTCATCTTAAGACTATAAAATCAATAAGTTAAATATAAGAAATATATTTATTGATTTTATAAAATATAAATTTAATTTTTATCAATAAATAATAGTAATAAATTTTACATAGATTTTATTTCAAATTTTCAATATGAAATAGTCTTTTATGAAATCATTACCCTTATTTTCATTTTCTTTCTATATTTATTTCTAAACAATTGTTAACAAAAAACTAAAAATATATATATTCATAAGTTATTTAATTCTATCAATAACCACCAACATAAGTAATATATTATTTCTTATTATATTGAATAATAAATATTTAATATTATATTATCGTTCCGTAAAACTCGGTCTTGTGTGTTATGCAAGCCATCATGGACAATCAAACTTGCATGTAATATAAGATAAACACGATATTCCATTTAGAGATAGATATAAATTGTGATTCATATAATTAATTATTAAATTTTAGTTGAATAAATAATATTCAAAACATAGTAATTCAATATAAAAATAACTATTTTCAATGTTTTGTGAAAAAAATTACGAAAATATTATATTAATTATATGAAAACATATTTCACAAAATCTCTTGGTGTTATAGGTAATGTATTTATTGGGTAACGACCATGTATATGGTTTAAATCACTTCATAGAGACTTATACTACTTATTTATGTATGTATTACTATATAAATAATTATAATTAATAATAAAATACCACAAATCATAAATCAAAGTTAATACATATATAAATAAATAAACTACTGAAAATCTATTATTGGAAGTTTAAATTGCCTCTAAATGGAATTTTATTACAGTGAAATTCCCATTTTTTGGTTAATATAATTACTAATTATTCAATGTTAAAATTTTTAATACCTCCACCTTTTTATATTGATCTATATTATATTTTTATACTCTTTGGTCAGTGCATGGATGAATAGTTAAGTAGTCGTTTGGTAAATAACAAACATATCCCCATCCAGTATCAAATCAAAATATTACATTTTTAAATACATGATTATTGAGTATTTTTCAATCCTATTATTGTGTACAAAAGAATGATCATTCTTATACAATCAATAAATTACATTCTTTTCCTTCATATGGTGGTAACACATGGGGAAATAATAATCATTGATATGTTATAACCACATCCTCTAATGCATTTTGAACACTTTTAATGTGAATATTAAATTTATGATCACTTGTTTTTATATAAATCTATCCTATCAGAAAAGTTATTATATCATAATATCATAAATGATATTTCATCATCCACAATATCCCAAAAATTTGTTATATTATATTTCAAATAAATTTATAACTAAATTAATCCTAAAAATGACCTTAAATATTGAATAATGATTTATTATAATCCAATTACTGAATCATATTTATATATTAAAATTCATCCTCATTATTGTGTAATTTATTGATAGGTGTAGTGACCTATATTTTTTTAATTTCATTATGATTTCCAAACATTCACACTTCCAAAGGTACTTCAATGTCTTTTTATTTTACATTGATAGATGACTGGGAAATCATGAGGAATTACACAAAATTTAAAATTAATATGAGGATAATCCATAAAACAACCATATTTATATCATGGTGGTTGGACTTATAATAACCTCACTAACTTATTTCATTAATGGATCCTCTGATTATCCATCTCTTGATGATAGACGAACAAAGAAGGGTTATTTTGTTGAAAAATTTCATTCATTATAAAATTTTCATATATTTTATCCTTTCATATGATCTTTAGTAAAATCCAAAAGTTATCTAAATTTTTACCACAATCTCTTAATATATGAGAATATTATCAATAATGTGTATGAAAATATATTAATGGTATTCTCTAAAGACTCTGAATTTTATCCACTATGACAAAAATAAATTTTTTGAGTATTAATGAAATTATGAAAATATTATAATATTAATATCTTGAACTACTAAAAAACCACCTATAACAGTGTTGGAATTTATTTTCTCTCAAATTATTCATTAATGATGTTCATTTTTATCATCACTAAAACAATATATGATAATTGAATCCCTCTATCAATGTTAAAAAATTCTGATAAAATCAACATTTATCGGCACATATTTTTTAGCATTGATAAATGATAACCATTATTAGTGAAATATTTTTGTGATGAAAATGAAAAACTATATCAGTGATTCATATATAAAAGATAAAAAGGTTTCACATTTCAGTTCTTTTTTTGAGTTCATAATTGTTGTTAAAAAGATGGAAAATTATACAAATAAAAATAAATTGAGTAAATTAAGATAAATAGAAATCATTTAATGAAATAAATAATTACTGATAAAAATGAATATATTTAAAATACATACAACTATATATATATTATAAATATTAATAAATAGTAAATATTAATTATATATATATAAACAATAATTATAATATATTTAATGTAAACGAGAAACCTATTAACAAGATTTTTTAATTTTATTTTTTGAATTTTCAATTAAACATATATTAAACATTTTTTTTTGCATTTATTTTACACACACACACACATATGTATTTATGTTTATGAATTTTCATACACAAACACTCACACATATATATCTACATAATAAATAGAAACACATACACCTACTATTTATGTTATTTATTAAAATTTTAGTATATTTTATAATTTCATTAAAAATTGATTCATTTAATATATATTATGTTTTTAATTGGTCAATTTTATTTATTTGTTTTTAATACTACAAATAGGGTACTCATTTGTAATTTTATTATTATTTTATTTTGTTTTTTAATTTGATAATATTTTATTCTTTATATATATATATATATTTATTCTATTTAGTATTTTCAATATGTATACATTCACATCAATATATATATATATATCTATTTTTGTTTACTAAAATATATTAAAAAAAGTATAAATTATCTATATTCTTCAATATTTTTGATGTGTAATCATTTTTAACATTTCAATTTAACTCATATTTCATAACCATGTATTTAAAAATATATATACATTAATAATGTAATATATATATATATATATATGTCAGTAAAAGTTTAAATATAAATAATAAATGTATATTATTATATAAAAATTACTATAAATAAATAATAATTATTTTCAATAACTATTTATATAATTATAAACAATCAATTATAAATATTTAAATTAGTATATAATTATAATTATTATTTTAAAATAATTATTATTAATAAACTTTTAATAATGCGTTATATTGCGGATAATGATAAATATTTTTCAGAAATATTTATTATCATTTAAAAGAGATATTTATCAGCACTAAAAATTTATCACCAAGGAAAGGAATATTTATTAGCACTTATAAATTTTTCACTTATAAAAGCGATCGTTCTCAGCACATTTTCAAAAGCGTTGTTAAATGATTCTTTGGCCTATTTAAAAAAAACTAAATATGACTCATTCAATCAATATTTGGATCCTCTAATAGAACTACATTGTTGCTAAATTGAATCCTCTACATTCCCTCAGATTTATAAGGATACAATCCAATGTATATATTTTTCTACTATTTCCTTATCATTTTTTTGATGTTTTTGGTTCGTATTTTTTCATTCTTGGCACTATTCATAAACACTAAAAAACCTACATCTCTTCTTATCTCTAATAAAATACAACGAGTATGGTTCTATTTAATCAAAATCTATTTCATTTTTATTTTACTTTCCATTAAATTTTTTCTTAGGGACACACATAGATGGTTTACTCTCCTCTCAATATTAATAAGGATACCTCCCATCCACCCATGGTATTCTCTTGATTTGAATAATATTGGGTTCTAAAATCTAAGTAGTTTCTCAAATTTAATTCATAATATATAATAGATTATCGAATATAAGGGCTTAATTAAGAATATTTTAAAGACTATGGGATTCCAAGTAATGGCCATCATTTATTGGTGATGGAAGTTATGGAAAAAGGTAAGTATAAGAATGATTAAAACATATTTTTTGTAATTTGGTTATTCATATAAATTAGTAAAACATGAAATGTTTTATTTTGATTCATATTATTGGTGAATAATTTTTTATTGAATTCAAAAAATAGATTTAATTAGCCATGTTCTAGAAATTATCGTAGTGATGCATGTTGTGACATTTATGTTTTTTTAACATTTTCTAGATTATTAATAAACATTAACTATCAGTTACAAAGAGTGATTGGAATTTTATTTGATAAGAAATGTTTTGTCAACAATTTTCATAAAATTTCCTACATTTGATAGACTTGTGAAATTAGTGGGTAAATGTACATAGAAATACTCATCAACATATGAAGAGTTAATTTCCAAGAATTATGCGATTTTCCAAGGTTGGATAGTTGATCAAGAAAATGTTGAGATATAGATAATTAAAATATTCACTAATCAAAATGGGGTGATAATTATTTTATATAAACTAATTCAAAATCCAACTATCATGGTGATAAAAATTTAGAGAAATAAATTGATAAAAATATACATTTTTTGGTTTGGATAACTATATACTACAATTAATAATAATTTGTTATCCATGTCAAAAATTCACAAAATAGAGATACAATCTCCCTATTTTAGTTATTCATTGGTTGCATTCCATAGCCTGACCTCTCTTCTTATATGATCAATTTCTATTACTATGTTAAGGGGCTAGAACTCCTTTGTTGATTAGGGGTCCCCCCTAATATTTCTCTGATTTAAGGATTCTATAATCTCCTCAATGCCTAGAATAATTTGTTTTCAGATTTAGTTATATAAATCAATCATATTCCATTGAATCATAATGATGTATTCCACTGATAATATATTACAAGTATCCCATATGTTTTCCCATTTTTTCCATTTCAAATTTATTAATGAGGTAAATTGACCAATTTTTTGGTATTAATCCCTATATTGATCATAGAAGGATAACAAAAAATCAAAATCGGTAATAGAGAATTGATAATAATGGACACAATGTATTAGTAAATTGGTTTTTTGAATAAATAAATGACATATTTTTTTATTTCGATATCATATATTATGATATGAATTATTTATTTGTTCATATATATCATATGGCTATTATATATCAATTGAGATGTCTTCTTGATTGATTAAATTATTATATGTTCCTAGGAAACTATAACCCTTAGAATTTTGATTGAATTCCATTTCATGATGTTGGTTTGGAACCCCTAGTTTAAACTAAACATCCACCCATAATCATGAGATTGAAGGAAATAAAGTGTGTGGCGATGTATTAAATAAATTAGTGAAGGTTAGTTGTACTACAGTATTGATGTATTATATATTTATTCATGATTTCATTAATGATGCATTAAATTTTGGAATTTTATGCATATATTGTGTTGTGTTGTTGTTATTTAAGAAAAATTCTATGTTTGGATGCTTTTGCATTCAGTGGCTTCTAAACATGTTGATGTTTCCAATATCGAGCAATAACAGACTATTGATGATGAAACTACAAAATTATTATGGGATCAAGAAAATTTTGATAAAAAAAATGAAAACTAATAGCAATGATGCCACATCACAATTTTCAATAAAATTATCCTAGGAAAAAGTTAGTGTATAAAATTTGATTTTCGTTGGAATCAACATTGAAAACCTATTTATCCCAACAAGTTAATATTCATTAGTTATCATGGGGTCATATCGAGGATAAATGTGTTGATTGATATTGACCCATGGAACCAAATCCAAACTATAATGCAATAATTCAATTAGAATTATATAATTGTTATGTTATAATATACTTTATCAATTTTATTAAAATATTATTTAATGTTATGTTGATTTAGTTTTAATTTGGTCATGAAAACATAATTTTTTTATAATATTGTTGTATTTAATTAACCCTAATGCCTAGTAGAGAATACTATTGAGGCTTTTAGAATCTCTTGATGAAGATACATCTTATGTATTTTGAGGGGAAAATAAGGCCCCACCCACCAAATTGTTATGATAACATTATAAAGTAGAAAACATGGATTATTTTGAGTAATATTTTCCATGAGAAATAATTTATGGTTAATTGTTATCAAAAATTTATTATTTAACAAGGTTTATTTTATTCAACATGATTCAGAATTATTAATTTATTTAATAGAATATGTGGTCTGAAAATAATGAACAATAATCCAAAGTAGCGTACCCCTATCAAAAAGAATGATAGGATACTGTTCATTAGATAAGAAATAGCCATGTATTTTAATGTAAATAATAAAAGTTGTATTATATGATATGAAACAACATATGTTACTTAGTTTATATTCATGTTGATAAATAAAAATCTGAATTCCCATTCATCCCACTCCATGTGTTATTAAAAGAGGCTTTATTAAATAATGATGGTATATTAGTTGACGAAAACAAAAAGAAATGTCCAGGAAACTAGTGTATGTATGAAATATTTGAATTTCATTATGATTTATAACAATATTAAATAAAATTAATATGTTTAAAATTTTTATATTTTATAGACACAAGAATCAACAATGGTTGTACCTGAAGAAAATAAAATTTCATTATATTTGATATTCCCTGAGAAATATTTTTGCATTAGAGTATTAGGTTGTGGAGAATATCTATAAACATATTTTTAGTAGATAAAGAAACATAAAGATATATATATTATGATGAGACAAATACAGACTCAAATAAACTCACATCAAGATATTATTTTGCAGTCTGATTTGAAATACCAATGTATTAGAAAATATCAGAGATAACTGATGGTGTAACAAAGATCTTCACATGATCCGATTTATCCTATACATGTTTAGTCTAGTAATCCAACCCAAACCTTAACTAGGGTAATCAATTTTTTCATTACTCATTCTCTTAAATCTGAATCAAATTACTTCTAATAATATTATACTATTAAAATTATACATGGTGTTATTGTATGTTATTTTTCTCTATCAACACCCATGTACCACCATGTTTCGAGGTGTGTAGTGTATAATATCATGGGGGAATAGCTACAAAATAAACCCCTTCTAAAATATCACATAGGGGTGGGGATTGAGGTAGCTTATGAATCAGCTGATGGGTTGAAGGTTCTAGTATATGACCGATCTATTTTAATTCTCAAAGCATCCATCATAGCTTTAATATCATGTCCATATAATATTATAATGAAACATGTGGTCTGTCTTAAAAAAATGTTTTCATATGAAAAACATGAAACAATTGATCATAAAAGTATTAAAGTGAGTTTTGATATTACAAATCAATAAAGCAATGGAGAAACGAAATGTTGAATTTTGGAAATCCTATGAATCATCCATGAAAATAACTATCATTCGAGAGTAACTTCTTTCTGCTAGTTCTAGAGAAACATTTATTATCATTACAAATTCTTATAGAGATGAAATTTAAATATAAATCTATGTCTCACATTCACTACGAAGATGAAATAATTGGTGCCTCCACATTATATGGAATAGGCCAAGTGTGTCTAAATTATATTGTCAAGCATAAATGGTTGGTCATCATAATTGAGAATAAATATATAAGGTACGTTTTGTTAACATGTCAGTCCAAATAGTTTTCTATATAAGTTAACTATTGCTAATAAAAATTCATATTTTCAACACGAGTTTATATTAAAACTAAATAATTTGAAGATCTTGAAAATAAAAATTTGGATTCATTAATCCCAGTACCATTTCTACGATATAAATTAAGTTATAAGGCTAAAATATAACGACTATAAAAGACAAGTTTCTATAATCATTTAATAAAAAAAATTACGCGATTGACCCTTTATGGTTCAAAAAATGAAAGGTTAAAACACGAAGATCTAACCACATATAATATATTATCAATTATTTCATTACATAATTATTTTTTTATGAAGCACTAGATGATGATATAAGTCATCATAGACACCCAAAATATTTATTTTTTGGATTCAATGCATGGATTTCAATCCAAATCACCACACATGATCTGTATTTTCAATATGAAAGACATTATAATAAAACATTTATAGATCAACTATGAAATTATATGTTCATTATATGTTTTAATGAGATTTTTGTTATGAATGGAAGGATGCTATGTACATGGTAAATCAATGCATGAGGATAATGTTTGAGAAGATAAAAACTATGGATTATTAAAAATAAAAATAAATTATGGTATGTATAGAAATATTAACTATCAAAAAATTTAAAAACAATTTAATTATTTTGGTAAATTTTTCTTTCATGTCAGAAAAAAGATAATCCTATTTAAAGTGGATTTTATGTTTTTAATTTTTTTGACAAATCAAAAAGCATGAATAAAAAAACATCCCCAAAAAATAAATTTCATGAAGAAAATAAAATTTCATTAAATATATTTTATAATTATTTTTTTGTTTATTTTTTTTCATTATTACCATGATTATTGAAAAAATAGTTACTCAAAAGGTGAAATCAAATTTCTTATAGATGAGCGGATGCGTACTTTTTTAAAAATGTATGACAACAAAAAATTTATGAGATAAAATACTATATTTTGTAATATAGTAAGAGTTATGAACATCAAAAGATATTGGGGGTGTGAAGAATTAGTTTCAAAATTCTAATATATTATTGTTTATAAATTTTTCAAGGAGAATATTATTGAAGGGAATGATTTATTTAGAAGTACTAACCACACAATAATAAAAATGTTGGGAAAAATCAAAGGTGTTGGTGGAGGTGGAGGTGTAAAATAAGGTAGAGGCTATAGAGGTGGGAGAGGAAGAGGAGGTGTTGGAGTCAGATACTAACATAGAAAAGGATGTAGTTCCAAACACCGATGTGGAAACTGTGGCAGAGGAGTATAAGAAGTATTGACTTAAAAACGGTAATTTTTTCATAAATATTATAAATAAGGAAAATAACATGATTCTGTTAGTGAACAACGGTTTCAATGTTCTCACAATAAGTTTCACAAAATATAAGACCCATTGGGTGCCTTTCTTTTATAAAATGACATTTTAGAAAAAAACACATGTGGCATACTCAAAATAATGATTAATAAATTTGGATTGTTTTGGTACTTTAGGATAACTATCCATACCTAATATGTGACACCGTTTTATCATATATAACTCCATAAAATGCATGGTGTGACTGGGTAACCTCCAATTTCATCTATTAAATCAAATATGACATTAATTTTGTAGAAAAAAAATAACAAACATACTCAAAACCATGAAAAATCATTCATAATGTTTGGGTAATTTAAAAATGATCCATACATCACATGAGATATATAGGGATTAGAAACACCTCAATTTGGAAGATGATGTGACCTGTATGACTCCAAGGGAAGGTGTGTATTCAAAACTGACATTATGATTTATAAAAAACCTAGAAATATTAAAATTGATCCAACACATTATGATTACTTTTATACTTTAGTAAAATAGTACCATGAATCATTTAGGAAATATATCATTAAGTTAAACCTCAATCTTATATATAGTGTCGCTCCATGTGAATTATTTTATTAAAAGTTTTATTAATTTAATAAGAAAACAACTTAATTACTCAAAAATGATAATATAGATTTTGATTGTTTGTGTACTTCCAAAAAAAATGTTCCGTACAACATTTTTGAGTGTGTTGCAATCAACCACACCTCTATCTGATGCATGATGCGATTGTTATGACTCTAATTGCTTCTTTTTTATTCTAATAAGACTTTAATTATAACTAAAAAATAACTTACATACTCAAAATACAAATAATTAATTCCAATTATTTTTATAGTTTAGAATAATGATCCATAATTCATTTGTGATTTTTTTCATTTAGATGTGCCTAAATCCTATTAAGGGTGTGAATGGTTTGACACCAAGTGCATATTTTTTATTTAATGTTTACATTAATTTTTATAAAAAACAACTTACGTACACAAAAATTAGAAAACACATTCATATTGTTTTGGTACATTCAAAAAATGACATCTGAACAATTTTTTACTTGTAGGGATCAATAAAACCTCAGTTTGATGGATGGTTTGACATGTTTGACTACAAGTGAATCTTTTTTTACAAAAATAACATTAATTTTAATAAAAAAATTTACATATCCAAAATAGAGAAAACCCATCCTGATTGTTTTGATGCATTAATAAAATTATCCATGTGTTATTTAGGATTGGTATAATTCATGACTACCTCAATACAACGCATATTGTAACTCCAAGTGCTTCTTTTTTATTCATAATTGACACTAATTTTATTAAAATAGAAACTGAGATACTCAAAACCTTGAAAACACATTCAAATTGTTTTGGTACTTTTGGAAAATGTCTATACATAATTTCTAATGTGTAAAGATCAACCAAACCTCTATATAAGACATGTTGTGTCTGGTATTACTATAATTACCTCTTTTTTATTTATAAGTGACAATAATGTTTATGATAAAAGAAAAATTACATAAAAAAACCAATAAAACACATTCTAACTATTTCAATACATTTTAAAAACAATCCATGAGTAATTGGATACATTCATCATTTATTTTCACCTCAATCCACCATATGGAGTCACTAATTGGACTCTAAGATTGTCTTATTTATTTATAATTGACCTTAATTTTACCAAAAATAATTACATACTAAGAACTGAGAAAACACATGTTGATTTTTTGGTACATTATGAAAATGATCCATAAGGCAATTTTGATTTGTTGGGATTAGCCGCGCCTCAATATGATGTAAAATGTGACTTTTATGACTCCATGTTCATCTTTTTATTCAAAACTGAGATTAATTTTTATAAAAAAAAATAAAAATATTTCAAAATGTTAAAACAAGTTTTGATAGTTTTTATTCATTAGGAAAATCACACATGAATCATTTTGGACATTTAGCATTCAGTTGTAGCATAAACCGATGCACCTTTTGACTGGTAGAACACCAGGGGAATCTTTTTTATTTAAAACTTACATATGTTTTAAAATCAACTGACACACTATACACTAGTCTTTTATTTTTCTTTAATTTTCATTATAAATTTTATTACATTTATATTCGGTATTTTTATCTTATTTTGGTAATTTTTTTATGTTTTTGCTGATGTAGTTTGTTGTTGCAGTGCACTACACCTATTTCCAGCGATGTAGTGGGATGTATAATCACACTGAAATATTCACCTTCATTTGTGCTAATAAATACAATGGTAATAGACTCTTTTATCTATCCTTATACAGGTACTGATATAGTCTATCTATATCAGTGCATTAAAAATCACTGAGATATCATATATTTATCAGTGCAAATAAAAGTGATGAGAAATCATAATTTTATAAGGGCAATTAAAATCAATGATAAAAGATGTAATTTATCAGTTCTCTTTTATCACTAATAAAAGAGATGGAAATTTAATCATGTGATGGTTATTAGAACAGTTCTAGAGCTGCTCAAGGAATATTCTAGTTCTTTTAATAGCATATTTTTAGTATTGTTGTGTGTAAGTGTGTCATGGGTATATTGTTACATTTCAACATGAATTAATATTATCTTAATCAAAAGTAATTATTTGTGAACAATTAATATCCATGTAGTTGTTTGGATATATAAACAATATATGGTATATGCAATTTTTATTTGTTTTGTTCATTTTGAATTCATTATATCAATGAAAATATTCAAAAATTGATATTTCTTTCTAATTAATAGTTCTCATGTGCCCCATGATGAAGGACTCGAGAATAAATAAAACAATTCAATATTTTCTCAGGGTTTCATCATCAATTATTCCAAATGAACCATATCAACTATACAAATAATAATTTAAAGAGTATTAGGTCCAGGAATGATTTCATTTGAATAGTATTCCAGATTATCTAAGAGAATTTAAAAAATAACATTTGAAATACATCAAAATTTATAACACCTTTTTGTTTTTGTACAGATTACCATTAAAATTAATATTTTTAATGTATTTCTTCACATAAAACACCACACAAATGAATGTTGTTATATTTTATAATTTATGCAAATTATTAATGAATAATGCTAATACAATGTGACATATCGTTATAAAAATTACAAATAAGTGTAAAAACAAATGTAAAAAACATGTATGCAAAAAAGATTGATTTTAATTCAATATATTTATATTTGTATTATAAAAAAACAATTTCCATATATCTAATGTCAATGAATAGAATAAATTTAATAATTACAAGAAAAAAAATTAAATTCGATAGGATATGATTAGATTCATTTAGTGCTAAAAGGTCTATTTATCATAGAATGGTTTTTTTATTATTCTTAAATTAATGAATTATTAAAATTTAACGTAATAATGTATGAATATATTCTAATTTTAAATATCATTTGAAATTATTTATAAATATTAAAGAATTCAAATAACACATAATTATTTTTAAAGATCTCCTTTCTTCGCTATAAATTTTTTTAGATTTATTTATGTTTGATTTCAAAGTCAATTTTTCCATACCTAATAAGTTATTTCAAGAAAAGAAATTTCATTTTTTATTCATTTTTTTTATAAAAAGAAATTATTTATTTTTTTATTTCAATGAATATATTGGTTTTTTACTGTTATTGTGATAAACCACCCTTCTAAAATTACAATGACTTTTATAAAATCACTATATTATTAACAAAAATTATATTATATAAATCCCTTAAACATCAATATTATTAAGATTGTAAGTAATGTTATAAATTTTGTTGTAATTTTTAAATTAAAACATATGATTGAAATATTTAAACTCTAGAGAAATTTTATTTCAATCAAATCATATTTATGATCCTTACATTTAATTGAATATTCATATGGGGATTTCTATATTTTTATTATTTTAATTTCACATAAAAAATATGTTTTAGAAATGAAGTAAATAATTTTTTTAAATTCAACCCCATTCCATATTTTCCTCTAAAAAATAGTATTCTTAAAAATGAGTTTATTTAAAATAGTATTTACATGTTCCACAAACATATATTATATTTAATATTTTGAAATATTAAAAATATTATTTGATAAAATTATCATTTTTTATTTGAAGTCAACATATTCAGTATAGTCAATAAGGATAATTTTAATTGTTTTTTCCATTATCAATATATTAGATATGTCAAAAAATTAGTTACCATTGCAATTTTTAATTATGTTAAAAGTTAAAAATTGATATGTTTGCAAACATTCCTAATTTTTAATCTCTTATTAGTATGGATGAAATAATTATTGACTATAAACTATCTGAAATCCATTATTATTATTCATTTGGATACTCAATCATTGAATAGATGATCTCCTATTACATATATGATCATAGCTCACACATAAAAAAGGAACCTAACAACACACCACTTTTAACTGCAACATTATCCACTTAGTTGAGCATATAATTTTCCTAATACCTCTCCAAAAGATATACATACATAGTAGATGTTTTTTATCTACAAAGATCCACACCTTATAGTCTTAATAAAATTTTTAATCTATTTATTTCTTTTATTATGGAGATTAATGATCTTTTGATTTAGTTTAGAGTGATGGTACATATTTTGGAAAACTCGAGTTTCATTCATTTGTTTTTTAATGTTCATATTGAACATTATTATTAAATTTTGGATATATTCAACATCATGATAAAATTTTATTATACATGATCATATTTTTCTAGGATTTTTGTTAATTTCTAATAAAAACCCATTAAATTGATTATTAAATGAAAATTGTTATGTGTCTAAGTGTTTTATATTCAAAATAGAATTTCTTTAAGATATGATTCATATTCACCAATTTTTTTTATATATAATTCATATATATATAATTAGAATATATTTATCATTAAATTCAATTGATTTTCTAATCCATTTTATTTTTAACCTTTCAATGGTTTTCAATATGTTTAATAATGATGTTTTAATAGAATTATATAATATGAATAGATTTATTATAATATAATTATTTATATATGAATATGGTTATTATTTATTTTCACATATAAAATAGATATTATATATTTTATTTAACATTTATTTTTTAGAGAATGTTTTTTCCATAATAATTAATAATATTTGAGGAAATTCATTCTTTATAAACATTGAATATAGTGAGGGTAATTATGCTTCCTGAAAGTATCTTTTAAAAATGACATGTAGTTTATCATTATAAGATATTTTAAAAAGTTTTATAAAATATATTTTAATGATATTGATTTAATTTTAATATTTAATGATAATATAATTATCTATTTTGGAGTATTATTCATGAATAACATTCTACATTCCATGGGGATGTAATTGTTTTGGGTGATAAAATTTTTTGTACCATCCTACCAAACTATTAATGTAATTAAATGTGTTAAAATTTGAATTTATAAAAAATATATTTTATATTAATGTTTCATTCATTAATATATACATGGTTAATTTTTTGAGGATGAAATGTGAATATTAAAACAATTTTGATATGTTTTTTGTTTTGTTAAAACCATAATATTGCATTAAACCTAGAGATTTATTTGGTATGTGAAAGGCTAGAGATGTGTTGGGTCTGTTGACTCCTTGTGAAGAACATTTTAATTTAAACCCATAGATGGGTTTAGTATATTATTGAAATATATTTCTTGGAATATGATATTCATTTTTACGAGAGATGAATAATGTTTCGTGATATCGTTACATAATTATTTATTTACATGTTCTTACCTGAAAATGATTGAGTTATACTTTTTTCACAATATTATGATTTTACTAATCTTATACATATTTAACATTTCTATTTTATAATATATTAATATGTTATAATTTCTTTTTTATAATTATGTTATATTTTTTCAACACTCTTGTGTAATGGTATGTTTTTGATCATTTCAATGTTATATGTAATTTTATTAAAACATATATAATACAATTATTGCTACTTTTTTTATTTGATATATTTATTATCACATGTTAATGTTATCAAATATTAATATTTTCTATCTACATTTATGTCAGGGTTAAAATTTCTTCAATAAAAATCATTTTTACTCACACATTACTTATGATTTAACCCCCCCCCCCCAAGTAATGAATATAAGTATAGAATATTAGATGACTATAAGAGGAAATCGAATAGTATGATTATGGTGAAATGTTCAGAATAAATTTTTAAAATACATAATAATTGAAATCACTAATCCTACAACTTCTAGGATTGATTGATTATTTGGAGATATAAACTTAATATTTTGTGAATACTATAAAATAAAGAAATTTTTAAAATTTTTAATATTACTTAGTTTCAAATAAAGTTGATAATAATTTATATTTAGATCCATATCTGGGAGAGTGTGTCTTGGCTGATTCATTTTTCAACAGAGAAGGGTTTGGATATTTTTGGAGATTTTATTAGTTTTTTGGGTGATTATGTCATTAGAACACTTGTGAAAACCATATGGATTTATATATTAATAGGATACCAATCAAATTCTTTGTTAAAGCATGGATTTTGTGGTTTTATAGAAATAATATCTCTTTATTGATTTAAACATGTGGTAAGAACAACTGAAACAGACATGCTTGGGGGTAATATCCATAAAAATATGGGTTTAGTGCTAGCTTTATCATCACCTCATTCATGGGAAGGATACCAAAAATGTACACTTTGATAGATAATACCATATGATATCCTTGGATCATTTACACATCCTTTATGAACCATTAAGAAGGATATATATGTATATTCATCATGTTATATATAAACCACTATATTATAAAAATATATATTAAAATGACGATGTAAAACCTAGGTTATACTAAATAACTTATAAGTTGATATAATTATGAAATAGTTGAAATAAAAATACCATATGATGAAATGACTATTAAATAAGAGAAGGAATATTAGGAATGAGTTTTTATATTAATAAAATCATTAATTATGATATATTTTTTAATGAATCATAACTATTTTAGATTTATTATTATGATGGGAATATGGTTGAGAAAATAAATTTTTGAGTGTTATTTCAATAGAAAGATATAATGAATATTACTAATTATGAAATCATTCAATATTATATATAAGATATTTATATTTATAACTCATTTTAAATTACATATTTTGTCATTATTAAAATATATATACCTTCATATATTTTCATTAGTTTTGTTTTAATTGATGTTGGGAGTAAAAAATTTATATATTCATAGAGAATGTATCAACAAATGTTTTTTGTTTTAATTTCCCATTTTAGAATAATATTTTTTAAATAACATTCATCACACATTACAAAATACTGAAATTAAATATTCTATTTTTTAGAATTTATGATAAAAACGATACACTATGGGAATAAATGTTACATATCATTCTGTTTAATGTGAATTTAACATAATAATTTATTGTTAAAATGGAATATCTTTTAAAGAATTTTGTTTTTATGTATATCATGTAATTTTAAATATCAAAAAATAATTTTTTAAATTAATATATTTATAAAAATTTCCAATATAAAAATATTTATTTATTATATATTTTTATGAATTATTATTATGATAACTTAATGGTTTGGAATGATCAATTTTCAATAAAAATAGTATCAAATAAATATAGTTTATGCTTTGATGTGATAGTTAAATTTATAATATCTCAATGATAATATTTATAATATTGATGTTAATTATTTAATTATTATATAAAAATCAGGCTTCGCTCAGTTTTTATTATCATTATAAAAATATGTTTCGTGGTAAATAGTTTAAATTTTATATAAATACATTTAAATTTTTAAACTAATAAGATATAATCATATAATAAAATTTATTAATGATTTATAATAAAAAATATAAATTTAATAAGTATAACTAATAATTAAAAAATATTTTTCTCAAATTTGAAACAAATGCTTGAATTTTGAGAACTAAAGTAATATTTTATTCTAGAATCCTATTTTTGTTAATTTCTTTTAATTATGTAATAACGTAATTGGTATGAATTTTTAAATGAATAAAATATACAAATAATTGTTATTATAAAGAAACAAATCAATGAAATTCATCAAAACTAAATCCTTGATTCCCTTCCTACGTAATAGTTTTGGAGACTTTTTATTTTTTAGAAAATTTAAAAAAAATATGAACCACCATTTTATCGCTAAATCCGGCCTAACTTGGACTAGAATGATTTCTATAAGTAATTTTTCTCTCAATGACCGATTTTTAACCTAAAGACCCACTCATATATGGGTCTTTGCATGGATATATTCATTTGGTCCATTCCCGGTATTTTTCCTCTTTCCATTCTCTATCTCATTCTCTCTCCACTATCCTCTCTTGGTTTATTAAATCGTTGTATTTTTTTATCAAATAAATTTTATTTTAATTCATGAATCTTGTTTTGATTCCTAGATATCATTTTCTATTTTTGTTCCACAAATTTTCCCATCATAGGTGTTATGTTTTTTATCACATTATCTACGTTACATGGTTCCATTTGCATTTTTCCATTTGATTACCCCTATTATTATTATTATTTAAATTGAAATCAATTATTTAACTTTAATTTTATTCAATTGGGTTGGAGAAAACCCCGAATTTCATTAAATTGGGTATTTTAATCTGATTGTTCATGAAATTGGTAATAATCCAAAAATATCTTGTGTTGGTGGGTAATTTATATTTGATGGACAAGTATTGAAATATAAATTATGGAATTTAAATTTTTAAATAAAATTGTTAAAATGATTTAAAATATTTCTTTTTAAAATACTTCATAAATAGTTCCATAGTAACATAGTGATTTTCTCCTAGAAAAAGGAATGAAATTATTTTAATTATGTTTTTAATGGAAATTCTAATAATGAAATTAGATATTGTGTGAATTCTATTTTAAATAGTTTTGGAATAATTTTCCAATTATTTAATTTTATTAGATAACATGAAATCTATGGTAGATAATGAGTTATTTAGGACGTCACTCTAATGATGCTTCACAACAATAAATATACATATGTGGTATGTATAATCCTCAATGGGATAGTGAGGTGTCCTCTAGGAACAGTTTTCGAGGGATGTGTGTACACATATTTCCATGATAATTATTCAATTGCATGGGGATCCCATAAACATTAACTGTCATACCTTTTAACAGATGACAATGTTTCCCTGTTTTGATAATTATGATATAAATTTCACTGATTTTAATCTATTTTTCAAATTATTTATTAAATAAATCCTTAATATATATAATATTTTTTATATAATAAATTTATTATTCCATTTGATTAATTTATTTTAATCAATTGAAATGTAGAGGATTATTTATTTTAAAAATTATTTCAGAATTCTATGCATGTTTTTTTAATATGAATATTTATTTGGTCAATCACTGTAGGCATGTTATTATGGAATCCTTGGCGAGACCCTAATGTGAATTAATCTCACACCCTACCCATCCCATTGCGAATTTGTTGATTATCATATTCTATGATCGATTAATGGTAATGATCCCCTTAGAAGTAGTTCTGGTTGTAAATCCCTAGGCATGGGTAGTTGGGTATATTGGGACACAATTTTTTATATTTTTTCTCGGGCAGTTCGTTGTTGTACCAATGGGTTTGTATACCTATTTTAAATCAATTTTAGTTCTCCCTATGGAATTTTCTTTTTTCCATACTCAATTTTTTCTCTTTGTACATATTTATTTGAGGAAAATTAATTCCCAAATTCATTTTATATGACACTAGTTACTAGTATCCTTCTCATGGGTAATGACAACACAATTCACGCTATGTCTATAATGGTTCACTTGTTAAGGTTCTAGGGTATTCAAGTCTTGTTCATGACACTATGTTAAAGTATGATTTTTTAATTTATAAATAATATATATATATAGTGGTATGTTGTTTTGGGAAATAAAATTGTTGGATATATCAGTCATTTTGGGAACTTATAAGCCACCAAATAGAATATTGTAATTTTATTAGACAATGTATCATTTTAGAGTAATATATAGAACATTTTATCTTAAGTATGTTTGAATTAAATTATTGATACAATCATCTATGTATAGATAAGATTAATGATGATCCACCTATAATTATTTAAGGTTAAAATTATGATTTTAATTATGTTTATTTTATTAATTAGAAATATATGGCTTATTTTGATTTATATGAAATTTTTTTATTTTTCTTTCATATATAGTGGAATAAATTATAAATTCACATATTCAAGAAAATGTATGTGGTTAAAAAAAATATTGTAATGTTTTTGGGATTATTTTATTAGGTTGTTATTCTTGATATTCATTAAAATATGTCAAATAGGGAACATATTTTGAAAATGAAAATGGTTATTTTAATCATTATTCATATAATGGATGGTTTCATTTGAAGTTGAATAAAATTTGAATGAAAAAAGAAATTTTTTTTGTCGACATAAAGTATATTTTATATTAATTTGTTTAGAAATTGATGTATTTTTGGTGAAACATGTTGTTTATTAAAGAGTATAATCAAATGTGAAATATTTTTTATTTTTTAAATTGGTAATTTTTTTTCCTATAAAGCATGATAAAGAATTTTTGGGTCTAGTAAATGTAAAATGATTATTAATGGATGATATTTTTTGTGAATTACAATATAAATATATCGAGTTATTTTTTTGATAAGAGTAATAAATTTTAAAATGGAATTAAATTTTTATTAAATAGATATTAATTATATAAGGAATACTAAAAATGATAAAGAGTTTATAAAAATATTATTTCTTATACTACTTTCATAGGTAATTTTTATAAATTTGACTTCTTTATGAATTAATATATTGGATTATTTATTTTGGATTATTTTATAATAAAAAATATTTCTTAATTTTTTATACTTATTGATTTTATTTATTATGTATAAATATTTATTTATTATATTAGTTCCTTTTGTAGGAAGATCTATACTAGGGTGTAAATTCCATTTTTTAAGGATATTACATGTGTGGGAAAATTTAATGATCATGATAGGTAAACAAAATTTAGATTGTGGATTTAGTAATCTTTTCATTGGATAAAATAATTTATTATTTCCAGATTATAACATCCAAATTTTTTTATTTTTTAATGTAATTGATAATTATTTAATTTAAAGGATTTAAATATTTTTTCAATTTTAGGACGGTTATAAATTATTAAATTTATTACATAAATTTGTGTATTATATATTTATATATATATATATAATATATTTGTATTTTTTTATTATTTAATATTTATTAATAATGATATTGAAAATTAAAAATACCAAATACTATTAAAGTTATATATACCAATGTATATATGAATTACTATATGGATATACATGGTTAATGTTATAATTATTATCCTATAAAAAATGAATTTCATTGTACGAATTATTACTTTATTTATCATTTTAAAATAATATAATATCACAACCATTATAACTATTTTACTAATTGTCCTTCTACTAAAATTACAATAACATCTATTTATACAAATATTTCTTTCATTAATAGTAATGTTTTTAATAATTTCTATTGGGGAACATCCACTTAATCATCAAACATCTTTTCTCTTATTTGTTGGTCTTGTATCTGTCATTGTTCACTGAAAAATGACTTATAACATACACTCCCACATTCTAACTATGGAAAACATCCATAAATTTCATGGTGATGTCTACTCCATGATCAAAATGGGATGATGCTGCATCGGGCTTACACATGGCTTGGTTCCCTTCACTAATAGACCACTTTTGGTTTAATGAATATAGATTACATGGATATTTCTCATTGTCAGCTTCCTGAGTGTTATAGAGATAATTGAGGGGGTTAATGGGGTATATGTACTAAGACGACCCATATAGATGGTATTACCTCCATGAGATTCTGCTTCTTGTGTAATAATCAGAATGGATATGAATAATGTGTTAGAGATATAATGGTTGAAATTGATGGAATGAAAGGGGTTAGGGTTATGATCCTCAGGGAGGACTCCTATGTACCTTATGTAGAATATATGGATCAATGTCAACATAGTTTAGATTGGGGGATGAGGTACCATAGAAGGTGGACCATGAGAATAGAGCGTATGAATGGGGTCCCAAAATAAGTGGAACCTACAAGACAGGGAATGATCCGCAAAACACATAGAGACTGGAGAAAAATATTAGGATGAGAATAGATTATGGAATTTAACCTTAGGGAGGCTACCTATATACCATATATAGATAACAAGGATCCAAGTCCACAAAGTTGCAGAATGAGGCATGATGTAGGGTCTTACAAATAGACAACATTCCATATACATGCTTGGTCTTACACATGGTTAGTTTCCTAGATACATGATGGGGATTATACATGGTTAGAAGCCCAGGTGAGTGAATAATGGGTTTGGGTCCCCTAAGGATGCTTCCTGGATGAAAATGAGGAATGTGGTTAGGGCATACGCACCGAGACAATCCCAATGGATAGAGGAAAAAGAAGTTATCTCAACAAGGTAAGGGTGAGGTGATGGAGGATGTGATGGTGAATGTACCTTAAATCACGAAGGAGGTGTACCGGACGGATGTGTCCCATAATGGTATTGTGTCATATCATGAGGGTACATCCCAATGGATAGCACCTTATTTTTCCATTGGATGAGATTTATCCTCCTGAATGCTTCCGAAAAACAATGATTAGAATAATGGGATAAAAAACCACATATCAAGAAATGGTGACGTGGGGTTAATCCTTTGATGGATTTCTATTTGAAGAGTGTCATTGAAACTACTACCCTATATTCCCACATGACTCATCCTCAGCATAGGAAACATTAGGAGGAGGTAGAGAAGATTGTCCTATTGTGAAATATGATTCATCAAGAAATGTTGTGGGCATTACATAGGGAAGCTATTAGAATAATACCCCATTATTTTGGGTGGAGGATCTGATTCCATCACTCAAATAGATATTATTAGGAATATACAATTCATGAGGTGTATGATCACTTGTTCATTTGACTAGAAATTTTAAAATTTAACTTCATGTGCTAAGGATGATGTGTCTTGGATGATTAATATCCTTTAGCTTAGATGGGGATGGCTCAATCCATACTCCCTTGGACTTAAATAGCTATGATACAAGATAGATTAGGTGGTGCATGGATAATGAAATTCTTGATTGGAGGTAGTAGAGTAGTCAGTGTTCAAGGGGTCTATTTTAGTGTATCTATTCTGAGAATAAAACTCCATTATGTTTCATATTCTAAAAAGAAAGATGGCAGACATTGTAAAATGAAACACCTCATGAAGGACTAAAAAATCACTATGTACAATAATGGATAATCTTATGGAAGTGTTTATCACGAAACATGGGGAATCACTATGAGAGGCTTCTTGAATCTATGATGATTTGGGTAGAACTGAGGATTTTCAATTTAATGTGCTTCAAAAATCATTGGGATCATGACATAGTATGGTGTACCTTCCTATAGGAACAATTATTCATGAAGGATTAATTCTACGTGAAGCCTCAAGTGACTCATATAGAATCCTTCCAATGTGATTGGTCTGACCCATTTCGAAAGGCCACCAATCCCAAGGAAGGGGTTAATATGAACATGGTAAAGGATGGATCACAATGTTAATGTACGATGGATGATCCATTTAATCCCTATTTCATCATAGTCATTTTCATCACAAAAATATAGGTTGGAAGTCAAATGGTAAGAGTAAAAATCCCTTATAGGTGGATTTATATGGATATTTATAGGCTATGAGGTCTCTTGATGCATGGTGGTGTGTCGGGTAGCACATAGTGGTTCCGCCATTGGGGGGTGGGGGGAGAGTCATCAAACTTGTATAAGTACCTTCAAATCCATTCATGTGAACATGAAAGGATTTCTACTCAGTAGAGTACCATCCAATACATTCACGCGGTCTTGGTGGATGTTATACACACAAGAGTATCATCACATGCATTCATGTCGTTGTGGGGACGAGCGTACAATGAAAGGGGCTTCTCAAAATTGGATATTATGAAGTATTTTATGATTTTTGTTCTTGGATATCATCCCAAATGGTTGAAATTATTCTACACTAATCCTAAGTCACATATTTAGCCACCGAAAAATTCTCCCTAGCGGGAGAGCTAATTGTATGTCACCGTATATTGTGCTATCACAAAGAATGTTCACATAGAATAATGAGCATTTTTCCACATCTAGGAAAATAAATTGTGCTTGAGGATCATATTATTCAAACTAAATATCTAAGAACACTTCACCTAATTCAAAATTTTTAAATTATAATTTTTCCCTACAAATTAATTTTTTCTAATTGGGGGCCTTAGAACATTGATTCGTGACCACTACATTGTGAACCGAGGCATCACGTTCCACCACTATTTTGTTAACCGTACAAAGCACTCTGCATCTATGAGATCTAATGAACCACACATACTAATTTATAATGATCATCAGGAAGAGATTACTAAAATATTATATATATTAAATTTTATGGCCACTTGAGAATATGCTCTGGAGTTCTTTGCAGATGTCTACTGTAGTTAACATATAATGAATGATATCATCATTTGTGAGTAAGTTCATAGTCAGTCAAATGATTAATCACTACCATAACTAATTTCTAATGTTCATAAGGACTATCCAATTTTTAATAGAATTCCTTTTTATGATTTATATTTGAGTTATGATTTATTCATCCCACCAAAAGGAATGGAAAAACTAGATTATTGGTTTTGGGGAACACCATCATAGTACCAATGGCATTGAGGTACTGATGGCATGGTTTTGAAAGTTAATTCCCTTATCACATCATAATGAATTTACGACCATCTCAACATCATTCATCATAAACCATTATATAGATACACAACCCCACCACAATATAAAACCATCATCAAGGTGTGGCTAAGGAACCTAGAGAAGCAGCACACCGATGATTGGGATCTTCTGTAGGGTATCAACTTCACAAAATATTGGGTATGTGCCTAATAGATATTTTTGTACTATAATGAGTTTGGATTAGATCTTAGGAGAGTGGGAATTTCTTAGGCTACATGGTATTCCCAATTCCATATCATTCATCTAAAGGATTAATTCCCAAACTACTAAGATGGTCATCGTCATAAACCAACATTTCAATGAACAACACAAATCATTTGGAATTTTATTTTGGTAAATACATCATATTTTTGGATCCTAATCATTTGGTGAACGAAGGAAAAAATAATCCCCATGTGAATTCATTGGTGTATTAGGATCAGATGGTGAATCTAGAGAAGATGGTACATGATCTTTTCATAGGAACAAATAATTTCTATTAGACAGTGAGGGATTTCCACTTTAGACCGTGGTTAATTTATATCCTAAAACTCATATTAGTGGAGCCTACTAAAGGGGATGAAACACCCCTGAAACTTCTGACAAGGCCAAGAACCTATTCGAGGGGCCCCTTGCATTATACAGTAGGCTCCTACTGGACGATCTTGGAGGATAGCTAATGGACACAATAGGGGTACAATGTCCAGATCGAGCCTCAACCAATAGGTTGGTTGGAAAAAATTATTTCTTCATTAATCATGATATGGATGCTTTTGGTATGATATTCACACAAGGGGTTGAGGCCTAAAATTTTTATCTTTCATGAAATACATGAAATAGGATAGTGTATCAATATTGGAGTCCCAGTTATTAAGAAGTATTATAAGGTGATATAAGTTGTCGATAAGGGAAAGATGCTTTTTTGAATGTGTGGTCTTCTTCAATTTCTGTATAGTTGGATGGAGGCACACATTAGAGGATTCCAATGTTTGAATACTACCTACCCAAAAAGATGATCTTTCATCATGTGATTCTTAACATCACATTGTGTTATATGTTCTTTGTGGGTTTTATGGAAATGATGAGTAGTGTTCGATAGGAATAATGCTTCAATTTTTACCCTTTCCCTATAGTGATGGTGATGAAAATAGATGAAATAATAGGGACTAATGAGCAACAATCGAAACTCCTAACCATATGAGGAAGAGATCTGTTGGAAATGTTGTATTGTGAACTAATTTGTGTCCAATATATCATAGAAAATTTCACAAGGTAGTTCATGTACCTATAGAGTCCATATCTAAAGGTATATATTGGAGTGATATATGAGTATCATTCGTACATGATGGGTAAGATATGGGTCATTTTCAAATAATAATATTGTAGGATTTGGAATGAGCCACCACTATTGACTAATGTGTATGGGCTAGTCGAGGCATATGAAAAGAGCATGAAGGGTGCGTATCCTAGAAAACACTGAGGTGGTGGTTAATTAGAGCCAACGGGGGAGTGGCCCATTCACCATGGCTATGAGTTCGAACAATATAATTTTAGAATCTTAGTAACATGGAAAATGGAAATCATGTTGACATCAAAGAAGCAGAATGAACTGTGGTCCATGGACCATAACTGGTCAAAGATAATAGGAGAGAAGCAACACCATATCCAATGCTCCCAGGCAAAAAAACATAGGAGGAATCAGAAACATCAAGGGGTTTCTATAGGAATTCTACCCAAGATCCTAGGAAACAATTTTGTTTTGTTGAAATTTGAGGAAATCAATTTCTCTTAAGGTATGGAAATCCTAAGAAACCAGCATATATTCTCCAACACATGTAGTCTATGGGATCTTCCTAAATGGATGAGAAGGGATTTGGAAATGATAGAATTATCTAATGGTATCTTCCTCACCTCTCAGATATAGGGTTTGTATGTTTTGGTTTAACTAGATGACTAAGTGAATTTTCAAGTGACTAAGCAACCAATAACATATTGAATGTGGGTGCTACAAGACAAGACCTACCCCACCCATCCCAAATCTATCAAATAATGATCATGTAGAGTTCTTCCATTTTCTCGATGACTCATATGGATCTTGGGGGGAAGATTCCAATAATGGAATCCCTTGTGAGGATAAAGAGGTTGTAGTTTCAAATGAAGCCTCTTTAGAGGAATGATCGGTTTTCGCCTTTCTAGACACATCCATTGAGTGATTAAATGAATCTCTTGAAGTAAGATTCAACTCACTTCAGTATTATATCACCTTTTTAATAATTTATCTGGATATTAAGACTTTTATCTTTTTCATTTTGGATAATAATTCACATGAGACTCCAATATATGGGGATAGATGTGTGGTAACAGACCAAGACATGGGACCTATGACTAGGATGATAGTATTTGTAAGGCCCATTAGTGATGAGGAAGCTAGGGTAGTCTCTCCAGAATATTAAGATTCATATCTCATATATGAGTGGTGGGGGGAACATCTTAGGTACCCAATAATTACTACCTAAGAATTTGATATTCTAATGCTCAACTTCTGTACGTTACGCACAATATGGAGCCACATCTCTTGGTATGTGATAATGTTAAGTGATATACTTCAAGAAGGAAATGTGATGGAGATTGCGGGAACTCTATTATGGGACATTGTCAGGGGATATGGGATTTCTTTCATGATGGGGTTTCCATTCAATGTTGAACCCTCAACTCATGGTGATTAGGATGAAACATCTTGTGGTTCTACAAGCAAAGCATAAATTAGTTCTACTAAGGAAAATCATATCAAGGTGGGATCAAGTGATGAAGAATAACAATATGATATGGATCCCATCCTGTCTAATATGTTTCCATAAGAAGATTCAACAACTGAATTCCTAATTGCCTTTCTAGAGTAAAAGACTTTGAACTGAAGGATATGGATGAATATGATTCTGATGCGGTTGAGGATAACTGAGCTACCCACTATGGGTCCGGGAAGTGTGTCAAGAGCTCTATCAACAAAAGTCCAAAACCATAATTTATAATCCTATCTTGTTCACTTCTCCACTGGATGGGAGATCCATGTGTATGCGGGGATGATGTTTGACGTCTGAACATATCCATTCATGGGTACCTTGTCATGAAAATACAGGAAATTTGTTTCCATCTGGATGGCAAATAAAATCAAGAGCTACCTTCCAATACTCAAAAGCTTCAAGAGGTGGAATAGAAATACCAACATCGAGAATGGGATATGTTTGATTGTTGTTTATTGTGCACCAAGAAATAGGAACTAGTCGCCTGAGTGAGGCTTCATCTAATGGGATCCCAATAGAAACTATGATAGGTATATCGTCATGTGGTTGAACTCCGAGTTGATCTGGAGAGGGATATGATAAGGAATGATGGTATACATTTTCTAAAAATGAAGAGGAAATGGATCTCATGCAGTAATCAAATATCATTGAGGCATCATGTCAATGGGTGGTGGAGCCGAAGCACTCCATTGAAGGGGAATATCTATAAGGGCCATGTTTCTATGAGACCATGAAACATACATATTATTTGAATTGAATGAATGGAAATATTCCAACTTATTTAAATTTTCACATATTGACCCCATTTGTGAACCAATCAATGACAAATCCGTAATATCACATGGGTCATGCTCGGTGTGAGAAACAAGGGACAATCACATAATTAATTGTTTTGTATGAGTGTGTGGGATAATTATTGAATACTCATGTTTTGTTAATTTTTAATGACCACCCATAATTTTCATTCAAAGAGAGGATTTGATGGGAGAATAGGGATCATAGAAAATCCAATATTTCTCTCCTAATGTGCATTATTGAATGAGTGGTATACTTATCAGGGCGTTGTAATTTATCCAAAAAATGGGGGATGGATTGTGTGAATAATGATGCACAAAATTCATAATGCCCAGAGGATGCAATATTGGTACATGATATTGGTAGAATGTATTCAAAATATAATATTCATCCAGTTATATTATAATTGGGAAAAACTAATGTGGTTCAACATGTGACCATATTTGAAATGTGATACTTATCTTGAAATAAACACTAATTCCTTCCATAACCTTATACCAGGATAATTGGTGTGTCGAAACATCATTTCAAGGAAATTAGGGGGTCCCTTCATAAATTAATGTGAATGAGGATCCAAATAAGTGGAACATAAATCATACGATGGAGTGGTATAATATTCATAATGATTCAAGAACTATTAAAATTATGCCACCATGAAATAAAGAAAATTTGTGAATGCAAATTGGTCTGAAAAAAGGTCAAAACAATATTCTCCAAATGAAAATATGTAGTGGACATATAGATACATGCAGATTAATTTCATTCATAGAGGGATAATGAACACACAAATAATTTTCATACAGTGATAATGATGCCTGGAACAGTTTAGCATCGTGTGGAAAGGATGTGACTCACAGTTTAATGTGATTTGACATGAATATTGTACATATATTAAGATCATACTTCATGAAGCTTAAGCAACTATTTGGATTCATGTTGTTTTGAATATTAGGTCTATTCACTGAATATTTGTTTTATGCAGTAAAAATATCCAATGTGAATAAGCCAATGGAGACCTGTGCAACACATTAGTAGGAGGAAATATGCATGAAGAAGGTACATTGGATATAGAGTGTGAAAAATATCACATCATATTACTTTGTAATATTCTTGAACCACGGAATATTGTTTAATGATATGGTTCATTGACATAACAAAAATGATCAATCATGGGGCATGCATACCAAAGATAAGAGATAAAAAGTGAGTGTGAATGGGGATATGTTTAACACTTGAGGATTTAAAAATACATTTAATGAAATCAGTTACATGCTATGTATCTATGAAAAAACAATTTTTATGATTTATATAGTTATTGACATTAAAGTAATTTTTTTCTTCTATGATTTAATTTCCAAATAGGGACATGCATGGATACAATTACTATTATATTTATATTCCATTGAGATTAAATTATTAATTTTTGTGAATAGTAAAATAGCCTTATGTATAGTAATTTTACCCTAATAAATACTAATATTTACCATTATTACTATTAAATCATACATGTTAATTTTAACCTTATGAATGAAAGTATAAATAAATTTTCTGTTTCTTATAAGTGACAATATGATCATAGTATATTTGTTGGATTTTTCTAAGTCATAAATATCTATTTAAAATGTTATGATTAATTTAATAATTTAAATGATTTTTTTTCAAACATATTATCATATATTATTAGTTAATAATCTTATTATTATAAGATAATTGTTAGAGGCCTTGGGGAATTTTTCCATGAGTCATAAATGTAGTTTTAATTGTAAAATTTGTATTTTTCATGTAAATTATGATTTTAATTAAAAATTTAATTTATCATATTTAAAAAACTAATTCCCTAAAAAGGTATAATTATAGAAATTTAACATGTTAAATAATTGATATGTTTAATTTCTGGGATTTTCATGAAATATGTTATTTTTTGGTGATTATTTGAATTTGGTAATTTATGGTATATATAAATTTAATGTTAAATACACTATTCATTGAGTCATGGTTGATGTAAGCCCCATTGGATTGAACAAACATGATATAGTTTCTATTTTTAGTCTCATTAATCATCTCTATTTATTTCCTTGTGAAAAATAATAAACTATTAAATTACATTTTCAAAACCCCCATCTCTGTCACTTTAAAAACCACCCTCACCACCGCTTCTCCTCACATATCTCAAGAATGTGAATTCCTAAATTATTCTCAAATATATTTCCAATCCACTTTCCCATTAATAAGAGATTTTTTCATGAAACAATACCCAATACAATCGTCAATAGAGGTTCTCAAGAGGAAGGAATCAAGAGGTAAAACACTCATTTTCTTTCTATCAATTTCATTTCAAGTTCCCTTAAATTATTTTCTATCCTAACCTATAATCATATAAATGGTACGATAACCCCATTAATAAATATTTACTATATTATTGTTTTTATAATGTAATAATCAATCATTATCTATTCTTTGCCCTCCATTTATTCTAGAAATGAAAACACCATCTTAGATGTGTAAATTTATAACATTAAGGACGATGGGATTAAAATTTTAATTACTGTTTTCATGGATGATCATGAAATAATTTTTAGGATTTATCCATGCAATTATATATTTATTTTATATTATTTATTGTTCTGATATCATTATACACACATGATGTAACAAAAGAAATAAAAGTAAGCACGTAGTTTGGAAAACCTCTCAAAATATTCCAAGCGATTATCATTATTATTTTTTCTAACAATACGTCCTCATCATATTTAATCTAATAAATAATATAACCATTTTATCATAAGTATGATTATTAATATAAAATTATTACACTTATTTAAAACCATTACCATTTTACATTCACATCCATACTCTTATACAAGAGACCTGATCAAGGAAATAATGGAAACGAGCAATCCCAAATGATAATATTGAACACTATAAATCATCAAAAAGTCAATGAATGAATTCAATAAAATTATAATAAATAAATTAAATGTAGAAGATGTTCTGGAATTATTAATTAATTAATGTAATTTTATTATATAGTACATAATTATTAGGTGAATAACACATTCATACATAAGGTAATGATTTCTACACAAACCACCATTATTCAATTGAGTTAATCTTTATCTCTTCTTAATCAAATGGAATTATCTTCTATTCATATATAAATATTAAAAATTCGGTTTATATGTTAAAAAATCATGTATCAAGTTCTTTTCCCTCCATATTTTTTTGTGATATACATGTTTCTAAAAGGTTCCTTACACAATTCTTCCTGATATGTAATCCTGATTAAAGGGAACAATCCAAAATCATATCAATTCCCAAGAGAACACTATAATAAATTTTTTACAGAAAAATATTTAAAAAACACTAATTTAATTATTACATCATTATTTTGTTACTTCTAATTTTATATAAAATACAATGCCATTTCTCATTTAAAAGATATTGAATATTTTCTTTAAACCTCACTAAAATGTATTAATTCTAAAATTTCATAAAAAATATATTTACATATTGTCACTTCAAAGTGGAATCCATTATCACGATCTATGAATATTTTTGTGTTATGAATGTTTATGAATGATTTAAATACTTTTTTCTCTTATACATAATAGTGATATTGATTAATGGCATGGCTTTTAATATGATTATGATAACCAATTAATTCCACAGGTAGCCATTATATTTGTACGTGAATCCTTATGCATAGTTCTTAATGTGGTGCACATATAAATGAACATGTCATGATGGGTTCAACCATATGTTTAACCAATTAATTGGGTAACTATTAAGCTCCTGAGACATTATGTTCCACGATCCTGGTAGTTTTCCTTGACACATGCTCCATGTGAAACAGTCTTAGATGTTAGCCTTGACTCATGCTCCCCTATATAAAAGAATCCTTGAATCTTGATAATGTCTTATTTTATGTTTCATATGAATTACTATGATTACATGTTTATATGATCACATGTTTTATATGTTATGATTCATTTGTTAAATCAAGTTCCATGGCATTTTATATCATTATGTAATGCCATCAAACCCATTGGTTATAATTTATTCTTATAATTATTCCCTTACTGGTATTTCTAACTCATCAATTTGATCATGTTACCCCTATGATATCCTATACAAATTGCTGAGCACAATAGATTTAATGAGAAAAATTTTGTGGTCAAATAAATTTTAATTTGTGATGTTATATTATGTTCCTAATCTTCAATGACACTATAATTTGTGATTCTTCCCTTATAATATGATGTTTAAATATGCCTAATATCTTGTATTGATATTTTTAAATTGATAAGCTCTCTATAGTGGGTATCATAGGAAGTTATATTGATATTTGGTGATTAGCAATAAATAATTGTATTAAGAATGATATAGATTAGAAAATGTATAAGAAAAATCCCAAAATGATTCTTATTATATATTAAGTGGTTCATAAGGAAAATAAATAATTTTTTGGATAATACATGTGGATTTGGATTTGACACAGATGTACCTAGGAGTAAAAACTCTAAAAACGTGTTCTGGGTCTGACACATGATAATATGGTACATGACAACAAGTCCTACTACTCACTTGGTTTAACAATCTTGGGGGATATTATATAGTAAACCAATAGGATCATTAGGAACCATTTTTAAGAGAACAAAAAATCCAATATAAATATATATTAGGAAATATATCATTGATAACCTAGATTTAATCCTAGAGAATCACAAGTTTGTATTTACTTTTCCTTTACATGATTAACAATTTGGGTTTTCTTTTTCATTTTTATTCTTATTAGTTAGGTATTCCTACCTTAACATATCTCCACCTTAGTATGTAAATTGAAATTTCAAGGGTGAAATTTTATGAGATGGAAGAATGAAACACCCCAAGGATTTAATTTTTCATTAATGAAATGAACAAAACACTATGACTATATTAAAAAAACACATTGTTTTAAAGAGATAGTTATAACATAGTCGTTAAACTAAATTTTTTGGCATCCATGATTTTAATATCAAAAAGTGGATATAAATGATTTCAAATAGTATGATATTTAATTTCTATTAGGATCATTCTTTTTTGGTGAATAGAATGATATGCCTATGAAAAGTTATATTACCATTATGAATAGTAATATCACCATTATGAATCAATAATCATCCATCTCAATAGTAACCTTACTAATGAAGGTATAAATAAAATTTAGGCATCTTATAATTTACAATATGATCATCGAATTAGGGGTTGTATTATTTAAGTGATAAATATTTAATTAAAATTTCATGATTAATATAATAATTTAAATGAAAATTTATTTTCATAAAATATAATAAAAAATATTATTTTATTATAATACGCTCATTAGAGAATTTTAGGAGACATTGGTTAATTTTTCAATGTGTAAAAAGAATTTTTCATTTTAAAATATGTAATATTCATGTAAATTATGATATTAGTTACAAATATGATATCCCATTTTTATAAAATAATTTTAATAATATAGATATAATTTCTTAATTCTAAAAATTGTAAAAATTTTTGGGTAATGTTTTTTGATTTTTTCTGAAATATATGAATTTTCACTGGATACTAAAATATTTTAATTTATAGTTTATATACATATTATGTTAAATAAACCATTCATTGAGTCATTGATGATTTAAGAAAAATTATTTAAAACTCACATGATTTAATTACTACTTTATGTCTCAACATCCATAACTATTTCTTATCTTATTGAAAATAATAAACTAATGAGTTAAATATTGAGAAATGTCCCCTATTCACATCTATAAAACACATCCCTCGCAACCTCTTCACCTCATATATCACAATCCTATTTCTATGTTTAAATTCATCTAAAATATATTCCAAATTACCTCCCCATTTACCAGGATATTTTTTTATTATCAAATGAACAAAACCAAACCCAAAATAGGTTTTCATGATGAAGGAATCAAGATGTAAAACATTCTCCCATTTTCATTCAATTTTCATTCATGTTCCTCTGTTTTATATTTTATCTATAACTATATTCATAAATATAGTATGATAACTCCATTACCAGACATGTACTGTAATTTTTTTACGTAATGTAATAATTCATCATCGTCACTCATTTCCTCTCCTTTTATTCGAGAATTGAAAACACCATTTGAGATGTTTTAATTTATCACATTGCAAGATGATAGGTTTTCAATTTCATTTACTATCAACTTGGGTGGTCATGAAACTATTTATGGTTTAACTATATCATAATAAATTTATATCATCAAATTGAATTTTTTATAATCACCATACACACATGATGTGGAATAATAATTCAAAACAAGCACGTTGAGAGCGAACCTGCAAAAGATAATTCCACCAATTTTCATTACATTTTTATCTAATGATTCATCCCCATAAAATTTAATAATAAGAAATATATAACCATTTTATAGTATTCAATTTAAATAATATAATATCATTTTACTTTTGGAAGACTAATCCCTTTTTACATGAACTTCAATTCCCCTATAAAAGAAAATGAATCTTGAAAATTACAAAAATGTGCACTCTTGAACTATATAATTGAACACAATAACTCCTCAAAAAACCATTAATGAAGTAAAAAAATTATATTAAATCAATTACTTGTTTTATAGGTTTTTGAAGTATTAATTAATTAATATCATTAAAATTGAATGGATAATATGATCATGTGATGGATGCCTTTAGACTTATGGAAAGGGATTCTACCTGATCTCCCATTATTCCTTCAGGATATTCTATCTCAATTATTACCAAAAATAAATTATCTTTAATTATTATTTACAAATTTAAAGTGATATTTTTATATTCCAAACTCACTTTTTCATATCTCTCCCTCTTGTTTTGGGGATATACATGTTTTCTAAAGGTTCCCAACTCAATTCTTCACAATATGCAAGCCCAATTTAAGGGATCTTCTTGAATTCATATCCATTTTTAAGAACACAATTTAGTCTATTTTTAAACCAAAATTATTTTTAAAAACATAAATCATTTAATTATTTAATACACACTTATTTAACATTTTTTTATGTATAAAATAAAACTCAATTATCTGTTTTAAGAGATCCTGAATATTTTATTTAAACCATAGTAAAATGTTTTAATACTAAGGTTTCTGAATTACTATTTCTAAATGTTGTCACCAAAATTTTACATATATTATCATTATCTATTCCTATTATTTTCATTAACATCCATGAATTATTTAAATCATTTCTTCTATGGGGACCATTATGAAATTTCTTTATGTTATGCCTTTTAGAGATATTATGATTCTTAATTATTACTATGGGTTACCCATATGTTTATGAATGAAACATAATGTATGATTATTAATGTGCAAAACATATTCATGAGGTGGTTATAATAGGTCCACCTTTATAGATCTTCAATTCATTGGGAAAATATTTGTATCATGAGATCTTTTGTGCAATGGACATGGCAGTTACCCTGGACTTGTGCTCTATGTGAAACGATCCTGGAAGTTAGCCTTGACTCATGAAAAAATATGTGAAATTATACCTAAATAGTGATAAATTCATGTTTTATGTTACTACAAAATTTCAATAACACCATGTTTATATTATCCAATGTTTTGTATGGTAATATACCATATTTTAAATCATGTTTGATGCCTTTTTATATCATTTTGGCATGACTTCTTACCCATGTGATAAATTTATTCATATGATTATTCCATAAATCATATTTCTATATCATCCATTTGTTAATTTTATCGAAAAGTTATCCATTGTAGTAGTTTGTGGATAATATAAAATAGTATCTCAATTTAGAGATTAAATACAAGTTGTTATTATGATGTTTAATTATGTACCTAAACATCCAAGAAAGTAGACATTATGATTCATGGATTGTAATATGAAGTATATATATGCCTAAAATCATGTAATTATTTGTGTTAAATTATATATTCTCTATAAAAAATTTCTTATATTTCATACAAATATTGAGACAAAATGAATGATGTTTATGATCACAATTCATGGACCGTAACAGAAGAAAAAAGACCCAAAAATGATAATGATAATTTTTCAATGCCCGAAGAAAAATAAAAATGTGTGACTACATATCCCATAAGGATTGAAATCAAGTGTCATGTAGTTATGAAACTTATCTTGGTATGACACCAACACTACTGGGGTGAATCATCTCTAAAGAGGAATAAAAAGCATCCCAACATTATCTTGGGGCATCCCGAACTTGTACAAGGAGGGGTTGAATGTTTAACACCATCCAATTATAAAAAAGATTCTTATTTTAACGTCATAGATTTTGGATGACGGTGGAATCTAATATGGGTATATATTGCATGAAATCTTAATAGAACAGATGTGAATGATTACTAAATATGTCAACGCCTCATATTATATCCCATAAGAGGCATGTGTATTGTTTAACGTCATTGTCTCTATACATAAGAATCTAGTTAAAGGTTATAGAGCTTAGACTATGGTGATCCAATGTCAAATAATGGATATTTTTCCATAGTTCCAAAAGAAAAAGTTACTTGGAGTCACTACATATTCCATAAGGATGGAAATCAAGCCATGCATAGTTTTGTAAATCCATGGAGTTTAATGTCTTGTGGTGAGTACTGTGATGAACCAATGTGGAAAAGGGGTGTAATAATGTTTTAGACTCATAATTAAAGATCCAATCATCAATACATATCATGTATCACGTGATGATGGGATTCATTCCAAGAATAGTTCTTGAAAAAAAATTCAATGTAAAGGTATAACTCATAGACACAGAGAAGGGGGGGAATAAAATTTCCATGATTTGTTTATTTTTTTAGAATTATGAGTGGATGGACTACGATTGAATTTTCATTTTATGCTATAGGAAGCATAAAACCAGGGTTTGGAATGTTGGGGGTTTATAATATCTCTAAGATACTCATAGTCCCACTAAACATGCACAAATTCACTGAGGAGATACACAAATGTTGTTAGTCGCAATAGAATAAAGGGAAGTGGGAAGAATGTAGATTGAAACATTTGAGGTCCGAATAATGGAATGGAAGACTGATGTTATATACCACTATTGACCAGATTAACCAAAAATGGTAATAGAAATCACCAGTCAAGGGTGTGGTGTGCAAATGTATAATTAACTATTGAGAAAATTTTAAATATAGGATCAACGTTTTGTGGAATAAAATTCCTCTTTTTGTTGGCCCAGGAAAGGTGGTTATACAATTAGGCATAGACATCACATATAGGGGGTCCTTCTTGATGTGAATGTTTATGGACAACCAAAACTTGAAATACTCAATGTATGGAGACTAGTCTAGGAAATGTAATCATGGAACATGAAACATTAAGTCTTGTTTCACATCACATCAATGCATGTCAATGGTATGCCCCAACTAAATCTTGGATAAGATACCCATTCTTCATGAATAGATTATGGTTTTATTTTTTGTACCCCACAGTATGAGTTTATGTTTAAAGAGTTTAGACCGCAACCTATTAGTTTCACGTCAAAGATTTTGGATCATAGGATCCCATTTTTACATCATGTTCCTAGGACGTATCTATGTAGTTTAACATCATACAGTAAATAATATGATCTTATACACTATATTTCTAGTAAACTAGGAAATTTCATCGTAGTTTATCATTGTGTCTTGGAGATTTGTGGAACATTCCTTTTATTGTTTTGCATAAGGGACCATAAAAGTAGTGTCATTTATCATATCTCTTCTTGAACGTATAATGTTTTCATTTTATTTTCATAATATTAGGAAATTGGGGATTGATATTTATATCTGGGGAGAAGGTTGTGGCATCAAAATAACCAAATTTTAATCATGACCTAAGGGATCCATATTGTTCCATGCACTCTCAAAGGGGAATTCAAGCCAAGGGGTCCAAATATTTGAGAGCCTAAGAATGGATATGAAGATAAATTTTCATTGTGTCTCTATATTTCCCATGAGGATGGGAATAATTAATGTCATAGTTCATAAAGGTGGAATGGTAGATGTCAAATACCTAGGTGTTATATCCCCTCTAACAAAAAAATCGTTGTTATTATGATGTTTATCATCATAAAACAATGATGAATATTGTAACACCTTTTAGCGTCATGTGACAAGGATATTGAAAGTCAGATTTTATTGTTGTAGATCTCAGACCATAGGATCAATCTATAGATTTTTTGTGTCGTTCCATGAAGCTACCCAACTTGAATAAGGGTTACGGTGGCCCAACACCACATGACACATTCCATATAAGAACTCACACATACTAAATTCATAAGGATTGGACGTGGGGGGAGGAGGTATCCAAAACGGGATGTGTGGGGTGCATAATAATAACCAAAAATGAATGAGGACCATGGAGACCGACAAAAAACAACATATTTCCAAATAAAACTAAGGAAAATGGGCCCAATGTTTAAATTTGTAGATAGTCCAAACAAGGAATTGTTTGGGAAGTCCTACTCATCCTACGATGATTGGAATAGAGCCATACATAGTATTATATGATTTAATTGAAAATTGTAAATGAAAAAAGTAATGTTCAATTTGGTGAGGGAATTAAGGTTCAGTTTTGTTTATCATCATACAACTATGATGAGGACTATTACAAAGTATAACATTATGCAACTATGATGCTAGAGATATTAGTTTTTGTTTATATATATCAACATAAAGGATGATGTCCTAAAATTTGAAATATGAAGTGTGCTGCAATGAAGAGCCTATTGTGAAGTTGGTCCAAGGATGACCAACATTGCTTGAAAACTTCATGAGAAGTTCTACCACACAGTTTAATGATATGAACCTCTATAATGGGTGAAATGTGTCCAAGTGCGGATGTGTGTACAGTAGAAAAATATCCATATGTGAATAATGACCATCAAGGCAAACCCCACTAAACATATTCCCAAGGAACATAAATTCCAAAGGGATGGAAGATTTAATTTTCAACTTGACCCAAAGATGAAGTTTATGGAAGTTTCTACATATCCCATGTTGATTAGATTCATGCCATATGTAGTTTTGGAAGTTGGCATGGTAGATGAATGATTTCAATAGTAATGTTATCTCAGTTGAGGGCCATGTGGTTCATTATATTTTATCGTCATATGTCTATAATGATTATTGTTACAATGTGGGTTTTCATGCAACTAGGATGATGGATATCATTGTTTATGGCCATAGATCATGGACCATTGAATGAGGTATCTAATTATTCAATATAATTTTCAACACCATGAAGAAACAAGACTTGAAATAAGGACAAAGATACCAAACACCACATGAAACATTCATTATATGAACATTCACAATGTTTAAAATCATGATTTTAAGAATTGGGTTCATATTTTAACATTATATTATTGGGATACTGGGAGTGAAACTTTTATAATCATGTAGAATGGACCATCAATATTGTACAGATTAGTAACTTATTGCTAGGAACAAATACCAGTTTAGCATCATCGATGATATGAGTACCAATTTAACATTATTTAGGGAACTTTTGAATATTTTGACATCATTTTTTGAGTATATGTGTAGTATAACTTCATGCCAGATGCTCAACTTCACCCGGGTGCAGTACAACTTGAAGAACATGGAATTTGAGAGTGGAGTGGTATTATATCCATCCATGGTGATAAGATAGTATTCACCACTAGGATATATGTTTTGAATGATATAAGTTCTTTCCCATATGTTTTTAACAAGTTTCACATTCTAACATCTATTATTGGCTTCATTAGAGCTCGTATTGTATAACACAAGAGGAAAAAATGAAGTAAAATCATCTTGTGGAATGATATGTGAATATTATATTGGTGCCGATCTAAATTGTAAAAATAAAAGAGCCTGATCTACTTGAGTGATTCATGTTCATTGAGATGTACTTATTCTATCTTTTCTGACCTCTGTTATTTATAGAAATCTATTCATAGCGATGGAAATCAAAACATTCAAGAATGGATATCCTATGTTACATACACCATGGAATATGCAGTTACCCATTGGGAATTGCAAGTCATTATTCGATAAGACTTAAGAGCATTGGAGATCTTGTTCTGACAACATTTATTATTCTTTCCAACCAAATTCTATAGAATTATATAGAGTGTTCTATAGAACACATTGAGTTATGAAATTTATTTTTTGTGGTAGTGATATGAGTGGTGGGATCAGATTCCATACTTGGCGTAAAACATATTCAATGTGTTCGTCCATTTATTGTTCATGCTATTGGTGAGAACATCATGAGGGACATTGAATAAGTGGATGATTTTGAACATCATATACTCAATAATATATTAGGACATTACTTACATAATAGGGACTGCTTCTTCCCACATGGAGATAAAATATTTTGTGTCCTCAATGATCCTGCACTACTGAACGGTCATCGGTAGGCATGGTATCATAACTTCAAATGCCTAGATCATGAATGTTGAAGAGTATATGGTAGTGTGGAGGGGATCTGAATTATAACTCATGGATTTGGAATAAAATTTACATGCATGGTTTCTCTTGGATAACTCGATACAGTCATAGAACATGTTGGTCTAGAAGTATCCCAACCATTAAATATGGTGATAGAGTTTCAACACTACCTTATGAGAACTCTAGGAACCGGGATGAACATCCTACAAAAATTAGTAAATAACAAATCCTTTAATGTATAAAAGGATAATTCCATCTAATTCATGTATTTTGAGAGTCTTCTCTAGGGTGGGACCTCTCTTGAGGGTCAACTAAGCTCCATAGAGGTGAATTATGTCATGCTCGACATTATCTAATAGGATATTGTAATTATAGAGATATTTAGTGAAACAATTCATCTAATTTGAGGCTTATTTATTTTCATATTTATTAAGTGGGCCTATTTTGGAAGCACTGATGGTAATTTTTTTACATTATGTATGGCACTGCCATCTGAAGTTATATGAGACATTAATCATTGATGTTCCACATGAATGAATAGAACATCTTAGTCATGATTTTCTATAGAATAGGATAAAATTGATAGGGAATCATCTTGACCATTCTTCAATTGTTGAACATGAGTCACCTCTAGGTGATAATGGAACTTGTTCGATAGAATATGAGAATGCCTATTCAAGGGATTTTTCCCAATAATCATAATAATATAGTCACCATTGATCAAATTTAAGACTATATTGGAGTCCCCTTTCACATGTAGGTGGCGAAAATAAATCACAAGAGCCATATCAATTTCAGTAATGAGGGTCATATAGTATGCTTTTTTGTTGGATTAGCTTTCTGATAGCACGGATGAATAAGGTATGACATCATGTATCGTGGTGGTTAAAAGGATTCATGGATGGACTCTATTGAGATTGAGGTCACTGATACCTCTATTATGTGGAATCTAGGAGAAACCATAAAAATGATTATGACAATATGGTGTGTTATTCTACATTAAGAGTATACCCTTATGTTCAGAGTCGACATCCAATGGAATTTAATAATGGTTTGTATGGGATGCCATAAAATCATTTAGCACCTCCACATTGATTGCTTTATATTAAACAAATCTTATGTTGAACTATAGAAAGATCACTGCCTAATGATCTAGGCAGCCTTTCATCATTAGGTGATATTTGATGTACATTATCAGATCCACATGATAATCATTCATAATCTCATTATGCTATAAATAGTTCCACAACATGTAAACCATGAAAACCATCTCCATGATGATTTTCTAGATGTGAGAATATCATAATATTTCATCGAGGAGCATCTAATAGAGATAGTTAAAACTCTTCTATATACATTTTTTGTTCTTCATAGTGAGAGGATCACAAAGGGATCTTCCCATGGCAGTCACATAGTGGACCAATAGATTATCGGAAAATAGTTCAATCAGAATCAGAAGATGTTGCGGGAAAATATTAATCTTCTTAAACATGTAATTGAACAATTAATCAATCTAATAGATGTAAAACTTCATCATGAATCAGGAAAAGGGATTACAATTTCATGCAATTCTTTTGTGGAATATTCGTATACATGCTCTATGGCCATTAAGGCCTTGGTGATCTCATAGGTTTCATAGATTTGGCATCTATAAAATAGCATTGATCTTATTTTGGTCAATCTATATTCCATGGAATTAGACAATTAAACATGGGACATTCTAGGGGTCACCCATAAGAACATTTCAAAGGGTCCATCTTCAACAACATAGAGGAAACGAATCAGAACACATTCTTATAATCTCTAATATGGTCATCATGTTGGTGATATTTGAGAACCAAATAGTTCACATAGCTTTTTCATATCTTCTCAAGGACCACATTTGATATGTAGTGCATGGTACATTGATATGTGGGTAATGATTTTTTCATATCGAAATGAATTACCTGATAGAATAATATCCCTTGTAAATTCATGATAGAGGTAGACACATCATATTCAATGGAAATTCATATCTGGTCAAACATGGAATATCTATTCATGAATGAAAAATCCTATAATTCCTTGGTTGGGTTGATTAGCATCCATGTTACTGGAAGGGTGTGTGCTTCGATTATAGGGATTGATGCCCCAACTTCCAATGACCCTTGCAGCGCCCCCTCCCACAATGGTGGGGGAGGGCCCTCCTGAATTCTTTGAAGGGGGTCGAAGGTCTTTTTCTCCTATCTCTAATCCTGACTATCTCCACACCTTCAATCAGATATATATCATCCATGTGGTTCTAAACATATTCAATGGGGCCCCACAAAGTGTCAATATCAATTCATGAGTTCACTATAGAATCTCCATTGTTTATTCTGACTTTGATTGCCCGATTCAAGTTTCATCGTCTATCATTGGATGTTTTCAACCAATTCATATTTGATTCTTGGGGCATTCAAGATCGCACAATAGTTGGAATAAATTACTCTAAAAGCATCATAATAAGGTTTTCTTCATAATAGGGTCTTATTTTGTCTTGTTCAAGTGCCCCTCGCTCTGGTACATGGTCTAGTTTCCTCATTTTTAGATGGTCTTATGACTACCATATGATGTGAGATTTGTATTCCATTGTTGTTTGGGTTTGTCATCTAAAACATAACCTTCCCTTTCAGAATCCTTAAATTCTATGTATGTTAGGGAATATTGTATCTCGTTACTTGTGCACGGATAGCTGAACTTGATCAATATTTTTCCCAACTTCACCTAAGATATGTGTTCAGGTTGATTTGTTGAAGCCACCTATTGATTTTTTTAGGATCATTTTTGGTGATGCTTTTAGGTGTATGAGATCTGTTATCATTGAAAATTGGTATGATTTTTTTCTCTATGTATGAAATTGGGAAATGTAGTGAAGGGGTGCCGGCATGTAATGCTTGAGCAAGCTGTAGTGACTGCTTATTGGTCTGAACTTGTCCCGAGTGGGGTTCATGCTACTCGGGACATCTGTTTTGGTGTAATGTTTAGCACTTCTTCTATTGGTTGTGATCATCCTTGGAAATAAGGCTCTAAATTGGCATTGACGTCTGACTTCCATTTTACATCTATGAAGCGGGGTGGACCGTGTCTGATTTTGGTCACTCAGCTTAATGGAACACCGAAATCTTCTAATGTTTCCCAGGTAAGGACAAAACAATCTAGACTATACATCCAGAACCGAAAGTCAAGAGTGTTTTTAACATGATAATAGGTGATCTCATTTGTCTTAATATTTCAATGGCAGTGTCTTCTAAACATTCATCAGGCTTGTTTATTTTTAGTGATACTGATGATGTGTCTCACTTGTGGGTGGAAAGGGACGCAATGTATTCTAAGTGGGAACATGATGTGAGTTAGATACATTAAACCCATATTGAGATGGAAATATCTAATCTAGCTAGTGTAAGGGAGGCCAATTTGTTTGAGGCATCACCCAAGAATCCCTTAGAACCATCATTTGTGGACCTGGTGTTCTCATAGAAAGGAAATAATTCACTTCCTATTATAAAGGTGGTAGTAGTAGTGTTGGGTAATAGGTTGGAAAAGTTGTCGCTTGTTGATCTGATTAAAGAGATTGAGGAGGGGAGTGAATCTAGTGCAGGAGAACATGAGGAAGTGGATCTTGGGAGATAGATCTCTATACATGGGGAGAATGAGGAGCCAGAAGGATATCCATAATGAGAGGAACAATTACACATATTTTCCTCCTCAAATAAAGTCACTCTAAAAAAATGTTGAAAGCTATGAAGATGAACAATATATATTCTTGCCAGCCACAAAAATAAGCTTATGTGGTTGATCAATTTTTAGAATTTCTTATCATCTTGGAAGAAAAATTGTTGAATATACTCTGTTTTTGAATTCTACTATGGATGAAGCTACTAGAATGATGGGGTGGTATTTAAGGGTACAAATCAATGAGGAGTAATATAATTGGATTGACAGTAAACACCTAATCCTTGTTGGGTGATTAAATAGTTTAAATATTAGCATCATGAAGTATATCCCGTCATGGGACAAGATGAACATTCATTTTAATGATTTACATAGGTAGGAACTAGACACTCAGGTAACGAACATCTCTTGGAAATTATTTATGGATATTAATTCTAGTAGCCTTATGATGTCCTTCAATGGTTATACTATGTCCTTTTATGGATTATCTCATGGTTTCCCACTTTTTCCTCAAATTTGATTGAATTATAATAATTTTATTTTTAGCCATTTAATGGAAGGGTAAAACCATCCATTTGACAATGGTAGTTGATATCATAAAATTTAATACAAATAAATATTTTTATTTTCTTATTACTAATAAGAATGATGTTGGATAGACACCTGAGGTACTGAATTAACATAATGATGTTTTATTTTATAATCTTTTCAACATCGACCTTTACCATGTAACCATGATAAAGGTGTATCTTAATGTGAGGTTGGTGGAACTCATGATAACTCTCTATGAGGAAAACATGGTGGATGATTACTTGGGGTTATAGTTTTAAAATATCATCATAACTCCTATCAATCACATCAAAATTCTGCATCATGAAATCCACATACTATTGTTTCCACCTATAGACATTGATTCACTGATCAATAGTTTTCAAATATTGGCATCAGTGCCATGGTTTTTTGTCCCAACTCATTGATGGTGGTAGAGAAAAATACCTAAAATGTGGAAGGGGAATCATCAAAATAATATTTATCATTTGAGGAATAGAAATCCATGGTAGGAGATGGTTCACCCAGACCATCTAAATTTTTGGGAACACTATTTTTGGGTTGAGAAGTGGTGGAATATTCTTCAAGAAAATCCTACTCTCTGTAAAAAATTGTGAAGACAGGTGTAAATCCATTTATTTCAGGACATTGACCAATGGGTCCTTCCTTGAGGTCAAAAAATTATGATGATTTAGTTTCTGATAGATCAAACTGATTTAGTGGAAAAATAACGTCTTATGGACAACTGTATCCACAGTGATAACATATCTATACATGAGAATATGATGTGGTTCTCGTATGACCTTTGATTGACATTGGTGATAGAGTTTTTCTCAACCTTGTTGGTCTAATCATGGTTTTACATACTCTTACAGTAAGTTGTGTCTATATAGATATCATCACATGAGGCGAAGGGAGACACATCACCTTGGAGAATTCATACTTGACGATTGAGGGTGTATTTGTGACACTTGTGATAGGATGAGTAAAATCGATTAATATATGTATAAATATCCTACCCTTAAATTAATTTTAACTTTTTTCATAATAGAAAACCATGAATATAGGTTCTGTTATCAGGCTTCCAAATTGGGCCTTCAAATAGATCTTGGCACCCTGTTTATGTTCTGTACTACCATAATACTGAATATTCAGAACAGAGGACCCCAAATATACTTTAGAGACTCCAATCCATTAAAACGTCTATTTTTGGATGAGATTTTCCCTAGAACCTATATCATCAAGGCAATTACAAATATGCAAACAATTGAAATGAATGGTTATGTAAAACTGGTTGATATGAACCCACATGAAGGACATATCATTATCTCTATAGAAAGAGAAAAATACCAAATAATCTAACTACTCGATACAGTCTGTGTAGACAGTGTCATCTACTGAAACCACTTTTTCAAACTAGAGGGGGCTTTTCAATCCTTCTTCAAGGGCATATCAGGCATCTTTTAATAGACGAAGCACCTCAAGGATTCATATTTTTTAAGGATTGTTTGAGAGGTTATTCAAGACATCGTACATTAGTTATAGGCACAAACATATTGCATTATAGAGTTTATGTATGGAATGAATAATGAAATGAACTTCGGGTAGAACAAGAGGGTTCTGGAAGGAGGTAGATAATTTTTTTATCAAAAACAATACCAATAATCACCTTTGAATGACTGATAGAAGAATGAGGCCATCCATAACATGGTTGAACATGATATCACTATGGTTGTTCTTCCTGATCAATGCATATGGGAAATTGTGCTGGTGGATATAGAAAATATGCTATGAGGACTGTTCATGGTGGGCTCTACCCAAGTATTATTTTCATGTCTCAATGGAATATACAATCTCACTAGGGGAACTGAATGGTGTATTCTGATTGCATTCCTATTCATGGATTCTTCTTGGATAGAATCAGTTGGGGATATATAGAGGGAATTCATGTCACCCCTCATCATCAAGAATAATATATCCATCCACCAAAATGATGGTATTCATAGACACTCACTCTTGAACAACATAGGAGGTATCTTTCATTGTGGTACAAAACCTGGGTGTCGTACTAATTTCCAGATGAATGATGTCTCTATGAATATAGGATGACATTACCACTAACATGGGACAACTCTTTCCCTTTCATCGCTGATGCCTACTCTTCTACGATATTGAGTGTTGAGGGATGGATGCCAAAGAGGCTAATGGAGAATAATTAATAACATTGTGAGTTTTGGTCTATCCAAGGAGGGATCATATAATTCCATAGGAGCTAGAAACTACCCTATGAACTTATTAATCGACATAAATTTTAGCCCCATTTCTGGATACTTTCTTCCATTTTTTTAGATCCGACAATGTCACTTTCAGACTCAACAGTGATATGTGCATACTATGCTAAGAGTTCTCCGTACCAAATATAAACATTGTCTATTTGGTAATAGATAAAGTCCATAAACACGTAGAACTTCTTGATGGTATTTTCTAGGATCCAATGGTATAAAAAATAGTTCAAGAGATTAGTGAGGTCATCTTCATAATGTTTTTGACATTTGGGGAGCTTTAGGGATCTGTGATCTAATAACATTTTCCTCTAGAATGGAATATGTCCACTTTCTCTTATTGTGAGGTAGATCCCTAGGAGATAGATTCTTGAGGTAAGGTGGTGGAATGCGGGGATTTGGAACCACATTATATAAAATTTTAGTGGTGCATACTGAGGAGGTTCTTCACGATTCTGAGGGTGAAAGGGAAGATATTGAATAATATGTTTTCCTTGATGAGGTGGTGCCTTGGGAGTTTATGTTAATGACCACTCCAGTGGTTTTGGAACCTCTAACAACACTACGACATTACTCTATTTCTTAATGGATCTCCATGTAGGTGATAAAGGAAGAAAAGGACATTCTAATTTGGAATACTACAAGGCATCCTCTTGGTATTGAGACTTGTTATAAAAATACCAGATTTCACTAGGGCATGCTATGAGAAATGTTTGTGGGGAAAATTTCAGTATTAAAATTCATGACACACATCTTCAATAGTTTCTCTTTATATAGTGGCATGTCGAGCGATTACGTGAGGCATATCTACTTTGAAATGAGATCTCTGACATGTTCATATGGTTGTTTCCTTCACCTGAATAGGTTGAAAATACTCATATTATGGGTAGCAGAGCTGAAAAACAGTGAAACTACATATAATGTTCTTGAAAATAGGTTGTGGAACCAATGAATAATTGTATGTACTAGAAAATTTTTCACCCTTCAAAAAATTGAACAAAACATTAGATCGTTATTGAAGGCTTCCACTCTTGTGATCCCAAAATGTGACCAAACAAAGAGATGAAGTGGGATAGAAGTTTTAACGAGAATTTAATCTTGTTAAAGGGGGTGAATATTGGATTATATAAATCTTAGAGATATATCATATCCTGTATCCATGCATGATTTAAAATGCAATAAATTGGGATAGCCACCTGTAATGTTTCTAGGGCATTGAGATGAGAAGTGATAGAAGCTAACACATCATCCTGGTGGGGGTTCCTATCTGTCTGAGGATTCCTAGACACCTGATATTTTATTGGCACATCAACATGATAATAATGATCTGAAATTCATGGAATAAAATGTATAGTGGCATACGGATTGGAATGAATAACATTTATGCTTATATCACAAATATGAAACTCATGATACATGGCTGGATTTGGTGATTCATATATTTCTATCTTTCCATAGACTCTAATGTGTTCTTTTCTAATCAATACGAGATCATTGGGTTTAATTGGGGTAATATGCCAAGAATTATATACGGTTTCCCTACCTAAACTAGTATTGGAAGAACATAATACTGTCAAAGATCACCTTAATATAGGTTTCACTCATCACAAACAACATTGATTATCAGATGCGAATCTAAAATTTTTTATTGAATAGTGATAAATGAAAGTTCATCCACAATCTTTTTCATGACATTAAGAGCATCAAAAGGATTCAGAGATCCTCTACCCTTGTCATGATTCCGACTAGTGGGAAGAAATGCTGAGGGATTTTTTAGGCTCAGAGTCTACCTCTGAAGAGGAGTGATCATACCTATAAGATTAATGAGATGTTCTGGAACCTTAGTAGACGGATCCACATCATTGGATTTTATTTTAATCTCCCCATCACCGGGAATAATGACATAGGTAATTTTCATTTTGAATAGACTTGGAGTTTCCTAGATTTTTCCATGTAATCTAACTTCTTTTTGATAATACTAATGTGAAATGTGGAATAATACCCCCATCCATTACATATATGTGTGTTGAATCATCTTCAATTATTCTTCAGAGCACTACGAAGATATAGAAGCATCAGAGTTGAATGATCTAGTGGTAACGAGGTTATGTGGTATAATGTTCCACTAGAAGTGCTTATAACACAACCAGATGATATAGATGGCCTATATTGTCAATTTTTTCTGGACCTTTCACATAGACCAAATGATGGTAAAAGTGGTGGAAATGCATCGACCAAAAGGCCATGTGGAAGATAAGAACTTGTTTTGCAGTGAGGGACTCCAAAATATTAATGTATGAAGATACATTTGGTTACAGAGGTAGAAATTCATCGACCAAATGGTCTGGTGGAAGAAAAGAACATGTTCTGCAGTGAGTAACTCCATAATATTAAAGTACGTAGATACATGGGGCCATCAAATTTATGATATCTTTTTGGTGGTAAGGGTGTCCCAAAGGATTCCCTTCTCAGAAGCGGGTCCTACCTCATGGGATCCGTAGTCATTAATTAGTGCTAGTTGAGAAGCTGAAAAAAACAATTTGGACCATTGTGGTTGGACCTAGAATATTAATTTATGTAGATAGATTTCCCCAATAAATTTATGATATCTGGTTGGTGGTGAGGGTGTCCTATAGGATTCCCTTCTCGGAAGTGGGTCCTACCTCGTGGTTTCCCTAGTCATTAATTAGTGCATGTTGAGAAGCTGGAAACAAAACAATGTGGGACATTGGTTTTATTTAGATGAAAGTGGAGAGACCTCTACATGTTAAGACTGATTAGTTATTGTTTAATCATCCCTCAATGGTGACGCCAACCAAATCATGACATCTATATCGAATTGGTTATTGACCACTCTCCCTTGGTTGATGGAAACAATAGTAATATGGGGGGTCCAATATGTTCTGGTGGTCTATCATATCCCAAAAAACACTCTATGATATCATGTAGAGGTAGAGAATGAGGATGGTGATGGTAGAGATGTCTTCCTGATGATCCTTTAAACAGATCGGAATATTCCTCCACCTGTACATATCTATGATGGGATTCGAAAATCTGGTGCACCTAACCTTTTGTGATGATGGGATTTACCCACCAGGTTACATCCCCAGACAATAATTAATGTGATTGGTGGAAGGCTATATAATTTGGTAACATTCAACTTCCATATTAGATAAGAATATTGGTTCCACAATTCCATGTCACTTCTTGGAGTTATTCCTATGATTGATTCAATTAAACATTCTTCCCTTATATGATCCTTCAAGGGAAAAAAATTTTGTTATGAGGAGGATCTTAGTTCTAATTATTTTTGTGGATGTGGGGATGACCACCACACTGGTGAGATATTGTGTGGGGCCACCCTAGTCGATGTCAAATGTTATAATAGGAGGACCACCATTGGGTTTTTTTCTAGATTTGGGAGGGCCTTCACACTGGTTGTGGGTGGCTCGAGGAGGAACTTCCAATGACTAGTTGTTAATGTGGATTGGCGGGAATCTTCTAGTGTAAACATAGAAAAGGTGAGTACCTTCACATCAAAAGTTGCTGGAGCGGGCATGGCAACCCCTTTGGTGGGCCGATGTGTGAGAAGTACACTTGAAATGAACAATATAATGGCAATGTGGATATTTGTGTTATCCAATGATAAGACGTTGATGGCCTCTATATCTGACATGTATGGAGAAATTAAAACCTCTTCCTTGGTTTTTGTTTGAGTATAGAGGACCACATATATATATAGGAATGATGTGAGGAGGGTATTCACATCACTAGTCAAATACATGAGGATGAACATTATATCTGGAACTGAAAGTATATTGGGGACCTCCGTTCTAAACATTGAAAATTTGTGGATAACAATCACCTCGCTGATGATGGGTACATGGTGGGGGGAATCATTATAAGTTGATAGGGAAGGTAGTTCTTCCACTATTTTATGGTGACTTCCTTGGAAATACCTTCATGTTGATTCTCATTTTCACAGCATGACCCGTAATGGATGTAAGGGATGCCGACTGCTGAGAGAGTCGGTCAAATTCATTGTAATAGAGGACTCAATCAAAATTTTTAATAGAAAATTATTTTTTCTACAGTAACATGGAATTGATTGAATACTTTGGTGGTGGAATTATCCATGGGGTTATGATGATGATGGACTTCATGGTAATCCTTATAAATATGTGACTGATATTTTTATCGTGTGAGTTAGACTATGGCTTATTGAGAGGGGACATATAAATATATTCTTCATCCGGGATAACCAGTTTCTAATGGTGGTGATGTTGCCTTGTGGGAACCCTCTTTATCAACTCCCAAGAATTTGTTGTTGTTGCGGTGAATCTATAAACCCCTACCTAATGGTTGTAGGGGATTGATTCAAAGGAGTGATTCAGGTACAAGATCCCAAGGTGCTTCTTTTTTGAGTGGAGAGAAGTGGATCCTTGTGTGACCACTATGGGAATCAGTGACTATGTAGATAAAATTTCTATAGGTCTTGTAGATCCATGTCCCCTGTGGGAATGAAAACCTCATACACTTATAATTTCTTGAGGATATCAATCACCCTCTTATGGGTGTTCATAATGGGTGAGATGGGGCATGGGTTCCTGGTGGATAATGAAGTCATGGATATCAAGGATGATGATGGATCTCACAAGATTGTTTCATTTTTATTTACCAATTCCCATTTTTGATAAGAATTGGATGGGAGGTATTCTACTTATTCAGTCCTTCAATGAAAAAATATTAAACATGTTAGTATGGATAAAAGAAACATAATGACCAGTTCCCCAACATCTCCCAATATTCCATGGATGGAGAGAGAGATCTATATTGTCAATGCCGCAATCAGTATGTCCACCTTTTCACTACCACAAATGCATTAGAGTTCTATGTCAGGCCCAATATTAGCATAGTGGGTCATGCATCAAGATAATTAGAATGTGTAACATGATAATCTGTTGATCTAATTACTGTAATGCTACTAGTAACATATTGAGTAGAAGAGTTTCCAATAATGATCATTATTTTTTATGATTCATTCCACTAGGGAGCATCATCTTCATCCACACGTCAGATTCTCATGCATTTGGTTATGTTTGTGGGTTTCATAGTTCATTCATGGAAACATTTTACCACACATTTCCAATTTCATATGGTAGTTATAACTCGTCACATTCTATATTATGTGTACTGCATGATCATTATATAATGATGGTGAATGGGGATTACACCTAGCTATATTCCCATTGTAAGAAGATAGATCATGGTTTGATGAATATGAACTATATATGGATTATTCATTTTTCACATACCGAGTCCTACTGAGAGTAGTGATGAGGTGAATAGGGATTATGTACTAATATAACCATGATGGATGGAATGACCTCACCATGATATGGTGGCTCAGGTAAGAATAAGGATGGATAAGGATGAATGTTAAGAGATGGACAGGATTGAATTGATGGAGTGTGAGGGGTGATTGGATTGAACCTCAGTGATGGTTCCTATGTATGATGTGTACAATAACGTGATCAAAGTACACATAGTTAAGATATGTATTTAAAAAAACTAATATGGTGGGTTTTGAGAATGAATCCAATGGACGATGACTTTAAGGAAGTGGAATCTCTCGGCTGGGGAATGATCTTCATGAGACATGGTGTAAGAACCCGTGATTTTCCGGACAGTCTTTTTGAGCATAAATCTGAATTTTTGCTGTTTGATGCTCGTGAGGGGTAAAATGGTCATTTTACCCTATGAGATGATCTCGGATAATTTTTCTGACAGCTCCATTTGTCCCAGAATAGGGAATTTATCCTAGGACAAGAGTTTGGAGGAAATCTGAGCTTTTCAAATTTTGGAGAAATATTTAATATCTAATATTATTAAATTAAATATTAAATTATTCATGTAGGTTCGTTTGGAAATAAAATTTAAATGGAGCATCGGATTGAGATTCTGTCTACGCCGTTGAGTCCGGAATGGGGATTTTATCCTATGGAAGGCATAAACTCATGTCCGGCATCGGGGCCGGCCCGAGCCCCTTTTTCTTCCTTTTCTTTTCTTCTTTCCTCTTCTTTTCCTCCTCCTCCTTGCGCACTTCTCCAACACCACTCCACCTTGTTCGTGACCTATGGGATAAATTGGAGATCGAAAAATATGGAGAGTTGGAAGCCAATAAGGGTACCAATTCGAAGCTCTCGACGCGCCGAGTCTGTGTGCGGCAACCGGGAGCCGTGAAATCAACAGAAGATTCGGCGGTTTCTGCCCAAAGGTAGGTCCGTTTATGTTTTCGCCATATATCCCCATTAAAAATGTTGTTTTAAGTCTTTTATGCCTTATATTTCTTGCTTGTATACCCATGGGGCTTGATCTATTGTTTCGGGGGTGAAAACGGGCAAATCAGGTGTTTTTAGGGTTTTTCCGTCAGAAAACCCAGTATACACGGTGTGTATTCCAGGGGTACACACCTTGTGTTCTTCCCGTTTGAGGAAGATGAAGTTTTCTTAAATACACACTGTTTACTTTGATTACACGCCATGTAGTTGGTGGCCGTGTGGCTGGTCTTGTAGAGAAGAACACGGTTTTAGTGGTTTTTAAGGACTACACGTCGTGTAGTGGTACACGGGCATGTGTTCGGGTGAAAACAGACATAGTGTAACTTTTTTTGAATAGTACACAACGTGTACAGAAAATAACATGCCGTGTACTATTACACAAGTAGGCCTTGTGCTCTGGCCATGTACTCTGGCCATGTACTGCTTTAGTTTAGTAATTTTGAGATATCTTGGGCTCTGAAGTCAGAATCGGGCGTGTGAGTAGTCGATTCTGAGCGTTGTTCCACGTAGATCGCAATGGAGGCATCATTTTGACTTTTATAGGTCATATAATTGATGTTTTGGAGGTTTCTATATAAATTGGGGGAATTATTCCTCCACTTATCGAGTTCAGTTGTCACCTAAGAGTGAGACATGGTGTGGATGATAGGTTGGGTGTTCGGACCAGCTTAGATGGGTAATTTAATAGGAGATGAGCTATGATCTATCGTCCGTAACCCATGCTTTATATAAAGTTACCCTTATGAGATGTTCCTTTCTGGCCTATGAGGCTTTGAGACCAGGTACTTCTAAGGATCCCCTAAGGGATGCCTTTTCTTATGTGATGACCTAGGGAGTCCCTTGTAGGATCTCTCTCTTGTTCTTCCCATAACAGGAACAATGTTACAAGATTCCAATGTTGTCCTTCCTGTGAGTATCCCATGTAGGATTCCTCCCTTACTCTTTTCTATGGATACCGCGTAGGATGACTTCACTTGTGTTTACCTGGAGGATCCCGAGTACAATGACTCATCTGTGTTTGACTTGAGGGACCCAGTGGGTGCCCATTGTTTGACCGACCTTGAGTTGTTCTATCGGGTTTTGGTTGAGATGGTGATTGGGTGTCACCTAGGACCAGTGCCAAATCGGTGATCACTTTGGGCTTTGGATGTATTGTTGGGTTGTGCATTCGGGCCACCTGCATAGTTTGTTTATATCTGACTTGGTTTGCTGATGTTGTAGTGTTTACCAGAGGTGCTTCTTGGTTGGTGGCTATTGAGCCTGACACGATGTGTCTTTCCTGTTTTTTTCAAATTCCTACTTTTCCTTGTGTGCCTGAGTAAGTGGTCTGCGCTTTCCGTAAAAGTTGTTGAATATTATGTGCAAATTCCACCAATACCCTTGAAAGGGGTATTGTGTGTTCCCTGTTTTTCTCTTGATGCTTTCCTTCTTTGCTTGATTTCTTTAGTAGTGGTTATTGCTTGTTATTAGAGTATATTTTTCGTGCTCAGTTTGTTTTTCCATGCCTAGTTGTAGGATTTTGGACTGTTGTTTCAGAGTTGATGTTGAGCCTTAGTTGATAGCCAAGTAGTTCTTGAGGTTTACATGGACGATATACATGCGTTGAGCATGTTTAGTTATACTCAGGACTACGAGAACCTAGAGTAATAGACCAAAGGGAGAATTGACGGAAGGGCTTCTCCAGAGTTTCTTTTTAATCACGATGCGAGACCAAGTGGAGAATTGATGGAAGGGCATCACCATAGTATATTTTATTTACGACGCGGGCTATAGGGGGAATTGACGTTGAGTGCTTCCCCAGAGATCCTTTAGCACGATACGAGACTATAAGGGGAATTGACGGTGAGTGCTTCCCTAGAGAGTCTGCTTAATTATGTAGCTAAAACAGAGGGGTGAGACTGTGTGTGCCTCCTAGAGGGTTGCTAGTACTTAGAGGTTGAACCATAGGGTTAGACTATGAGAGCTACCCAGAGGGTTACCTGCTGTGTTAGTTGATTGCTTGTGTTTCTTGGTTGGACCAGAGTGGATAGTCTGTGAGTACTTCCAAGAGGGTTACCTGTTGTGTTATTTTCTTTCTTGTGTTTCTTGGTTGAACTACATAGTTACTTGTTTTTGTATATCTTGTTCAGAGACTTATTTTCGGCGTTGGCCGAAGCAGGTACATGTCGATGGGATTATAAACCTAGATATTGACATAATGATACACAGCTTGAGTGGCATGATGTCCATATCAATGCCCTTACACAATATTCCCAGGAGATTGGGCTTATGGTCCGAAGGATCGACTGCTGATGCTGTTCATGTTATTTGAATCACTTCATCATGAATATTCATATTTATGTATAGGTGTATAGGTATGGGACTATATATGTGTACGTATATAGATATGGACATACATGGTGGCACTTGCCCAGTTGACAGGGATTACACACCCTGAGTTCAACTGTGGTTTCACGTTTGGTTTAATTACTTTTGTTGTGTTCCAGCTAGGCTGAGCACATTGTTGTTGCATACACTTTTAGCAGCACAGTTATAGGTTGCTTGTCGGGGTGACCTACTGAGATTATTTCTCACCCCTACACGTGCACCTAAGTGGACGTGTAGACCTTATGTCTGCTTTTCAGGTTGAGCATGAGTTTCATGGTGGATAGGGCGAGGCCCAGTGTTACAAGATCGAGCAGAGCTTCTCGAGTGGTTCTACGAATTGGGCTACTGTAGTTCGATATTTTCGGGAGATAGGGTATGTGGTTTGGCTCGGAGTTAGTAGCAGAGCCCTGTACTTTTAATTTTAGTTTATTTTTACTTGTATCTATATGTTCGACCTAGTGGGTGAACATTGTTGTATTGTATTGCATAGCTGTTCGGACTTTTACAACATTTTACTATTATAGTTTGTTCTATTTCAGTTGTTTACTGCTTCCACACTCTATTTACTTTCTGCTGTGTAGGATACTTAGTTATTTATGCTATTTTTTTACTCTGGTATGAGGGCATAGTCTCCCCACTATCACACCCTAGGCCCTCGCTGCTAGTCGCCAGCCTCTGGCGTACGGGGAGGCACGCTTGAGGCCTTATGGCGAACTGGCTTGGAGCACTGGTTTAGTGGCTTCCGGGTTGGGACGTTACACATGGCATATCAAGAGAATTAATTGGACGATAATGGTTGATGGGATTGATCCATTGGAAGGATTCATAAATACCACGTGTAGAAAAAATGGAAGAATGTTCAGGTAGTTCCGGAATGGGGAATTGAATCGGGGATTACACATGGCTAGCTTCCTAGAGACATGATGAAAGATATTTTTTGGTTAGATGCCAAGGTAAAAGTTGTGTATTATGTATGGTTAGTGGAACAGTTGGATGATGATTGTTGATGGCTCACCTAAAGTGTTTTCATAGATGTAATGGGGAATCTGGTTTGGGCTTACGTGCTATGACATACCAATTGGATGAAGTTGGGTGATGTGATCTGACCTTGATACCACTGAGGTGATGGATGAAGTGATAGAGGATACATCAAGTCACCCCATGAAGGTTGATCATAGTGATGTGTCCCATAATTTTAATGAGTCACATCATGAAGGAAAATCCCTAGGATAGAGACTTAGACATTACCATTAGTTGGGATTGAACCTCAAAGAGGATTCTTACATACTCGATTTATAAGATTGGAATCAAAAATATTACTGTTCGGTACAGTGAAATTGGTATTAATCAATTAGGGGTTCCAAAAATACGGTTTTCATGGTCACTAATAACCTCTAAGACCACATGAATTGTGATCAGTGTGAGATACAAGAGGAGGATGTAGACTAGGAACTCGTGTCACATATGACAAGTTAGTGAGAAATGTTGTTGGGATTACACATGGAATAATCTGAAGGAGGATTATATTTCACGTGAGGAGGATATGATTCTATAACTCCAACAGAGATTATTGGGAATAATTAATTCCAATGGATTAGTACCCCATGTAAATTTCATGGAGTGATACTATTTTTTATCATTATGTGATGAGGATGACTGGGCATTGTAGTTTAATGTCCCACAGCTCGGACAGGGAGAATATGGCCATTAACCCATAAACATACACAGTTCTAAGAACTGAACCATTGGATAGTGAACTAACTAATAATCTTCTGAAGGGTGTTGATGAAAGAGTGGTCAGTCATGTTTTAAATGTTATCATAACATTTCTGAGAAGAAAATTCCAATAGGTATTTTTTCTAAAATGAATGATATTGGGAAATATAACATTGAAATCCACATGACGGACCATTAAATAACTACATTAAAACATATATGGATACATGGAAGAATTTATAATGAAGCAAGGTGTTATCTAAGAATGGATTCAGGAATATTTGATTCTATTCAGAGAATTAGGGATTTTGGAAATAGTGGTGTTTTCAAAGCATGGGGACCCTTCCATAACACGGTTTCAATGATCAATGGAAGATTTATTCATAAAGGTGTAATGCTCTGTGAATTGTTGAGTATCCCAATGTGACTCTTTCACCAAAAATGGACTGGGCCTTCATGAAGTGTATCCCATCATTAGTTAGGGGAAAATAGGAATAATGGAATGGGTGGCTCACGATTCTCAAGTACCATGGGTGATCCATTTTCAAAGTAGTTCAGGATTCTTAGATGCTTCATGAATTGATATCTTGGATGATTAATTTTCTGAGTAACCATCAATTTTAGGGGGAGTGATCCAGATAATTATTGTCTATGGGGGCCTATGATGCGCGGTGGTGCATGACTATGCAAATAAGAGGCTATAATACCTAGGGTGGACCCTTTAGACCCACAGAAGTACAGTCGAATCCATTATCATGGTCTTAGAGGGTGTTGGGATCAAGGGAGTACCATCATAAATGTATTCATGGTTGCGGAGGGTGTCAGACTCATGTTAGTATGATCACCTTCCCTTGTATGGTAACAGTGCCAAGGGGTCCATTGAAGGGGATTCACAAAACCTTCTCAATTATATTGTTTTATAATAATTGTACTTGAATCCCATTCTGAATATCTTTGGTTCATCTCTACCTATCCCATGGAATGTATTTTATCACCAACATTATTATATCTAATACTTATATATATATATTTACATTCCAATGAGAGCTTGGTCTAGTTTTTGAAAACAATAATAGAAACTGAAATGGGTTTATTGGGAACCAATTACATGTAATAATAATCATGTTTGTGATTAGAATAAATAGTTTTCCATCTGGGTGTGGGGTTTAACTATGAAGATCAAAAGTCATTCATGTCGATGGAATAATGTTTTCATATTAGTCAGCTGATATATAAGGATGTTTCACAACAATAATGTTGAATGTGGAATAAGGATTTAATATTAATCGATTGATATATATCGAGTTAGTTATTTTAATATGAATAATAAATTGTAAAATATAATTAAATTACTATTCAATAACTATTAGTTCTAGATGGAATACTAAAAATATTAAAATGTTTATGAAAATAATATTTCTTATATTAGTTTCATTGGATATTTTTATAAATTTGTAGACTTTATCAATTAATATATTGAATTATTTATTTTCATTATTTTTAAATAATAAATATTTCATAATTTTTATAACAATTGAAATTATTTATTATGTATTAATATGCTTTGGGTAGATTAGTACCTTTTGAGGGATTCCCAATACCATGGTGTGACTCAAATTTTCTTATGGCTATAACATATGTGGGGTGATATAATGATCATGATTGGAAAAATAGATTTAGATTTATGATTTAGTAAACCTTTCAATGGAAAAAATAATTTATTATTTCGAGATTATATCAACCAATGTTTTTTTATATTTTAATGTGATTTATAAATAATTAATATAAAGGATTTCAATATATTTTCAATATTATGAGTGTTGTAAACTTTTAAATATATTAAATAATTACTTCTATTTGTTATATTTAGTTATATATATATTTTTATGTAATATATTTTTATTTTAGTTATTATTTTATCATTATTAATAATTTTTTTGAATATTTAAAATACCATATATTATTAATGTTTTATATACCCAGGTATATATGAATAAAAAATTGAATATATATTGTTAATGTTATAGTGATTATCATATGAAAAATGAATTTCCTCGTACTAATTGTTACATTATTTAGCATTATAAAATAGTATAACAACACAACCATTATAAGTATTTTACAAATCATAATTCTATTACAATTATTAAGACATATTTATATTTTTATATTGTTATCATTAATATTAAGTTTTTCTAATTATTTATTTTGGGGAACAACCACGTAATCTTCATACACCATTGCCCAAGTTTTTTGTGATTTCATGGGTAACTATTCACCGATAGATTAATTATACCCCACACTCCAACATTCTACACTGGGAAAAATCCATAAATTACTTGGTGATGTACACTCCATGATTGAAATGGGATGATGGTGTATAGGGCTAACACATGGCAAGGTGACCTTCAGTAAAGGTCCTCTCTAGGTTTTATGAATATGGTTTATATGGATATTACTCATGGTTAGTTCTCTGGGTGATATAGAGATAATTGATGAGGTTAATGGGGAATAGTTACTATGACGACCCATGTGTATGGCTTGATTTACACAAGATGTGGATGCTTAGGTATTAATTAGGATGGATATGAATGAAGTATAAGAATAGTAATTGATGGAATTGATGGAATTCAAGGGGTGATGCGATTGATCTTTATGGAGGATTCATGTAAACCTTATGTTGAATATATGGATCAAAGTCCACATAGTTTATATTGGTTGATGAGACACCTTAGAAGGTGGCCCATGAAAATATAGTGTATGTTTGGGGACCCAAAAGAAGTGGAACCTCCTAGACAGGGAATGATACTCAAAAGTCATGGAGACATGAGTAAAAGATTAGGATGAGTGTGAATGAGTGGATTTTACCTTAAGGAGGATCCCTGCATACCTTATATAAAATACAAGGAACAATGTCCATATATTTTCAGAATGAGTCAAGAAATAGTTTCTTACAAATTCATATCAATCTGGAGACATGAATGCACTTACACATGGTTAGTTTTCAAGATACATATTGGTGATTCTTGTAACAGCCCAAGATTTTATAAAGAAATATTCTTTTTAATTTTATTAATGTCTTGTGTTGTACGTTACACCAAAAGGAGCTTGCACAACACGCATCCTTGTCTTGCCTTGCATTACACGCAATCACGACCTTCCTCGATAGCTTGCGTCGTACACAATACCGAGTTTCACTAAACAACAATATGCTATTAAAACTAGCTGTTATGAATAGTAATAACCACTTTTTGAAATTTTATAAATTTTATCTTTCAAAATGGACTTCATTTTTGGATTCGGAATACCGAAATTAGCCTAGGGTGAAATTTTGGTATTTTTCTGAAAACTTTCAATTTTTGATGAATAGTGAAACCACTAAGTGGTAGGTTAAAAACTGAATTTTGCATAAAACATAATTTTACCGCTTCTGTGAATGGAATTTCGAAAATCCGAGAGACACGGTTAATATCAAGGACTAAAATGTGGTTCAATGAGATGAAAATAATTTTTTGGTGAATAGTAACTTTTTACTTTTTTTTACCACGGTTAATAGTAAATAGGGTAACTAGGGGTAAATATGATATTACTATTACCCTAACACATGTCCTAATTCTATTGGACAAGTGTAATTCGACCAAAAACAAACTTAGGAATAAAATATGACCATTTAGGCCCACTTGGATTAGATTAGGACATTTATTATTAATTTATTTAAAGAAAGGTTAAAATAGTTAAAATCAAAGTTTAATAAGTAAATCATTTTTAATATGGGGTTATACATAAGATAAATTAGATTGTAAATATTCATTAGAAAGCTAAACGGATTTCCTACATTATGGTATTTTATTTGTAATTTTTAGACATAAAATAATTTAATTTATTTATGACACAACGATGATGCAGTAATTATCTTATTAATGAAATATTGACATAATTGATGTTATAAACACCAAAATAAATGTAATTTGAGATTTTTTATGAATTACACTAATTTTCTAGGTTACTATGATATATTAATGTTGATTTAATCAACTTGGTTCGAACATTTAATTCTGTTATGACTTTCACAAAAATCATATATTAAATAGTGTCAAAATTGACACAAAATAGTTTTTAAATCAAATATTATATTATTAATTGTTATTGTATTCCTAAAAATATAAGGTTCGGCCAAATAACATAGATAAGGATATATATATTAATAATAAACAATTTGGGGTTCTTTTGGCATGTTATAGTATGTTTATTAACCATATAGTGAAAGAAAACAAAAAGACATGGTAAAAGTTAAATTATTTAACTTAGAGTTAAATTTAATTGATAAGGTTAAAATAATATCCTAAACTTGTCTAAATTCTATTGGTTGATAGGATTTCGACCCCTCCCCACATTATCTTCGAAATAAGACCCTTTGGAACCATTATAAACCGATTTTGACTTTAATATAAAATAATATTTTGAGATATTCCTAAGGTGCCCCTCTCCTCCCTTATAAAAGGACACCTCCTCCCCCTCCTCCTCACACCAATTTGAGCACTCAAGCTCGGCCAACCCCTGCCAAAATCCCTTCTCCATTTCCCTAGAAACATCCTAGAGGTTCTGGTCTTCCTCATAGACCAATTCTAGTGCCCTAAGAGGATGTCTCAAAGAGGCACTTCAAAGAAGAGGTAATTACCGTTACCAATTCTTTCATCTTTATTTCTTCTTCCACTTCTTCTTCTTAGGTTGTTTCATTATGAAGTAATAACATCAGTATCACTCATATACTGATATGTTATTATAAGTATGAAACAACCCTATTTCACCATCTATCCATCCTACGGAAAAAGAAATCACCGCGCGTGCGTACGTACGGAATACCGTCTCCACGCCGTGGTGTAATCTATTTTCCACCACCACCTTACATGGATGGGTATAATGGTGTAAAGAATAACTATACATAGTTATTAAAACATCATATTGATTCTGATATATTGTATAATCCACTCCAATTCAATTCAATATTTATAGAAATGACATCATCGCTCGTGCGTACGTACGGACTACCGTCTCCACGACGCGATGAGATTCATTCTCCATGTTAACCATTTAAGAATGATTATAATGTATATATAAGAAATAATAATGAAATATATGACATTATAAATCTACTGGATTTATGTATATATATACATATGTATGTAATCTACTTACTTCCATTTCAAGACAATAAGGAAAGAAAAACAGCGTTCATGCGTACGTACGGACTACCGTCTCCATGAACAGTGTTTTTCATTTTATTTATCTATCTATTATATATATATATATATTGAATATATATGATATATAAATCATATTTTATATTCTGGATGTAAGTAAATCATGATATAAGTAATAATGATGTCAAGAACAACAAGTCAAAACACCTACGATAAATGAAACGATTTTACCCAAAACGCTTCTTTAACATAGAATTTACAAAAGAACGGGTAATATAAAGTCATAAGTGAGCCATATATGATATCATAAAAATGAATATGATTCTGTAATAAGTCAATGACCTTATTTAAATCATTATACAGGAGGTTCGGACACATACGAAGCAAATCGGACCTAAGGTAAGGGAAATATCACAATCTCATTTTTATCCGAGATTGTTTATTCGTAAGTATTTACTGGGGTGTATTTTTTCATCCACATCCATGTTTTATCAATATGTAATATTATTTCCATCCACCTAAAATTGTTTAAATCCATTTTTACCCTTCGCTGAGTTTTTAGTAATACGTATGAAAGGGATCTTTTGTCGTTTTTCGTACGAGGTACTTTTTGACTTTTCGGACAAAAGTACGAAGAATGTTTTTTTTAACTTATACGGCACGAACGGATTTCTACTGTTTTATAAAGCCTTATTTTCATGAATCTTCCTCTAAAAGATTTCATTACTATTTTCAATAAAATCTCTTTCTTTTAAAATTGCATGATGTTTTTTGAAAAGAAATTGAATTTGAAGAAGAAAGGATATTTTCCTCAAGAATTAAATTCAAGTGTTTTATCAAAATTATTTTCCATCTAAGATAATAAAGAGTTCTGTTTCTATCCATATTTTTACATTGATTTGACTATGTTGTGATGGAATTAGGTTTATGAATTCCTTTATCTTATATGAATGGTTTTATGATGTCATGTTGTTTAAGAATCCCATTTTTATTACACGGGTTATGAAATGATGTATGATTTATGATTTTGTGGCACACATAAGAATGGTATCATTATGAGATGGGTGGGACCTATATCTCCCTCCAATGCATTGGGTAAAGATTTTATATCTCATGAGATAAACATGGCTGGAATGGTAGGTTATACCGGTCCAGTGAAACAGGACTGAAACGAGGGTTACTCGATTCAGAAAGGGACTTTGTCCACTAAGATAGTCTTGGCAATGATTCTTGACTAAAAAGATATGATTCTCTATGATTATGTGTGAATGCCACAAAGTTTCATGTTTTATGTTATGATTATTGGGATTTCATTTCACTACTATGATTTATCCCATGTTATGAAATTATGCTCTCTTTTGCAGGTTAAGATTTCCAAAAGTTATGTTCTTATGAATATGATGTGATTGAGTTTTGTTTTGTATACCCTTACTGAGCATTTGAGCTCACCCTTTTATGTTTTCTTTTCCCCAGGATATAAAGAAAGGTTTTAGGTAAAAAAGGGGAAGATATTTATGGGAGATATTGAAGATCTTTCACCACGATTAGAAGATTACGTTCCGAGTTTCCAAAGACACTAAACTATTACGGTCCTTGTGTGTGTGTTTTTCTAATGTACTAAGTATTCCGCAAATGTAATGTAATGTCCATGTACGTCAAGATACGGGTCTCTACAGTTGGTATCAGAGGAAAGGTTTAGTCAACCTTTGGAAACTAGGATGCGAAAACGTTAGTGAGATCCCTAGAGATATTTCTAAGGTATGTCTAGGGATGCCCCTAAGGATAAGTATACGTATAGGATATAGTTCTAGAACTATGGTAACGATATTAGATTAAACCAAAGATGATAGATATTTAAGTTACTCCCCCTTTATTATGATTTTTGCATCTAACACTATTCTGTTTGGGTTTTAGAAAATGGCTGGAAAACAAGATGATTCACAATAATGGAGGATATGATGGACAATGGAATGATATTCTTCATGAGCAACCAAATGAAATGGGATTTGGATGTCCAAACATCATTATTATGACGAATCAACAATCTCACAACATGATCAATAAAGTAAAATTTGGTAAGTTTCCTGACTCGACTAATAAGAGAAAGATGGAGTTCCATGATGATCATAGAGGAAAGAAAGTTCAATTTCCCCTATGTAAATCATGTGGGAAGAGGCATCAAGGATAATGTTTCAAGGGAACTGGAAGATGCTTTGGGTGTGGAAAAGAAGGACACAAAGCATGTAAGTGCAAAGGAAAAGGGTCGGTTAACACCATGGATGAGGATAATGGTATTGCTACGACATCAAAAATGGTTAATTGTTTTAAATGTGGAATGTATGAGCATTATGCAAACAAATGCCCTAAGGGAAAGACTCATGAAGAGAATCAGTATGGTCATATGGGTAGTATTTATATGGATGATGATGAAGAGACTACAAATGATATGTGAGATGAAAGAATTTTTGAAGCTCGGTCAATGGTTTGAGAATGTAGTGGAATGATTACATGTTTATCATGTGTAATTTTGGAATAAAGAGACATCTATGGATTGTTACACTGTTGTCTTTCCTTGTGTTTTGAAAGTGTATGATTAATGTTACCAGTATCCATGAAAGGTTATTCAGATATTTTTGGAATGTAGATGATATGCGCATAATGAAGGGATAAGGAGAAAATTAAATGTTTGATAGTATTCATGAGCTCATGATTGATATAAGGACTAAGTGATATCATGGTTTGAGTATATAGAATTTTGAGGATTTCGGTATGTGAGAAGTGTTAACTTTTAACTGCATTCAAGTTTTCACTAAGGTTCAATGGCTATTCAAGAGAGTACAAGATTAAGGCCTTTGAATGTTTGGAATGTGACCAACAAGATATATCTTATGATATATGGGGATCAACGATGGTATTAAATCTCTGGTAATCGTTTTCACTATGTTATGAGAATGGACTGCAGTATTATGGATAAGCCTAAAGATTTGAAATGAATTATGTTGGACATAAGTTAGTATTGTTTAAGGATAGAAGATTTTTCGTTATTATTGATGGGATGTTATAGTAATATAGTTTTATAAAAAGTACAACCTGCAGGACGGGCGACAGCCCATCGCTTCGGACAAGGCTATGGGAATCGAACCCACAACCGAAGTGCGACTGGCCTTTATCACCTACCACTGACCTACAGGAAGTCCCTGTTTAGTAGAAACTAGTTTTATTATATTAAGCAGTATGATATATGAAGTATAAGTCCATTTTAGGAACCATATATGATTAATCTCACTATAGATCAACTTATGTATATAAGTTTTGCTAACCTTTTGTTTGAGACAGATGGAATGACATGTCATTCTATCACATGATCTGCTAACACTTCACGAATAACAAATTCAACTTCATTTATTTAAGAGATGAAGTGGAAATTGTTCAAAGCACGAACAACAGTGAGATTGTACCAAAATAAAGTAAGTATTTATTCTAATTCAAATTTTCAACTTTAGGGGAAATGATCTTGAAAACCAAAAATGTTGTCCTAGTGATCTTATACCTGATGAATCAGATGGTACCTTATATCATCACAAATCTATGTATTTGTGATTACTAGCTTTTCGATAGCCATGTTCTCTACCACTCTCCATCAGAACATGATGGTTAGATTTCTCTTCCACATCCATATTTTCACCTATGTGGAAACCCAATGATTAGTTTATTTGGGTAACCGTTACGTTTCATACTTTTGTTTTTAAAGATTGGTTTTGATATTCCTTTTTACTATGTGGGTTTCTATTAAAGAAACTTTCCAATAGTAAACCATTTATAACCCCGACGAATTTCTAGGGCGAAATTCATTTTAAGGGCGGTAGAATGTAACAGCCCAAGATTTTATGAAGAAATATTCTTTTTAATTTTATTAATGTCTTGTGTTGTACGCTACACCAAAAGGAGCTTGCACCACATGCATCCTTGTCTTGCCTTGCATTACACGCAATCGCGACCTTCCTCGATAGCTTGCGTCGTACGCAATACCGAGTTTCACTAAACAACAATATGCTATTAAAACTAGACGTTATGAATAGTAATAACCACTTTTTGAAATTTTATAAATTTTATCTTTCAAAATGGACTTCATTTTTGGATTCGGAATACCGAAATTAGCCTAGGGTGAAATTTTGGTATTTTTCTGAAAACTTTCAATTTTTGATGAATAGTGAAACCACTAAGTGGTAGGTTAAAAACTGAATTTTGCATAAAACTTAATTTTACCGCTTCTGTGAATGGAATTTCGAAAATCCGAGAGACACGGTTAATATCAAGGACTAAAATGTGGTTCAATGAGATGAAAATAATTTTTTGGTGAATAGTAACTTTTTACTTTTTTTTACCACGGTTAATTGTAAATAGGGTAACTAGGGGTAAATATGATATTACTATTACCCTAACACATGTCCTAATTCTATTGGACAAGTGTAATTCGACCAAAAACAAACTTAGGAATAAAATATGACCATTTAGGCCCACTTGGATTAGATTAGGACATTTATTATTAATTTATTTAAAGAAAGGTTAAAATAGTTAAAATCAAAGTTTAATAAGTAAATAATTTTTAATATGGGGTTATACATAAGATAAATTCGATTGTAAATATTCATTAGAAATATAAAAGGATTTCCTACATGATGGTAGTTTATTTGTAATTTTTAGACATAAAATAATTTAATTTATTTATGACACAACGATGATGCAGTAATTATCTTATTAATGAAATATTGACATAATTGATGTTATAAACACCAATATAAATGTAATTTGAGTTTATTTTTTGAATTCCACTAATTTTATAGATTACTATGATATATTAATGTTGATTTAATCAACTTGGTTCGAACATTTAATTCTGTTATGACTTTCAAAAAAATCATATATTAAATAGTGTCAAAATTGACACAAAATAGTTTTTAAATAAAATATTATATTATTAATTGTTATTGTATTCCTAAAAATCTAAGGTTCGGCCAAATGACTTAGATAAGGATATATATATTAATAATAAACAATTTGGGGTTCGTTTGGCATGTTATAGTAAGTTTATTAACCATATAGTGAAAGAAAACAAAAAGTCATGGTAAAAGTTAAATTATTTATCTTAGAGTTAAATTTAATTGATAAGGTTAAAATAATATCCTAAACTTGTCTAAATTCTTTTGGTTGATATGATTTCGACCCCTCCCCACCTTATCTTCTAAATAAGACCCTTTGGAACCATTATAAACCGATTTTGACTTTAATATAAAATAATATTTTGAGATATTCCTAAGGTGCCCCTCTACTCCCTTATAAAAGGACACCTCCTCCCCCTCCTCCTCACACCAATTTGAGCACTCAAGCTCGGACAACCCCTGCCAAAATCCCTTCTCCATTTCCCTAGCAACATCCTAGAGGTTCTGGTCTTACTCAAAGACCAATTCTAGTGCCCTAAGAGGAGGTCTCAAAGAGGCACTTCAAAGAAGAGGTAATTACCGTTACCGATTCTTTCATCTTTATTTCTTCTTCCACTTCTTCTTCTTAGGTTGTTTCATTATGAAGTAATAACATCAGTATCACTGATATACTGATATGTTATTATAAGTATGAAACAACCCTATTTCACCATCTATCCATCCTACGGAAAAAGAAATCACCGCGCGTGCGTACGTACGGAATACCGTCTCCACGCCGTGGTGTAATCTATTTTCCACCACCACCTTACATGGATGGGTATAATGGTGTAAAGAATAACTATACATAGTTATTACAACATCATATTGATTCTGATATATTGTATAATCCACTCCAATTCAATTCAATATTTATAGAAATGATATCATCGCTCGTGCGTACGTACGGACTACCGTCTCCACGACGCGATGAGATTCATTCTCCATGTTAACCATTTAAGAATGATTATAATGTATATATAAGAAATAATAATGAAATATATGACATTATAAAGCTACTGGATTTATGTATATATATACATATGTATGCCATTTACTTACTTCCATTTCAAGACAATAAGGAAAGAAAAACAGCGTTCATGCGTACGAACGGACTACCGTCTCCATGAACGGTGTTTTTCATTTTATTTATCTATCTATTATATATATATATATATATATACTGAATATATATGATATATAAAGCATATTTTATATTCTGGAAGTAAGTAAATCATGATATAAGTAATAATGATGTCAAGAACAACAAGTCAAAACACCTACGATAAATGAAACGATTTTACCCAAAACGCTTCTTTAACATAGAATTTACAAAAGAACGGGTAATATAAAGTCATAAGTGAACCATATATGATATCATAAAAATGAATATGATTCTGTAATAAGTCAATGAAATTATTTAAATCATTATACAGGAGGTTTGGACACATACGAAGCAAATCGGACCTAAGGTAAGGGAAATATCACAATCTCATTTTTATCCGAGATTGTTTATTCGTATGTATTTACTAGGGTGTATTTTATCATCCACATCCATGTTTTATCAATATGTAATATTATTTCCATCCACCTAAAATTGTTTAAATCCATTTTTACCCTTCGGTGAGTTTTTAGTAATACGTATGAAAGGAATCTTTTGTCGTTTTTCGTACGAGGTACTTTTTGACTTTTCCGACAAAAGTACGAAGAATGTTTTTTTTAACTTATACGGCACGAACGGATTTCTACTGTTTTATAAAGCCTTATTTTCATGAAGTTTCCTCTAAAATATTTCATGACTATTTTCAATAAAATATCTTTCTTTTAAAATTGCATGATGTTTTGTGAAAAGAAATTGATTTTGAAGAAGAAAGGATATTTTCCTCAAGAATTCAATTCAAGTGTTTTATCAAAATTATTTTCCATCTAAGATAATAAAGAGTTTTGTTTCTATCCATATTTTTACATTGATTTGACTATGTTGTGATGGAATTATGTTTATGAATTCCTTTATCTTATATGAATGGTTTTATGATGTCATGTTGTTTAAGAATCCCATTTTTATTACACGGGTTATGCAATGATGTATGATTTATGATTTTGTGGCACACATAAGAATGGTATCATTATGAGATGGGTGGGACCTATATCTCCCTCCAATGCATTGGGTAAAGATTTTATATCTCATGAGATAAACATGGCTGGAATGGTAGGTTATACCGGTTCAGTGAAACAGGACTGAAACGAGGGTTACTCGATTCAGAAAGGGACTTTGTCCACTAAGATAGTCTTGGCAATGAGTCTTGAATAAAAAGATATGATTCTCTATGATTATGTGTGAATGTCACAAAGTTTCATGTTTTAAGTTATGATTATTGGGATTTCATTTAACTACTGTGATTTATCCCATGTTATGAAATTATGCTCTCTTTTGCAGGTTAAGATTTCCAAAAGTTATGTTCTTATGAATATGATGTGATTGATTTTTGTTTTGTATACCCTTACTTAGCATTTGAGCTCACCCTTTTATGTTTTCTTTTCCCCAGGATATAAAGAAAGGTTTTAGGTAAAAAAAGGGGAAGATATTTATGGGAGATATTGAAGATCTTTCACCACGATTAGAAGATTACGTTCCGAGTTTCCAAAGACACTAAACTATTACGGTCCGTGTGTGTGTGTTTTTCTAATGTACTAAGTATTCCGAAAATGTAATGTAATGTCCATGTACGTCAAGATACGGGTCTCTACAATTCTACATTATTAGAAACCATGGTTGATAAATATTGGGTCTGGGTCCCCTATGTATTATTTCTGGATGGAAATAAGGAATATGGTTAGGGATTATGCTATTAGCCTAACAAAATTTATAGAGGCATATCATGTGATCTCGGAAAGAAACGGGTGATGTTATGCATGAAGAGTTGGGAAATGTATCAAGAGACCCCAAGTAGGTGGACTAGAGGGATGTGTCCAATAATGGTGATGTGTCAAATCATGGGGGAATATCCCTAGGGAGAGAACCATTTTTTTTCAATTGGTTGATATTAAACCTCATGGAGCTTTAAACATAACTTTTATTGAAGAATGGGATCAAAACCTACATATCTTTGTATGGATACGTGGGGTTAATCCAAGGATGAATTCTTGGTTGAAGCATGTCATTGTCAATACTACCCTATATTCCCATATGACTCATTATTGGAGTGGGAAATATTATGATAAAATAGAGTTGATGGTTGCGTTGTGAATGATTACTCATCAACTGATGTTGTGGGGCTTACACATGAAATATACAAGAATCAAATCTAATTCTGTGTGTGGCAGATTTGATTCCATCACACGCATATATTTTTGTGGTAATATACAATTCCTGATGTGTATAACCCCATGTTCATTTGACAGTGTTAGATTATAATTTCAATTCATGTTTCGGGGATGATGTGGATTGGAATTTTAATATCCTTCAGTTCAGATGAGGATGGATCTCTCTATACTCCGATGAACATACATGGCTACAATACATGATAGATTAGGTGGTGCACAGATATTACATTCCTAGATGGGATTTAGTAGAGGATTGAGTTCTTAAGGGGTCCATGTAAGTGTATCTATGATGACAATATAAAGCCATTATCATGCCTATGATTAAATTAACGATTTCAGACTATGAAACATGGAACACCACATGAAGGAAAAAATCAAACTGTACAATCGTGGATTGATTTAAGGAAGAGTGTCTCAAAAAACAACATGCATCACTATGAGAGGCTATGTTAAGCTATGATGATTTCTATATAACCAAGGATTTTCAATGTAATGTGCTTCACAAATATTGGGGATCATTCCTTAACCTGGAGGCCTTTCTCATGGGAAGAGTGCATCTTAAAGGTTTAATGCTCTGTGATGCCTCGAGTAACTCAAATTTAATCCTTCCTTCTAGATAGGCCTGACCCATTGAAAAAGGCATACAAATATTACAATGGGGTTAATATAAAAAAGGGAATGAGTGTATCAAAATGTTAATGCACCATGGGTGATCCAATTTATTCCTAGTTCATGATACACATATGCTTCACAAAAAGGGATCTCATAAGTCAAATTATCAAAATATCCATCGCTTGGAGGGTATTGAGATAGATATTTATAGGCCATGAGGTGTCGTGATTTATGATGGTGTGTTTTGAAGTACGAAGTGGATCCACCATTGGGGGGAAGAGTTTTCAGACTCACAGAAGAACCTTCAAATCCATTAATGTGACACGAAGTGATTCCGACACTAGAGAGTACCATCGAAAAAATTCACATGGTCAGGGATGATATCAAAAACATAGGTGTATCGTCACCTTCCTTCATGTGGTTATGGGGTCAAGCATATCAAGGAAGGGGCCTCTCAAAATAGAATCCTATGAAATATTTTATGATGATTGTGTTTGGATACCATCCCAAATGGTTGAAATTATTTTCCACATATCCTAAGTCACATATTTCACCACAAAAAATTCCAATTATGGGGGGATCTATGGGTATTTAACCATATATTGGGTGATCACAAAGCAGGTTCACATAGAATAATGTGCATTTTTTCCATATCCAGGCTTATAAAAGAGTGCATGAGGACCCTATTATTCATAAAAAATCTCTTAGAACAATTTACCTAATTCTACATTTGTCAATTCTGGGTTTCCCCTATAAATACATATTTTCTAACGTGGTTCCTTAGACCATTGATATATGAACACTACATGGTGAACCGAGGCATCACCAACCATAACTGTTTTGTGAACCGTGCTAATCCCTCTGCATCTATGAGATCTGATTAACAAAACATAAGATTTGATAATGAGCATCATGAATAGATTATGAAAATATTGGAAATAAAGAATCTGATGGCCACTTGAGAATATGCTCAGAAGGTCCTTGTGGATGACTACTGAAGGTAATATATGAATAATAATATCATTATCTATGAAAGTGTTCATAGTCAGTCAATTCGTGAATTTCTACTCTAAAAATTTTCAAACTTTTATAAGTACTATCCCCGTTGAAATATATTTCCTTTTTATGGATTCTATTGGAGGGATTATGTCTTCATCCCATAGAAATGTAGGGGAAAACTGACTTACTTGTTTGGGGGCACAATGTCACAGTACCAACGGCATTGAGATGTTGATGGCCTGGTCTAGAAGGATAATTCCCCTATCACATAATAATGCCTTTACAACCATCTCAAAAACATTTATGGGAACCCATTAGAGAGAGATACGTCCCCACCCCAATATAAATCCATCATCAAGGAAGGCCATAGGAACCTAGAGAAGGGGTAGACCAACTATTAGGATCTTCTTTTTGGTGGCCACTTCACAAAATAATGGTTATGTTCCTAATGGGTATTTGTGTCCTATAATGAGTTTGGAGTAGAGATTATGAGATTGGTAATTTATGAGGATCCATGGTATTTCAAATTACATATAATTCATCATGAGGATAAATTCCCAAACAACTATGTTGGTGGTCGTCAGAAACCAACATATTCCATCTATATAACATATCATTCAGCATTTTATTATGGTACATCCATCATATTATTTTATCCAAATCATGGGGTGAATTAATGAAAAAATAATGTACATGAGAATTCATTACAGGATTAGGAGAAGATGTCGAATCTGGAGAAGATTATATTTTATTGGTCCTAGGAATAAATAAAGGCATTCAGACGTATAGGTATTATTACATTTGATAGTGGTTCATTTATAACATAAAACTCTTATCATAGGATCCTAATGAAGCGGAAGAAACACCCAGGAAACATCTAACAAGATAAAAATCCTACCTCAGGGGCCCCTATCATTGTATAGTAGGTTCCTACGAGCCAACCATGGAGGATAGAAAAGAGAGACTATGGGGTTGCAATGTCATGATCGAGCATCAACAAATAGTTTGTTTGGACAAATTTATTTCTTCATTGATCATGTGATGGATTCTTCAACTATGATATTCATGATAGGGGAATGTTCATCATGTATGTTATACTTGAAAAAGTATTCTGTATTAATCAGGGAGTCCTGATTATAGATAAGTAATATAAGGTGCTACTATTTTTTTATATGGGGAAGAAGCTATTGTGTGTGTGTGTGCTACTTCAGTTTTGGTATAGTAGGGTGGTGGCACACATGGGGAGATTCCAATGCCTGAATACTACCTACCCCCCAAGGATGATATTTCATTGGGTGATTTTTAAAATCATATGGAGTTTTCTATTCTCAGTTTGTTTTATGGAAGTGATGAGTAGTGTCAGTTAGGAAGGCTGATTCACTTTTCACCCCTTCCCTCTAGTGATGGGCTTGAAAACTGATGAAAAAATAGGGACTAAAGAGCTTAAATCTTATCTCCTAACCATAGGAGGAGTATTTTTGGTGGATATTTTTTATTTTGAATCAATTTTCGATGCAAATATTCTAGAATATTTCGTAAGGAAGCTCATTTACCAATAGAGTCAATATCTAAAGGTTTATATTAGAGAGAGATATGAGGATAATTAATTCTTAATGAGATATATATGGATAAATTTCAAACAATAATAATTTAATATGTGGAATAAGAGACCGAAAAAATTAATATATAAGGGCTAGGTGAGGCATATGCACAGAGTTGGGTGGGTTCTTATCCTAGAGAAACAGAGAGGCAGCGGAAAATTCGAGCTAATGGGGGAGTGGCACCTCCACCATGTGGATGAGGATAAACAAAAAATTGTTACATCTTAAGGACATAAATAATGGTCATCATGTAGATGAGATAGAAGAAGCATTGTATGTGGTCCATGGACCAAAAATGATCAAAGACAATGGAAGAGATGCAGCACCATATGCATTGTTCCCAGTCAACTGGACTGAAGAGGAATGGGACACATTAAGGGGTTTATGTAGGACTTCTACCCAGGATCCTATGAAACAATTGTGTTGTGTTTAAATTCATGAAAACCCATTTATCTTAAGGATGGGAAATTTTAGGATACTCATAGACAGTTCTTCATCATATTTAGGCTATGGGATCATCTTAATTGGATTGGAAGGGATTTTGAAATGATCAGATTTTATAATGGTTGCATCCTCACATCTCACACATAGGTGGTGTATGTTTTGGTTTAACTAGTGGACCAAGTTCATTCTTGAGGAATTCTTCAACAAATGATAGATTGAGTGTGGGTGCTACTAGACATGGCATTCCCCACCAACTATATCTATTACTTATTCTATGGAGCGCTTCCAATTGCTCTATGACTCAGATGGATCCTGGTGGGGATATTCCCATAATTTAATCCCCTAGGATAATAATGAGTTTGTAGATTCAAAGGAAGAAACTTTGGGGGAAGGCTAGGTTTCAGCCTTTGTAGACACTTCCATGGAATGATTCATTGAATATCAAGAAGTAAGCTTCAACTCACATCTGTATTCTATCGACTTTGTAATTATTTATCTAGATATTTAGACTATGATCTGTTTCATTTTGGAAAATATGTCACATGAGAATCCAACATATGTTGTTGGAGGTGAGGTAATAGACCAAGCCCCATGACCTATGTCTTGGATGATAGCATTTTTATGGCCCATCAGTGATGAGGAGACTATGGAATCCAATCCAGAAAATTAAGATTCATTACTCATATACGAGGGGTGGTGGAACATCATAAGATCCGATAAATGATGGTCTAATAATCTGATATTATGATGCCCATATTCTGTATGTTACTCACAATATAGAGCCACATCTCTTTGTATGTGATCAGGTTATTTGTTATACTTCTTGAAAAGAATTTTATGGGAGTAGTGGGAACTCTATAAATGGTTATAGTCGGGGAATATGGGATTCATTTATTTGTTGGCTTTTCATAATATGTATATCCATCAACTCATGGTGATTGGGATCCAACATGATGTGGTTTCACTAACATGGAGGAACCTACTGCTACCAAGGATAATCATATCGAGGTGGGATCTTGTGGTTAAGACCAATAATATGATATGAAACTCATCCCGTCTAATATGTTTCCTATGGAAGATATTACTGCTGAATTCCTATTTTATTTTCTATAGTACATTCCTGATGACCTGGAGGAGATGTAAAAAATAATTCTGATGTGATTGAGGACATCCGAGCAACCTAGTATGGGTCTTGATGTGGGTCAAGAACATTATCAACAACACTCTGGAATCATAATGGATAATTATAATTGGTTAAATTCTCCACTATATAGGAGATCTATTCTCTAGTGGGGAGGATGATTTACAACTATACATATCCATTCTGGCCTACCTTTTCACCAAAATACAGGAATATAGTTTACATCTCGATATCAACATGCATCTGGAGATACCCATTATTTCTCTAAAGCTTCATGAGGCTGAATAGAAATACAATCTTCTATAACAGAAGATGGATTTTAGATCATCCTTCTACACCAATAGATAGTAATTGTTTTCTTGAGTTAGGGTCCATATGATGGAATCCCATGAGAAACTATGAGAGGTATATCGACATATGGATAAAATCCAAGTTGAGTAGGAGCGGTTTCTAATAAGAGATGATGAGCTACTTTTTGAGAAAATGAAGAGGAAATGGATTTTAGGGACTAACCGCATATCATGGGGTCATCATGTCCAAGGGTGATGGAGCTGAAGCACTCCACTTAAGGGGAATATCAATAAGTTCTATGTCTTTCTGAGATCATGAAACATAATTATAGTTCAAATTAAATTCGTGGAAACATTCCAACTTATTCCAATTATCACACATTATCCCCATTTGTAAACCAATCGATGACCAATCCATAATCTCACATGATTCATGCTTAGTGTGAGAAACAAGGGATGTTCACATAATCATTAACATTGTATGAGAGTGTTGGATAATTATGTAATACTTGTGGTTTTCAATTTTTTAATGACCTCCCAGAGTGTACAGTCCAATATAGGATTTGACTGGAGAATATGGAAATTAAAACATCCAACCTTCCTCTCCCAATGTGGGATAATGCTGGAGTGGTATATGTTGGTTGGAGTGGATACTCAAGAGGAGGGGTGAATTGAGTTCCAATTAAAATTTATATTTAAAAACTTTGTCTTAAAAAACCCCAAATAAAATACTGAATTAAACTGTAGTCAATTTATATTAAAGTAAAGGTTCTATTGGGTTCTCAAGGGATTGATTATTTCCCAGTTAATCAAAAAAAAAGAGTTGATTAACTTTTGAAAGTAACTTACTGATTTACAAAAAATATAAACACTTGCGAGTTTAATTATCAAAGTGACTTTAAAATAGTTTCGGTTTTAATGTAATTAGCATTACAATAAAAATTAACTTTGAAATAAATAACACAGCAGATATAAACAAGAGGTTCAGTCTCAATCCGATACTTAGTCCTCTCAACAATTTATATAAACTTAATCCACACCCTAGATTGGGGTTCACAATAGTTTACAAATATCCAGGTCCAAGACCTCTACCATAGTTATTCGTGGGAAACCAAACAACAACAACTATCTTTCCAGGTCACACATGACCTCTACCACTCTTTCAGTGGGAAATGAAAGATGTAAAGAGTTTTCTGAGGATTTACAGATCCTCCAGTTAAAGTACAGGAGATAGTGTGTGTGTTAAATACAGCAGATAACACACACTGCTCGAAATGTAAAATAATGAATCAAAGAGAAGAGATGTAGAGTTTAGAAATGGCTCTAGTGATTGTAGTGAATATTTGGACTCCTTGAGTTTGATCAGAAATGGTTCTGAGTCCTCTTCTGGTTTTTTCTGAAAAACCCAGTGTCGTCTGCTTGGCATCCAGGTTTAGAGATAGTGAAAAATTTAGTCGATGAATTTCTTAAATTTCCTCATGAATGTACAAAACTATTCTTGAGTAAGCTTGAGTGTGCATGAGCTTTTCTCGTGTCTTTCAAAACTATCTCATCCACCACTCTTTGCAATCATCTGTGTCTCATACCACTTCTTTGCACCAACAGGGACTTCTTGTATTAATGGCACGAGCTCCAACAAAAGAAATGATTTCATTTTGCTGGTATGTGGTACGGTTCCCTAACATCCAACAAACTTCATTAAATAAATGACAGAGCATTAAAATATACCTAATATGACCATTGGTTATATTAAATAAAGATAATGAAATTCAAACAGTGGTTTATGACTATCGGTGAGTCATGTGATCGGTAGGTCATCAACATCAGCATTGGTGGCTAGACATTGGTGTGTCTTGATCGGCGACACAGATGATCAACATCGGTGTGTCATGATCGGTGAAACATTTGATCAGCATCGGTGTTACATGATCGGTGACTCATTTGATCATCATCGGTGTGTCATGATCGGTGACTCATTTGATCAGCATCAGTGTGTCATGATCAGTGACACATTTGATCAGCATCGGTGTGTCATGATCGGTGACTCACTTGATCAGCATCGGTGAGATATCTTCGATGACTCAGATGATCAGCATCGGTGCGACCATTGTCTTTTGATATGGATCGGTGCGACCGTTGTCTTTTGATATGGATCGGTGCGACCGTTGTCTTTTGATATGGATCAGTGCGACCGTTCACTTTTGATATGGATCGGTGCGACTGTTCACTTTTGATATGGATCGGTGCGACCGTTCACTTAACAGAACACAAAGTGTTTGTTTGATCTAGAAGACTTCCAGAATACTTGTAAGGAAATAACAAGCATAGATAAAAACACGATCCAACCGATATAAACATATTCACTAAAATATTGTGATTATGTATATGAGAAATCCAACCTGATTAAGTACCAATGATTTGTGATTAAAAAAATAGCAATCATAGGAAGAATTCAACAATCTTCCAGAGGGCTCAACAATCTCCCCCTTTTTGATAATCCCAAATCATAGTCATAAATAAAAATTATATATCATCAATAATATTGACACGACATAATATGAATAAATACATAATGAGATATAAATAAAAACACAATGAGATATAAAACTCCCCCTGAATTTATTCCTTTGTAAGTTTATGTAAACATTTCTCCCCCTGCCATAGTATGTTTCTCCCACATATATATAAATCTCCCCCTTTCAGATAGTCAAAAAGGAGGGAAAACATATAAAGAAGAGATTAAAAGAAGGCATCATGGGGAATAGTGAGAGACAAAAAAGTTTTTTATAGTACATCAGAGTACAAACATAACATTGTTCACCCCATATACAACAATATACAACTATTTATTGGGATGTAACGGGGCATTGCCTTTGTCAGAAGGATCAATGGTTGGTAAGTTGGATGGATTAGAGGCAGGATAAACTGGGAGAATTTCAAAAGGTGGTAAGATGACTCTGGAAGGAGGAGGAGAGGATGCCACAAAGATTTGCTATGGAGCAGTAGTAGCTGGTTGAGAAGATTGCTGAAGAACTAGCCGAAGTTGAGATATATTTTGAGCAACGTAGATCTGATTTAGAGCAACATCAGAGGCACTGAGAGTTTTAGAAGTAGGAAGAACAATGGCGGTGGATTGTTCATTTAGATAAGGCTTCAAAAGATTTATGAAATCCTGAATAACTCTGTACCATACTGCATAGCCTTCCCAAAATCATCCTTATTCTCCATTAACCGTTCCAAGGTAGGAGTAAAATCTTGCAACTGATGAACTTGAGTCTTGAAAGCTTGAGTAACTGGAGGTAGTTTCATATTATCAGCCAACACCTTGATATTCGCGATCATCTCATGCAAGGTATAAATCTTTGAAAAGTAATGATCAACCTTTCCTTGATTTCTTTCTAATCTTTATTGGCATCTACTGAATATAATTTTACCATCTTATGAATGTGATCATTGTGCTCCTTCATCTTCCTCAATGAGTCCAAATCAAGAACTCGTCTAATAGCGGAAAATTCATAATGCACAATCTACCATAGATCCTCGGGCTCAGGAGTAGTGATCATGGTTACTTTGGTTGTACTGTCTTGAGCAACTATCTATGTTATCTCAACATTCAACTTCCTCAGATTAGACTTCTTAAGATGTGCAATCAAATTCCTCAACACTTCCATCACACTAGATATGGTTGATAAAAATTCGTTTGATAAAGAAACTAAGTCAGATTGTAGATCCTTCAGAGTCTGATTTAGAGAGGCTATGTGCCTACCAATAAACTCACCAGTATTGGCCAGGTCTAGTCTAAGAACATTTGACACTCTTGTTGAAAAGGATTCCAATGAATCTTCAGAAACTTACAGAGAAACTTGAGTAATAGAAATTGATATTTCTTCTCTGACTGTATCTCTCACAGCAGCAAGAAACTCAATTTTGAACTTATCAAAATCATACTAACATATAGTAGAACTAGGTAGATGAACATCTACAACATCAACAACATGAGTAGACCATACCTCTACTGGTTGGCATTCTTTCACAATCGCAATAGATTCAGAATCTTCCTCTTCTTCTTCAGAATACTCTAAACCCAAAATATCAAAACCAGGGTATTCATCCCAGACAGTAGCACACAGAGTATATGTTGGTTTATCGTAACTTTCTTTTCCATTGATTTCTAGAGAATCTCTCTTTCCGCGGGAATTTGTTTCTTGCACCGTTTGATGTGGTTCTATTGGAGGTACAACAAGACCATCCACTGGTCGGTTATCACCATCATCATCATCATCATCATCTCCATTCCAAATTCCACTCTTCTCTTAGGGCTCACAGTATCAGGATCACTCCTATCATCAGGAGGTGACATAGATCCTTCTTCTGTTTCAGATTCTTCCATCCCTTGTTTACCAGACTCTTCAGTGTCCTTATTTATTTAATCATCTACTTCTTCCTCGTCATCAGAATAAATTGGCTCCTCATTTGATTTCAAAACAGGGTCTCTCAAACACTTCGGCCTCTTTCCAGGATCAGTGGGATTGTAGGATTCATACAACTTGTCCTCATCAGCAACCCACCATTTTTTCCATGGGTTCCTATTTATTTTCATCCTTTTACAAATTTCATTGTTAACACAAAAGGCACTATCATGTTCAGCTATCTCATCAGCTTCATCAACACATTCCAGATTCTTTAACATAGCATAGATCATTTTAGAATATAACATGGTAGTGGCTTTCTTAGAAGGTTTCACCATTCCAACAATGTGAAACATTAGATATCTACACAAATTGATCTTCTCATGGGTCTTTAGTAAAAACAATAGAAAAACATCCTGGAATTTTACTGCAGCAAAATCTCCTTTCCTAAGGAAAATTTTCTACTGAATAAATTTAAAGAGAAGTCTACATTCACCATCCAACTATGAGGATACGATTCTCCTTGACTCTCTGTTTCCAGTCAAAATCTCTAAAGCTAACTCATAAGAGAAGTATTCAGTGGTTGGAGGAATGTTTCCAGCATAATCCTCATACCAACCCTCATGGGGTACATTTAAATATTCTTCCCATTTCTTAGATGAAAAAGATATTTTCTTTCCTTTAATTACAAAAGACATTCTGGAAGCCTCTTCACCATCTAAAGTAACTTTCAGATTTATATAAAAATCATGTACTGGCTTTGGGTAGTACACACTAGTGTTATCTACGAACTAGGATTTCCGTCCAAGCGATTCTAAAACTTGAACAATAGCGTCTTACTTGTCAAAATCCAGGCAGAACTGAATTTCTTTTCTACAGCAACAATCCGAGTTTCCAAGTCCGGATTTACAGATCTTTGAGTGGTACTATTCGACTCTCCTCGAGCACACTTTGAAGGTACAGGACTGTCTGATCCTTTGCATGGTCTCTTTTTCTTAGCCATTTGAAGATTCTGGGGAATGCAGGAGTTCGATGGTTCAAAGTAGAGGAGAAGAGAAGATATAAGGCTTGGAAGGAAATGAAATGTCCACGGTTTGGGGAATAGAAATAGTCGCGTATCATTTATTTCACCATTTAGGGTTCCCACAATAATTATAAAGATAATTAATTAATTAAAACATACTAAAAATTAATAGAAAGATATATCGGTTTCACAGATCCGTTTCACAGATCAGTTTCATAGATCAGTTTCATAGATTGGTTTCACAGATCAGTTTCACAGATCGGTTTCTCAGATCGGTTACACAAATCGGTTTCACAGATCGGTTTCACAAATCGATCATACACGACTCTTGTTTTATAAAATTCATTCTCTCAGAGCATAAATTTTTTGTAAAAATAGCAGCTAATTGATGTTCAGAACTAATAAATTGTAGAGAAATATCACTTTTCTGATAATGATATCTTAGAAAGTGATGTGTGACATCAATGTGCTTAGTCCTAGAGTGAGAAATATGGTTCTTAGATATGTTGATCGCACTAGTTTTGTCACAGTTAATTGAAACATGTTTAAAATCAAATCCATAGTCCAATAAAGTCTGTTTCATCCACAGAATCTGTGCACAACAACTACCAGTAGCTATATATTCTGCTTCAGTAGTAGACAATGCAACTGAGTTCTGTTTCTTACTACACCATGATACTAGGGACATTCCAAGTAAATGACATGTTCTAGATGTTCTCTTCCTATCTAACTTACATCCAGCAAAGTCAACATCTGAATAACTAGATAGGTCAAATGATTGTCCTTTTTGATAAAACAAACCTAAATTCACTGTATAATTAAGATATTTAAAAATCCTTTTAACATCCAGTAAGTGTGATTCTTTAGTATTAGCTTGAAATCTAGCACACATACACACACTAAACATAATATCTGGTCGACTAGAAGTAAGATAAAGTAAACTTCCAATCATACCTCTGTAATTGGTTTGATCAACTGGTTTCCCAGTTTCATCAACATCCAATTTATAGGTAGTACTAATAGGTATATCACTTTCCTTAATACTATCCAAACCAAAACATTTTAATAAATAATTAGTATATTTACTTTTATTTGGAATAATACAATCTTTAGTTTGAAAGATTTGAAATCCCAGAAAATACTTAAGCTCTCCCATTAAGCTCATTTCAAACTAATTTTGCAGAACCTTTGAAAAATCAGTACATAATGAATTTTTAGAAGATCCAAAAATAACATCATCAACATAGATTTTTACTATTAAAACTTATTTTAAAATCCTTTTTATAATAAGTATGGTATCATCTATTCCTTTTGTAAATCCTTTTGAAATAATAATGTTTGAAAGTATTTCATACCAAGCTCTTGGAGCTTGTTTTAAACCATATAATGCTTTAGAAAGTTTAAAAACATGATTCCGAAAATGAGGATTTGAGAAACCAGGTGGTTGCTCTACAAAAAAATCTTCAACAATAAAACCATTTAAAAAATAACTTTTCACATCCATTTGACATGACATGAAATTCAGATGTGATGCATAGGAAACTAAGATACTAATAGCCTCTAATCTGGCTACAGGTGCAAAGGTTTACTCATAGTCAATTCCTTCATCTTGATTGTAACCTTGTGCAACTAGCCTAGCATTGTTTCTAATGATGTTTCCAGATTCATCAACATTGTTTCTAAACACCCATTTTGTGCATATGGTTATAGTGTCCTTAGGTCTTTCTAATAATTTCCAGACTTTGTTTCTTTCAAATTGATTTAGTTCTTCTTGCATAGCCATTACCCAATATTTATCATTGATAGCATCATTGATATTTTTAGGTTCTAACTGTGAATGAAAATCTTGATGTTCAACCTGATTTCTTAGAGAAGCTCTAGTCTGTGTTCCTCTATCAAGATTACCTACTACAACATCTAATGGTTGGTTCTTTAGAATTTTAGTTGGTCTAGAAAAGGTAGGTATAGAGATTTTAGATTCATCTACAGGTTGAGGTTCAATAGAAGCAGGTTATAGAAAACATCCATAATTGGATGTTTTAACTACAGGTCCACTGTCTATATCATTAAGGTTTAAAACAGAGATATCATCTTCAAGATTTTCAAGAGAGTTCATAGGTTCATGTTGATCAGTTTAATCAAATTTTATGTGAACAGATTCTTCCACACATTTGGTTCTCTTATTGAAGACTCTATAGGATTTACTAGAAATAGAGAAACCATGGAAAATTCCTTCATCACTCTTGGATGCAAATTTGTCAATATTGTCTTTAGTATTAAGAATAAAAAATTTGTATCCATAAACTCTGAAATAGTTAACCTTAGGTTTCCTATGGTTCCACAACTCATAAAAGGTCCTATTAAGAATAGTTTTGTTCAAGATTATATTAATTACATAACAAGCTGTATTTACAACTTCAGCCCAAAAATAAATAGGTAGGTCATACTCATTAAGCATAGTCCTAGGAATTTCCTGCAGGGTTCTATTTCTTCTTTCTACTACACCATTCTGTTGGGATTTCCTAGGGGCAGAGAAATTATGACTATAGACACTATGTGAGCAACAAGATTCAAACTCATGATTTTCAAACTCACGGCCATGATCACTTCTCAGGGTTTTAATTATATGTCTACTAAGGTTCTCTACCGACTTTGAATATTTTACAAAGCAATAACAAGCATCACTATTGTGATCTAGAAAATATACCCAAGTATATCTAGAAAAGTCATCTACAATAACATAGACATAGTGCTTCCCATTTAAACTAGAAACTCTAGAAGGTCCAAAAAAATCCATTTGAACCAACTTGAGAGGTTGAGAAGTTGAAACTGATTTCTTTGATTTAAAAGAAACTTTATGTTGCTTTCCCTTTTTACAGGGATTACAAACTTTTTCTGCTAGAAATTCATGTTTGGGTAGGTCTCTAACTAAGTTCTTCCTAGCAAGTTTTCTAAGTGAATGCACATTGCAGTTTCCTAATCTTCTATTCCAAATCCAAGAATCTTTATGAAAAGAATTTAAACAAGTAATATTCTGCTTAGCTAAATAATTGAAATCAATAGCATAAACATTTTCATTTATTAAATCATAAAACACTACAACATTTTTAGAATTAAAAACATTGCAAGAATCGTTTCCAAATTTAACATAAAAACCATCATCACATAACTGACAAATACTTAACAAATTGTATTTAAGTCCATCAACAAATAAACATTAGAAATTAATACTAAGTTAGTGTTACCAATCTAGCCTAAGCTGATGATTTTTCCTTTTGAGTTATCACCAAAAGTGACAAATCCTCCATCAACATTTACTGAACTATTGAAGCATGAGAAGTCTCCTGACATATGTCTTGAGAATCCACTTTCAAAATACCAAGTCTTTCTAGAGGTGCTCTATAAGCAAGTTTCCTAAAAAACAGATTTAGATAGGAAATGATTTTGGTACCCAGATCGTCTTGGGTCCAGACAGGTTAGCCAATAAAACTTTAGGTACCCATATTTGTCTAATGGGTCTCATATGATTTCTATAGTCAATAGATTTTTAAAGATAAACCTTATTAGATCCATAACTATGAATATAACTAGTTGAAGCATATAAAGTATCAAAACTAGCTACATTCTGTCCAGATTTAGGAATCAATCTAGTTTTGGTAATTTTCCATTGTCCAGGATGGTATCCTATACCAGTAGTGTATCTAGGTGCTATTTTCATACCTAGCATCTGAGTAAAAGTATCTTTGCCATTGGTAAATTTATATAAGTCTTTATTGAGTTTATCATTAGATAATTTCAGTTAAGTGTTTTATTTAAGCAACTGATCATTCTTTTCCATTTCCATATCAAGATAATATTTATGTTTAACAGTTAAAGCATACTGTTTATTTAAACCATTTAAATTGTATTTCATCTCATTACAGGTTTCTTCTAAAATATCACAATATTCAAACAGTTCAGATTTTGACATGTAATCAGAGTCAGTATCATCTTCAGAATAATATGAATTTAAAGCAGGAGTTTCACCTGTTACCTCAGAAGTGTTTGTCAAAAAACACATGTTTTCCTTATTTCTGTGTTCAGTTTCAGAAACATCAGATTCAGTGGAGCTATCCTCAGAAGCACTCCAAGTAGCCTTCATGGATTTCTTAAAATTATTGTCCTTGTAATCATAAGTCTTCTTTTATTTCAACTTTGGACAGTCTGCTTTTATGTGTCCCTTTCTTCTGCACTCATAGTAGAAAACTTCATATGATTTGTCATATTTCTTCCAATCCTTTTTCCAATGTCCCTTGTTGTCATACATACCTTTATAATTTGATTTTTGGAAAAACTTCTTCTTCCTATAAAACTTTTTAAAACTTCTGGCAATGTGATCCATCTCAGCATCACTATCAGATGCACTTTCATAGTTTTCACAGTTAGAACTTTCATTTATAGCTTGGATATTCTCTTTATCCTTGTTCTTTTAAGTTGAAGTCTTGAAAGCAACAGACATCCTTCTAGGTTCATCTTCTTCTTCTTTGTTAACCTTTAGTTCCTCTTCATACATCATCAACTTGCCAATTAGTTCCCTGACTGTAAGTTCACCAATATCACATGATTCTCAAATTGAGATAGAAGTTCCTCTCCATCATTCGGGTAGACATCTCAGAATTCTCATAATTTGTTTCTTTGATGGAACATCCTTTCCCAGAGAAGGAATTGTGTTGAAAATTTCATTAAACCTGAGATACATGTCAGAAATGGGTTCATCAGGATTCATCTTAAAATTATCATACTTTATAGTATAAGTATTAAATCTCATTTCCTTAACATTAGTTGTTCCTTCATGAGAAACGGCTAAGGTATCCCAAATTTCATAAGCAGTTTTACAGGTGGATATTCAATTAAATTCCTCATCTCCTAAAGCACAGTACAAGGCATTCATAGATGTGTAATTATTATTATAGGCAGCCTTAGTAGCTTTATTCCATGTAGATCTAATAGTAGTAGGAATTTTATATTCTGATTCTATAGCAGTCCAAATATCAAAACCTGTTCTCTCTAAATAAATTTTCATCTTGATTTTCCACTAAGCAGAGTTAGTGCCATTGAAAAATGGTGGTATATTGGTAGAAACACCTTCAATTCTATTATCCATGATATCTTACTTAATGAAAATATTTTAAAGAGAAAAAAATTTAGAAATAAAAGATATTTTAAGAGCTTTAAAATACAACTAGAATCACAAATTTTAAGAACTTTAAAATACAACTAAAATCACAAATTTTATGAACATTGAAATACAACTAAAATCATAGTTAAAAAAGAAGAGTACTATTGAAAATATTTTAGACCCTCTGATAACAAATGTTGGTCGGAGTGGATACTCAAGAGGGGGGGGGGGTGAATTGAGTTCCAATTAATATTTCTGTTTAAGAACTTTTTCTTAAAAACCCCCAAATAAAATACTGAATTAAACATTAGTGAATTTATATCAAAGTAAATGTTCTGTTGGGTTCACAAGGGATTGATTATTTCCCAGTTAATCAATACAGAAGAGTTGATTAACTTTTATAACTAACTTACAAATTTACAACTAATATAAACACTTGCGAGGTTAATTATCAAATTGACTTTAAAACAGTTTCGGTATTAATGTAATTTGCATTGGAATAATAATTAACTTTTATAGAAATATCACATCAGATATAACCAAGAGGATATGTCTGAATCCAAGACATATTCCTCTCAATAATTTATATAAATTTGATCCACACCCTGGATCGGGGTTCACAATAGTTTACATCCGTCTAGGTCCAAGACCTCTACCACTGTTATTCGTGGGAAACAAAACAACAACAACCAACTGTCTAGGTCACACACAACCTCTACCACAATTTCAGTGGGAAATAAAAGATGTCAAGAGTTTTCTGAGGATTTAAAGATCCTCCAGTTAAAGTACAGGAGACAATGTGTGTGTTAAATACAGCATATAACACACACTACTCGAAATGTAAAATAATGAATCACAGAGCAGATAAGTAGAGTTTAGAAATGTCTCTAGTGATTGGAGTGAAGCTTTGGACTCCTTGAGTTTGATCAGAAATGGTTCTGAGTCCTCTTCTAGTTTTTTTCGGAATAACAGAGTGTCGTCTTCTTGGCATCCAAGTTCAAAGATAGTGAAAAATGTAGTCGATGAAGTTCTTCAATGTCCTCGTGAATGTACAGAGCACTTATTGAGTAATCTTGAGTGTGTATGAGATTTTCTCGTGTCTTCCACAACTATCTCATCCACCACTATTTTCACTCATCTGGGTCTCATCCCCCTTCTTTGCAACAACAGGGACTTCTTGAATTTATGTTACGAGCTCCAGCAAAAGAAATGATTTATTTTTGAAGGTACGAGGTACGGTTTATTGACATCCAAAAACATTCATCAAATAAATGTTAGAGCATTAAAATATACCTAATATGACCATTAGTTAGATTAAATAAAGATAAATAAATTCAAACCGATGTTTATGACTATCGGTGAGTCAAGTGATATGTAGGTCATCAGCATCCGCATCGGTGGCTAGACATCGGTGTGTCCTAATCGGTGACTCAGATGATCAACATCGGTGTGTCATGATGGGTGACTCATTTGATCAGCATCGGTGTGTCATGATCGGTGACTCATTTGATCAGCATCAGTGTTTCATGATCGATGACTCATTTGATCAGCACCGGTGTGTCATGATCGGTGACTCATTTGATCAGCATCAGTATGTCATGATCTGTGACTCACTTGATCAACATCGAAGAGATATCTTCGGTGACTCATATGATCAGCATCAGTGCGACTGTTGTCTTTTGATATGGATCGGTGCGACCATTGTCTTTTGATATCGATCAGTGCGACCCTTGTCTTTTGATATGGATCTGTGCGACCATTGTATTTTTATATGGATCAGTGCGACCGTAGTCTTTTGATATGGATCGGTCCGACCGTAGTCTTTTGATATGGATCGGTGTGACCGTTCACTTTTGATATGGATCAGTGTGACCGTTCACTTTTGATATGTATCGGTGCGACCGTTCACTTAACTGAACACAAAGTTTCTGTTTGATCCAGAAGACTTCCAGAATACTTGTAAACGAATAAAAAGCATAGATAAAAACATGATCCAACCGATATAAACAGATTCTATAAAATATTGTGATTATCTATATGAGAAATCTAACCGGATTAAGTAACAATAATTTGTGATTATTGAAACAGAAATCATAGGAAGAATTCCACAATTTTCCAGAGGGCTCAACAGTATAGTTCTAGGGGAGTTTTAATTGATCCTATCAATGTGGAATGAATTGTGTGATTAACAAGGAAAAAATTCATAAGTTCTAGAGGATTGTATATTGGTACAAGATAATGTTTGATTGTATTCAAAATATAGTATCAATACTTTTAGCATAAAATGGGGACAATGTAATGAGGGTCAACAGGTGACCATATTGGAAATGTGAGACATATCATTAAATATAGATTTATGACTTCTGGAACATTGTCCTAGGATGGTTGGTGAGCCAGAACAACATAGAATGGCCATTAGGAGGTCCCTTCATACATGAAAGTGAATGAGGATCCAAATGAGGGGAAGAGAAATCATACTATGGAGTCATGGAATATTCAAAATGATTCCAAACTATAGGAATTATTCCAACATTTCATAAATGAATTTTTTTTAGGAAAATCAGTCTAAAAAGGTCAAAACAATCATCTCCAAATTAGCTATATGGAGAGGTCCTATGGAGACATTGGAACTCAATTCATAAAAAGTAGGATTATTAACATACAATTTATTAATACATGGTGAGGATGATTCGTGGAATAGTTTAGCGTCATGTGAAATGAACGTGACTCGTAGATTAATGTTAGGTGATAGTGATGTTACACATAGATTAATGTCATACTTCGTTGACATTCACCAACTATTTAGAGTTATGTTGTACATAATATAATGTCTATTCCTAGATTATTTATGTTTCATGCAATAAATAGACCCAATGTGAATGAGCCAAAGGAGACCTGTGCAACACATTAGTATTAGGGAATAGGCATGAAGGAGGTACATATGATATAGAGAGGAGAAAATATAACATCATTTTCCCTAGTATATTGTCATAATTCTTGGACCAAGGAATATAGTATAATTTCATGTTTCATGGACATAGAATAATTGTTCAATCATCGGGAAATCATACAAAACATAGTATGATATTTATAGTCAGTTATTATTGACTTATTTTTATTGGTAAATAGTGAAATACCATTATTTATAATAATATTTCCCATTTAAATACTAAAATTACCTTTATTAATAGTAAATAATCCAAGTAAATTGTAACCATATGAATGAAATTATAAATAAAATTTAGGTTTCTTATAATTGATAATATGATCATCCAATATGTGTTGGTTTTTTTCTAAGTAGTAAATATTTAATTAAAATGTTATGATTAATTTAATAATATAAATGACATTTTTTCCTAAAAATATAATAATAAATTATTTTCTAAAAATCTTGTTATTATAAGATCATTATATGTGACATTGGGTAATTTTTCTATGTGTTAGAAAAGTAGTTTTAATTTTTATAATTTTATTTTTTCATGTAAATTATAATTTGAATTAAAAAATAAATTTATTATATTTAGAATATTAATATCCTAAAATGGGGTAAATTTTAAAATTTTACATGTTATAATATGGTTATGGTTATTTTTTGGGATTTTTCTGATATACCTGAATTTTTTTATAAATAGTAAAATATAGTAATTTACGGTATATATACATTATAAGTTAAATAAACTATTAATTTAGTCATGGCTCTTATAAGAACCATTGGATCTAAATCACATGATATGGTACCAATTTTTAGTCTCAATAATCACCTCTATTTCTTTTCTTGAGAAAAATAATATACTAATGAGTAAAAATTTCAAAACCCCCTCTAAGACACTTTAAAAACCACCCCTCACCACCTATTATCCTCACTCCTCTCAAACCATGTGATTTTCATAAATTATACTAAAGTATCTTCTAAAGACACTATCACATTAATAGGAGATTTTTTCATAAAACAAATCCAAAACCAATCCCCAATGGAGGTTCTCAATAGAGAAAAATCAAGAGGAAAAACACTCTTTCAATTTCATTCTATTTCATTTCAAGTTCCTTTGAATTATTTTCTATCATCACCTATCATCAACCAAAAGGTAAGATTACTACATTAAAATATATTTACTATAATTTTGTTGTTATAATTGAATAATTATTCCTTATATCTCATTTCCCCTTTTTTTATACTAGAAATTAAAACACCATCTGAGTTCTGTTAATTTAACACATTAAGGATGCTGGGTTTTGAATTTCATTTACTATCTTCAATGATGGTCATGGAAACATTATTATGATTTAACCAGACCATTATATATGTATATTATCTTATTTAATGTTATGAAATCATCATACACACCTGATGTAAAATAATAAATAAAAACAAGCACATTGTTAGGGAAACCACTCAAAATATTCCAAGTGATTATCATTAATTTTTTTTCTAATGATACATCATCATCATATTTTATCAGATAAATTATATAAAAATATTATCTTATGTATTTTTTTAATATAAAATTATTTCACTTCTTTAAAACCATTAAAATTTTACATGCACATCCATAATCTTATACAATAAAACCAATCATAAAAATAAAGGAAATGAGCAATCCGGAATGATAAAACAGAACACTATAACTCATTAAAAAGTAAATGAATGAATTTAAAAAATGTTAATAAATAATTAAATTTATATGAGGTTTCGGAAGTATTAATTAATAAAACTAATTTTATAATTAAGTACATAAGATCAGGTGAAGAACTCCTTCATACTTAAGGTAAGGGATTCTACACAAACCACCATTAATCAATCAAGTTATTGTTTCTCTCTTCATAACCTAATGAAATTCACTTTTATTGTTATATTAATCTTATAAATTCTTTTTATCTGATAAAAAATCATGTATGATGTTTTTTACTACTTATTTTTTGTGATATAGATGATTTTAAAAGTTTCCCTACTCAATTAATCCTGATAAGTTAGCGTGATTTAAGGGAACAATACGAATTATTATCCTTTTCTAAGAGAAATATATTATCTAATTTTTATAGAACAATATATAAAAAACTCATTTAATTATTATATACTTATTGGGTTACTTATAATTTTATATTAAATTTTTTTCAATTTCTATTTTAAATGATCTTGAATATTTTCCTCAAAACACACTAAAATGTGTTATTTCTAATGATTCCTCAATATTATTTTTTAAATCTTGTCAATTGAACATGATATATATTATCTTTATATATGACTATTTTACCTTATGAATGTTTATGAATGATTTAAATTCATTCTTATGTGAACACAATTGTGAAATTCACTTATGTTATGACTTTTGACAAAATTATGATACCCAATTTATTCCATGGGTAACTATTAGGATTATACATGACTCTTTATGTATGATTATTTATGTGGTACACATATTAATGAAAATGTTATGATGGTTTCAACCATTTAGTTATCCAATTCATTGGGAAAGATTATTCTCATGAGACATTATGTTCCACGATATTGGACGTTTTCTTCGACAAAAGCTCCATCTAAAATGGTTTTCCTTGTTAGCCTTGACTCCTACCCATCTATATGTAACATGACTTGACTCGTGATAACATCATGTTTTATGATTCTTCCAAATTACTATGAGTAAATTTTTATATGATCAAATGTTTTATATGTTATGATTGCATTTGTTAAATCATGTTCCTTGCCTTCTTATATCATTATGTAATGCCTTCTAACCCATTTGATAAGATTTATTCTTATGATTCTTCCAATTTTGGTATTACTAACTCATCAATTTGATCATGTTATCAAAGACAATACTATAGATATTTTTTGAGAACAATGGATATTATGAGCTCAGTTTGGAGATTAAATATATTTTTTATGATGATTAATTATGTGTCTAATCTTCCAAGACACTAGACTTTACGATCCATGCCATGTAATATGATGTTTTAATATGCCTAAAATCTTGTAATGATATTTTTAAATGGATAGGGTATATATATTCGTTATCAAAAGAATGACTATTTATTTTTGGAGATTAGGAATAGAGATCTGTAGAAAGAACCTTGTTGATAAGACTACGTTTAAGAAAAAAAATTAATTTTTTCATAGCGTATAGTAAGTTGTTTATAAGGAAAATAAATCATGGTCTGGATACTTCAAGTGGATGAGGTTAAGACCCAAATTTACCTTGAACTATTAACTCCAATGAATTTTTTGAGGGTGAACTCAGGATAACCTGGTTCATGACAACAGGTCTTACAATGCACTTGGTATGACACTATTGGGGAATATATTATGGTAAATTCATAAGCTCATTCTGAAAAATTCTCAAGGGAACAAAAAATTCCCAAAAGAATATATATTATAAAATAGATCATGGATAACCTATATTTAATTATAGTAAATAACAAGATAGGATATACATTCCCATTACATGTTAATCGATTTGTTTTTTAATTTTCCTTTTTATTCTTATTAGCTAAGTATTATAACCAAATAATATTTTCACCATTTTGTGTAAATTGAAATTTCAATGGTGAAATTTCATGAGGGGGGAAGAATGTAACACCCCAAGTGTTTACAATGAAAATTAAGGTAATGAAGGAAACACTATGACTTTGTAAAAACACTATGTTTTAATGAGATTGTTATAACATAGTCGTTAAAGTACATTTGTTGGCTTCTATGATTGGAATTTGAAAAAAAGACATACACAATTAAAATCAGTAGGATATTTAATGTTTATTAGGGTAAAATAACATTTTATGAATAGTAATAAACCCTTATAAATATTAATATTAGCTTTATTAATCACAAATAATTGAAGTGAATAGAAACCATACAAATGAAATTATAAATAAAATTTAGGTATCTTATTTTTGACAATAAGATCATAATATAAGTTTTTGTATTTTTTATATGTAATAAATATTTAATTAAAATTTCATGATTAATATAATATGATAAATTAAAATTGATATTCATTATATATAATAAATTTTTTTTATTTTATTATAATATGCTCTTATGATAATTTTAGAAGACCTTGGTTAATTTTTCAATGTGTAAAAAATCATTTTTAATTTTCAAATATTTAATTTTCACGTAAATTATGATATTATTCTAAAATTTAATATCTCATTTTGAAGATATGAGTCTTGAAAATGGATGTAATGTATCAATACATGGAAGTGTGTATAATAGAAAAAAAAACCTGACGATAATAAGAACAATGAAAGCTCAGCCCACACAACATATTACCAAGTAAAATAAGGGCCAATGGGATGGATAGTTTAATTATCAACTAGACCCAATGATAATGTTTATGGGAGTTTCTACATATCCCATGGGGATTAGAATCATTCCATATGTAGTTCTTGAAGATGGCATGGTAGATGAATGATTCAAATAATAATGTTCTTTCAGGTGTGGGCCACGTGGTTCTTTGCAATTTCTCATCATATGACTAGGATACAGATTTTTACAACGTTTAATGTCATGCAACTAGGATGAGGGAGATCGTTGTTTAAGGTCATAGATCATAGATTTTTGACCATTTTATAAGGTATATAAATTAGAAATATTAAGTGAAACACCATGAAGAAATATGAAATGATGGAAGGCCAATGTGACCAAACAACACATGACACATTCATGAGAAGAACATTCACATAGTTTAAAATAATATGGCTAAGAATATGGTTCCTGTTTTAACATCATACTACTGTGATAGTGGGAGTGAAACATTTAGGGTTATGCGAAATGGACAATCAATGTTGTGTATAATAGTTTCTTATTTCTAATAAACAATACCATTTTATCAATATCAAATATGTGAGTCAAAATTTTAAATCATTTAGGGAACTTCGACATCATTTAACATCATTTTGGGTGGGTCTATGTAGTTTAACGTCATTCCAGATTATCAACATCACTCGGGAGTAGTACTGCATGAGGAACATAGAATTTGAGTGAGGTTTAATGTTCTATCCATCCCTGGTGACCAGAGATTATTTACCATTGGGATATACATTTGGAATGATATATGGTCCTTCCCTTTTGGGTTCCTTAAATTGTGGTATCCTAACAGTAAATATTTGCATCATGAGAGCTAGTAACGTATCACATTGGTGCAAATATTGAAGGAAAACCTTCTTGTTGAATGATTTTTCCATCGTATATTGGTTTCGATATAAACTGTACAAAGAATAGATCCTAATTCCTTTGAGAGATTCATGTTCATATATATGTACTTATTCTTTATTTTTTGTCATCTATTAGTCATAGAAATATATTCAGAATGGTGTAAATTGAATTTTTCATTAAAGGATATCATATGTAATATACACTATGTAACATGGAGTTACCTGATGGGAATTGTGAGTCATCATCCGATAATCCTTAATATCATTGGGGAACATGTTCAAACAATAATTCTTATTCATTCTAGCCATATTCTATAGAATTATAGAGAGGGTTCTAATGAACATATTGATCTTTCCAATTTATTGTGAGTGGTAGTGATAATTTTTGTAGAATCGGATTTCATACTTGGCGTACAGCTTCTTCAATGCATTTATCAATATAATGGTGTTGTTATTGGTGAGAAAATCCTGAGGGTCATTGAATTGGAGGATGATTATGAATATTATGAACTCAATAATAGGTTGGGACTTGAATTACAGTAAGGGGAATGCTTCATCCCACATGGAGACAAAATATTTTTTGGTCACAATGGTCCTTCACTACTGAACTGTCACTGGTGGACATGGTCCCAAAACATCATGTCCTTATATCGTGAAGGGACAAGATTGTATGGTCGTGTAGAGGGGATCTAAATGTTAATGCCTAAATTTGGTAGGATTTTTACACGCATGGTACCTCTTGGAGAACTCGATACAGTCATAGATCATGGTTGTCTACAAGTATCCCTACCATAAAATATGTTAATAAATTTCAAAATTACTTGATGAATACTGTATGAACCTTGAATAACATTCTACATAAACAGGTAAATCACATAAACATTAATGTAGATAAAAATAATTTCATCAAATTCATGTTTTTAGCGTGTCTTCTTAAGGGTGGGACCACTCAACATGGATAATTGAGATGCATTGTGGTGAATTTAGTCATGTTCAAATCTATCTAATAGGAGGTTGCCATTATATAGATACTCTGATAAATGAGTCATCTAATTAGAGGATTCTTCAGTAGAATATTGATTCAGTGGAACCATTTTTGGAGCACCAGTGGTAATTTTTTTACCTTCTAGATGTCACCGTCATCTGAAGTGATTTGAGACATGAATCATAGATGTTCCACATGAGTGAATAAAACATCTTAGTTTGGATTTTCTAGATAAGAGTCTAAATTGGATATGGCATTATCTTGACCATTCTGCCATTTTGGAACATTAATCACCTCTGGCTGAGAAGGGAACCAGGAAATTATAATATGAGCAAGCCAATTCAAGGGAACAAAATCTATCTTCATAATGATATTGTCATCTTTGATTATATTTATGACTACCTTGGAGTCTTTATACACATGTAGGTGGAAAAAATCAATATCCGGAGCCATATCAATATCAGTATTGAGGATCAGATACTCTAACTTATTGTTGGTGTAGATTTATGCTAGGATTAATGAATAAGGTATGACATCATGTGTCGTGGTGGTGAGAAATATTCATAGACCCAATCTAATGAGCTTGAGGTCATTGATACCTCTATAGATAGGACTCTAGGATGAACCATAAAAATTAAAATTCCAATACAGTGTGGTTTTGTACATTTAGTGGATACCCTAGTGTTGGGAATCAACATCTAATGGAATTTCCTAAGGGGTTGGATCGGATGACCTAAAATCATTTAGCACCTGACCATTCACTGCTTTCTACTGAACAAATCTGATGTTGAACTACTAAAGGATCACTACCTAATTATCTCGATGACATGTCATCATCTGGTGGTTTATGGTTTACATTAGTAGATCCACATGAGAAACCATCATAATCTCATGATGCTATAAATAGTACAACAACATGTACACCATGAAAACCATCATAGTGAACCATTTCTTGATGGGATAATATCCTGATTCTTCATCAAGGAGCATGCAACTGAGATAGTGAAAACTCATCTATGTACATTTTTTTCATCATGGAGAGAATATTTCAAAGGGATAATTCCATGGTAGTTGCATAGAGGACCAACAGATTCTCTAATACTAGTTAATTCAGAATCACAGTATGTAAAAGGTAATTCTTAATCTTCATAATCATGGAATCGAATTATTCGTCCCTCTAATAGTTTTTAAAATTCATCATGCATCAGGAAAAGGGACTAGAATTTCTAGTAATTTTTTTTGAATTGGAGTATGAAGGCAATGTGGCCATGAAGGGCTTTGAGATAATAGAGGTTTCTCAAAAAAGGCATCTGGCTAATAACTAAGATATTATATTTGGAAATCTATATTACATGGTATCTGGAAATGAAACCAAGGACTTTCTTGGGGTCAACCAAAATAAAATTTCAATGGGTTCATCTTTAATAGCATAGAGGGAAGGAATATGAACACATTTTTAGGATCTATGAGATGGTCATCTTGCTGGCGGTATTTGACCACTAAATATTCTACATAGAATTATACTAGCATTTCATGGAACACATTTAATATGTGGTGCATGGGATGTTGATAAGATGGTAATGAATTATTGAGATCAAAATGAATTATATGATAGAAGAATTTCCCTTGTAAATCCATGATGAAGGTAGACTCCCCATATTCAAAGGAAATTATTATCTGGTCATACAAGGAATACCCATTCATGAATGAGAAAGCCTATAATCACACGGTGGTGTTGATTGGTAGCTATGTGATAAAATATTTGGGGGGAGTTGGATTGGATGGATTGATGCCCTAGCCACTAATGGCCCTTGCAGCTTCCCCTCCCCCCTCAGTGGGGAAGGGCCATCCTCCATCCTTTGTAGCTAGTCAATGATATTTTTCTCCTTTCTCTAATCCGACTATCTCCCCTCATTCCCTCAGATAGATATAATCCATAAGATTTTTCACATCGTCAATGGGGCCCTTATAGGTTTCAATATCATATCGCATGTTCACTAATGCATCTTACTTATTTCATCTGACTTTGATTGTCGTTTCAAGATTTTTCATCCTCTGTTGGATGTTTTCAACAAATTTTCCATTGATCGTTGGGGCCTTCAAAATTGAATGATAGTCAGACTACTTGATTATAAAACCATCATGATCAGGTTTTATTCTAAAGAGGATCATATTTTGACATGGTTGAGTGCCCCTCAAACTTATACGATGATGTGTTTCCTCCTTTTCATATGGTCTTACGACTACCATATGAAGTGGGATTCGTCTACCATGTCTTTTTGGGTATGGTTTCCTGAACTTCTGCATCCCATTCTAAATCTGTCAATTCTATGTATGCTAGGGGATCCCGTAGGTCATTTCATGTGCTTGGATAGTCGAACTCGAGCAGTATGTCACCCAATTTTACTATGATATGTGTTTTGGTTGATTTGTCCAAGCCACCTATGGATTTTTTCTAGATTGTTTTTTGAAAAGAGTTTTTGTGTAAGCAATCCACTAATTTTGAAAATTTGTATGAATTATGTTCCGTGTGTATGAAATTGGGACATAGAAAGAAGGTGTGTAGGAGTGTAACATGGGATCATGTTGTAGTAACAGATTCTCACTCTGAACTGGTCTTGAGTGAGGTGACTACTTCTCTAGACAAATCAGTGGATGTAATGATTATAATTTCTGTTGTTGGTTGTGAGCTTCCCTAGACCAAAGTCTGTGAATTGGAATTGGAGGCAGAATGTAATGTTACTTATGTGAATCATGGTCGACCGTGATCTTTTTTGGTGACTTAGATTAATTTCACTCCAAATTCTAGTGATGTTACCCAGCTAAGGACGAATATTTCTAAACCTATACCTCCAGAACATAAATTCAAGAGTGTTTTTAGTGGGATAATTGTTGATATCAATGGTCTGAATATATCAATTGTAGTATCACGTAAAAATTCACAGGAAGTTTGTATTTGTAGTGACTATGATGATATATCTCACATGTGGATGAAAAGGGACGCAATTTATTCTGAGTGGGAACATGATGTAGTTAAGATACATTAAACCCCTTCATAAGATGGAAATATCTGATCTGGATATTGAAAGGGAGGCCAATGCTTGTGAGGCACCACCCAAGAATCCCATAGAACCATCATTCGTGGAGGTGGTGTTCTCAGCAAAAGGAAACAGGACACTGCCTAGTATGTTGGTGGAAGCAGTAGAGTTGGGTAATCATTTTGAAATTTTCCTCCTATTGATCCAAAAGTTTATCAATAAATAACGGAATAATTAATCTTATTTTACCCCTCCATTTGAGATAGCCTCAGAAAAGTAGATGAAAGATATGCAGATGAACATCAATTACTCTTTCCAGCTATAAAAATTAGTTGTGGTGGTTGAGCAATAATTAGTATTTATTATGAGCTCATAAGAAGAAATTGTTGAAAAAATACTGTTTCAAAAAGATACTAAGGAGAAAGAATCCAGAATGATGGGGATGTCATTATGGGTGGACCTCAATGAGGATAAATATAATTGGATTGACAGAAAATACCTAATCCTTGTTAGGGGGTTCAACCTGATAATGATCAGTAACAAGGAATATATCTAGTCTTAGGACAAGATGACCTTTGATTTTTATATTTTCTCTTGGAGGAACCAGACACCCAGGTAACCAACATCTCTAGGAAATTTTTTTCGGATATTAATTATAGTAGGATTATTATTTCTTTCAATGGTTCATCTATATCCTTTTTTGTATGATCTCATGGTTTCTCACCTTTTCCTCAAAAGTGTTTCAACAAAAAAATTTAATATTCAGCCTCTGACTGGAAGTGGAAAACCATCAATCTGACAATGGTAGTTAATATCCAAAACTTTTATACAAATAGTGAATTTTATGAATTTATTTCCTATATTGAATGATGTTGGATAGCCACTTGAGGTCCTGAATTAACATAATGTTGTTTCATTGATGAGCTTTTCAACATCATTCTTTACTATGTAACCATGATAAGGGTGTATCTTCTTGGGAGGTTGGTTGATTTATCGATGTATCACTAGGAGGAAAACATGGTGGATGATGACCTTAGGGTCTAGAATTTTAATATTTTCCTATCTCAAATCAATCACATCAAAATTATGCATCAAAAAATCCACATAATATAGTTGTCCCACTATAGACATCACTGCATAGATCAACATTATCCTAATATTGTCCACGATACAATGGTTTTCTTATAACAACTCATTGAAGGAGGTGGTGAAAAACTCATCAAATGAGGGAGGTGAATAATCAAAATAATATTCATTATCTGAGGAAGAGATATCAATGTTCGGAGAAGGTTCACCCAGATTTAATAAATTTGGGGGAATAGTGGTGCTGGAAAGAGAAGTGGTGGAATTTTCATCGGGATAATACTACACTCTGTAAAACCTAGTAAAAAATGTTTTGAAGAAAATTCTATCAAGAATTTGACCAATGGGTCCTTCCTTGAGTTAAAAAAATGGTGATGATTCAGTTGGTGATGGTTCAAACTGATTTAGTGTAAAAATCATGTCTGAAGGATAGATGTATCCATGGGGATAACATATCTATACATGAGAAGGTTATGATGTTCTGGTATGATCCTTGATTAACCTGTGTGATATATTTTTTTAACCTCACTGGTCTAATCATGAATTTAATTACTCTTGTAGTAAGTTGTTTCTTTGCAGAAATCTTCACATGAGGTAAAGGGAGAGACATCACCTTGGAGAATTCCTACTTGACGATTGGGGGCGTATTTGAGTAACTTGTGATAATATGGGGGAATATATTTATAGATGGAGCCATTTCCTACCCATAAATTAATTTTAATTTGTGTCCTATGAGAAAACCATGAACATAGTGTCTGTTATCAGGCTTCTGAACAGGTCCTTCAAATGGATCTGGACACCCATTCTATGTTTGGTCCTACCATTATACTGAATATTTAGTATAGAGGACCCCAAATATACATTAAAGAATCCCAACCTATGGAATCTCTACTTTGGGATGAGATTGACCCCAAAACCATTGTCATCAAGACACTGTAAAAAATATACACCATTGAATTTTATAGTGATGTAAAACTAGTAGATATGAACCTACATGATAGAACTATCGTCATCTATATATAAAGAGATTAATACTAGACATTTTATCCAAACAATATACTCATTGTCAAAAGTATCATCTACTGAAACCACTTTTTAAAACTAGAGGGGGCTTTACGATGCTTCCGCAAGGGCCGATAAGTTATCTTCTTATAGATGAAGATCCTCAAGGTTTTATATTACTGAAGGATTGTTGGTGAGTCTCTTCAACAGATCAATCATCAATTCTAGGAACAAAATTATTCCTATAAAGGAGTTCATATATGGAAAGTATAATGAAGGGAACTGTGGGTGGAACCAGAGGTTTTTGGTTGGAGATAGAATAATTTTACTGATTAAAAAATGATTCCAAGAATCATCCATGATAGACTACTAGCTGAATCAGACCCTCCATTACATTGTAGAACATGATATCACCAGGTTTGTTCTAGCTGATCAGTGCATATGTGATATTATGGTGGTGGATCTAGAATATAGCCTATGATGAATATTCCATGTGGGCTCTACACAACACATGTTGTATACTTATATTAGTATATTCAACCTGACATGGAGAACTGAACCATGTATTCTAATTGCATTACTATACACGGATTTCTCTTCGATGGAATCTATTGGGGATGTTCACAGGGCTTTCATGGTACTCATCATCATCAGAAACAATATATGTATCCACCAATTCGATTGTATTCATAGACATAAACTCTTGACCAACATTAGAGGAGTCTTTCATTATGCTCTGGACCCTGGGTGTTATACACATTTCTAGAGTAAGGATGTCACTGTAAATAAAAGACAGCATCATCATTTTTAGGGGACTTATCTTTCCCATTCACAACTGATTCCTACTCTTCTATGATGTCATGGGTTTAGAGAAGGATGTTAAAGAGGGGAATAGAGAAGGGGAAATGACTTCTTGAGGTTTGGTTTATCCAATGTGGGAACATATGAGGCCAAAGGATAGAGAATATACCCTATAAACCAATTAATCAGCATAAATTTGAGCCCAATTTCTGGATACTTTCTTTCACATTATTAGATCCTACAATGACACTATTAGGATCAATAGAGATATGTGCAAACTATGCTAGGTGTTCTGATAACTTGATCATACAATTGCCTATTTAGAACTAGATCAAGTCCATGAACATGTAAAACATCTTAATGGTAATTTCTATGAACATATATTAGGAATAATAGTTAGGGAGATCAATGAGTTCATCTTCCTATGGATTTCAACAATCGGGGAGCTTTAGGGCTCCGCGATCCAAGAAAAATAGTCTCTTGAACAGAATAAGTCTAGATTCACTCCTCGTGTGGTAGAACCCTAGGATCTAGATTCTGGCAGGGAGGTGGTGGAAGACATGGAGTTGGAACCACATTCTCTCGTCTGTTTAGTGGTTTCTACATAATATGTTTTTACAATTCTGATTATGATTGTGAAGAGATTGAAATGAATGTTTTTGCTGATGAGGTAGTGCCTTGTGAGTATATGATGACAACTAATCTAGTGGTTTTGGAGCCTCTAATAATATTATGGAAGAAATATCTATCTTAATAGCTCTTCATGTAGGGGATGATGGGAGAGAAGGATGTGTCTATTTGTCCTAATGCAAGGCTTCCAATCGCTATTGATCCTGGTTAGAAAAATCCTTGATTTAACTATGGATGTTATGGGAAGAGTGTGTGGGAAATAATTTAATATTGAAATTCCTTGAACACATATTCAATATACTATATTTAATAAAGGCATGTCGAGAATGTAATTGATGAATTTCCACCTAGAAATGAGGTCTGTTTGACATTCATCTGGTCATTTACTTCACAAGAATCGGTGGGAAACACTCATATTATGGGTAGCCGAGCTGAAAAAATTGAGAAACTGTATACAATGGTCTTCCCAGTTTGTGATGGTCCCAATGGATAACTATACATAACAAAAAAATGTTATCCCTTCAATCATTTGAACTAAACGTTAGATCTTTATGGACTGGTTCAACTCTGGTGGTCCCAACTTGTCACCAAACCTGGAGATGATGTGGGATAGATGTTTTATAGAGACTTGCATCATGATAAAGGGGGTTAATATTGGATTCTAAATATCTTTTGGATCTCTCGTATTCTGTATACTTTTACGATAAAACATTCAATTATTTGGTATCACCTCCTGTAATGTTTCTTAGTATTTTAGATGAGAAGTTAGAGAAGCTATCACATCATCCTAGTGGGGGTTCCTATCTATTTGAGGATTCCTAGCCACCAGGGGATTGATTGGCTAATAAAAGTGATAAGAGTTATGAGAAATTACTTGAATTATTTGTAGAGTGGATTGATGAGTGTTGTGAATAAATTCATTATCCAGATCACAAGGGGGATCATCATAATACGTGGTTGGATTTGGTGATTCATATCATTATTTCTATCTGTAGACTCTAACTTGTTCTTTTTTTAACTATACAGGATCACTGGGTTTATGTGGGGAATGAATCCCAAAGTTATATGTGTTTTCCCTAGATAAACCAATGGAGGAAGAACATAATATTTTATAGGATCACCTTAACATAGGAGTCTCTCATCACAAACATCATTGATGATCAAATGCTGATCTGCAATATGCTATTTCCAAGTGGTGATTGTAGGATCATCCTATAACGTTTTCATGACATCAATATCATAAATAATCTTGGGAGATCCCTTACTGTTGTTAAGATTCCGACTAATGGGAAGTAATGTTGAGAGCTATTCTAGGCTCATAGTCTACCTCTGAAAGAGATAAATCATATCTAGAGGATCAAGGAGATGTTCCGGAACCTTAGTAGACTGATCCTCATCATTGGAATTTATGGTGACCACCCCATCCTTGGGAAGAATGACAAAGATCATATTCATTGATATTACACATGGAGTGACCCCGATGCTTCCATGTAAATCTATATTCTTCTTTATATTACTTATTTGGAATGTGGAATACTACCCAAAACCATGAAACTATTTGAGTGGAAACACTTCATCACTCATTTCTCAAAGAACTATAAATATCTTTAAGCATCGGTGTTGAATCATGTGGTGGTAGCCGGGTGATGTGGGATGATGTGCCACTAGAAGTGTTGCTAACAAAACCAAATGATATTGATTGTCGATATCATAAAAGTTTTATGGACTATTCAGACAGACCAAATGATGGTTACGGAGGTGGAAATGAAACAACCAAATGGTCTGGTGGAAGAAAAGAACATGTTCTTTAGTGAGGGACTCCAGAATATTAATGTAGGTATATACATTTTGCCAAAAGAATTATGATACATGGATGGTGGTGAGGCTGTGCCATAGGATTCCCTTCTCAAAAGAAGGTCATGCCTCGTTATTTCCAATGTCAATAATTAGATCCAATTGAGATGCTGGAATCAACAAAGATGTGGAGCGTTGGGTTTGTGTACTCGAATGTCGAGAGTCTTCTACATGTGACGACTGATCAATTCTCATTGAAAAATACACCAAAGGCAGTGCTGACCAAATCATCACATCTATATATAATGGGGTACTGACCACTGTCCCATGGGTGATGTAGGAAGTAGTCATATGGGGTTCCACAATGAACTGGTGGTCTATCATATCCCAAAAAAACATACTATGATATCATTTAGAGGAAGATCAAGATGTTGGGGATAATAGAGACATCTACCCAAAGATCCTTGGAAGGTATTAAAATATTCTTCCACCTGAACATATCAGTAATGTGATTTAGAATTCTAGTGCACCCCACCAACCATTATGATGAGATTTACCCATAGGGGCCTTACCTAAACACTAATTCAAATGAATATGGTGAAGGCTATATAATTGTGTCACATTAAAATTATTAATTAGTGAATAAAACGGGATACATAATGACATGTCACTTCTCAGAGATATTCCTTTGGCGATTACAATTCTACATTCTTCCCTAAAATGTTCTTTCAAGGTATGAAAACATTTCGGTATGAGGAGGACCCTTGTTCTAATGCTTATTGGGTATGTCGGATGACCACCAAAATGGTGAGCTAAGGTGTGGGTCCACCCAGGCGTATGTTAGATGTGATATGGAAATGACCACCATATAGTTTTTTTCAGGATTTAGGATGACCTTCACAATTGTTGTGGGTGGCCCGAGGAGGAACTACCTATGACAGTATATTGACATTGAAATGGGGACATATTCTAGTGTAATTTTTATGTAGTGAGGTCCTACACATCAATAGATGGTGGAGTAGGGTGGAAAACCTCTTAGGTGGGTCGATATTTGAGAAGGACACTTGAAATGAACCATCTAATGACAATAATGATATTCGTATTATCTGACGATATCACGTTAATGGCCTCTATAATGATCAATGATGGTGAAGGTATGACTTCTTACTTGGATTCTGTTTGAGGATAGAGGACCATCTCTAGATACAGTGATGATGTGAGGAGGGACTTTCATCACTGTTCTGAGACAGGGGGATGACCTATGTATCTGGAATTATAATAATATCAAGGACCTATGCACTGAACATTGATAATGTGGGATGAAATTCACCTTGGTTTATGCATGGGACATGGGGAATAATCCTATGTTAGGTGATAGGGAAGGGAGTTCCTAAAATATTTATCATGAATCCTTTGGAAAGACCATCATGTTGAGTAACATTTTCAATGAATGGCCTGTAATGGATTCCGGGGATGCTGACTTCTTAGAGTGTTGGCCAAATAAATGGGAATTGAGGACATGATCTCATTGGTGCGTAGAGGAATAATTTTTCTATCGTACTAGGTAATTGATAGAGTACCTCAATGGAGGAATTATCCCTAAGGGGTTGAAGGCAATGGACCTGAATGTCATCCTTCTATATATGGGATGGATATTTACATCATTTGAGTTAGACTGTGGCTGATAAAGAGGGGAATGTTCCATCAATACCTCATCTTGGATAACCAGTTGTTAACAATGGTGTAGTAGCCTGGTGGGAATCCTCCTTTTCAACTCTTGAGAATTGGTTGTTTCTGAGGTGACTCTAGAAACCCCAACCACATGGGTTTAGGGGAATTATTCAAAGGTGTGATTTAAGTAAAAGATCCAAAAGTGCTTCATTGTTAGAGTAGAAAGAAGAGGAACCTTGCACGACCCCTGTGGGAATCATTAATGGTGAATAAAAAATTCTTCTAGGTCCTGTAGATCCATGTCCCTTGTGGGAATAAAAACCTTATTCTCATATAATTTCTTGAGGATATTCACAGTGGTTTTGATGGGGCATGGGTTCCCGATAGATAATGATATAATGGATGTCGGGGTGAAGGATGGATTACACAGTATTGCTTCATTGATATTTACCCAATCACAAAATCGATAGGCATTGGGTGGGAGGTATGCTAATGATTCTATCATACAATGAAAAAATATTCAAAATGTTTGTATGTATGTATGTACATTAATGACAAGTGCCCTAATATCTCCCAATATTCCATGGATAGAGAGAGATACCCATGTTGTCAATGTTTGTAAATAGTATTCCCAACATTCAACTTCTTCAAATGCAATTGTGTTCTATGTCGGGCCTAATGTTTACATTGAGTGCCATGATTCTGGATAAATAGATTGGGTAAAATTCTATTCTATTGATCTAATTAACAAAATGAAACTAGTAGACTATTTAGGAGAATATTTTCAAATCGGGTTCATCATTTTTTTATTGTTTCTACTTGGGTGCATCTTTTTCATCCACACACTTGTTTCCTCATGTTTGTGGGTGTGGGTGTGGTTATCTTTGTTCGTTGATGGAAATATTGTACCCCACCTTTCCAATTTATAATCTCTTATAGAAATCATCACTTTCTTTATGAGGCCATCTCCATGATAATTATAGACTGATTGTGCATGGGGATTACACGTGGCTATATTCCCATTTTAAGAGGATAGATCATGTTTTGATGACTATGGATTGCTTGGGGGTTATTAATTTTTCACTTCATGAGTGCTATTATGATTTTAAATGAGGTGAATGAAGCTTATGTAATGATATGATCTCAATGGATTGTATGACCTCACCATGATATAGCGACTCAGGTAAGAATAAGGATTTATATGGATGAAGGTTACAAGATAGAATGGAGGAAATTGATGGAGTGTGAGGGGTTATTTGATTTAACCTCAGGGGTGCTTCCTATGTAGTATGTGTATAATATAGAGATAAAAGTACAAATAGTTTATATAGGGATATAAGACACTTAATATGGTGGCCTGTGAGAATTTACCCAATGGATGGGGACATAATAAAATTGGAATCTATAGGATGGGGAATGATTATACTAATACATGGCATCTTAAAGGAATTACTAGGACGAGAATGGATAATGGGATTGATCCGTTCGAAGGATTCATAAATACCACGTGTAGATGTCAAGTAACAATGACCATGTAGTTTCAAAATGGAGAATTTTATTTGGTATTAAACATGGGAGCTTCTCAGAGTCATGATGAGAGATTTCATATGGTTTGAGTCCCAAGTAAATGATACATATTATGTATGGTTAGTGGAACATATGGATGTAGATTGTGGATGGTTCACCTAAAGTGGTTTCCCATATAGAAATGGAGAATCTGGTTGGGGATTGCGTACTATGATAGACTAAATGGATGTAGTTGGATTATGTTATCTCACCGTAATAGGGTTGTGGTGATAAATGAAGTGATGGAAAATGGATCATGTCACCCCATGAAGGTGTATCAAAGTTATGTGTATCATAAAAGTATGGAGGAAGATCATGATGGAAAATCCCTAGGATGGAGCATGAGTATTTAACATTAGTTGGGCTTGAACATCAAGGCGGCTTCTTACGTACTCGTTTTAGAAGATAGGGATCAAAAACAATATTGTTTGTTATAGTGGCATGGGGAATAATCCATGAGGTATTCCTGAAATAAGTTTTCCATGATAAATAATAACCTCTGATACCACATGAATCATGATCAGTGTGAGAAACAAGAGGAGGATGTAAACTAGGAACTCAAGTAACGAATTCCACGTCGGTGAGAAATGTTGTTGATATTACCCATGTAAGCATCTGAAAGAGGATCGTATACCTTGTAAAGAGGATATGATTACATCACACCCATAGATATGTGTGGGAGTATATAATTCCCAATGCATGTTACCCCATGTTAATTTTAGGGGGTGATACTATAGTTTAACATCTTGTGATGAGGAAGATAGGTCTTGGCTATTTAATGTCCCACAAATCTGACAGGGAGGACACAACCCATAATCCCTTAGACATACATGGATCTAATACACGATCCATTGGCTTATGAAATTCCCAAGAAATTATTAAAGGGAGGTGGTGGATGATTGGTCATTCATGGGGTCCAGGTTAGCATATCTATATTGAGAATAAAAATACAATAGTTTACCTATGCTAAAATGAACAATATTGGGAATCGTAACATTGAATTCTGCATGAGGGACCATTAAATCCCTACATTAAAACAGAAAGGGATGCATAGAAGAATGTATCATGAAGCAAGGGGTTCTCTATGTATGGAATAATGAATCATTGATTCTTTTTGGAGAAATATGTATTCATGAAAGAGTGATATTTGTGTATCATTGGGAAACTACAATAACATCGATTCCATGATCAATGGAAGAGTTCTTCGTGAAGGCATAATGCTCCGTGTAGCCTAGATTAACCAAAAATATCTCCATAATCAATAAAGAAGTGGGGGTTCATGAATGGATTCCCTACATTTGGCTATCTTAAAATTTAATAATGGAATGGGTGGATCACGATTATCAAGTACCATGGGTGATCCACTTTCTCAAAAGTTCATGGATTTTAGGTGATTCATGAATTGAGAGAAATCGAGTTTAATTTTCAGCGTAACCATACCTTTGAGGGAGATTGATCTTGATATTTATTATCTCTGGGGTCCTGTGATTCTCGATGGTGCACAATGATGCAAAAAAAAGAGGCTCTAGGACCCTGGGAGGACACTTCATACCCCCAGAAGTACATCCAAATCCATTCACATGGTGTAATAGGGTGTTGGGATCATGGGAGTACCATCAAATACATCTTCATAGTTGTGGATGGAGTCAAAATTATGTGAGTACAATCACCATCTTTCGTATGGTGACAGTGCTAAGGGTCCCTTTGAAGGTGCTTCACAAGACATGCTCAATTATATTTTTTTATACTTATTGTACTTGTATCACGTCCTGAATATCATTGGTTCGTCTCTATCAACAATAGGGAATTTATTTCAGTACCAACATTAATCTATATAATACTAATATATATTTATTTTTCATTGATCTTTTTGTCTTATTTTTATGGACAAGGATAGAAATAGATAGGGGTTTATTGAGAACCCCTTCCATGTAATAATAATAATGTTTATGATTAGAATAAATAGTTTTTGTTCTTGTTGTAGGGTTTACCTATGAAGCTCATTGTTCATTCATGTCGATGAAATAAGGTTTTAATATCAATTAGTTGATATATATAGATGTTTCACTACAATAATGATGAATGTGGAATAAAGGGATTATAGGGAACATGTATGAATAATAGAATATAGAATAATATCAATTAAATTTGGGTATCGGTATCAGGAGACTATTTTTGAATATGGAATGGGTTGAAACATGATGTATGAGATGTGTGGGTGAAGTCCAGTAGATGTAGAAACATAAAATTGTGATTACTCCTTATAAATTATATACATTAATGTGGATGAGACGATATTGTGTATATCATTACTATAGTGAAGGTATTTATCTTTTGAAAAATATATATTTAATTATCAGATTGGATGAAATAGTTTTATTAGTTGTAAGTTGATCCTTTATTTTTTAATATAATGATTGTGATAAAAATCAATATTTATAAATTATAATAAATACACTAGGGCAACTCCCAAACTCCAAGGGTAACCCTACTAGAATGGAAGTGAATATTTATAGATAATGACAACTGAATCAACCCTATAGCATTTCATAGGTTGGTGAATATCACATATGATATATAAATCAATCAAATGGGAAGCATTTTGCTTTATATTTTTATGGCATAAGATATATCAAAGATAAATGGAATTCCAATTAAATCTATAAACCAAAATAAATACCAATGTTTTTAATTAGTAAAAAATAAAAATTAAAAACTAAAAATACCTATTTCAATACAAGGTAGTGATAATGAAATTTAAATACATATGATAGATCTTCAATAAGTTCTATGAGATAGAAACATCTTGTTCAATCATAAATTTTTTTATCATAACCTAAAATGATTTGTATAAAATTAATATGATCATTTCATGAATACCAATTAAAATCTTCAATGATAATGGAAATGAATAATATTTATGAATCATACTAATGTTCAATTAAAAAAATAATTTAACTCTTCCCCTAAATGGGTAAAACTAGATTTCTTCATCACCATGGATATATCACAATTTAACACATATAATTAAGTGGTTAATTATATATATAGGGTGAAATTTTCATACTCTATAAAGGAATGTCTCTCTATAGTTACGTTATATTTCCTTCCCCCAATATAAAATCCTAAAACCGATGAAAAAGGAATAAATCATTAATGCATCCTATTTATCCAAAAAATTCACAACAATAATATATATGTAGTAACCAAGTTATGGATATAATCCATTATAGAATATTAACCAGCATTATAACCTATGAAATCATATCCCATGAATTTACACCCATGAGAAGTCATTGACCCAATTTCCAGATATAATTATATGTTATACCACAATCCATTACAAATAACACATAAATATAGATTAAAACAATGATCCATAAAAAGCATTGAATGAAAACACTATATACCATAATACATTATAGGTCATGATAAAACTACTCATATATATATAAATTGAGAGTCTGGGAGTTCTTTAATTTTGGAATCAATTCATTATCCATTAGGTTTAACGGAGAGAACAGAACCCTATATAATATAGCTCTAGATTCCATTACCAACATTAGCATGGTAGAGTATTAAATAAAAGAAATCTATAAATAGTGTAATTTAAAATATACCCAAAATAAGGTAAACTACCTATCCTTAAAATCAACTATAATTATTTTCATATTTTACCCCTGAATAGAAATTCTATGGACAAGATATCAAATAAGTATACCATATTTTATTAATTTTTACTTCAATTAATTAACCATTAATTAATCATCATCAAACATTTCTCATGATGATTTTAAAATATTAATATACAAAGTGTTGATGGTACAATTAATCTAATTTATTATATTTTATTTCATATTGTTCCACCCATAAAATATCTATTCAACATTGCATTTTTATTAAATACAGAGGAAAAACTATAACAAAGATGAATTAAAGAAGAAGGAAAATAAAGAAAACCTAACTAGGGGGCCTAAAATAATGGAGACCCAACTGATCCCCCTAATCAAATTAACCCCCTCCAAATCCAATTGCAAAGAACTAATCACCCAGATAAAATCAAATTATAATTATGTGTTTGATATCATATGTGACAGGCAACACCAAGGAAATTTGACCAATGAAATATATTATTCAATTGTACTTCTATATCCAAGTTGATTAATTTTTTCTATAATTAGGAATAACCAAATTATTTAAATTGTAATTTTTATACATTATAAAATAAATTTATTTTTTATCCATTAATTAGAAATAAAATAAATTTTAAATCAAAAGAGAGATAAATCATTTTCTAATATATTTTTTTTCAGAGATTGACTTTATCATGTCATTTTATATTTATAATGAAATTAATTTTATCTCTTTTTAAATTTTTAATTTTAAAAATAAAAATTATTTATGAAATAACCATGAAAAAATTATATTACAGTTCTTTTTTTAGTTTATTTTTTAAATAATGTTTTTTCAATAAGTTCTGCAGAATTTTTTATTACTATATATTTCTTCATTTTCATTAAAATTATTTACATAGTTACTTTGTGTATAATAATATAGTAATATTTTAAATGATTTAATTAAATTATAAATATAAAATTTATCAAAATATAATAAAGAATATATTCAATATTAATGTAATAATAATGTCATTCATTTGAAGTGTTTTCGGTTTGGAAAACTTATTTTGCTACATTATGGGGTATAATATGAAATTAAAGTAATAATCTTTTATAAATTGAATTTAATATTATTTAATATATTTTTTATAATAATAAATAATATAGGTATGATCTTACCTTAAATATTTAGTTATAATAGATATTAATAATTGTATAAATGAATTACCATAGGTAAGGATTAAAAGGATTTAATAAGTGTAAAATGAAAATATTAAGTGATAAAATGACCTATTAATATGTGAAATTAATAATTTTTTTGAATATTTAGGTCTGAAAAAAAACCATGGTATGTAAATGTATGAACTTTAACCATATAAAATATGAATAACTTTGGTATTTTTTTTATAAAAACATCTAAACATTGTCCATACAACCACTTATAATAGGGAACCTCATATATTTTCTAATTAAACAATCCAAATATATATGTAATATGAAATAATTTAAACAATTTCATAAAAAACACCAAAAAATTACATGTAATCATTTTTTGGTCAGAAAAAAAAAATCGGCGAAGCCTTTATGTATACAACAAATTATGCGAATAGTTCTTAGCCAGACATTTTCATTTTATTAATTCCATAAACTCTATCAACTATCTATAAAATGTGATAAAATTTTTTATACAAAATATAACATAAAATAATATGTTATTATGATATTTTAATAACCTATATCATATTATCTTCCATAAAATTTTTAAATAAATAATCGATCATTTTCACGGATGACTACCTTATTACAAAACAATGAAATTCGCTTTCCCTCAACACCTCCCTTGGATGCATATAATGAGGATTTTAATATATATATATATATTATATTTAGAAAATTTTTATACATATGTAATTTCATTATAAAATGTATCCTCTTACCATAATATATGATATAAAATGATAAAGTCCCTTCTTTGTACGCCTATGCTACTTACACCATGTAGCAATGTGAAATGTTTTAATTTTTATTTTGACCTAGTTTATAATAAGGCTACATTTAATGAATATATGTCATATATATATATATGATATAATAATTTTATATAGATGAAAAAAATTCATTGTTCCTTAATTCATTATGTTAGTATAATGTAATCATTGATCTTGCATACATATGGCATGTCATCTCAATGAATGAGTTTATTAGTTTTCTAATATATCATATATGGATTATTATATGTAAATATAAAATTAATATAGTTGATATATATATATATATCATTTTCAAAATACTATACATGATTTAAGAATTATCAATCTACATTGAATGAAACTAACAGAAAAAACATACATGGAATATAATGTAGTTATCAACATGAATGGGGATTTTTAACAGAGAATTATTTCAGGGAGGTAAAAAGATATGGAAGATATTTATACATTATTTTATAAAATATAATTTTTATTTTGTATATTTTGAATAAATTTAAATTCTTTATATTTAATGATTAAACGTGTAGAATGGAATTTTGACCAGTGGTAAGGGTTTCTTGTCAGACAATTAATTTGATGAGACATATTCCATATTCAACCCTTATTTGTTATTTTTGGATTATATATTACCAGGTTGATATGTAAAATCCTGAATAAATTTTACATTATTTAACTTAAATGATTAAATTAAATTAATATCAATACTGTTTCTTATAATTTAACCATTACAAATGTGGTAATGATTTTTTTTCACAACCTTATAATCTTGTGAGTATTTTTATGATAATTTCTACCATGGAGGAATTGATCAGTATTTATATCATATATAAAATATATTTTCTACCCTCTAGATATTGATGTATTTTTCATGTAATTGTTCCATAATAACAGCATTCAAACATTCAATAATTTCAAAAATGTTTTTATGAATAGATGAATTTATTTTTATCTTTAATCAAAATTGTTTTTTTCATGAAAATCAATGCTTTCTAGAAGTGATTTTAATATTATAAATTTTTTTATTAAATAATTGTATACCCATGATTTACTTTTTAAATAATAATTTTAAATGAATCCCTCTATCTTAGCATGATTTTATATCTTTGTATAATTTTTACCACATTGTGAAAATAATTTTATATAAATTATATTACATTTACTGGTTAAACATCCATGTAACTACTACATTATTCTAAAATTAATTTATATTTTAACATTAGATTACAATAAAAAATTTCACTATATAGTATAATATTTTAGGGAAATTATTTCCATGTGGGATATATGTTTTCATAAATAATTTTAATAATTTCTTTTTAATGATAAATACTTTCATCAATATAAATAACTATAATTTTACATATGAATAATTTTGAATGTATAGTAATGATACCATCCATATATTTTCCAAATTATTTAGGATTAATTTTATTGGGGTTATAATAATTTTTTACCATTATCCATGTTAATATGGATGGTTTATGAGTAGTTTTACTAGTTAATGTACTAACCATAGTATGCTTTTTTCCTTAGTATGATTTATTATTATGCATATTGATTGGGGAAATTGTTTAAATTTTAAATGATCGTTTTGGATATGAATATTTAGATGGATAATATTTCTATCAATTTATATGATTATTACATTGGACTATGTATGTGACATGGGGGCCCGCTTTAGCCCCTAGATGCATGGGTAGGTCTCATGAGAAAAATTAGGTTTGGAATTTGGCCAAGGAATTAATCTTATTTGATAAATCTTGATGTAAGGCCATAATGGCATGGATATGATTTCTATAATTATGAATTTTTTTATTATGATATTATTTTTTGATGTCCATGTGAGAATTATATTAAATATAAAATCACTAAATAATATTCAAGATCATGTGATTATTTATATTGCATTATTTGGATCATTACATAACCAAGCCATATTATTCTTTATATTTACTATTTTGATTAAAGTGGATGAGTTTCCATTTTTTTCAAATTGATTATTAAATAGTTTTTGGATTGATTTCATTGTACTTATACCCTTAAAAATCATCAAACATCATCCCTACCTTATGATTACACTACCAATGATGAAATTAATAATATTATTACATACATATAGGGAAATTCTAATCATAATTATTATTCTCATGATGAAAAATATATGTTTGTTCACATTTCATACGTAATAGAGTTATATGTATGTAACAAATTTTCTAATACTACTAAACTATTATTTCAATTTGGATGTGATATGTTTGATGTATCATAATTGAAGTAATGTTACCCCACCTATCGGATACTCGGGCTAGGGGATTTATATTTTATATTAGAGAATTTTTTAATCTAAATTTTGGTAAAATAATTAAGAATACATTGGCTAGTGACCAAGACCATATAAAATACTATATAGATATTTATAATTATAATTTAAATTTAAATTTTATTTGTATTGTTTATATTCTATTTTTTACTAGAAATACATCCCTCCCTAGATACATAAAATTGAATGTGGAGATCTTAAAAATATTCCCTAGGCTAATTACTCATAAAAGGGGGCATTGGGATTTGACATGACGGTCACCTAGTTTAAGACAACATTAATTTCTACACTCACTGTTTGACAATCTTGATTTATATACATAGGTTAATGAACATTTTCATTTCATGAAATCATTAATTATTTTAATATATAATGATAATGAGTGGCCTAGGTTTATCTATAGGTGTATTAGAATGAACGGTAGGTTTCATGATTTGTACATCCTGAAAATTATAATGTGGTTGTCTAATAAGGTTATCTTTTCTTATACTACAATTTTTTTTTTTACATTATCAATGGAACCAAGTGTAATCATGTTAAAACTAAATCTGATGGAAAATGTGGTTATTGTGAGAACCAAATTTTATGATGATGGTATTGAAAGATATTGTTATATTATTTTTACTAATCATTATATTTTATTAATGGGTCTTAAAATATACAACTCTTATAATCCGTAATTAATAGATGGGTGGAGTATTCTATGAGGTCATCTGTTTAAGACCATCGGTGAATGAAGTATCAATCTCTTTCATGACATAAATTCCTAAACAGAAAATGATGATAATGAATCTAATTAATGGGAAACTATTCTATTTGAGGAAAATAAGTGTATAAACATTTAATTTATGAGTTAGTTGAGTATTTCAAAATAGAAAATTAAATTACACTATAAATATCCATGTATTTTTTAATTAATTATTGGGAACATAGACATTCTCTTTTTAATAACCACATTTAATTATTAATTACAAGATTAAGGATGGACCTATGATATTTCATTCATATATGTGAATGGGTTTATGTATTTTTGTATAGGGATTTTTAATTTATGTTTTATATTTGTTATTACAAATATTATATTGATTAAGATAATCATGAATCATATAAGGTGATTTATAATTAATGAAAGAATTTATTTATTCAGATAAGGATAAATTAGTAGTTACTGATACAATAATGTGTTTATGAGTTTGGATTTTGTAATAAATTCAAATTATTGATCCACCCATTATATATAATAATTCACATATGACCCAAATGATGATGATTATTTTTTGTGAAATTTATGGTAGTTTAACAGTTGGGATTAATCGTACTTTTTGTGAAAAAGTTTATATGAGGATGATTAATTTTACCTTTTTGTTACAAATGTTTAATGTTATCGATTACCTTTTATGTAAATATGATAAATTATTTTAGCATAATAATAGTTATTTATGATTATCTACTTTTTGGGAAAAAATATTCATGGTATGGATCCATACTACCTAAAAGGTATATAATGATTAATGTTATTTTGAGGTTACTCTTCATTTATTATGAATGTTAGATGAATAATATTTATATATTTTTTGATAATGGACAACCCACATGATGGAAGACAACCCATCATATCTTGAAAGGACACAATTATTATAGCCTCAACTGAAGTTTGATAATGGTGTATCACAAACCACAAGACTACGTGATGTGTTTGTTAATATTAAATTTAATTCCCTAAATTGATATGAAGGATAAAAGTTTTTATATATTTTTTTGTTACTGTTGGGGAATATTGATTAGATTAAAACATTAATTACGACATGTTTATAATTTTCATATTAGTTAATATGAAGATAAATATGGAAGGTAATACCTCTATTTTGTGGATTTGATGACCATTTACAAAATAATTCTATTACTTTGGGAAAATAAAATTAATCTTGGGTACTAATTTCAGGAATTTAGATATCATGTCAAAATTAATTGAAGCGCATCAAATGGATGAAATTATTCTTATGAACTATAAAATAAAAATATGTATACATTATGATGCTATATATAATCATAATAAAAGAATCCTTCAAAATTTTCAAGTAGATCATGAATTAATAACATCATTACTACCCCATCAGTTCTGATGAATCAATGGTATTTTTAACTGTAAAATATTTATTGAATTTTGTTGAAACATTTTATCTAGATCATTTAAATTTTTTTTGACCAATGATCTATATCACTCTCAATGATTAGTTTTTATTTTTTTTTCTATGTATATATTTTTATTTCCATCTTATGGTTTCACTCATAGAATCCATGATTTGCGTTATTTTATATGACCATAATACATTCTAATATATCTTATCAACTTTATATTTTATTAAAACTTGTACAATGTGTATTTCCAAGAAAATTAATTTAATATATATAAAACATGATTTCTAAATGAATGTAAATGTTTTGAGGTAAAAATTTATGGAATGGGTGTACAATGCACCCACCTATACATTTTATAAGATGAAACTTTAGTCTTATAGAGTATATGATAGTCAAAACCGAGCATATTCATCTCTAGAAAAATAATTTTAATATGAATCATATAAATTAAAAATGAAATTGGAGGATATAAAATGGAATAACATAAATAATAAAATTATCAAGGGGTTACACATGTATAAATATTTTTATTATTTATTAATTTATTATAATTAATAATAAAAAATTTTCTTAAGGTCACATTTTATTTATGTCTGTATCCCTTTGATATTTTCTATTAAAACTTTACTTCAGTTTTTCATTTAATTTAATACTTGGTGGTTTTTTTGAAGCTGTATGCTTGTTTTTTTTTAAAAAAACACATAATTTGGTTGTGAATAAAGATGAGAAAACAAAATAAGAACCATTTAGAGATACATTATTGGGGAAAATGACATCATATGAGAGGAGTTATGAATGTATGCTCTAATGAAATATAGATAAAAATTCAAGAAATTAGGTTAATGTTTATTCCATCCAAGGGAACAATTTTTTTACATGTCCTTTTAAGAGAACAGGTTGAAAATATCTGCTTAAAAATTACATGTTGGGTAAATACAATTGATGTCGTGTAACACATGTCATGAATAGTTACATACCATGAAGTTATTCATGACCAGATTACAATACATATCACAAAACTAAATTACATTCCCCAAAATATTTGATCAAAATAAATAATAATATGAAGCATTATGTATTCATAATATCATTCTAAAAACAAATATAGTACATTTAAATTACAGACACAATGTGTAATTTAATGAAAATATACTTTTGGGGTAAGATGTGCTTTATTTATGATTTTCTAGTCATTAATACTTCTCTTTTAGAACACAGGGAATATTTTAGGAAAATTTAGAGTGCTTATACAATCTTGCATGTTATCATTTGTAAGAGTTTTTTTAGGTTTTACCTTCAATTACTTTTAACTCAAAATTTTTTGTCATAATCTCATGGACTTGTTTATTTTTGGTTTTGTTATTCAATTTATTTCATCTAGGATACTTAATGGGTTCACAGAATACTCTATTCATATGGGTTTTTTTCAATAGGAACTATTTTATAGACATAAATTAATAATAGGTTGTCTAAAACATAATTCTATGGTTTAATATCTATCATTTATTTGAAATATTATCTTTACACCAATACATCTTTCACCAAAATATATTAAATGATGAGATAGATTATTCCATGGAATCCATTGGGATCTAATTCCATTTTTACATGTCTTGTGGCTTCTGTTTTGGTGAGAGACCCCTTTTTATAGACGAATTGTTAAATTGATTAATGTTTTTTTAGAATGACATAGATTTTGGGTGATTTAATGATATTTATTCTACATATCTTGTCTTATTTGTAGAGATAAAAAAATGTTATTGGTTATTACCAAGTGAAAATTGAAATTTCCTATTGAATTAAAAATAAGTAATTCTATTATTTAAGTATTGATCCAATATATGATATATTGTGATGACCTTTTTTTGACATGTGTTGTTATCTCTATGATTTTACTAATATATGGGGTGTTAGAACAATTATATTTTTTAATTATTATATATGGAATTGGCACAGTTTACATACCCAAATGATTATATATTGGGATATGCCCGTTGTGAAATACTGAAATGATTATACATTTGGATTGGACATAAGTCATTTTGAGTTTCATATATAACGTTCCTAGCCCCAATACATATTGAAATGGTTACTTAACTGGATTCAGCATGAGACATAAAAAATTTAATATATATAGAGAATAGCCCTAATACATAATGAAATTCATTTATATTGGTCTCATCTTGATTGATTAATGAAATTATTCTATATTTGGTTTGACAAAGATTTGAGTTATTTATATACCTTGGTTATAAGGATATATTTGGAATGATCAGAAGCCTTGTTCAGAGATATTATATAATGGTACCAGTGAAGTTAATGTAATCACATGGATATATATTTATGGATTAATTGTTATTAATAAATGATCTAAGACATTATGTCATAACATTGAAGCAGGTTTGGTTTACACATGATAATATGATATTTGTGATCATCATTGTCAAATAAGATCAGAGATATTAGAGGCAAATCTGTTTTAGGCAGTATTAATTAAATATATTCATAAATTTATTTATATACATATTTATTTTATTATTTCAAGAATTTATTATCATATAGGTTATGATTAGACATGGTGATTTTTTCCACTATGTTATACTCACACCATATTCTTGTTTCTATTTGGTACCTAAGTATATTATATGGATGAATGTATTGATAAGGTAAAACAACCTTCCTAAATATTATTTTAATACTGGATGGTATGGTGTTTGGAGATGTTTCATACATGGGGTTATGAATAAAAGGAATTTGAGTCTTTATTTGAGTCTTCGTGTATTTTCTTTTTTAACATATATCATGAAATTTAGTTACATTCTAGCATGTTAGTTAATTATTCCATTCATATTTATTTGATAATTTATTTGGAATTATTATTGTAAATTTCTGTATCTTATTATGTCAATTAATTTTACACTTTAATAATTTTTTTTTAAATTTCATATTTATGCGCTTTTGTATCCTTGTAACACTGGGGTATAGTTTCCAAATAGTAAAGATCAAACACCTGCTCTTATTCAGAAGACTATTGAGTACTGGGAGGTTCACATTAGGTCTCATAAAAACCACAATAATCCTAATGAGATACAGTCAGATCATCCGAAATGAAAATGTGTTATCAGAGCACATTTAATTAATGTTTAGAGACACCATAATTATGTTTTTCTATTTTTGTTCAATTACTGAGATTAACCATGTTGTCATGGAATGTGTTATAAGGTGTATTTTGTATTATATATAAAATTCCTTTTTTTTGTTGAGAATCACGATAGGGGAAATAAACTATATCCTTAAATAATGGAAACAATGAGTCCTTTAGTTCATTTGGATTATATGTATGTACATCTTTGAGAAATCTTATATAGTTTCATGATATTAATCGAAATTGAAAACATTCTTACCATTAATTTGAATTATGAGAAAATGAGTGTGTTCCAATAGAAGTATCTAACTATGTTATCTAGAGATGGAGGCCCCCATTCAACATATATATTTATCAAATTAGTCCATATTATGTTTAACCATCATGATTCACCTAATAATATGTAGGCGTATCATACTGCATATATTCATTGTGGACCATCGAAGTGTTAGTGGTACATTCTAGAGAATTAAGGGAGCCAAGAAGAGTGATGATGGAAAGAATTATTGATGAAGTTACTAATTGACTTCTATATAGAGTCCTTATGAAACGGAAAGTATCATGAGTTCTAATAATTAAAAATTATAGAATATCAACTATGGACAATAATAATTGTTTCACTAACCTATACTGTATTGTTCAATGCTCTATAGCTGATAAGGTATCTAGGGAAAGTCATTTTTTATGATGGACATCACTATGAGATGATCACAAAGTTAAATGTGTTCAATTTTAGAGTTTTTCTAGTTTTGATGAATTAGGAACTCATCACATAAAGAAATTTGAGAGATACTTGTGGCAGGGAAGTGTTATTTTATTAGGTAAAAGTATAAAATCTTCTTCATGTGGAAATATGTGATGTTATAATATCTTTTTTTAAAGAAATTTTTGTAAACGTAGTTATAGAAGTGGTAATCCATCTCATTATCGTGTTTTTCTATTATTCTATCATTATGGCATGATGCCCAAAAAATGTACCCAATGTCCATAACCCACTTTGGAGTGTCATTATACAATAATATTGGGCCATGTATAATTATTTTGTAGGGGAATATAGTAGTAGATAAGTATTTTGGGATTATGATAGAAACTAGAGACAATAAAGGACTCATCTACTCATCATCATGTATTTAGATAGTCTTCCACATGACCTTCAGGTTATGGAAGGGGAGATAATACCCATAGATAGAATGGTAGTACTAGGAAAAGGGTATATATCATGAGAGTTATGAAGAATTCCAGGGTAGAGGGGAGGGTATAATATACATTATATAGACTTCTCCAATATTTTTGTTTGTAGTGATTTCTACTATATGAGGTTTTATTCATATATAAAATACCCCTACTTTTGGTTTTATTAATATTGGAGAATTGTATTACTTCTTATAGACTCTTTTCAAAAAATTGTGCAGACATGGATGTTAAAATATTGGTTGGTGGGTTCATCATACCCACATAGTTGGTGGGGTAAAAAATACTCTCATATGTTAAAAGGCACGTTCTCTAGATATTGGTGGTTATTGTTTCTTCTTGGAACCATTAGTGATGGAATTGAAAGGACATAATTTTATTCTTGGTGTAGATTGTTTTGTTCTATACCTGGGTTATATTTTCTATTACAATATAAGAGTAACCATTTTCAATAGAATTATGATACCATTAACACTGGGGTAAATGGTTGGTTTAGGCTTGTTGTGGAAGAAAAACTCAATTAAGACAATATTGTTCCATGTCTCATATCGATTGAATTTATCAAAATAATGGTGTCATGAAACACAATTAATAATTCCTTTTGTTTAGGTATTTTCGGGATGTTTATTATAACGAGTTCTCTATCTTACAGATTTTGAATGAGATTACTTTTTTACTAGGAGGCAATCCATATTATATTCCAACTTATTGGATGGAACGAGATGATCATTAGAAATAAAAGTTTCTATGGAAGGATTTTGAAACGAAATGTTTAATATGAATAAGTGCATCTTATTATGGATATCAGGTTCTATTGACCATGATGGTTGATAGGATACTGTGCTTAGGTGTGGATTACAAGATATTGGCATCGATGAATGTCATGAACCTATGTTCTCATCCTAACAACGATAGTCTATTTGATCAATTGAGATGATCTATGATATTATCAATTATTGAGTTGGGAATAGGATACCCTCAATTAAGGGTGATATTGTTAAACAAACCAAAAACATCATTTATTATAAGTCTTGGATTATTTGAATTTACAGTGATGTCATTTGGGTTGACCAATTAACCGAAGGTATTCATCACCATGATGAATTAGATATGTCATCCTAAAATATAATAGATTTAGGTAGTTTTTAATGACTTTTTGTGGAATCCCATTCACCAGATGATGACTCCATATATATGAACATCATATTTACTAAATTAAGTTAGAATCAACATTATTACATCCTTATATAATACAGTTTCTGGAATGATAAGGTTAAATTCATGGTCCATGTCCTCTCAATTTACAGCAGTTTTAATAGATATAGAGAAACATGTAGTCATTGTTTCATAGGAAAATAATATGATTATCTCTGAGATTCATTTGTATATGATTTTATAAAGATATTAACTATGATTTAACATGGACATATCTCTTTATCAGGACTGATATTTGGTATGACCATGAATAAGGTGAAGTATTTTTTTGAAAAATTCTGGTTTATGATATTTTAAGGAGATGAATAGAAGGCTCAACCCCACTATTATCATCACTTTACCATTTTAGAGTGAATAATATATCATGTACTCTAACACATCTGGTGATAGATGTCACATAGTTATGATGAAGTGGATCAATTAGTATCTTATGGATCCAGATAGAAGAGTCTCTATGAGTTGAGTTACCCAACTCAGGACTTTGAGTTAGGAGTAGCGGTACATGCTCTGAGTTATAGGTCGCATTATCTAGTTGGGGGGAGTGTTTTGTATACATGGACCAAAATATCCTCAGGAACATCTTTTCACTGTGGGACCTAAACCCTTAGTAGATAATGTACATAGAGTGTCCGTAATATTTTGACATTGGGTTGTATTATAAACATTAAATGGGATCATTATTGATTATGTGTAAAGATGTGGGGCAAAAATGGAGGTAGTACATGAGTCTTACAATGGGAAGTGGGTAATGACCCTCCTTCCATACATGAATCTACATATTCATGAATCCTAAGGATGACTTGGAATGTCCTAAATAACTTATACACATTTACTATTGGACCAGATCAATACAAACACGTTATCTATTCTAGAGGGCCTAGTTCTAAGATGAAAATTATATGATGTGGTGAAACCATCTGGATGGTCTCTTAAAATTAAAAATTTTCATCATTTTGTGGTTGAATATGGGTTTATATAGACATACAAGTGAATATGGGGAGGGGAGATCATGATAATATATTTTTGGTACATCTGGATTATATAACGATGTATTGTGATCTTAATAAATATTATTGTTCGTCATGAATGAAGATGGAGGATGAATGATTTTTTGTGGTATATATGACATGTTTGCAGGTGAAAGGTGATCATCCATTGAAATGTGGGAATTTTTAGACTTTCCTTATTTTATAGAGGAGATTGGATGATGTTGCAATATATTTTGGTATTGGGTTTCGAATGGGAACCCCTTAAAATGATGTTGAATGGGTGATTATGGATTGGCTAACAATTAAATACTACTAATTCCATATTACAGATACCTTCACAGTAAATGATTTGTGTTGTGTGTTTGTGTGTGATGTTTTTGAAAAGAATAATGTTTTGAAGAGTACATTTTAAAATATATAAAATCAGTTCACATAGTGGTTCCTTATGGGGCTACAGAAGGATCTGGGATTGTGGTTCGTTGGTGTACTATTTATCATCTTTAGAAAAATGATCAATCTGAGTGAACAATTTAGATTTTTATGATTTTCTATTGTTTAATGTTCTAAATTCCATTGGTTCATGGGAGAGCTTTATTTAACTGATATACATTTCACATAATAGAATATTCTATGATTAGTTTCAGATATAAAATTTATAGGAATTGTATCGAGGGTCATGAAATTCTTCTCTTTATTTGTTGGAATTGGTGAGTCAACTCTTGTTGGGCCTAGTCTCTTGTTGGATGTGTTTGAGCATGTTAAATTGATCAAACATCTATTTCCACCTTTCAGAGTCGGAATACATCATATAATGGCCATTATAGATGTTCTATAGAGTTCTAATATGGTCATAATATTTTTTTATAGGTGTGTAACATATCAAGGAAACATCGTATTAGGAAGAAGGGAATGTTCTCACCCAGGTTTGTCGGGCCATAGGAGATATGTAATAAGCTCAATCCAGTGGTGTATCATTTATCCTTTCTATACAAATATAGTCCTATGAAAGACATGTTTAACAGATTTAAATTTTATAGATATTATCCAGAACATTCTAATGTTATTGATATAGGATACATCGATCTTCTTAATGATGTGTCCTTTGAAGAGCATCTGAAAGAAATTTTGGATTGTATAAAGATGCATCTCTAATGTAGGGCGATTTCATTTATTTATGTGTAGTAGAATAAGGGGCATGATTAGGGTTTGAAATGGGATATAATGTCTAATATGAAATAATAATGTCTTGAATGTTTCTCCAAGACCCAACAATGATTCTTTGATAAGATCTAAGATGAGTTCTTATAGGGTGGGGAGGTTGAATGGTCCCACTTGTTTCTATGTATATCTCTATCTGAGATTCAAAAAACAAGTATTTCATTTTTTTCTGGTCATCAATCATTGGTGTTTGTCTTCTCTTTCATGATGTTAGTTTATTTGAATAAATCCATATATATATTGAGAGGAAACATAAGAAAATTGAAGAGGATCCACATTGAAAGACATCTTTGGGGAAGAAATTTAATTTATGTTGATGCATATTTTTTGGATTTGTTGGAATATGGATATATACATATGAATTCATTTATGATTTTTTTCAATACCTTGGATGTCTGGTTGTATTTTTTTCCTCTTAGGATACATTTGAAAATAATCAATAGTATAATTACACACAATGTAATTCAATACACACTATGTCATTGTTTATAGAAGAAACTAGTCATAAACAACCACAGTTAGTGAAAAGAATGATGACTCAAAGAAAATACACGTATTTAAATTATATTACACATATTTTAATATTTAGTCATAATAAATAATATTTTGAGGTACTGAGTTTTCCAGTGTATCTGTCAAAAATAAATACATGACATATAAAAGAGTTACATGTGGTATAATTTTCCATCCATCAGTTTTAAAGGTTGTCGTGCAACTAATTTCTCCATCACCTCTTGTGAAGCCCTCTCTCCTCATCCACATGGAATATTCCTATATAATTTTAATCACCTCTATTTATTTAAGTCCTTGTGATCACACATATGATCCACACTGCATGGTTTAGGATTGGTTTTTCCCTCACTCCATTTGATATTCCAACACTTGTGGTGTAATCTATTAATTTTTTTCATTGTAGTTTTTGATCGTGGATCCTTCTTGTGATAATACAAACTTTATTCTTTAATGGTGTTTTCCATTGGAATTATTATTTTATTTTCAGTAAAAGGTAGTGTTCTAAACCATAACCCTATAGTTTGATAATTGTCATGTATGTGAAATATTCAAATCATTCCAAAATATCATGAATCAAATTAAATTAAATAATGAATTTTATTTTTCTCTTGATTCCCAATATATGGATTTGTACTTTGACCGGGACTATTATAACCATTAGGGATAATGAACCCTTTGTTATAAATGAATTTTTAACGAATAATGTTTTTTTACCATGACATGGATTTTGGGTGATTTATTGATATAGATTTAGAATTCTTTGTATTGTTTAATTAGATTTATGTAATGTTAATAGATATATCCAATTGATAATTTAACTGTGTGATTGAATGATAAATGGTAATTTGTATAATTATCAATTGAACCTACTGATGTGATATTGTGATATCCTAATTATGATTGCATGTATTATGCTTTCAAAGGTATAATTATTAGGTGGGAAATTGGAAAAAAATTTATGTTCATGATAATATAAGGTGTCGGCCAAATTTTCATTCTAAAATGATTACATAAAAGTATTTTCCCAGTGTGACATGTTGAAACGCTCATATTTGAGGATTGTCCCTCAAATAGGATGGAATGATTATATATTGGGGTTTTCCCGAAATAATGATGAAATTAATATATATTAGGATTTACCATGAGAAAAGATGCAATTAATTTATGTATAGATTTATCATGAAGACTTGTGGAATTATTATATGCATAGATCGACATTGATTAATTATTGAAATTCCCATATAGAGGGTTAGACCAAGATTTGTGTAATTTATCTACCATATTAATAATTTCATATTTGGTGTGATCATAATATAAGATCAAATGGTTTATACAATAGTTTAGAGAATTTTTATGTTATACCATGGTTATATGGTTATGGTTGGAATGGTACCAAGTCATGTTCAAAGACAATCCAACTTGGTGTTGAGGGAGGTTATATTATCCCATGGTTATACTGTTATTTTTGGCCTGGCTGTGGGACATGCTCATAGAAATTCTATTTATAAAATACGGTTTATGTTGTATTTATTTAATTGTTTAATTACATAATACCCATGATTATTTCATTATTTCACACACATATTATTAGACTAATTATGTATAAATAGAGTGGTGATGAAATTCCGAGTTATACTCACACTACATTCGAGTTGTCATTTTCTTACCAACAAATTTATATGGATGTTGGATTGAAAACTAAAAAGGCCCTTGGTGTTGATTATTTTATGGGTGTGGTGGAGTATATTGATTGAACTAAAATGGTGTTCAGTATTGGGGACATTAGAGTTTTATTTGAGTCTACTAGTCTTTTATTTATATTTTATCTATATTGACATCTAGTTACATTATACCATGTTACTACCTAATTACATTAATATTTATTTTTTATTTGAGTTGGATTTATTTATTTTTCCTTTTTTCATACTGTTTCCATTATTTCATCCATCATATATCCAATCATTTACTTTTTTTTGATGCGTTGAAACTCTAAAACCATGTGGTATAGTCTCCCAACAATACATATCAAATTACAAATTCAAGTTGGTAGACTCTATAGTATATGTATGAATTCTTATCTTCTGATAGCTAAAAACGTTTTCCATATAAGAGAGTTCCAAATCTGGGGATGTTACAATTTGAATGAAAACATTTTTTTTCTGAAAATTTGTATTTTTAAAAAAATAATAATTTCAACCCATTTGAGAAATTATGTTAAAAATAATTTTTTTACATATTAAATTCATTATCCAACAAAATTATGTTCTTTTTCGAAATGATCATGAAAAATTGTAATATTTATTTTTTAATAATCATCTAATATAATTAATTTTTTTAATGAATAGTGAAATGATACAAATCATTTTGGAAACTAAATTCTTATCCAGAATTTAAATTTATATATTTTATTAAAATTCTTTGAAAAATAAAATATAGTTCCATTAATTAATTATCGATTCAATTTATGTCATTTTAATTAATTATATGTTATTTTTATATAAATTTTTTTTAACTTATGATAACATGTAATTTAAAAAAAACATTATAACTATGGGTATAACATTAAAATAAATTATTAAAAATCTATGATATTTATTTGAAAATATATATTATATAAACTTAATCATAATAATTAATATTATTTTCCATGTGAATATAGTTTTTGGTCATGCTAAATAATAAACATAGTAAACATTAAGTGTGAAGGATAAGGTTAAAATTGGGTTTCCAAGGGTCAAACTAATATTAAATTATTTTAAATGATTGAAAAACATTTGTAATTTTCATTAAATGTTTATATTTGTACCTTATGTGATCCTTGGATTAATAATGATCCATTTAGATCCCTTTTTCAAATGAAACAACTATTTTACTTTAATATGTTCAAAAATTCGATATGTATCCTTAACTCATTTATAAATGAAAACCCCACCTCCAATACTAACCAAAATTGAAATTTTATTTTGAATCAGACATGACCAGACCACATTACTAACTAAAATCAATCCATATTACTTAGAATCCTTTTTTTGATCATAAAACTCACCATTAATGAATTTTTCTAAAATCTAATAATATGTATTCTGAAAAAAGTTATATTTCTTAACCAAGCGTTTTAACTTCATTTCTCTTTTCAAATCCATAAAATCTACTAACATATAATAATAAATAACACAATTATCAATAATAAACTAAAATATTTTTATGTTAATGGAAATAACCAATTTTTATATCATCAACTCTCAAAGGGGGAAAATATTGGTCATGTGTACTGCGGACTACCACCTTAGGAACCGATGTAATTCATATTCCAATAACACCTGTAAATGATTTATATAATGAAGGATTTATAATATATATATATATTAAATATGGGATATAATTATACTTTTTTAATAATAATATCATATTTACCATGTTATATTATCATCCTTAGGATAATGATGACATCACTTGTGCATACATATGGACTGTCACCTCCAAGATGTGATGTAAAATTTATTTCATTTTAATTTCCATGGATGGAATTAAGTATATAATTGATGAATATATATTAAATATTTATTATTAAATTAATATTTAGATGTCAAATATAATATTCCATTCTTTAATTACATTATTTAAAAAAATGCGAACAGTGTTCATGCGTACATATGAACTAACATCTCCATCAATGGTGAAATTAATTATTTGACATAAATTTTATGTGTTACTATATATTAAAACATAATTAATATATAAATTTTATATTAATATCATGAGTAAAATTTTGGATATTTGTATGATGGTTAATATATAAATAATATAATTAAAAAACTAAAATTGACATCAAAAGCAAAGTATTTACCTCCTAAGATATAGACATTAATAATGAATTGTTATGGAATGGTTGATCAAAATTCATAATAAACTAATTTAAGGTTTTATATATATTTTTATGGTTCTATAATATATTTATAACAAATATTTATTTTTTATATAGATGTTCAGACAGATACGATGGAAATCATACCATATGTATGGTTTTCTCATTGAAATTTTAATTCCATAATACATAATCCATATTCACATCTTATTTCATTTTTGAATAGTATGTAATACCAAATTTGTTTTTCATATAATTTATCTATTTATATTCATGGTATTCAAAAATACCAATGGATGTTATTACTTTTCTGGGGCTAAGAATTCAAATGTTACAAAAATGGAAAGGTATATTTCATAATCTAATCATTATTTTGGTTTGCTTATGTGTTAGTATCAATTTGGATAATTTTTTAATATTTCTTTCGTATACCCAATTTGTTTTATTCACCACTGGTTATTCTATAAAAATTAATTTAATAGTCAGATTTTCTTCTATTTGTGTGTTAAAATGATTAATTATTATTTTAAAAAATGTTATATTTTTTTCACTTCAGTCGAAATTAAATTTTTTTATACTGATGATTTATAATAATGATTCATATATTATTATTTGATTATACTAATGATTTAGTAAATATTTTTCCCCATATTTAATCATTCACAAAATTATATTAATATAATATTATTGACTATTTTAAAACTTGTTATTTATAATCATTTTTGAAACTATAGAAAATTACATTTTTCATCTTATTCAATATGAATATAATTACACTCCATCACAATGATTAAATTAATTTGTGATTAATTTATAATTATTTTTTATTATATACAATGAAATAGGTTTCCCAAATATTCTAGAAATATTTATATTGTTAATCTTATTATCAATGTAGAATTGATATTTACCTTAATAATGTTTTATGGAAATTTATATTTTATTTTCATTCATCATCAATAATAACCCTCATGCTACAAATAAACCATTATGAATTTATTATAATTATACCATCATTATTATTTAATATGATTGGGTCGGATTAGTTTGACTAGAAATGTTCTCTTTAGATAATATTTCCCATATTACACATGATACATGATAATATGTTTGATTTTGGAATGTGTTAAATTTGATATGATAGTTTTCAAAAATCAATTTCAATAATGTATATTGATTCAAAAAATAATTATCATTTAAAATGATATATTGTGAATATTAATTTATTTACTGATTATGTTTCTCCCTATTAAAAATTTAATTTAATTGGACTCCATAATTAATGGGATGGTCATGGTATATCCCATCGATGAATTAGTATGTCTCATGATACAATCAGGCTTTGGTATTATGACAGGGTGTTAACCATTTATGTAATATGTCTTGTAATGTTTACATAAATATATGGCTTAGATTTTCAACATTATTAATTCTATAATTATGTTATTTCTTATAAATTTCCATTTATTACATAATTTGATAGAATTTATATTTATAAGTATCAATATCCTGTGTTTATTTATATGGATTTAATTTAATAATCATGCATTCTAACAATATTATTCATTATGTTCATGTTTCAAATTATGTGAAATGTGTTTTTATTACTCACTATTAGAAACTTTTTATAAATATTTTTATGAATTATTTCAATGTACACATACCCTTAATGATCATTAGAGTTCACACATTACTTATGTTTTCATTCCCTAAATGGAGGAAGTATATTATAGTTGATCTATAGGGATATGATATAGTTTATAATGGTTTTCACAATAAAAATTATATATTTTATTTTATTTTAAATATTTAATGCGTGGTTTTAGTATTTATCTAGATTTAAAATAGTTTAAAAAAATTTTGTTCATTGGGAAGTGATATCCAAAATCTTTAACCAATGTAATAACGTAACTACGGACTAAAGGATATTATGTTTAGAGTCATTATATATATCATCATTATTTTTCATATCCATGATGAAATCAAATTAATTTATTAGTCTAGTTACCATTTCTTAATCATTTAGTTACTATATGACCATCCCTAGGCTATTGCATTAAAATGTATCTCAGAGTGAGGAAAAATAAATAACATCATATAGATAGATAAATTCATAGTAAATATCATCCAACCATCTATCCATAGAGATTGAATAATTAATAATTTTCTATATAAGTGAGAATTCACCATTCATGAAACATCTCATCCACCATGTGTCCTATAAAATCCTTATTACAAATAAATAATTTAATTATCGACATTGACCATCACTTTTTCATGGGATCCTTGAAAATTTCATAATAAAAAAAATATCAACAAATCCATGGGCCTCTAGCATATTTCTTGTTAAAGATACCAACAACAGAAATGAATAAAGAAAAATGAAAAATTCACAAAATCCCTATAATATATATACATTTAAAAATTAGTTACCAAACATATATAAAGGAATAAATGTAATGAAATAAAGAATATAAATATCCCATAGTAAAATAAATTCCCACTCAACCCCAATCAATAATTCATAATTGAAAAATTATTTTAATTATATATTGAATTTACTGGATCATGAGGTTTATTTTATACTCAAATTGATACTTAATGGATTTATCTAACTATTTTTACAATAAATATGATTCCATGAATTAATTAAGATTTTAAAATACATGATGCATATTTTAAAAATTCATCTTTCCTCTTCCATAAATTATCATCATTTAGTTGTCATCGTAATTATTTCACAATATTTATCATAATAAAAAAATAAAAACGTTAAAAATCCAATATCAACATATTATAGTAGAAATTCAACATTATAATAAAAAACACAAACCTCATAGGTTCATAAAACAGAACCAATTATTCAATTTCTCTTGAAATAATATTCATTGTCCTTAATAGGTGATAATTATATGTTTAGATATTTAATTTACATAACTATAAATAGAATTCATTATATGAATAAACTATGATTCCACTATATCATGTCATATCATAATTTTTTGTTTAAATTTAGTATGTAATGAAGATTTTCTTTTAGGATACTATGTCAAATGTATGTTTAAATAAATAAATGAATTGGTGAAAATATTATTATTCTATGGGATCTGATTAATTGAACGCAATAAATAAAACAAAATAATGAATCGAATAATCTTCTAATTTAAATTTCTCAGAGATTGATTATTCATTCAATATATGAATCCATTTATATAATTAAATCTTTTTATTAACAATAATAAATATTTCTAATATATTATCATGTATTATTAGTTCAATGTTATTCATTAAAGGGTAATAAATTATTGATAATATACCTCAATTAGATAGAAAACATTCTCTATAAAAGAACTGAAAATTAAAGAACACTCACTGGTGAAGCACAGGATATGAGAATCCAAAAGAAACACCATAAAAAACAATGAATGAAATTTACTACTAATACCAGCTTGAATCATCAACCAAACATTGAGGAATTTTACCAAAATGGATTTCCAAAAATATAATGAATATTAAAATGATGATGAAAAGGAAATATTGATGATAACTTTATCCCAAGAAATGTTCAATTAATCAAAGGGGTTTAGGGTTATCACGGTGAAACCGGGGGTGGTGGTTGGAGAATGGATCAACCAAAGACTAATAAAGGGTAATAAAATATATACCAATGGAAATAAATATTATGATTTTCTTTGATTCCTGCCATCTATCCCTCCGTAGTGTTGTGAACTCCCAAAATATAATTTCTTCCATCAGTGAATACAACATGTAATGTTCAAGGTGTTGAAATCAATTTATCACAGGACCATAATAACCTTTTTAAACTACTTTTACCAAAAACATGCCCTACATAATGATTATTTTCCCAAATCCCGATCAATTTAGCCATGGAATAACCAAGGACTCTTTGGTGGTGAGCTCCATGCTATTCATATAGGATACCAGGACTTATCAAGTGAAATTCCTAGACCATCTTCCTCTCAATATGTTTTCAAGATGTTTTCCTCATCTATATTTCCCAATGGTGCAACATCTATACCAAATTCTATAAAATAATATAGAATATTAAATACATATACCATGATATAATCTTTTTTAAATTAACCAACAACAAAAACATATCTAAATGCCAAAAAATGAAAATATTATCATACTAACAAGAAATAGTAAAAATTTATATCACCAAGGCTACGACCATGGTCTAGTGGATGTAAAAATGTTTTAAAAAGAAGTAGATTATACTAATCCTAAAAGGTATATTTTTAAACCATTGGGCCCTGAGAAAATGGTCATAGAAGTGAAATAGTAATTCATAACCCAAAAAATAGATACCTAAAATAAAATTATCACTATCATGAACTTCAAAATGACCTGAGTGGTTGAAAAAGGGGTCAGAACAACCAACCATAGAGAAAACTCCCTTGTATATTGATACATCTCGAATAAAACAAACCAAACATGATAAAAGATGTAATTGACTTTCAAGGACACAAAATTGAGAATCTAAAATACATTATATAAAGAAATGATTAATAAAAACCTCATTTCTACCAAATGATTGAAAAAAAACATAAAAAAAAAGAATATTGGAAAAATATTCTACCCCAACTCTTTTGTGTTCTGTTAAAAGACAATTTTTTTCAATAGGTAATGAACCAATGGTATATCATGGTTGTGAAAAACCTTCTTGAGTTGGAAAGAAAAAATTATATTATTATCCTCAAAGGATCAATAGTCTTCCACATCCATATCACCCAAATATATGATGTGTTATATTTATTGATGATATCAAATAACAAACAATACATGGAATACATAATGAATCTAGCTCACCTATGGGGGTAGTAATAACTAATACAACATGAATCCAACTAGAGACAATATTCACAATAGACCAATGAACATCTGAAACATAATTCTACCATGAACAAACCATTAAAAACAATTATGAAATAACACCATTATGAGCTTGAAATCATTATAATTGATCTCCAAAGGAATATTATTACAACTACTATACATCCTCTCATGATTTTTTAATCCTTATATCACTTGTAGATCACTTAGACCAACTCAATCATGCTTTGTAAAAATTAATGTCCAAGAACAAGGGACCTCATTACATCAATCCATCACAAGAGTGATCATAAATAAGATCCATAAATACCTTCAAATTGAGTTATTACATTAGTTTATTTATAGTTATTATTTTATAAAAACTTATGTAATGTAGGATTCTACACCCATGAACCCCCAAAGTACATAATGCATTAAAAACTGATGTCCTAGATATTCAAGTTGTTTTGTTTCATATTTCAATCCATCTATTAATGGAATGTGGTGGTATGTTTTATCTAATAGCTACTTTGTGGTGGAGAAATATCTATATTGTAATGCCCGAACCCCAATTACTATGTCTTTGTGCTTTATTACATATCATTGGCATGATATAAAGAATAATGTCCTGAATGACCGATCAATTTAGTATTATTGGAAATAAGATACATATATAAGTTCAACATTACAACCAGAAAAGAATAACACACTAATTTATTATATTAGAAACATCCAATACTCCTAGATTATTCCTCCAAGTCACTCTTAATTAACCTCATCATATCCTATAAAAAAGGAAAGATAATGAAGGGGTGATCCCAAACTCACAGTAAGGGTAATAAATACAGCGAAAAAAACATAAACATTAGGTATGGTGATTAATTAAAAACACATCCCATTAAAAATAATAAACATTAACACTTTGTGGAAGGAATATGAGCACCAAAATTAATACCATAATAATACATAATAATGGGTATTCTACTAGTTTAATAATTACATGATCCATCATCATTATTTTCTAAATGAGGGAATGTATAATGCTGATCATTCTGAAACAACTTTTCAAGGACTCGGCCAAGACGTCTAAAAATGTTTTAGGCCTCGATCAAAACCTTATTTCAAATTGATAAATTCATGGTCCAATTCCATGTATAATTTTCTCATGAGACCTACCAATGCATCGATGATCTATACAGGGCTCCACTTGTCACTTACTAAGTCCAATATATTCCTTAGATAAAATGGTTGAAACACACCTTAAACATTAGTATTAAAATTTTCATATAAAATGTCAATACATTAACCATTAACCATGAATGGTATAAAAATAACACATCCATAGTCAAATATGTCAAAAATCATTCAATAAAATATGGAAAATTTGTATTTTAATAAATAAAATTTAAATAAATTTAAAATTTATCAAAGGAAGATGACATATTTGAAATCCAAAATATTTGAGAGAAATATCTCTTTCTATTATGAAATCATTTAAGAGTCAAATAATTATAAAAGAATGATTTGTTTTGAAAATATTGTTATAATATTTAAAGGGAATATTCAATGATTTTATAATGGAAGAAAATAGAGTCACCCTCCGTATAAGTTAAAAAACATTCATAACATAATTTTGTCGAAATGGTCATCAAGTACCATGTTTGGAAAACGAAGGAAAGATTCCTCTAAAAAAATATAAAGTAAAATAAGGGTAAAAATGAAATTAACCCATATTATAGTAAATAGTAAAAATGTTTTGAAATACATTTTTATAAAAACATGGTTGTGGATGATAAATAGGTCCAAATAGATACCTTTGTAAAAAAACCTTGGTTGATAAAAAGATTGTGAAATTAACCCTTACCTTGTACTTTTACTTAGTATATTGTATTTTAACCTCATTTATAATAGTTAAAACATTGATATTAAATTATACAATAAATATATACAGATATATGATACCATATGTGATCTTTTAATATTGCTTTTTAATAATATTTTGGTAGTATATTCATTTTTTGTGTTAACTAACTCGTTTTCCTTTATATGCTTGGTTACATATTCCATGTTTGTTATAAATAGGATTGAATTGATTCATATACTAATTTATATTATTTTCATTTTTTTAATCATAAAATAAAAATTATTATTTAATGGTTATGATAGGAAAATGAATCTCATCGCGTTTGTGGAGATGGTAATCCGTACGTACGGACGAGTGACAATATCATTATACTGATGGCGAAATATTATGTGATTGGATGTTATATCCTATATATAATAATTAAAATTTTATATTTATTATTTACATCAGATATACTTATTATTATACCAATCCAAATAATGAGGTTTTTGAATAACAAACTACACCACGATGTGGAGATGGTAAGCCGTATATACGCACGTTTGGTGACTCTGTAATTTGTAGGATGGACAGAATAATGAATATGGTCATACCATTTTTATAAATAAATAACATTATATATAATATACTGAATTTATTATTTTATAATGGAAGCAACAAATAATGTGGAAGTGGAATATGAAAAGAAATTGAAAGAGGTGGTGAAATATTTACATCTTCTTCGATTACTTCCTTTCAAGTTGATCAAAAGGGCTCCATAGGTTGTCCTTATGATCAAAGTAAGGACTCAATAATGATTTGAGGAATGTTGGGAGGATATTTATTTTGGGTTTTTCACACACAAATGCCTATGGAGGTGTGAAATTAAGATAAGCGGAAGTGTCTGTTTATAAATGTGGTGAGGGTCACTTTAGGAAAAGCATGAAATATTTCATTATAATAAAATATTTTTCAGTTTCTATTGGCCCAAAAATGATTCATTTATAGGATAAGGTGGTTATGGGTCGAAAAACTCTCAAACAATAGTTTTTAGATAGGTGTATGTCACTATACTAACCTTAACTTTTTGATTTAACTCTTTGTTAAATAGTTTGACATTTACATTGCCTCAATGTATTTCTATATTATATGGTTAATTGACATACTATAACTATCCAAAAGAATCACAAGTGGATAATTATTAATATATATAATCTTATCAAAGTATTTTGGCATATACTTATAGTTTTAGGAATATTATATTAATTAATAATATAGCATTTGTTTCAAAAACTCAATTATATAATTTTTTGACACTATTTAGTATTTGTTTTTTTTTGAAATCCATAATAACATTATCATATCATATAAAAAATATTTTACAAACCCTAACAAGTAATAATAAACTTGAAAAGTAGTTTAATTAATCAAAATTACTAAATTACATTATTTTGGATATTTATGATATCAAATATTATAATATTTTATTATTAAGGTAATTCCTGAATCATAATTGTGTCATAAATAAATTAAATTATTTAATGTCTATAAATTATAAGTAAACAAATTATGAAGGAAATTGTTTTACTTTTCTAATAAACATTTATAGTCGAATTTATCTTATCTATTACCCGATATTAAATTTGGTTTAGTTATTAAACTTTGATTTTAACTATTTTTACTGTTCTTTAAATAAAATAATAATTAATGTCCCTATATAATATACATTGACAAAGAGGGTCAAATTTTATTACTAAGGTTTTATTGGTCGAATTATACTTATCCAATATAATTAGGACGTGTGTTAGGGTAATTATGATTACATTTTTACCCTTAATTACCCTATTTACATGTAACCGTGGTAAATAAAAGTCAAAAGTTATTATTCACCAAAAACTATTTTCTTCTTATTGAACCACATTTTACTTATTTATGTTAACCGTGTTCTAATATTTTTAAAATTCAAATAACATATGCGGTAAAATTATTTTTTATAAAAATTTTCAAATACTTCTAGGAGATGGGTCAATGATGGTAAAAAGTTCAATAAACATTTTATACATCTAAACATATTATAAAATGACAACACTAAATTATATTGAACATATATTGGTATTATGTATATATGTTGACCTAAAATTAATTCAAATAAAATAAGTAATTATTCTAATAAAAAGTTTTTTTTTTGACTAATTACACTGTTTTTTTATCTATTCATAAAAAATTTAATAATTTCAGAAAAAGAACAAAAAATTTACCCAAATCTAATTTCGATATTCAAAATTTCAAAATAAAGTCCATTTTAAAAATTAAAATTTATAAATTTTATAAAAGTGGGTATTACTATTCATTATTTCTAGTTTGATTGGTCACATTGTGTTAGAATGTCGAGGTTGCGTACATCGCAAGCTATTGAATTATTCAAAGGGAAGCGTACCATGGAAGCATGTGTTGTTACATTCTTCCCTCCTTCAAATAATTCCTTCCTAGAAATTTCTAGAATAATACCGCAAAAAAATATTCATGTGGATCTTCTTTAGAAGTTCCTCCTTTTCCCACATTGCCTTTTCCATCTTATGGTTTTTCCAAAGAACTATTACAAGTTGAGCCATTTGGATTATTTACACTTGTTCTCTAGTATCATGAATATTGAAAGGATCCTCACAATAATAATAATCAGGTTCCAGTTCAATTTCCTCATAGATGTTTACATGTGTTGGGTCAGGAATGTATTTTTTCCACTATTATACGTGGAACACATTGTGAACATTGGAGAGACTTGGTGACATTGCCAACTAAACAATATAGCCCCAATTTTTTAAAGAATTTAGAAAGTTACTATGTACATGAGACTTAATTTACCCTTCTTACAAAATCGTATAACTCCATTACATTGAGGTATATTCATGAAAACATGATCTCCTACCTGAAAATACAAATCCCTCCTTTAGTTATCGTCATATCTCTTTCTACCTACATTGAACTTCTTTTATGTGTGTTTGGATGACCATTACCATATCTATTGTTTCCTCAACATGTTCTTTACCTACGAGTTTTGTTTCACCAACATCATCCCAACAAGTTGGTCTGCAACATCCCTTTCCATATAATGCTTCATATCATGCCATCTGAATACTTGAATGGAATCTATTGTTATATGAAAATTCTACAAGAGGTAAATATTTATCGAATATACGTTGAATTTCGAGTGATCAAGATATAAATATTTCTTCAATTGTTTGAATAGTCCATTCTGATTGTCCATTGATTTGAGGATGGTTGGATGTGCTCAAGCTAAGTTCAGTATCCAGGGACATCTGAAGGCATTTCTAGAAACATGATCGAAAATAGGGACCATGATGAGAGAAAATTAATAGGGGTACACCATGGAGTCTTACAAAATCATTAATATATACTCTTTCTAGACGTTCAAGTGATAAATCTTCTCTTATAGCATGAAAATGGGAATACATGGTATGCCAATCAACAATGACCCAAATTGCATCATTCCTTCTATGATTATTTGGTAGCCCCATGAAAATGTCCATCGTAATATTATCCCACTTCCACTAAAGTAAGGGAAAATGATTCATGACTCCTCCAAGATGTTGCCTTCCAGCTTTCACATGTTGACAAACCATATATCCTGACAAAAAATCATCAATATCCCTCTTCATGTTGTCCCACCAAAAATGTTTCTTCATATATCAATACATCGTGGTCCTCCTAGGGTATATAGAAAAATTGGAGCTATGAGAATCATCCAACAATTCCTTTTTTAGATCATGTATATAGGAAACATAGTGTCTCTTCCCAAATATCAAAATTTCATCTTCATATTCAAAGTCACTCAATCTACAATCATTTATAGCTTTAATCTTCTTCTGAAACTCCTCATCATTAGTCTGAGAACTTTTTGTCCCTTCCACTAAAGATTGTTTGGAAACAATTTTAAAAAGTAATGATGTATCACCTTCTATGATTATTAGCATATCTATCTAAAATAGATCCATGAAAATGGTATCCCTTTTGTAATCTAATCTTGTTCACCACTCCATGATATTTTTTTCTCAATGAATCTAACACCTTATTTTCCATTCACGGGTGATAGTGTATTATGCAATCATAATACATGAGTAGTTGAAGCGAACTCCTTTTTCTCATGTTTAGTTATTTTTTTGGGAAAATATACATCAAACTCATGTGATTAGTATAAATATCAAATTTTTCACCATCAAGATCATGTATCCATATACCTAGACTGAAGATTATAGCTCCAAACTCAAGATCAATATTGGGATAGTTTTTCTCAGGAATTTTTAGGTATTGTGATTCATAGGCAATACCTCTATCATTATGCATAAGTAAGAAACTAAGTACTTTCTCTGAAGCATAACGATAAATAACAAACCCGTTATTTAGTGATGGTAGGGTCAAGATAGGAGCGTTGAATAATATTCTCTTCAATTTTTCAAAACATTCTTTAATCTCTTTTTTCCAAACAAATTTAACCCAATTATGTGTGATCATGGTAAATGGGTTAGCTTACTGAGAATAATTCTGGATAAAACGTGGATAATAACATTCTAAACCAATAAAACTATGTACCTTAGTTATACTCATCGGTGCTGGATATTCATTGATTGCCCTGGTATTTGATGTATCAGTAAATATTTCATACTTAGAAATAGTATGTCCATGAAAAGAAATCTTTTGAAGCTGGATTTCACACTTGCTACACCTCCCATTTAATTCATTTCATCAAATAGTCCTTAGAATAATCCACATGTTATTTTCTTGATATTTGTATATTATAGAGTATAACAAGATATCATCAATAAATACCACTAAATAGTTATCAATATTTACCTTGAAAAATATATTTATTAGATCCATCAAGACTTAGGGTTCATTAGTCAATCCAAAAGGAAATAATTTAAACACATAATTCCCATACCTGGTTTGAGATTCTACTTTAATAATGTCTTCCTTCATCACACACAAATGATTATATCTGAATCGAAGTCCAATCAAAGAAACATATTAAGCACCATGAAGTTAGTCGAATAAATCATCAATGCAAGGTAGGGGATACTTGTTCATTATTGTTATGTCATTGATCTCCCTGTAGTCGGTGCACAACCTCATAGATTTGTTTTTCATCTTCACAAAAAGGACAGGGGATCCCCCTAGAGAAACACTAGGGATAATAAGTACCTTTTTACTAAATTCCTCTTGTTGTTTATTTAGTTCCTCTAATTTCATAGTGACCATTCTATATGTGGCATTCGATATGGGCCTTGAAATATGAATTAAATCAATGGAAAAAATATTTCTCATTCTGGAGGATTTCCAGGTAAATCCTATGGAAACACATCAAAAAATTCTTTCACAATAGGTATGTCCTTTATTTAAACATTCTATTACTCACCCATAATTATTTCATTCTCGTCCCCCCCCCCCAATAATTGAATTTAGTAGAGCTACTGGGGGGGATCCAGATAAGAATTAGACAGTGACATTTCTTCTCTAATGATAAGGTACTTTTTATCATCATCTCAAAATGTAACATTCATATTCTTATAATAAATTTTCGCATCATGGTCTTAAATCAAATCCATTACATGGATTATATCAAATTAAATCATGGTTATGAAGATTATATCAGAAGATAAATACCATTTATATGCCTTAATGGGGACTGATTCACAAAACATTATTGCAATGATACTTCCCTTAAGATTTTTGACTGACTACACCCTTGTTATATCAAATTGGAAATATCTAATTTTAAAAAAAACTAGGAAGATATGAAACAATGTGATGATCAAGAATCAAATAAAGCATTGGATAAAATTAGTGAAACCATTAAATTACCAACCAAAAAATCTTTTGGAGCTTCAAAAACAGCAATAGTGATCACATACACTTGGACTTGATCCCTTCGCCTTTTCTAAGGTAAGATTCCCTGATGCTTAGGGCATTCATTTTAATAATGTATCATCTCCCAGAAATTATATCATTGAACATTGGTAGCATATTCCTTCCCCTTACAATCACTAGATATATTGACTTTATGTCCATATTTGTAGCATACTCATTATTCATTTAGACAGGCACCATGGTGCTTCCTTCGAAAATTATCACGAGGTAGAAATTAAACACTTCCCTTTTTCCCTATTTCCATATTTCCATTCCCAGTGTGATAAACAGATCTCTTCTTCACATTCTTTGAATTAATATTGTATGACATATAGAATTCATTTTCTATCTTGATAGCACATGAGACAATATATTAATATGATAAAAAGTATTTTGGGACTAATGGTCGATAGAGAAATGGATTTAACCCATTAAAGAAATGATCAACATAACTTCTTGGGTTATGTAGATAATCTTTAGCATGATTTCCTATCCTTGTAAAGTTATCCTCGTACTGCGCAACATTCTCATCCTCCTTTTTCTCCAGACTCAATAATTTTCTCTCCAAATCTGCTAAATGGTCACGATGAATGTTTTTTTATAAAAAAATAACTTTAAACTCCACCCATTCCTTGTTTCATACTTCTTCATCTTACATTGTGTTTTGAATCATTGACCACCATTTATCTGCATCTCCAGTGAGGCAATAAACTACCATCACCAATTTTTCCCTATCGATACTCCCCAAAGCATGAAGTATTTTATCAAAGTAATTTATCAATTGTTCAAATACAAATGGATTTGTAGACCCATTGAATGTTGGTGGTTGTTGCCTCAATAAGAGGTCTGACATTGATCTTCCACATTGTGGATCAGGATGCCCCATACAAGTAAGGTTATTATTGAGAACCTATGTGAGTTGTCCTAGTATGGTGATAAGCCAATCCACACCATTTGAATCACCACCTCTACTATAATTATCTCGAGTAGAATGTCAAACCCTATATGGATTACATGGATTGATAGCATTTACATTCCTTTCACTAGGTGCTATTTATAAACAATGGCATATAGTAGATTAGTTTAGGAACTACAATACATAATTACGAACATGTAAAACACTTAACATAAATTGAACCGATTATGGATATAATCTATAATCATACTAATTTTTTCTTTTAGGAGGTATATACTCATTATAACATCATAATGTTTTGTAAATAAATCAACAATTATCCCATGAATATCCCCAGGGAGTGTCATAACCAAAAGAGAATTAAGACCCGTTTTCAGGCACCAGTTGCCGTTTGAGTATACCTCAAAGCGTTGTTTTCGGGTTTTACCACTAGGTACATCTATTCCAGAGCCACATCCACCTACTCATATCTATAAATGGATGTATTTATTGGAAAAATCACAATATTTATACAGTACCAAAATTTTATGAAGATCTTCTATACTAATCCTCAAAGTCTATCTTAAGTTAATGTTCTCTAAAAAGATATTTTTTAAATCTAGTTTCCCTGACTTTTATTACACTTTTCCTGAAACCAACTATAACGCCCCGACCACAGTTACCCAGAGTCGGTGCTTTAGTATATAATATTTTAATTATTAAAGGAACAATTTCCACAAAGTTTGATCAGTTTAGTTTTATTGGAATCAATATACATACATAAGTTCAAAATTACAACGTGAAAAGAAATACAACACCAAATTATTCCATTAGAAAAATCCAAGACTCCTTCATTATATATGTATGCCACTCATAACTAACTTTTTCATATCTGGGAAAAATGAAACATAAGGAAGGGGTGAGATCAAATGCTTAGTAAGGTTAATCAATACTCTGTATGATTACATAAACATTATGTATGGTGAATAATTAAAAACACATTCCTTTACAAATAAAAAACATGAACACTTTATTGAAGGAATATGTGCTGAAAAATTAAAGCCATAATAAAACATATTCATGGGTAATCTACTAGTCATATAACCACCTGAACCATCATTTTTATTTTAATTATGAGGGAATGTATAATGCCAGACATTTTGAAACATCTTGTGAAGACCTTAGTGAAGACGTCTAAAAATCATTTAGGCCTTGGCCAAAACAAAATGTAAAATTGGGAAAGGCCTATGCCAATTCAAAATATAATTGTCTCATGATACCTACTGATGCATCGAGGATATATACCAAGTTCCAGCTGTCACTTACTATGTCCAATACATTCCTAATAAGAAAAGGTTGAAACATGACATGGTCATTAGTATTAAAACTAGCATATGAAATGTCAGTACATTAATGATAAACATTGTATTGTATAAAAATAAAACATAGATGGTCAAATATATCCCAAAAAATTCAATACAATATGGATGACTGGTATCATAATAAATCAACTTCAAGAAAGTGTAAAATTTATCAAATGATGTTGACATAGATGAAATAAAAACTATTTGAGAGAAATATCTCTTCATATTTTGAAATTATTTAAGAGTCAAATAATTATAAAAGAAAGAATTTATTTTGAAAATATCCTTATAAGTGTGTAAGGGAAGATTTAATTATGTTATAATTGTGGAAAATATATGCACCCTCCATATGAGATAAAAAACATTCTTACGTTTATTTTGTCAAAAAGTTCAAAAACTACATTGTTTGGGGAATGGCAGAATGATTCCTTTCAAAACATATAGGGTCAAATAAGGGTATAAATGAATTTAACCCATAGTCTAGTAAATAGTAAAAATGTGTTGATATACATGTTTAAGAAAACACATATGTTGATGATAAATAGGTTCCTGTAGATACTTACGTAATAACAACCTCGAATGATAAAGAAATTGTGAAATTAACCCTTACCTTGTACTTTTCCTTAGAATATGGTATGTTAACCTCCTGTATAATATTTAAAATGATATTATTAAATTATACCATATCTATATACATAAATATTATGTTATATATGATCTTCTAATATTACATTGTTACTAATATTTTAGTAGTATCATAGTTTTGGGTGTTAACTTACTCGTTTTCCTTTATATGTCCGGTAACGTAAGCCATGTTTGTTACAGATAGTTTGTATTTGATTCATATCCAGAATGATATTATGTTATTAAATATTATTTTTAATCATGAAATGAAATTTATTCTTGAATGTTTACGATGGGTAAATAAATCTAATCGCGTTCGGGGAGATGAAAATCCATACGTACTCACGAGCGACAATATAGTTATATTGATTGAGAAATCATATGTAGTAGGATAGTGTATCATATATAAGGAATCATTAAAATGTTATATTTATTATTTACATCAGTTATACTCATTATTATACACATCCAAATAATGAATTGTCGTAATAACAAACTAGATCGTGACATGGAGACGGTACGCTGTATGTACGCACATATGGTGACTTTGTCATTTATAAGATGGATATAATAATGAATATAGTTGTAAACTTTTTTTAATAACATCAATGTATATAGAATACAATAGATTAATTATTATATAATGGAAAAAACAAAGAACGAGGAAGTGGAAGAAGAAATGAACATGAAAGAGATGGTGAAATATTCACTTCTTCTTCGGGTTATTCTTTTTGAGTTGATCAAAAGGGCACAGTAGGTTGGTTTTATGATAAAAGTATGGACACTAGGTTAGTTTGAGGGATTTTAGGAGGATATTTTTGTATGGTATGTCTGGGCCAAATGGATTTCGAGGTTTTTAATTTAGAGAAGGGGAACTGCCTTTTTATAGGAGAGGTGTGGGTCAATTTAGGAAAAGCATGAAATATTATTTTATAATAAAATCATTTTCAGTTTCTAATGGATACAAAATTATTTATTTCAAGAATAAGGTTGGTATGGGTCTAAATATTATCAATAAATATGATTTAGATAGATTTATGTCACTATATAACATTATCATTTAGATTTAACTATTAGTTAAATGGTTTGACATTTACCATGTCTCTTTGTATTTATATATTATAAGGTTATTCAACTTACTATACCACACCAAACGAACCCCAAGTGGTTCATTATTAATATATATAACTTTATATTTTTTTTTTGGCCAAACATTTTATTTTTAGAAATATTTTATCAATTAATAATATTGAATTTATTTAAAAACTCAATTATGTCAATTTTTAACAATATTTAGTATTTTATTTTTTCGAAAGCCATTAAAACATTATCACTTCAAATAAAATTAATTTAACCAACACTAACATGTCATACAAACCTTGTAAAGTTTTTTAATTCATCAAATGTCCAAAAATACATTTATCTGAATATTTATAATATCAAATATGATAATATTTAATTAATATGGTAATTACTGCATCTTCAATGTGCCATAAATAAGTTAAAATTTTTATTGTCCAAAAATTAAAAATATAATAACCTTATTTAGGAAATATATTGCTAATTAATATTTATAGAGTAATTTATTTAATGTATAACCCTATATTAAAAAAATTTTAGTTATTATACATTGAATTTAACTCTTCTAACTCATCTTTAAATAAAATAACAATAAATTTCCTAATCTCATCCATCTGGACCAAATAGGAACATATTTTATTCATAATGTTTTTATTGGTCAAATTATAATTATCCAATAGAATTAGGACATGGTTTAGGGTAATTATGATATCATTTTTACACTTATTTACCCTATTTACTTTTTAACGTGGTAAATAAAAGTCAAAAGTTACTATTAACCAAATATTATTTTCATTATATTGAAAAACATTTAACATGCTGATATTAACTGTGTCTCTTGTACTTTTTAAATTCAACTCACAGAAGCTCTAAAATTATGCTTTATGAAAATATGTAAATACTCATAGGAGGTGGGTAAAAGACGGTTAAAATTTAAATAAAGGTTTAAAATATCTAAAGATATTATAAAATGACTCCAATTAATTACATTAAACTTATATAGGTATTATTTATCTATTTTGTACTAAAATAAATTTAAACAATACAAATAATTATTTAAATAAAAAGTCGATTTTAACAAATAACATAGTATTTTTTACTATTCATGAAAAATTGAAAGTTTTCAAAAAAATACCAAAATATCAAACCTAAGCTAATTAAGATATTACGAATTCAAAAATGAAGTCCATTTTGAAAAAAAAATATTATATTTCAAAAAGTGGGTACTACAATTCATAATGTCTAGTTTGATTGGTGGTGGTGTGTTAGAATCTCGAAGTTGTGTACAATTCAAGCTATTGCATTATTCAAAGGGAAACATACCATGGATGATTGGGGTGCTACATATATCATAAAGGTTAAAGGTGGATGATAATAAAAAAAATCATCTTGGAAAACGTAATCTTGTACAATATATTCCTTACATACTGACTCAACAACACCACTATGTTTTACAACTCATTTATTATTGTGACATGATCTGAACTGATCAGATTTCCCATGATGACCCATATAGTATCATAACCACTTTGAGAAAATGGTGAAATAATATTAAAATCCACAAAAAGTTCCTCCAACATCTAATGGGTAACAAAAATTCTATAAAAAAGATCCCAAAGAACATGGTTCTCATACTCACCATGTGTAAAGCAAAACAATAATAGAATAAATACACATCAAAATTATATAGACCAAACTGAAAAAAATGAACTCATAGTATAATGAACAAAATTTACCAGCTGGGATGTAATCATAATAGAATACAATGTTAGTCACAAATAACCACCACATGAATCACTAAAGTAAAGAATGGTTTTCTATATAATATAACCTATTATTTTTATTCCTCAAAAAACCCTTATAAATGTAAATATATATAAAAAACCCCACCAATTATTTTCAATATAATACTATATTCTAATCCTCCCCTATTATGATAATAATGAATAATGCATGATAATTGGATGAATACTACATTTTAAATCCTCGTAATTTAAGTGAAAAAATATCTAAATATCATATTCTTATATGAAATCCATTGATCACTACTTCAACATATTTATTTTGAATGAGAGCATATGTACTATTTTATTTATTCATACATGTGGAATAATTGATATAAACCAGTTGGCCATTTTCAAAAACAATCAAGGAATTATCTAATACATCAAGATCACAATTATATGAACCATCGTTACATCTATGTGGTCAAAATTATTTAGACATATTATTGAGAACCACCTTATTCTACATAAAAATTTCAATAACCAGATGTTAAGAATCCGACTAAACCTAGAATTAAACATCATAATATATAAGGATATAAACCCTAACACTAAAAATATTTTCCTAAAAAAATTATATTATAATTTTATTGGTCATTCCATATGGCTTCATGATCCATTCTAATCAACTCTATCATAGGACCCATAACCTAGTATATGTCTAGTTTGAAAATATTATAATATAATGAATGATCAATGAAAATCACCAACTATATACCGTTATTTTGGTAAAATTATAAAACATGAACATCATCAACTGAATGGTTAATTTTTTCTCAATGTTTAAATATGACATGGACCATGAAACATACCTCATAAAAAATAAATTACACATCCAAAACTCTCATAATATACGACAAAATCAATGTAATTAAAACACAACATGTATATTCTCATTGTTCTCTTCCTCTAACAATGGAAACTCAAGTATTAAAGCAGTATATTATCGTATGAATAAATAAACAAATTAATTGAAAATTTAATTTATCAAAAAAATAAAAATATATTGAATATTCATTGCACTCATAACATCACAATGAACTCTTTATCTTGATGAAAAAATGAAAGTAGTCTTTGGGATATATTCATCCATTACACTTATGTGATGATATATATTCCCCATTTAAATCATTTAGTACAACCATTATCCCTTATAATGATCAAATAAACCTTAAATCTATTAGAGTTTTTAGTAAATTCTGTTGATGGGGGTTCATATGATGAAACTATTTCATGTTGGAAAAATCAACCTATTAGTAATTCATATAGTTTATTTATTCTATGACCAATATGGCACAAATTGAGGTTATATACTATATATATTCAAATATTTATTGTTATTAGGATGGAAATTCAATACTTAATAATAAAACTAATTTCATTGAATAATCATTAGTTAACAAGGTGATAACAATCAATATTTTCAAGAATGTTTTTACATTTTTGAAAATCCTATATCTTGTTTATAATTTATAAAATTATAATATTGATCAAAAACAAAAAATATTTTTTTGTGAATTTTTTTGTAGATGTAATATGGGTATTTGAAATACATAAAAATACTATTTAAAATAATTGATGCATAATTATATTTGAAAAATAATAATATTTTGGAAGGTATAAATTTCATTTGTAAAATTTCAATGATTATCAATGTGGAAGAAACATACCCTACCCATGTATGAGCACCTATCTCATGATCTATGAATAATGAAAACCCATAAATTTATCCAAAAAAATAATTTGAATTGGACAATCAGAAACATAGAGGTATGTTGACATTTTTTACGAAAAACCATTGTTCTAGAACACATAAAATGGTGATGTTGGCTGCTGGAAGGACTATGGTGATATGGTATGTGTTCTAGGTTCTTTCCGATTTTTAGTGGCATCTTATATCATGTTACATTGTTCCGTGAGCTAAAGAAATCCAGTGACACATTTTTGTTGTTAAATAAAAATACATGAAACACATATCATGAAAAATGAAACCCTTTATATTGGTAAATAAACCCATTGGATTTTCTTCCTTAACATATGAACCCAAAATAATTGTTATCAACCTTTTATGCTACTTTGAAGTGTGTTCTAAAATGGATAAACACCCCATTAGGGGAGAATCCATATAATATATTATTTTAGTGAACTAATTGTTTTAAATAGGGTGATGAACCATGATTTTGACTGTAAGACCCATTCCATAAAAAATGGGCAATATATCTGAATTGGTGATGTGATTATGCATTTCCCCAATGAATTATATGGATTTTTTAATAAATTTCGGGAAAAGTTTGATAGTCACATTGATTATTTCTACCTTGTTAAATATATTGAACTATGGTGAAGCTGAATCATGCCATAACAATGGTTCTAAGGGTGACACAAGGTATTCTAACATAAGGACCCATTGGATGGGACCATCATTCAATATATAGAGATTGTTTAGACACATGTATACACATAGGGGGTTACATTATCAATGTATGGGATGGGAATCTAATTTTCTACACATTTTACCTCCGAAAGAGTGATACTAGTTCCCAAAGGGAGACCCCATGGATTGGTTTGCTAGTGAGATGGTAGCACCATTCGATGAGAGAGACTCAGTAACCTATGAGTGATACCAGGGATGGACATGGAGTTTAGTTATTGTTGTCATCAATCCATTCCCAGATAGAATCTTGTGATCTCTTCTTAGGTGGCATTGATAAACTCTATTAGAATAGAAAATATATCATGACCCAATAGTAATACATGGAATTAACATATAATATACATGGATGGGATCATGGTGGATCATAGTACATTAATAGGTGTGTAATTTAATTAAAAGTAATGTTAATGATTTTGTTAAATAATTGAACTGTTTACTTGGAAATACATTCATCTTTCTATAATGCTAAATCATAGTCTCATGGACAGTAAATCTCATTATATATTACCCCACTCAATGTAAACATGAAGGATCCCATAGTAAAAACACACTTGTCTTAGGCTGAAGCTATTAAATTTGGATGTGTTTCACAATCAAAAACATATCCAACGTACATATATGTAGCGACTCAGGTTTTGGCCCTGTCAGACTTTGGAATATTTCTATGAATAATTCTAGAGCTAGGTGCGAAGACGGCGTGCGATTCTGATGCCCGGTGTGCCTGAATTAAATTTATAAAAATATTACGTATTTTTATTCTATTCATGTGTTGGGGGTGTGATATCTTCTAAATAGTAGATTGGAATGGTAATATGAGGGCACAGTTTCATCTGGAACGTGTCATTTACCTTATGTGGGGTGTAAACATAGCGGGCTCGGGCCTTCTGTGGAAAACACCACCAAGGGAATTTTCTCAAATAAGTGGAAAAGTTTATTTATGAGCGTAATCTTGAATAACATCTGATCGGGGTCATAGATCGAAAATGTGATTCTGCCGTTGCGTTCAGAATGGGGTGTTTATGCTAAGCGTGACCTTACTTTTATCTGCGTCAGGCATCGGGTCTGAGCCGAGTCATGTGCTGGTGTTAAAGGAGGTTTTTGTTTAAAATAAATAAATTAACCTCATCTCTCGCCCCCTTTTTATGCATAGGAGGCGACCACCTGCTTTCCTCCTCCTTCAAATAACAAGTTGTAGAGGTGCCGCGGTCAGCCGTTTTCGATGCAGATCGTCAACAAATCGAGCTCCAACGCGTCGCCTAGTCGTTCTGCACCCGAAGCTCGGCGTTTCTCCAGTCGGGTAGGTGGTTTGAGTTTAACAATCCCGGATCCTATTTTTGTGATTTATTTATTCAAATTTTTGTAAGGGTTGTATAGTTTGGGTCTAATGGTTTCCGAAAATTTTTCGGATCTGAATTTGGAGCACCGGGGTGCTCCTCGTGGCTCCCAGAAGTTTTACGACGAAATCCCGCATTTCCGGCTATGATGGGTGGAGGCCATGGTAGAACCCAGTGAGACCCATGGCAGTGCAGTGGTGGCGTAGTGTTTTCCAGTGCCGGCATGGAAGAGTCCGGCGCCGACCCAGCGGTTTTTGGCAGCGACACGATGGTTTCTGGCGAGATAGTTGGTGGTCCGGCCATGTTTTTTCTATGGGTTATTTAAACCCCCGTAACTTGCAAACCGTAACTCCAATTTACAAGATATTTGCGGAAATGTGTTCCTTATGTCGAGAGGGACCTTTGGAACTCACTTTGAAAATTTTACGCATTGGGTCCATGGCCCGGGTATACGAAGCGTTGAAATGATAATAATATTTTATTATTATTCATCTTCGACCCATCGTAACTTTTGCTCGGAGCATCTTATTGACATGCCATTAGTGGCGTTGAGGCCCTGATGGTATGAAGGACTTTTCTTCTTGGTTTTTGGGTGTTGGGGCCGAGTTCGGGGTGCGGGCCCCTTGAGGCCTTGTTTTGTCGTTTGCGGAGAAACACAACTTTCGCAGCAGGAGTCCAGTTTTGGCAGATGAATAGTGGATCATGTGTGTTTTTCCTAGAGGATTGCAATGGTGATATCCATTCGATGTGTTTAGGGATCAAGGTGTGGGCCCCACCATAGCTGGCAATTGTGAATAGTACCTTTTTTCAGCTGGTGTCCGTTTGGGATGAACGAGTAGTGGATCTCATGTGTTTTTTCGAGGGGATCACCATGGTATGGTCCGGTTGATGGGTTTCGAGATCGTTGTGTGGGCCCCTCATGACCTAGCTAATGTTAATAGTTCCCTTTTTCATTAGTGCTCTGTTTCAGGTGAGTAAATATCCTATAACGGGTTTTTTTTGTGTGGATCACCATGGTGGCCTCAGTATCGCCCTTGGAGGTGCGCGTTGTAGTGTTGTGGCTGGTTGCTCGGGTTAGCGATGTTTGGACCAGCAGTGGTTAAGGGCACTCCCTTGGCTCATTCCTATGAGGGTTAGTGTGACATCAAAACCTTAGTATCGGTTTGTGATCCTCTAAATGGGATGTTTAATCTGACAGAGTTGTGGTATCCCTCTGGTGGGCCTGGAGCGGGATCATCTAGCATCATTTCCCCATGATCGGGTTATTGGTATCATTCTGACTGCTTAACCACTGGCGGTGATCCCTTATCTAACAGGTTAACCTCGTAGGGTTTGTGGCATCATTTAGAATATGATCCCATAAGTGTTGGTCCATGCTCAGTATGGTTATGGCATCGACAGGTATATGATCCCCTACTTAGCATGAGGTTTTTAGTAGGGTTGTGGTATCGTTGGTTATATGATCCCCTACTCAGCGAGTGGTCTCTTTATGGTTGCGGCATCATCAGTTCGATCCCATAAAGTGCAAGATGTACTAGATATGGTTTCAGCATCGTCGTGACCGTTGTTACATGGGTGATGATATTCTATCTGAGTTTCGTGTTTCTGTTGAGCGCCCGAGAGGGTTGTGGTATCCCACAGTGGATCATCGGAGTGATCCCCTATCTATGTGATCTACTAATTCCAGATCAGGTTGTGGTATCCCCAAATGGATTCTGATAGTGATCCCCTATCTTTGAGATCTCTGAATGCCAGATCAGGTCGTTGTATCCCCCAGTGGGCCATGGGAGTGATCACCTATCTGTGATATCTTCGTCTACCGGTGTGGGTTCTGGAATCCCCATGCAGACCCTAGGAGTGATCCCCTATTTGATGAGTTTTTTGTTCTTGTTTTTTCAGCAAGGTTTCCTCAGTGACGCTGTCCAAAGAGTGAGATCTCTCAGGTGACCATCTGAGATGTTTGTGTGAAACCTAAGGGAGTGTATCTCTCGGACGAGTGTCATCTTGGATGACAGTGATCATGGAGTGTGTTCTCCTGGTTGTGAACTATTGTTGTTGATGAGGTCGGTACCTCATGTGGCTTGGTGTGTGATCTTACTATATCTAGATTGTTCAAGGTGTATGTATAGGCATTCACCTGAGCTGAGCTGACTTGTTGTGTTTACCAGAGGATGGTCACGATATGGAGTTTATCTCTTGTTTGTGTTCCCTCTGGCTAGGATGAGTAGACTGTAATCTTTCAGTTCCTCTCTTTTGATTTGGGTTTTTAGGTTGCCTACTGAGTATGTTTATACTCACCCCTGCACTGGCTTTGCCCGCACATGTTTGTGTCTTGTGCAGACCACATGCCTTTCGACAGATTCCCAGGAGGACCTAGAGCAGGAGGATCTTAGTAAGTGGGTTGGACCAGGGTGTTTACCGGAGTTGTGTCGAGGAGTTTACTGGCTGGTGTTTTGGCAGTGTTTTCCCTCCTTCTAAGTAGGTTGGTCCCTTTTCTGTTTTTTTTGGGTGGGCCTTGTATCTCTCTTTTGTAGTCATACTGTACTCTGGTTGTGGGATAGTTGTATACATGCATTTACTTTTCAGATTTATATATCTATGTACTATTTCATGGAGGTGTATGTTGGTGTGTGTGTATAGGTACCTTAGGCTAATGCCTCCCATGGGTGTGATAGCCTACACGGTGCTAGATGACAGCCCCTGGCCTATTGGAGACAGGCTTAGCGGTGTCACGGCTCAAGCCACATTGGGTCGGGTCGTGACAGAGTGGTAACAAAGGAGGTTCCACATTTGTTATCTAATAGAATATCTAGTCTAGCTATGATTTTGGATTGGGTTGTATAGAGGCAGTGTTAGGACGTTTTGAGTTCGACATTCAGGCTAAAGACTCCAGTGTTGGTGCGGCGGCTGACGTATACATACACCAGGACACTGATAACATTCCTTTCGAATCGGGACATTCGTATATAAGTCACAAGGGGAATATGGTAAATTAATCATATAGGATTGGTTTTTGGGGTTTTCCTTGTCCTTCTTGAGTCATCTCTCTAGATATACTCTTTGACTATGGTGCGTCTTAAATGTATTTCAGGCTGCCTCCATGACGACATCTAGCGAGGGTTCCACAGTAGGATTGTGCTGATGATCTACCCCATGTAGTGCCTGTGGACCAGGCCGTAGGTTATGAGGCTGGACCTCTAGGTGTTCTGCCAGTTGAGCCACCTCCTATCGAGTAGCTGGTTATGCCAGCAGTGCAGGACGAGGTTTCACGCAGGATGAGTGCACTTCATGAATTCCAAAGGCAGAAACCTCTGAGGTTCTGGGGTGATCAAGACCCCTAGGAAGCTGATGACTGGCTCAAGGTAGTCACATGAGTTTTCTGCCTGGTGAGGACACCCCTAGATTAGATGGTGGTCCTACCGGTGAGACTTATTCATGGATTGTATGGGCGATGGTGGATCCTAGTGACGCATTCACATGATGAGGAGACGCTCATGTGGGCAGAGTATGAGAGGCTCTCTAGGGAGGAGTTTCAATCCAGTGAAGCTGAGGTCAGTATGGATCTAGGAGCTTCAACAACTTTGGAAGGAGGGCATGACTGTGTTGGAGTACTCAGCTAGGTTTACAGACCTATCGCACTACTCCCTGGATATGGTTCGAGACCAGTTCTTTAGGGCTCAGAGCTTTGATTAGGGCCTATGTAGGGACATACGAGCAGGTGTGGTATCCTTGTGCCTGCCCACCTATGCTGGAGTGCGAGAGTGAGAGTTGGTGGTGGAGAGATTTCTGGTTGAGCAGAACCCTCCTGTTAGTTCTGGACTTGCGAGAGATGAGACCTCGTTAGTCGGATCAACATTTGGTAGCCGACTATAGACTCAGTGGTCCGGACGTGGCCGACGTTTCAGGAGGTGACCCCAGGATGGAAGATCTGAGGCTCATTGCTAGCATTCAAGTTTTGGTCTTCCACAGGAGAGGTAGTGTTATGCTTGCGATGGTCGAGGAAATCTTGTTAGAGATTGTCCGACCCATCTTGCTGCTGAGAGGGAGTCAGTCGATAGACCACCTTTGCTTAGGCAGTGACTCGAGCAAAGTGGTCTGCAGGGTGGCAGACGTGGCGACAGAGCTGGTGCAACAGTAGGAGGTGGTAGGCGGTATCAGTTGCCACCACCCCCACCCCTAGGTGGTCCACACCAAGCTCAGGGAGCCGGTGACTGGGGGTGAGGAGGGCAGCATGCCCTAGGGGCTGCTGACCCAGAGGCTCCACGGTTGGATAGAGGTATGCCTTGTGTTCTTTTTACTTACTCCAGTAGTTTAATATACAATGTTTAGCGGTACTCTTCCCTTTACGTTGCTTGATCGAGTTTTTTTTCAGGGCATTGGTAAGACCTTGTGTGAGGGTTTTGTTCGGCGTGCATAGAATGCTTATGGAAGCGGGATCCTTCCCCCACCAAGACGCGTTTTTGTAACCCGATTAAAACAGTGTGGGTTAGTCAGTGCCGCCCAAAACAGATAGTGTTGAGGTGTGGTGGAAGAGTTCCTCTTACTTATGTGTTTGGGTATGGGTGTTTGTTGGTGAAGTCACTGTTGTGGTACCCAGTTGAGAGTCCATTCTCTTTCCTTATTCGTAGGGATTTTCGGGGTTGAAATGTTATAATGGGGGTAGGTTGTATCGACCCAGGGTTTGGCACTATCACACTTTGGAATATTTCTATGAATAATTACAGAGCTACGTGTGAAGACGCCTTGCGATTCCGAGGCTCGGTGTTCCTGGAATAATTTTCATAAAAATATTAAGTATTTTTATACTATGCACATGGAGGGGGTGTGATATCTTCTAAACGCTAGCTCAGAATAGGAATCTGAGGGAACAGTTGCGTTCAGAATGTGTCGTTTGCCCTAGGCGGGGTGTAAACATTGTGGGCACGAGTCTTCCATAGAAGACTCCACCAGGGGAATTTTCGTAAATAAATGGGAATGTTTATTTATGAGCGTGGGCTCAAATAACTTCTGTACGGAGTCTCGGATCGGAAATCTAAGTCTGCTTTTGTATTTAGAATGGCAGTTTTAGCTTAATGGCGACCTTACTTTTATCTGCGTCGGGCATCAGGTCCGAGCTGAGTCATGTGCAGGAGTTAAAGGTGATTTTTGTATAAAAAAAATAAACCTCATCTCTTCCCCCCTCCCCACACCTTTGTATGGAAAGCAGGAGCCCACCACCTCCTCTCCTCTCCTCCTTGTTCGACAAACAAGCCACATAGGTGCCGCCATTAGCTGTTTTCGATGCAGATCATCGGAAAATCGAGCTCCAGTGTGTCGTCGGCGTCGTTTTGTACCCGAAACTTTGGCGATTCGCCCGTGAGGTAGCCATTTTGAGTTTTACAAAACCAGATCCCATTTTTTGTGTTTTTATTCAAATTTCATAATGGTTTGTGTAGTTCGGGTCCTGATGTTTCCAAAACATTTTTCGGGCCTGAATTTGGAGCACATGGGTGCTTCTGGTGGCTCCCAGAAGTTTTCCGGCAAAATCTCTATTTTCCGGCGGCGATGAGTAGCTGCCATTGCAGAATCTGGTGAGACCCACAGTGGCGCGGCAGTGGCGCAGTGTATTCTACCTCTGGCATGGTAGAGTTCGGCTCTGGCATGGCGGTTTCCGGCAGTGGCGTGATGGTTTTCGGCGGGGCAGGCGGTGGTCCGACCTGGTTTTTTCAATGTGTTATTTAAACCCATGTAACTCGCAAACCGTAACTCTGATTTATGAGTCTTTTTAGGAAACACATTGCATGAGTCGAGAAAGACCTTTTGAAATCAATTTTGTAATTTTATGCATCGGTTTCATGGCCTGGGACTATAAAATGATAAAATAATAATAATATTTTGTTATTATTCAGCTTCGACCCACCGTAACTTCTGCTCGGTGCGTCTGATTGATGTGTTATCAGTGGCGTTGAGGTGCTGATGGTATAGTGGGATTTTCTTGTTGGATTTCAGGTGTTTGGTCCACGTTCTGGGTTCGGGCCCCACGAGGCTGGTTTTTGGCGTTTGCGAAGAAATGCAACTTTTGCACTAGGAGTCCGATTTTAGCGGATGAATAGTCGATCCTCTGTGTTTATTCGGGAGGATCACAATGGTGTGATCCGTTCGATGAGTTTCCCTATCGAGGTGTGGCCCCACCTGTGCTTACTATGGTGAATAGTACCTTTTTCACTAGGTGTCCCTTTAGGATGAACGAGTTGTGGATTTCGTGTGTTTTTCTGAGGGGATCATCGTGGTATGATCTGCTTGATGGGTTTCGAGATCGTTGTGCGGGTCCCGCATGGCCTAGTTACGATGAATAGTGATTTTTTCACTGGAGCTCTGTTTTGTTTGAGTAAACAACCTATCCTGCATGTTTTCTTGTGTGGATCATGTTGGTGGTGTCGATATCAGCCTTAGAGGTGCACGATGTAGCGTTGTGGCGGGTCGCTCGGGTTAGCGACCTTTGGACCAACAATGTTTGAGGGTACTCCCTTCGTTCATTCCTATGAGGTTTCGTGGGGCATCACAAACTTTATATCGGTTTTGATCCTCTTGATGGGCTGTTTAATCTGATAGGGTTGTGGTATCCCTCCGGTGGTCCCGGAGCGGGATCTTCTACCATTGTTTCCCCTAGATCAGGCTCTTTGTATCATTGGGACTACTTAACCACGGGCGGCGATCCCCTATCTACCAAGTTAACCTCGTAAGGTTTGTAGAATCATCGGGAATATAATCCCCTACAATGTGGGTCATGCTCAGTAGGGTTGTGGCATTGTCGGGTATACGATCCCCTACTCAGCACGTGGTCTCTGTAGGATTGTGGCATCATCAGTTCGATCCCCTACAACGTGAGATATACCAGATAGGGTTTCGGTATCGTTTTGACCATCGTGACATAGGCGATGATCCTCTATCTGAGTGACATGTTTCTGTCGAGTTCCAGAGCACGTATTGGTATCCCCCAGCAGATCCTGGGAGTGATCCCCTATCTGTGAGATCTATGATTGGTAGATCGGGTTGTGGTATCCCACATCGGATCCTGGGAGTGATCCCTTATCTGTGAGATCTATGAATTCTAGATCAGGTCGTCGTATCACCCAGCAGACGCTAGGAGTGATCCCCTATCTGTGATATATTCATCTACTGGTCTGTGTTTTGGTATTCCCTAGCGGAGGCTAAGAGCAGTACCCTATTCGAGGAGTTTGTTGTTCTTGCTGTTTTAGCGATGTTTCCCTAGTGACGTTGTCCGAAGAGTGAGATCTCTCGGGTGAGCATCTGAGATGTTTGTGTGAAACCCGATGGAGTGTATCTCTCAGAAGTGTTTCATCTGGGATGAAAGTTATCGTGGAGAATGTTCTACTGGTTGTGAACTGTTTCTGGTGATGAGGTTGGTACCTCATGTGTCCTGGTGCGTGAGCAGAGTATATCTAGATTGTTCAAGGTGTATGTATTGTCATACAACTGAGCTGAGATGACTACTTGTGTGTAGCCGAGGATGGTCATGAGATGGAGTTTCTCTCTCATCTGGGTTCCCTCTAGCTGGGATGATCCGACTGTTTCCTTTTAATTGCTCTTTTTTTGGGGTGCCTACTGAGTATGTTTATACTCACCCCTGCAAGAGCTTTGCCCGCACATGCTTGTGTCTTATGAAGACCACGTGCCTTTCGATGGAGTCCCAGGAGGACCCGGAGCTGGTGGAGGTGAGTAAGTGGGTATGAACATGGTGTTTACTGGAGTTATGTCTAGGACTTTACCTGCAGGTGTTTTGGAAGTGTTTTCCCTCTTTCTGAGCAGGTTTGTTACTTTGCAGTTTTCTTTTGGTGGGCCCTGTTTTTCCCTTTTGTACTTTTTTTGTACATTGGTTGTGGGATAGTTGTATGCGTGCATTTACTTATCTGTTTTATATATCTTTGTACTATTTCATGGAGGTGTATGTGGGTGCGTGTGTATAGGTACCTTAGGCTAATGCCTCCCATGTGTGTGATAGCCTACTCGGCGCTAGATGTCATCCCCAGGCCTATTGGATGCAAGTTTGGGGTGTCGCGGCTCGAGCTCTATTGGGTTGGGACCTGACATTATATTTATTTATTTCATTCATTTATTCATTATAAATGTAACACTATTCATTTGATATTATACATACTTGATTTATCTAGACACAGTTTTTAGAAACCTATTGGTATTGTATCTTACCCCCTATATGAGTCTGATTTAGTACCAAAGAATACTTCATGGATGCTAGAGTAGAAAATATAATGTGTATAGATTTTTATTCAAGATTACATTACTAGGATGGGAAATATGAATACAGGATGAAGCCTATTCATGGGATACTCGTAGTATAGATTTTTTTCATTGTGTATATTTTTTTGGAATGTGATTTATTCATGTATCATGTCAATCAAATGCATAATGTTTTCAAAAAAAAGTAACATTTCGATCATTAAATTTTATATATGTTTTATTTATAATCTAGCTAATATTCATTCATTATAGATGATGATTTATTTTATTTTCCTTGAAATCTGGCTGTTTCTACTTCTTTAACAATGGTGGGTTTTTGGTATGGTCATATAGAATCATATTCTATTGTTTTCAACATATTTTAAATTTCAATATTGATGTTCTACACTATTAAATATGAGGACCTCATCTCCCCATAGACAACCCATAGTTTATCCATTCTAAGAGGTATTCAATAACATTCATTGTAACGTCCCAGTTCCGGAAGCCACCCAGAGGCACCCCATACCCGGTTGGTCACATGGCCTCATGCGCGTTTCCCCAAACGCCAGAGGCTTCTGATTAGCACCGAGGGCCTTGGGTGTGATGGTGGGGAAACTATGCCCTCATTGGTAGAGTACACAGTGGATGAGAAAAAAAATAACAACAATAGTGGAAGCAGTAGACATTCATACAAGAGTAAACAATGGAAGACTGATAAATAAACAACTGGAGCAGAAATATATGTAATGATGCAACATTCACATGTCTAGGAAAACAGACAACCAAGTCACAATTCTGAATACAGTACTAAACAAAAGTACAAATGAAAATATACGAGCAACTCCTCAGCATTGCAAGCCTTGGCTTGGTCCCATGCTCCCCATCTCCAGAGCAATCAAGAACTTGATGTAGATGGGTGCTTTCCCTTATCTATACCTGCAACAATATAATCTGTTTGGTCCCAAAAGCATGACCCAAACAGGGTGTGAGACAATGTCCCAATTGGAAACCACCCAATGATATGTGCCTAATAGTCAGTGGATATATGGAAGGTAATGTACAGTAAGCGATAAACTATAAGCAGTAAATAGGATAATACACAGTAGTAACAATCCACAGTTTCTAGTATATAATCCACAACCATGAAACAACCACTCATGAAAGTATAACAAAAAGGGTAACCTCTGGGTAGTTCACACATTCTACCTCCTAAGGATCAACCTATAAGTACTAGCAACCCTATGGGAGGAACACACGGTCTCACCCCTCTGGTTCAGCTAAAGAATCGACTCTATAAGGAATAACTCACTATCAATTCCCCTTATTGTCTCGTATCGTACTAAAGGCTTTTTGGGGAAGCACTCAACGTCAATTACCCCTATGGCCCATGTCGAGGAACTGCAGAATCACTGAGGAAACACTCGACGTCAATTCCCCCATGTTCTCGCATCGTAAATTAAAGACACTCTAGATAATACCTTACATCCATTCTCCCTATGGTCCAATACACTAGGATCTCACAGCCCTGTGTAAAACAAACATGCATATCGCACGTATCATCCCAAGTAATCCTCAAGAACTACTTGGTTATCCTTATAAGGCATGAACACATAAGAGTACAATAGTTCCACTATCCTAAAACTATGCATGGAAACTAAAAAAATGGAGAACAAGAAAACAAGCATGAAAAACCATCCAGATAACATTATAATTTACCCTATTCAAAAACAATTTCCTCTACTCAAGAAATCAAGCAAAGAAAGCAAACAACAAGGGAAAAACAAGAATCACGCAATACCCCGTTAAAGGGTATTGGTGTAATTCCCACAAAATATTCACAGACTTCCTTTGGAAAGGAACAATTCACCTACCTTAATACTAGGAGGTCAATATACATGAAACACAATGATTGATTCTCCTTAGAACGTCAAAGATATGTGAAAACATCGAAAACACTCAACCCACAATAACATGAAAATGATGAGGAATCATGGAACAAGGCTAAAGAAGAAGGAAAAACTCACTATTGTGGTTCCAACATAATCGACGGTGGTCGATTAAGAAAAAATATAGAGGCTCGGGAATCTGGAGAAGAATCGCGGCTGTACAGGTCGCTCCTGGACGAAGATCGTGAAGAAGGAGAGCATTTTGTCCGACAGGCGCGACCCCAGTACGTTTAAGGAAAAAAATTAATATATGAAACATGTACTTCTGGGGTACACAACGTGTACTCTGTTTTTCCGTACTCTAATTTAAGCGGCCTCCACATCACCCCTAGACACTATGTGTGTGGCCTGGACATGGCCAGCACAGGGCCTGGGGCAGCAAGGGAGTATACGACATGTGCTAAGAAAGTAAATGATGTTTACATCAAAATTTTCCAGAAACCCCTATTTTTTCATAAACACCATGAAACTAAAGACATACCTAAAAATGAAGATCTGAGTTCTTACAAACTTCCCCCCTTAATAAAATTCTTCCCCGAATTTCCCTAACGAGGCAGAGAAGGAGAAACCCCTGACAGCTCCTGCCACAATGATCGTACATCAGCCTCCTTTTCCTAGGTCTTGTCATGTACACTCTCGTGCTGCCACAAGATCGATACTATAGGAACAGACTGCCCATGGAGCTCCATTGTGCTGTGATCGAAAATCCATATAAGATTCTCCTCAAACGAAGCATCTTTTTCTAGATCAACCTCCTCAAGATGAAAGAATGAGACGGGTCTGAAAAGTAACATCGAAGCTGAGAGATTTTGAAGATTTCGTGCATGCCCTGGTACCTTGGAGGTAACTAAAACCGATAGGCACCCAGACCAACTCTCTCCAATACCTCAAATGGCCTGACATTCCATGGTGAATGTTTAGCATGTCTCCGAATCATTTTATCTCCCAGCCTCAGTGTGTCACATAGGAGAACCTGATCCCCGACCTCGAACTCCTGAGGTCATCTCCGCTGATCAGCATAAGACTTCTCTCGAGACTGTGTGGTAGCCATCTTCTTCTGAATAAACTCTATCTTCACTAAGGTCTCCTGAAAAAGATGAGGTCCCAAAAAAGATTCCTCCCCTACTTCTAGCTAGCATAAGGGTGATTGGCATGGCCTCCCGTACAAATCCTTTTAAGGTTCCATCTGAATAGTCGCATGAAAACTGTTGTTGTAGGATAACTCCACTAGAGGGATATGCTTCTCCAAAGAACTGCGAAATTCTAGAATGAAATCTCAGATCATATCCTCAAGAACATGGATCATACTCTTGGACTGGCCATCTGTCTGGGGATGGTATGTTGTACTCAGAAGTACATGTATACCCAAACCCTTCTGAATTCCCTTCCAGAATTGAGAATTAAATCGCGCATCCCTTTCAAGGACAATGGAGTGGCGAGACTCCATGAAGACACACAATTTCTTGGATGTATAACCGTCCCATATCATCAACACTAAAGGTCTTCTTGATCGATAAGAAGTGAGAAACCTTTGTAAGACTATCGAAAACAAACCAAACAACAACGTTCCCTCAAAGAGACTTTGGAATTCCAATCACAAAGTATATCATGACATAGCTCCACTTCCACTCTGGAATGGGTAACTTCTATAAAAGGTATGCTGGTTGTTGATGTTCCTCCTTTACTTGCTGACAAGTAGAACACCTCAATATGAAACCAACATCATATTTCTTCATACCCATCCACCAATACTAGAAAAGAAGATCCTGATACAACTTGGAGATGCCATGATGAACTTACCAAATAGAGGAATGAAAATCCTGCATCAGCTCCACGATTATGTCTGCTGGAACCCATACGCGTCCATGGAAACTCAAGATCTCATCCGTGTCCACTGTCCATCCAGGAAGAGGGTCCTCTCCTGATACACTCTCCCGCAGGACTAAGCCTTCTGAGTCTGATAGCTGCCTCATTTGTACCCGATCAAGAAGTGTAGAGGTAACAACTACAGAAAATCGGAAAATATGTCCCTGACTGTCATGAACCTCCAAATGCATCTCAAAGAATAGATCCATAAGAATCCACTCATTACTGGCCTCCTAAACTTCCTGAATCTAAGTTCACCTGATCAGTGCATGTGCCAATGTGTTGCCCTTTCCCGGCATATATGTAAACGTGAAATCGAAGGACTGAAGATACTCGACCCACCCGCGTGGTCTCAGATTCAAATCACACTGGGTGAAGATGTACTTGATACTTTTTTGGTCGGTGAAAACCACAAAGATATCTCTCTGAAGGTAATGTCTCCAATAGTGTAAGGCATGAACAACCGCTACTAACTCAAGATCGTGGGTCGGGTAGTTCCTCTCATGTGGCCTCAACTGCCATGACCCGTACACAATGACTCCATCTCGCTACATGATCACAACACCCAGCTCGATACCCGAAGCATCAAAAAAGGCAGTATAGCTCTTTCCTGGCTCTAGAAAGACGAGTATAGGTGCTGAAGTCAACCTTCCCTTCAGCTAATGAAAGGGTAACTCACAAGAATCTGACCATAAGAACTTCACCCCCTTCTTGGTCAGACCTATCAATGGAGCTTCTAGGCGTGAAAAGTCCTAAATGAAGCATCTGTAGTATCCATCCATCCCTAGGAAACTCCGCACTCATTAACATTCTTCGGAAGATCTCATGAAACTACACCTCTCACATTCTCTAGGTCCACGAATAATCCTACCTCTGAGAAGACATGTCCCAAGAAGTGAATTAGTTCCATCCAGAAGTGGCACTTCGAGAGTTTAGCATAAATTCGATGCTTTCTCAGTGTACTCAGAATGATAAAAAGGTGGGTATCATGGTCATGTCGAGTGTGAGAGTACACCAAGATATCGTCCATGAATACCACGAACAAGGAATCCAAGTAAGGATGGAATACTCAGTTCATCAGTGCCATGAAAACAGTTGGCGCATTCGTGAGACCAAACGTCATAACTGTATACTCGTAGAGACCATACCTTCTCCTAAAGGCTATTAGAGGTATATCTGATGGTCTGACGTGCACCTGATGATAATCAAACCTCAAATCGATCTTCGAGAACATGCGGGCTCCTCGAAGCAGATTGAAGATATCATCAATCCTAGGCAAGGTATATCAGTTCTTGACCATCAACTGTTTCAACTTATGACAATCCACACAAAGCCTAAGATTACCATCTGCCTTCTTCGCAAACAGGATAGGATATCCGCAGGGGGATGTATTGGGTCAGACGAAACCCTTTGCATGTAACTCCTCCAACTGCTTCTTGAGCTCATGCATCTCAAGTGTATCCATCCTATAGGGAGGAATGGACATCGGTGTCGCTCCGAGAACGACCTCAATAGAGATTTCTACCTCACACTCTAGAGGAAAACCTGAAATGTCCTCTAGAAATACATCTCTGAAACAATCCACCACTGGAGAAAAGTCCAACTTTGAAGTCCCCTGATCATTCAGATAAACACTAGCAATCTGGTTCGTCACCCCTCCTAGCCCCTAATGCTCGAGTCTTTCTCAACTCGCCCGAACATCCCATTAAACTCTATAAAGAAAAGACTCACCCTCTGGTGAGATAAAACACACCCTGTGATAATAACAGTCGATGACTGTGTGGAAGGGAACCATCCATTCCATTCTGAGAATGAAATCATACCCTGTCATCTCTAGGGAATAGAGATACAATATGAAATGATACCTTGAAACCTCGAGAGGGAACTCTCTACACTGACGTAAACTAGATGTCCTCATCCCCAAAGGTGTGTCTAGTGTCAACAAGTCGGCAGAAGAAAAGATACAGTGCCCAATGATATCCACAACAATAAAAACGATAATTCTTTTCGTAGAACAAGTATCAAAAAGTGATAAAGATAAAACTGAGGCTAATTAAATCGTACCTTGAACTGTAGATGGTCTGAGATCCTGATCCTGATAGGCCTGCTCCACCGCAAATGTCTGGCCTACCCTGCTGCCCTGTAACCCTGCCTGTCCACTCTGAGGTGATCCTCCCTGTTGATGCTGAATGACCGATGACTGACTGCCATGGCCTCAACCTCTACCTTGTCCCAAACAGCTGGAAGAACACCATTTCCCCGACTGGTGAGAAACTGGTGGTGCTTCTCCTAAATGAGGAGTCATGGAAGAACCCATGTCACTAGCTACTGGTGAGAATACCTGGCAGAAATACTGATGGTGACCAATCTAGCCACAAGATCGACACTTCATTGGGTCTCTCTGGCACTGTGGCCTCATGTACCCTATACTTCCACACTGGTAGCATACTACCCGGCTACCGGAAGATGTATCTTGCCTCCTCGAATGACTGCGTGTAGACTCCCTACGGTGCTTCCTACTGTCAACTGGAGGGACACTAGTTTTGGATGCAGAACCGCCCTGGCTCACAGCTCTGGAGTCTCTCATATTGTGCTCCTCAATCAGTGCCTGGTTGATGATGGAAGTGATGGAAGTAAAATGGAAGATTTTCAGCTGCGATCAGATCTCCCTCCTGAGACCATATTTAGACTTCCTTTCTAAGAACACCCCACTTCCTTCCCGGAGGGGTGTGAAACACTACAGCTCGGTGAAACGTGAGGAATAATACAGCACAGAATGAGTAAACTGCTCTAGACTCATGAACTCCCACGCTCGTTCATCCCTTAGGGTCTTTGTGTAGAAGTAGTCGTAGAACACGCGCTGGAACTCCTCCCAATCCATAACCTACTGATGACCCGCCTGTTAGATCACACACCACCACCTATTAGCAGAGTATCGTAGAATATAGGTAGTGATCTTGACCCGCCTCTCTGGAGGGGTTTCCAGATGCTCAAAGATAGTCAGCATGTATTCCAGACATGACTCTGCAGCCTGTGGTCCTCCTTCCCCTGAGAAAATAAGAGGATGGTGCTACTAGAAAACCCACGTCAAGCCTACCATAGACGTGTCAGGAGGCAGTTCTCTCTGAAAGGTATATATCATCCTCAAAAATCCTTCCCGAAACTGCGCATCAGTGCCTGAAACTGGTATAATAGCCAGTGCCAAGGTTGGCCTGACTAAGGATCGACAGGAAGTCCCCGATCAACCATATCTGGCATCTGATCACTATCCTACAACTGATGTACAACCGGAGGACATCTCAGAGGCATATCTCTCAAAGATCAAAATAATTACTTAGATTAGGAAAATAAGGATAGATAACAAAAGTGTACAAAACATAAATACGGGAAAGAGACACTCAAGTTCTACAAAACATGACTACACGGTGTGTATAAAATCTACACGGCATGTACTTAACTATGTTCCCCTGCCCGAGTCTCCTTGCACAGCTAACCCACCTGGTCTCCTTAAACTGGGACTACACGACGTGTTCACTGTGGACGCAGCATGTAGTGGGAATGGTTTCAACAACCCGTGTTGTTAGTTACACGACCGATCACATGGCTGAGACTACACAGCGTGTTCCGAACAAACACGATGTGTACTTGATGATTTTTCCAACCCATGTTGTTTGCGACACTACCAAGTACACGGTTGACCCTTATACAACTCTTTCCGAACAACCATTACGTGTGGAGGAGGAGAGAACACCGTCCCGTGTTGTTTGTGACATGGCCGGGTATTAGGAACAAACATACACGATGTGTTCATACAAAACATGGTGTGTATGACACAAGATTTCTAGACCCATGATGTTTTTGACACAGCTGGTTACACAACTTACTACCACATGGTGTGTACCTACCGTACACGGTGTGTTCATAGAGATTATTCACAACCCATGCTTCTGCTCATGCGGTCCATGACACAGCTTTAAAAACTACACGGTGTGTATATATAAAGTACATGCCGTGTATTCTAGGTTTTTCTGGGTAGTATCTCTAAAACTACACTGAAGCCCAGAAAACACTGAAAAACGAGCAATGAGATACCAAATTATGATATTTGGGGGCCCATACTCCCCATGAATCAAAGCTTGGCATCCAAAACAGTCACATATACGGAAAAACATGTCAATGATTCACCAATTTTCGATTCAAGAGGGCCTATAACACTTCAAGAACCAAAATTTGGTGTATTTTAAGAAAGGTACAAAACAAACAATATCTCTATCAACAGAAGAGATTATATGAAGTCATATATCACAACAATAGGAATAATCTACACAACGTCTATCACAATAACATGCAATAACTAATTCATCATAAATGGCATGGCAAGAATGCATGGAATGTGATTTCTAACAAGTGCCTACATGATGCATGAGATGGCATAACCTCATCTCATCTGGTTGCGACAGAAATAGGACCACACTATCAACAATAATAACAACACAAGATATGTAGATCACTCTAGGTGATATCATATCAACCGTAAAATCTCAACACCAGAAACTAAAATAAACGAGGTATTATGGATTTTCCCTGTATGCGGGTTAGCTACACCCAATCACAGCTTAATACCAGGTAACAAATCCATCCTATCATGGGCTAAAGGCTCCAAATAGTAAATCAATATAAACAAAACCCTTTGATACCACTTTGTAACATCGTGGTTCCAGAAGCCACAAAGAGGTGCCCCGTACCCGGTTGGTCACATAGACTCATGTGCATTTCCCCAAATTCCAGAGGCTGCCGACTAGCAGTGATGGCCTTGGGTGTGATACTAGGGAATATATGCCCTCAATGGCAGAGTACATAGTGAAAGAGAAAACAAATATCAACAACAACGGAATCAGTAGACATCCATACACGAGTAAACAACAGAATACTGATAAATAAACAACTGGAGTAGAAATATATGTAATGATTCATGATACACATATATCTAGGAAAACATCCAACAAGTCATAATGCTGAATATAGTACTAAACCAAAGTACAAAAGAAAACATATGAGCAACTCCTCAGAATCGCATGCCTCAGCTTGGTCACATACTCCCCAGCTCTAGTACAATCAAGAACCTGAAGTAGAAGGGTGCTTGCCCGTATCTATACCTGTAACAATATATTCTGTTTGGGCCTAAAATCATGAACCAAACAGGGTGTGAGACAATTTCCCAATAGGCAGCCACCAAAAGATCTGTTCCTAACAGACAGTGGATATAAGGCAAGTAAAGTACAGTAAGCGGTAAATAGTAAGCAGTAAACTGGATAATACACAGCAGTAACAATCCACAGTTTCTAGAATATAATCCACAAACATGAAACAACCAATCAAGCAAGTATAACAAAAATGGTAACCTCTGGGTAAATCTCATAGTGTACCTCGTAAGTTTCATCCTACAAGTACTAGAAACCCTCTGGGAGGCACACATAGTCTCACCCCTTTGGTTAAACTAATGAATAGACTCTGAGGAAGCACTCCCCGTCAATTCCCCCTATAGTCTCGTATCGTACTAAAGGCTCTCTAGGGAAGCACTCAAAGTCAATTCCCCCCATGGACCACATAGTGGAACTATAGACTCTATGAGGAAGCAATCAACGTCAATTGCCCTTGTGGTCTCCCATCGTAAATTAAAGACACTTTGGAGAATCCCTTATGTCCATTCTCCCAATGGTCCACTACACTAGGTTCTCACAGCACTATGAAAATAAAAAATTCATAGCGCGCGTATCGGCCCAAGTAAACCTCAATAACTACTTGGATATCATTCTACGACATAACAGCATAACAGTACAAAAGTTCCCCTATCCTTCAATAAGGAATGGAAACTAGAAAAACACAAAAGAAGAAAAAAAGCATGGAAAACCATCCATAGTACAGTACAATTTATCCTATTCACAAGCAATTACCTATACTCAAGAAATCAAGAAAATAAAGAAAACAACAAGGAAAAAATAGTAAACACGCAATACCCAGTTCAAGGGTATTGGTGTAATTTTCACAAAATATTCATTGGCTTCCTACGAAAAGGCACAAACCACTTACCTTGATACGAGGAGATCGATATACTTGAACCATGGTGATTGATTCTCCTTATAACTTCAAAGATCTGAGAAAATGTCCCAAAAACTCAACCCATGATAACTTGAAAATGAGGAGGAATCATGGAAAAAGTCTAAGGACGAAGGAAGAACTCACCACTACTGTTCCAACTCAATCGATGGTGGTAAATTCTGAGAAAAGACGGAGGCTCAGGAATCTGGAGAAGAACCGCGACCGTACGGGTTGCTCCCTGACGAAGAACCTAAAGAAGGAGAGCATTCTGTCTGTCAAGCACAACCCCGTTCCATTTAATGAAAAAAAGAAAATACACAATGTGTACTTTTGTGGTACCCGACGTGTATTCTGTTTTTTCATACTCCTCTTTAAGCGGCCTCCACATCACCCCTACACACCGTGTGTGTGGCCCACACATAGCCAGTACATGGCCTGGCGTGGAAATGGAGTACACAGCATGTACTTCAAAATTTTCCAGAAACCCCTCTTTTCTCAAAAACACCAGGAAAAGGAAGACATGCCTGAAAATGACAATCTGGGTTCTTATATTCATGGTTTCACACTTGTGGTCATCTTTACCATCACCATAGGGAACTGTTAACTAGTATACATGTAAGGATTCTAGAATGTGGTATATATGCCAATGTTCCTTAATTCTTACTATTTTGGATTATAAAAAAGTCTAAGATATTGGAATTTGGAAATGAACTTGTTCCATAGAGTAGCTAACCAACATATATGGGAATCACAAGTTACTAATGGTGGGTAGAAGCTTTTATTGCCTTAATTGTTACAGATTCCTGGATTCCACCATTTGGTGATTCACATTCATTATCCAATTATTATAATAGATGAAAATTTTGAATATATTGGGGATTTATTTATGTCTCGATGATATGATGGAATATTGGGTATGATGAATCATACTAGGCACCATAGGGTATAAATTACATGCATATGAGATTAAATAATTTATGATACACGCGTATTAATTGTGATGTATATTCATGTTTAGTTGCCTTATTTTTTTATTCCACACATGGATGTGAAAACATAACTGACACATAAATTTCCTTCCTTAACCAAAATGTGTTATCATGCATTGTATAAAGAATATATATTAAATAGTCTGTTATGACACATCGATATATGGACCATTGGTCAAATGGGCTAGAACGTGTTATGGTTAGTATTAACTGGGCACCACAATAAAATTTATAATGTTTATCGGATCTTAGTAATTTGAAATGGAGAACCATCTAATTCATTGATTTAATGGGACATATATATATAAATGAATAAAAATTAATAAGAAAATTAAAACAATATTGAAATCTTATAAGTGAGTTATATTTCCATGAACTTATCCAAAAATTTGTTTTAGGAATTAGGATATGTAGTCTATGATCTATATGTGTTTCCTTGTAAACAATACCTATCACTAAGAGTAGGGTGTGGGTTATTCCATGTTATAGTATGTCTTTCTACATGTCATTAATTTAACACTATCCCTCTCTATAATGAATCATGTAAATGTAGTGCGCTTGATAATTATTGTGACATTAAAACATGATGAACTCATGCTATATTCCAAGAGTGTAGACATACGTATAATTCTTAGGATTTGGACTACAATAAGTTTTTATGACAACTATTGGTACACCTAATGAAGTTCTTAAATATCCTCCACTAGAAAATGATTCTTATTTAGGGGAAATTTTCATTTTTTTCATTATGACCATTTAGGGTTCCCCAAAAACATCCCTTATTATGGCATAGTTTACAATGGATTTCATGGAGAAACATATTTCCACCATCTCGGTGGATGGAGGTCCTCTGGCTATGGATTAATGGATAGAGGTTATTATTCCAATTGTCGATCATATCGACACACCTAATGAGTGGATGGTTTAGATGGAATCTTAAATGATACATTATTCTTCAATGAATTGGTAGAATGTACTCTCTCAAGCTATTGAACATTACGGTACCTTCGTAGATGACTTCTATACATCCTTCTTCGATTAATTATTTTCTATGACCATGAAAACAAACCTTTCTCCAGAGTTCACAAATCATCATGATAGTTACATGTCAGGGATGGTGTATTCATCTCACTTCGCCAAATTATGGTGTTATTAATAAGTTTTTTCTTATGAAGAGTGGTGGAAAACATAGAAAATCTTTGATGAACATGCATTAAACATCAAATCATAGAAGAATTTATTTTGGATGACCGCTATTTCGATGATTCTGAACCAATCCCTCAACACCAAGTGAAGCATGATGGGGTATGATAATATGACATAGGGTTGATCATCATCTAGGAGGATTGGTTGTTTATCCTATGACATAGAGATGAATTTCTAGTATACACATGGGGATGTACTAGCCATGTCTCATAAAACAATAGTTGTATATTGTGTCTCTTTTGAGGAAGGTAAAACCATAAAAACACCACTATATGAAGAACCCTATCATGTATCATACATATGACATTAATTTTCACTTCCATTATTTGTTCTGATATTTTCCAAAAGTGCCAAGTGAAAGGGGTTATATGCCAGTAATGACTTTAGGTGTAGGGTCATAAACTCAATGTCTATATTTAAATTTGTCTTCTATAATACAATTGGGATTGGAATTTGGTCATGGATGAGGAAGTAATGTATTTGAGTGTCAGTGTTATCAGGGTGGTCTTGCATAGGAAAGTTATGCATAATGTTACTGATGTGAATTTGGTCACGTATATGCAGTGCATTTAATGCCATATGATAAGAGTATAGGGTAATTTCCTAAGATAGGTATTATAATGTTAGTCTATGACATTGTTTCATCCTTTATTGATACAATATCATCATACTCCTTAATATACAATGCATCTATTGGATGTATGGGCCTAATTATTGAGTCTTCCTTTGGTTAAGGACTCTTTAATCCCCATTAGAATTTATAATGTAGGGTATAGGATAGTTAATTGAGTTTCACCTTGAGTCAAGAGTGTATTTTTTCATATGGATTTTATTTTTCTTTGATGTGGCCTGCTTCCACATCATTCTTTGTAAAAACTAGATTGTTCTTATAAAACAAATGAGGATTGATATAGTCATTGAGGGTTTCTCACATAACCTAAGGGGATCTGATATATCCATATGGTTGAATGAGATATCTATGAAAGTTGATATGGACTCCAACATACGATTATAGTAAAAGAGATATCCCAAATTTAGTGTTCCATCATGAGTTATTGGGGGAATTGAACCAGTGGAACCCCCCAATTATGGATCATTACCAAGATAAATTCCCATACTATTTTTTCAACATACCTCCTTAGAAATATCTCATGGTCAATATATTTCATGTACTATGTGTTCTACCACTTTCCATTCCTCCATATAGGATGGAACCAAAAAATATCCCACAAATCAAAGAGCTTCCAAATGATCAAGAATTAAATGGTTATATCATAACAAACAAATACGCATAGGGTTAATCTATCCATTTAAAAAAGGTGGTGGATGATACCCTTGATTTTTCATATATTAATAATGACTGAACCAACTTACTATGAAAAATTGAAAACAACTGCATCATATTGAAGACCTCTTAAATAAGATCTAAGGAGTGATAGTTTTCTCGAACATTGATTTCATGTTGGGATATGATTAGATGCATGTGATGCCATCAAACATACCACATTAAGCCTTTTAGAGTAGGCATGACATTTTTAAACATGTTTTCATGCCTTTTGTCCTGATGTCTACGATAGTAGTCTTCATGGATCCAAAAAATTAATATTTCCACCCATAGATTGATTACTTTTTTTGAAGACTTCATAGATTACATCTATTTGTATTATAAAACCACAAAAAATTTTTTAAAAATCTTAAAATCAAATTGAATACACTTAGAGAGAACCATCAATAGGTGATTCATATAAAATTCCACTTATGGATCAACAATATTCACTTAAATGGTCATATTATTTTTGAGGATGTAAAATATGTTGAAAAGAGAATTTTAGAACCATGATTTACTTGGAGAAGCACATGAATGTGTTTTACATACTCAACATCATTTGGTTGGATGGCTATTAAATGTGATTTGTCCAAGATTTCAAAATCCTAGAATCGCTTCCTTCTAGATTGGCTATGAAGGGTGTGAAATTTTATTGGACCCAAGTTTGTATGAAATATTTTTAGTAGTTACACGGATGATTGACCCCATGTCCATTCCTAATTCATCCAGAGCATGGTAGAGGATATACAGTTTAATGTGATGATAATTGTATCAAAATGGAAGTTGTTATTATTCATTCTTATTGAGTTGTAGTATATGGGACCCTCTATTTGAGGCCTCATTAGTGAGACTAACATATGAAAAACCTTGAGCTAGTGGTCATGGTATATGCTGTACACTATTTGGGGGCACTACTTGTTGGGTGAGAAATTCATTTTATAAAGGAACCATTAATGTCTCAAATACATCACCACACACTGAATGATGAATCTAAGAGGGAATAGGTTGGATGAATATCTATTATCATCCATCATTGAGATTTATTAGATCTCTAAAGGTTAATTATCTTTTCGAAACCTTGATCTAGGAGAATTTGAATGATGTCATCAAATAGGATAGCGTTGAGTGGTAGTTGATAGCTCTATTTTTTGAGATATATATAGAGGAATAAGATTTTCATTTGACACTAGTGTTAGCATGTCTATAAGTGACCCCCTTCCTTCTGGAGTGGGACATAATGAGTAAAATATCATAATTCGATGTGTTTTTCTTGATGTAGATAATCATAGTTGTAACCCACCTCTGTGAATTGTTTTCATTAAAATGATATCATACATTTTTATGCCAATGTTTGGGTGCCTACTGATATACATGAAGAGATGATGAGGGAATTTTATTCCACTTCTTTTCCAGTTCCCTCTGGTCATAACAATATGTCTTGAGATTCATCATTTGTACTGGTGGATGAGTTTGAAGAGGTAGATTAAATGATTCATTACTAAATGATCCACAAACCAGTATCTGAAATCCGAGTATTAGAGACCTTTTTGACTTCTACACACTATGTCCATTCTTGATTGGAAATAAAATTTTGTAAAAATGTTTTTTAAAGATGGGATTTCCAAGATCCAATTGAGGTAATGTTGTGTAATGGGTTATCATTAATAAGGTGACCGAGGACACACACTTCTTACCGATTCAAGAGACCTTCTCAAATAATGAGCTTCAATGTCTTTATATCCAGGAGATAGTGAACCACTATGGTGTTCCCAGTTTAATCATTGGGACTGAGATGACATTTTTACTATATGGTTCTTTAAATGATTTTATAAGGCACTAGGTTCACATGTTCTCTTGAGTACAACATATCACCCATAGAATGAAGAGCTGTATAAGTAGAAAAAACATGTGTTAGAGTATATTATTTGGTCCTACATCCATGATTTTGGTGGATAGAGGGATGATCATATTATTTTTTTATGTTGTTCCTAATAATAAAATTTAGAAAATGATTTTTATGGATCCTGATGAGCCCCCCATATGATAAGTAGTTTTATTCTTCACATTTCATGTTAATTGAAAGGGTGATAGCTCTAATGGGTCGTCATACCATTCAAGAGACATCAAGTATTGGTCAAATGAATTTAATGTGTATAACTATATATTTGTCTATATAGAAGAAATGTATTGATCATCACCATTGACCATTAGAGATTTTGGAGGGATATCAAGTCATTCTGCATGTTTATACTTGTATGGGTCATATATTAATTTAAATACAGGGGAAGTTGTTGTTTTGATATGTCGTGCCTTTTGAGGTATTGGTATGTGTTGGGTATATTTTCTGTTAATGATTTTTAACTCTAAGGTATCATTCCATGAATTAAATCACCTATGTATCTCATTTTCGAGAGTATCATCCCAACCCATCTCCTTCACTTTTCCTTGAAAATATACTAATAGATTGTTATTTGTCCATTGAGGAGAATCTGATACGTATCATTGATCATAGACTGAAGGATTTTTGAGGTACGTTAGTTCCTATAGTCTACGTGCTTTATCAAAATAGATATTTTTAACATGATTTTTATAAGTAATGGGTCTACGTATGTGTGTAGTGTCCGGTAAATTTCTCAGGATACATTTTACGAACCTTATAAGGGAATATAGGGGATGAGTTTTCATAAATAAAGGAGGTTGTGACATCCTAGCTATTCCCAATGGGTGCCACTATTCTCTTCTTCTCCCAATAACTCCCCCCTCAAAAACATGGGATCTATATATCTCCCTTATTTATCATCTATTTTCATCATCATAAAATACATATAAAAGATAGTATAAATAAGATGATTTCTCAAATATCTCTTATTTTAGCTCATATCAATTGCCTATACTAAATATGGGGAGCACAATGAGGATAAGGTTGGAGGTCAAAGTTAATTCTATATATTTCATTACATCCTCTTTATTGGTATAATTGGGAGTTATCCAAACCAATCTAACAACATATCGTAATAGTAAAATAAATAAACTAAAATACTTACCATGAAATGTTTTCCATAGCATGTTGAAAATCTACTTCTTAGTTTGATGACTTAGACTTATACCACCCAAATGTGTATAAACTACCTAAGAGGTCCATTTTACATTTCCTTTAAAATAGATAAATATCCCATGATGTGTATTTCAATATGATCAATAATAATAATAATTGAATTGAACTGAATATGGTTATGAACTTTGAGTTTGACCCTACACGTCATGCCCTAAATGGAATAAAAGAATAATATGAATTCCTCAACTGATTTTTCATTTCACCCATGCCTGAAATTGATTATAGAATTAAATTTAATTTTAATTGGATTGTCATGTTAAGAATATATTCCTTGTTAAATGTCATCACCTTTTTGGGTATCCAAATAATGCATCCGCCATTGAATCTATGGTGACACATAGTGTTCTAACATTTTATACTCTTGTATGAGAACATATTTCCTTAGTTATAATTTTTATGTAACCTGTATACATGTAGTGGAGAAACACTAGGTATGGTGGGACAAAATGATCATGTGTTTATTATTATTCCTCTAGAATTTGGATACCAATTCATGAGGGGAGACACTATGGAAAGGATCAACGGAGCAATAATTGCACCCTGCCATGAGAGAGTCTCATGACCCTATGTGTGATACGGGGAATGAAATAAAAGGGTAGTTCATCTTATCATAACACTATTCCTATATTAGTAGTTTCAAAATCATTATTTGAACACATTAATGGATACACTTGGTAATGAAAATATTTCAATCCATAGGTTGATATTTTTAATTCAAAAAAAATTTACATGGATGTGCATAGGGAGACTCTTAATACTCTACATTGAGAATAATAAAAATAAAATGGATGATAATTATTCTAATTAATTGTAGAATTGTTGGAATTAGAAACTCATGGATGTGTATGTCAATCCTAATCAAATGTTTTGGGACATTCAATATTTGTATATATTACTCTAGTCACAATTATTTTTCATGATCCCTTGATTCAAAAATTCCATGCATAGGAAGAAGAAGGTAAATTTTGATAGATATCCGAAGTATAACCTAGTCCAATGTACATATTTATTTATTTACTTATATCATTATATTATTAGAAATTGATATATATTGATTTAATATTTCATAAATAGGATTGACCTGGGAACGGTTGGTGGTGGCCTACAATGATTATATCTAACACTTGGATTTTTTCTCCATTGGGATCCAAGAAGAATTCATGGTTGAAGGTAAAGAAATGGGGATAAATCTATCTTCTGATGGTTTGTGGTTTATCTCTGATCGAGTATGTATGAAGAGGATAAAGCTACGATTGGTATGTTTTAATATCTCTTTTTTTCCATTAGTCTATATTTTTGTCGGAATGTGGTATATGAATGTATCCCCAAAATCATGTGCATAATATAGAATAGAAATATTATCAAAATTTTCATCATATTATAAATACTAATTATTTATATTCCTTTAGTTACATATTGATCTTCAATGATTTTTAATTTTTTTCCATTGATATTATTATATTGCAACTTCTTACACTATTGTGGGTTATCGGATAGGTCATATATAGTTTTTTTTTCTTACCTATTACATATATCTATAATTATTCACTATACTCTAATATATGAGTTCTTAGTCTCCCCTAGGACACACCTAATCCCTAATTTCTAGTCAATAACATATGTCATTAAGGGAGGGGCTCATGAGATCTTTTGTCACACTATCTAAGGGTACCATATATTGGAATCCAAGGCAGAATGCTTCATCATTAAATTCGAATGGAAATATGAATGATGACTGAATAATTAATTCAATGATATAATAGCAAGGAATTTTTTTATCCTCAATGGATTAAATTATCAAACTCAAGTGATAATATTCGAGTTACATAGTAATTAAATAAATTTGGAAGGGAAAAAATGTCAAGATTCCAAAACAAATTAAATTTCTCCCATTTAAAATACAATTGATTGTAATAATTTTTTTTTGAATATTGTACGAAAAAGATCAAAATATTTTTTTTTTTAAAGGTTGAAGAGTAAAATTAGTTCTCCATACAGTCAATGTTGATTAAATTTATTTAAAATATTTGTAACCCCAATAATATCTTTTACTAGTGGGGTTTAAAAAAGGATTATCAAGGCATGAAATTTATAAACATTAAACAAATTTCATCAAAAAACAATAATTATATTAAATGGATGTGATTTTGGATAATAAAATTTTCTATATAGGAGAATTTATATATATATAAAATATTAGTATGTTAAAATTAATAAATTATTTAATAAATTGGAGAAAAATATGGATGAAATTTTTTTTCATACTTTTTTATCTATTATCAAGTAAAATCTGTCTAAAAAGAAAACGATCAATTTTTTAAAGACATATGTGTTTTTTCTAACCTGTATGGCCACATTGATGAATCGTGTTTCTATGTACCCTCCATTTAGTAATATTATTTTTAGGAAATAAGAATATAACATAATTATAAATAATAAATTAGAAAATAATTATGGGATGTAAACAATTGATGGATAATGAACAAAATAACAAGATAAAAATATTGAAAGATAAAATTGATGTTATTTTAATAGGATGAAGGTGTTTCTATTTTTAATGGAATGGCCAAATTGTGGACCATTTTATTAATTAAATTACATCTAAGAAAGAGGCAGAGTGAAATCAATAAATAAAATGGAAATAAATTTAATAGAGGTATAATGATATTTGTTAATTAGATGAAACTCCAAAAGAAGAATATGAATTTCTTGATGGGTAATAAAAAAAATTCATCACATTTTTTTGGGATTTTTATGTGTAATGTGAAAAAATATTGTCATTGTTATATCAGATATATTATATTACTAATTGATTAATAAATAATTTTGAATGCTGTATGAAATATACTATAAATTTTATATTTTTAACTTATATATTTATAGTCAAGGTGATCACATAGAGGAAGATGAAAGTCCATATGATGAATTAGTTAATTATCAAATATCTCAATAAATTGTATATGTTTAGAAATATATATTATGAAAAAAAATTAATATGCTCTACATGATAGAGTCAAAAAACCATTATATTTATAACTATAGATGAAATAATCTAAATCTCATACATCCCAATGATTGAAAAACATGAAAAAAACATGGAGATAGCATGAAGAAATACCATTGTGATGGTTTTAGAATGAAGAATATTTATTGGTTTTAAAAAATTTATCAACCCCTCTACTATATATATAATGCATTTGAATGACCTGCATTACTCCAATACTATAACGACCCAGACATTCATTAATTTTAATCTCTCTACATCTAACTAAATTTCTATTTATTTACATTTTTTATGTAAAATGTCAACATCATTGGTTTTATGTTTTTGGATTCTAAAATATTATTATGAATTTTGACTATTGCTAATATAGATGATGAATAGTGATCACATGATTAGTATATATATAGGGTCTTAACAAATCAAATTTACTCAGACAATGGAAGCAATGGCCTCATCTAGTAGACGTTCCCCATACTTAACCCATTTGTCCGAGCACGGAAGGGAGGTTGTGTCTTTGGGCTCTGATCTTGACCAATCCCATGTTGAGCTTGATTATGTTATGCTCAAGTAGGACCACCTATGAGAGATGTGGAGGTTGATATAGATTACCACCTGAGCAATGTTATCTGAGCCACCCCAAGAGTCAGTCACCATCGATCACCTTACTCTTCAGTCATATGCGGGTGTTATAAGGGGTTATTTAACAAGACCTTTTCACTTTGGTTATGAACATTAATTTTGTATATAATAATTAATATAATTTCACATTATTATTTTTAACTTGTAAATAGTTTTTAAAGCAGAAATAGTATTTTTAGTTAATCTTCAACTAAGAAATCTATTTTGGTGAATTAATGGAATTTGGAATTAAATAATATTTTAATAAAATATTATTATTATTAAATTGATTTATATTAAATATAAATGAACCTCTAATTTTATGAATTTAATTGTAATTTTTATTAATGATTGAAAGCCATTTTTGTCAAAAACCCCGTGATTTCTCAATAAATGACAGTTTTTATTTGAAAAGGAAAAATTAATATTTTTCGAAAAAAAATAGATAAAATTAATATTATTTTAGAAATCGGGACGGGGAAATTATCCAATAGTCTATTTTTCATAATTTTCTGAGATAGTCCAATTTTTTGGTAAAAATTAAATATCGTTTAAATATATAATTTGTTTTATGACTTCATAATGAACTAATAGTGCGGTAATAAAATAAAATAAACATTATGTTCGGCAAATATATGTTTTACCATTAAATTAATGTGATTTTGGGTTTGTTTTATTTAATTTACAAAGCATTAGTAGACCCTTCAAGACTTATTTATCATTTTGTGTTTTTAAATAGTTTTCATTGAGAGTGTGCCTCACCTTCACATAAGAAAGCCCAATATTTTAAGAAGTTAGGAAATTGGCCTTATAAAATATTGTTTTCCAATTCCCTTTTCCTAAAACCATGGGCTGGTTTGTGGTTTGAATTAGTTTAATCTGAGGAGTCCCAAGGCTAAATAATAAAGAATTCCCTAACCTTTTCTATATAAACCCACCCAAGATCTCACTTCCTCCAAACTCAACGCATTTGGAGTTCATCCATACTCTACCCATCTCTATTTATAATTCTCCAAATATGGCCCAAGCTCCCAATAAGGATCTCTCAAGCCTCTATCAATCCTTTTGAAGAACACTACCATGTAATGGTTTTTCTTCCTTTCTTATTTTTTCCAATATTCATTAAATTGTTATACCCTTTTAATTTCAATTATAAAGTTGGAGTATGGTTTCGAACCTCCCCCATACTACCCTCATTATTATTGAATGACTGTATTACCCTTTATCTCTCATTAAATTCCTCCCATGTACACCCATTACTATGTTGAAATTCTGAATGGAAGTTCTCTCTCCTCATATACATTTAAGCAAATTGTTTTGTATCATGAATCTAAATTCCATTACATTTGTTGGGAAACATATCTATATGACCCCCTTACTGTCCATGGCATGTAAATATGATGAGACACCCCTTTCTGTCTCATAAAACATTTTTATGAGTTCTTATGTCACGTCGTTATACTGGGGAAATTGCACCATGCTTTTCCAAGCCAATGCCATTGTGTACTGAATACCATTCCCATTTCTTTATCAAGGCTATTCACCTTTATTCCAATTTAATTATTCTTTAAATAGTTTCATTTATTTATTCCACATTTTTTTATCATGGAATAAAATATTATGTTGAATGATTAAATGTTTTATGATCCATGTGGCACACTTTTTCATGAAATGAAATATTTAAGAAGGGTGAGCCCCTTTAGCGCTCCAATGCATTGGGTAAATTATAGTATCAGGATAAATCATGTGCAATGGGTGTTTACTGATGCTAATTAAAGTGCAACGAGGGTTTACTCATGCTCCATGTTCCATGGGGGTTTACTCCTGCTCCATGTGAAATGAGCTTTGACTCATGCAAATTACATGTAAAGTGTTGTTGCCACATTTCCATGTTATTATTATCATGCATTATCATGCCTTTATGTTTAAGCTTATCTTGTTCTCTATTCATATTCCTGTTGTCAAACAAGTATTTTATTCCTCATGTTATTCTATGATTATTCAATTACTGGGCATCATAGCTCACCCTTTTCTTAAACATGTCCTCAGGTTTTCCCATGAAAAGCTAGGTACGAAGGAATGTAGTGGTCATGTCATGGATGTTTTCAATAATGATTTTTCATTTCATGTTTATGTTTTTATGTAATGGTCATAAGACCCAAATACACTAGACCTCTTTATCATCAATGTTGTATCAAATGAAGATTATGTAATAAATTATATTTAATTGTGTAATAATGATCGAGGTTTCTATAGTTGGTATCAGAGGATAGGTTTAGTTATTTTAGGGATTATGAATAGAAAACTCTAGTAAAGAGTTGGATAAAATACTAAGTATAATAAAAACATCCCTTAGTTTAGGTGATAATTGAGAATGTGGTTTATCAAGAAAATACATCCCTGTCTGGATACGAGCTGCTAGAGGAGGCTATGGAATAGATGAATCCTAGGTTTAAAACACTAAAACAGGGCTTTGAGCTAGACTCAAAGGGGAACTGGTGCACTCCAACGGGCCTTGCTTCACTCTTGGTTACTACAGTAATGGGAGATATGGTTTGGTAAATTCACATGATTAGTATGAACCATTATTAAGGATAAACATAGGAATATATGATAGAAAGTGGATCATGGATAACATATATTGAAGCCAATAGATTTATATGTTAAGGAATAAGAGTTATTTATAAGTCATCAGTTTTTTCCTTTTATTTCCCATTATGTGTTACCCCTATCAATCCTTGTATTCCATCCAATGGCTCGTAATAGGGGGACTTGGGCTAACAACCGATGTGAATATCAATGTGATGAATATATAATGAGATACCCAATCGAATGGGAGTAGGAATCACGAAGTTTGTCCCACTTCTCTCTCATCTGACTCAAAATTGGAATAGAAACATGGGTCAAGAGGACTGTTCAAACCCCATCAGATATAACAAGACACTATTGATATATTTATAAGACAAAGGACTCCTTCTTTTAATGGATTATATTATCCCTCAATCCTAGAATAATGGATCAACTCCATTGAAAATATCTTCTTCATCCTTAAATATTCTGAACAAGATATGTTTATCCTGGATGCCTATGTATGGAGGGTGAAGCTAATCAACGGTGTAAATTGATAAAAAATATGAAACCTGAGTAGGAGATCACGGCATTGGAATGGAAGGATTTTCAGAATTTGTTTTTCAATAAATATTTTTTGTGCACCCTCGGGATTAATATGGAATGTGACATCCTTTCCCTCAAGCAAAATGACAACGAATCTGTTGGAGAATTCGAGAAAAGCTTCACAAGGCTTGCGTGATATGCCTCTGGCTTTGTCGTTACACCTGAATTCATGGTTGACCACTTCTTTGGTGGTCTGAGTCATAGCCTGTGGAAAGAACTGGCAAACCGTGACTTCAACATCTAGGAGAAAATCATCTGATGTGCCCTTAAAGATGAAATGGAGATCGATGAATCTCAAGGGTATCATGGGGATAAGAAGTGTAAGGTGGAATTAAATTCTGGTGGTCCGATAGATAAATCCAATGGTGTTATGATGATCCATCACCACACTTTCCAAAGGTGCAGAAAGAAGAAGATTGGAAATTTCCTGAAGGGGACGAGGAAATGATTTAGGTGCAGAAGGGAAGGGAACCTAGCTATTAACTATTGGCACGAAAGAACCATGACTACAATAGAGTAGAGGAACACTCCATTCGAACCTCAATGTGTGGTTCATTGCTACAACTACAAAGAATAAGAGCATTTTCAAATTAGTGCCCTAAGCCAAGAATTTTCATAGGAAACCAATAACTTCCAAGGAATCAAGGGCGAGCTTTTTCCATCACTACTACCGAAGTAAACCCCAAAAAGAAAGTGTTGATAGGTACGGTAGTTATTCATTCATGAATAGAGAGAATAATTTTTTATTTAGGTTGTATGCATTCTTTTATATCTCGGTAGTTTAGTAGAACAATACTATCCCCACTAAAAATCATAGAAGTGAAGATGTCATTGAGTACGTAAAATGGGGCAATCATTGTGTCACATGAATATAATTACTCATCTATCATAATATGTGGATTGAAGTTCCTAGAGAACCTCTTCATACTCCCTTTGGTAAAATTAGATGCTATTCTTGGCATGGATTGGATTTCTTTATATAGAGCCAACATAAATTATAAGGCCCCAGCCTTAAAACTTACTTAATCTTGAGTTATTACAAGATTGCACATTGAGGATCTTTTTAGGGTTAGAGTTTTAGATAATTAGATCATGAAACATGCATTACATTCCACATTTAAACAAAGTGGTTACATAAGAGACCATATTCATTCTTCCCATCAACAGAAACATATTTAAAATAAAACACAGATTCTTTCTTGACACGTCCTTGACACTATCATCACATCATGTACCTTTCCTTTGACCTGTGAAAAACATTTCAAAAACATGGGATGAGCATAAAAAGCTCAGTAAGGGTTATAAAAATATGGAAAGGAAACATGAGTTCATATATACAAAAGAATGAAATCATACTTTACCCATAAAACACAGGCACTTTAATATACCTCATCAAACAATGAATAAATCATAGAAATCATAAGACATAAAGGTAACTTGAGGCATTCATTACATTCTTACATAGGGAGTAACCCTCTTGGTTACGTTTGGAATACCCATCATAGTATATTCCCTAAATCTCTTCAGAGAAACCTTAACGTTTCACTCCTTCGTGTTACCAAATGCATTGGAGAGCTATATCGGGCTCACCCGCCCATAGTTTATCACGGAACCACCCATTCTTCATAACAATGCCCAAGAACCATAACATAATCGTATCATATAAAACATGAATAAAGGAAACATAACATTTCCACATTTCAATCACAATATAACATTTTAGGATATTGAAATAATGAATCCATTAAAAAACCATTTTCAAAACCATTTAAAACATTTAATTAAGAGATTTTTGAATCAAAGTGTCCCATACAACCGTGAAGCTTTTAACATTTTAAACCATTAATATCCATATAAATAAATCGTTAAATCCATTTTGAAAACATGGATATTAATAAGAACAAATAATTAAAACATTTAAAGTGATATTTTGGTTAAAGGGGTTTTACCAAAATTAGTGACACTTGAATACAATAATTGAGAAATAACATTTAATAAGAACTTTATAATATCATGATAATTAATGGATTCATGATATAATATTCCAAAGGACAGTATATACACCATATATGAGTGAATTGGTGCATAACAACAATGAAGTCTCAATAGAGATGTAAAATGTGATGAAATCCCTTATAAAGAAGGTATCCTTAAATTAAGGATAAATCAGTCTCAAAATTATGCGTGACAAATATAAATACACCCAATATAATTGGATATTAAGTGTAAAACAATAAAAGTTCATTCACACATATTCAAAGGATGACATATTCAATGACTACATGTTGATCCCAAAAAAATCGAAATTGGGTTAAAAAGTTCCCTTGGTAAAATTCGACATCCTAACGGCGTCACTTCAAGAATTCAGAAAAAGTGTTGATGAGATATAAAAAGGGTATCACATCACATGGACATAAAATTTAAATCAATAAGGATATAAAATAACATATCCCAAAATAAAATTATGTGAATTAAAAGACATAACAAAATAAGTCTTTTAAAAAGAGGAGGGTGAAATGTTCCTTTACCGACTTGGGTAACTTTCGAAAAGTACACCCCATTGAAGAAGTTTCATACAATGAATATGTAAATACCCATAAATTGAATTATTTTAAAAAAAGAGTGTAATAATGGGAAGTACATAAACCACTCAAAGGAAATTGTGTCAAATGTAGAATAAATCTCACAGGAATAAAAGTGAGATGAAAAATCTCTTACGAAAACTCGGTAGCCTAACGGCGCCACTTAAAACATCCAAAATTGATTTATGAGAGGAAATAGGGTATATCATCACATAAACATAATGTTTAAAGAAATATGAATATAAAAAAACATCCACCAACATTAAAAATAGGAGCTTAAAAGAAGTGACATAAAGGAGAGTACTTAAAAAGAAAGAGAGAGGCTAGAACTCTTACGAAAATTCGGCAGCCTAACGACGCCACTCAAAACATCCAAAATTGATTTATGAGAGAGAATAGGGTCTCTTATCATATGTACATAAAAATTACAGTAATATTAATATAAAAGAACATCCCAATCACATGAAATATGATCTTAAAATGAATGACATAAAAGAGTGTACTTAAAAAGAAAGAGAGGAGTAAGATCCCTTACCTCGGGTCCGACTTGACACGATCATTCTTTAACATCCTGAATAATAATCATGAGTTAATTTACACTTTATTAATAACTTTTTTCTAGTTCATTATTACTTTTATATTACTTATTTCCATGTTATAAACATTATGTAATCATTTAAGTTAATAATGTTTGTTTTGTCGACTTTTGGTTCTTAAGTCGAAAGTGGACTTCTTACAATTAAAAGTTGTTCGTGTGGTAAAATGTTAATTATATACATGATTATATTCATTATTTGGATATAATATATATCATATATATCCATAATATACATGTATTTATAATATTACATAATCATTTAGAGGTAAGAAATGAAATGCACCGTTCATGGAGACGGTAAGCCGTACGTACGCATGAACGCTACTTTCATTTCTATTTCATATTTTTATGGAATGGACTAATAATGATATATAGGTATATTAAAATTACAGTATAACATCATATATAATAACTTTAATCCCATCCTTTATACGTCCCATATATGACATTAACAAATCACATCACTTTGAGGGGGTGGTAGTCCGCACTTCCTTAAACGAAGATATCTTGTTTACCCATAATGGAAACCATAAAGGTATTCCCAAAATGAAAAATACATAAGATTAAGGAAAACATAAACATATTATATATCATATATAAATATATTGTCATCTTAATGGCCACCTTTGAAGATGTTATATGAGTGTTGAACAATCATCGTTTCGTGAGGCAGAAATTCACTATCCACGGAAACAGTATGTTCTTTAACCATTAGATGTAGTAGTGTGTATGTGTAGCTCGAATACTTATTATAAAAACATACTACTGTATTTAAGATACCGGATTTGTTACAAAATTAATGAAAAAAAATAGTTTAGGGGGTTGGAGAGGCAAAATAAAACAAAAGGACTCAAGTGAACACATTACCTTAAAATCGGGTAACTCCCTTTGGTTTGAGATCAATGGCTTCCTTGGGAAGACTTCTGGAAAACGTGAGGCTTCAATGAGTAATAGAGGGAAGTGGAGAGACAAAATGGACAGGGGTTGGCCGAGCCAAAGGCTTTGGGAGTGTGGGTAAGGAGGTAGAGGTGGGGGCCTTTTATAAGAGGAGAGGAGGGGCACTCTTGTAAAGTTACAAAGTGTTACTTTATTTTCAAAATAGTTTCGAATTTTAAAGGTCCCATATTGATGTATTTAGAGGTAAAGGTGATAAGGGTTCGAAATACACTCATAAAATAGGTTTTGAACATGTTTAGGTCTTAGATATTACATTATCATTCCATTTTATTTAAATCGTTACATAATGAGGTCATCGCTGCATCATCATGATGTCATAACTAATTAAATTTATTTAATGTCAAAAAATCATAAAAAAATACTATGATGTAGGAAATATTATTAGATTTCCATTGAATATTTATAGTCAAAACTCTGACTTATATAACCCCATGTAAAAATTGTTTTAGTAAAACATCTCACGTGTGTGTCATTTTTACTTTAACATTAAATAAAACGTTATTTATGTCATTTCCCAACCAAAGTGGCTCCATGGGGTTACCAAGTTGAAAAATGGCTTGTCTTGGTCGGCCATCACACATCCAATGAGTTTAGAACAAGTGTCAAGTTCATTTCATATTATTAAAACATTATTTTTACCTTAAACTAAAGTAATTACCTCTAATCGTGATTAAAAACTTAATAAGTTACTATTCACCAAAAAATTATTTTAATCCCATTGAACCACATTTTACTTCTTAATGAAAACCATTTACGTTGGATTTTTGAAATTCAAAACAAAAAGGTGGAAAATTTCATTTAAACGGAAAATTAGTTTTTATAAGTACCACTTAGTGGTTTCACTATTCATCAAAAATTGAAGTTTTTCAAAAAATTACCAAAAATTCACCCTAAGATATATTTGATATTCCGAATTCAAAATTGAAGTCTATTTTACAAAAATCAAAACATATATGTCACGTTAATTAATTTAATAAATAATTCCCGCTGTCATTACAAATAGCGTGTTTTTATGAAACAATAAGTATCAAAAGATTGACAATAGTTTAAGTCCGATTTTAAAGTGAAATTAATTCCAAAGACCACTATTGGATTTAATGGTTAAAATATATTCTGATTTCACTTTATAACCAATAAAAATTATACTCTAATCATATAAATAAATTAGATTAAAAAGTGGTTTTGAATTAAAATACAACATTTTACACTATTCATTAAAAAAAGAACTTTATCGGAAAGATACCAAAACTTTACACAAAGTAAATTTTGATGTACCAATTCTAAATAAGAGTTTTATTTAGTCCAATAGAATTTATAAGAGTGAACAAAACTAAATTTAATAACAGTTCTCCATCAAAAGGTGATAAGTGAACCTTTAGTGAAAACTATAGCATATACGCCTAAAATTGAATTCTTTCCGTATTTTAAGACTTTAACTTTTATTGGATAAATGTAAAAACATTTAAAAACATATTTAATCATATTTTAGTCATTTCTATCCATTCTAGCCAATACAACGGCTACATGTTAACTGCCATTTAAAATAATATTATTTTATTATTAGAGTGCAGCGTAAGATTCCCAAAAAAATCGTTGTTGTGTGTTGGGTATGCCATCGAGCATAGCGTCCCCTTTAAAGTAATATTAATATTTTATTCACAAATATGGACAAATATGAAAATGTCATATTATTTATTTACCTGGGGTGTTACATCCTTCCCCCCTTTTGGGAATTGCATCCTCTCAATTTTTAAAATTGAGCTTGGAAACATCCTTGAAAGTCCCACATCGGAAAAAGAGTCAGTAAAACAATCACTTTAATATAAAGAAAGATAAGTACAAAGGTCACCCGAGTTTACCCATACTAGGATTCCAAGTATGAAAACATGGACATGGAGGAGAAAACATAGGGTCATGTTCTGATGGAGAGTGATAGTAAACTTGTCTAGGAGAAAGTTAACCATAAGAAAATCACAAACTTGTGATGGGTTAAATGGTGTTCGATTCCCTGGTAGGAAAAGTTAATAGACAACATTTTTGTTTTAAGTTACTTTTTATTGAGGAATTTATTCATAAGGAAAAATAATCACTTATCATGTTGACATGCATCTTTTAATAGATTCCTTAATCAAACTCATATTTTTTTCCAAAAGACGAGTATTTAGGGAGACTTGTTCGCATTAAGAGTACTATAATCAACTTCTATAGAATCATCTAATCAACCAAAGAGAACTATATACATCCCATGTCTTTAGGCTTTAAATAAAACCAAAACCAAAAAGGTTAGTACAAGGTCAGATAATCCAGAAAAGGATAAGCCATTAAAAAGAAAATCTATGCATAATCTCCAAAATTTGTCCAACAAAACCCAAAGTTCAACGAGGAACATTAGAGAAACAAATTGTCCATAAAATTATTCAAAGTAAACCAATATATGATGGAAACCCAAATATTTGAAGGATTTATTCACATATTCTTCCAAGATAAATCATAACATTTATCTCCAAACAACATCAGTTGCTCCTAAAGTCTCGTATTGAAAAGTAATTAACCTAATCACATATCCTCCATGATAGGTTAATAATTTTCATAAAGAACCCAAAATCAACTTACTATTAATTCATAAAATCATATAACTAGAAATAATCAGTCAAACTAACCAGGGACTTCACGTAGTCCAGTCGTAGGTGATAAATACCAGTCGCACTTTGGTTGTGGGTTCTATTCCCGCGGCTTTGTCCGACGCGACGGGTTGTCACACGGTCTGCGTGTTGTCCTTTTCCAAAACTATATAATTCTTAAATCGTTCCCCAAAAAGAGATAAAATCATAAAAAATGATCATAACGTATTTTAACCTCAAGTTTATCTCATGCCTTTCATTTTCCAACATATCATATAATAACCCATAATTACCTCAAAAGTAAGGATCAAATAAACTCTAATGGTTACCTTTATAATTATTACCTGAACTTCCACATCGATTGGTCAGCTCGTACATGATGCATCACCGAACATACCAAGGTTCCAGTGGTTGATCATGACTCCTTGATATTTGGCATAGAACAACCATGAGTTTCCTCATTGAATCCTCCATTTTATCTAGTATCCTAATCAGAGAACCACCACAGTTTCCTTCAAACTTGTTGTCTCTTTGGTGCCTGCTAGATCCATCCATTCACTAAAAATAGAAATATCAGTGTGAGTATATCAACAAAACCATCATGTACTAATGTGGAAGGTAAACACTAAGATATACTTACTCATTCACTTTATCTACAACTAGGACTCTTTCTGAAATCCTAACCATTATGGTAATGTCATTTATGCTTAAAGAATACCCTAACCTCTAAATTTATCTAAATAGACCATTCATACCAACTATAAGGCCACATCCTTAAACCTTACTTAATATTGAGTCATTACAAGATTACACATTGAGGATCTTTTTAGGATTAGAGTTTTGGAGAATTAGATCATGAAACTTGCATTACATTCCACATTTAAACAAAGTTGTTACATAAAAGACCATATTCATTCTTCCCGTCAACAGAAACATATTTAAAATAAAACACGGATTCTTTCTTGACACATCCTTGACACTATCATCACATCATGTAACTTTCCCTTGACCTGTGAAAAACATTTCAAAAACATCGGATGATCATAAAAAGCTCAGTAAGGGTTATAAAAATATGGAAAGGAAACATGAGTTCATATATACATAAGAATGAAATCATACTTTACCCATAAAACATAGGCACTTCAACATACCTCATCAAACCATTAATAAATCATAGAAATCATAAGACATAAAGGTAACTTGAGGCATTCATAAAATTCTTACGTAGGGAGTAACCATTTTGGTTACGTTTGGAATACCCATCACAGTATATTCACTAAATCGTTTCGGAGGAACATTAATGTTTCACTCCTTTGCGTTACCCAATGCATTGGAGAGCTATATCGGGCTCACCTGCCCTTAGTTTATCACGGAACCACCCATTCTTCATACCAATGCCCAAGAACCATAACATAATCGTATCACATAAAACATGAATAAAGGAAACATAACATTTCCACATTTCAATCACAATATAACATTTGAGTATATTGGAATAATGAATCCATTAAAAAACCATTTTCAAAACCATTTAAAACATTTAATAAAGAGATTTTTGATTCAAAGTGTCCCATACCACCTTGAAGATTTTAACATTTTAAACCATTAATATCCATATAAATAAATCCTTAAAAACGTTTTGAAAACCTGGATATTAATAAGAACAAATAATTAAAACATTTAAAGTGATATTTTGGTTAAAAGGGTTTTACCAAAATTAGTGACACTTGAATACAATAATTGAGGAGTAACATTTAATCAGAACTTTGTAATATCATGAGAATTAATGGATTCATGATATAATATTCCAAAGGATAGTATATACACCATATATGAGTGAATTGGTGCATAACAACAATGAAGTCTCAATAGAGATGTAAATTGTGATGAAATCCCTTATAAAGAATGTATCCTTAAATTAAGGATAAATCAATCTCAAAATTATGTGTGACAAATATAAATACACCCAATATAATTGGATATTAAGTGTAAAACAATAAATGTTCATTCAAACATAATCATAGGATGACATATTCAATGACTTCATGTTGAACCCAAAGAAATCGAAATTGGGTTAAAAAGTTCCCTTGCTAAAATTCGACAGCCTAACGGCGTCACTTCAATAATTCAGAAAAAGAGTTAATGAGAGATAAAAAGGGTATCTCATCACTTGGACATAAAATTTACATCAATAAGGATATAGAAGAACATATCCCAAAATAAAATCATGTGAATTAAAAGACATAACAAAATAAGTCTTTTAAAAAGAGGAGGGTGAAAGGTTCCCTTACCGACTTGGGTAACTTTCGAAAAGTACACCCCATTGAAGAAGTGTCATAAAATGAATATTTAAATACCCATAAATGGAATTATATTAAAAAAGGAGTGTAATAATGGTCAGTACATAAACCACTCAAATGAAATTGTGGAAAATGTTGAATAAATCTCACTGGAATAAAAGTGAGATGAAAAATCTCTTACGAAAACTCGGCAGCCTAACGGCGCAACATAAAACTTCCAAAATGGATTGATGAGAGGAAATAGGGTCTCTCATCACATCAACATAAAGTTTACATAAAGGGGAATATAAAATAACATCCCCCAACATTAAAAAGAGGAGCTTAAAAGAAGTGACATAAAGGAGAGTACTTAAAAAGAAAGAGAGAGGTTAGATCTCTTACAAAAATTCAGCAGCCTAACGGCGCCACTCAAATCTTCCAAAATTGATTGATGTGAGAGAATAGGATCTCTCACCATATGTACATAAAAATTACAGTAAGATTAAAATAAAAGAACATCCCAATCACAAGAAATATGAGCTTAAAACGAATGACATAAAAGAGTGTACTTAAAAAGAAATAGAGGAGTAAGATCCCTTACCCCGGGTCCGACTTGACTCGATCATTCATTAACGTCCTGAATAATAAACTTGAGATAATTTCCACTTTTTTAAGAACCTTTTTCTATTTCATTATTCCTTTTATATCACATATTTTCATGTTATAAACATTATGTAATCATTTATGTTAATAATGTTGGTTTTGTTGATATTTGGTTCATAAGTCCAAATTGGACTTCTTACAATTACATGTTGTTCGAGTGGTAAAATGTTCATTATATCCAGAATTATATTCATGATTTGGATATCATATATATGATATATATCCATAATATACATGTATTTATAATATTACATAATCATTTAGAGGTAAGAAATGAAATGCACCGTTCATGGAGACGGTAAGCCGTACGTACGCATGAACTCTACTTTCATTTCTATTTCATATTTTTATGGAATGGAATAATAATTATATATAGGTATATTATAATTCCAGTATAAAATCATATATAATAACTTTAAACCCATACTTTATACATACCACATATGGAACTAACGAATCACATCACTTTGAGGGGGCGGTAGTCCGCACTTCCTTAAAAGAAGATATCGTGTTTACCCATAATGGAATCCATAAAGGTATGCCCAAAATTAAAAATAAAAAAACTTAAGGAAAAAATAAACATATTATTTATCATATATAAATATAGTGTCATCTTAATGACCACCTTTTAAGATGTTATATGAGTGTTGAACAATCATCGTTTCGTGAGGCAGAAATTTGCCATCCATGGAAACAGTATGTTCTTTAACCATTAGATGTAGGTGTGTGTAAGGGTATCTCGAATACTTATTATAAAAACATCCTAGTATATTTAAGATACTGGAGTTATTACAAAAGAAATGAATAAAAAGAGTTTAGGGGGTTGGAGAGGCAAAATAAAATAAAAGGACTCAAGTGAACACATTACCTTAAAATCGGGTAACTACCTTTTGTTTGAGCTCGAAGGCTTCCTTGGGAAGACTTCTGCCCAAAGTGAGGCTTCAAGGAGTAAGAGAGGGAAGTTGAGAGACAAAATGGAAAGGGTTTGGCCGAGCCAAAGGGTTTGGGAGTGTGGGTAAGGAGGTAGAGGTGGGGACCTTTTATAAGAGTAGAGGAGGGGCACTCTTGTAAAGTTACAAAGTGTTACTTTATTTTCAAAAGAGTTTCGGATTTTAAAGGTCCCACGTTGATTTATTTCGAGTATAAGGTGATAAAGGTTCGAAATCCACTCATACAATAGGTTTTGAACATGTTTAGGTCTTATATATTCCATTATCTTTCCATATTTTTTAAATCGTTACATAATGAGGTCATCGCTGCATCATCCTGATGTCATGAATAATTTAATTTATTTAATGTCTAAAAATCATAAAAAAATACTATGATGTAAGAAATCGTTTTATCTTTCCAATTACTCTTTATAGTCAAAAATATGACTTGTATAACCCCATGTAAAAATTGTTTTAGTAAAACATCTCATGTGTGTATCATTTTTACTTTAACATTAAATAAAAAGTTATTTATGTCATTTCCCAGCCAAAGTGGCTCCATGGGGTCCCCAAGTTGACACATGGATTGTATTGGTCGGCCATCACACATAAAATGATTTTAGGACATGATTCAAGTTCATTTCATATTATTAAAACATTATTTTTACCTTAAACTACACTAATTACCTCTAATCGTGATTAAAAACTTAATAAGTTACTATTCACCTAAAAATTATTTTAATCCCATTGAACCATATTTTACTTCTTAAATACAACCATGTATGTCGTATTTTTGAAATTCAAAACACAAAGGTGGCAAAATTTTATTTAAACGGAAAATCAGTTTTCATAAGTACCACTTAGTGGTTTCACTATTCATCAAAAATTGATGTTTTTCAGAAAATTACCAAAAATTCACCCTAAGATATATTTGATATTCTGAATTCAAAAATGAAGTCTATTTTACAAAATTAAAAAAATATAAGTCACATTAATTAATTTAATAATTAATTCCCGCTGTCATGACAAATAGCGTGTTTTTATGAAACAATAAGTATCAAAAGATTGACACTAGTTTAAGTCTGATTTTAAAGTGAAATTAATTCCAACGACCACTATTGGATTTAATGGTAAAAATATATTCTAATTAAACTTTAAAACCAATTAAAAAGATAATATAATCATATAAATAAATTAGATTAAAAAGTGATTTTGAATTAAAATACAACATTTTACACTATTCATTAAAAAAGAACTTTATCTGAAAGATACCAAAAATTTACACAAAGTAAATTTTGATGTCCCGATTCTAAATAAGAGTTTTATTTGTTCCAATAAGATGTATAAGAGTGAACAAAACTATATTTAATGACAGTTCGCCATCAAAAGGTGATAAGTGAACTTTAGTGAAAATTATGGCATATACGCCTAAAATTGATTTCTTTCCGTATTTTAAGCCTTTATCTTTTATTGGATAAATGTAAAAAAATTTAAATACATATATAATCATATTTTAGTTATTTCTATCCATTCCATCCAATAAAACGGCTACATGTTAACTTCCATTTAAAATAATATTATTTTATTATTAGAGTGCAATGTAAGATTCCCAAGAAACTCGTTGTTGCGTGTTGGGTAAGCCATCGAGCATAGCGTCCCCTCTAAAGTCATATTAATATTTTATTCACAAATATGGATAAATATGAAAATTTCATATTCTTTATTTACCTGGTGTGTTACATAAATTGCCGTCAGGGGGAAATCACTCTCCATGTGAAGAATCGACCCCAGATTCATTACATGTACAATGAGGAAGATGAATCTTCTTTAGCTCCATCATCTAAAGAGTGGATATTACTACCCTATGAGAATGTTTATTTGGATCATATGATTGAGTCCATGGAAACAACTATCCTACAAGACATGCCTATTGTGAGGGAATTTTCTAAAGTGTTTCCCTAGGAATTGATCGGTCTTCCTCCTGGAAGAGATGTTGATTTCTCAATTGATCTTATACCTAGGTCATTGCCAATATTCAAGAATCCAGGTAGAATGGTTGTTGTGGACCTTGAGGAGATAAATAATCTACAACAAGAGAATCTAGATAAAGGTTTTATATGAACAAGTGCTTCACCATAGGGTGCACAAGTCCTCTTCGTCAAGAGGAAGGATGTGTCAATGCGCCATTGCATCTAATATCGTGATCTTAACAAAATCACGATAAATAAAAAATATAATCTCCCACAAATTAATGACTTTTTCGATCAGTTTTGGGGAGCACAATAATTATCCAAGGTGGATTTGTGGTTGAGATATTATCAGGTAATGGTGATGAACGAAGATATCCCCTAACTAATTTTGTACAAGATATATGCACCATGAATTCATATTAATACCTTTCAGACTCAATAATTCTATATCAATCTTCATGGAATTTATGAATAGATCCTTAGATACTACCTCAAAAAATTTGTGGTGATCTTTATATATAATATTTTGACACACTCCAAAATCATGGAGGATCATGAGGAGTATCAAAGAAATGTACTAGAGACCATGTAGAAGGAGAAACTCTATGAAAAGTACAACAAGTGCGGGTTCAGGTTGAAAGATGTCTCATTCTTGTGCCATATCCTAACAAGCAATGTGATATCATTGGATCCATCCAAAATAGATTCAATTGGGGGATGGTCGAGTCCAACATTGGTAATGGATAACAATAGATTCTTGGGATTGGATGGATATTATCGAAGACTTGTGAGAAATTTATCATGATTTTCCAACCCTCTTACAAAGATAACTCAGAAGGTTGTAATGTTCTTGAGGAGTGATGAATGTGAAGAAAACATCAAGGAGTCGAACAGGAGGAATGTCACTGAGCCCATGCTCACATTACCCACAAGTGGATAACTCTTTGTGGTATTTGGTGATATATAGAAAAAGGGAATGGGATGTGTGTTGATGCAAAATGACAAATTCATTGCCTATGATTCAAGGAAATTGAAATTAAATGAACTGAACAATCCAACACATGACCTCAAGTTGGATTCAATGATCTTCACTTTAAAAATTTGGAAGTATTATCTCTTTTAGGAGATGTGTAAAATATATACAAGCCAAAAAAGCCTCATGTATATATTCACATAGAAAGAGTTGAACATTTTCCAATGAAGATGGTTAGAGATGATCAAATACTATGACAGCTCAATCCATTACCACCTTGGGAAAGCGAACAAGGTTGTGAAGGACCTATGTAGAAAGGACCTAGCGATTATATCATTTATGATAATTGAAAAGGATACATTCTTCATAGATTTGATGAATATGGAGATGGGAATCATAAATAACGGAACATCATAAATCGTTTCACAAATTATTTCTCAACAGTCACTTTTGAAAGGGTTAAAGGACGCTCAAAAGGATGATGTCAGAATTCATGAAAAAGTGAATGCTATCGAAAAAGGCAAATCCTCTGAGTATAATGATAATAAAGATGGAATTGTGAGATTTTGGAAAAGCCTATGTGTTCCATCATGTCAGGAGCTAAAGAAGGAAATTTTGTATGATGCACATAGTTCAAATTTCACTATTCACCTAGGAAACATAAATATGTATCGAGAACTCCGAGAGCATTATTGGTGGGATAATATGAAGAATTAGATCACATAATATACATCAAAGAGCCTTTTGTGTCAGTAAGTGAAGGCAGAGAGGCATAAGTCTAATGTGATGATGCAACCATTTTCCATACCATAATGTAAATAAGAGAACATCAGTATGGACTTTGTCACCGGAATTCTGATGACATCCAAAGGAAACAATTCAATCTGGATTGTTGTGGATCGTCTTCCAATGGCTGCACACTTCATTGCGGTTCGATATTATTTATAAATGGATCAATTGGAAAAGATATATATCTGGGAAGTTGTAAGGCTACATGGAGTACAACTATCTATTGTGTCTGATCAAGATCAAAGATTCACCTTTATGTTTTGGAAGAGTCGTCAACATGCTCTAAATACTGAAGTAAACATCAGTACGACCTATCTTTATCAAACAGATGTCCAATCCGAGCGGACTATCCAAACACTTGAGGACATGTTGAGTGTCTACTCAATGGACTTTAAAATAGGATGGGATCAACATATTCCTCTGATTGAGTTCTAATATAATAACAGTTTACACTCAAGAATACAAATGGCACCATCTGAATCCCTTAATGGGGAAATTTGCAGAACACTGACGTGTTGGGATGAGGTTGGTGAGAGTAAGCTGCATGGACCAGAAATGGTCGATGAAATGGTGGAGATGGTGAAAACCATTCACAAGCCTATTAATGCAGCCTAGAGTTGACAGAAGTGTTATGAAGCTAACCGTCGATGATACCTAGTGCATAAAGTTGGATACTTGGTATTTAAATTCATATCTTCATGGAATAAGTTCATGAGGATTGGAAAGAAAGGGAAGATAAGTCCAAGGTACATGGTCCCCTTAAAGATTCCTTATCATGTCGGGGTTCTGGCCTATCGACTAGCACTTCCACCTACAATGGAAAAAATACAGGTTGTTATTCATGTGTCCCTCTTATAAAATAACATACTAGATCCTTCTCATGTACTATCTTCAGATGTTGTACAATTATAGGATGATCTTTCTTATGAGGAGAAAACATTGAAGATCTTAGATCATAGAGAAAAAGTTCTATGAAATAAGACAATGACCCTCGACAAGGTGTTGTGGAGAAACCTAATGTTTGAAGAAAAAACATGGGAATCAGAGGAAATGATGATGCAGAGTTACCCAAATCTGTTTTAGTGTGGAAAAAGGAATTTTCTAGGATGAAATTTCTTATTGGGGGAAGATTGTAAAGAACAATACATTCATTAATGGGAATCCCTATTGATTGAATTAAATTTCTTTTTATGTAAAATGTTTATTTAAAATGTCAACATCTTTGGTTTTATGTTTTTTGATTTTAAAATACTATTAAGAATTTTGAACATTTCTAATATAGTTATGGAATAGTGATCACATGATTAGTATAAATATAGGGTCTGAACAAATCCAATTTATTCAAACAAAGGAAGAAATGGCCTCCTCCAGTAGACATGCCCCATACGATGCCCATTAGTCAGAGCTCAGAAAAGAGGTTGTGTCTTTGGGATTTACTCTAGACCAAGACCAAGATAAGCTTGAATATGTTAAGCTCGAGAGGGACCACCTATGAGAGAAGTGGAAGTTGATAGAGATTACCACCCGAGCAATGTTATCATATCCAACCCAAACATTGTCACCATCGCACACCTTAATATTCAGTCTTATGTGGGTGTTATAAGGGGTTATGTAATAAGACCTCATCACTATGGCTGTTTACATTATTTTATTATTTAATAATGAATATATATTAATTCTATTATTGTTACCTGGTAAATTGTTTTTAAAGCTCAAATAGTATTTTTAGTTAATGTTCAACTTAGAAATCTATTTTGATGAATTAATAGATTTATGAATTAAATAATATTTTAATAATATAATAATAATAATATTTAATTTGATTTTATTAAATATAAATTATCGTATAATTTTTTGAATGCAATTGTAATTTTTATCAAGTTTTGAATGCCATTTTTGTCAAAACCCATGAATTTTTGGTAAATGTTAGTTTTTATTTTAAAAGAAAAAATTAACATATTTAGAAAAATATTTAGATAAAATAAATATTATTTCTGGAATCAGGACATCAAAAATATTCAACGGTAAATTTTTCATAATTTTATTAAATAATAAAATTTTTGGGTTAAAATTAAATACCGTTTAAATATATAATGAGTTTTATGACATCATAATGACCCAATAGTGATTTAATAAAATACTATATACTTTTTGTGTCGTAAAATATATGTATTATAATTAAAATAATGTATTTTTGGGTTTGTTTGATTAATTTTACAAAGCATTAGTGGACCCTTGGAGACTTGTAAACCATTTTGTATTTTTAAATTGTTTTCCTTAGGAGTGTGACTCTCCTCCACATAAGAAACTGCCATTTTTTTTAAGAAATTTGTACTTTGGACTTATAAAATATTGTTTTACACTTCCATTTTCCAAAAACCATGGGTTGTCTTGTTTTTTTAATAGTTTAATGTGTGGTGTCCCAAACCAAAATAATAAATAATTTCCCCGCCTTTCCAATATATACCCACCCATGCTCCCACTTCCTCCTCACTCAAAGCATTTGGAGTTCATCTAAACTCTCCCCTAATCTATATAAAATTCTCCCAAGGTACCCCAATCTCCATATAAGCCTCTCTAAATCCTCTCTCAAGCCTTTGTATGCACACTTCCAAGTAAGGGTTTTTCTTCATTTCCCATATTTGTCCAATATTCTTTAAATTGTTATGTCCTTTTAATTTCAATTATAAATGTTGGGGTATGGTTTAACTCATCCCCCGTAAATCCCTATTTTTGTATTAATTATGGGATACCCCTTTCTCTGTCATTAAATTACTCCGATGTATACCCGTTACTATAATGATATTCAGAAAGGATTTTCTCTCTCCTCATTTACATTCAAGCTATTCTTTTTTATCATGAATATAAATTCCATTAAATTTGTTTAGAAATTCATCTATATATCCCCTATACATTAAATTTAATTTAAATATGATTATACACCCCTTTATCTCACATCAACCATTTTTATGAGTTCTTATATCACGCCGTTATGCTGCTAAAATTGCATTGCGCTTTTCCAAGCCAGAGTAATTGTGTAGTGAATAATATGACCATTTCTTATCAAGGGTATTCATATTTATGAAAATTTAGACATTTTTTAAAGAGTTTCATGTGAAATGGGTGTTTAATAATTCTAATTCAAGTGCAATGAGGGTTTCCTCGTGCTCCATGAGCAATGAGGGTTTATTTATGCTCTATGTGCAATGAGACATGGCTCACGCTAATTCCATGTTAAGTGTTGTTGCCACATTTCCATGTCATGATTATCATGATTTATCATGACTTTATGTTTATTCTTGTCTTGGTCACTATTGATATGCCTATTTTCTAACATGTATTGTATTCCTCATGTTTTTCTATGATTAATCCCTTACTGGGCTTTATAGCTCAGCCTTTTCTTATGCATGTCCTCAGGTTATCCCATGCAATGCTAGCTATGGGAGAATGTAGTGTTCATATAATGGATGTTTTCAATAAATATGTTGTATTTAATGTATTAAGTTTTTATGTAATGATCCTATGCCCCATAGACAGTAGACCTCTTGATATAATATGTTGTATCAACTGATGTTTATGTAATAAATTATGTTTAATTATGTAATAATGATCAGGGTTGTTATACATACATCGTTAAATGTTATAATAGGTAGGGAATTTAAGGTGATGAGTTAATGTTTGGTAAATATTTTAAAATATGTATTTATTATTTAATAAGGAGATTAATCAACATAATAAATTGTGGTTGTCAGTTTATTCAAGAATAAAATTTTTGGATGAAGATTATTGAAAATCCTAGAATTGAGAACTATGAAAATAAGAAACTATTAGAAACATTTGTTATGTAATTATAAAATTTTAATTTTATATATCATTGAAAAATAATTTTATTTGTTATATTATTTACACATTCCCATTAAATTTATATTCATTTTGAATATATTAAATATGGAAGTGTTATTATAGAACCAAATATGGAGAGGCATACTTGCACATTAATTTTTATATTTTTTTCATATTGTTTATTGGATTTCATATTTTCATTATAATATGATTTTATTTCATCAAATATCTAAAATATTTTGTTACAATCATTTTGTGTTTTTAAGTGAAAATCATTATCTTAAATAATTAATAGACAAGTTATCTATATTTAATTGTACCAAATAGACATATATTATCATATTTGATGTCATATTGCAAAAAAATAAGTGATTCCAAATTTCTATAATGGAAGAGTATAACTTTATAAATGATGGTGGAGAATATGGAAATATGGAGAGGGGTTTTTTAATAAATTTACTAAATTAGAATGCAATAAAAAATATTATATATAAAACTATCCACATTGACCATTGTTTCTAAATAACGTGGAGAATACCACATATTATCCAAATTAAATTTTGTTAATTATAGGACGAAGATCCTTTTAAAATTGCTGGAGAATTTAGATGTGATAATAATATATGGTAGGAGATAAATGTGATATAGATATTGTAATATTTTTAAAATATGTATAAATTAAAGGAAATCCATGGTTAATATGACTTTTTCATGAATAATTTGATGATAATACACTAATTGAAGGAAATTATAACAAATTTTTTAATAATAATGTTTTGATATGTTATTTTCCTTGAATAATACGCTTGATTAATTCATTTTATTAACAATATCATCGTATAATTACGGTGATATATTTTATTCTAAAAACCCATGATTGAGTTTATGGTGTTTTAAAAAAAATATGATGTTTTAAAAAGTTATAAGGTGATATGATTTCAAATCTACATTGGAAATAATTATAAATCATAGGTAAAAAAATTAAAAACAAAATCAATATTGTGAATATTAAAGCCCAACTATTGATGGTTCTATCCAATTGTAATAATTTTGTCGGATCCTAAATTCATTAATTAAATAATATATTTTTAATAAATGGAAATTATATAGTAAAATATTAAATAAATGGGATGTTATGAACATGTATATACTCTAACTTGACTATAAATTACCCATGGGACCTTCAACAAATTCTATAAGAAATTCAAATTATGTTATTCATTAGTAAATTTATTGAAATCTAATTTTAGGTTACCAGATATATTTTTGAAATATAAAAATGATATTAAATTATTTTTAGTTATTTTATTAATTGTTGAATTCATATTCAAATTCAGAAAATTGGTTACCCATTATTTCAAATCATCCACTGAGTACTTCATTAGTCTAATAATATACTTCAATAGAGTATATCATGGACATTAATGACTAAATTAATAAATTAGATGAGTCGATGATGAGTTATTATGATTCATAATTAAGATAACATGAGTCATTAAAGAGTATATACGAGGCATTGTTGATTTTTTATGATTAAATTTAGGGAATATAAGAGTCATCCTAGACATTAATTGAGTGATCTATTTGTTTTTTAATGTATCATACAAGTTGGGATGTTCTCTAAACCAACAAAATAATATCATGAAAAAACATCTCCATGCCTACCAGAAAAGGCCCACTGCAATATAATATCACAAAGAAGTTATATCACACCCATGGGACACATTTTAGTTAGCTCTATGTACACTACGATAGATCATCATGCCCAACCAATTAATAAATGGGAAAAAGTTGAGAACAATGCATGTATAAATATGTAATCCCACAAAAAAGAATGAAAACATCAATCAGAAAGTATATGATGAAAAATATATGCCCTTATAAAACTAGAAATTAAAATCTCACCTTCTAATACAATTGAGACTGATGACAAATGCAACACCATTATACACATTGATATGTCTAGTCTAAACAAACATGACCTACTCATAGTCCACAATGGACTCTACAAAAATATCTTTCTTATTCATGATACATGACACATGTAGGTATAGCCCATGCAGTGGTGAGTATTAAAATACCATATTGGACACACCAAAACCAAAAAGAACTAGGCCACAATAGTAAAAGTCACCTATATATAGGTATATGACTTCTTTTAATATAACAAGAATTATTAGATATACTCAATAAAGATACAATGTCTAAATCTAGGATCACAACTCTAAATCAATCCTATGATTATTTCTTGAACATTCCACAAAATAACCATTCCTTAGAACACAATGTATGGGCTACATAACACCAATGATGTCCAAACGAGATGTAGTTATCCTTAGGTCTCACCATAGAAAGTATACATTAGAAATATTTATAGGTTTGATAAATATATAAGTATCACACTAGGTACATTTTGGATACAAACAAATCAATATGGAATAGCTCACTAAGTGGAGGATCAGTGACTGAGTAGTGTTGGTCATGATGATACGAATAACTCCACCATGGAAACTATGATGATTTAGGATCTCACTCTGGGACACATGGATGCATTCCAAAACTATATTCTAGAAGTCCTACTATATGTAAAATTTTCAATTCAGTATGTTTTGATTCAATACAATCACTAATGGAAAATATTTTTTTAACACACCTATGACGAGAGTTTTCCATGATTCATAGAACTATGTCTCTGTGCCTTATATGAAGTAGTGCACTATGTATACTAGGAGTAAACATAGTGTCCCTTAACATCAATTAATTCCAATGAAAAATGGCTTGTTCCTATGTATCTAAATAAGTACACTGTGTTCCCCTACCTGTGTATGTTTTTCCATGTAAAATTAAATGACTAAGAATTTGTATATCAATGCTAGCTCTCTCATTGTGGGTGTACATGAAATGACCTTGGAAGTGTAATTATACCCATATCTAGGTACAATATGAGGTACATGCATATCTATATGTGGATGGAAACATGTCATGTTATAGGGGAAACAAACCATGTGATCCTTACTTTATCTCAATATCATGGATTTCACATAGGTATCCCACACAGTGTGCATCAATGCATTACACACTATCTGTTATAAAGTATTCTATATTTGCTGATGTTGTCTTCTCGTCATATCCCATTTCATATATAACATATAATCCATCATTCCACAATAAAAATAAATAAAACATCATATATGGTCATTCCATTATTGATCAATAGGTTTTGTCCCTTCGATTCTAATCAGGAATCAGTTCTGTTCGTTCTGACGCAACCACATGCAACACACAAACTCAGGGATCCCAAATATAGTTTGATTCATTATACACAACCATCATCACATGATACTCATTCTATATTAGGTATATATCTATGAAATTAGATTCCAACTCCACGAAACAGTTTTGTAATGATCAGTTCATCGGTATTTGTGTTAAACCAATGCAAAAATGAAGTCTAGATGATGAAGACAAGTTGAAACATGGACAAATACAATTAACAAATGAAAAAGAGGAATGAATCTTATCCATGTTTAGTTTTAATCGATATATTCTTATTATAATAATTAAAAAATAAATACATAATAAACAAATAAGACTTCTAAATGATCCCTGAAGATAAACCCATATGGAAGGATGACCAATTGTTAAATCAATCCATTGTTTGATAAAATAAAATTTCTCATTTAAATAAAAAATGTCATATAAATCATAAAAAAATAATCATACCTATATCTGGATCAATTATTAATTAACAAGTAATCATTTACATTATTTTTGTTGAGATCTTCAACCTGTGTTGTTTCATGATTCTCTCTCTAATATCAATTTTCATCATTCATAAAAATGCTATACTTCAGTAGCTCCTTGAGATCAAGGTTTTTGTGCCCAAACCTGAGAAAAATACATATACATATATTTAATTATTATATTATAATCGTAAAAAAATTAATTAATATATAATATTTGATTATGTCGGTGATGAATTTTACACAAATTTCTCGCACCGAATAATATTATTTTATGCCTCGTATAATACACATGTTTTGAAGTCATGGGTTCCATTATATTTATGATTTAAGCCCTAGTTTAGGATTTATTATAAATTTTCATTAAAATAATACCGCTGTGATATTAAATATATTTCATGTATTTCGAAAATTTATTCTATGAACACATGGTCTCAAAATATAAAGTGATATCAACACTTAGCTCAGAAAATATTCATTTTTTTTTTCAAATTACGCATATGGTAAAAACAAGGACAACACAATATTACTTCATTCAATTAGTTTATTACCTGAAAATAACAACAAATAAAATGGGAAGGGTAATGAGCTCATAACTAGGTATTCAACTCCTATGATCTCCCGCAATGATTTCCAATGATATTAGAAAACATTCATCTAAGGAAAATACTGTCCCAAAAGGGTATTTCCCCTTCTAGTTTAATGTTACCAACTTCTTGAAAAGGAAACTATGCTCCTATGTTTCCTATCTCTTAGGATGATATCATACAATGATTCATGAAAATACATCCTTAGTTGAAACATGTTGAGAACAACAAGAAGCCCCAACACCACTATGGTATCATGGTTATGTGGAAAACAACCTCACTACACTAAGAGATCAGTATGAAATGTAATGAATCATATTCCAAAAGATAGCTCAAACTCTTGGATATGACTAAAAATATTGAACTCTATGGCCCCCATCATCGTCCACTTGGGAATTTTTACATTTACTTGTTATTAAAAATCATCCCCTAAAAGGATTTAACCCTTGGAAATGATCCCTAGAACTAAAAAGTTGACACTATCAATTTTCCCAACTATATTTGACTAACCTAACAGTGTCACACAAGGTCCATTCATTCATGTACCTGAAAATGTTTTACTCTTTTATTGTATTGGTTATTAGCATGATACAGGAACCACACCGATGGTGGAATATCCTCCCAAGTGTGGCTAAAAACTAACATGTAAACTTGAAGCATGATCACCATCATGTGAATGATAAATTATATTGCCTGGGTATAGGAGGAAAACTATTCACAACTACAAATGAGTCCCCAATGGAATTATGAATCATTTTATCAAACATTTAACAATGTAATCATCATAGAGAAAGATGTTTTTTGAAGGAATTACAGCAATCTGGACTTCCTCTTTTACTAAAAGGTATCATTACCTCTCTATAATAATTATTATATCATAACCCACAGACAACAAAGAAAACATGTGTTTCACAAAGAAAGTATTTGAAAACACCCATGGATTGCCAACTTATTCCATGATATACCAGTATATCGTTACCTACAATAGATGTATAGATTATGTAAAAAACATCCTTAGAACATATCTTATCATCTTGACCGGAATCATTATCATTAACTTGAAAAATGATGACAAGATTTTCTCCTTTTAATTCATATTTAATACATATATACTAAATAACTAAGAATGTAGGATCTCTATGTCCACATTCCAAATTCATGCATCCCTAACATAAAAAAAATGGGGATATTAAACATCAAATGAAGGTACACCGAACCATCCAAATGCCATAATTATTCAACTACCCTGACACCTCTACCATAAATGAGAGTAAGATTTCAATCTAGAAGAATATCCAAAATATTCCCCAATGTAGATGTTTAAAAAACCACTATTTTCTCAACCTTTTAGAACACTAGAAATAGTATATATCTCATGAAAATATCATTGTATGAGATGATATAAATTAGAATATTTTGTTCAATGTAGTTGATAAATATCTCACCCAATTGGTTGTTTCACCACATCTTCCCTGATAATTCCACTACATCTATCTCAAGATCATGTGTATCATAGATACACTCATGTGGTATCGACTAACATGAAGCATAGGAAACTACCACATTCCAATAAATTAGAACAAATCCTTTTCTAACCATTGATTAAATCTTGATCATTATGTACATGACACCTTGATCTAGGAATATCATGAAGGGATAACTTGTTAATCTATGCCTCAGCATCTAAAATCACTACTACATCCTTTTCATTCACCAAATTGATTCACTACATCATGGTTATCTCATTCAAGGGAATTTCCTTTTTTGAGATATTTGAATAAAACCATTGATATTACCCTACCAAACATATGAATGTATACACCACAGAGACACCCTTGGGTGACTCCTAGGAAATCACTACCACAACCTTGTTTGAGATTAATGATGCTCCTTCTATTGAGAAGATGTGTCCTTGGATGTGTATCTCTCGTATATAAAGTTAACTGTTATATAGAATCACAAAATTTTGTTTAAGTAGGCTCATGTCTGATACCATTCTAAAATGATGAACATTCTTCTCTAAAAATATTTAGGACACATGGATGTTGCTGATGAATATTTCCCTGAAATAATAAATAATGGGATTGAAGATCACTACCACAAGTCTCTAAATTTTATTGTGGTATAAAACTCACCAATGGGTATAACCACCAACTAAAAATTTATTTATATTAAGAAATATACATATAGTATATCATTATAAAAATTTTAAACTGGAGATAACCAATCAAATTTTTTAATCTGAGATACACCGTTCCTCCATGAACAAAGAGCAAGAGTATTCAAATATCAGTAGTGGACACCTTCTCTCATCTCACATTCCCCAAGTGACACAAATTTATATCCAACCTCAAGCTCTCAACCACATATAATTTATCATAATATGGCTTCCCAAGAAAATAGCACAGGAATATGAATGCCTTATTCTCTATAGATTCTTCTAAATACACCTTCATATATTTAAACTAATATATGTTATGGGATATACGATCTGTGATATCTATTAATTCCTTATGAATGATTATGAAGAAATAAAAATAAATACGGATGGTCAACCTAGAAATTCATCCTAATGGGAATCTATTTACTAAAATATCATCACATGAATTGAATGATCATATAATCCACTACTCCATGTGTAATAATAGGAAACTTATAACAAATTGAAAATAACCTCATCTAAATTCACTCATCCATTCTTGTTTGGGGGTTACTTTTTTTTAAAGGATGAAAAATCCATCCCTTTAAAATAGATCCACATATAAACCCATTATTAGAAATAATATAAACATGGATGTAAGAAAACCAAACAATATATTGGAAACCATTGTAGGATCTCACTACCACTATGGAAAGATATCCATGGAACGATCTCTCTCTCTCTCTCCGACTAAAGTCATACCATATTGTCTGTAAAATCATGAAATCAGAAATGAACATAGAAAATTCTCAAAGACAAGGGTCATGAATAAAGAGTTTGACTAGTATTAATATGTTTAAATCATGGGACACACTAACATTACATTAGATCATGCATCCATCGTAATGCTTCAATAATGGAATTGAATGTGCCCCTCATAATTCAAACTGAACCTAAGACCCTACGAGCTCCCAAAACAAAGAACCCATTCATTACATTTTCCACATATTTACAATCACCAAGGATTAAATGAAACATAAATACAACTAGATTACTATAATGAAATAGATATAGAAACACATCCACCAAACCTTGATTACATATTCATTTTGTGGAAATAATTATCCCACATAGTTTTGAATTGTGTTTCAATGATTAATCATGGTGGGAGAATTTATCCCTCTTACTTGAATGTCTAAATTAACATAAATAAACACATAGATCTATCAATTATTTATTTCACCATTATGAGGGAACACTCTATATGCAACCGTTAGAGATTGGTTTCATCCATTTGAGACATCCAAAAATTAGGTTCATTTAGGTACTCCACTATTATAGGAGGGGGTATATCCCACCATGAAATAATGGTTACGTTCAATCTCATAAACTGATGATGAAAACCTGGAATATGGAGATCATATTTTGGAAAAAAAATCCAATTGGTGAAATATCTTGAAAAATGGTTGTAATAACTACCATCCAATTGGTCATGTTCTACACATACCAAAAACCCATACCACTTCCTTGAGTCAAACCTCTACCACATGAGGGTCTATCTCATCATGGAAGATCATCAATTTCTATCACCGGAACTAGTATTTCACAATAGTAGTACGTGTAACATATATCAATCCTATTGGTGATATCAATTTCCCAACAGATAGAAAGTCATATTTCTAATCTATAGAAGGGCTTATGTGCTACTCAATAGTTAGTCGCACTAGTCAATTCCTTCCTGGAGAAAATCAGCACATTAGTAGGTCCAAAAACTAGATACTCATAACAAATCTGGTCTTTATAATGAAAATGTATCAGAATCATACCTATATATATTTTTAGAGGAATTATTAATAGTACTCATATGATCCCCAGTCAATTATTATATTTGGGGAGTTTTCTCAATAAAGATATGGAAAACCACAACTCATTCCTATATGATGAATGTACCAATGTTTTCTCTATATCCAATTTATAAATATATCAAATCAATAAGAAGGTTATCAAGGTACTTGTGAATATATATGTTGGAGAATGATCCAACATTGGAATTTCGGTAGTAACATCCAACCTCGAAATTCTATAAAAATGTTACCCTATATATGAAACCAATCCTTATGACTAGGAAAACTAAACTACTAAATCTGATCATAATCATATATAGTGTAATAACACATTAGTCTAGGTATCCCTCAGATACTATTCATTCACATCGCAATCAAATAGTGATCGAGATATCACATCCACAATATCAAATACAGTAGTGTAGGGGTGGTGACTAGTAAAAAGAGAAATATTACATACGTGGGAGGAATTTTTTTTAGGTACATGTTCACACACACACAACTACAAGACCACACCAAGATGAAATATAAAAAAACTAAAAATGTTTTATGATTATATAAAAAATCCAAACTAGTGTATTAATAAATGTATTTTATTATTAAAATTATCCTTAATAAATTTTCGAACAATACATGATGTAATGTACTAGCTATTTAAAAATATGGGACTGATGTCAAATATAATACATGTATAAAACATGTTGTTCCTTGACCAAACTATATACTCATTTTATTTTTCAAATATGGAATACATAAAATTTCTATCATCTTAAATAGACATGAAACAATTTGGTAGATCCCAAAAGGGGTTCAGATAGCAGACCCCAGTAGGATACCATTTAATCATAAAGCAAATAGCCTCAATAGTAAATATTATCTCTATATAGTAAAATATAAAAATATCAGATATTAATAATATCTATATATACTCAGTATAGAAACATATTCAAAATGTAATATCAATAATGTAATGAAATACCATTATTCCAACTTGATGGATGCAAACAATGGTCATCCGGGAGAACACACTCTACCAGATAGACAACTCTAATGATGTCCATCAGAGAAGTCATGTTCATTTTGTCATCAATAGGAAGTATATAAAGGAATTATGAAGTGATATGATACAAAAATATGATCAATCCATGTTCCAAGATGAATATAAAATACAAAACATATATATTAACCCTCTAGGTATAGGATCAACGCACATATAGTGTTGGTCATAACAATACCTTGAACACTACTAAGGGAACAAATATAGAATAAGATATCACATTAGGTATCAAGAATGATTCCATCATATGAATCTATGAATTCCTTATGATGGAATCACAATTATATCTATATTATGTGATTCCATACTAACCCTCGGGGAAACAGATATAGGGAACAAATACTTAAAAAATATTTTCCAATATATAGAGAAAAAATGATTGACTCCTTCTGCAATAGTGTACAGGGTGTAAACTAAGTGTATAAGGTGTGTCCCCTTTGTCCCAGTTCATGTGTGTGATAAATTTACTATAACCTTATACTTGTATATTTACATGTAATGAATCCATTTTTTTACTTTTTCCCATGTCCATGTGCACGACTAATCATGTGTATATCCAGGCTAGTTATATTCATGTCTGAGTACATGAAATTACCTTGTCTGAGTACTTCTACTCATTTCTGGGTACCCTTAGAGAAACACAAAAAGGAATATGGGGAGGGTCACATATTGTATGATAGGATAACACAATACGTGATAATATACTTTCTCCTAAACCCTAAGTCACCACATGGGAATCCCATACAATATGTACCTTTTTAGTAAACACCATGTGTTGTAATGTTTTCTATATTTATAGATCTAGTTCGTGTGTCTCCAACCTATAATTTGGTTACTAATACAGAAAAGAGCCAAATCAAATAAATGAGAACACATCTTAACAAATCATTCCATCATTGATCAACATGCTCCTTTCATTCGATTCTATTCATGAGTTAGTGTTCATTGATTATGAAACGTTGTCAAGAACCTCATGAACCCAGGGATCTCTGATTTGGTTTGATATATCTGTGCTAACATCTTTTAATTATCATTGAACTATACTGAGTCTTGATCGATGACATCATATTGTTACACCATGTAACAATTGTGTGATGTTTTATCTCTTTTTATTTTTTTCAAACCATCAGGTAGAAAATCCATGATGATGAATGCACATATAAAATGTAACAAAACATAGAAACATGAAATAGAAGAATGATTATTGGATGTTATTGGATTGATTCAATATAGTTTTATTTGAATGATGAAAAATCAAAATAATAAACAAATGAATCCCAAAAATTATCCCTAAAAGTAAACTAATCACAACAAATGATCTATATATGAATCAATATATGGGGAGTCTAACACACATCTGTACTAAAAATGGGATATAGGGATGTAATCCAAATATAAAATTTACTACCTTGATTTGGATCTCTCTATGATGAAGAATAAATCTCTGGCATTGTCGTTGAAAGGATTCTTGAGCATTCATGGGGTAAGATCCTTAATATGATCTTGATCAGCCATTATTATCCATGAACGCTCTCCTCCAATGGATCCAATACCTACAGGACATGGAATGAAACCTTGATAAAATCAAAATATGCTTTTATTTGAAGATTAATTGTGTCACTACATAAAAAATAATTAAATAGATTTATTTATTTATATATTTTATTTGTTTATATGGAAATTATTTATTTATTAATAACCCATGACGACAAAGATTATGTCACACATAGGGTAAAACCCACATTCTAAACATAACTATGACCACAAAATTTTGTTCTGTGAATTTTTTTTTATTATTACTTTTTTTTGGAAAACTACACAAGGTTCTTACTAGAAATATTTTATATATTTATCGAATTAATTTTGTGGACACCAACCATTATAACATCCCACCGTCATAGCAACTGGATCTATAAACATTTATAGAAATATTTCAATGTCATATAAGAAAAAACCTAGGAAATTACATTATGAGTAAGAATTGGATTATGAATTGTGACTTTTTGAGTTTTTATGAAAAACATTAGAGTTAAAATGAGTAGTTTGTAACCTCATATTACTCAAAATTAACTTTAGACCAGTAAACACACTGATAAATTGTGTGAATTCTACTAGATAAATATTTTTATAAAATATAAAATTATGAATATAATATAACTGATAATCCAAAATATAATATTGAGGGATAAAAATGATAATTACATTTTTATTTGATTTTATGTACATGGAAATAATTATATGAATATCAATCACACAAAAGTGTAATTTTAGCTTCCATTAATATTAAATAAAAAAAATAATGTTTCCTCATGGTGAGTTTCATTGGAGAATTTATCTCATATTTTCATGTGATTAAAGTTTAAGAATGAATAAAAATAAAATATTTTGTAGAAAAATTTAATGAATAATGTTAATTTTTTGAATCAATAAATGGGTTTAACTAGAGACATATAAAAGAAATATATATCCACAACGATTAATATTTTTTATTTTTTTTTGAAATTAAATAATTACTATCATGACAATTGTGAGAATATTTTGTAAAATAAATCAATCCTATTGAAAAAAATGGAATATTCTACTTTTGATTGAATGGATAGAACAAGGAACCATTTCCATTATTCTATTTCCAACCGTTTATGATAAATAGAAATGGTGATGTCGAGATCATAGCTTATTGAAAAGAATATTTAATTTCATTAATTATTTTGTTGTAATATTTTATCTTAATGAAATGGGAAATTAATATATATTATTTGGTACCATGTATAATAATTGAAAATAAATGAAAAAGGGTTATTAATAAGATAAATAATTATGAGACGATATGGGATTGTGGTTAACCAATATAATAAGAATATAGATCTATCAAATAATTAGAAGATCAATCACTTTTTTAAGGAATTAGATTTAATTTATAAACGATCAATTTATAAGAATGATCCCAATATGATTTTTCATTATTGAACCTGATGAAGATTAGAGACATAATATTGATAAGGGAAAAAATATATGGATTCTAACCAAATAATTAATTTTTTTTATAAACAATGATTTTGAGTTGATAGAAATAATAATTATAAGTTTGTGTTTAACAAATTAGAGGAAGATGAAAATATTAAATGAGTTTTAGGTGAAATTCAATAACATAAGGATGTTGGAGGAACAAGTTGAAGTATCATATCATATCTTCTTAATATAGTGGCACCCTTCTCTTTTTAGAGATATATGTCCATGGTTGGATGTGATAATGATATATTGTGATATTATATTATAAATAAACTCTGAGATTAGTAGTTTTCAATAATTTAATTTAATGAATAATTTTGGATTAATATAGTGAACCATTTATTATATAAAATAGAATTTACGGTTAAATATGATAAATAATTAAAAACACATAAATTAGGGATAAAATAATTATTGTAGAAGCATTGAATTTAAAATCCCATGAATGGAATAGATAAGGGTAAAAATATTGGAATAAACCATGAAAAAATAATTCTCCAATAAATGAAATGATTTTATTTATTGTGGTATATGGGTATTGTATAAGTCATTCAAGATTAAACATTGTCATATCATCAATTAGGGGTTGAAAACAAAAGTCTATCAAAATTTAATCAAATGATTTTGAATTTTTTTAATATCTAGAAACCATTTATTTTACCACAGTATCAAGTGTTTACATGATTTCATGACACCAAAAATACTAGAAATGTTGTCATTTACCCGTAATTATTTATGTGTAATGATGGAATACATATATCAACAGTTTTTATCATTAATAAATAAAATTAATCTTTATTAAGTGTTACATTATGTAGAGTGAACACTATAAAGGATGATTCAAGTAAAAAAAATATAAATTGTAAATATTTATATATTTTCTAAATAATAAGTTGTATTTTTACTATGAAACATTGAATACAAAAAAAAATTCTATTTTAATATTCTTTTAAATAGTAGTGTCATTTTAATTTTATAGTTCAATATAAATATTAAAATTTAAAATTATTTAAAAAATATGAAATAAAATTCAGTGGATATAGTCTACATAGATCAACACACCCCCTTTGAAAAGAAATGTGTATATATAGGAAAAACAATATTTATATTAGTGATATTAAATAAAATATAAATGAATAAAAAACTATATAATAGTGTATAATTAACATATAAATATAATGTATAATATAATACATATATAAATAATTTTATAATGTATTATAAAAATAAAAACATGTATGATCTGTTTTAATTGGGTGGAACACATTTTAGACTAAAATATATCATTTTTTAATTGAAAACACACTCTTTACCTCACACAGACCACACTATTTCGTTGGTTAAAAAATGAACAATTTTTACACATATAAATTGAATAATATGTATATTTATAAATGTATATTTACAATATTAAGGAATTATATTATGTATGTTAATGTAATTATTTTATAACATAACTCTAACTTTTATGTAAAAAAATATGGACATGTTCATAAAGGATCCATTGTTCATTTAATTGACTTTTATTATATTTTGACACATCAAAAATGAATAAAAAATATTTTCCAATATTTTAATAAAAAATTTATCAATGTAATTGGTTTTTAGTACTTTATATAATTTTTGATTTATAATTTAAAATCTCAATAAAGTACATGAAATTTCGTTATACCAGACACTACATTTTTTAGATTAATATTTTATGAATTCCTAGATGAAAAAGCTCACATATTATTTTCCTAATTTATAATTTCCATTAAAGGGTGTTACAATGCTGTTGAGTATATATTTCATTTTTTATTAAAAACGTCTCATTATTGGAACAACCTAATCATTCAATCGTACCAGACTCACCGCATGTTAAATGTGTATTCACTTAGCAGATAAATTTCAATAATTAAACTAGGATTTATCTCTAAAATTATAACAATAATTTGATCTTTTTTATCATTTTTGAGTATACAATATGTAGTTTGAAGTAAACAAAAAATTCTAAATGAATACATTAAAAATTATTAATATCTAAAAAATTGTTTTTTAGATTACAAGTGAAATATTTAATATATGAAACAAAGGATTGGACTAAAAATTTCTGAAACTATCATGATTATCAAAATGTTATTTGTTCATTTTTTACAAATTGATGTTTTATTTTTAGTTAAATTTCAGATTAAAAATACAAAAAATTTATATCATAGAGGAAAATCCATGTGTTATTTTATCATGGGTTAAATTCATATATGTTAATATAAAAATGATGAATTTTCAATTATGATCAGGTTTTTCAATGTTATTTTAAATGGTTTAGATAATTTAATTTATATTTCGAACAAAAAATTATCTTTTTAAATGAATTAAAACTAATCATTTCAAACAAGCCACACAATATGTCATATAGATGTGAGGTTAATAACTATATATAACAATTGAATAATCAATCATTTTCTAGTTTATTAATTTAATGTATAAATGTTTTAATTTTTTTTGAGATATTTGATGTATATTTTTATATTAAAAGGTCACATTAATATTGAAATTATTCAATTTTTTTATACAAATCACATCATGTGTCATATATATGAGTGTTCAATTAGTATACATAAAAACGAATAATAGTGTAGTTTCCCACAATACCATCTAAATATATGAAGAAATTATATATATATATATGATGAATGATTTCAACTAAAATATTTTTTTAAACAAAATTCATTTTTAAAATGTGAAAATAAAATTAATATATTGGAGATAATTATATTATTATTAATTAATATTATATATAATGATCTAAATAATTTTATGTAAATTTCAATGAATGAGTTATTATAATATAAAAAATAAAATTTCAATACATATTGGAAATTCTAATCCTAAATGTAAATAATAAATAATATTTTTTCTATTAGTATTACTAAAATTTATATTTTTATCGGTGTTTCAAAATTATTAATTATACTCTGATAATGTTAATAAATTTTGAAATAATTTACAATTTTAAATGAAACAAAAAATAACTAAATTTTATTATTAAATTAAAAAATAATCAATTTAAAATAAATTGGGATATAAGTACAATTAATGTGTGATATGTCATGACCCGTCCTCTGGGTACCATGTGGTGACTACCCCAAGCCCACCTTCTAGATGTCAGGGGCTGGCAACAAGCACTAAATGGCGTATTCCCTAAAACTGGAAAGACATTGCCTTTATAACCTATAAACTCACCTAACTAAGCACAAAGTAGGATACAATAACAATGTAAAAATATATAGTAAACATGGTGTGTACAGAAATAAAAAGGGGCCAGAATACAATGACATCTGAAAATTATGAGTAAATTGAAATGTACAAGTAAAAATGAAAATAACTTCAGAAAAAACACAACAAGGATCCTACCTGAATGGTTGGTACAACCCTCAAACTATCACCTCTACGGTACGCCATGTCTAGTTTCCTACTCTGAGCTACCTCCAGTTCTCGTACTGTCTTCCCCAGTCATCAATATCAATCGTCTGCACCAAACAGAACAAGATGTGGGAATATCTTGTGAAGGGGTGAGTATAACGCTACTCAGTAGGGAACCTGAGACCCTCGAAGGTTGCATAAAATCCACAAAGGATAAACCCAAAATCATGAAAACAACTGATAACCCTACTTAGGTATATGCCCATATGTATAACTAAGTTGTCGAGTAAATACATCTCAATCATGAAGAATCACAAGGTTGAACTCAAAAGAACAAAGCTCAACATTCCCATGAAGGAAAGGATACTATAAAGGTAACACCACAAAGGTAAATTCAACAAAGGTAATTCCACACAGAATAATACCAAAAAGGTATACACCACAAAGGTATTCCATAAATATGATTACCACAAAGTTAAAGACTTATCTCACACCATGTATAACATGGATACAGTAGAAAAGATTATTAGATGTAACTACTGAATCTTATTACTCTATTGAATGGAAGACCCACGTAGAATCCTAAATCATCACACCCACATATGATCATAGTATAGCAGACCCACGTCGAATCCTATAGTAGTCACACATGGATTCCTATAGTGGATCCATGTGGGACCCCGAAACAAAGACCCACATATTATCCCAAAGCACAGACCCACAAAGGATCCATTTCTCATGTTACATCCAGCCACAGGGTTCCCTCACTAACCTCACTTGATTCCGGGAGGGTCCGCTACTCAATCCAAATGTCGATACTCCAACTCCCTTGAAGTCCCATGAAGAAGTATCCTGAAGGACCACCACATAATAGTGGTATCAACACAGCAAATGGTGAATCAATCCGACGTCTGGTCTATAGGTTATCAGCATTTTAGTCTCGGGAGCCCGGTTGGATTTGTGTTCGATCTAACCCAGTTGTAACCCAAATTTTATCCAATTATCAAGTAGGATATACCAAAAGGACTATCTTGATCAAATGTTTATGTCACCATAGATGGTTCATCTAATAGATACTTGTAGCTTATGTTATGGAATAAAGATCGAAAAAGGGTTGAAGCTGGTCCGGGTCAGATCCAACACGGTTGGACTGACCCAACCCACCCCCCCCCCCCCCCCCCCCGAAGTGGACCGACCCACCGAGAAACACAATGGGCGGCCCTCTCTGGGCGGCCAATGTTGGGTGGCCCGCGATACAGCCCGCGTTGGGCCCCCAGTTCTGGGTGGTCCACAGCTGGGTGGCCCCGCGGTGGGGTCTGCCTTAGCTGCCACCGAAGGGAAGGCACCCCTAGGTACCCCAAACAGCTAGGTTGTTCGGGTTGGGTGACCGACCGGCCAATGCCACATGGTGCCGACAGCAGGCACGTGAGACCCTGGGTCTCGTTCGGCTCCCTTTCTGGCCGGACGGCCCACCCTCATCCACAGCATGGTCGCACTCCATGCCAACCCCAGCGGCCGGTTGCTAGTCGGCTTCACTCCTTCGCTGCCGTGGCATCATGCCACGGCTCCTGAATGACCGGTTGCATAGTCACATGCCTCTACCCCCTTGATGCATTCATCCTTGTGCCGACTACCAGCCCTGCTCTGCCATGGTCAACCTACCGCTACCCTTTTCCAGTGGCTCCATCGCGCCGCTGACGTTGTCGCAGCCGGCCTGAGTGTCGTCCACCGCTCTTGAGCCCCACATATGCTGGTCGCTAGCGCATGTTGCTGTAGAAGTTCTTCAGGCACTGGGTGCGCCCCCATCTACCGTTTTTCAAACCAAAAACTCCTGCACTCGACTCTGAACATTGCTATCAATTCAATACCTTTATAAACCACAAATGTTGGAGAGAGGTCGGGCAATGTTCGTTTGGCCCACACCCTCTGCATTAGAATGGTATTAAGCAGCATAATTGTTCTTAAATCAAGAAGATAAGCAAGAACAGGGTAAGGGGTATTCATAACAACATTCCCTACCATGATTTCTCGTTGACTTTAGTGAGAAGTGGAAAGGATGGATGTCAGTTCATCGTCGTTGAAGATGTTCCTCATTGGGGATCCTTATATGGAGTTCTTTTTAAGAGGAAGTGTTCTTTGTTGGAGAGATTGTTTCTCAACATTTCTCTGAAGCTCTCCTTTTTCAAAAAATCCTCCAACCAAGAGGTTAAATGAAAAATTCATAAATTTTGGTTTATTAAAAAATCTAACTGAGTTGTCACATCAATGTGAGGGGAAACCATGAGTTACCTCCCATTAAAGTGGGTGTTCAAGGGTAAGGTGGTCCCCACCATTGAATTCAAATTGGGAATTCTCATGCTCGGGAGTTCCCCACCACCAATAATAAAATTGGGAGGATTAAATTACATTAATAAAATAAAGTTAATTTATTTTAGTTTCTCCCATAGAATGAACAAAAAAATAACATTCACCCTCAACCTACAACAGTTAAGGTGATGGTCCCCTTAAGCGAATATCGGCGTTCCCAGTTCAACGGTGCCCTCATATTTCTATTCTGATCACTGGTTCAAAATATACAAAAACATCCTCACATGTTTACTTATCGTACTTAAAATAAAGTTCAAAAATTCATTCCAAGCACACTATCCCTCAGAATCACACACCGTGAAAAATTGTAGACTCAGACATTTCCATATAATTTAAAAAAATTACATGGAATTTCCAGGTCATTACATTCTCCCCACCACAGGGCTTTTCATCCCCGAAAGCCATATCTCAAAAACTAGGAAAATAAGTGGGGGGTACTGAGCACGAATCTCAGCCTCCCGCTCCCTTGTTCTCTCATGGAGGTTCACATGAAGCCAACGTACATCAACCAATGGTACTGATCACCAATGATGGACTCTCTCTTGTTGATCCACAATCTCCACTGAAACCTCCGAAAATGCCTCCCCATCATCACTGCCCAGCTCGCCCCAGTCAATGATTTATGAAGGATCATGTACCTCTCTTCTCAGCTGGTATACGTGAAAAATGTCATGCACCTAGTGCAACTGAGGGGGAAGTTCTAGGGGGTAATCCACCCCACCTCCTCTAATGAGGACCTCAAAGGGTCCGATGAACCTTAGAGAGAAATTGTTTCCCTGACCAAATCATTACAAAACCCGTCTAGGTGAGACCTGTAGAAATACATGGTTACCATCCTCAAACTCCAGAGGTCTCCATTTCAGGATAGCATAAGACTAAATCTTGCTCTATGTAGTCTTTATACACTCTTAGATGGTCTAAACGTTCTCCGTGTTAGACCATTCCATCTGTGGTCCCATGTGTGCTAACTCCCTAGAGTCAGTCCAAAACAAAGGTGATTTTCAAGGTATCCAGTGTAGAGCCTCGAAAGGTGCCATCCCAATCGTGGAGTGACAGTTGTTGTTGTATGAAAACTCCACCAAGGGAATGTTACCCTCCCAGCTGTGACGGAAGTCGAGGATGAAAGCATGCAGCATGTCCTCAATGGTCTAAAAGTTCCTCGTAGTCTGGACATCCATATATGGATGTAAGGTAGTTCTCAAATGAAGCTACATCTAAAAAGCCTCTTATAAGCCCATCCAAAGACAGGAAGTGAAACATGAATCACAATCGGAGACGATCGTCGAGGGTAATCTATGTATCTGCATAATCCCCTACACATAGAGGTGTCCCAAGCTCTCTACTGGACCCTGATCTCTGATCGGTAGGAAGTGCGCTGACATTTTGAGTCGGTCGATAATCACCTAGATAGAATCATGGCCCTTGGATGTACATGGATGTCCTTTCACAATGTCTATGGATATTCTGTCCCACTTCAATCGTGGGGCCTATGAAGGCTGAACTAAGCCCACTGGGACCTGATGCTCCACCTTTACTTGCAGACAAGTGAGGCACCGAGAGACAAATCTACTATTGAATTATTCATTCCCGACCACAAGTGTTGTCGTTGTAGGTCCTTGTACATCTTCACCTCTCCTGGATGTACCGATATAGGAGACATATTGAAATCCCTCAACACTTCCTCTCAAAGAGACATTGGTTCCATGGTACGTCCTCTTAATAGGATGGCATGCTCCCCCACCCTTCAAGAAATCCATCAGGTGCTTGTCCTGTGGATATCTGAGCACATCGAACCTCACAGTATGTGTCCCCACGTCTCTCCACCCTGACTTGATGACAGAGTGGGTTAATGTTTTAATGGGACTATAGAAAAACTACTCCATTTCTATCCACAAATGATATCTGCAATGTGTCTAGCCGCTCCTTCGCCTCACCTAGCAGCTGTATACCAGATCTCCTGATTAGTGCATCTGCTACAAAATTCCCCTTCCCAGGAGTACATACTATCTCAAAGTCATAGTCACGGTGGAACTCAAGGCAATTTAGATGTCTTAGGTACATTTCATTTTGGGATAAGATATACCTGATACACTGGTGATCAGAGTAGACTGTAAAATGATCGCCCATAAGATTGTGCCAGCACATCTTCAAAGCGTTGTCCACTACTACTAACTCAAGGTTATGGGAAGAATTGTTATTCTTAGGCTATCTCAGCTATCGAAAAACATATGTGATAACTGATCAATTCTACATCAGGACACGTTCGAGACCGTTCCCCAATGTGTTGCAGTAGACTATTTACCCAACGCCCTCCTCTAGAAATCCTCATGATGGGGCCTCTAGTCAGCCTCTGCCTCAGATCCAGAAAAATCTGATGTCATCTATTTGACCATATGAAGGGTTGACCCTTCTTCATCAACTCTAATAATGGTGCTACAACTCAGGAAAAATCTAGCACAAATCTCTGGTAGTATCCTACCAATCACGTGAAACTTTGTACCTCCATCACACTCTTGGGTGGCTCCCATGCATGTACTGCGTCAATCTTCGTTGGATCCACTGCAAATCTAGCCTCTGAGAAGACATGTCTCATTAACTTAACTTCTCAGATATAGAAATGGCACTTAGAGAGCTTAAAATAAATCTTGTTCTCTCAGATTCTGTCTAGAAATATCTTCAATTGATAGGCATGCACCTCCTCAATAGTCGAGTGGATTAGAATTTCGTCGAGGAAGACTAGTGTAAAGAGATCAAGTTATGGTTGAACAATCCTATTCATGATTCCCGTGAACTCTTCTAGAGCGTTGTTCATACCGAACGACATGAAAAAAATCATAGTGGTCGTACCAACATTTTTGAAAGTCATATTCTACACATCCTCGTCTCATACCCTTAGCTGGTGATAGTCTGATCTGAGTTTTATCGTAGAGATCCACCGCACTCTATTTAGCTGATAAAAGAGGTCGTCAATCATCAGTATTGGATACCTGTTCTTCATGGTCACCAGGTTCAGGCACCAATAGTCACACAAAGTCTCAAGTACCCATCCACTTTCTTGGTGAAAAAATTCTGGGCTTCCCAAGGGGAAACACTATGCTGGCTAAACCTCTTCCCCTGTAAGTCCTCTAGCTATACCTGCAACTCTCGAAGCTCCGCGGGAGCCATCTGATATGCTGGTGTAGATATCGGTGAAATCCCTAGGTTCATGTAAATTTAAAATTCCACATCCCTAGGAGGAGGTAGTCCCGGAACATCATCAGGGATGACATCCGTGTACTGTTGCACCACTACAGGATAACACGAACTCTCTAAATCAACTGCTCCATGTGTAAGGCTTGCTATCTAATGAGTGATTGGCTGCACTCTCCTCCAAGTAAGTCCATATTGTGCTAAAACGTATCCCTTCTCACTGATGAAGGTAAACCAAGTCCCATCCTCACGAATACACCACACATTTCGCCTAATGCATTCGATCTAGGCATGGAATGTAGATATCCAATCCATACAAATGATTACATAGAAAGAATTCGACGCAACTAATAGAAGATCCTAGCCGAAGCTCTTGCATTATAGAGTAAGCTCATTATATCGGCACTACTGTGTAATCAATGAATCCTCTACCGTATCAGTCTCTATCCGTAAGGATCGAGCCAACAACTCCACTTGAATCTCCGAGATTTGAACGGGGGTAGTGGAAATAAATGAATAACTGACACCTGTATCTATAATTACTGCATCTAATGTGGAGTAGACAAATATCATGCCTCGTATCATTATTGAAGTGTCGTGGTTGTAGGCCTCACCTTACTGGAGCTAAGATCTCCCCTGTCCAGCTGCTCCATGTTGTAGGGGTAGACCACCTGGTGGTGGTGGCGGCAACACCATGAATCGTCACCCACCACCAGCTACATGGACATCTCCCCTACCATGTCTGCCTACTTCCTGCGGACCCCCTCAGTCAAAACTATGTCTCTACATGGGCAGTCCTTCAACTGTCTGTTGATCATCCATATGGTGGGTCGGGTAGTCATGAGTGATGTGACCCTTCCCACCGCATGTGTAACACTGCATGCTCCTCACATGACTGGCTCTGTATCGGGTACCCCACACAACCGACCCAAAATCATGGTGGCATCCACCTTTAGGTATGGTCCTCTTGGACCTCTATGACATCTATCTGCTACCAGCATCAAAATACTCCTCTACATATCGCCCGGTGGGGGGTCTCGCTGCTGGTGACTACTCAACAAGAAATATTTACACTAAGAGGGCTCACTCTAACACCCCCTCCTGCATTGGGATGCTGAGAGAAATCATCAATGCCCTGATATCCCTCATAACAGTTAACACTACTACCATTAAAAGATCAGAGTCCAATGTTTTAAGGTAGGACCGAATCCTCTGATACCAATTTGTCACGACCCGTCCCTCGAGGCCCATTCTGTATGTACCCCAATCTCGCTTTCCATATGCCCGGGGCAAGAGACTAACACCAAAATGGTTATTCCCTAAAATAGGAAAGGAATTGACTTTATAACCTTTACATCCTAGGTATACTATATAGTTATACTTTTTGAGTTTATCCAGCTTTGTGCTTAGTTGTGTGAGTTTACAGGTTAAAAAATAAATTCCTACCGAGTTTTAGTGAATACTCCTTTTGGTGCTAGTCGGTAGGCACTGGCCTGTGGAAGGTAGGCTTGGGGTAGTTATGATATGGGCCCCAGGGGATGGATCATGACATGAAATTATCTTAAAAACATGAAAAATTATCCTAGTTCTCAAATTTCAATTTCAATAATACAAAATTATAGTTACTGCCAATATCATACATTGAGGAATGATGTATGATTTTTATTAAACACTAATAATTCAATTCAGTATCAAATGAAATACTTTAGGTCATATGAAAAACTTTTAATCTTTTATAACAAATAAAATGGAACCTATAATTGTTGGAAACAACATCTTCATTATGTATGAATGTATTCTAATGTTATTAAAAATACACAATCACTATAAATTAATATATTTTTTTTTATTTTTTTTATTTTTCATAGTTATCATAGTACACGAATAATATAATTTATCTAATAGTAAATAAATATTTTACTTAACATTGTAATTATAGTAAAAATATCACATTCATGGGTGCTAGTTTGATGAAAGTATATAATAGATTGTATAATATTTTTTAATGTAATACTAATTTTTTAGTATATATTCTTATACATAGGGGAATATTTTGGAATATAACCTGACACATATCTATATACAGAAATCCAAAGTTTTTAAGCATTCAGTGTCTTTCCTCATACAATATCTACAACAATTAATAAAAATGAACATATAAAAAAGACATGTCAAAACATAATATAAATCATATATCATTAATTGTAATAATAAATAATTAAACTAGCTATAACAAATATTAATATTGTGCATCTTGGATGGTGGATTTTTTGGTAATACATTAATAGGGAAACTATACCATCACATTTTAAAAATTGATCCCAATGAATAACTAAAGAGTCATAATAATGGATTAATCAATGAAAAAATGATAAAAATTTCCTATGTTCAGCGTATTTAAATTATCATTTTAATTATTTAAATTATGAATAACCTAACATTTATTATAATCTTTTCATGCAAAAATTGATACTTATTGGGCATGTGAAAACATTATATTTCACCATTTATTGTTGTTTTATAAATTTGTGATGAGTAATAATGAATACATATATTTTTTCATATGGGTTCCAATTACATTTTTATAATATGAAAACATGTAAAAAATATCAACTATATAGGCCATAATTATAATCATTGATTATTTATATGATAAAAATGTACATAAATAGTTGTTATCTATACATTCACAATGAATGATCCCAACCATTCTTGCATGAATAATTAATTTATATTATCAAGTGAAATAATATATGTTATTTCGTCTCTATATTTCTATTCATCATATTCAAAGTTGATTTTTTAAAAATATTTAGGTCTTTATGTCTCTCTTTGTTTTTATTCATATTTTTTTCATATATAGTAAAAAAATATTGGTATGTTCCAACCAAATAAATGAAAAAAATATGTATACATAGTTATATTAGTATATAAAAAAGTTAAAAAATTTCACTTATATCCTACTTACACATAGTTCACCTATGTTTAATGAGTTTTATTCTACATGTTTTCCCTTTTTAGTCAAATGATCCTCCATCCATAAATTATTATGTTTTATAAAAGTGAAATGATAGCTTGATTTATCATTCTATACTCATATTCGTTTTCATAAATGAATAATTTTGAATAAATGTGAATATTATATAAAATTGAAAATAAATTATAATAAATAAAATTATACATTAAATTATTACCCTTCTTAAAAACGAAATAATTTTTCCTAGATTTCATAGATTATATTTATGTGTATAAATATGGTGGTTTGGGTATACAATCCCATTAGTATCTATATATAAATAATTTAGTATAGGTGTCTCAAATAATGTAAAAAAATTTATAGTTAGTAATAATATAAAATTAAACTGATATTCCTCCAATATAAATGGACAACCCAAGGAATAAGGATGTATTTATCAATTTAATGTCTTTAAATATTTTACAATAATTGTGAATATTATGAATAATGGATTCCTGATAAGTTATAAATTTAAATAATCAATATAGGCTAATTATAATTTTTATATAGATATTCCAATGTTTAATTCCATTCACATATTTACACTAATGTAACTAATATAAATGGACATGTTGGGGTCAATAGTAAAGCCACAATGATTCCACCGATTGTTGAAATTTTGAAATTTTCTTCTTAATTTTATAATATTTCATAACAAATTGACACATTTTCTCTTATTTTCTTAAAAAATTTTATCTTATGAAACATTCTCATAGTGAGGCTATCCATTACCTCTATACTGTTGTAAACATTCCAATATTTACTAAATTATAATAAAATTGATATGTTATTCCCCTTGATTTCTACTATCAGAGTGTATATAGTTCATTATATTCATATTTACTATCGTAGAATATTAATATCATGAAAATACATTGGTGAATATACATTATTTAAAAAATATTACTGTCTATAAAATATAATCATATATTTATTTACAATTTATTCGAATCAATAAATTTCCATAGAAAATTAATGTGATTTGATACATTTTTTATGTATATGAGTAACAACATTTTAGTCCCCTTAGATTCATAGTACATTTTATATATTATTATCACTATGAAATTATTATTCCATACTAATTAATCTATGAACCTCAATTATATTTCTATTTTAATATGGCACTTTTAGTCAAAAATTTAATAATTATACGCTTATTATACAAAATATATAGGGTATATAACAAATATGTTTCTATATATTCTATTATGATCAATACATTCCTAAATTATTTTTTAATAATAAATTTTCATTATAAATAATTTATTAATTTAAATGAATCTCATTTTATCATCCCATTTCTATTAAAAATTTATCAGATGGAATGTTGTATGTCATTAACCATTTATCAATGACGAACAATGTAATGGGAAAATATATCAGGATTTACTCCCTTGTAATATTTATGTATGAATGTTTGTTATGAAGATGGATACATAGTTACATGTAGATATTGAGTTACAATGTAGATATTCACAACATCAATTATGATTCATGGAATGAAACCTGCTTCATAGCCTGATTGGATTCCTAAAATAATTTTTATGTTTCATTGAGAAATAATGTGAAATTTGATTTGGTGTTATATGATTTGAATGTTATTTTTTGTTTTATGGATGAGAAGATTAAATTTTCAATGAATATGTGATTTTTGTAATTTACAGTGTGATGCATCATTTCATATTTCCAATATATTATTATCGGCATGGTTATTTTTTTTGTCAATTCAATTTAATAACATTTAGACTCCACAATCAGGAGTAATAAGTGATGTAGTGTGATTCTATGATTTATTTTCATTCCCCATTATTTTTATACAACCAAGAGATTTTGTGGATTAATTAAACGTTATCATAGTATACTGTTCCCTTCTGTATTGATTTTTTCTCTTATATTCATCTTATATCATGCAAGGGATAATTGTACTAAATAATTTTATTTCTATTTCAATTGATTAAAAATTTTTAATGAGTTTTAAGCATCATTGGTTTTCTATGGATGTGATAATCATAGTCTGGTATTCAATGACATTTTGTTTCTTCTAGGTCAATGAGGTCATTCTTTTGAGAGAGAGAGAGAGATATATATATATATATTAACTCACTCTTAATTTAATGATAAATTGGGGGGATTACATTTCATTAATTAATTTTATATTTTTTTAATTAACCTTATTAATATCAAAATGTAAAATTAGATGGATGACAATTTTTTTTCTTAGACTTTGAAAAAGTTTTGATTTCTTGATGTTAATGCCTTAGGTTTTCTATGATACTGTATTATCCTAGTATTTTGGTAGATTAGGTGAGTGAATTGGTAATTTTTTTGGAATTACGATAAACAACATATTGATGCCATAATTATAACCATGTGAATATTGGAAATATATGTCATTAGATATATACTTTTTATTATTATAATAGAACATGAGAGAAATGATAAACTAATGATTTTCTATTCATAATTATTAAATTATATGATTTTAAATGAATCTTGTTACTAAAAACTATTATTCATAAATAAACTTATTCATAATTAAAATTACAGTGGTTCTTTTCTAATGATAATTCATTTATGGAGATATGAGTATATTCTTGTGTTTGAAGTCTTGTATTCCTTGTTGCTGTGTGGGAAAAATTATCTTCAATTGAATGTTTTCAACAAGAATTTTAATTCCTTATTGTAATTTTTTAAAACCATTTGTGGTTTTTTTCATAATGAGTAATGGATTGAGATCCGAGGGTTTTTTTAATTATTAATTTATTGATTTGATCGGGAACCTTTGATGATAAATATTTTGGGAGATCTGAATGTTGTGAATTTTGATTTGGATGATAGAGAGATCGACTGATGTTATACAAATGGTGTGGTACAATAAGGATTTTATGATTTGGTTGCATCATATAATCCATATAAAATATTGTTCTGTAATACATATTGGATATAATATTATCTAGATGTTGTTTATTTGTATCCAAATTCTTGATACATTCAATATCATCACATAACATGATGTTTTATGTGGTAGATTGGTAACTACATAATTCACGTAGATAATATATGAATAAAATTTTTATTAATAATCAACTCATAAAAATCTAATATGTTTATTTAAATAATGATATATATATACAATCCAAAACATTTAATCCATGTAATAGTTGAATAAGAACCTACAATAAATAGGGTTATGAAAAATGGAATTTTTATGGTTATAAAATAATTATTTTATGATATAATTAATTATTTAACAAGATTCAATGATTGGGTAAAACATGAGGAATAAATGAATGTGAAATAATAGTGGCATCATCACTTGGATTATGATGATTAAAATATTAATCATAGAATAATAATAATTAATAATAATATAATAAATAATAATATATTTTATTACTATTTCTATGATTATTATATAGATCATATTTTTTTAATTTGTGTTATTAGGTGACTATAATGGAAGATAGCCCTATTTCTTAATTTTTCATAGTGTTTATTTTGTGCTCCAAACTATTTATGCATTATAATTTCATATTATAATGCACATGTGTCCATTAGTAACTAATACAAACATTATTTGGATATTTATTGTGAATAATAAATGATGGATATATGATATAGGGAGGACTTATCTGACTATGCTTTAATCAATCTTAACATAATTATGATTATAATAGTTTTTGTTCCAACCTGGGGAGTAATGAGTCTCAGTTTCATTATAAATTTATGTTCCGGAAAAACATGATATAGGTATAGTAAATACAATTACGTAGTCAAGGTGGATATAGATTAAGAATATATTATATTAATGGGAAATTTTGGGTTCATATATAATGAATTTACACTGGCTCTAGTGAATTCCATATATATATTATGTTATCAAAGGGGCTGTGATTGGGATGATATTAATATTTGTATTGATGCCATCATGAGATGTTGAGACCAATGTTGGAATGTTGTTTTTATTAACGATGCTCAACTGAAACTTGTAATGAATTTAGTATGGAAGGGATAAGAATAGCATGTGTGGAATTGGGGTATGAGGGTAAAAACCCATTAGGAAAGTTGAGGTGGTGTACGATACTATATTTATTCCTTTGATATATAATAGATTACATAGAATTGATTAATTATTAGAGAACTATGATGGTCATTTTATTCTATTATTGCATATTTATATGATGATTAGTTCTAATTTGTTCCCTAATTGAGATTTAGTTTTCTTTGCTCCAATTTTTCAAGTAAAATTTTAGGATAATCCAACTAAATATAAATTTTATTCTAATTTATATATAAATAAATTTTCTAGTTATTAAAATTAATTTTTTGATCTACATGGAAATTTCTATATTTTGGACGCTTTCTATAAGAATTCATCAGTTAATATATATATTTTTAATCTAAGTCCCATTTTTCATACATGCATTTCTCTTTTCAATTTATGTATGAAAATTAATGTATTCAGATTTATTCTACTTTATGAATTGTGTAAAATGGAGGTTTATACTTCATATCTATCACTCCATAAACTATATTGTGGGTAATCCCATGTGTGAAATTGATATACCCTTGTTATAGTCAATAAAATGTGGCATGTTGGAGGTGGACCTCTGGACTTGTTATCCATCTTCCTTTATTGTTTTCTTATTTTGGGTACCTTTAGAGGGATGTAGTCTTGATATAGTGGTATCAATGTTAATGAAAATTATATAATATTGTTTATTGGAGTAAGGAACTGGTGATGACTAATTGATTATTTGGGGAAACATATCATCTAGGTATAGTATGTATTGTAAACAATTGAGACCTGCTAGGGTTTGGGATTTTATAGAAAAATTTGGTATTATGAATGAATTATTAATTTAACTAAACTTTCTATATGATGTTATATTATATGTATGATAGAACAATGGTTATGATCATTGATCCTGTTTTTCAATACCTCTATTTTTTATATTTTTAAATATAATTGGAAATATGATATAATGAATGAATGAATGAATGAATTATAAGACATCAAAATATTATTTTGTCATTTATCTAGGTACAGTGGATTTTTCTCATATATATATTGATCTATGTTGAAAAAATAGTAGTTTAATAAATAATATGTTTATTATGATGTTTTTCTATATTTCTATAGAGTTAAGGATTAAAATAATGTCACACTGATGAGGAAACTATGATAATTACATTAGCAGGGTTAATAGAGGTATGAATTGTTCTTTTCAGATATGAAGATATGTAATTTAGTTAAGGGGTGTATACATTTTGTTGTTTTATTTTTTTATTAAATGAAATATTTTTCTAATTATCTATGAATATTCCTTGTGGGATATCATGGAAGTGGATTATTTTATTCTTAATAAATCATAACGTCATAGATGCTACATTAAATAATTATTCGGTTTTGATTCAAGCTTTGATTTTATCTTCGACCACTATGGTGTCTTGTCTTGTGTAGATTAAACCCATTCAAAATGGATGTATGGTGATTCTAACTACAATAAATTATAAAATAAACACCAATGAATTCATTCAGTCAATCAAATATATTATTACACATTGTAGGGTAATTCTGAGGATGTCTTATAGGAAATGATGAAACACCAGGTCACTTTTCTTATTTTAAATTCTTATACTGATGTAATAGATAATGAATTTGTTTTCAAGAGGATGATGGGTTTAGAATCATAGTCATTATAAATTATTCATCTGTAATCATCACTAAGAAGATATGTTAATGGGATTCCTCAATATATTGGTAGGAATTTGTTTTAGTTAATAAAGAGTTGGTTTCGTCCTTCATTATCTTGATTCACTAGAGCTAGTAGTACTCGTGATTAATCATGAGGTGCAGAACAATGTTAATTTATAGTGAATAACATGTAAATTAGAATCTACCAAGTCCGACCTTGTTCAATAGTCATTCTGTAGCTGGTGGACCATTTTATGCCAAGACATTGTTACAGTTTCAGAAAAGTTAGCAGAAGTATATGTGTTTTTTAGTTTCTCAAATTAGAGAGTTGATAGATTAGGATTAAGAAATAATAATTATATATAGAATAATCAGTTAAAATGGGTATGTAATGACTATGGGGGTGGTTTCCATGACATCATTCATGGCAATGGTGCATTAGGTGCATAAAAATAATTTATCGAAAAGAGAAATCATGAGAGTATATGTTGTAAAATATACTATTTTTCTAGATGGGTTTATTCCAAATTTTCTAAGAGTGGAATGAAATAAATTTCATCTACTTCAATATAATAACAATTCAGAAATTATGTTGAGAGGATTAAAATTCCATTGTTATTTATTGTGCCTTTTATTGGTTAGCTAACCATTTTGATTTGTGTAGAGAAGATGAATTGTTGTAATGGTAGCATAAATCATGGGTATAACTTCTACTATTATTGATACATCTATATGATATATTCTTTATAATATATTATCCATATTTAGGTTATGTTATATGATATTTAATTTATATTAATGAATTTTTATATAATTCGAATCAATATTAGGGATTTTTCGTTGTTGGTCAAGAACATTGAATGGGTTGAAGAAATACTGACTCTGTATCATATTTCATGGTTGAGTGTGATATGTTTGTTATGTATTTTCATTTAATGGTATCTCATAGGTTTTTTGTATGATTGGGAGAATTTTATTACTAAAGATTTTGTGGAACCACCTTCTCGATGAGAGATCTTGTTTTTTGATTGATCTTCATGTAGGTGTTTCTTAAATATTAATGTTTCTATATTAGATGTAAAATTATGAGTTGTGGGAGATATATATATCTGTATATTATATCTTTTAAATAAGATTCATTTAAACAAGTGACTATTTCTGGATATATCATATGTTGTTTTCGAGGATAACAATGGATTTTTGGAGTTTTGCATTCATTTAAATCATTTTTATTGGGTAAAGGTGATCATCCAATAACCCATCCATGAATTGATAATCTATATGATCATATTAAAATAAAATAGAGGTAATATATAATAGAAATGTTAAATGTATATCATTTTATATGAGTAAAGGATAAGGATATCATAAAACATACATAAAAATATCACAATGGTAATTAGGAATTTATTGCGATGTTGTTCAATGTAATGAAAAATTTATTAAAGTTTATGGGGTTGAAAATTGTTTTTTACTATGATATTTGGGATTTTATATATTTATCATAATCAATGAAATCGTCATGTTTTCATATTATGATGAAAATAACACATTTAATATGTATTTCATGAAGGGAGTGGTGAATAACATATTTTTGTAATGATAAAAAACTCTCTAATATGATTCTAAATTTACTCCACTATTTATATAGTTCTTTTGTTAATTATTGTGATATGAAGTAAACAACCCAATATAGTGATGGAAGTGGGATTATATGACCTATTTATATTCCAGCATACAGGAAATGAATTGAACAGGTCGTACAAGTTCATCAATTCATTAGTATTTCATGTCTGAAATAAATTATCTAGAAAAACTGTATTATATTCCTAATGGATGGTCAGTAAACAGCTGGTGGAGGTTATAGAATATATGTGCTTCTACCTTTCACAATATTAAGCCGATGGGATCATGTTCCATGTTTTTTCAGCATTCCATACACTTTTGTGTTTCATTTAAGTTTGCGAACAACATTAAATGAGTCCATTAAATACCCATAACACACATGGACCTTCTCACCCCAATAGAAGTTAATAAACAGAGATCAAGGTATCCTTGGATGATCATCAAAATTAAATAAAAATCAATAGAATCAATTTCTAATCACTTTCGATGATAGATTTCATGTTAATTGTCAAATATATTAAATTATAAAATATTTATTATCTTTTCCAAATAATAAAAAATATAACTCTAAAATAGAATTTTATAACATTAACAGTAACCATATAAATATATGAACATTTTATACAATAATTATGTTCTTATAAAGATAATATATTTATCATCATTTGTTTAATATTTTTTCTACATCTCGTGATCCACCGTACTTTTACATTGATTCTATTGGCACCAAACAATGTATTGTAACTCCATATCTCTCTCAATACATCAAAATATTATTTATTCTGTGAGAATTTATATTATATTATATATTTTTTTATAAATTTAAATTGTCTCCCTTATTCATCCATATACTTTTCGGTTTAACGAAGAATCCATTTATATTAATTTTTTCTCTTTGTTTGGATCATCTCTATTCCATAAAAAGATACTCATTGATTTGATATTTTTTTATATTAATATTGGTTCCATTTAGTTATTGAACAAATATCTATGTTAAAACCATGGGGTAATTTTTAACCCCACTTAGCCTACATATATGAGGTGATATAGGTGAATTTTTTTTTTCTATTACTCAAATCCATTAAAAAAATGACTCTTTTCCATTTACATTTCCTTAATTTTTTTTCTCGACATAGTTTAATAAAATATTATCTTTATATATTTTTTACAATGAATTTTAAATTATATATTTAATTTTAAATAAAAATTATTACTTTTTTTTATTTTAATGTTTAACTTTTAAGTGAAACTCAACACCTCCATTTATATTTTCCATAGACCCACAATTATTATCAAATTTTATCCTTGGTTTTATAAAAATAAGTTATTTATTTAAAAATGTTAATCAATTTAATTGTTTCAGCATATTAGGATGGATTATAATTGTAAATGTGTTTATTCAGTTATCGATTGAATGAATTAACAATATTAGAAAAATATTATATAAACTATTATTGGCCGAATCAGTTACATTGTTATGGAAATTGTTATACAATAATTTGTTCTATGTAATTAACCTAAATATAAGTGGAATTTGACTATTTTTAAACACATTAAACAAAGAAAAATCCATTATTTATATTCATGGTCGACTTGATAGATGTAAATGTAATTTTGCTTCTTTTTGCTAAACTGCTCAAGAACTATTGATATTGATATATGATACTCTTGAAAAAATGATGAATGGTTAAATTCACTAGAACTGAAAAATATAAATAGGTTTGTAAATTATTTATACGTATAAATATGAATCCATTATTAGAATGTTTCCTCACATTACTGAGATATTAAACGCCCAAATGTATCTTTGTGATGATTTTTTTGTATAAATTTTACTGAAAAAATACTCTGTCATTCCATGAAATTGGTAACTCAATGTCAAGAAAAAACACATAGTGAAGGAAATAATGATAATAGATGAATAATAGAACACCATATCTCTTATGATATTAAAAATTAGTATGAAAAATAATGTTCTATAATATGAAATTGAATCAAGAAATAAAAGAACATTACTATTTATTTAATCAATGATGGTTATATATCTATAATGGTTAAAAATGATGATTATAATATTTAATTATAAGAACATGTTTATTTATTGTGGTACATAATCATTTATTTTCCCTCAATTTTTAGTTTAAGAAATGATTTATGGCCTAATTTGAATGCACATTGAGGTTATGGATGTATCAATGTTGTACAGAGCTTGTTCAAATCCTACTAATAAACATTTAGGGAGTAGAAGGGTTGGATAACTATTAATAGTAATAGTGTGGGGAAGGTTTCTCTATTAGAACATACTATGAATGTATGTGTAGTTGAGTGGAATAGAATACACATATATGGAGATCGTTCAATTTATGGTACACACCCATGCAGATAGGTATTTAGTTTATGACAGTTGGATGAGACATTGTTCACTCATGGATAGGTAAAACTGTGTGAGATAACTAAATGGGGTGACCCTCCTAACAGAAATGGGAATAGTGTCAGTACATTGGTTGGACTACAGAGAGACCATATATTTTTGGTTTATTTTATATAATTATATAAATTAATCTATTGATGAAAATTACATTGGTCATTTAATTAATTGTATAACTTTATCCATTTGAGAGCTCACCTTGATGAATAATCAATAAAGTGGGGGATCTATTCCATATGATCCCTGAATGAAGATTTGTTTTTCCATTAGATTCTTATTGGTAATATCTCCATTAATTTTTTTCCTTTCCACATTTTTCTTAGTATCAAAAATCCTATTTAGTCACATCTTAATTTACCCTCTACTCGTCATCATCATTTGTTCTATGATTTCATCCATATCTGTGTCCAATCAGGAGCCGATACTATGAGATAATTCTATTATCGTCCTACATTATCTGATCTCCTAGGTTTCCCATAATGTTGAGGTGTTTATATATATGTTATTGTTCCATAGATTCAATTATCATAGACATTCCGTTGAAATAAAGTTTAGTTCTCTAATTTAATGGATAGGTATAACATATATTTATAATGAGGCACATACATAAAATAATAGGTTATGAACACTACATTAGAACCAACAAGATGGTGTGTTATATATTATAATAGATAACATTGGGTGGATTTTGAGCAGGGTCACCCTTGAGGTGTGTGTTTTTCCCTTAGTATGAGATTTCAATGAATGAAATGAATTTCAAAATGAATTGTAATATGAATTGAAGTTTAATTGATTAATGATAAGGGATGGATAAAAATGTACCTTATTTTGTGACTATATAATTTATATGTTATTATTGAATTTGTTTTTATATTGAAATTTCCACTTGATATAGTTTAGAGGATATGTCATATAAGCATAGGTAGTGGCTTGAGTAGCCTTTCGTGGTGAGGTTTACATTAAATGATCTTCGTGATGAAATTTTAATTAATTAAATAATTTATTTTGAAATATTATTTCCCTTTGGTGGATTGTGTGTCTATATTCAAAGACAATAGACATTATCTTTTGGTTACTACTATGAATCTGATGTAGTAATACATAGATTCCTTATGTGGATTTCCAAGGACAAACTCACAGGGGCATACTATTATACATTCTAGTGACACATAGACACATTATGAATAACTAAGAAAATATTTAAGTGGATTTTGATCATATATTCCATGTGTGACACTTTGGCTATTTTTACAGACATCCAAGGATGGACTCTTTGAGTAGGGATATTACAATACTCCTAGAGTGATACCAAAATTCTAAGGAAGAATTATTAGGATGGAAATGTAGGGAAATCATTATCACACACCTTGAAGAAATTACAGGATTTAAAATGATGAATACCGTGGATGAGATTAGGTTTTTAATAAATAAATTAATTAAGTGTTTTATATGACACATCTTCCAATCCCAATAACAATCGTTTATTTTTTTATACTTATATCCTATAGAAGGCCATGTTTATTCTTCTCACAGTGAGATATATTGATGAGGGATACTAGGATATGTGAAAGGACCTATGTCTTAGTTATTAAATGATACTGATTAATTAGATGTACTAGATTATTAATTGATACATTACCGAAAATTTATACATTAATTCCACACTATGGTTGATGTAGCTAGAAACAGACAGCAGTCTTGTGGAACCCAGACCTTTATTAGTTGTTTAAAATAGGAAATTCATTAATATATTTTATTACATCATGGTCACTGTTATTATTATATACTCACTGAATGGATTAGGTGGTTACTTATATGGAATGTATCCCACAACATTTTTGTGAATCCATTAGGTACACAATTATATAATATAACTGATGGTATGGATAATGGAAAGTGTCTTGCTACATGAAATTTATTTCTTCTTATGAGCTGGCGAGAAAAGGATAATATAGGGCATGCAATTCTAGTTGAAGTAAATTTTGTAATTTTTTAATTTCTATGCAGGTATTGTACACCTTATATGTATACATGATTGGGAAATATTTTAGAGGAATGAAATATATTCTCATCAACATATATATAAGAAATTCCTTTTGTAATTATTTATATATTCATGTATTGATTAATTTTCATTTGTACGAGTTAGGTTCTGTTTTGGTAATTTCCTTGTAATTATATTCCACGGTGTTATACTATGTTAATGATGAAATAGAATCTACAAGGACACACCCATGATGCTCACTACTAGTCAATATACTCTTTCATTTTGGGAGATTCTCTTGAGGCCATTTGGCTAGTCGGGATTGGGACACAATTCATTGGAATCTAGGTCTAGGATGTTAGAAGGTTGTATTCAAGCATTTGTTTCTGGTTTTACATAAAAATTTGAGAGAATATTTTGGGTTATGATGGAATATAATTTATTAATGAGGTGTGCCTAGGAATAACAATCCCATATATAGGAAAACTCAAATTTTTTCAAAATAGTTTTTATTTCCTATGTATGAAGTAATATAGTAGATTTGAAACCAAAAATTGTTGATTCACATTAATTTTAATGTTATTATTGATATGATTATTTATTCTATTTTTTTTCACCCATATGAGATCAGGGTATTCAATCCCATGCGTCATTTAAAATATATCTCAGAATGACATTCCAAGATTTACGACATGCCAATTGGGATGAATTGCGTGTATCATGGTGTTGTGATTGGCTTTCATGATAGATATACCTATTGTTTTGATAGAAATTATGTGTAGGTAATTGAGAAACATTGTTGGTACATATATTTCATAATTTATCATAAGTAGTGTCTTAATAATTAGGCTACAATAGACTCCCACATAGCAAATTTTGACACATTGTGTCATAGAATATTAGTCACTTGGACTAGAACATGTTATGGTGTTATTTAATCGGACACCAAATATTGGTTTATTAAGAGTACAATAACATATAGATCATAATATTTGAAACCATTTAGTTCACCAATTAAAATGAATTTTCATATAATGGAAATTATTATGAGAATAAAACGGATACACATTTTTTTTAATAGAGAACTTGAACTAAAACCGACATTAGTAGTGGGAAATATGAAGTATCTATTGATTTTATATGATTGGTACACAAAATAGACATGACTATAGAATCATACAGAGGGTTTGTCCTTATATAGGATGCATTTTACATATCTTATTTCAATATCATAACTTTTAGTTGTGATATTTTATAATGTTTTTTTATGAGGTGTGTGATTGGAATTATTGAGATATGAAACCACCATGACCTCAATTCATATTCTAGAAGTGTAGATGAGACCATGCTCTAGGGGCAGTGGACCATTGGATACTAATAAATCCTTTTCTATTTTCATATATGTAATAAATAGTTTTACCGGAATAATATGTGGAGGCATATTTCCCTCCTGGATATATGGGTTTTATATAGACCATTATTAGAGAACTATGACCTACCAAGAATATGGAAGAGTTGACCTGTGAATTACATCTACAACAACCAACCATATTTTTGGGGATAGTAGAACACATTCTACATATTAATGGATAGGTGCAATGATATATTTCCAAGATATTCTAGATATGCCTCTAGAGGGAGGGTAAATAATGATAATTATATGCTATGTGATTCCACCAGATATTGTGGATTTCCATTACTAAAACATATCATCCTTATGACTTGTATAGGAGAGATTTTTATATGAATTTATATGATTACTGCTATCCCAACACATTGATGTCCAAAAAATATTGAGATATCATTTAATTGGTGTATGATGCATTATGAGTTATGAAATATTCAGCCCAGTTTATATATCTCAAACACATCTCGCATACTTTGATGGGTGATCAGTTCTCTAATGCCTATAGATTTTAGAATGGTGTCAGGTACGAAATATAATCACATGTGAATATATTTCAATGAATTACACTTCTGAAATAGTGATTTAGGCTCTAATCATAGACAATATGATAATGGAGGATGGGGGTGTGAGCTAAGGTGATATTGTACCATGATCATTCACTAAATTGATCTGTAGTAGGAAGCGTTATGTGCTTCCACATTATGAAATTATAAGCTAGAGAACATCCTGAAGTAGCGAGGAGAGTTACCACCCATTTATTAGACTGGATCATATGATGCATCAGTAGAAGAGAGAATGAGTCATGTATTGATCCTACTACTACAATGGGCCCCCAAAAATTTCTTTTTATAGATTATCATCATGTATCAAGTGAGAGTGGTTCTGCACTGACCCCATGTATAGGATCAGGGTCATTATATTATTTTTGGGAAGCACAATGGAGTAATTTCTTCCGATCAATTCAAGATGGTGGTTGTTATCTTGGAAGTCATACCCAAGTTTTCTAGAGAAAATAGATCAGATTTGGGAATGGTAGATAAGATTTGTCAATGGCCAACAGATTAGACCAGATATACAAAGTTCAACTGATAGATGTTGTGTATAATTCACAACATTCTACTGTGATAAGTAAAATTCTAGTTGAATCTACATTATTAAATTCTATTTTATATATAAAGTAATATCCTAAAATTAAATCTATTTCTTGGGGGAGAGACATGGGATCATTGCTCATTGTTCTGATGGTTTTTTAATGTTTTATATTTTTGAGGGGATTTGAACAGAGGATGTTCACCTATTAAGGGAGTTCCCCATTTATATTTTTAGGAGTCACATCATATGGGATATATTTTTTCTTGATATGATAGGTTTTCACATCATTATAGGGATGGAATTGTTGGTTCCCATTAATTATTTCATTAATTTATATTACAAAATGGTCACCATAACATCACCATAGGAATAAGAGTTTATTCATAATGGTGAATGGGAGTTCTATAAGAGCTGAGATTGATCAGATAATTTTTGGCTATATAGGATGATATTCGATATTTGGATGTTAAAATGGGATATTCTGATAACACATTAGACAAATTTTACATATTTGGTAGATCATTTTTGGTATTTTTTTCAAAATTAATTTTTAGGACTAGCTTTAGTGAGAGAGGTGGATTTCCCTATCACGAGACTACCTAGAGTTGCATTAGTATCCAGTACTCCATACAAAATGGATACTAAGAAGATATATTATATCAATAAGAAGCTTGAGGATTTAATGGAAATGGGTTTTATCCAACCTAATAAGTTTTCAAGGGGTCATTGAATCTTTTTTTGAAAATATTATATCTTAAACTTAAGATATGATTGGATAATTGAAAACAAAAACATCTAACATTTAAGAACATATATTCTCTGTGTCAGATTGATGATATCATTGAATACCTTATAACATTAGGATTTTATTGGGAAAACTATTTTTTATGAAGTTATTATCATGTTTATAATATAAAATTAGACATTAATCTTATACAATTTCATATTAATTATGTTCAATATGAGTATTTGGTTAAGAAATTTGATCATACAAATTCAGCATTAGTTTTCTTGAAATTAATTAAACTACTATTCTTTAAATATTAGGATTCTTTTTTGGTGTATGTAATGGATGATATATTTTTGTATTCTAAAATTAAAATCCACATTAAAAAACATTATGGAATCGTATTGGATACATAGAGGGAGTATCATTTATATGATAATAAAATAATGATCACTTCCTGATGGATCATTTTCACTTCATGTGTCAAATTACATCTATAATAAGAGTATAAAAAAATAAGGTCGGATTTATAGGTTTCTAATAGAATCCAATGAAAATCATATAGGTGAATTGTTTCATAGGGATGGATGGATATTACGTTCATTTTATACAGGACTTCTCATTCTAAGCAGCACTACTCATGGGCAAGAAAAAAAATAGTGTGAAGTTTTTATGGTAATATCCACATGATAAATAATTTATGAAGATGAATGGGAGTTTGAATTCATCCCTTATACTTATTTCTCCATAACATTGAAGGAGTTAATCAATTTAAATTGATTCATAAGGCATAATGCTAAGAGACGTTCTTATGATTGGGGATAGAGTATGGATATTTGTGTCACGGAAGTTGAGGCCACACCAAATGATTTACAATATTCCTGATCTAGAATTATTTTAATATCATCAAGAATTGAACTCTTGGTGACATTAATAACATTAAGGGTGATTTTTGGTGTAAAAACCACAAAAAATATATGCACATATTCAAAAAACGTGATCTGAATTCCAGTTAATAGAGGTTGATCAAATTACTATAGTCTTTTGGAATTATGAATTCCTATAATCCTGGTATATGAAATATAGAAACAAATGCACCAAGTATGAGGAATTAGATACAAGTAGTTTACTAGGATAGTAGATAGTGTTATCTTATTGGTTTTCTCTAATATACATGTGAAGGTTCATATACATCAAGGGAAAATGATTATTTCATCATTGTATGTGACCACTACCATGCATGATAGTGAAAGGAAGAGACAAATTTTGGATATAGATGGACATATATTATGGGGAGTGTTCTTGGTGAGGACTATAATCCTTGTTGGACCATAATAGATGATGATATTATATGTATTTATGGTTTTCTATGTGTTTCAAACAAACATTCACAATGAGAAAATGTGAGATATTTATTTTTCATAATGGGAAGTGAATGTTGGTTTCACAATGATGTATCACGATTTACATAGCCTATACCAGTGTTCGAGTATGAAATGAAAAATAAAACATTTCTTCAGGAGTCCTTCCAACTATCATCAGTTGAAGACATAACAACAATGATCAACTGGACATTTATAGTAGCTTTTGATTCCTAATAGTAAATGGGAAGCTGTTCTGATGGATTTAGTGATAGGTTTAGAAAGTGAACCTCAATGTAATGTTCTATTTGGGGTGTTATTTGATAGGCTAAAAAATTATTCTCACATCCAACATATCATGGACCCATTTTTAGTAGATTATATTTATAGGTTTTATATTCATGTGGTAGTATTATATCATATGGTTCCACACACAATCATTTGAGATATATATTTATAGTTTATATCTCATTTATAAATAATTTTTAGAGGGAATTGGGTACATAGGTTTTTTTATAAAAATATACCACCCTCTTACTAATGGCTAATAGGAGGGTACGATTAATGTTCTTAAGGACATGTTGTGAGAAAGTGTCCTAGATTTTGGGATCTCTTTGGAGAGTCATATGCCCACGGTTGAATTATCATATAATAATGGATTCAAGATACTTTATAGATATATACAAATGATTATTTATATGATAGGAAATTTTTATCAACAACATGCTGGTTAGAGTTAGGAGAGGAAATTAAATTTGTACCTAATCCCATATTAGAGACTATGAAATAGGTTTAGTAGATTCAGAAACATATGGCTAACGAAAAGTATCGACAAAAAATTTACAAAAATCACCATTAATTTCCTATAGAGTTTGAGTTCAGGGATCAAGTAAATTTATATGGTACTATGATCCGAGGACATAATATAGTAAATAGAAAGTGTGAACATTAAATTGAATATATCACGCCATCTAGGATTCTGGATATTTTTTTGTTGATTCACAATTAGTGGTACTTAACTTAGAGGTACTAATTTATGAATGATTTCATTAATTTATCTTAGTTATTGTGAAATCATTAATATTTTTATAATGTTTTATATCTTGATGATTTTTTATTATTGGTCAATTCAACCTATTAGGTACATCATATTATTATTGTGGACCATATTATAAAGGTACTTTGAGGCATATTGGTACATCCAGTACCAGGGCTATGGAAAAATAGATGTGTGTAGGATGAGACCAGGGTTTGGGAGGAAAATTTATGAGCACAATGTCCATTGGATTTCTCATATGATGATTCACTATCTTTGGAAGGGAAATTTGGGTATGAATTACTTAGAGGGGGGATTTAGTAGGAACCCAATTAATTTTTGAGGTATAAAATCTTTTAAATATGGTAAATTTCAATTTTAAATGTTTTTATAGACTACTGTGAATTCCCCATGAGGTATAAGTGTTATTATAGGTGTATATGGTCATTTCATAGCTCATCACCCATATATTTATAAGAAAAGTTTCTACAACACAGTTTTTAGAAACCATGTTGTGCTGGTCGCATAGTTACTACAAACGGTGCGAGACTAGATAGTGGGATAGAGGATCTCAAACTGTAAATGAAGCCATATGATTTGGGGTGAACTGCCATGATGGTGCATCTAATGTTTTTTATTGTTTTCAAATTCACTGTTTTCACATGGTTAGTTAAGCTGCATGATCAAACCACATAGGGTGCAAATCCTTACAGTAGTGGGGGCATGGTTCAGTCAATAATTATCCAACCATGCTGTAGAACTCTGAGATCCCATATTTTTTTTGAATTTAGTATTTTTCCTATAATTAATATATAAAACATAAATATATTTCATAATTCTTATTCTAGGTAGCATGACCAATTTTATAGGTCACCTTGATTTCAAATAGAGTAATTAGGAGGTCTCCAACATCCGATCTCAGAATCTTGATTTGTCAAAAGCATCAAATCCAGTTTCTAAAATCTCAATACTTTTTGGGTCATTTATCATTCTTCATAGTATAACATGAACTATTAATTTGGAATTTTCTTTCCCTATTTTAGGGTATTCATTACTTCTTCAATTTTCTCCCCATCTAAGCAAAAATACCATTATAAAATGAATGATAACACTATAACAGACCTATGGTTAGTGGTCACATGATTTTACCTCCCTGACTCTATGTTTGTATATATTTTCCATTGGGTTGAGAATATAAATTATCTTTGTGACACCATTAAATGGATTTTAAAGATTCATTAAAATGGAAATGTTTAACCTATGTAAACAATATGCCCACTTGATAAATTATTAAGTTTTGAATCAAGAATTGCGACCTCCTATCAGGTGATTATATACTTCCATTGAACATGATGGGTGAATTTTTAGATGGGCCTTCCTTGAGGTGTGAAATTTACCATTCAAAGGGGCTCTGAAATGATAAAATAAAATGTAAAATGAATGTTGATACGATTTTTTTATATATTAATGGAAGGGGATGGATGACCATGACCTTTGGATATCTCTATGTAATTTAGTTCATAATCCCAAATTAATTTTTATATTGAACTTACTGTGTGAGGATTAAATGAAACAATCATGGTGATGAACATTTAAATAATTAATTAATTATCATCAAAATACTATATTCTTTGGGTGACAGATGGGTTCTTGTTTGAACACCATGGACGGACTGTTTTTGATACAATGTTTATTACGCTTGAGTGCACATAGATTTCATGTATGGATTTCCATGAAAAAACACTTTGGGTATCAGTGTTATATATATGAGTGATAGTTTGACACCTTATATATAGAAAATGATGTACTCAATGGGAAGTTGATCATATACATTATGGGTGACACTAGGGATTCCTTAGTAGACCGCAAAGGATGAACTCATTGAGCTAGGATGTTACACCACTACTAGATCGGTAATAAGATTCCAATGGAGAATTCATTGGATGGGATTCTAGGGTTTTGGTTATGATACCGATTGAGTGATACCAAGATTATAATTTTGGAATTCCATTGATGGGATCATGTTCTTATTTGATTAAATATTGAAATTATTTATATGATGCCTCTTCAATAACATAACACATTATTGTATTAAATATATGATGTATACCTTATAGGTGGTCATGATTAGGCATCTCATGATCCCATATCTTGATAAGGGACTCTAGGTTTTGGTCTATGTACCAAAAATTAATTATTCAATTATAAGGATTAATTAATCCAAAATGATTACAAAATGATACATTAATAACCGTGTTTTAAAGGGATTTTGGGATAATTCTAAATCAGGTAGTTGAGGATGGTTGTAGATTGGAAACTATAAAATTAAGGGTCACATCAATTCAGTACTTCCATTAATTATTTTATTACTATATCCACATTATTATTATTATATTCTCAATGATTATATGGAACTAAAACTCTTGGTGTTTTCCTAGAGGTATGGTGTCTCACACCCAATCTTGGCCACCGTTGAGTACCTCGATTAATTATAGAATGAATAGTATATACAATTTAATGAATCATACTACATGAAAAAAATTATTAATTAGGAGTAGGTGAGAATGTGACTGAGCTGAGGACCATGATTCAAGATGATATACTATTTGGAATATATTTTTATAATTTGTGTTGTAAAAAATAAATAAATAATTTGGTTTTATGTTTTTTAGTGACCCGTAATGTGTAATATAAATCTGAATGTGAGATTACATATAACATTATTTATACATTCTAATCTTGTATATTTATCATCTGTTTCATTGATTTTAAACATTTTCTATTGGTTGTTATTGATATTCCATTTTGTTACACTCTATTAATGAGGACATAGTCTTCCCACAATCATACACTAGGACCTTGTGTCTTGTTGAGATCCCATAGAATTTTTGGATATGCACATGAGGCCAAGTAGGAAAAACGGATTTTTGAACCATTATATGTTATCCAGGTCTAGGACATAACATGAATTCATGATAAAGGGATTTATTTTTTATAAAAAAAGATGAAATTTTTCGTCTTTACAAAATTAAAATTCATAATTATTAACCGAATTTGATATTCTGAATTCCATAAAAGGTAAATATTATAGTTGAATACCCCATATAAAAAATGATGAAGAAAATTAAAAGAAATGTTATAAATTATATAAATTCCCAACATAGAGTGTATGCAATAAATCTATGAATTATTATCCTAATGTGATTCATGTATTAAATTCATTACAGATTATATGGAGGTAGGTGATATGGGTTTCATCCATATTTCTCAATCTCTGTTTAATTCAACTTCCTCAATTTATTCCTCAACTTCTTCTTCTACTTGATCCCGATGTCTTTTTCATTAAAATGACGTTAAATACATTTGTTATAATCTCAAAATGATTTTGATGTACTATTTTCCCTATAAAATTATATCATAAAATTATATAAACATGTTATTAATGATAATGATAATATTTTAAATGATTATATATTAATATTAATGAAAAATATTATACTTTTTATATTAAAAAAATGAATCGTGATATTTTGGAATAAAAAATCAACGATCTAAAAAAGATTTTCACTCAATTCATTAATGTTAATATATATATTGATATGGTTTTATGATATCAACAAATTTTAAAAAATATTCTTTATTTTAGTATAAATTTATTTTAGTTCATCAATATGTAAAATATTTCTAATATTTTATTTCAAAATATATGTTTCCAAAATTATTGACATTATGGGATTCTTTTATATGAGTTCACTTGAAAAACAATTGACCAGGAAGACATATTTCTATTCATCTATAATCTCATTTAAAAAATGTAAAAAATCATACCAAACATGTTATGATTTCTAAATTAATAAATTACTATATTTATAGACCTAAATTATATTACATTACCAAATAATTTAGTTCATTCACTATTAAACTTAAAATAATGGTAAAAAAATAATATTTTGTTTGATATCATTTATTATAATTCCATATATTATCATTACCATTTCTTATAATGGCATATAAATAATAGTGGTCTTTTAAATCATGAAATTTTAATCATAAGATTATATATTTATATCATTGCTGAATTGCACAATTGAATGTGAGTTTATATATTACTATATCATGTTGTTTTGTAGGAAAAGAAACTTGAAACTACTACTTCAAATAATATATATTTAAATTTACATCCAAAAACCAATTCAAGATCTATCTTCCCCCTATATTATATATGGTATGTCATTATTAATATATAGTTGGTTGACACTCTAAAATCAAAAAAAATGAAACAAATATTTATTTTGACAGACATTAATCATTTCCCTTGAATTTCTTTTCAAAATCAATCATTATTTATCTATTTTTGGATTTCTTTATTTTTCAAGTTAAATTTTTATTTTTATTTAATAAATATTATATTTTTCATTTAATTATTTATATTCTATTTAAAATCTATCTTTAAATTAGCATAAAATTCGAGATACTAAATAATAACAGATAAATAAATAATGTTTAATTTTTATAGAGAACTTATTTTATATAAGGGATGTTGTTATAATGATCAATATTTTCTATACAACATATTCATGTGCTTGTGGGGTAATTGGTCATCTATTTTTCCTTTTAATGGTTAACATGAACTCCTTTCACAATCTACATCATTAACATGATACCATAAAAATGATTTTATACATTATATAAGCATGTTAACTCTTGTCCTTAAGATTGATTTGGATGTCTATTTAATGGATTAATCATTATAATAAATTGAAAAAAATTTATAATTAATTAAAAATAATTGTTAATGTTTCAAGAATTCATTATTTCTGAATATTATTTTATGAAGTGGTTACTTTTTTTGTCATTCATTATTGTATTAAATAGAATAATTATGATTGTTTATATTCAATCAAGAGAATATTTGTTAATGTAATTATATTTTAAAACATGATAGATTGACAATAAACTATCATTAATATTTTTTAATTTTATAAATTGGAGTTAGATAATGATATTCATGTTATGTATATAGGTTGATTCGAAAATCATTTAGGTATCATGGGTTATATTAATAATTAAAACCGTATTTTTATCTTTAAAAAGATTTCATTTGTAAAATATTTTGAGTATCTTATTTGAAAATGTTTTCATCAAGTTTATTATTTTTTATATGATATTCTACTAACCCTATATCATTGTACATTTTTACATGACAATCACAAATGCGATCATCATTTGATATAGAGTAAAATTATAAATTATTGTTTAGATGTTCAAATAATATATCATGAGGTTGTATAATGTTTTTTTGAAGGATTATTATTTAAATACGGATATAATTTAAAAGGATCAAAATGGAAACAACTTTCAATATAAAAATGGAGGTTTGGTTTAAAAAAAATATTTAGCTCCATATTTTTTATTTTCCCACATCACAAACATTTTTATATAATGTTTCTTTATTAATAAAAATGTGGGAGATTATTGAGTAATGTATTTGTATTAATAATGAATAATTATATAATGTATTTATATCTTGTTCCAACTTTGTTTTTATTTTATTTTTTACTAATAGTCATTGGAAGGGAACTGACCAAAATAGTAATGACATGTTATGAAGAAAGCTAGAGATTTTGTGTATGTTTTTACATTATAATATTATACAATGGGTCCTATCATCGATCACCATTAAATATAATATTCTTGTAGAACCAAATATATATATGATTCCAATTTTAGATTAGAAATAAAAATACTATTATAAGTAATGGAAACAATTTTTCATCATTGAACTCATTTGATGAAATCAACTTCATATACTGTTGAAAACTATTAAATATGTGGGAGATACAATTCTTATAAAGTGATAAATATAACAGAATCTATGATGTATAAATATGTCATTATAAATATATCATAGTAAATAACTAAAACCACATTCCATTATATCAATAACATGACTTTCATGATTATATAAGCAATAATAAATTAGGTAAGGTAAATAAAAAATAAAAAATTCTATCTAATACATAACAAATAATGAATTTAAAAAAGTTATAACATAATTTAAAAATATCATATATTATAATAATTATTTAATTCTTAGTTAATTATCTTCTTAATTATTCAACACCGTTATCTCCCGAATCATGATACCTCTACTGTCAAAAACATTAACAATACTGTATAAACTATGGTAAAAAACAAATATTATTATAGTAAAATGAAACAGCTCATGGGAATACACATGCAGTAAGGGGATATGTAATTTTTTCCCCAATCCATAAATTAAATTCTAAATAATTCATCATATATTCAATAATATATTTTATTAGTGAATAATATGTGTTATCATAAAATATCCATATTGAGTAATGAATATGGATTTATACATTTTTTCTATATTAATAAAAACATATTAAAAGAAATAGACATCTGTTAAAATTGTATGTAGTTTGGGAAATAATAATATCCATACTAATGTGTATATGTTTATTAAATATAATGAATATGTATTATGAGGGATAAATGACAAGAGTCATTATATAAGAGTAAAAGTACTTCCAAAAGAATGAGACATTTTGGAGAAGATTATTATCACTTTGGAAACATTTAAATTATTACCCCTGAAAGAACCAATATGAACTAAAACATTAATAGTCATAAAAAATATGTATCGAAGTTAAAAACAATTTAAAAAAATTATAATCATATTTTTCAGGTTTCCGTAACACCAAATCCTAAATAATTCAATTGAAAAATAAGTCGACAATGATTCATCAATTATGGATTTAAATTTTTGGTATGAAAATCAACATGTACAAGTGCTTCAACAATGGATAAAAAATAATTTTTCATCCTAAAAGACCATCTAGAGATGTCCTCATTTAATGATGTAATGGGGAAAATTTTTGTAACATGATTATCATCCCTGAATACCTGTGTGAAATCAATGACATTTAAATCCACATGTCGATGGTAATAAATATAATACAACATCAATATCTAATGAACATTCCTATATTTCTTTTTATATAATTCTACAGCCATGGTAGAGTTATATTGGACCCACATAGACTCCAAACAAAATTATATTGCATTCATGCACAATTTATTTCTATACCAATGTCCATAATCAATGGAATAAACAAATTTTAATGGAGAGATAAAAATTCCATTAATGTGGTTTCTATGGGTACAGAAGATTCCAACACAACATGCATGACCAAGCGTATATGAGGTCTCTCCATCAAATTTGTGTTTTAGAAACCGTAAAAATATAGGAATCTATCTAATGGATTTATCCACCAATGGTTTTGTCATATAGTAATAAGAACTAATTGATATGAGAATAAAAAACTATGATAAATCATTATTCATATATACCATTTGGATCATCGAAGAAATGGTTATTTCTCTTTGAATCAAAAAAGCTACTGTGTGAAAGAAGAGTATTTGATCCTCAAAGGAAATCCAATTTTTATCCATTCAGATATAGAAAATGATAGAATATTGTAACAACCCAATATGCTGAAAATAAATTTAATATTGAATTCATGAAAAAATGAGTCTCTATAAAACACTACAATGTAATAATCTAGCTTGTAAACCTAATTTTTCCTACTCTCTGATTGGAATTTTAAAAAACTGACATACATGGTTGCGTTCTGTAAGAGATTTAGTGTCTGATAAGAAAAATATAATTTTTGGTGAATTGTAATTTATCTTTATGTATATTTATATGAAAATTAATACAACACTTATGAATATTATGTCATATTATTATTTTATTTTCTTAATTTTATGATTTGGATTAATTTTTTAATGTGATCTGAAATGAAATATAGATTTAAAAATTTTATTTTTCATATAATATAGGATTTTATTAAAAATTAAATAAACTATATTTATAATTTTTTTCAAAAATATGGAGGTAATTGTTTAATTATACATGAAGAGTAATGGATATGGTGAAATTTTGGGATTTTTTTGTAATACATGAATATTTAGTGTATAGTGAAATTTAATAATTTATGAAATATACTAAATAAGTGAAATTATGAATTAATTTTGAGTCATGGCTACGGTAAATGTCCATTGGTTTGAAATCAAATGCACATAATACCATTTTTGGTCACAATAATCTACTCTATTTGTAGTCCATGGAAAAATTTAAAAAAAATTAAAATAAGGGGAAACCCATACTCTACATCACTATAAACCACTACCTCACTCTTTCTTATATTGACACATATCACGCCTTTTCCCTTCTAGAAATTCTAGTTAAATATCCTCACAAGCTCCTCCCCCACGTACAATATCCCTTGGTTTCATAAAAATTCCAAACCCTCAATCATAATGATGCTGTAATGGATGATTACATTAATAGGTAAATTCCTCTTCATTTCTTCTATTTCACATACCTTTAATTTTTATTTGTTCCCCACCATGTTTTTTCCCAACATTGTGTTTAATATATTAACATAAATGTAATGTAATATTTTTTCTATAAAGGAATAATTCATCATCCTCTCCCCTTTCCCCTTATCTTATACTAGAAATGAAAACAGCATTCGAGATGTGTTAATTTATCACATTCAAGGACGACAAGTTTTCAATTTCTATTACCATATTCAATAATGTTCATGAAACTATTTGGATAATTTATCAAGACTCTAATATATGTATTATATATTACATAAGGTTTTGTAATTACTTTTCACAAATGATAATAAATTATCAATCAAAATGAGTTTATTTGTGATACAAAACAGTTAATTAACACAAAAATTGTCATTAATGATTAATATAATGATTTATCATCACACTGAATAACCAGATTAATTTTATAGTCTTGTGATCTTTTGGATTATAAAAAATAACGTACGACTTTATTTTTGTAAAACAATTCTCATTAAACATCTTTATCCAAACAAGAAAATAAATGATCAGATCAAGAAAACGAAGTATGAAACTCACCCAAACAAAGAAATTTAATCTCTTAACACATAAAAATGTCATGAATGAACCTAATATGTTTATATCAAATCAATTGAATGTAGATAAAGTTACAAATTCGTTTATTTATGAACTTAAATCTCATTATTCAGATCCTTAAGAACAAGACAGGAATATCTTTATGCATAATGTAATGGTTTTTGACCCAAACCTCCATTTCATTCGTGTTACTTTTTTGGTATACATGCCACATATAAATTCTTATTCATTAATATCCACTCTTTAATTTTTTTTTTGAAATTTCTATATAAGTGTTCCAATGAGAATCATACATTCATTTATGTGGTGTTATGTGTTTTAAAAAGACCAATAAATAATTCTTCATGAGATACAAGCTCGATTCAATGGAATTTCAAGAATTCATAACAATTTTCAAGGGCTCTATATAATTTATTTTAAGAAACCCTTCTTAAAAAAACTATAATTCAATTATGAAAAATATATATAATTTCACCTCTATTTTTAGATAAATATTTTACCCGATGAACTCTTCTTTTCAATGTAACCGAGTATTTATCTCAAGAATTAATTGATGATTTTATAAGAATATTTTCATTTGTTTGAAAACTCTTATTGATTATCATTTATAAATGGGAATTTTATTTTTATATATAATCTAACTTTTTTTGAATGGTTTATTATTAGTTTGACTATGGATGTGCTATCACGAAACCATTCACTATATTACATTGAATGGTTAGTTTTTATGGTTAATGATTAGGGAATGTTAGATACATTTCATATGTTAGTTTCAATGTGAATGTATATGTTGTTTATATTTAACACAGTTAATCTGATGAATTCAATGGTCATATTATCTGATGGGGTCCCACTATATCCCATTGATGCATCTGTTTGTCTCATGAGACAAATAGATATGGGCTTATCTGTGGCCTGGCCAATTTTTAGTTATAGTTTTTTTCATGGTATAAATCATTTTATATATCATGGTTGAGGAATTGAAGATAGGTTACAGAATGATTGGAATATTAGTTTACCTCATTATTAAGTATAATTGAATATTTTATGAGGTTAATAGACAAGTATAATAACCAAGATTATGTTTTATTATAGATACAATTACTCATCTCACATTATTGCCATATTATTTTGATGTTTATTTTTGTTGGAATGTGTTTTTAATTACACAAAATGCATAATGATTATGATATATTTCACTATAATTCATTCCCTTACTGGGCATCTGATGTCACCTCATTATACATTTCATTTTTACTAGGATAGTAACAGGTATATTATGAATGACACACAATGATATGTTTAGAGTTGTGGTTGTTCCCAATAAAACATATATGTTGTATTTAATTATATATTTGTTATAATGAACATATGTGTGTATCTTATTTCAAAATCTACTAAACCACTCAGTCCATCATGATGCATTATCCCTGTTAAATATATAATGTAATAAAAAAAGGCACCAGCTCCATGGAACTTGGGTCGGGTCCTTTTTGTTTGTATCGGAGGATGTTTAGTTGGAAACATGGAATCTAGATTTAAAAAAACATAGACTAGGGAATGAAAATATAATATAGTCTTTGAGGATAAACATATAAGAACATCCAATAATTTTAGTATGGATTATATTATGTGGATCTTTTAACAAATACATCACTATATTGATAGAACACGTGGACGTGGTTCTGGAAGAGCTATAACTTTGAGTGAAAAATACAAAATGGAGTTTTTGTCTTGAACAAGGGTATTATAGTACATGAAAACATGCCATTCTACGAACCTAGTTTGAAACTTCCTAGTGAATGCTTTGGATAATTCACATTTTCAATACAAGCAATTACGAAGGATTTACATGAAAATTTTTCATCAAAGAAACCACGATTCTGATTATTCGATTAGCTATGAGTATGATTTAAATTTATAGTAGGTATTTTTCTACATTGATATTATATATTATGATTCATAACCTAATATATTGTTTGTTATTTTTTTGAAATAGATCCTCGATAGAGGAATGATTACTTTACCAATATACATGATGAAAATAATAATAAGGATCATTTGTCTCATTCTCTTAAGACATAGTTTCTAATGAATATAGTCTCCCATATATCATTATCATATGAGGAAATAGTATAACCCGTTATCATGCTATTGGATTAATTCTCTAAGTTCAATGGATTTGAAGGGTAGAAAAAGAAGATGAGTATGGTATAGAAAAATATAGATAAATAGAAGAATGGAAAGAAGGGTTTTCCCACATGTGATAACTATTGACTGAATCACCATATTAAATTCATAAAGGGAATGTGAGTTCTTTATATGTGTAGAGAAAAAGGATAAAAATTACATGATTTAATCATAAATAAAAAGGTTTTGAATGAATAATTCTTCAACTACAATGAGATGGGACACTATGCGAATCAATTTCCAATGTGTCAAAGGAATATACCCCCATTGATGATCCTGGATAACAATCAAGTTACAATGATACCACAAATGAAGTAGAATAAATATTATTCAGAGCTAAGAATAATGTAATTTAAAAAATGCAGCAATGTAATTGTTATAAAATTATGGAATATAAGAATATTTTACTGCATTACATTTAAATTAAGGATTTGAAACCACAAGTTGAATGGTACCAAGAAAATAAATTTAGTGGAAAGTTAATATTTTTTTAATTCACTTGATTGTGGAAAGAACATCCCATAATATATTTATAATGATGATGCTAATGATGATGAAATGATTCATTTGGATAAGTAATAACTACTTAAAAATAGATTTTGGACTTGTCATCAAGTGCTCTATGCTATCATTGAAGTATATTGACACCTTTTTGGATATAAGAATGTGTCAAATAGCATGTGTTAGGATGAATAAAAGTTTCTAATAAGGTTTTATGGTAATTTCAGATATTACCATATTTAAATAGGACACATGATTATGATATTCACATGTTAGGATTTTTAATATTAAGGGATGATTCATATTGATTAAAGTCAAATTAATTATGAGATTCACTGAGCAGGATGGATCATGGAATTCTAAACAAATGGGGACTGTTAAGGAAGGTGTACACATATATCTGTGACGGATTGATATGAGAATGATTCTAATGTATTGGATCCTTGATATTATGAATTGTTAATACATTTGTGAAATGGTTTATGTTGATCATTTTATGAGGTACTAGAGCATGAGGTCACTAAATTATATAACATGTTCTTGGAGATGATGTAATGATAGTTCAAGGTACAAAAAAAGTAAAATATTAAGTTTATGTAATAAAAATGTTTATTTTTTCTCTTAACGAGTGGAATAATTAATAAAATCTAGGAGAGGATTCTTAAATAAACAATATTTGTTGTCATAATATTTTTTTTCATGATATTGATGAAATTTTTCTTAACGGTTGTTTTTCATTTTTCGTAATGATCTTTCATCTGAGCTTTTTCAATATTAGTTTCCCTGAGAACATGATAGTTTGATTATTCTTCTATGACCATGGTGACGAATTATAATGTGTTGTTTTTTTAGTAAACTATGATTTTACCATTCCATCTTAGTAAGAGTATATTTTAATCTTATTCATGAAATGGGAATCCCATAAGGAAATTTTCATGTAACAACCATTATCATTCGAATTTAAATTTCATCATTCGAGGAAAGAATATTTGTAAGGATACGATAACGTAAAACACAAAAATTTTAAATACATATTTATTATTTAATACATTAAACACGTAGTTTCTATAAAACTCCACTTTTTTATAACCTAACAAGTAAACATAATTATTAACCTATGTTTTTTGATTTTCTAAAAACTGACATTCATGGTTACGATCATTATGATATTAATAGTCTGATAAGGCAAACCTAATTTTGGGAAAATATTAAGTTTCCCTTAGGAATAGTAATAAAAATATTATTATGACCCTTATGAATTGTAAATCATGTTATTATTATATTTTCTTAATGTTATGATCTTGATGAATATTTATTTATGATAAAAAATGAAATATAGGTTTAAAATTTTTATTTTTCGAATAAATTATGATTTTATTTAAAAATTAAATTAATCATATTTATAAAATCTTTTTCAAAAAATGGAGTTCATTTTTTATCTCTACTTGTCGATAAATGGTTAGGATGAAGTATTTGTATTTTTCTAAAGTACGTGATTTTTTGCTGAAAACTGAAATTCAATAATATATGAAATATGAGAAATAAGTGGGTTTTTGAATTATGTTTGATTCATGGCCAATATAAATGACCATTGGATAGAAATCACAAGAAATTATTACTATATTTTGAAAACATACTTTACACTATGCGTTGTATTTGGTAAAATAATAAAATAATGATTAAAATAATGGGAAAACCATCCTCTCATCCACTACAAAACCCCCTCACCCCCCCTTCACCTCACTCTTCTCAATCCTTGTTACTTCTATAAATTATGCTAAAAACTTTTTCCATAATCCTCCCCATGTCCATCATCCACTGGTATCATATAGAGTCCAATGAATCTCCCCTAAAGAGGCTCTCAACGATGATTACATCAAGAGGTTAATTCCTCTTTGCATTTCTTTTATTTCATGTTCCTTTCTTTTATTTTTCTTTCCCCACCTCCATTAATAAAAATTTCATGATGACACAAGTACCATAAATGTACTGGAATGTTTTTATGAGAAAGTAAGAACTATTCATCATCGACCCTTTCTCCTTTCTTATACTTGAAGAGAAAACACTATCTGATTTGTGTTAATTTATCACATTCATGGATGAGGGGTTTTAAATTTCAATGGAAATATTCAATTATGTCCATCAAACCATTTTATAGACCAATCAAACTATAATATTTGCATTATAACTTATCTAAAAGTTTTCCATACTTTTTTACAAACGAAATTATATTATAAATATATATGAGTTCATTGCGATAAAAACACACCAATTTACCCAAACAAATATCATTAATGTTTTATATAATGATTCATCTTCACTCAAAGTAAAAAAAATGAATTTTGGAATCATGTAATTTTATAGTTATTCACTAATAACATACAACATTAATTATGGAAATCCATTCTTATTCTGCATATTTATCCATACATGAATATATGTAAACTGATCATGAATACCAATGAAGAAAAAGATCCCAAAGAATGAAATTGAATATCTTAACCCATAAAATGACCATGAGTGAACACTATTAGGTTATATAAAATCATTAAAATGTATAGGAGGTAATGTAATAATTATTTTATTAACATTTATTTGATAATTAAGTTCATTAATATCAAAAGACAAACACCTTCGAATTAATGTATGGTGATTCCACCAAAACCACCATTTTCATTTGGTTTATTTTATTATCTACATAGCTCAGTTAAATTATTATTCATTAATATTTACTAATCATTATTTATGTGTTAATGTTAAATATATGTGTATTGACCAGAAATATACCTTCATTTATGGGGATTTATATGTTTTAAAAGGATCATCCAAAATTTTTTCCTGAAATACAAGCCATGTTTAAAACGAATTTTCGGAATTCTTACCTATTTTCAAGGGAACTCTATAATCTTTTTTAAGAAACAATTTTTTTTCCAAAACAACTCATTATGTTTTTGATGAACTATATTATTTCACATACAATTTTTTAAAAAATAATTTTCCAATAAAACACTTCTTTTTGACGTAAAAGTTTATTTATCTCAAAAAATTACTCAATTCTTTTATATGAATATTTTCATTTTTTTAAACACTCTTATTGAGTCTAATGTACATATAGGACTAATGTGTTATCATATCATCTAAAATATTTTTTTGAATGGTTTATGATTTGTTTTATTATGGATGTGCTATCTCAAATCCATCCACCATATTACATTGAATGGTTTGTGATTACGTTAAATGATTGGGTAATATTAGTTACATTTCATATATTAGTTTCAAAGAGAATGTAAATGTAGATTATTTTTACCTTCATTCATATGAAGAATGAATTTGACATATTATGTGGTGGGTGGGACTCACTATAGCCCCTCAATGCATAGAAATGTCTATTTATAAAAATATATATATAATTGGATGAGGCATTTACCATTATTAGATATGGTTTATGCCGAGGCATTAATCATTTATAGATGTCTTAGTTAAGGCCTTGATGGTTTGTTTCATAATTTCCGACATATGCATTCCAGTTATTGTGAATCTAGAAATTCATATTTCATGAGGTTATTCAACTAGTATAATATTAATGATTATTTTTTATTTTGGATATATTTACTCAACTCATATTTCATCCATATTAGGTTTACGTTTATATTTAATGAAATATGTTTTAAATTATTCACAATGCCTAATGATTATGTTATCTCCTACTATAATGTTTTCCCTTACTATGTATTTGAGATCACCTGTTCTTATGTTTCATTTTTCTCAGGACAAGAAGATGTATATTATGAATGACCCACATGGATATGATTTTAGTTGGAAATCTTACAAAAAATCATATACTATGTATTTAATTTCAAGTTTTAATGATGAACATATGTATATATCTTATTTCCAAATCTACAAAACTACTCGGTACTTCATGATGCATTTCCCTTGTATATATGACAATGTAATAAAATATGACATTGGATTTGGGAAATTGGGGTCTTGTCCCTAAAATGATGAAGTGGGAAGTAGTATTTATTGAATCTATTTTCTATATCCATCCAATATAATATTTATGTAATGAAGAAAATTAAAAATATTCATGATAACAAATATTTCTCAATTAAATTGAAATTGAAACAACATACCTTAACTATCACTACCCCTTCATCGAATGAGAAATATCAACTGGTATAATTTTATTAATAATTTTAATAATTTACCGACGAACTATAATTAAATATATAATATCATAAATGATCCCAATATAATATTTAATTACACATTTTTTTCATTTCTACAGTTGTTAATTTATTTATTTTACGAGGAATTTTTTTTAGAATTATCTAGTTCATGTTCATGGAATATATAAACATAATATAAGGAATGATATGAATTTTATAAATTTCCTATTTACTCATTATATTTATTTCTAAAATCATTCATTAAATATGAAAATATAAAACGTTTATGGGAAAAACAAATCACACAGCTTCATGAGGCGATAGTCTATCATACTCATGTGCGACATTATTGTATTCTATTTTTCAATTAATTAAAGAATGGTTATATGATATAAAACAACACAGGTATTTCTACAATAGATTGTTTTTTATTTATTTATTTTATTAAAATATTAGCTCTTAAAATTAATAATTTATTATATCATTAATTATATTCAATCATTGATTATAAAATTATATAATTTTAAATTTTAAAATATAATTTCATTTTTCAATTCAATGTTTCATACCTAACATATAATTATTTTTTTAGATTTTTTAGAAAAAGTATATTTTTTTGGTGAATAGTAAAAACTGTTATATTTTTATAAGAAACATTAATTTTTTGGTTATATCTTGTAGAAATATTTGTGATTTAAAATTTATTAAATTTATTGAATAATTATTTAATGATATAATTAGATGAATGTTGTGTAGAAATAATTTAGAAAAAGAAAATTGTACTCTATTCATGATAAATATAAAAATTATTCATAGAATCGACAGAATGTTTGTGCATCATTGGTAATGTAAAATTAGGTTCTTTATAAATAATAATTGAGATTTATTATTTTGAAGTATATTTTATTAATTATTATATATTAATTTTTATTTTTTTATTTTTTTTATTTTTAGTAATACTACATTTATATTATGATAACCTATGTTCAATACTTGCACAAGGAATGATAAGATAAAATTAAAAATATAAGAAGTTTTCTTAACATATATATGTGTGAATATAAATAATAAAGGAATATAGAAAATTAATTTGAAGATAATTTGTTTATTTTATTGTAGTAATTTATTAAAAATATTTATATAGGAATTAATTAACATTAATTCTTATACAACGCAGGAAAATCACATGTGAATCCATAAGAAAAATAAATAAAATGATGTCAATTAAAATTATAAGAATTATTAATTTAACCATATTTTGAATAAGTAATCTTATATACAAACTTTGTGACCATTATCTCCTTGTTATTCTGATTTTTAACATTTTTGACTCCCAATAATCACTCGAAGATATTATTAATAATTTATTTGAATGTGATTCGTGGTGTTCACACTATAAGTTTTAATTTGTATAAATTTTCAATGTATTTTTTTCTAGTAGAGTTTTCAGAAATAAATAGTCTATTGAAATAGAAAAAAATTATCTTCTTCATGGAAATTGTTTTATTTTTAAGTAGTAAAAAAATACCTCTACGGCCTAAAAAAGTATGAAATATTAATTATTAAATTAATGATTAAAAATAATTAATGATTTCCAAATTAATAAATTATATTAATATATATATATATATAGGCTATATAATGTTTTTTATGGGAATGTTATTATTATATAATATAATAAAATATTTCATTCTATTTTTAAATAATATTTTGATGTGTATAAAGCCTTAATTTTGATAATTGTCTAATTTGACCAAATTATTTTCCATGAATAACATATTTTTTACAATTATTTTAAAAATTGAAAAAATTCGAATATGGTGAAATGGGATGTTGTGAAAAAAAATTAGGCCCCCTTAATATTTTATACCTTTTTAATGTCTTAAACCCTATAATATATTTTAGTATATTTTGATAATTTTGGAAATTACTATGTTACCCTCACCTCATTTATTAAAAGGGACCCCTTCCTTTATAAATTTCATAATTAGAAGCCTTATTTTTTTGAAATAATCTACTTAATTCCTTTCTCCAAATCCATTTCCACATTCTATTTCTACTGTTATCATAAAAATACCTCTTCCAAGACCCATGAGTACTTCTCAAGAATATTCAAGAAGTAAGATTCTTTTTTCATATATTTTAAATTATTTTTCACATCTATCATATCATCACCTCATACAAAATGTTTCATGAAAAATACTATATAAAATATATAATATAATTTTGTTTTTATGGTATATGCATCATAAAATCTCTAATGTTCTCCTTTTATTCTTAAATATTGAAATCTTCATCCATGGTGTATAAATTCACCGGCTTCATGGATGATGATTTGTCATTTCCATTTGACAAAAAACAAGGAATGTTTAATTTCACACTTAATTGTATAAAATGATATAAATATATTAAATTTATCACTTTAGGATTACAATATATTCTTGACAGTGAATAATATATATAAAAAAACGATGGAAATCATGAAAATGGAAGACCAGAAATAATGAAAATAACCTAATATTGTTAATAAATGGGTGAAAAATGTTATAAGAATATAACTAGGGTATTATAACAATGAGTTTAGTTTGTTAATATATTAATAACACTATTGTAACCATTATAAAGGAGGATTTAACATATTTCATTTATTTTAAACATGAGGTAAGAGACTCATTATATAAAACACTATTTTAAATGTGTTAATGATTTGTTCTTCGATATATTTATATTATATGTCCTTCAATTCAAAACGGATTTTCTAAATTAATATATATGGTTATAAATGATTTAATATCACTTATGTTTTCTTATATGGTATCTTTTTCATGTATAATGTAAGGCCTTTCATTTTGAAATCATCTAAATTCCTCCTTTTCAAAAATTCCAAAAGGCGATTTTTTATAATATGCAACACGAGTGGTTTCTCTTTCCTTCCTTATTATAATGGTATTATTATATGTTTTCAATGTTTTATTTGAAAAATTTTATATCAATATTATGTGTTCAAATTTAATATTTTTCAATTTAGTTTTTTGAAAAATGTTATATTGAAATCCAAATGGGTTATTCATATGCGTATAAATGATTTATACAGAGTTTTATTCATGATATATCCCATGAACATTGGTTATTATGAGACAGACCCATTTTAGATCATGATATGCTGGAGGCGGCCCGTTATAGCTCATTACATGATGGTGGGATCTTTATTATAGTTCATTATATGTTCGGTTAAGCCCATTATAGTTCATGATATATTAGGTTTAGCAAATTATAGCTCAATATATGTAGTGTTGATCCGATAATTTCTCAGGATATGTTGGATTGTTCTCATTATTGCTGAATATATGATTGGTTGAGCGCATTATAGTTCAACATATGATGGGTTACCACCATTATAGTTGTCTAATGAACTGGGTACTCTAGATATGGATATCAACTGTAAGGTTATTCCATTTTTAATTATGAATGTATGAGAGATATGTAACGCCCCGATCCCAGCTACCTAGAGTCGGTGCATTACTTCGTAACATTGACATGATCACAAAAGATCAAGTCTCGAAAGACCGATTAGTTTAGTATCCTTGGAAACACTAGATACATTCATAAATGTTACATTACATCATAAAGTGAAAACTACAATAACAAAGTCTCCATTGACCACACTCATATCCTCTTCTGACAATCCCTGCAGGTCATTCATAAAATAATTCTTCACATCCTGGAAAATATTAAAACATTGAAAGGCGTCAGCTCAGATGCTCAGTAAGGATAACAATATTGCGGAAGCTTTCATAAATAAACATTAACATTTAAGACAATGTATAACTAAAACAAAATACTTTTAAACATGAACTTCAACATAATATGGAAAAAGTAAAATGAGATAATGCCATTTACTTATTCAAATGGATATTCTACTGGTCGAATAATCACATGCAATATCAATAACCACTTTCATAATGATGGAATGCATAATGATAGACTATCATAACAACGTAGCCAAGGCCTCGTGCCACAACCACAAAAAATATTTTGTCAAGGCCTCTGGCCAAGACAGTAGTTTGTCCCATGAGACCCGTCGATGCATCGAGGAGCTATAGCGGGCTCCACCCGTCACTTATTAAGTCCAATGCATTCTACATATGAATAGGTTTAAACATATCATAAACCATAACATAATCGTATCACATAAAACATGCATAAAGGAAACATAAAATTTCCACATTTCAATCACAAGATGTCAATACAACACATTGATATAATAAAAATTCTTTCAAAACCATTTTCAATACCAAAATAAAAGCAAGTTAAAACATTGTATTTATTTTTCATTAAAAAAAAGTGATGGCTTGTAGAGGAAGCCGAAAGTCAAATAATGGTCACGACGGCATAGAAGTCGTTGTCGCCGCATAATTACGGAATGGAAAACATTCCCTTTTTGTTGTTTAGTAAAACGCTTCATATAAAAAAGATTACTTTTGAATAAACGTAAAAGTCAAAGGGGTTTTTACACCGTATAAAAGAAAGTTGTGTATAAAACCAAATATGCTTCAATGAAGTGAGATTGAGACGAAGTCCTTAAAAAGATCATTTTTAAAATAAAATAGATCTATTATGTGTATTCACTATAGGTACACATAAATAATGTAAAAATACAAAATAAGACATAATAATATCATGACATAATTTGAAAGTAGGAGATTAACCCAAAGAATGGAAATTGGGTTAAGAAGTTCCTTTACCTTGCATCCTGTCCTGACTCGACCGTTCTCTAACCTCCTAAATAATAAACTAGAGTTAATTCGTATTTACATAAGAAACTTTTTCATGCTCATTATTCCTTTTATATCCCTTATTAACATGTTATGAACATTATGTGATTATTTACGTTTATAACGGTCATTTTGTCGATCTTAGGTACTCGAGTCAAAAATAACATTCTTATAATTACAAGTTGTTCATGTGGTGATACATCCATTATATACAGAATTATATTCATGATATAGATATCATATATCTCATATATATCCAGTATATACATGAAATTATAATATTCCATAACGTTTAGAGGTATGAAATGAAATGCACCGTTCATGGAGACGGTAAGCCGTACGTACGCATGAACGCTACTTTCATTTCTATTTCGTATTTAATGAAATCATAATGATATAAAGGTATATTATAATTCCAGTATAACATCATATATAATTTCATTTACTCTATCCTTTATACATCCCACATATGGCATTAACGATTCAAATCACTTTGAGGGGGTCGTAGTCCGCACTTCCTAAAATTAAAATATCGCGTTTACCCATAATGGAAACAATAAAGGTATGCCATAAATGAAAAATAAAGAACCTTAAGTAAAACATAAACATATTATATATCATTTATAAATAGATTGACATCTTAATGTCCACCTTTGAATGTGTTTTATGAGTGTTGAACAATCATCGTTTCGTGAGGTAGAAATTCGCCATCCACAGAAACAGTATGTTCTTCAAAAATTAGATGTAGGTGTGTGTAAGTGTAGCTCGAATCCTTCTTATAAAAACATCCTAGTATATTGAGTATACTGGTTTTGTTACAAAAGAAATGAATAAAAAGTGTTTAGGGGGTTGGAGAAGAAAAATAAAACAAAACAACATTAGAGAAGACATTACCTTAAAATCGGGTAACTCTTTTTGATTTGAGCCAAAGGCTTCCTTGGGAAGAGTTCTGCCCAAAGTGATGCTTCTAGGAGTAAGAGGGGGAAGTTGGGAGAGTATTTGGGCAGAGTATGGCCGAGCCAAATGGCTTGAAAGTGTGAATGAGGTGGTAGAGGTGGGGGCCTTTTATAAGTGGAGAGGAGGGGCACTCTTGGAAAGTAAGGAAACGTCACTTTATTATAAAAAGAGTTCCGGATTTTAGAGGTCACACACTTCTATAATCCGACGATAAGGTGATAAGGGTTTGAAATATACTCATACAATAGGTTTTTGACAAGTGTAAGCCTTGTATTTTACATAATCCTTTTATTTTATTTAAATCGTTAAATAATGAGGCCATCGCTGCATCATCATGATGTCATAAATAATTTAATTTATTTAATGTCTAAAAATTATAAAAAATATATATGAGGTAGGAAATCTTTTTAGCTTTCCAATTACTATTTATTGTAAAAAATATGACTTGTATAACTCCATGTAAATATTGTTTTAGTAAAACATTTAATGTTTGTGTCTTTTTTTACTTTAACATTAAATAAAAGGTATTTATGTCATTTTCCAACAAAAGTGGCTCCATGGGCTCCCCAAGTTGACCCATGGATTGTATTGGTCGGCCATGGCACATCCAATGAGGGTAGGACATGTTTCAAGCTCATCTCATATTATTAAAACATTATTTTTACCTTAAACTACACTAATTACCACTGATCGCGATTAAGAACTTAAAATTTACTATTCACCAAAAAAAAATTTAATCTCATTGAACCACATTTTACTTCTTAATGAAAACCATGTATGTCGGATTTATTACATTCAAAACATAGAAGTGGTAAAATTTCATTTAAACGAAAAATCAGTTTTTATAAATACCACTTAGTGGTTTCACTATTCATCAAAAATTGAAGTTTTTAAGAAAAATCCCGAAAATTCACCCTAAGCTATATTTGATATTCAGATTTCAAAAATGATGTCTATCTTAAAAAATTCCAAACAAATAAGTTTCATTAATTAATTTTATAATTAATTCCCGTTGTCACAACAAATAGCGTGTTTTTAAGAAACAATTTATATCAAAAGATTGACAATTGTTCATGCCCAATTTCAATGTTAAATTAATTCTAATGACCACCATTGGATAAAATGGTAAAAATATATTCTAATTATACTTTAAAACCACTAAATAGTATAATTTATCATAATAAATTATTTTGATTAAAAAAGTTGTTTTATGTATTTTTCACTATTCATAAAAAAATTGGAAGTTCTCAGAAAGTTACAAAAAATTCAACTTATGATAATTTCGATATTACGAATACAAAAATGAAGTCCATTTTGAAATATAAAATTTCTATAATTTTAAAAAGTAGTTATTACTATTCATGACGGCTACTTTGATTAGTCGGGGTGTGTTAGAACTCGAACTTGCTTACAATGCAAGCTATTGAAAGAGAGGCGTATCGTGGAAGCTCGGGGTGTTACATTATTCCCTCCTTCAATAAATTGCTTCCTCGCAATTTGAAAATTTTCTTTGAAAATAAAAGGTTGAAAATAGAAAATACCTTTGTGGAAAACCCACATCGGAAATAAGGTTAATAAAATTTACCCTTAATAAGAGGGAAAGGGAAATGAAAAAGTCACCACCAAATTATGATCTCGATAAGAAGAACATTGGTGGCAACTAGAGACATATAATTGGAGGAAAAAACGTAAATATTTTTAGGGAGTGATTGAGGTCATCAATCACAAACAAGTGTCAAATTGAGGGCCTCAAAGCATTCAATCTATGTTGATTTAAAACATCATCAGTTCAACATGACATAAGGTTTTAGGATAACACATTTTTTTTGTTTTAATATCCCTTTAATAAAGTTTAATAATTAATTTATTCATAGAATAACATATAGGTATATATATATATATTTATTCTTGACAAGTCGAGTTTCATCCTTCATCTAATTTCTACCACAAACTCATCCTTCACTCAAAAAGATAATAGAACTCAAAAATAACATATTTCTCCTAACCGTGCAAGGTTCAAAATATTAGAACATACCATTTAGATTACCAAAACTATTTTGTAATAACTAGGGACTTCTTGTAGGCTAGTGGTAGGTAATAAAGGCCTGTCGCACTATGGTTGTGGGTTCGATTCCTGCATCTTTGTCTGACGTGACAGGTTATGCCCCACCCTGCAGGTAGTCCTTTTCCTAAAACTATAGTATTATAATATTCCAAAAATAATCTTCAGAAATGATTTAACCTTAAAGAATATTATCCATGGTTCAACATAATCCATTCCAACCTTAATTGTTATTCAAAATACCTCAGTCCAGGCTTTCTCTAAAAGGTCTCTAAATTCCAAAATCAATTGTAACATCAGATTCCCCAAACAAAGAAAAGTTTATCTTATTGTCACATACTAAAAATATGATTACCTTAATCATATTAAAACCTTACTGAAAACAACATGTACTGCAGTACAATCCTTATATATATCACATTATTCTTATAACCAGAGTATAATCCTTGAGTCCAAAAGCACCAATACATTAATTATTCCGCTTCAACTGTAGTCACAACATATGATAGGCCTTGATCCCTTGGAATTTTCTGAGGTAAGATTCCTTGACGCTTAGGACATTCATTTGCATAATGCCCCATTTCTCTAAAATTGTAGCATTCAACTTTGATAGCCTCTTTCTTACCCTTGCAATCACGAGCCTGGTGACCTTTTTCTCCACATTTATAACAAACTCCCATTCCTTTTAGGCAAGTGCCAGGGTGATTCTTCCCACAATTATCACATAATGGAAAATCCTTCTTTCCCTTTTTCCCTTTATCCCTTTATCTGTCTCTTGTTCCACAATTCTCTTCTTCTCTTGCTTTACTTTAATGTCATGAGATTTAGATAATTCCTTTTCTGTCTTGATAGCACATGAGACAATGACTTCATACGATGAGAAGGTTTGTGAGACTAATGCACGACGAATAAATGGTTTTAACCCATCAAAGAAATGATCAATCTTACTTCTTGGGTTACGTATAAAATTTGTTGCATGCCTCACTATCCTTTTAAAGTTAGCCTCATACTTTGCGACATTCTCATCCTCCTTCTGTCTTAGACTCAGAAATTGCCTTTCCATATCTGATCAATGGTCATGTAGAAAGAATTTTTCTAAGTAATGATCTTCGAACTCTCTCCATTCCATACTTGATACTTCTTCATCTTCATTTTTATTTTGAATCAACGACCACCACTGATCGGCATCTCTAGTGAGGCTGTAAACTGCAATGACAACCTTCTCCCTTTCACTACTCCCCAAGTCATGGAATATTTTCTCTAAGGAGTTTATCCATTGCTCAGATACTAATGGATTTGTACCCCCATTAAAAGTTGGCGGTTTATTCCTCATGAGGCAGTCTAACATTGATCCTCCACGTTGTGGATCAGGGTGCTCCATACGAGTAAGGTTATTATTCATAACCTGAGTGAGTTGTCCCAGTATGGTAATTAGTTGATCAGCACCAGTTGTATCTCCAGCTCTACAATAATTATCTTGAGCAGGAGGGCAATCCCTACACGGAGTGCGTGCATTGATACGGTTTCCATTCCTTCCACTAGGCTCCATTTATAAACAATGGCATAAACTAGATTAGTTTATGAATCAAAATACACAATTTCATACTTGTAAAACACTTAACACTAATTGAACAATTTTATAGATGTAATCCATAATCATAAAAAAAAGTTTTCTTTGAGGAAGTATATACTCATAACCCTTCATAGTGGTTTGTAACGAAATGAGAATTATCCTAAGCATATCCCCTAGGAGTGTCGTAACCAAGAGTGCAGCAAGGCCCGTTGTCGTGCATCAGTTCCCGTTCGAGTCTAGCTCAAAGAGGTGTTTTCGGGTTTTACCCCTAGATACATCTATTCCAGAGCCACCTCTACCTGCTCGTATCCAGACAGGGATGTATTGCTCGGAAAAATCACAAAATCTCTATAATACTAAAATTCTAGGAAGTTCTTCTATACTAATCCTCAAAGTCTATCTTTGGGCTATGTGCTCTAATCAGAGTTTATCTAAATCTATCTTCCAAGGTTAGTACTAAACTTCCTATGATACCAATTGTAACGCCCCGACCCAAGCTACCCAGAGTCGGTGCATTACTTCGTAACATTGACATTATCACAAAAGATCAAGTCTCGAAAGACCGATTAGTTTAGTATCCTTGGAAACCCTAGATACATTCATAAACGTTACATTACATCATAATGTGAAAACTACAATAACATAGTCTCGATAGACCACACTCATATCCTCTTCTGACAATCCCTGCAGGTCATTCATAAAATACTTCTTCACATCCTGGAAAATATTAAAACATTGAAAGGGGTGAGCTCAGATGCTCAGTAAGGATAACAATATTGCGGAAGCCTTAATAAATAAACATTTACATTTAAGGCAATTTATAACTTAAACAAAATCCTTTTAAACATGAACTTCAACATAATATGGAAAATGTAAAATGAGATAATGCCATTTTATTATTCACATGGATATTCTACTGGTCGAATAATCACATGCAATATCAATAACCACTTTCATAATGATGGAATGCATAATGCACGACTATCATAACAACGTAGACAAGGCCTCGTGCCAAGACCACAAATAAGATTTTGTCAAGGCCTCGTTCCAAGACACTAGTTTGTCCCAAGAGACCTGCCGATGCATCGAGGAGCTATAGCGGGCTCCACCCGTCACTTATTAAGTCCAATGCATTCCACATATGAATAGGTTTAAACATATCATAAACCATAACATAATCGTATCAGATAAAACATGCGTAAAGGAAACATAACATTTCCACATTTCAATCCCAAGATGTCAATACAACACATTGATATAATAAAAATGCTTTCAAAACCATTTTCAATAACAAAATAAAAGCAAGTTAAAACTTTGTATTTATTTTTCATTAAAAAAAGTGATGGCTTGTAGAGGAAGACGAAACTCGAATAATAGTCACGGCAGCGGATAAGTCATTGTCGCCGCATAAGTACGGAAAGGAAAACTTTCACTTTTTGTCGTTTAGTAAAACACTTCGTATAAAAAAGATTCCTTTTGAATAAATGTAAAAGTCAAAGGGGTTTATACACCGTATAAAAGAAAGTTGTGTATAAAACCAAATATGCCTCAATGAAAGGAGATTGAGATGAAGTCCTTAAAAAGATCATTTTTAAAATAAAATAGATCTATTATGTGTTATCACTATAGGTACATATAAAGAAAGTAAAAATACAAAATAAGACATAATAATATAATGACATAATTTGAATGTAGGAGATTAACCCAAAGAATGGAAATTTGGTTAAGAAGTTCTCTTACCTTGCGTCCTGTCCTAACTCGACCGTTCTTTAACCTCATGAATAATAAACTAGAGTTAATTCCTATTTACATAAGAACCTTTTTCATGTTCATTATTCCTTTTATATCCCTTATTACCATTCTATGAACATTATGTGATTATTTAAGTTTATAACGGTCATTTTTTTGATCTTAGGTACTTGAGTCAAAAATATAATTCTTATAATTACAAGTTGTTCATGTGGTGATATATCCATTATATCCAAAATTATATTCATGATATACATATAATATACCTCATATATATCCATTATATACATGCAATTATAATATTCCATAACGTATAGAGGTAAGAAATGAAATGCACCGTTCATGGAGACGGTAAGCCGTACGTACGCATGAACGCTACATTCATTTCTATTTCATATTTAATGAAATCATAATGATAAAAAGGTATATTATAATTCCAGTATAACATCATATATAATATCATTTACTCCATCCTTTATACATCCCACATATGGCATTAACAATTCAAATCATTTTGAGGGGGCGGTAGTCTGCACTTCCTAAAATGAAAATATCGCGTTTACCCATAATAGAAACAATAAAGGTATGCCATAAATGAAAAATAAAGAACCTTAAGTAAAACATAAACATATTATAAATCAATTATAAATATAGTGACATCTTAATGGCCACCTTTGAATGTGTTTTATGAGTGTTGAAAAATCATCGTTTCGTGAGGCAGAAATTCGCCATCCACAGAAACAGTATGTTCTTCAACCATTAGATGTAGGTGTTTGTAAGTTTAGCTAGAATCCTTCTTATAAAGACATCATAGTATATTGAGGATACTTTTGTTTTTACAAAAGAAATTAATAAAAAGTGTTTAGGGGGTTGGAGAAGAAAAATAAAACAAAACAACATTAGAGAAGACATTACCTTAAAATCGGGTAACTCATTTTGATTTGACCCAAAGGCTTCCTTGGGAAGAGTTCTGCCCAAAGTGATGCTTCTAGGAGTAAGAGGGGGGAAGTTGGGAGAGTATTTGGGAAGATTTTGGCCGATCCAAATGGCTTGAAAGTGTGAATGAGGTGGTAGAGGTGGGGGCCTTTTATAAGTGGAGAGGAGGGGCACTCTTGGAAAGTAAGGAAAAGTCACTTTATTATAAAAAGAGTTCAGGATTTTAGAGGTCCCAAACTTATATAATTCGAGGATAAGGTGATAAGGGTTCGAAATATACTCATCCAATAGGTTTTTGACAAGTGTAAGCCTTGGAGTTTACATTATCTCTTTATTTTATTTAAATCGTTAAATAATGTGGTCATCGCTGCATCATCATGATGTCATAAATAATTTAATATATTTAATATCTAAAAATTATAAAACAAATACTATGAGGTAGGAAATCTTATTCTCTTTCCAATGACTATTTATAGTCAAAAATATGACTTGTATAACTCGATGTAAAAATTGTTTTAGTAAACCATTTCATGCTTGTGTCTTTTTTTTCTTTAACATTAAATAAAAGATATTCATGTCATTTTCCAACTAAGGTGGCTCCATGGGCTCCCCAAGTTGACCCCTGGATTTTCTTGCTCGTACATGGCACATCCAATGAGGGTAGGACATGCTTCAAGATCATCTCATATTATTAAAACATTATTTTTACCTTAAACTACACTAATTACCTCTGATCGCGATTAAGAACTTAAAAGTTACTATTCACAAAAAAGTATTTTAATCTCATTGAACCACATTTTACTTCTTAATGTCAACCATGTATGTCAGATTTTTGAAATTCAAAACACAGAAGTGGTAAAATTTCATTTAAACGAAAAATCAGTTTTTATAAATACCACATAGTGGTTTCACTATTCATCAAAAATTGAAGTTTTTAAGAAAAATCCCAAAAATTCACCCTAAGCTATATTTGATATTCCGATTTCAAAAATGATTTCTATTTTAAAAAATTACAAACATATAAGTTTCATTAATTAATTTTATAATTAATTCTCGCTGTCACAACAAATAGCGTGTTTTTAAGAAACAATTTAAATCAAAATATTGACAATTGTTCATGCCCAATTTCAATGTTAAATTAATTCTAATGACCACCATTGGATAAAATGGTAAAAATATATTCTAATTATACTTTAAAACCACTAAATAGTATAATTTATCACAATAAATTATTTTGATTAAAAAATTTGTTTTATGTATATTTCACTATTAATAAAAAAATTGGAAGTTCTCAGAAAGTTACAAAAAATTCAACTTAGGATAATTTAGATATTACGAATACAAAAATGAAGTCCATTTTGAAATATAAAATTTATATAATTTTAAAAAGTGGTTATTACTATTCATAACAGCTACTTTGATTAGTCGCGGTGTGTTAGAACTCGAACTTGCGTACAATGAAAGCTATTGAAAGAGAGGCATATCGTGGAAGCTAGGGGTGTTACAGATATGTTAAGGATATCCCAGGAAAACTGGGTTAATTTTCTAGGATTCATATTATTTTTCTAGAAAATGTTTTTAAAGGAATTTCATGTTTTCAATAAATAAAAAATATTATTTTTTATGGCCCTTAAATAGTATTTTTGCGCTCATCCCCAATATTTTTACGTATTTAAATGGCTATAAGGTTTTTTATGAGAAAGAAGGAAGTCTTGTTATATTTTATAATTATTTTTAAAAAAAGTGATATTTAATTATAGTTTTTATTTATTGGATGATATGGATACTATTTTTCTAGTATACCTTATTTATAAATATGGGATATAATAAATGTTTTATGTCCTAATTATGTAAATAACTAAACCCTAAAATTTCATCAGTGTTAAATAATGAATATTAGTGAATAGAACTCAATATTATGTAATGTTTTCATGATAGTTCATTATAGTTGTTATTAAATGAATTTTAATATAATATCAAAGATCAGGATGAGTTTAATAGAATACCATAAATGATTTTTTTAAATTATGGATAATAAAAAAAGATACAAAATTATATGAATAGAAGATTTATTCGACTACGATATATATTTTCAAACTAGTTTTATATAAACTAAATATGGAATCTGATGCAGGATAGAACCAAGAGATCAATATCTTTTTGAATCAACCACATCGAATGGTAATAATATTAAATGAGTTGTTTGTGGTTTCGATGGATTTGTGGACTGAAGAAATTAATTATGGTGGTATTCATGAAAGAGGGTAAAATTATATGCCATGTATGAATTTGTCTTTTGCGGATCCATTAATGCGGCAATATCCCCCATCATTTAGTTGATCAATTGACATGGTGGTAGCCAACATATTGATCAATGCTCTAGATAATATTTTTTATGTCATGGGATATTTATAACATAAAAAGGGAACCCTTGAGGTTTATCATTTCAAAGGTGAATCTGATCGATGGTGGTCTTTGGTTATGAATAAAAGGGATAAAGAAGATATTTATTCTATGGAATGAAAAACATTCAAGGATATTTTCCTTGAGAATTTTTTATAAATTTTTTTGTGACTCGTAATGTAAAAAAATCGTGAATTAAGCAAAATATATGATGATTGATTTGATTCAAATAAAGAAAAATTCACTAGACTGGCTAGGTATGTGCCTGATTTTATTCGGGACACAAATATAAAATTTAATCAATTTTATATAGTATTAAACCCATTTTTATGAAGAGAATCAGATACACGATAATTTAAAATATATTAGAATGTGTTTTTCTGTGATGATAATGTTTATATAGGGTCTAGTGAGACATATGTTCCTCGTGATGATAGGATATTAATCATTCATTATGGAATGTTTTAGAAAAAATTCATTAATTAAATGTAAATGTATGTAAATACTTGTCAATTATTATGAAAGGTGTGGTAAAAACATCATGGAAAATGTATTGTAAATTATAGTATGTTTTAGAAATATAAATATTATGGAAAAAATCCTTATCATTTCAATGATAATGATCACAAAAGTGAAGGGATATTGATGATGATATTTTTAAACTATAAGGAGTTGGGTCATTTTACAAATGTGTGTCAAAATATACAATAACAGATAAAAAATATGTGATATTGGAAATATAACGGTGGGGAAATATTCATTTTAACTACTTTATAAGATGTTAGGTTATATAACAAAGTGTTATTAGGTACCTTTCTTTTTTTAAAAAAATGCATTATTGTGTTGTTTGATTTAGGGTCTACAAATTCTTTTATATTTTATAATTAATGGGGATAATTTTAATGATATCCTCATGAAATGTTTCACGAAAATATGATACAAATTATTGGATGAAATTTTAAGTCAAAAAGAAATTATAATAATATTCTACTAGTTTTTGTGGAATTATTTTTTATACCAACCTTGATATATTTCCGGTGGTAGAGTATGATGTTATACTTGTTATGAATTGGATTTCATTTTTTATGGATAATATAGATTATATTAATAATGAATATTTATTTCAGAATTAATTTAAATTTTTGTAGAAGAAGGAAACCAAGTAACTAATTATGAATCTGAAATATATTAAACAATTAAAAGATGAAAATTAATATTATCTTTAACACATTATTTCAAATAAGTGAAAAATTTAGATTAATGGGGTTCAAGAGGTAAATGAGTATCTTGATGTATTTCATGATGATTTTTATAGTTATATTCTTGATTAAGAGGTTGAGATTACTATTTACTTAGTTCATGATGCCAAGAAAATTTCTAAACCCCCTATCTAATGTCTCAAATAGATATTTTTGTTTTAAAAAATCAATTACATGAATTATATGACTAAGGCAACATTCGACCTAGTACATCAACATGGGGATCTCTTATCTTCGTTTTTAAAAATAAATATTGTTCTATTAAACATTTAAATTATTATATACCCTTGAATAACATAACTATTTAGACCATGTATCATTTTCATAATATCGATTACTTTACTGATCATCTCTAGAGAGAAATTTATTTATCAAAGGTTGGTTTGATGTCTAGGTACCATCAATTGAATGTAAAGGAAGTATACATCCTGATGACTACATTTTTTACTTCATATGGGTGTTAGATTATTTTGGTTTACAATCTGGGTTATCTAATGCACCAACATTATTAATGGATCTTATAAATATAATATTTCATGAGTTATTGTGTATGTTTTTGGTTTTGTTTATTGATGAAATTTTGGTATATTCTAATATTAGACTCCAATATGAAATACATTTTTTCATTATTTTTAAAACTATAAAATAAAAGAAATTATATGGGAAATTTTGATAGTTTGAATTATAGATACAAAAAATTTCTTCCCTTGATCACATTGTTTCTAAAGATGAAATGACTATTTATCCCATTAAAAAAATGTAGCTGAATAATTGAAAAGACCCAAATATATAATCTAGATTAATTATTGACTTATTTTAGTAGTATATTATACTATTTTTTTTGAAAACATTTCACAGTTATCTAGTCGATGAACTAAGATAACTGTAAAATGTGTTCATTTCATCTATGAAAAATAATATGATAATTATTTTTAGGAAATGATAATAATATTGGTGAATGCTACAACTCTACACCTGCTTCCAAAAAATTGTAAATTTATCATCTATAAAGATTCATTCTTAAATGGAATTGGTTTTTTCGTAATGGATAATAATCAGGTACTTTTTTATTCATCATGATATTTGATTGAAAATTAGTTAAATTACCCTACAAAAGATTTTACATTAGCTGTTTTTGTTTTTTCATTATGTATTTGGTGGGATAATTTGAATGATGTAAAACTTGAAATATATATAAACCATAAATTTTTAATGTATATACTCACTCAGAAAGAATTAAACATGAGACAGAGATGATGACCTGAATTAATAGAGGATTATGATTGCATGATTCATTACCATCATGGAATAGAAGACTGAGTATTCTATGAATATAGTAAGAAAAATTCTTCTATATTAAACATGTCATGTTTGAAACATGACCCATTAGTTAATGATATTATGGATTTTGGATATGATGTTGTTGTTATTGGAACTTTCTATTTGTTGTTAATGATTTCATTTTAGTCATCTCTCTAGGAAAGTATTTATATAGTGCAGAAAGAATAAAATGAGTTATAGAAAAAGGTATAACTGAGAAATATTGTAAGTTGAATAAATTTAACATTGATAGATATTGTGTTCTGAGAGTTGGGATGAGATTATGTGTGTATTATAATTCAAATTTGAATAAATAGTTGTTATGTGAAGATCATAGTTCTCAGTTCTCTATTCACCATGGAATCACTATTATGTAAATCAATTTGTTGGTGTATTAGTGGTGGGATGAAATAAAAATATACATTTTTGAATGTACAATAAAATGTTTGGCATTTCAATAGATTAAAGATGATCTGATGTTTACTGAAAGGGATTCTTTGACCTTTTCATATTCCATTGTGGAAATGGGATAATATATCCATCGACTTCGCTGTTGGATTACCAATGACATATCGAGGTAATAATGGAACTTATATTATAGTGGATCATTATACTATGTTTTACAAAAATTTTCTATTAGAGACACCATATCTCTTATTTAACAAATTTTGAATCTATCTATATTGGATAGTCAGGTTACATAGAGTCTTCTCTCCATCATATCTGATCATGATCCTAGTTTCACTTCCAAAATCAGTATATGCATTCATAAATCATTAGGCAGTGAATTAAATTTCAGGACATCCATTGATCCTTAATATTATGGATATTCAGAGAAAAACATTCATACAATGGATGATATTCTTTGAGTTAGTTTAATGGATTATAGGGAATATTAGGATCAATATCATTATTTTGTTAATTATTCTAATAAAAATAGTTTTCATTTCACTATAAAGATGTCACCTTTGGAATCATAATATGGGAAACAGCATCAAACTCAATCATTTTAGGATGATGTTAGGAAAAGGAAGATAATGAAATCATAATTGGATGAGGATGTGGAAGAGGGAGTTCAAGTGATTCAGAGAAATGTGAGGACAACTTAGTCTATGAAAAAATGTTATGTAAATTACAAGAGGAGATACATTTATTTTGAGGTTGTGATCATGTGCTTATCAAAATAACTCCATGAAAAATATTAATGTTTTTTATTTATAAATTATTGTTTCTTTCAATTTTTATTATACCTTATAAAATCATAGAGAATGTAGGGACTATTTCTTACTGAGTAGCCTTTCCCCAGAGTTTATATCGATTGCACAAAGTGTTTCATGATTTGATATTTCAAAATTATGTTCAAAATAAAAATCATATTTTAGACCAAAAATAGTTCATTTGTAGGAGAACCTATCTTATGATGAAAATCAGGTAAGTATTCTTCATCGGAGAGAGAAAATATTAACGAATAAGATAATTCACCATGGAACGGTTTTGTAGAGAAACCACATGGTTGAAGAAGCAACATGGGAATATAAAAATTCTATCCTGGAATATATGCCCATTTATTATAAGTGGATAAAAATATATAGGAATCCATTTATAAGGGGTGGGGAAGAATATTTCAACCAAGGAATTTCTAGAATATTTTGTTTTTATAATTATTAGTATTTTATATTGAAAAATTTATTGTTAAAATGAATAATTTATTTTATGGTTATTTATTGTAGAAACTTATTTTTTAAATTATATAATATTAATTTTACTCAACTAATTTCCTTTTTTAAATAATAATTTAAAAATTATGTTATTATAAATTTATAATAATTTTCTAAAATAGACTAATTTTTGGTTATTAGTAAAAAGTACAATCTTTTTATAAATAACAATTATTTTTTATAATGTCATGAAGAAATATCATTGATTCAAAATTTATTAAATTTATATAAAAATTAAATAATGATATAATATCAGTATTATTTTATATAAATAATTTAGAATAAGAAAATTTTGTTATATTCATGATATGTTTAAAAATTATTATCATTGTAGACATAGTGATTTCATTGCATTGTCAATGTCAAATTTAGTTATTTATAAATAATGAATGAGTTCTAAAAAATATTTTACATATTATTTTATTAAATATTATTTTTTTGATGTTTTTATATTAATTCTAAATTTAGAGTTATATTACATAAATCTTATACAAATGAACTAAAATATTTTCACAATCAATGAAATGAAAAAATTAAAAATTAAGAAGTATTATTGACATGTATATTAGTCAATATAGATAATTAATAAATAAATATCTTTATTTTAAACATAGTAAAATTATTTTTATCTTATTAATTAATTTTTAATTTTTATTTATGCAAAAATTAACAGCAATGCTCATGCAATGTTGAAAAAAAATTAATAATGTATAAAATAAATAAATAAAATGATTCCATTTATAATTATTTGAATTAATAAATGAATCATATATTGGTTTAATATATTTATATATGGTTTTTTAGACCATTAGTTCATCTATATTTGAATGTTGACATTTTGGATGCATAGAATCATATTAAGTACTGTAGAATATTTAATTAATAACTAACTCAAGATTCTCACACAATAATATTTAGTGTGTATAAAATTATTATATATGTTCTTCCAATAGATTTTTTTGAACATTAATATTTAGTTAAAATATAATAAAATTTTCTTCTTCTCTGTTATATATATATTTACGGTGTATATATATACATTGTTGTCTTGAAGAATTATCAACAATAATTGTTTACATAACAAATAAATAATATTAATTATTTTTAAAAAAATAATAATTTCATATGATTAAGATAATAATTCTTTTCAGAAATTGAATATGATAAGTCTATGATTTTATGAAATTATCATTATAATTTGAAACATTTTTTTTGATGTGAATAATGTCTTAATTTTGAGCAGTTTTTAAATAGAATTTTCTTTTTATTAATAAAATATTTTATTAAATTATTTTCATAATCCTAAAAATCTAAATGATGAAAAACATTTATGATATTTTTACCAAAATAAAATAATATTTTTTTTAGTTTGTTTTCAATTTCTAAAATCCTATTATATATTTATTATATTTTAATATTTTTAGAATCTCCTAAGCTACCCCTCACCTCAACTATGAAAACGAGCTCCTTAATTTACTAATTTCATAACCATAGGCCATAGTGTTCTAAAAAAATATAAAAAGATCACTTCTATGCATCCCTTTTAATATTATAGATCTCATCGTATCACAGGAAGTCCACTTATAATATCCTTGATTATGCTCTGAAAGAGTAATTTATATAAACTATGATTAATTTTTTTTATTTATAAGTTATTTTCACATCTACTATATCCCAACATCTTATCCATTGTTTCATGTAAATATTATAATGACATATATACATCATTTTTTTTTCTATTTATTGTCTATGTATCATAAAATCTACCATCTTATCTTTCTACCCTTAAATAATGAAATAGTAGAATGTGGTGTGCTGATTCACCACCTTTATAGATGTTTATTTTTCATTTCCATTTCATTGAAATCATGGAACGTGTATATTCAAATATAATTTATTAATATGAGGTAAAATTATATTTATTTTATCACTTATGTATTATTATTTCATGGTTAAATGATACACTATAAATAATATGACCTTGGAAACTATGAAAAGAACGCACCTAAAACAATGAAAAAAAATCGTTAATAAATGGGAGTAAAATGTTTAAAGTAGATTTTGTTAAGATATATAAAAATGAGATTAGTTATGTAATATAATATCTAAAATATTTTGAACACATTATAGAATAGGTTTTGACTTCTTTTATGGATGTCTATCCTGAGATAAGGGATTATTTAACTAAAACAAAATTTTAAATGTTTTAGGATTAATTATTCAAAATATTTATATTTTATTTAAACATATTCAATTTTTTTTTCTGAATTTACCATTTCTGTTATAAGTAGATTAACTTCTATTATGTTTTTCTAAAAGGTATCATTTTCATGTATTATGTATGCGACTTTTCTTTTGATTTCTTTTAATGGTATCATTTACCGGAACTAAAAAATGTTGTTTTTTTATTACAAATGGAATAAGAGGTTTCTCCTTATTTCATTGTTATAATATTTTAATAATACGTTTTCAATGTTTTTTATGAATATTAATTAATTATTATTTCTGTGAAATGTATATTTTAAAAGTGATTTTAATGAAATTTGGTATTTAGAAATCAATTTTTTATCTGAAGTTTTTAAATGACTTATGAAGTGTTTTATTTATTATCTGTTACTTATAACTTGTTTATTATGGGGTGAGCCCACTATTGGTCATGATATTTTGGGTTGATCCCATTATAGATCATGATATGATAGTTTTATCCCGATTATACCTCATGATAAGATGGGTTGATAGCATTATAGATGAAGATATGTTTTGTTATGACCACTATAGTTTAGGATATGTTAGGTTGATCCCATTAAAGCTCACGCTATGCTATTTTTATCCTGTTGTACTTCAATATATGTATTGTGGAGCCCAATATATCTCAATATATGAAGGGTGTTCTGCATTATAGCTCTCAAATGGATTGGTTACTATCAAGATGGAATTCAATTGTATTTATTTTAAATTTATATATGTGAATTTAAGAGTGATACGTTAATGATTTCCCAAGGCTACTGAATGATTTTTAAGTGCATACTTATGAGTTTTCAAGAAGAATTTTTAATTTATTCTTATATTTTAACTCGACTAATGGTTTTCATTATATATGTCCTATAGTGAGAGTTTTTTCTCATCCTACTGTTTTAAATGTCTTTCATAGGTTATATGGATATATAAGAGAAATAAAGATGCCACGTTAAATGTTTGGATAAATTTTCTCATAACCACATTCCATTTTAAATTTTTTATTTTTTTGGAAGAAATGTATACAATTATAGTAGTATCCATTATATATAAATTTTGGATGATATTTACTTATAATGTTCAAGTTAACTAAATCTAAAAACCTGAAAAGATCCTATGTGTGGAAGAAAATAATTTTTTGAATAAAACACGAGGTTATTTTATTTTTTAAGGCTAAGTCCATATATTTTCTTATAAAAATAAATTTATTTAAATATAAAATGATATTTTATATAAATTTTATCCATAATTATATAAAATCATGTTATTTGTTGATGGAACGCACGGTATGTTAGTCCATGAGGGTTATTCTTCTGTTAACATAATTGATGATTTTTTCTAATTTGATAGAGGAGGCGATAGATAAAAAATAAATTTAGCACAATAACATTTAATTATATGAGAGATAATATTTTTATTATATTACACTGGTGATGACATAATTAATGGTAGATAAAGAATTAAGAAAATAGGAGTAATTTGTTTATATTAATCCCTTACCTATGTGAAACCTTCTTTGGATCTCCTCTTAAGGACCAAGGGTTGTAATTTTAGGAGAACCAACAATTATAGAATGTCTGTAATATTTTTTCAGGGATATTATAGAAGGGTATGTTTGAGATAATGGGATTGATTTCATAATATGTGTTATAAGAGGGAGATCCCATTTATAATTTATAAGGGGGACACACTTGGAATTTTTGAAGAGAATAAATGGTACACATGTTTTTTCAATTGAAAATTAATAAAAAAATGGGTCTTTTGGAAACCATAGGGATGATGAGTTCCCGATATGTACATTATATTGGTTTTAGATATTTCTCTTTAATTTTAACTACTAGCTTCTTATTTTTACCATATTAAAATCTGTTTTTACATTAACCATGGTAATTAATTTTAACGATTTTAACAATTCATTATAATAAAAAATTATTTTTAGTTGATTGTATAATATAAATTTTTTTATTCTAATTATGTAATAAATTTTAAAAGCACAATTTCATAGATGGTTTATAATTGAATATAAACTTAATCGTGTACATATTACAATAAAGTGGTTTTTTGAAGTGGAATCATTTGAAAATTTAAAATGTTTGTTATCATTATTCATTAAGAAAATTATAACTATGACCAAATTTGAAAAATTAATAAATAATTTAAATGATATTACATTTAAATCAATGTTATAACAAAAAAACGCGTTTATATCATTTAAATAAAATGAAATTTTTAATAAAAATTAATTATGATTTACTATTTATCAAAAATGAAACATTTTAGAGAAATGAAAATAATTCACCCTGATGTAATTTTGAATTTATGATTTAAATATTGATTTTTATTTTTATATAAATTTTATTGAAGCAGTAAAAATTATTTGTATATTATTTTCGCTAATCACGAAAAATCATTCTTTTAGAAATATAGGTTTCCTTATAAAATAAATCATTATCATTCAAATGAGTATTATTTAATATCTAATAAATATTTTACAATTAATTTTATATATTATATATGTTTTAAACATATAATTTTCGAAATTTAGTTATTCCATATTTTCTAGAATAGAAAATCCATGTTAAGATAAGAATATTAAAATAGAGTGTTTTGTTCTATTAAAACCCAGTGTAGTGTAAATGGAAATATGTTGATGAAATTTAATTTATTCTAAAATGAAAAAATTACAAATTATTGTGATTCAAACTATACCCTCTTAAAATAATTACAACAAAATTTTTCATATATTTCATTGTAAATAATATATGACAGTTCTTCATTATAACACTCTCGAGTTCCCTTACATATTCGTCCATATTATTATTTTTCAATGTACCATTACAATTTGAGACATATGATTCATAAATACAAGATATCTAGTATTAATAATCTGGATTATTTTTTAAAATAATAATATATCGAGATCTAGGCCATTCACTTTTAGGTGATCACAATCATTGGGTGTCGGGTGTGACTCCGAAATAATGTTATGTGTAATATATATACTTTTATGAGGATTAGTGGAATCTCCAAACAATTTTCCCTGAATCCCATACATTCCAAAATTTCAATGTTTTCTCTTTAACTAGGGATCATGTTTTATTTCATACCAAACATTCAGACACTCTTCTGTTTGGATACATTAATGAAAACAGGATCCTTAAAATGGAATCCAAAGCATCATATCATTATTTGGGAAAGTATTTTTCTAATTCAAGATACATTTAAATTATCATTAAAACAATTTGAAATATTTTATCGAATAAACATGTTATATGCCTATACGTTTCATTTAACAAACACAATGCTCACTTCCTTGGGTAAGATAAGCCATCCCATATAATCTCTCTTATGGAACCATTTGAATATATGTATAGATTCTATTATTATTGTAAAACTCTAAAAAATGTAAATAATAATATCAACTACCATGAAATTCATGTAATCATTGCCTAAACATTCCTTATACTATCTGAATGATACAATTGTACAATCCATATTTTTTAGGATGGTTTCTGGTTCTCAAATGAATCTTAGAATCAATATCATTCATATGTTTATTCTATAATTATAGTGTAAAACCTGGTCACAATCCAACATAATCTATGGAGTTACACTAGATTTATTAAAAAAAGTTAATATATTGCATTGTGTGTTAAATAGTATCATATAGAAAGGGAATGTGTAGACCTGGTTAGGTGTTCAACAATAATGCATGTTTCATTATTATTTCCAGGTTTCATTGATAGTTTTATGAATAATTATATATTTTTAATCCCCATTACATATGGGAATATTAATAGGTTTCATGACACTATTAGGGTGTTGTCCCACATCATTCTCATATTGAAAATCAAATCACCTTGATACATAATAATATATTTCCAATAATTATTATCCATCCCTAAAAGATCACTAATATAAAAATGACTCATAGTGTTACAAGGTTTTATAGATCAAATTTATCCATGAGAGTCATTCAACAAATCCCCTTTTAACTTAGGTATAAATGGATCAAAAAAATTATCCAAAATTTGAGAACAACATACTTACAAATGTGGATTGATAATTTCATATCATTCAAAACATTATTTTTCTTTTGAGTATTCTCATAATTCGATTGTGAAATTTTTTTTTTTTTAAAACAAATATGTTTTTAAAATCATTTAAAAATGGATTTAGGTCTTTAATTCCATAATGATTATAACACGAATCATTTCTAGAACATTGATTAGAGGACCCATCTCAATCATAATTTGGGTAAGAACACTACTATACTTCCTTATGAAACATTTTTGTATCTTATTATCAATCCTAAAGATATTTTATATTAGGAAATAATAATCCATGAGTATCTTGATTCATTTCCTTTACAACATGATGGGACCTTTTTGGGAAAACATGTATTTTAGGCTCGTGCAGTGTGTGTATTATTCACATCCTCCACCATAGAGATAATTAATCTAAATCATCAATGACATGGATATTGTTTTCATAAATAGATATTTGGTTTAGTTTTTTATTTCATCATTCCTCAATATCCTTTATGCATTTGTAATACCGTTATCATTTTTCACCAGTACACATCTATTTCCATTTATTGATACACCACCATATTTCATAAATTTCATCATTTCATTTTGGTATAATAAAAAAGGATAAATTGAACTATATAATCTTCAAATAATCATGAAAAAATATTCATATTCTAATTTCAATACAATCATATACCCATTATGAGTAGGCTTGGGTAGTGAGTTAGAGATTTAGTAAAAAATTTAAAAAAATCACTGATTGTAACCTACTAAAATAATAAAGTTACGTACTATAGGTATGTTAATTTGAGTAGTCCATTCATTGACTACATTTTTGTTTTATATAATATTGAAATTCTATTCATGGTCACATTATGAACATTAGAATTGTCACGACCCGTCCTCGGGGCCCGTGCCGTGACTACCTCAAGCCCTCCTTCCATAGGCCAGGGGCTGGCGACTAGCACCAAGGCGTAAATCCCAACAAAATGGAAGGAATTGCCTTTGAAAAGTAAACATGCACCACAGAGTAAGCAAGCGGAAAATTAAACACTAAGTAAAACTGTAACAAGCTGTGCTGGAAGTAAAAGGGCTGGAAATACAAGCCCAACTGTAAAGTACAACTGAAAGGGGAAAATAGCAACTGTAAAGAAAAGAAGCAGCGTCGAGCCGTCCTCTGAAGGTCCCACCTGGAGGGTGGGTACAGATAGCCACCACAGCTCCTCGATCTAGCCGTCCGCTCCAAGCACGTCCTGCCCAGTGGTCCACCTCCAGGTACCGTCCTGCTCCGCACGCCTCCACCACGGTCAGTGCTGTCCGTCGTCTGCAACCAACACCACGAAGTGCGGGCATAGCCCGTGCAGGGGTGTGTATAAGCTACTCAGTAGGGACCCCGAGACCCCCGAAGGTCTCCCGAAATCCACGAAGGATAATCCACAAAGGAAAGATACAATCACCAAGTAACATCTGACACGACTTAGGTATATGCCCATACACATACCGAAGTCATCAATTCCCGTTCGGCTCCAGCGTCCGAGCCCAAGCACAACCCAGTCCACACAGGAAAGCATAACATATACCCACACAGGATAGCACAACAAAATCCACAAATGAGAGTAAACTGTAAATCCACACCGGATAGCTCAACAGAATCCCCAAAGGAGAGTAAACATAAGATTCAGCTCACGCAGGTATACATCATCGAAAAGGGGTGGAAGAGATGATTAGACATAGATAATGAATCATCTAAGCTGGGACCCACATAGGATACAAGACCAGTCGTCCTCATCATTTCATTTATGCTGGGACCCACATAGGATACAAGACCAGCACAGAGTCATCTAAGCTAGGAATCACATAGCATACAAGACCAGCACAGCTAGGACCCACATAGGATACAAGACCAGCTGTCTTCATTGATTCAACTATACTGGTACCCACATAGGATACAAGACCAGTGTTGAATCATATAAGCTGGGACCCACATAGGATACAAGACCAGCACAGCTAGGACCCACATAGGATACAAGACCAGCTGTCTTCATTGATTCAACTATACTGGGACCCATATAGGATACAAGACCATTATTGAATCATATAAGCTGGGACCCACATAGGATGCAAGACCAGCATAGCCAGGACCCACATAGGATACAAGACCAGCTGTCTTCATTGATTCAACTATACTGGGACCCACATAGGATACAAGACCAGTATTGAATCATCTATGCTGGGACCCACAGAGGATACAAAACCAGCACAGCTAGGACCCACATAGTATACAAGACCAGCTGTCTTCATTGATTCAACTATACTGGGACCCACATTGGATATAAGACCAGGATTGAATCATCTAACCTAGGACCCACATAGGATACAAGACCAGCACAGCTAGGACCCACATAGGATACAAGACCATCCGTCTTCATCGTCGCAGGCCACTGAGGATCTCTGCACCGTCGTCGTCGCAGTCCACTAATGATCTCTGCACAGCCATCACCGCAGTCCACTGAGGATCTCTGCACGGTCGTCGTCGCAGTCCACTAAGGATCTCTGCACGGTCATCGCTGTCGAAGTAACAGTCGCAGCAAGAACTAGGGTTCCTGCACACAGCAAGCTCGTTCGGGAGGGTCCGCTCCACGAGACGAGAGGCCGATACATCAACTGTCACAAAGTCCGAAGTTGATGTATCCAAAAGTTCAGTACCATCAAGAGGAACTCAGCGTTGCAGACGGCGCGTCATTCGGACGCCCGGTCTGAGAGTTATTGGCATTTTTGTCCCAGGGGCCTGGTTGGTTTTTAAGGCAAAACCAAAATCGACCATACTCCACCTGCATCAGAACCTCGGTCGGAGTATGCCAAAAGATCCGTCTCATTTAGAGGAATCCACCAAAACTGACGGCACGTGAATCAGAGGTCCGTAGCTCATGATATGAGCGTTTCTGCTTCGAGGGCCCGGTTGGTTTCGTGTACGAACCAACCCGGCCGAACTCAAAGTATTCCGAAACCTTGAGTGTGATAGACCGAAACGACTGTCTCGATCCAAGGATCGCGTCGCCGCTGAAGGCAAGTCGTTTGGAGGCCCGTACCTCAAGTTACGGGCGTTTGAACGAAAACCGTCCGAAGACGAGGGTCCGGGCCCGGGCCGACCCGGTCCGACCGGTCTGGCTCGGCCAGCCCAGCTCGGCTCGGCCGAGCGACCGAGAGGCCGACGCGGGAGGCACCGCCGCACCCGCGTGACACCTGCGGGACACCCTGGGGGCGCCGCGTGACAACCCCGCGACACCCGCGGGGTGCCGCCCTGGACACCCGGGGGGTGACGCGTGACAACCTCGCGGCACCCGCGGGGTGCCGCCTTGGACACCCGTGGGGTGTCGCGTGACAACCCCGCGGCACCCACGGGGTGCCGCCCTGGACACTCGGGGGTGTCGCGTGACAACCCTGCGGCACCCCGCGGGGTGCCGCCCTGGACTCCCGGGGGGGTGGCGCGGGACAACCCCGCGGCACCGGCGGGCTGCCGCCCTGGACACCCGAGGGGTGGCGCAGGACAACCCCGCGGCACCCGCGGGCTGCCCCCCTGGACACCCGGGGGCGCTGTGCGACAACCCCGTGGCACCCGGGGGTGCCGCCCTGGACACCCGGGCGCGCCGGACCCGCGCGACCGCGGGTCCTTGGCGCGGCCGCCTCCGGCCGCCGGCGCCGCCACGCCGGCGACCCACGCCACCGCCGGCTTCCGTGGGCCGCCGGAGTCGCTCCGGTGGCCCGTTTCCCTTCCCGTCTGCGCCGTTGTTCCTCCCAGGTTCTGCTCTTCACTACAGGATCATCAAACATCCGTTGCGGCACGTTCTGTCGTCGCCCGCCAAATCCGCAAAACACAAAGAACGGCGGAGGGTTGTCGGGCCGTGTTCGTTTGACCCGCACCCTCCGCATTAGATAAAAACAACGGGAGAAATTGTTCAACGGATGAACCGACAATTTTAATAAAATAAAATTTTTCATTTGAAACCGGTTCTTTAATTTTTAAAGAACGTTCACGGGAATATAAAGAGGGGTATTCCAAAATTATAAAATCCCTACCTCGTTGGCCGTCGTGCGTGAGCGTTCTTCGCGGAATTGCTCGTCGCGGAAGGTGGAGATCGTCGCGTCGTCGCAGAAGGGCATCGCATCGTCTCGGAACACGGCGTTGAGTCGGCGAACTCAACGCACCATGAAACAGCAGATTTAATTTATTTAATTAAATACGTGTTTTGGTAAAGAACCACGAAGGAGATAAAAAGGAAGGTCAGAGACTCTTACCTCAAGCAGCCGATCGAAGATCCGTCGCGGAGGAAGAGACATCGCAGAAGAACATTGTCGGCGTCGCGGATCACGGCGTCGCGTCGTCGATTTTCGGGTTCAGCGTTCTTCGCGTTCTTCGTGTTCTTCGCGTTCTTCACGAAGGAGGAAAAAGATACAAGGATTCTGTCTCAACGAGTAATCCTCCAAAAGATTTTAGTTGGTCTTATTTTATTATTATGACAACACACGAAAACGGGTAAGTAACGACCCATCAATTCGTTGAATTAATTCAACGAAAGAAACAACTCATTTAATTTACGAAATAAACCGCCCAATTAAATGGTCTGTTAAGAATTAAAGAAACGCGTCAGTTGACTTTCATAAAGACGGGTTTTTGCGGGTGCGTTACTTAGCGGTAAGAAACGGCGGGGCTCGTGTGGGCCCCACTCACAAATATCCTACAAAGGGGGTAGGATATTTCTGGATAGCATCCTATCCGGATCAACTCAGTTTAATCCATCTTTAAGTGGCTTCAAGTGGCTTCCATGTGGCTTAAGTGAAATAAAATAAAGCTTTCGTAAAATTATTTTATTTCTTATCTTTAAGCCAAAAAATTAAAAACCACACCCAATCAAACGCAACTCCGGAAGAGGCGTTTCTGGGCGAATATCAGCGCTGCGATTTCATCAGTGCCCTTAGAATTCGATCCCGGGCACCGGTTCAAAAGTTAGAAAAATCCGCTCGTCCGTTCACAGAACGTACCCGGGCCAAACTTCGAAAATTGATTCCGGGCACACCGGGCCTCAGAATCAGGTGCCGTTAGAAACTGCGTTCTTTTATAATTACAAAGAAAATTAAGAATAAAATTTACATGAAATTTACGGGTCTTTACATTACTCCCACCACAGTGCTTTACGTCCCTGTAAAGATACATCATAAACTTGGGAAACAAAGTGGGTACTGAGCACGCATCTGAGCCTCCCGCTCCCATGTGCTCTCCTGGAGGTTCCCGTGCTTGCATCTTATGCACACAAGAGGAATCGATCGCCAATGTATGACCCACTCCTATCGATCCTCTATCTCCACCTGGACCTCCGCAAAAGTCACCCCATCATCCACGTCTAAGTCCCCATAGTCAATGATGTGTGTCGGGTCGTGCACGTATCTCCTCAGCTGAGATACGTGGAAGACGTCGTGTACCCGGTGCAACTGAGGTGGCAGAGCCAGGCGATAAGCCACCTTGCCAATCCTGCTGAGGACCTGGAAAGGCCCAATGAAGCATGGAGACAACTTGCCACCTCGGCCAAATCTCCGAAAACCACGCCGAGGTGAGACCCGCAAGAAGGCGTGGTCGCCATCCTCGAACTCTAGTGGCCTCCGCCTCCTGTTAGAAAATGACTTCTGCCGACTCTGAGCTGTACTCATCTACCCCTAGATGACCTGGACCATCTCAGCCGTGGCCTGGATAATCTCCGGCCCCACAAGAGCTGCTAAGATTTCTTCATTGCCGATAAGAGAAAATCTGGTCTCATCCCCTGGATGAACCACATTCTTTGCCTAATACAGTCAATCCCGAAATGGATGATACTAATCCATACCAAGGATGACGTCGTAAGGCCTCGATGATGCCACCAAGTGATCCAACCGTTACTCTCGCCTCCAAGGGTTGAGTCACACTGTCGACATCAGTGTGTGGTAACTAGGTCTCCTCCAGTAGATGTCTCACAAGTGATGGTCAAGTCAACAGTCAAAACTGGAACCTCTTAGTAACAACACAAAAGAGGACATGAATGAAAACATCACAAAGTTATGCGTCTTTTATTATTGCAGCTCATAATACAAAGACGCTACACAATAGCAATAAGGAACTAGAAGTACAAAAGATGTATCCACTAGTTCCTCTCTTGTCCATTTTCTCCCAGAGCTCCATGATCGAAGGCCTCAACTACCTGAAGCTGAGCACTCCCCTGTCCACCAACTCCCTGTGGTCGGGGTGGACCTCCTGGTGGTGTTGGTGGCAACACCTCGAAGTGTCTCCCACGATCGGCTACTCGGCCAGCTCCCCTGCCTCGTCCGCCTGTACCCTGCAGACCACCGTGGCCGAATCTCTATCTGGGAGGTCCCTCTACTGCCTGCTTCTCATCTGTAAGACGAGTCGGGCAGTCTCGAGCCCTGTGACCTCACCCACTGCATGCGTAGCAATGTTTTCCCCTCGCGTAGCTGGCTCTCCTTCGGGTTCCCCGCACAACCGAATCTTCATCCTGTGACTGCCCATCTGATGGTCTGGCCTGCTTGGACCTCTGCGTCACCTGTCTACTGTCAGCTGTAGAAGACCCTGCTACAGGCCGTCCTGTGGAGGGTCCTATCACTGGATCCTGCTCGGCGAGAAAACTTTCCACTAGAAGGGCCCTCTCCAACACCTCTGTCTGTGGCGGAATGTTGAGGGAGATCATCGAATCCCTGATCTCGTGCCTCAATCCCTGCTCGAAGGTCCAGGCCCGGAAGAAGGGGTCCCGTACCATGTCAGTCGTGTAGCGCGAGAGATTAGTAAATCTCGCCGAGTACGGGGCCACTGTCAAGCTTCCCTGCCGCAGCTGAAGAATCTCCTGTATGCGTACCGCACGGAGGGTGGCTGGGAAAAACTCGGAGCGGAAGATTCTCTCAAAGTCCGTCCAGAGGAGAGATGTCTCGTCGTGCACCTGGAGCATCAAGCTCCACCATCTGCCTGCTGCCGCGTGCAGGAGGCTCGCTGCGAGGATCACCATGAGGTCTGCTGGTGTCCTCACTAGCCTGAAAACTCACACCACTGCCTCCAGCAAGCCCTCGGCTGCCTGGGGGTCCGTCTCCACATGGAACCTAGGCGGTCGCTGACGCTGGAACTCGTGAAGCGCGCTAAGGAGATGTGCATCGTCAGCGGCTGGGGCTAGTAGCATCGGTGGCTCGGCGGGTAAAGGTACCGCCGGTGCCTCTGCTGACAAGGGGACATGCACCGAGGACTCGTCGCTCGGTGGGATGTCATCACGCTCCACTCTCGGAACCCTAGCTGGCTGATGTCATGGGGCCATCCTAAAAGAAGCAGGTGTGCCACGGTCAGAACAGTATACCTGGTGAGCTGACACAAGTAATCAAAAAGAAAACTTGAACACACATGCAATCAATGTTTTCATGCATTAAGTCAGAAATCAGAAGTCAGGGTCCTGGTGTACGGATACGTCGGCTGCCGCACCAACACTGGAATCCCTGGACTGATAACCACACCCAATACGCTAAACACTATTGCTTCACAATGAACAAAGATCAGAGTCTCCGGTAGAACTGACCACCTCTGATACCAATTTGTCACGACCCGTCCTCGGGGCCCGTGCCGTGACTACCCCAAGCCCGCCTTCCATAGGCCAGGGGCTGGCGACTAGCACCAAGGCGTAAATCCCAACAAAAGGGAAGGAATTTCCCTTGAAAAGTAAACAAGCACCAAAGAGTAAGCAAGCGGAAAAGTAAACACTAAGTAAAACTGTAACAAACTGTGCTGGAAGTAAAAGGGCCGGAAAGACAAGCTCAACTGTAAAGTACAACTGAAAGGGGAAAACCGCAACTGTAAAGAAAATCTGCAGCGTCGAGCCGTCCTCTGAAGGTCCCACCTGGAGGGTGGGTACAGATAGCCACCACATCTCCTTGGTCCAGCCGTCTGCTCCGAGCACGTCCCGCCTAGTGGCCCACCTCCAGGTACCGTCCTGCTCCGCACGCCTCTACCATGGTCAGTGATGTCCGTCGTCTACAACCAACACCACGAAGTGCGAGCATAGCTCGTGCAGGGGTGAGTATAAGCTACTCAATAGGGACCCTGAGACCCCCGAAGGTCTCCCGAAATCCACGAAGGATAATCCACAAAGGAAAGATACAATCAAGAAGTAACATCTGACACGACTTAGGTATATGCCCATACATATACCTAAGTCATCAATTCCCGTTCGGCTCCAGCTTCCGAGCCCAAGCACAACCCAGTCCACACAGGAAAGCAAAACGTATAGCCACACAGGATAGCACAACACAATCCACAAAGGCGAGTAAACTGTAAATCCACACAGGATAGCTCAATAGAATCCACAAAGGAGAGTAAACAGAAGATTCAGCTCACGCAGGTATACATCATCGAAAAGGGGTGAAAGAGATGATCAGACATAGATACTGAATCATCTAAGCTGGGACCCACATAGGATACAAGACCAGTCGTCCTCATCGTTTCATTTATGCTGGGACCCACATAGGATACAAGACCAGCACAGAGTCATCTATGCTGGGACCCACATAGGATACAAGACCAGCACAGCTAGGACCCACATAGGATACAAGACCAGTTGTCTTCATTGATTCAACTATAATGGGACCCACATAGGATACAAGACCAGTATTGAATCATCTAAGCTGGGACCCACATAGGATACAAGACCAGCACTGCTAGGACCCACATAGGATTCAAGACCAGCTGTCTTCATTGATTCAACTATACTGGGAACCACATAGGATACAAGACCAGTATTGAATCATATAAGCTGGGGCCCACATAGGATACAAGACCAGCACAGCCAGGACCCACATAGGATACAAGACCAGCTGTCTTCATTGATTCAACTATATTGAGACCCACATAGGATACAAGACCATTATTGAATCATCTAAGCTGGGACCCACATAGAATACAAGACTAGCACAGCTAGGACCCACATAGGATACAAGACCAGCTGTCTTCATTGATTCAACTATACTGGGACCCACATAGGATACAAGACCAGTATTGAATCATCTAAGCTGGGACCCACATAGGATACAAGACTAGCAGAGCTAGGACCCACATAGGATACAAGACCAGCCGTCTTCATCGTCGCAGTCCACTGAGGATCTCTACACCGTCGTCGTCGCATTCCACTAAGGATCTCTGCACAGTCGTCGCCACAGTCCACTGAGGATCTCTGCACGGTCGTTGTCGCAGTCCACTAAGGATCTCTGCACGGTCATCGCTGTCGAAGTACCAGTCGCAGCCAGCGCTAGGGTTCCCGCACACAGCAAGCTCGTTCGGGAGGGTCTGCTCCACGAGCCGAGAGGCCGATACATCAACTATCACAAAGTACGAAGTTGATGTATCCAAAAGATCCGTACTGTCAACAGGAACTCATGGTCGCAGACGACACGTCATTCGGATGCCAGGTCTGAGAGTTATTAGCATTTTCGTCCCTGGGGTCCGGTTGGTTTTTAAGGAAAAACCAACCTGACCATACTCCACCTACGTCCGAACCTCGGGCGGAGTATGCCAAAAGATCCGTCTCACTTAAGGGAATCCACCAAAACTGACGGCACGTCAATCGGACGTCCGTAGCTCAAGATATGAGCGTTTCCGCTCCGAAGGCCCGGTTGGTTTCGTGTACGAACCAACCCGGACGAAGTCAAAGTATTCTGAAACCTTGAGTTTGATAGACTGAAACGACCGTCTCGATCCAATGATCATGTCGATGCTGACGGCGAGTCGTTTGGAGGCCCGAAGCTCATGTTAAGGGCGTTTGAACGAAAACCGTCCGAAGACTGGGGTCCGGGCCCGGGCCGACCCGGTCCGCGCCGGCCGACCCGGTCCGTCCCGGCGGACTGGTCTGGCTCGGCCAGCCCGGCTCGGCTCGACCGAGCGACCGAGCGACCGACGCGGGAGGAGCCGCCGCTCCCGTGTGACACCCGCGGGACACCCGCGGGACACCCTGGGGGCGCCGCGTGACAACCCCGCGGCACCCGCGGGGTGCCGGCCTGGACACCCGGGTGGTGTCACGTGAAAACCCCGCGGAACCCGCGTGGTGCCGCCCTGGACACCCGGGGGGTGTCACGTGACAACCCCGCGGCACCCGCGGGGTGCCGCCCTGGACACCCGCGGGGTGTCACGGGACAACCCCGCGGCACCCGCGGGGTGTCGCGTGACAACCCCGCGGCACCCACGGGGTGCTGCCCTGGACACCCAGTGGGTGTCGCGTGACAACCCCGCGGCACCCGCAGGGTGCCGCCCTGGACACCAGGGGGGTGTCGCGTGCCAACCCCGAGGCACCCACGGGGTGCCGCCCTAGACACCCGGGGGGTGGCGCGTGACAACCCCACGGCACCCACGTGGTGCCACCCTGGACACCCGGGGGCGCTGCGTGACAACCCCACGGCACCCGCGGGGTGCCACCCTGGACACCCGGGTGCGCGGGACCGGCGCGGCCGCAGGTCCACGGGTGCCACCGCCTCCGGCCGCCGGCGCCGCCGTGCCAGCGTCCCGCGCCGCCACCGGCTTCCGCGGGCCGCCAGAGTCGCTCCGGTGGCCCGTTTCCCTTCCTGTCTGCGCTGTTGTTCCTCCCAGGTTCCGTTCTTCACTGCGGGATCATCATACATCCGTTGCGGCACGTTCTGTCATTGCCCTCCAAATCCGCAAAACACGAAGAACAGCGGAGGGTTGTCGGGCCGTGTTCGTTTGACCCGCACCCTCCTTGTTAGATAAAAACAACTGGAGAAATATTTCAACGCATGAACCGACAATTTTAATAAAATAAAATTGTTCATTTGAAACCGGTTCTTTAATTTTTAAAGAACGTTCACGGGAATATAAAGAGGGGTATTAAAAATTTATAAAATCCCTACCTCGTTGGCCGTCGCGCGTGAGCGTTCTTCGCGGAATTGCTCGTCGCGGAAGGTGGAGATCGTCGCGTCGTCGTGGAAGGGCGTCGCGTCGTCGCGGAACACGGCGTTGAGTCGGCGAACTCAACGCACCATGAAACAACAGATTTAATTTAATTAATTAAATACGTGTTTTGGTAAAGAACCATGAAGGAGATAAAAAGGACGGTCCGAGACTCTTACCTCAAGCAGCCGATCGAAGATCCATCGCAGAGGAAGAGATGTCGCAGAAGAACGTTGTCGGCATTGCGGATCACGGCGTTGCGTTGTCGATTTTCGGGTTCGGCTTTCTTCGCGTTCTTCGTGTTCGTCGCGTTCTTCACGAAGGAGGAAGAAGATACAAGGATTCTGTCTCAACAAGTAATCCTCCAAAAGATTTTGGTTGGTCTTATTTTATTATTATTTCAACACACGAAAACAGGTAAGCAACGACCCATCAATTCGTTTAATTAATTCAACGAAAGAAACAACTCATTAAATTTACGAAATAAACCGCCCAATTAAATGGTCTGTTAAGAATTTAAGAAACGCGTCAGTTGACTCTCATAAAGACAGGTTTTTGCGGGTGCGTTACTTAGCGATAAGAAACGGCGGGGGTCGTGCGGGCCCCACCTCACAAATATCCTACAAAGGGGGTAGGATATTTCAGGATAGCATCCTATCCAGATCAACTCAGTTTAAGTCGTCTTTTAGTGGCTTCAAGTGGCTTCCAAGTGGCTTAAGCGAAATAAAATAAACTTGTCGTAAAATTATTTTATTTCTAAACTTTAAGCCCGAAAATTAAAAACCACACCCGAGCAAACGCAACTCCGGAAGAGGCATTTCTAGGAGAATACCGGCGCTGCGATTTCATCGGTGCCCTCAGAATTCGATTCCGGGCACCGGTTCAAAAGTTAGAAAAACCCGCTCGTCCGTTCACTGAACGTACCCGAGCCAAACTTTGGAAATTGATTCCGGGCACACTGGGCCTCGGAATCAGGTGCCGTCAGAAACTGAGTTCTTGTAAAATTTCAAAGAAAATTAAGAAAAAAATTTCCTTGAAATTTACGGGTCTTTAAAAGAATATTCATTGTGAAAATGGAAGTAACATTTCTTAAAAGTCACTAACTACTCAATTCTTATACGAGTAGAAAAAATGATCTTGATGTGATTCTCATTATCCTCATATCACTAAAAATAAAACATAATTTCATCAATTAATACAAAAAAATAATCAAGATATTCCTTGAATAACTGGTTAATTGGAACCAAAAAATGAGGGTTAATTAGTCAATCTAATTGGAATTACAGTTAAATTGTAAGGAATATACCTTATTCAATATGCTATTTTCAGAATATATTCCATTTTATAATAATGATAACCAATATATATGAATATCATATAAAAATATATATCATCATGAAGATGATAAAATTTTTCAGCAATGTGATAATTTTATAATTTTTCTATATTATTATATATTTAATGTTCTTATATTCAAGGCATAGCCTTATGAACCCCTCATTATTCATAAAGAGGAGAAAAGTTCCACACCATGTTTAAATAGAAGGAAAAATAACTCAATTATCAAATAAATAATATTTTTTATTTTATTATCTCAACAAAATATACACTGCCAAATATATATGGAGTCATTTATATTTTTCATTCATTGTGTATTAAATGAATTGAACACTGAACTTCGTACTATAATAAATATCCATAAAATTTCATAGGAAATAAATCAATTCCTTACAATACATTTGGAACATTATCAATTTTTATAGTTCAATCCCTAACCATAGATTTGTTTTCATTTTCCCAGTAAATTTAACTTTTCAATGAAACTAGGTTTGGATATTTTAATAAATCATATTTAGAAGTCCCAACTCAAATTATATTCATTTACATATCATCATCATGAATCATATATCCATTATACATGCAATAAACATTTAAATATATTTTTTAAATTATAATATTTAAAGGATTATATAGATTTCTACCTTGTGAATTATTATATAGTCTCCAAATAGTTAATTCTCATCAATCATATTGTGGGCATCTATGAAAGTAATTTTTATAGTCAGAAATACATTATGAGTGTTTAATAAAATCATATTTTTTATAATTATTTGGAATTTATTAATTTTCATATAAAACATGAAATATATGAATGAGTGTGATGATTAAGAATCCTATAATGCATTGGCTAATTTTGAATCTATGATAAACATGCCTTCCAATAATTCATTTCGTACTTCCACCATAGTTTTATTGATCAACTAATCAATTAATTAACACCTTCAGATATTCCAGGGTAGATTCCAATGATGTGTGGGAATTTTTTTTATCCACAAATTATTTTGTAGATGAATAATTGGGAATCAATGATTTTTTATTCCATTAGCATTCACAAGACATAGAAGCATTATCTGCAATCTTGTAAAAAACATTCGGTAACATATGAGACAATTATTCATGTCTAGCCTTGTATTCATTGTCAATATAGGCCTAAAATATTCTCATATGTTTGTAAAAGACATTTCAAATGCATCTAATGAGTTTTAATTTTAAATAACTATTTTTTGATAACCTTGTATCATTCTTATCTTTAAGATCAATGTAATTGTAGCCCAATGGTATTTTAATTTCTAAATATTTAATATGATTTCAAAAATTGGATGTGTAAAGGTTTGGGAGCCTAGGATATTTGAATAAAATTTTAATATTGGATTAATATTGATTTATTTATAACAGATTGATTTATATGTTCTTTGATGTTTATGTGGCTATTTATAATTTAGACCAAACATGTGGTATCTATGGGAATTGCATAAAAATATTTAATAATGAATTTATGAAAATGTTTTTAAATTTTTTTTTTGGTTTCTATATAAATAATATATATTTTCCAATTTCATATTATACCACACCTGTATCAGTAGGGAAATGAACCCAAATATTTTTCCTTAGGTGTTATATCTAACATTATGGATTGATATAGAATGGATAGCTAACATATTATTCTCCCCCTTTACATTTTGATGTAGATACAAGTATTTGTGTCTAGATTTAAACAAAAATATGGTATAGTATAAATTTCTACTAGTTATTTGACAGCTCATAGCATTATTATAAAATTATGTTTATTCTATAATTGAATGATGTATATATCAAACTTGTATCTTGTCATGGTGTATTGATATTACCATGTGTGTTCCCTTATAGGATATTATGGAAGGATGAATAATTCATTTATATGGGTTAAAATGTATTATAGACATACACTTGGTATTATATGGGATGATGATGATGTTAATATGGATATGTTGTCTACTACCGACATTAGATATCATACCATTTGTTGGACTAGGATAGGTAGGGTCAGGGGATGACCCACATCCAACATAATATAAATTTGGATAGGCTAAGCATAAAATATGTGGAATTTGGGCATGATAGTGAGAAATTAGTGGAGATGACAACAAAATGTGTGGCATCATGTGCTCTAAAAGAGTTATTTAAATTGAAATCTATCATTAGAAAAATGATACAATCAATATGTAAATATATATAAATAAAAGAATTTAATTTAATAAATAACATTATAAAAATTGAACTATTGGAATTTATAAATTCAATGATCTAATTGTATTTATGAACTAAATACATAATGATGAAAATGATATATGTTGGAAAACATGATCACAAACATCATGACATATTAATCATCATGAAATTGTTGCAATATGGTTTAGGTGATTTGTATGTATACACTATTGAGCCCCAATTATTATATTTGTCAGACTATATTACCTCATGAGACTTGTTGATTTATATAGATGACACATATAACATTTTTCCACCAATAACTCCTTGTAAAGTAGAATCCACATATTTTCAGTGATCTATTTATTTTATTGAATACGACATAACAATAAATATCAATATTTATTAATGATGTGGGCATATTAAAATATCCCTAGTAAATAATATATCCTTCATAGTGAAAAAATGTTTATAGAAACAGAAAAATAGTTCAGTAGATACTAATTTCGTTTATGAAAATTCTATTTATATCTAAGAGAAACGTAAAGTCCAACAAAAAAAATCCCTACAGTGTTTAATTTTTTGATATTTTCACTCACAAAAAAAATTAGTAAGAGTAAAAACACTTCCAAAAAAATGTTACAAGAGTAATTTTTTTGTTAAAATCATGTGATTTATAGAATAGAATGAATTAGATGTGAAATATTAATAATAAAATTTCATTAATGTATCTTCAATTTAATTACACTGATGAAAATTTAATAGGATGAATATTACAAAATTGTTCCAGCAGTATGAAAACCCATTAAAAACATATATATATATAATAAATATTCATTTTTTTATTTCATAATGAATATATAAAATAACCTTCAAAAAAAGTATACCTATTCCATTAAAATGATGTAAAATAAAAATCATAACATAACATGTCTATAATAATCATTTTTTAAAATAAAAACCCAATTTTTAAAACATGATTAAAAAAATATGGACAAAGAAGAGAAATAATTCATATAAATGGTGAAATGAGATAATAATTTATTGATTAAATGTGATATATAAACATGTAATATCATAATATATATATATATATTGAAAAATATGTTAGTTTTAGTAAGTATATATTTCTAGGTTCACCCTTCAACAAAATATTTATGGTTATATAAAATTATAATTGAAAAATAATTTCCTACCACATTAATATATTTTTAATTTTAAACCTATGATAGAATAGATAAATTAAATAAATACTATTAATTAAAAAATTTATATTCAATTGAAATATATTATAATGTTATTATATTCACCGAATAAAAATTAAGAAGTTTTTAGTGAAAAATATTTTTTCAAAGAGTTGATATTGAGTCAAAATATCCAAGTATAAGCTCATTATTCCACATAAGTGAATTTAATCACATATGTAATATATAGTTATTTATTATGATTTCATAAAAGTTCCATTTAAAAATATATAAGGTCATATGTGATCAATTTGTAAAATATTATTTACCGTTTTTAACATTCATTTATTATTATTGATGTTTCAGGTTTTTATTACTTTGTATTTAATATATATATTTCGATTAATATGGTGTTTATTGTATCATGATGATTTTTATATGTTTATAAAAATTATTAATGACCTAAATATCCTTACTATATATTATCATTATATTTAATATCATTAGTGAGAAATGGACAAAAAATTGAATAGTATCTCTAAATGTATATATTAGGTTTTACGTGCGCACATGAGACAGTATCAATTTATTGTAGGTTGAATTCTAAATATATAGATGATATATTAAACTAATAGAATCATAAAAATTTCATAATTATCATATATATTTATTATTTTCATCCTTATATGTGTTTATATGAAGAACTAATTGAAGATAAATTACATATGTTCATCAAGAGGTTGTTCACTATAGACATAGACGATGGTTTTATTTAGATTTTGATTGTGAATAGTATTGATAAATATAATTACATCACCATAAAGAAATTATTTACACACAATATATATATTATATCATATTAACGGTTAGGACATAATTTATAGTGGGAAAATTAAAAAAATTGTTTTCTTTGGGTGTAGATGATTACTCTTCTTTAAAATAGGTCATTTTGATATCTTATTAATTGATAATGTGTTGGTATTTTTGGAAGAACATATATTATTGATGATCGATATATACACTTTAATGATTTTTATAGGGATTGGATGAGATATCTAGCCTTTAGTTTTGTATAAAATAGAAAATATGTTGATCATTTTTTATTCTAGGAACAAACAACCCTTTAATTTTTAAAGAGGATCAAATATAAAAATTTCAATCTATTGAAAATATTGAAGAATGATACCATAAATATTATTATTACAGAAGATATTATTTCAATATAATACAAGAGTTAAATATCAAAATTAATATGTAATGTTTTAAATATTCCAATTTTTTGAACAACTTTATAAATAAATATTATCCTTAATCGTATTAACGATTTTTTTATCACTTGGGACATAATTATATATTTATATATAGTAAAAAATATAATTAATAGAAACCAAAAGAAGTTTTAGTCCATTTTATTTCCCAATTCTAAATTTTTAATAATTTTTATTATTTATAAATAATGTAGTTTAATATAATTTTTCATAAAATAACATTAATTTCATTTTAAATGCCCTACATTTTAATTTTTTGTAAAAGAATAATAAAATTGTAAAACAGGAATATAACTTTTTTAACCTTTAATAATTTCTTATTTATAAAAAATATTATTTTCTAACCATATTGAATGAAAAACATTATATAAACTATTTTAAATAATATTTACTTTGATTTTCCTACTACAGGCATAGAAACAATGTTTGTGGTAAATTACCATTTATAGTGATTATTTTACGTCTAGAAAATACATTATGACAATACTAAAAAAATTACATATCTTCAATTAAAACATTTTTTTCCAATAAATATGTATTTTTTCTCCTATTCAATGTAGGAAACCTGGTTGAATATTTTATTTTCACATTTATAGCATTGCATGGGAATTGCACAATCATTTAGACAAGTCTTTTGTTACAAAAGTTTAAAAGTACAATTTACTCATAAAAATTATCAATAATATATATATATATATATATTATGAATTTTTATTATATACTTCTTCCTACTAAAATATTATGTTTAGGATAATTAATTATAGTTTTCTAGATTTGTTTAAGCACAATGTCACACTAAATATAAATTTCTAATTTTTGATGAAATAAAAAATAATATACATGACTAAAATTACAAGAGTATGATATTTTTAGTATAATATAAAAATTAGTAATTTCAAATTTTTTACAAATATTTTTTTTCATATTTAGTTATTTGTGATATTATTAATGATTCACTATTTTATAGAAAAAATTTTCATTCAAAAAACATGTTACTTCTTCAATAAAATCTAAAAAACATCATATTCTAATAAAATTCACATGATTAATACAATACGAAATTCAATGTAATCTAATTCATATGGTATATGAGAATGAATTTACTTATGAAATAAATGTTTAAAATATAAGGATTTTTTTTAAAATGTGTATTGAAGAACAAAAATTATTTTATAAAAAATTAGGTAAAAAAGATTGTTATTATGTAATTGACTGCATTTTTTTTACTAAAATTGACATATATTAATTTATTTTCAAATTAAATGACTAATGTGAAATCTAATTGAATAAACGAATTTTTTTCACGTAATTGTTAATTTGTCACTATTCATTTAAAAAACAATGTCAACTAAAAAATACAAAAAGTTCATCATTATATAATTTTCATATGATATTTTAAAAAAGATATACATACAATATAATATTTTGTTAGTAGTTTATCCTGGTTTTTTTTAATTTTTTTAATGAAATAAATCACACGACATAGATATATTTAATGATAAATATATCTTAAAATATAATGTTGTTAAATTTTACCCCTTATCTAAACTCAAACATAAAAATTTAATCACTTCAACACAAAAAATGAATGCAGAAAATTATACATAATTAAATTCTTCGGTTCCCGTGTAGGTTATTATATATTATGTTTTTACCAAAAAAAATTACATGATGTACGGTATTGTTTAATATAAATTTCACTTCATGATATAGAATATCCACTAGATCACCTCATAATATACTTATTCTCTAGTGGTATATCATTGTAATTTAGTACATGTTCTGTATATAGTATTTATTTTCTTATTATAGATACATGGAACACATCTGGAATGTGAATTGGATTTGTTGGATGGACCACATGATAATCTACCAACCTAATATGTTAAATAATTTTGAAGTCCCAATACATATAAGCCTTACAATACAATTTTTTCGATCCTCATTACCATATTTTAGGGTGATATTCTTAGGAAACAATTACCACTAAAAATGAAATCTAGATATGTCAAAATATATCTACTAGTACTTTTTTTGACTCCATTCTTCCTTTATTTTTATTTAAATGGATGTATCTTCCTCTACAATTTACTCATCTCAATATTTTCCCAATAACAATATTTCTCTCTATTAATCACATCCTATTAGTGTTCCACACACTCTACCATAGATATCATCCTATGAATAAGTCTCAATTCTCGAGTGAATGAAATTGTTGTATGAAAAAATTACCAATTAAGGGTTTTAATCAAGAAAACTGTTTAAAATCTCTTGAAATGTATTATAGTGTTGGAATGGTCTTCTCAATGTCACCATCTATGATATTATGATAAGAAATATTGGAAATAATATTTTTATATAGATAATTCTAATGTATGATTTATGATATCATTACAAACATCATTTATGATGATATAAAATGGAATGTGGAATTTTCTGAAATCACAAATCATACATAATTTATAATCAAGGTGGATAATAAACACGGGGAATTCCCAAATGAATATAAAAACTGAGGATTTAATATGATGGTTGAATAAATCCAAAATATCAATGTGTCCATTATTTATTTTGGGGAGTAAAATGAAAAAATCAACTATAATGTTTCTCATTTTATATTATGGAATTTGTAATGGTTGTAGCATCATCATAGAATAATATATCTCAAATAGAAAATTCTATAAAAATATGAATTAGGATACACACTCCACAATAAACGTTTTCATTTTTTCCAACCAAAAAAAATATTTTAGATAATTATACTTCTACATGTATATAGGTTGAAAAAAGGATGAATTATGAGAATCATCGAATATAACCATCTTTATGTAAGGTATTGGAGGAACAAATACACAATTTCAAAACCACACCATACCAAGATGATGATGTTTATTCTTGAGTGCATCACCCACCTTTTAAAATTACACATATTCTATAATTTCATTCATAATATTCTCATTGTTAGATATAATTAACTTATAATAGATTTTATGTCCCCTATTTCCACTAGATTTAACTATCCAACTTTGGAAAATACATAAAAATGTATCTCATTAAATATTCTACATATAAAAATTAGTGATTTTTTTCTAACTCAGAGTATGATACACCTTATATCCATTACTTTTGTGGTAATTTATTGAGTATTACTAATCATTGTTCAACTAAATTTATCTTATTTAGCCCATATTTAAAAAATTATACATAAATATATACGTCAATAATTTATGATTAGTATATATATATCGTCATTAACCATACAATTAATTCTTTTATATATACAATGAGAAAATGGTGGTTCCTATTAAAAAGAAAAGTTCTAGTAATTTTCCATGTTAATTTTAAATATAATGTATAAAAAAAATATTTACACATCGTTATTCATCAGGATTTACCACCATCCTTTAATTTATGAATTAATTTATATCAAAATACCTTGTACAATATAAATTGGAATAGATATTTGTGAACTGAACAAAACTTATCAATACATCATTAAATATTTCATCAGTTTTTTCAGCCTACAATAACATATCATGCCTCAATGATATCTTATTTAATGGAATTTGTAGTTTTGAGAAATATCCCATAAGTCCTCATTAGTACATATTCATGTGATGAATAAAATTTTTCATCATTATTGGTCGTTATAGTCTATTGTTAAATAGATTTATTAGGTGAAGGATCCACTAATATACCATCACAATAAATTATATGGTCTTTGAATGAGGATCATGGTTTCAAAATTTAATTGTTTTCAAATAGGAATAAAGATTCTACTTGTATAGAGAAATAAATATAATAATTAAATGTTTTTCATGCTCTTTCATTCTCTTCATTTATATAATAATATTATTTAAATGGACTAACAAAAATTAATAAATGTAATCACTAATGATTAATTTCATTAAATTCATGTAGATGGAATGATAATTGGTAAGTATGAATTGTATTTTTATAAATTCATAATAACCATACCACATATGGATTGTTATCTTTGGTGTATTATAATTCATAACCCTTATTGATGATATATAGATAAATGATCAAAATTTAATAATTAATGATCTACATATTATATTTAAAAAATATAACAAATACGGTGATGAGGATACATATTCTGAATAGAGATTATATAAAGTTCTTTATATTCATAAAAATATGTATTGTACCATAATAAATCTTATAAAAATAAATATGTTCACTCCATGGTGATGAACTGTGATGAATGAATCCATTATATATATTCTCTTGGATTTTCTTTATTAATTATTACAACTCAACCAGGGCTATTCGGAATTGATTATTTGAAATTGTTTTAGTGACATGTATGTGTTCCATTGCTAGCTCAAAATCACAATTTTTTAAAGACTAGGAATCCCATTTGGAAATAAATCAATAAAGTCAATTCATATAGAAATATCATCTACATTGACTTCCTCAAAAACAATATTGGTTAAATATACCACATTAATATGTTTTAAAACAAATTTCATTGAAATAATATCCATGTTGTGCTCTGGTTCATCCTCAAATCCATATATTTTTCAATATGACATAGAAAATGTAATGTAAATTCCCAAATCCAATAATATCTATTTGAGGGGAATAATCCATTTTTATACTATTAATATTTAAGTAGATAAATATAATTCTAGAGACTCATGTCTAATGAAGACATCCAAAATAGGTGAATCATGCTTTGGGAAACAACATTTTATATAAAGGAATTATTATTCGTCATCACATGTGTAAGATACCCAATTAAAGTTGTGATATTCTAAGTTAAAATACCGAATACATTGGACTAATTAATAGTTAATTCCCCCATATTGATAATGGGTGTTTATTATCTTTATTATATTAGGATCCACCACCAAATTGTGATGTCCTAGACCTCCCCAATCCAATACAATTTTAAAATAAATTGTTTGAAGTGTTGTGAGAGGTATATGTGACTTATTTCAACATGTTGAAAAATTTAGTAGTTTATTGTTCTTTAAAATGGTCTCTCATCCCAATGGTATCTCATGGTGGTGTCTTCTAATGATTACTCACGATTGTGAATTGTGATAGTCACTGAAGATGGTGACTCACAATAGGGACAAGGATTGGTGACTCGGTACAGTGGATCACGATGGTATTTTCTAATGGTGAATCAACACAGTGACTCATGATGGGGACACACAAAATTAATTTTCCAATGGTCACTCACCCTGGTGATGCACTACAATTACTCATTCTATTAAATCACACTGGTGACTCATCTATCAGTGAATCGTTCCAATAGTTTTCTTTTTTTCCAAATTATCATGTTTTCTAGTTTTTTATCTTTTCATGACTCTCTTTAATGTAAATGGGTTTAATATAAAAATTAGTGGTTTTTGATTCCATTCAATGGTAATGATCTATATCAATAAATTACTATTATTCTAGGAGAATTAAATTTTTCCAAAAGATTATTCATGACTATATATGACTTTAATGGAAAATTAGAGATGTATATAAATTGTGACCCTAGTTACGATCTTACAATGGTTAAAATAGATTTCTACTTTTCATATGTTTGTTTTTATCATGTTGTATGAGGTGTGAAGGTCCTTTCTCCCAATAGTATTCATGTAATTGATCTCCAACAGTTGTTTTGTGTTTTCTTTGATGTTTCATGCTTTATATGTTCCCATATCTTAGTTATATCCTGATGTGTCAATCACCTTTTAATCAATGTAGCATTCCTTCATACCTTATAGTTTTTTATTAGTTAGGATTTGTTTACAAATTTTTCCAATGTTATGATAGTTGAATCTAAATTAAATTAAGATTATTAATTCGGTTTAAGTTTAATATTCAGGGGATGGGGGTTTGGAAATGTCAAATTTGATATACATTTTATATTATTGGTTGTTTTGGTGAATTATATAGGCTAAATTGCCAACTGAAAATCATGGCCATTGGTGGTTCTTTGTTTCACACTAAACAAGTTTCATGTTGGTGTATTTTGTTGAACACTTGTATATTGAAATTTGTAATCACATAAAATTCGCTAATAAATGGATTCCCCATGATTACTCAATTTCATAGAGAACCCATGGATTATTAAATTGAATTTAAAAATAGATTCCTCATTAAATCTTGATTTTTATATGGTATGTGGGATGATTTGTTGTGTGGGATAGCGTGGTTGAGTGTGCGAGGAATATGGGAAGTGATGTTTTCATGTTGGGATGTGTGGATAAACTCTAGTTCCTATTGTGGTACGTTTGTGAAGCGCACTTGTGTTTTTTGGGTTTTTTTGGGGTGTGTATTGTAAGAACATGTAGACAATACGTCAACCTGACCATGTAATAGAATATCATGTTGAGAGTTTTTTTATTGTTGAATGGATATTCATTCCTAGTGGGGTTGTGATCAAGCTATGTTGTGATGTGTTGTTGTGTTTCTTTTAATTTTCTTTATTTTTTGTTCTCTAGATAGATATGGAATATATTTGTAAATAAATGGTTAATAATGTTTTGAATATGATTTCGTTGGACTGGATAAAGGAATGAATAAATTAGTAGTGAAGAATGAATTGCAATGATTTAACAAAATTTTTTGGGAATTGGAATGAAGTTGGGGTTGGTTGTGTAGTAATTGAATTAGAAATAGAAGTGAAGAGGGTAGTATTGTGAGATTTATTTCAATATGAGAACCCATAAGATTGATAAGAGTTGTTTGAATTATATATATACACATAAATGTGTTTCTTTTGTGATTTTTGTCAGAAACAACCCATTTTGAGCAATATATGTTGATAATCTCCATCGTCATTAGGGAGGGTTTCATTACCAGAAAACCTATTTAGAGGATGAAGGGTTTTAAAAAAGATCTTCCTGGATCATTCATCTATGTGTCATTATCCAATGATTATTCAAACAAGATACAGTTTTTGGGGACCTATTGTGCGTGGGTGAGTTATGTTTCATCTGTTTTTTCAAGATGAGAATTGATTTTCATGACTAGGTGTTTTTTGTGATGTGATGTTGTATGAGGACCTAGTGTTTACGTGTGAGATGTTGTACAGATCAAGGCACCAGTGATGGGACACGGTGCGTCTATGAGGCTCAGATGTTTTTTGGAGGTTTGTGTTGTGATTTGTTTAGAGGAGGTGGGAGTGTCTGGACATTTTTCCTTAGGGTGTGAAAGAAACTATTTAATGGGAAACTGGTGTGGGAAAACCTATTATCAAAATTCATTATTTTACATTAGTTGAATAGTGTTATTTGGTGATTTTCGCCTAGTGCAGATGGGGTGGTTAATATACATTCTTAGGTGTTGTTTGGTTTTAATGTTTTCACATAGGATCATTACTATTCTTTATTCCCCTTTTCTAGAGTTAAATTTTTTTTCTTATTGAGTATACCTAGATTATAACCCTATGTATATGAAATTGTTTTCGGGTATCCAAGACATCTATTGGACAAGGCCGTACTTTACTAGTACGGATCAAGATAGTTTGTGTGTTGTGGTATATCTATACTTTTGATATTTAATTTGGAGACTTTTCTTTTGTTTTAGTTTCATTTGTTTAAACAATAATGATGAAGGATTTGGATTACAGATATATATATATACATATTAGAATTCTTTTGGGATGAAACTTCTTATCTCTCAATCATGTATATTTAAAATTTAAATGGATCCCATTTTTTTGGATACATGTATATCCTTGTTTCTTATCACCACCCTGAGGAATGAAAGATTTGGGTCTCGAGGGACATCATCTCCATTTCTCTTCTACCTTCCAAGGAGGGGAATATCTTTAGGGATTGAGCTGTGATAGAATGATATTAGAGCCTAGTAGAGATATATGATTGAGTTTTAAGTTAGACATAGGGAGTATTTCATGGGTTGGAAGGGAAATAATGTTAGTTAATATTAGTGCAAGACAAAGACTATGGAATATTAGTAATACACATTATTTTAAGGGGGCATGTGATACGTTACAAGGACTCTATGACTATTAAATGATCATGAGAGGCTACACCATTTGAAAGGTAGAAACCAAGGAATGGTACATGAATTATTATTACTTGTGTTCTTGTATGATTTGGGTTTCCATGGGATTGTTAAAATGGACAGGATGAAATGAATGGATTAAAATTAATTTTAAATATAATTCTATACTAATTTAGATTTGGAATTCATTATTTACCTTTTAGATATAGAACCCAGTCATCATCCACATCTGGGTTTGGTGGTTGAGGCTCCATAGGATGACTTGGTCGATTTGAAGAGGGTTAATCTAATGGAGACAAATGATCAGTAAAAGAGAACATTACATGCATTCAAGCAGAAGTCATTGTGAATATATGAGGGTATTTTATCAGACATGGAGACAGAGATCTAGCTTGAGGATCATGAGATCACATTTTGTGTGATCCATAATCCAATAGTGTACAAGGATCCATTGGCGGTTTGTGAGATGTGGGTAGCAGGGAATCCCTGGTGGATGCATTAAATGGGGGATAGAAAGGAGGGAGACATGTAGTGGGTCTAATATCTAAAGGATGTCTGTGTGGAGGTCGTTTCATGTACTATGAAGTCGAAGAATAACAATGAGATACACTCCCTTCAGTAGGGGACTATGTCAGCATGTGAAATTGGGATTACGTTCAAGTATCTTCTTCACTTCACCACAAATCACTTTTTGGATGAGGAGTCTAGTGACATATTTATTGAGGAGGACCTTCTACCTACTATATATTATATAGTCCCTACTTTCAAGTTGCCAACATATATAGAGGTTCAAAAGAAGGTGGTGGAAATCGAGAAGATGATCTTGTGAGGAGGTCTACTAGTAAGAAAGATCTATTTGAGTCCATCTAGGGTTAGAGTGGTCAGTGGTAGATTTTTGGTACCAAGACCATCAATGTTTCTACCAACAGGGATTCGACCTCACCTCTATCCCTTTCGTTCTATTAGATATAGTGGTTCTCATTCCCGTTATGTGGGATAGGGGATGAAGTATTTCATCTATGGTGCCCATGAACATCTTCCAATTTATTACGTAATGGCTTCCTGATCTCAGTTGGGTAGAAGAGGACACGTTCAGTGTGAAACTCAATTGTAGTTTCCATAAAGGCGATTTTTGTAATAGGGAAAATAGGATTTTGATCTACTATGGTTAGATAGAGAAGTTAGAGCCCGACTCCACAATGTTCCGTAGGGAACATGACCTAGGAATGGTGATGGATGTGGTCATCTATATAGAGGTATAAGATATAATAATGGTTAGTTAAACATAATATATGTGACAGTTTTGACGGTCTTGATATTGATAGATGTATAATAAAATTTATTGTTACCCTTTATTGATTGTTTTTAGATTCAATAGATTCAAAGTACTCTCTTTAACCCTCTCTATAATATTCTTTAAGGAAAAGAATATAGATGATTCATGTGGCCCTTGTGTTTATATGCAAGTCATAGGATTGAAATTCTTGTTTGATGTGTGATGTGCATGTAGGTAGATAATGGGACCACATCATCCCTATGGTGATCACTTCTTCCTATAGATGTGACCACACAACTTCATTCTCTCAATCGAGTGGTTTTATTCGATGCATGATAGTTTCTACTATATTTTGATGATAGTTGTGTTTTAGATAAATATGGAATGTCTGTGGTCTTCATATGTAAGAGGATATTTCTTATGGGATGTCTTCGTATAACTCCTTTTCATTCATTCTTTATGATCTATCACTGGAATCAGAAGATGTTGGGATTGTGGAGTTACTAATATTGTTGTGGAGTTACGTGTTTCTTTCATTGAGTTGGTTCTAATTCTACCCACTCAATGTGATTTTGAGCTTGGGATAGACATGTAGACCAGTGCTTCTCCAATTTTATGGATCCTTATCGAATTCATCCTTCAGAGTTACAGGATTTGTGGATTCTTATAAATGCTCAATTGATGAATGGTTTAATCTGACCCAGTGTGTCGCCATGGGGTGATCTTATATTGTTTTTAAAGAATATGTTTGGTGGTCTATTTTTGTTCATAGACAAAATGTGGATAAATAAAGTATATATCATGAACCATTACAGTCTCTGGAGGATAGATGATCCTTTTGAACAGTTGAGAGGGGATGTTCGGTATTCTAAGATCAATATGTTCTTTGGATATCACCATTTGGGGTTAATGATGTGTAATATTTAGTAGACTAATTTTAGATGTAGTTAAGGGAACAAAGATTTCATATTCATTCCATTTGGTGTTATGAACACACTATATTTGTTGGTGGGACTCATGAACTCCGTATATCATGAGTTCCTAGATGGGTTTGTCATTCAATTCATCGATGATATCTTGATTTACTCAAAGTCACTCGAAGAGAATGTCAAGCTTCTCAGAACCATCCCAATGGTTCATTGACACCACCAGTTCTATATAATGTTGTTAATGTATAATTTTTGGACAAAGGATGATCATTCCTCGAACAAGTGGTTCCTTATAATTGTTTAGTGTTGGACCAATCGAAGGCTGGAGAGATTTTTTCTTGAAAATAACCCTAGAGTATTGTAGAATATTGTTGTTTTCATCGTGTTGTAGTGTATTATCAATGGATTACACATTTTTCTCCCATGTTGTAGCACCATTAACAAATATAACAAGAAATTTCCATGATTTTTTGTGGGGTGATCAATTATTGGAGGCATATATTTACTTGAAGTAAAATATGGGTAGTTCCCTAGTGCTTTAGTTGCCTTTGGAAAGGGTGATGTTTTAGGATTTTTATAATGCTTACCATATGGGATTGAGATATTTTCTAATGCTTAAAAGGTTATTGATCACATATGTGTTGATGAAATTATATCCTTAGATGAATTACTACACCAGCCACAATATTTAGTTATCACCTATTGTTATCACACTGAAGATGTTGCGTCATTACCTCGTTTGGGAGTACTTTTTGGTCATCAAAGAGAAAAAGTTCTTGAGGTACATATTTAAATAATGTTATCTGAATCTATATTAGTGGATGTAGAATGAGTTTCTTTAGGACTATGTTTTTGAGTTCTCATACACCTTTGTAATGTGGAATATAAGGAATTATTCTTAGAGTAGAATGTTTTGGATGGAGGTTTTGTGGGAATCTATAGATTCATGGAATGTTTTGTATGAGTTGGAAGCCATGCACATAGATTCTTTAATGTAATTATGTAGATTTTGTTTCGTTTCGATGATATTATAGTCTTCTCTGATGCAGGTAGTGGTTGATTCTCAGTGGGGAGACTCAGAGACAAAGGTGTTTCATGATTGTATTGTCCATGGTGATACTCTAGAGGGATGGTTAGAGAATGGTTATAACCAGATGTTATTCCATGGGAAATTTAATATTCAGGTAGAAATTCATAAATGAGTAATTTGAGAGTTTCAAATGTCCCCATTTTCACAAAAACAAAGAACTTATCGAATGTACCATGTCATGAAGATTCTGTTTTGGTGGCCTTTGATGAAATGGTTGATATTCGAGTTTGTCAAATGATTATTGGTCTGACAGCTGGAAAATGCCAAACACCATTTTCATGGTGAATTTTATTAGCCCATGGATGTCCGTGAGTGGATGTCGGATGAAATATTGATGGATTTCATCATAGGGTTACCCATGGCTCAGTGATTCTTCATTGTTATCTGGATATTAGTGGATCAGCTGACAAAATCATCTCAAAACATAGAGATTAAAGGGTTGGATGTAGAGGATTCCATATAAAAGAAGTATTTAGATTATGTGGAAGGGTTTCCTGGAGTTTTGAGATCCATTATCACATACTGGGATGAATGGTTAACCTCATGAGTTTGGTGGGGATTACATCATGATCGTGGAACCTAGATACAACTCAACACTTTTTTCACCATCACATAGATGGGTAGACTGAGAATACTATCTATAATAGATATTATATGTTGTAGGCTTGAGAATTAGACATTTGGGATATATTTGGAACAAAACCATCCCATGGTATTGTTCTATTATAATAATAGTTGTCACTCTTCCATTATCATGGTTCGGTTTGAGACATTGTACAGATGAACATTTTCATTCTCTGTTGTGTATGACAGAGGTTTGAGAGAATGTTGTTCATGGTCCTGAGGGAGTATATCTCAATATTGGGATGGTTTATCTCATTTGTGTGAGGTTGGAACCCTCATAGTACTAAAAGAAGTCTTATACAGATAATATTATGAGTCTCGTTGAGTTTGAGGTGCGGGACAACATGTTCTTGAATGTTTCACATCGACGTAGGCCATAGATGTTTGTTAGAGCGGGATAGAATTCTCCGATTTTTGTTGGACCCCTCAATGTGTTTAGATGTGTTGGGTAGGAGTTGTATCAGTAGGTTATGAAACCATAGTTGTAGGGTATCCAAGACATCGTCCATGTCTACACACTTCTTCATCATGTTCACAATAACTCACATGTTCTTTATTGGGATAGTTGGATTTTATGGATGTCCCGACATACATGGAACATCCCATTGAGATCTAGGATAATTTGGAGATTTTTTATCATGGATGGACCATTCATTTGGATCATGTGTTTTATAGGCATAGTGTCCTAGAGAAGAGTAATTGGGAGTGAGGATCATAGATGTGGTCTCAGAACCCAGAGTTTTTCTTTTCTTCCTAGTTCTATTTTGTAATGAAAAGTAATGTATAATCCATGGTTTTATTAATTTAGTTTTTTTCTTTGGGTTGAGATGTATGTGGTGTAATTTGTCATTATGTCCTAAAATGTGTAAAATGGAATAATGAATACATACTTGTGACACATTAACTGTGACGTGATTAAACTCATGCAAGCGAGTTAGTGTCACACAAAGATGATATTATCATGACATTGAGGATGTGATTCCCTGATTCAGGTGTTTGGGATGATGTTTCTGTTGTTATTTCATGGTGATTTTTGTTATTATTTAGGTTTTCATGTTAATATTGTGGTATTGCTTGTGGTGTGATTAGAGTCTTGTGGGGTATATCACAAAATGGATATTCAGACCGCTTTTCCCTTCAATGTTTTGTTTGAAATTATTATCATTGAATATAGTTTGATAGGGATTTGATGTAATGTACTAGACCACTCAGGTCCATCAATTTGATAAATTATTGTGTTTGATGTTTTATGGGAGATCATGGTGACATATTTCAACACATTGAATTTTTTTCCAATTTTGTTATCTTTCATCATTAGCTCACATAAAAGGTTAATCATGTTGTTACTTCCAACAATGACCTGTGATGGTGACATGATATGGTGACTCATAAACATGACTGTAAATGGTAAATTACAATAGTGACTCACGATAGTTAGTTTTGATGGGGACTCTTAACGGTGACTCATGATGAGGACTTCAACTGGTGAATAGTGATAATGATTGATGATAGTGACACTATACTGTAGCACTAGAGTACATACTCAAAATAGTGACTCAAACTTGAAACTCACAGTGGTGGCTCGCACAGGTGACAGAAACTGGTGACTAACACTAGGTACTCATCTAATGGAGAGTCATTCCAACAGTTTTCCTTTTGTTTCATGTTTCTCATGTTTTACAGATGTTCCCTTTTTATGACATTCATTAATGTAAAATGTGGTCAATACAACATTTATGTTGTTTTTGGAGTAGTATTAAGATAATTATTCTAAAATTTATATTCATATGATTCTGAGGGATCTTAATTAGTCAGTGCATGTAATTATTATTGGATACACTTTTAATGGAATATTAATGCATAATCTATAATGTATCTTTCTTTTACATTTTCTATGGAACAGAAATCATTTATACATGATATTTCCTTCTAGTTATCTCTTATTATGAGGAGCCTTTAACAATTCACCCCAAAAGAGGTGTTCCATTTTTTCACCTATTGGATTGTGTTTCCATTGAATTTCTTGATGCATTAGTTCCCCTATCTTAGAGCAATTAGAATTTGTTGATCACCATTTCTTCCATGTAGGTTTCAGTCATCCCTCAAAATTTTGTTTCATGTGGGGTGGGTGTATAGATGTTTCCCATGTGGAGATAGTTTCTTCAATATTTTAAAAAATTGAATCATTTAAATATTAATATAAAATGGGTGGGGAATAGTGGCATATGATATGATTGATATTTGATTTTGGTTATTAATGAGGTTTATATGTGCTTAATTCACTATTGAAAATCATTTCCATTGGTGGTACATGCATTAGTACTAAGAATGTTTCATATTAGCTAATTTTTATTTGGCAACTTGTATATGAAATTTGAAAATCATTCACACATTACTAATGAATGGATCCACCATAGATTACAAAGTCTCTTATAATACACCTGAAGTAACAAGTTTAATTAAATAAGTGGTGCCTCATCATATCCAGATTTGTTTTATTCATTGGTATATGGTGTGACATGTTTTTTGGGACCATGTGCGTGTGTTTATGGGGCATATGGGATGTGAAGTTCCAATGTTTTGATGCGTTTATATGGGTTAGAATGTGGTTTGGTACATTTTTTAAGAAATGGTGTGTGATTTTGGATGTAATGTTTAATGTGGTGGATGAATGAGTAGACCATAAATAAAACTGACACTCTAATGGAATATGAAGTTCATATTTTTTTTGGTTTGGGAGTAAATTTGATTTATTGTTTAGCGAGGCTTCAAATAGATTGTTTGGTTTTGTGTTGTTGTGTTTCATTTTATGTGATGTGCTTAGTAGATTCCAAAATAGTAATGGATTAGATGAAGAAATAATTGGTTAATAATGTTTTGAATATGTTTGGGTTGATTTTGGTTACATAATTAATAAATGATTTTTCAATAAAGAAATGTAACTGTTTATCAAATTATTTTTCGAATTGGAAAAAAGTTGAGGACTGTTTTGTGGTGATTTCATTATTGGTAGCAGTGACCTTAAAAATATTGTGAGACATTTGTTTATTTCAAAACTCATAGGCAGTGCAATAATGTTTGGTAGTATATGAATATATATATATATATATTCATATATATATATATATTCATATATATATATATATTGGTATTTTTATATGTAACTACTCCATTTTTGGGCTATGTCCCAATCACCCCCATAATAATAGGGGAGGTAGTCTATACCAGAAATCATTATGGGGGATGGATGGATGGTCATCCACTATTAACTGATCCTTATTCTAGATTACAGTAGACCAGTATTATTCGTTGAGGCTTTGGTTTTGGGAACCATGTCTGTCAAGGATTGTAATTAATTCCTAGGTGTCTCCAGGATGAGATATATTGTGATTACCATTTTTTCCGAATGTGATGTACTATGAGGACAATGTTTTTTTGGGAAAGATGTTATTTGGATCCCGGCATTGATGATGAGATATGGTGTGGTTGTGATTCCCTTTTTTGTATGAGTGGGTTGTGATGGGGTTTTATTGGAATATGTGGGAGCACTCGGAATTTATCTATTAAGATGTGATAGGGGCTAATCAGTGAGTAATTGGAATGTGGTACACTATTATCGATGTGAACTATATTAATTTACATGAATTGTGTTAATTTCTTGGAAATTCACTAGTGATGTTGGGTGGTTTTAATATCTTATTAGGTTCTGTTTGGTTTTGTTGTTTTCTTATAGGGGCATTAGTATACTTCATTTACATGTGAAAGGGAGATCTTATTATTACTAATAAGGACACATGTATTATAATGCTATGTATATGAAAAAAATTTAGGTTTCCAGTAGTTCATTATGGACCATGTTGTACTTTAAAAGCTTGTATCTTGCCCGTTTTTGTGTCACTGCAAAGCTATAATTATAGAATTTACTTTGATGTCTTTTATTTTTTATGAGTTCCATTTTTTTAAACATACACGTGGGATGGATTTGGATTTCTTGTGTATATATATCAAGGATTGTTTATGTAATGAAACATATAATATTATGACCTTGTTTCATTACAAAGGGAAATGCATCCCAATTTTGTGAAACTTTTATACCCTTGGAGTTTTTATCCATCCTAGAGCCTACATGAGGCAGGACTTGTGGTTCATCATCCCTTTTTCGTCACTTCCAGCACTATATGGGTATTTATGGATGGAGAGGGTCATGACCTAAATAATGGAACACATTATTTAATCTCACAATCTTCATGAATAATGATCCATAAAATAAATAATATATACAATGGTTAATGTTCTCAAATACTATATTGGATTGTTGTAATTATCATGTTTAATGTGTTATTTTAAAATATAATCCTTAATTTTATTTCTATGAATATTATGATACCAACTCAAAAAAATCTAAATTCATTAATATAGGAATATTATCTACATTATAACATTATCATGAGGTACATGGGTTCATAACAACAAGGATCGATCAATTTAGTAGTCTTAAAGAACAAAATACATACTTGATTACCATATTACATGGAAATAAAAATAATATATCATAAAAATATTGATGAAAACTTAAATTGTTTCCTCGAATCGTTCTTCGTATATAGAGGGGAATTGAAAATATAATATGTGATATTTTTTCTTGTTACGTTTCACACGCCGAAAAATCATTCCAGATTAAGTAAGAAATAATCAATATGTAATAATAAATAAATAATATTACAATATATTTATTCAATAAAATTTTAAAAAAATGAATTCATGATTATAATCATAGAAATAATATCATTTACAATAACTAAAAAATTAACAATGATTGAAATTCCAGATTTTGGACATCATGTTCTCATATATCATAATAAATCAAGGCTTTCTGCTATGACATTTTAATAGATTCCCCTATAAACATTAATAGTCTATAAAATAATCATGTAATATAAGTTTTTATCATTATACATCTTGATGAATTGTGAGTCTACCTATAAGCAATCCACACCCTTTACTACAAGTCTAATAAAATCATCATATGTTACATGAAAATTTTAATTAAAAAATATTCCTTAATGATAAATATATGTATTGAGTAATGGTTAGAAAATATTATAATATACCAAGAGATTTAAATATATTTTTACGAATAATATTGTGAATATAAATAGAATATAGTATAATATATAATCCAATCCATGTTAAGAAAATGTTTTTTATAAAACATTTAATTTCTAATGATTATTTCCAAAAAGGGAATGTTCCATGATAAGGTTAATGAATAATAATTTAATACGTTATATAATATGACCATAAATTTATAATTAAGGTAAATTTTTTGTACATTCACATGTTTAGAAGAATATGAAAAATGGAAGAGAAAAATAAAAAATATATTTTAGTTAACTTATATAAATTATAAATACATTTAATATTTGATGATGTGGTATATCATATTTTTATTGTGGTGAAAAATATATTAATTCCATATACATAAAAAAATAAAATGCCTTTATACATTTAATAATGTATGTAAAGATTGAACCTTTCATAAAATATTAAATGATTCATTTCAAGCATCATGAATATTCAAAGACAAAAAATTTATTTATTAAATTATTTTATTAAAAAAAACTAGGAATTGTAAAAAAATAAAAATTATTCTATTATAATTAAAATACCATGGATTAAAAGAGAAAAAAATATTAGATTTACCTTGAAATTTGTTTCTCAACTCATGTGAAAACGAGAGGAAAATATGGATATAACATGTATACTCATTTAATATTTATAGGATAATAGAATGATTAAATTTAATAATGATATTTTATTTTATTATTTATTTGAAAAATATTGTCATCCATAAAAATGGAGATAGTAAAAAAAAACTCATATATTTTGTAGAAGTAAAATTATATCTCCTTGAAATACTAAACATAAATTGAAACATTAATCATATAAAATTAATTGATATTTGTGTTTCACATACCATACAAGTTTCAATAGAAACATGTATAATAATATTATTTTTATTATATATATATTCCATAACCATATACAAATCTATGATATCATACGATACCCATTGATAATATATTTTCACTTGTTTTACTACAATAATTTACTATTATCAATGTCTCATGTGTTAAGTTCTTCACGTTACATGTACATCATCATTAATTAGTTATGGCCCTTCTATGAGAAAATGGTTTCAAGAGATATCTTGGTGGAACTCCCCTCGTGACGGCTAGGGTTTACATTCACAGATCATGATGCTTGCTTCGGTTTGTCATAAACTCAGATTTTCATGGTGGTGTTTGATACTGATTGGGAATGGGTGTTCAGAGGCCATCAACTCAAATCTAGAAATGAATATTCAAATCTGGTGGAAATCCTTAGAGGAATATCAATTGTTGAAGATCTTAAATGTATATATATATTAGCAAGTCATTCGCGATAAAAGCCTCGCTATGTAAGAGACTTGATGATGGCAGACTCTCTATTGAAGCTGATCTGGAGGCACTTCAACAATGCTCAGAGAGGTTTATGTTTTCATTAATGTGTCTAATTTCATACATAAAAGGGGATAATTATAGGTCATCTGATGAATTAATGAGTCATACTTCACATTTCTGGGGTTTATTTGATGAAATGCTTGTTCCAATCAAAAGAGGAAATTCTCTTATGCATCTACGGTCATAAGAAAAATGTCACTGGTTCTGGAATTTAGGGAACTTACAATATAAACTTTGTCTACTGAGGATTTCTGAATGGAACTATGCCTTCAATCTTCTCACCATTAGAAATAATACGGATAAAATTTGGGTAAGAATCCATGGTCTTAGCTGGTTTTTGGGAACGCCAAGATTCTAAATGACTTCATATCATGCATTGGTATTCCCCTAAAGATCGATTAATGAACCTAAAATGTAGAGATCAGTTTATATGACAGTGTGATGGTTGAGGTTGACCTTGAATACAAGATTTTGGAGGTTATCTATTTCAATTCCAAGAATAAAAAAATAGTGGTCAGGATCGAATTCAAATGCACGCCACTATTCTGCATCCTTTAATAAATTGTGGGTCCCTCATTGATGAAATGTAGGGTCATGAAAAGTCAAGTCTCCTTGCCAAAAGATGATGAATTGACATATGTGAGAAAGGGTATGAAGGAAAAAATGCTGCTATTGAGAAACTAGAATGACCCAAGAAGAAATCGGAGGTATGGGTAAAGAATGTGACTCACTTGGGAGAGGTTTCGGGGAAAAATTGGGCACAACATGTGGATGAAGAGGAGGGGACCAATTTGGATAAAAACATCCAAGAGGAACATAGAAAAATATTGCTGGATTCTTATCACCTATCTCTAGATAATACAGTTTTGGATGAAACTGTTAACCAGAACCCCTCAGAGCCTATTTTGGATGATACTATTATCCACAACACCTCAAAGCCTGGGCTCTCTATGACAGCACAGGTGGATCCTTATAATGAGAGTGTCAATGGGAATATCAACTATATTCATAACACTATACTATCTAGTACCTCAGGACCTATGGTTCCTCCCTATGAATGTATTAGTGTCAACACTCCTCTCACTGGGATGCAAATTCATCCCCTTGATGCCGCGAAGGGTACTGTTCACTCAGCTAATTATATTTTTGATACACCTACAGATGCCAGAAAGAACTATGAAAACTATATCTGCTTCAAATGCTTCAATACATGCTAAAAAATCATCTGAAGGTGCTGCACAAACTAAAGAACCTTCTGTTTAGATACCTTTGGAAGAAAAGTTTGGTATTAAAAAGTAGTATATAAAGGCTTCTTCCAATGGAAAATCAGGGGCTATGCATATAAAGGCTCCGATCATGTGCTCTAGCACAGGTCTAGAATCACTAGAAGGTAATGTAATTTTTCTTACTCCATATAATAAGGATGTTTCTAATGAGACCACTCGTATGTCAGTGGACATACAGACTCCCCCTATATTGACCAATGCCACTCTTAAGGATCACTCTTCAATGGATTCAAGGGACATCCCTATGTCTTCTCCCTTGAATTCAAAAAATAGGAATCAAATCAGACCATTTCCAATGCAGGTACTCCTAACATATCTTATGTTTCCAACATGAGTAAATAGTAAATGAAAAAAACCACAACCCATTCCAAAAATGATAGGAGATCTAAATGTAATAAAGGATCGAGTGGCTCAAAGAAGAAAAATGGAGGTTCTTCCCCCAAAACCAGGTTTTAACGAATATATTATAATGGAATTTTCATGGAATTGATAACCCATCCACTTTTAATATCCTTAAATGTTTTGTTCGGACACATCATCCTAAAATGATTTCTATTGTTGAACCAAATGTCAAATTTTCCCTAAATTTTAGACAAATTTTAATTATGGCTATAATTACTTAGGTTCTTGCAAAGAGGGTGATGATACAAAATCTATTTGGATTTTTTATCATGTTTCTATACAGAACATTAAAGTTAACAAAATTTCTAATCAAATGTTTACTTGTTATTTTTACCTAGATGGAATGCATATCTTTTGTACAATGAATTATTATTATAAAAAATATCAAGACTGAAGATATCTATGGAATGATCTTTCTGGGATATCTAGGAACATTTTGGATCCTTGTTTTTGTGATAGGTGACTTTAATGCTATATTTTCCTCCTGTGATAAACTTGGACCACCTCAATCCCCTATCTATTTAAGAGAATTTAGAATTGAAACTGATGATTTTGACCTCACAGAGATCAATCTCACTAGTTCCAAGTTCACTTGGTATAGAAGACACTATAATAGTATTGTTTCCTCTATGTTGGATAGGGCCTTCATGAAAATAACTGCTCTGGATTTTTGGGATATAATATTTAGCATCACCTAACCCAAACATAATTCATACCACCATCACAATGTTGTTAGTCTATAATCCAAAACAATTAAACCAATTTTCCCTTTTATATTTAATAACTCTTGGTCTACAAACCATAACTGTGCGAATATCATTAACAAGTTATTCGAGTCTATTAATCAACACAACAATGCTTTTTCATGCATCATTAAATTAAAACATCGCAAACAATGTCTCAAAGGTTGGTGTAATTCCAATTATAAACAAATTGACAAAGACGTCTCCACCATTGTACATGATCTTATCCAAATTCAGACCTCCAACACTACCATTGATTTCTCTTTGGACCCCCAACTTGGAATCAATACTTCCATAAAGAATATTTCTCTCATTTCCCTTAATGACAACATACGTAACAATACATTTAAAAAATGGCTATCTGATGGTGACAAAAACACTATGTTCTATATTTCTCTCCAATGAATTTGGAATGTTTTTAGGCCTCTTTCTCCACATAGAGTCAGTGATACCCCCATTGAAATTTATGTGGGAATTTTCCGTCATGTGGTTTCCTACATTGATAATACTTTCAATAACCACAATTTCAATAATTATTTTCTACCTGGGATCATTCCAGTTCTGGTTAATGAGGAATACAATGTTTCTCTTCTTAGTGTGCTTATTGATCATGAAATCAAATACATAGTCTTTATCCTTAACCATGATAGTTTCCCAAGACCTGATGATTATAATAATGGATTTTTCCATCAATATTGGGAAACCATCCATTCTGATGTCTGAAAACTTTTCAGATCCTTTTTTCTAATGGTTTTCTTCCTCACGGTGTTAATGCTCAATTTCTCACCTTAATCCCTAATGTGGACAACACCTCATAAATTCATCTCTTATGGCCCATTTCTCTCATTAACTCTATTTAAAATCTAATTACTAATATTCTTTCCAATAGACGGTCGACGTTGTGAAATAAAATTGTTTCTTCGAATAAATTTGGTTTCATCATGGGAAGAGCTATACAAAACAGAATTTGTCTTGCCTTTGAATGTACTGACACCATCAAAAAATTTGTCAGAGGGGGAAATATTGCAATCATGTTTGATATCATGAAATCCTTTGACACCATTGACTAGGGATTAATTTTCAACATTCGTCAGACATTGATTTTAATGACACATTCATCAATATGAAAATATTCTAATTTAAAATGGCTTCCATTTCAATCATTTTCAATGGTTCATATATGGGATACATTAAATGAACTATGGGTGTCAGATAGAGTGACCCATTATCCTCCATTCTATATGCTATTGTGGAGGATTACCTAAGAAGATTACTCACTCATCTCATGGATCAGAATATGATTAAGCTTATTCTGGCTACTAGGAACATAAATTTTCCTACACACCTTCTTTATGCCAATGTCATGATATTATTCTAACAAGGTGATATAAAAAATATTCAAAATTTTAAAAATGCCTTTCTCACATTGAAGAAATATTTGGAAAATCTATATGGTAAAAAAAATCTTATGTTTTATTTGGGAAATTTTTTTCCTCCCATATAAAGATTATTATTATAAATAATTTAGGCATATTGGAAGGAACTTTCCCCTTCACCTATCTTTGAGTGACTATCCATTGGGGATGACCTAAATCTAGGCATTTTTTCAACATTTTTCATCATGTCATAAAGCAACTATCCTCATGGAAAGGAAAATCCCTGTCCATGGTTGGATGAATTTGTTTGGGAAAATCTATCATTGTCTCCAAAATTATATACTCAAGGATGGTCTATAAAGAGCCCTCTTGTCTTATAATGAAAATTAATATTTACATAAGGAATTTTGTTTCGACTGGTATTACTCTTTAAAGGAGTCTTATAACAATTCTATGGGCCACTTATTTCAAACTGTTAGAGAAATGAAGTATTGGCATAGAAAATATAATAAATTTAATGATTCCCTTCAAGCTAGACACACCTAGTGGTTGATTCATAGCAACTCTAAAAACATTGATTTTCTTAAAAAAAATCCATTGAAGATTAAGTAAATCAATTGAAATTACATTAATTCTTCAATATTTAATTTCATTAAGAAATCCATTACAAATATTATGGATGATTTAAGATGGATGGTAAGCATGAATTTTTCCTTGAATTTCTAGCTGGATAATTAAACCGGTTCCCCATTATCTCTATCGTGTCTCCTAATTCTCTTTCGGATAATACCAACATCTCTATAAAGGTGGATATGAAATCTCAATCTTCTAATGTTACTGATAACATCATTCATGTTGTTGATAATTATCCATTTTCCAGCTCTGGTAATTTCCATATTTGGGAACCTCCTCAAAATGGTGTTCTTGATTCCAAGTGTTTTTACAACCACAATATTTCGAAATCTGATTAAATTTTTTGCTGGATGAAATATTTCAATAAAATATGGATTAATCCATCACTAATTAATCTTATTTGGAACATTTCTCACAATAATATCCCCACTAAGGTCTATCTTCAGTATTTTGGGGTCTAACTTTGCTCCATGTGTCCTTTTAATCACCAAAACAGTGAAGACACTAAAAATCTATTCTGGTATTTTTCTAAAACTTCTCCCATTTGTAATTTCATTTATGATATTTTTTTACTGTAGATGGTTACTCCATGACACTATTATCTCTTACTTAAAATCTTGTGTGCCTCTTGATACCTCTCAGAATATCAAAACCATTTTATTATGTGATGTTTCTAAACACCTCTATGGGATCTGGTGTGATAGAAAAGCTGTTATCCATAAAAATTGCTCATTTACAATTAATTCTGGTCAGATGAGTATTCCCATTTCTATTAGAGATGATAATATGACTCAGAAAGATCACTTTGATAATTTCTTTGGAGGCTTTGTGTTTCTTCATCAACATCGGATTGATGGGATCTCCAAAAAACCATGACATAATTTTGTGGTTTTCTGGAAAACTCTATTTCCATGACAGATCAAACTGAAAGTTGATGGTGCATATAAAGTCAACCATAGTCCCATAGGTTATGGTGATAATTTTAGATACCATCGTGGTCAGGGTCACAGATGTGTCTTTGGCAGTTGTGTCAACACCACATCTTCAGAGGCTGAAATAATGGTTGTTATTCCTATTGTTAATTTTTCCAATGAAAAGGGTTGTTGAAATGTTTGGATTGAATGTTATTCCACCACTATTGTCCAATATATTTGGTAGGGGTGGTTCATCTCACTTGGACGTTGATGACTCATTGGATGAGATTCCTTTATTTCCTTCTAGAGACCAACCATATTGTCAGCCATGCATTTCATGAAATGAACATGGTTGTGTGCAGTCTTGAAAATAAGGGAATCAACCAGGACATAACATTGATGGATAACCTATCATCAGACCTTCTCCTTTTTTATTATAATCATTGTAATAAAATTCCATACTTCAGACTCATGTAGTTTGCGTTTTTCCTTTATTTTATTAATTTGTGTCTCATACTTTGTCTGAGGAACTACAATCTACAAAAAAAGTTATGGTCCTTCTACTTGAATCATGGGTTTATAAAATATATAATGTATATAACATTATAAACCCAATAAATTAATGTTTTATACATATTGAATATATCCCATGATATGTGAGCATAAAAATTTAATAGCATCACTTATTAGAGGAGGTAGGTCATATGCATGCACGACTGACCTAAACATTTTATAAAAAGGGGAATTGGAATAAAGAATATGTTATGATATTATTATTATAACTTAATTATTTAATAATTATCATATATATTTAATATATATACTGTTATAAAAATTCATATTAGGGGGTAAAGAAAAATAAATTATGTCTGTTCCAGAGTTAATAGTCCTCTACACACAATAATGACTGTTTAATTTCCCATAATATAGTAAAAGTAGTGAATAAGTATTATTAAAATTACATAATAATGTCTTAGTATGTGTCTGATTCCATTATTATTTAATTTAAATTGTTAGAACATAAATGATGGTGGTAAATGATTAAAAATTGAATGATCAAGGTGAACATTTTTACCTCTTCATTGAAATAATTACTTTAAATGGCCTCATAAGGGGTATAGGGTTTTCCTACTGGGTTTAATAGAACCTGAATATCATGGATAATTATGTAAAAATAATAATTTATCCTCTACTGTATTATCTATGTTCTTATTTCTAGTTTATTGAAGAAAAGAGAGGTGACATGTTTTTATAGGAAAAAATGGCCACACAAGGAATTAAGAAAATGATTTAAAATATAACAACTTCTAATTAATTTTAATGTGGAGTCATGTATCAATAAAATAAAATAATATATTATATTTTTTAAATTTTATAAAAAATTATTATTTTTATAGTTTTAAAATCAATTTTTAAAATTTTAATTTGGTTTAGCAGGTTTACTAATCAATTTTTACCTTAACTAGAGAAAGAACCATTCAATATTGAATGGTTTCAACTTAATGTATATTGTATGAACTTTTTATAAAATCCCATTATATAAATTTTTAGAACAATTATAATCCTACCTATAAAAGTTTGAGATAACTAGGATTTTTCAGTAATTTAGTGAGAGATTTTTATCAATAAATATCCTTTTTCTCCTTTTGAAACTATTCATTTATATTCACAGTAAATACCTCAAATAAATATTTTTAAATAAAATATAATCCATATAACAAACAAACAAACAATAAATATTATTTAGAAATGAAATTTTTTAACCAAATTTCATCAAAAAACATCAATTATAAATTTTTAAAATTATTTACTTTTAATTTTCATCATCTTTCAATAGAATATTGTTAACATTAGATAAATGTTTAATATGAATATATTATCACTATTAATTAAAAAATATCCACCATAAAACTAATTTAAATGACATAATTCTATCATATAATATTCATTTATTATATATATATACTCCCATATATTTAATAAAATTGAATTAAATTATTATTTCAGATTTTATGGTTTTTTTATGAAATACACATGTATTTGGATAATCCCCTTGTTATATTACCCATGAAATATTATATATTAATAAAAATAACTGATACATACTCATTTATATTTATATATATATATATATACTAACATGTAATGTAAATAATAATTCCTTATTTTATATAATATTTTAGACATAAAATTTACTCTTCCATTGATGCACAATTTTCATATCGACATTGATAATTAATTAATTTCAAATCATTAAATAGATAAAAATTTAAATTTTTTATTTATATTTACATGGAATTTATATAATTATATGATTACTAATTCATTAACATAGTTTAATACATTTTGATATCATATGTACTATTGAGTGAAATCATAAATATGTCTAATTCCCTAAAATATATATTTTTACCATTCACAAAATGGTTAATTTTTTTGGAAAAGTAATATACATTAATAAAAATGTTAAATTTTACATTATGAATGAAACAAATAAATAATTTTAATTAAATAATATTACTATAATTGATAGATATTACTATTATTATAAATGTGTAAAACAAAACTAAAAACACATTTTAAAAAAATGGTGTTTAAAAAAATGAACTTATATGAAAATAATGAATAATTTTATTTATTATAGTATTAATTATATTATTTTTTTCTAAATGGAACATTGATTAATTTATGATAAAATTAAATAAAAAATTGGAAAATTGAATTAAATTAATTTAATGTTTTACCAAAATTATTTTTACCTATTTTCTAAAAAATCAAACTTGTAAGATTAATCTGAAAATTTAATTGTATTAAAATTTAAAAATGTTGATATAAAAAATAATATAACAACTACATAATTATATTTATATAGTTATTCATGGTTCATTTAAACATTGTCTTTTCTATAATAAGGTACCAATAATGATTGATTAATTTAAATATAAATGCGTCATAATGTTTTTGGGTGTATGTTTTTGGAGATAATGTTAAAAATTAATAGTATGGATGAGTTATCATATATGTACCATGAGATTAATGAGTTAATTTTCACTATCTAGAAAAAAATATACACAATGGATTTATCTTTATGAGTATTCATGACATTACTCATTTGAACATTTATCTTATTTATACTGGGTGTTATTTAGTTGATTATCCTTCATATCAGTGTCTCTATAAACTATATAGACTAAAATTACATTAGTATGTGTGATTTGTAAATCCTTAGTGATATTTTATATAAAATGGATTACTATATGAGTTCTATAATCCTAATTACTTCTCTTCAATCAATAATGGACTAGGTGGGGTACCATGGGAGGGAGGGGGTTATGGAACTGAAGTATAACATATTTGTGTCTGTTTGATTTTATCCTTATTATATGGAAAAAAAATTTAGAAAAAATATGAGTATCATAACTATTATTTGTCATATTATTTTCATCTTGTTTCATTCATTATAATGTGTAATTATGAATTACATGAACATTGAATGATTTTTTATTGTATCAAAGGCCTTTACAAGTCCATTGAAATCAATATAAAATATAATTATTATATAATGATTACAAATTAAAAAGTATGTCTTACAAAAAATCAAATAATATTTTGATAATTTTAAATTTCAATACATATTATAACCAATTATGTTTCTAAGTACCTAAAAACAAATTTGTGATTTTAAAAAAATTTCACAACCACTATATTGATATAAAAAATTAAATTGTGATAAAATTCCCAATATATAATTGTAATTAAAATTAAATAAATTCATGAGATTACATCACCCACAGAACACATAATGTGATAATAATTTTTAGGATAATATTATCCTTATCACGTAGGCAGTTGGTATAGGTTTCAATTAATTTCTCACTACTATATCGCCCTATAATATGACCATCTCATTAAAATTAGTATTTGATATACACATTATATTTTTTAATATTCCATTAAATTCTATAAATATATCACAATGTTTTATAAATAAATATTTATATATCTATTATCAACTAAACCATCTTGTGAATCATAACATTAAATAATAATAGTGTGAAAAACCCCCCAATTTACATATTCTAAAAGAGATGTAATATTTCATAGCTAGAAATATCACTAGGTATATAAACAATTATATATAGATTTGAAAATGAAAAGAGCAGTGATATTGATTGTTAAAAATTAATATTAATAATAAAATATAAATATACATGTACTATATCATACATTGAATCATTATTTTGATGTGATTTTAGTGGCATAATTTGACACACAGAACAGGGTGATACATGCTGGTGTGATGAACTGGTTAGTTACATGACCTCAAGTGCGACTCTATATATTCCAAAGGGTGCTAACATGATGAAAGGGTTAAATATATAACATTATGATACTATACCCTACTCATTGAAGAATCACAATGATAGAAAAAATTAAACTATAAAAAAATTTAAATAATTATAACCATAATAATACGAGTATTACTAGAAGATGAAATGATTAATATAATTTCTATCAAAAAATAGTGGATATGTCATGCCATATATGTTTCATTATTCTAAATAAACCCAAAAACTAAGAAATTCTATCCTCTCCCCAAGAGGGCTCCGACATCACTTTCCTTACCCTCATTGATTCTCCATACCGATATACAAATCTATCATTTGTATCATGATCTTATCATTCAATTAAAAACATGAGGTCTATTCAAATACCAATGTAGAAGAACATGTAATGTGTGAGTAAAACTCATTAGTACACCACCAATAGAGTATACAATAATACCTTGCTGATAAAAAGTATGATATTTTATAACAGATTTAGTAAAAAACGAAATAAAATTGTTATCACATTTAATTATTCATTAATAAACCAGACAAGTTTCTTAGGTCCATAATGAAATCCATACCATTATTACATGATCCATAATATACAATATTCTGAACCATCCCCAAGGGATAATAAATGTTATTACATGTTGTGTTTTCATTAATAAATTCACACCAAATTCACATTATATCAATGGTGTCCTAGAGCTGTACAATGGAACACTATGGGTATATGGAGCATAAATCCATCTCCCAAAACATAGTTATTACATGAATATATAAATAAATTGGTTTCTTATAGATGATTTTTGGAACCCCTTTCTTATTGTGTGAATAATTACCTATCCCAATAAACATTTCAACAAAAACACCACACCCCATGCATAGATTTAAATTTCCCAATTCATTTATCCACCAAATTCACAATTAAAAATTTATCAACAAAGAAAAAATACATCTCTTTAACTATAGAAGAACACCCCATTGGTGACTAGAAATGTCAAAATTTATATTAATCATCCCCTCCCATTTACCAAATACTCATCAATCTCATAATCACAATATCCGACAATTATAATAAAATAATTACTACCAATTTTTGTTACCCCATGTTCAACAAATTTCATTATCTCTTGAAAATTTAATTAATGATTTCAATTTAGACTAGATTTTCCCATCATAGAAATTTTAATTTAAAAATGACAGAAACAAAATTTCAATCCAAACAGTGGGAATAAAAAAATTGAACACCTACCTCAAGTTCATTGAACATCGTTCAGAAATCTAGATATTACCAATATTAAAAGGTACAATAAAAAACAAACAGAATAAATTTATCTAAAACTGAAACCTATATAATTATTAAATGTATTAAAATCAATGAAATAATATATATAATTATATAAAAAATGTGGAATTAATAATTAATATTAAACTAGAATAGGAAAAATAAGAGAGAGGATAAGACATAGGAAGAGATCACAAACCAGAAGGGGTGTAGATCTGTCAATCAAATATTCAACTTATCACAAATGGACATTGAAAGACCATAAAATCCATATGGTTGATTATTAAATAGTTATTAAACAACATATGTGTAATATTCATGAATGAAAATGAAAAAATGTTGATTTTTTGAATTTTTAAGAAAATTTTCATTTAAATAAAAAATGTGTACAAGGTTTATGGGTTATGGGAGCAGAATTCTATAAATTATACATTGAATCTATGAATCTTTCCATTTTGGAATTCAGTTTCTCCTAAGAAGGAACAATGTATAAAAATATATACTCTAACTATACAATCCCCCTCTCTCCTAGTTTTCACAATATAACACCTAGTTACCTTTATTTTATGTTTGTTCTCTACTTTGTTTTATATTTCACTATTTTGTTTTGAAAAGTTTCTCATCCTAGAAATCTGAGGATTCCTATAATGGCGTATTCACAAATTTATCGGATTTTAATATTTTGAATTGGCTTTTATACTGATACCTGGGATGATACGAGATGTTTAATAAGGAATCATGAAGTTTAATTCTGGGTGAACACATTTTTGGAGTAGACTTCAAAATAAGTTCCATTATACTTCCTTTAATTGTTACACATTGTGTGCTGTGAAATATTATTTTTTATTAAAAAGGTGCCATGTTTTTCTTCATAACATAAAATAAAATGGATTCATGACGTTCAAAATATTACATTCCATGTAATTATATATGTTCTAATATTTAGGGTGCCATGTAGGGTTTTGAGGAATGAATGTAACTATCATCCTTATCATATTTCTTATCTCGTACATTTTGAGATTTTGGGTTTCTTACATCTATATGGATTAATTTTTTCAATGATTGAACAGTAGAGTCAGTTGCTCCATCTCATTGTGTATGACTTCTGCTTGGTTTCTCCCCTATTGGGTGTTTGTGAAACATTTTTTTGTTTTTATTAGTATTTGGATTTTATTTCCTGTCAATCTATTGTAGTATTTTTCATGGAATGTCTTCAGATGTTATATATTATGGCATACAATATCTATTTTCAAAGAATTTTATGTTTTCTATGCTATTGAGGTAGGTGGAACTAATAAATTATTCTAATTTTTTGATTAAATTATTTTTCATATTGATCCATTCAAATTAAAATGGTGTTTCATGTGTTGAAATAGAAAATTCAATTGCATCACATTTGAAAAGTGGTTTATCATTGAAAATAGAATTACATTTATGTGAAATAGAGAATGGAATTTCAAAAACTAATGCAATATGTCATGTAATTGTTTTTGGTTTATAAAAATAGGATCATGCATATAAAAATTTAAATTGACAAAAATTTCAAAGCAGGAAAATTGTTTACATCGAGATAGAGACACGAGTAGCCTTATTGCGAGGGAAGGTACTAAGAGGTATCCTATTGTATGTTGATGGTATATTATGGGATTTAATGATAGTTGGATACAAACATATTAATTTCAATAATATTTAATTTATAGAATATTGTTTCCCATTATATAGATCCCAAATGATAGGTGCACTATTTTTTAGTCTTTTAATACAAGGTAGTTTATATCGTGGATTTCGAATCACATTTATATTTCTATTTCACTTTCTTTAACTGCCTAGATATTTATTTACAAAACATGGCATTCAATTTTGGAATGTTAATGGATTATTTGAAAAAATATATTATGATTATTTATTTTTATTTTCTTATAAATTTGTTATGTTTTTAATCTTTTACTTGTGGATTATTTTTATTATAACTTTTATTGATATTTTTTATATCCTAATTGGATCTATTTTTCACGAACTAATCATTATTGAAGGTGGTAGTATACTTATGTTTTGTAGGAAATATGTAAATTATTTTGTAATTATTTGTGATATCATTTTACTTTTTTCTTCAGAGTTTTGTTTTTGTTCAGTTTGGATATGACATGGTCACATGGTTACTTATTTTATAGAAATGTATTTGAATTGTTTCATGTCATGTTTTCTTTGGATGTATCTTTTTTTTCTGCATAGTACTATAGTTTTACTTCATGTTTTTATTATATTGAAGATGTTATTTTTTATCTTTTTTTCCCAACCTATAATAGGATTGCTTAGGAAACCGGTCTGGTTTTATTGGTCTATTTGGTTAAAATTTCTGATTAGAGTGGATACATATAATGAATATTAGCAATTCTACCAGAGTTGATTTAGTTTCATGGGTACACATGAGTAGGATAGTTAGAATTGGGACATTAGGTGTGGGAAAGTGGCCTGACTAGTTCAGACATATAACTAAATCCATATTTCTAGGGGCTATCAGAAAATTTTAAATAAAGACAATATTGATTGTTTATGATTACATGAATAAATTGAATGGAGGATTTATTCAATATAGCCAATATACAGTATTTGAGGACTCGATTCTTGTTTGGTCATTTGAATAAACTATTTGACAAGTTTATTTTTATGAATATTTTATGAAAAGTTTCTTTTCTTTGTGATCAGATTCATTACATATATATTTTATTATTTTGTAAGTGCATGTATTTGTACTTTTTCGGTTTGATGGTTTTGAAATATTCTCATGGACGATTGGTTATAGGATTATGGTTACCAAATTTTATTTCCTAGAATATATATTCCCAAAAAAAGTGAGGAATGTATGATGTAGGTTTCATAGAAAGATACTTCATTTTACCCTTATGTTGTTGAAGTAGTAGTACACAACATTCAGAATCTGTATCAGTGTGCTTAGTTAGACCGTGGTGGGAAAATGATCATGATTTTGAATTCCAAATAAAGCATACCCTTTTTATACATCAAAAAAAGGACAGTAAGATTTATGGGAGTGTCATGAATTGGTAGAATGGTTGTTCATACTTTTGATGAATCCAAAGGTTTTGATAAGTGGGATTTTCCAGATATATTCTTTATGGAATAAGAATAATTGTAACAGCCCGAGATTTTAAGAAAAATATTATTTTTAATTTTATTAATTTCTTGTGTTGTACGCTACACCAAAAGGATCTTTCACAACACACATCCTTGACTTTCCTTTCATTACACACAATCGCGACCTTCCTTGATAGCGTGTGTAGTACGCAATACCGCGTTTCACTAAACAACGATATGCTATTAAAATATTATTAAAACTAGCCGTTATGAATAGTAATAACCACTTTTTGAAATTTTGTAAATTTATTTTTCAAAATGGACTTCATTATTGGATTCAGAATATCAAAATTAGCTTAGGGTGAAATTTTGGTAATTTTCAGATAACTTTCATATTTTGATGAATAGTGAAAATTACTAAATTTTAGTTAAAAACAACTTTTTCAATCAAAAATAATTAGTAGTGATAAATTATTAATTTGAGTCTCTTTAAATTATATTTAGAATATATTTTTACAATTTAATACAATGTTGTTCATTGGATGTAATTTCACATTTAAACCAGACATAAACAAGTGTCAATCTTTTGATAGATATTGTTTCTTAAAAACACGCTATTTGTTTTAACAGCGGGATTTAATTATAAAATTAATTAATGAAACTTCTATGTTATTAATTTGGTAAAATAGACTTCATTTTTGAATTCGGAATATGAAATATAGCTTAGGATGAAATTTTGGCATTGTTCTGAAAAACATCAATTTTTGATGAATAGTGAAACTACTAAGTGGTAGTTAAAAAACTGAATTTTTCATAAAACTTAATTTTACCGCTTCTATGAATGGAATTTCAAAAATCCGAGAGACACGGTTGATGTTAGTAAGTAAAATGTGGTTTAATGAGAGGAAAATAATTTTTGGTGAATAGTAACCTTTTACTTTTATTTACCACACTTAAAAGTAAATAGGGTAATTAAGGGTAAGAATGATATTAATATTACCCAAAAAAATGTCCTAATTCTATTTTACAAGTGTATCTAGTCCAAAAACAACCTTAAGTATAAAATATTATCATTTAGGCCCACTTGGATTAGATTAGGACATTTATTATTATTTAATTCAAAGAAGAGTTAAAAGAGCTAAAATGAAAGTTTATTTACTAAAACATTTTTAATATGGGGCTATACATATGATATATTCGACTATAAATATTCATTGAAAATATAAAAAGATTTCCTACATAATGGAAGTTTATTTGTAATTTTTAAACATCAAATAATTTAATTTATTTATGACACAAAGATGATGCAGTAATCATCTTATTAATGAAATATTGACATAATTGATGTTATAAATACCAAAATAAATGTAATTTGAGACTTTTTATGAATTAAACTAATTTTATAGGTTATTATGACATGTTAGTATTGATTTAATTAACTGTTTTCGAACTTATCATTCTGTTATGAGTTTCAGAAAAATCAATTACTAAATAGTGTCAAAATTGACATAAAATAGTTTTTAAAACAAATATTATATTATTAATTTTTATTTTAATCCTAAAAATCTAAGGTTCGGCAAAATGACATAGATAAGGTTATATATATTAATAATAAACAATTTGGGGTTCGTTTGGCTTGATATAGTAAGTTTATTAACCTTATAGTATAAGAACACAAGAAGACACGGTAAAAGTAAAATTATTTAACTTAATGTTAAATCTAAATGATACGGTTAAAATAGGAACCTAAACTTGTATAAATTCTATTTTATGAGAGGATTTCGACCCATCCCCACCTTAGCTTAGAAATAAATCAATTTGGATCTATTTAAAACTGAACTTGGCTTTATAATAAAATAATATTTTTAGTTATTCCAAAGGTGCCCCTCTCCTCCCTTATAAAAGGGCACCTCCTCCCTCTCCTCCTCACACCAATTTGAGCATTCAAGATCGTCCAAAAAATGAAAAAATATCTTCTCCACTTCCCTAGTATCATCCTAGAGGTGCTGGTCTTCTTAAAAGACCAATTTTAGTTCCCTAAAAGGAGGTCTTAAAGAATCACTTCAAAGAAGAGGTAATATCCATTACCAATCCTTTCCAATTTCTTTCTTCTTCAACTTATTCTTCTTTAGTAGTTTCAATATTAAGTAATAACATCAGTATCACTAATATACCTATATGTTATTATATGTATGGAACAACCCTATATAACCATCTATCCATCCTACGGAAAATGAAATCACCACGCGTGCGTACGTACGGAATACCGTCTCCACACCGTGGTGTAATCTATTTTCCACCACCACCTTAATAGGATGGGTATAATGGTGTAATGAGTAACTATATATGATTATTATAAAGTTATATTGATACTGAAATAGTATACATACACTTTTACACAATTCCACGACCATGGGAATGATATCATCCCTCGTGCGTACGTACGGACTACCGTCTCCACGACGCGATGAGATTCATTCTCCACATTAACCATTCATGAATTATTATAAAGTATATATAATAAGTACTAATGAAATATATGACATAATAATGATACTGGATTTATGTATATTTATATGTATGTCATCTACTTAATTTCATTCAATTCAATAAGGAAACGAAAACAGCGTTCATGCGTACGTACGGACTACCGTCTCCATGAACGGTGTATTTCATTCCATTTATCAATATATTATATATATGTATATTCTGAATATATATTATATATAAATCATGTTTTAAATTCTGGATATAAGTAATCATGATCCATGTAATCATATTAATAATTGCAAGTTAAAAACACGAACAACAAATGAGACGATTTTACCCAAAACACTACATTAAAATGAATTGACAAAAGAATGGGTAATATAAAGTCATAAGTGGACCATATATGATATAATAACAATGAATACGATTATGGAATAAGTCAGTAAAATGATTTAAATCATTATACAGGAAGTTCGGACACGTACAAAGCAAGTCGGACCTAAGGTAAGGGAAATATCACAATCTCATTTTTTATCCGAGATTGTTTATACTTTGGTATTTACTGGGGTGTATTTTATCATCCACATCCATGTTTCCTCAATATGTAATATTATTTCTATTCACCTACAATTGTTTAAATCCTATTTTACCCTTCAGTGTGTTTTTAGTAAAATATATGAAAGGAATCTTTTGTCGTTTTTCATACGAGGTACTTTTTTGACTTTTCCGAAAAAAGTACGAAGAATGTTTTTTTAACTTATACGGCATATTTAAAAAATTATTTCAAAGAAGATTACTTTACAAGTTTTCATGTTTATTTTTAATCAACTACTTTTAGTTTAAAGTTGTATGACATGTTAAGAATGGAAAAATGTTTTTTAAGAAGAAAGGATATTTTCCTCAAGAATTCATTTCAAGTGTTTTTCTCAAAAGTATTTTCCATCTAAGATGACATTATTTGATATGTATGTTTCAAGTAAAATGACTCTACGATTTAAATGTTTTAAATTTTCTTATGATGAAATGATATCAATTGTTTATGGATTATGATGGCATGATGTTTAAGAATCCCATTTTATTACATGGGTTATGCAATGATGTATGATTTATGATATGGTGGGACACATAAGAATGGTATCATTATGAGATGGGTGGGACCTATATCTCCCTCCAATGAATTGGGTAATGATTTTATATCTCATGAGATAGAAATGGCTGGAATGGTAGGTTATACCAGTTCAGTGAAACAGGACTGAAACAAGGGTGACTCGGTTCAGAAAGGGACTTTATCCACTAAGATAGTCTTGGCAATGAGCCTTGACTAACAAGAAATGATTCTCTATGATTATGTGTGTATGCCGCAAAGTTTAATTTTTTAAGTTATGATTATTGTGATTACATTTCACTGCCATTTTTTATCCCAGGTTATGAAATTATGATCTCTTTTACAGGTTATGATTTCCAAAAGTTATGTGCTTATGTATATGATGTGATTGATATTTCTTTTGTTTACCCTTACTGAGCATTTGAGCTCGCCCTATTATGTTTTCTTTTCCCCAAGATATAAAGAAAGATTTTAGGTATAAGAAAAAGTAAGATCTTTATGGGAGATGTTGAAGATATTTCACCAGGATTAGAAGATTATATTCCGAGTTTCCAAAGACACTAAACTATTACGATCCTTGTGTGTGTGTTTTTGTTATGTACTAAGTATTCCACAAATGTAATGTAATGTCCATTTATGTCAAGCTCTAGGTCTCTACAGTTGGTATCAGAGGAATGGTTTAGTCAACCTTTGGAAACTAGGATGTGAAAACGTTAGTGAGATCCCTAGAGATATTTCTAAGGTATGTCTAGGGATGTCCCTAAGGATAAGTATACGTATAGTATATAGTCCTAGAACTATGGTAACGATATTAGATTAAACCAATGATTTAGATATTGAAGTTACTCCCCCTTCCTTATGATTTTTTCCTCTCACACTATTCTTTTTGGGTTTTAGAAAATAGCTGGAAACAATATGATTCACGATAATGGAGGATATGATGGACAATGGAATGATATTCTTCATGAGAAACCAAATGAAATGGGATTTGGAGGTCCGAACATAATTATTATGCCGAATCAGAAATCTCATAATATGATCAATAAAGTAAAATTTGGTAAGTTTCCTGACTCGGCTAATAAGAGAGAGATGGAGTTTCATGATGATCATAGAGGAAAGAAAGTTAAATTTCCCCTATGTAAATCATGTGGGAAAGGCATCAAGGATAATGTTTCAAAGGAACTGGAAGATGCTTTGGGTGTGGAAAAGAAGGACACAAAGCCAGTAAGTGCAAAGGAAAAGGTTCAGTTAACACCAGGGATGAGGATAATGGTATTTCTACGACATCAACAATGGTTAAATGTTTTATATGTGGAATGTACGGGCATTATACAAACCAATGACCTAAGGGAAAGTCTCATGAATAGAATCAGTATGGTCATATGGGTAGTATTTATGTTGATGATGATGAAGAGACTACAAATGATATGTGAGATGAAAGAATTGATGAATCTCGTTCAATGGTTTAAGAATTTAGTGGAATGATTACATGTTTATCATGTGTAATGTTGTATAAGTAATCTCATGGTACTATGGAATAAAGAGACATATAAGGATTGTTACACTATTGCCTTTCCTTGAGTTTTGAATGTGTATGATTAATGTTACCAGTATCCATGAATGGTTATTCAGATATTTTTGAAATGTAGATGATATGCGCATAATGAAGGGATAAGGAGAAAATTAAATGTTTGATAGTATTCATGAGCTCATGACTGATATACGGAGAAGGATATATCATGGTTTGAGTATATAGAATTTTTGGATTTTGGTATGTGGAAAGAGTTAACTTTTGATAGCATTCATGTTTTCACTAAGGTTCAATGGGTATTCGAGAGAGTACATGATTAAGGCCTTTGAATGTTTGGAATGTGACCAACAAGATATATCTTATGATATATGGGGATCAACGACAATATTAAATCTCTGGTAATCGTTTTCACTATATTATGAGAGTGGACTGCATTATTATGGATAAGCCTAAAGATTAGAATGGATTATGTTGGACATAAGTTAGTATTGTTTAAGGATAGAAGATTTTTAATATTATTGATGGGATGTTATAGTAATGTAATTTTAGAAAAAGGACAACCTGCAGGACGGGCGACATCCCATCGCATAGACCAAGGCTGTGGGAATCGAACCCACAACCGAAGTGCGACTGGCCTTTATCGCCTACCACTGGACTACAGGAAGTCCCTATTTAGTAGAAACTAGTTTTATTTTATTTAGCAGTATGATATATGAAGTATAAGTCCATTTTAGGAACCATATATGATTAATCTCACTATAGATGGACTTATGTATTTTTTGATAACTTTTCTAACCTTTTTTTTGAGACAGATGGAATGACCCATCATTCTATCACATGATCTGCTAACACATTATGAATGAAAAATTCAACTTCATTTATTTAAGAGATGAAGTGGAAATTGTTCAAATAAAGACAAACTGTGAGACTATACCAAAATCACGAAAGTATTTCTTCTAATTCCAATTCCATCAACTTTAGGGAAATGATCTTGAAAACCAAAAATGTTGTCCTAGTGATCTTATATCTGATGAATCAGATGGTACCTTAGATCGTCACAAATCTATGGAATTATGATTGTTGGCTATTTCATAGCCATGTTCTCTACCACTCTCCATCAGAACTTGATGGTTAGATTTTTCTTCCATATCCATATTTTCACCTATGTTCTCCAACGTGGAAACCCAGTGATCAGTTAATTTGGGTAACCGTTACGTTTCATACTTTTGTTTTTTAAAGATTGGTTTTGGTATTCCTTTTTACGGTGTGGGTTTCTATTAAAGAATCTTTCAAATAGTAAACCATTTATAACCCCGACAAATTTCGAGGGCGAAATTCATTTTAAGGGGGGTAGAATGTAACAACCCTAGATTTTAAGAATAATATTCTTTTTAATTTTATTAATGTCTTGTTTTGTACGTTACACCAAAATGAGCTTTCACAACACACATCCTTGACTTTCATTTCATTACACACAATCGCGACCTTCCTTGATAGCGTGTGTAGTACGCAATACCGAGTTTCACTAAACAACGATATGCTATTGAAATATTATTAAAACTAGCCGTTATGAATAGTAATAACCAATTTTTGAAATTTTGTAAATTTATTTTTCAAAATGGACTTCATTATTGGATTCGGAATATCGAAATTAGCTTAGGGTGAAATTTTCCTAATTTTCGGATAACTTTCATATTTTGATGAATAGTGAAAATTACTAAATTTTAGTTAAAAACAAGTTTTTCAATCGAAATAATTAATAGTGATAAATTATTAATTTGAATCTTTTTAAAGTATATTTAGAATATATTTTTACAATTTAATACAATGTTGTTCATTGGATGTAATTTCACATTTAAACCAGACATAAACAAGTGTCAATCTTTTTAAAGATATTGTTTCTTAAAAACACGCTATTTGTTTTAACAGTGTGATTTAATTATAAAATTAATTAATGAAACTTCTATGTTATGAATTGGGTAAAATAGAATTCATTTTGAATTCGGAATATGAAATATAGCTTAGGATGAAATTTTGGCATTTTTCTGAAAAACATCAATTTTTGATGAATAGTGAAACTACTAAGTGGTAGTTAAAAAACTGAATTTTTCATAAAACATAATTTTACCGCTTCTCTGAATGGAATTTCAAAAATCCGAGAGACACGGTTGATGTCAGTAAGTAAAATGTGGTTCAATGAGACGAAAATAATTTTTGGTGAATAGTACCTTTTTACTTTTATTTACCACGGTTAAAAGTAAATAGGGTAATTAAGGGTAAGAATGATATTAATATTACCCTAACAAACATCCTAATTATATTGGACAAGTGTATCTAGACCAGAAACAACCTTATGTGTAAATTATTATCATTTAGGCCCACTTGGAGTAGATTAGGACATTTATTATTATTTAATTCAAATAAGAGTTAAAAGAGATAAAATCAAAGTTTATTTACTAAAACATTTTTAATATGGGGTTATACATAATATAAATTCGACTATAAATATTCATTAGAAAGATAAAACAGTTTCGTACATAATGTTATTTTATTTGCAATTTTTAAACATCAAATAATTTAATTTATTTATGACACAATGATGATGCAGTAATTATCTTATTAATGAAATATTGACATAATTGAAATTATAAATATCAAAATAAATGTAATTTGAGACTTTTTATGAATTACACTAATTTTCTAGGTTAATATGACATGTTATTATTGATTTAATTAACTTTTTTAGAACTTACCATTCTGTTATGAGTTTAACAAAAATCAATTACAAAATAGTGTCAAAATTGACATAAAATAGTTTTTAAAACAAATATTATATTATTAATTTTTATTTTATTCCTAAAAATCTACGGTTCGGAAAGATGACTTAGATAAGGTTACATATATTAATAATAAACAAGTTGGGGTTCTTTTGGCTTGAAATAGTATGTTTATTAACCTTATTGTATAAGAACACAAGAAGACACGGTAAAAGTAAAATTATTTAACTTAATGTTAAATCTAAATGATAAGGTTAAAATAGGAACCTAAACTTGTCTAAATTATATTGGATGAGAGGATTTAGACCCATCCCAACCTTATCTTCTAAATAAATCAATTTTTATCTTTTTAAAACTGAACTTGGCTTTATAATAAAACAATATTTTTAGTTATTCTAAAGGTGCCCCTCTCCTCCCTTATAAAATGGCACCTCCTCCCTCTCCTCCTCACACCAATATGAGCATTCAAGATCAGCCAACCCCTGAACAAATATCTTCTACACTTCCCTAATATCATCCTAGAGGTCCTGGTCTTCTTAAAAGTCCAATTTTAGTTCCCTAAAAGGAGGTCTTAAGGAAGCACTTCAAAGAAGAGGTAATATCCATTACCGATTCTTTCCAATTTCTTTCTTCTTCAACTTCTTCTTCTTTAGTAGTTTAATTATTAAGTAATAACATAAGAATCAATCATATACATATATGTTATTATAAGTATGAAACAACCCTATTTATCCATCTATCCATCCTACGGAAAATGAAATCACCGCGCGTGAGTACGTACGGAATACCGTCTCCACACCGTGGTGTAATCTATTTTCCACCACCACCTTAATTGGATGGGTATAATGGTGTAATGAGTAACTATATATGATTATTATAAAGTTATATTGATACTGAAATATTATACATACACTTTAACACAATTCCATGACCATTGGAATGATATCATCGCTCGTGCGTACGTACGGACTACCGTCTCCACGACTCGATGAGATTCATTCTCCACATTAACCATTCATGAATGATTATAAAGTATATATAATAAGTAATAATGAAATATATGACATAATAATGATACTGGATTTATGTATATTTATATGTATGTCATATACTTAATTTTATTCAATTCAATAAGGAAACGAAACAACGTTCATGCGTACGTACGGACTACCGTCTCCACGAACTGTGTATTTCATTCCATTTATCAATATATTATATATATATGTATATAATGAATATATATTATATATAAATCATGTTTTACATTCTAGATATAAGTAATCATGATTTAAGTAATCATATTAATAATTACAAGTTAAAAACACGAACAACAAATGAGACGATTTTACCCAAACCGCTACTTTAACATGAATTTACAAAAGAACGGGTAATATAAAGTCATAAGTGGACCATATATGATATAATAACAATTAATATGATTCTGGAATAAGTCAATAACAAGATTTAAATCATTATATAGGAGGTTCGAACACGTACAAAGCAAGTTGGACCTAAGGTAAGGGAAATATCACAATCTCTTTTTTTTATCTGAGATTGTTTATACTTTGGTATTTACTGGGGTGTATTTTATCATCCGAATCCATGTTTCCTCAATATGTAATATTATTTCCATTCACCTACAAGTGTTTAAATCCTATTTTACCCTTCAGTGTGTTTTTAGTAAAAGATATGAAAGGAATCTTTTGTCATTTTTCGTACGAGGTACTTTTTTGACTTTTCCGAAAAAAGTACGAAGAATGTTTTTTAACTTATACGACATGAATGGATTTGTAAAACATTATTTCAAAGAATCTTACTTTACATGTTTTCATGTTTATTTTTAATCAACTCCTTTTAGTTTAAAGTTGTATGACATGTTAAGAAAGGAAAAATGTTTTTTAAGAAGAAAGGATATTTTCCTCAAGAATTCATTTCAAGTGTTTTTCTCAAAACTATTTTCCATCTAAGATGACATTATACGATATGTATGTTTCAAGAAAAATGTCTCTATGATTTAAATGGTTTCAATTTTCTTATGATGAAATGATATCAATTGTTTATGGATTATGATTGCATGATGTTTAAGAATCCCATTTTATTACATGGGTTATGCAATGATGTATGATTTATGATTTTGTGACACACATAAGAATGGTATAATTATGAGATGGGTGGGACCTATATATCCCTCCAATGCATTGGGTAAAGATTTTATATCTCATGAGATATACATGGATGGAATGGTAGGCTATACCGGTTCAGTGAAATAGGACTGAAACGAGGGTGAATCGGTTCAGAAAGGGACTTTGTCCACTAAGATAGTCTTGGAAATGAGTCTTGACTAACAATAAAGGATTCTCTATGATTACGTGTGTATGCCACAATGTTTAATGTTTTAAGTTATGATTATTGTGATTACATTTCACTGTCATGAGTTATCCCAGGTTATGAAATTATGATCTCTTTTACAGGTTAAGATTTCTAAAAGTTATGTGCTTATGTATATGATGTGATTGATATTTCTTTTGTTTACCCTTACTGAGTATTTGAGCTCACCCTATTATGTTTTCTTTTCCCTAGGATATAAAGAAAGGTTTTAGGTATAAAAAAAAGTAAGATCTTTATTGGAGATGCTGAAGATCTTTCACCAGGATTAGAAGATTATAATCCGAGTTTCCAAAGACACTAAACTATTACGATCCTTGTGTGTGTGTTTTTGTTATGTACTAAGTATTACGCAAATTTAATGTAATGTCCATGTATGTTAAGCTTCTGGTATCTACAATAATATTGTGGGAATCAGTAGATATATCCAAGTTTCATGAATTTCGTACCTATGATTCTTGGAATAATATTTTCAATTAGTAGTTTTACCAGACAAATTATCTATAGAAATTAACCAAGAGTTTTAGTCATTGGAGTAGGGGGATCCTACCATTATAGTGTAGTCCAACCAAAATGATGATTTAGTGCATCTGTCACAAGTGATTTTCACCAATGATTACAAGAATTCATGTTGGTTCAAGAATGATTAAGGGACAATGTTATGTCAATTAATGTTCTTTTTTTCTGCTCAACCATTTTTATGTATAGGATAATGAATATTTGGGTGATATTGACATACCCAAGAGGATAGTATTGGGAGGACAGTCATTATTTGTAGTTGTTGTCTAGGGTTCTTCTTCTTGTCATATAAGATTGTCCTATAGGGGTAACATTGTTAGACCCCAAGAAAATATGATAGGGGAGGGGTTAATCAATGTGTCAAATTTGTTCTTTTAATGTGATGGATCTTATTCCCATATTGGTTATAAATAATTAAACATGTATAATGGATGTGATCACTAATAAAACAATCACATTAAAATAGGCGACACTATTCTTTTACATGGTTCACTACAAAGGGAAATGTCTAAGGATGACACAATGAATGTTTTTTGGTTGCACTATACTCCACTAAAATTCACTAGTTGTGCAATAGAAAATCTCCATCACAGTACCATTGTGGCAAGCACAATGACATTACAAGAATTCACGAATTTCCCACTATGTCCCTCAGATCCCTTCCATTGACTCCCCCAATATCTCTTTATTGATATAATTCTAACCCGATTTACCGAAATGAAGACTGATTCAATGATTTGGAAATTATGTCATTTTCAATGAATTAACATGAGGCTATTCTTGAAGTATAGAAATCATTCAGTGCACACAAAAAGAAAAATCCTCTTAAACATCATGTTCAAAACTGCCTTTAAATAAACTCATTCGAAAAGATCCTTCCCAAATCTTTCATCTGAGGAAAAAAAATATGCCTTCACGAAACACACTACCTTTTAAAAGCCCCCTTTCCATCATAGAACAACCTTCCATCAAAAAAAAAATCATTTTCTACGTGGAATAAACTACTTTTACGAAGCTCACTGAGTCAACATGTAATGTCTTATCTTTGCGAAGTACTTAATATATCAAAGCATTTCCATTGGTTAGTAAAACAAGAGTGTTTTTATGAACCTCATGCTAATATAGACTTCCAGATTAATATAATACACCTTTCATACCAAATTCAGGGAAATTCTAGATTTTATCTAAAAAGTTAATTCCACCCAATGAGGGATACCCTTTTATTTATTGTCTTGGCCGACCGAAAAGATCCGTCACATCCATCGTATTTTTAGGATCAATCAAAAACATCTTCACATCAACACACTATTCACAATTCTCCAAGGAAATTCTTTGTTCATAACATTTTTCATTACTGTATAGATTTCTCTCAATCCCCATTATGCATCTGTAGATCTATAATTTTCGTAATAGAAATTTAACACCATCTCAAATCACAATGCTTCATATATTTGAAATCCTCAATCCAATATTCTCAAAATATGCTACATTACTATATTTATGAAGAGTTTATTCTAGAAAAATACCTTTCATTAAGATGGAATTTTGAAAATCACAGAGCACAACATAAAATTACAATAATCCTTCTTGAAACACTAATCATGATGGCCATTTTAGTGAATGTAATTATGTTTCCATATTTTCATATGGTCATTATGAAAAAAACGATTTCCAATTATTTAAATTCTACAAATTTTAGACCCTAACCATTTGGAAAACACCAGGAAACACTTGAACCATCAATAACCCGTATTAATTGAATTGTATTATTCATTTAATTTAAATATCCCTGATCATTCATGATAGGATTGAAAATAATGTGACACTATATTCAATTCCCAACAAAGAAATAACATGGTTCCATTTTTTTCAATTACTCCAGTTTTACGGAATTATATAGGGATGTAACTAGTTATAATCTACCTATGAGGGATTCAAGGTCATAACAGGGCTCATTGAATAATGGCTCATAGAACATGTCATATTTTTGGGTGATCTGGCCAACTGAATTGTTTATCTGATAACATGTACCAAGGATGTATGAAGGGATACACATTCACCAAGGGTAAAATATTCATGTGGTTTCATCCAAGAATAGTTTCTTTCATATTCATTCCATGGTTTATGACCATGTTTCAATTTCCTGATAGATTTATGCAACCGATTGTGTGCCAACAGAATTTGATGTAGGTCCACCCAATATTAGTGGGTCAATATTTATTTCCACTATTATGATGCTATTTTTGTTTCAAATAGGTTCTATAAATTATTTCACATCAACAAATTTAGTTGAAGTGGGGGTATTTCTTTCGGTTCATATGTTGTAATTTTTTGATATTTCTACGCCATTGGGAAGGACGTCCGATCTAGGCCAAATGTCCCATGAGTTAAGTGGTTTTATGTTACATTGAGGTCATTTTTGAATTCATTGTGCTGGATAACGAAATATTTTCCTTGATCATATCATGGATTTTATTTTTAATATAAATGAACAAATAGACTATTATCACAAAAAGTTTCAGAATTATCTACATATGTGTTCACTCGTGATTTTTAGGGCGAGTGGGCCTCTTGATCTGGAATTCCATGATCAGTTTTTCCTTATTATGATTTATCCAATGATTATTTTTAGGAATGTTTCTAGATGTCATAAACCTATGAATGGATGTTAATATAGAAATAGTTTTTTGTTTGTACAGTGTGGTCTTTCTGGATAATTTTTCTAGCGTGATGACGAAGAGAGATGTTGAGTGTACAATTGACCAGTTACCTTGCCTGATTCACAATTCTATTGGATCATATTAAATGTTACATTATATGTTATTGGTATTAAAATATGTCTTTTTGATTTATAGGTGAAATGATATGTTTTCCTCAAATGTCACTATGCAGTTCAGCTATACTATATTGTAATATGGCAATTGAATGGGTTTTACTTTGTATTGTCTCTAAAATTTGGAATTAGGAGTCTCTTAAGAAAAAATATATTTTTTCCATAATTCAGGATCTCTTTGATAATTTTAGGTGACTTTATTGTTTTCATAAAATTTATATTTGGTCAGGTTAAAACCAATTTCGGTTGATATAAAATGATATAAACAATAAAATGTTTCTGAGTTTATATGGGCATTTTGAGTTTCTAGTTATTCTATTCAGACTAACTAATTCTCATTTAGTATTCAAGTAATTGATGATATTAATAATTCATTAGTTCTTGGAATCATTGTTGTTTGTGTTCGGAGATGACATTGTCATGTACTTAAAATTAGATAAGGATAATAAAATGCATTTAAATATCATTATATAAATAGTTATGGAACTTATTTGGTATTCATAATAGTCTAAGAGTAATTTTTTAATTCATAATGTGATGTTTTTAGGGCATGTGATATCTTAGAGGACATCCTCATTCAATAATAATAATGTGAAGGAATAAATTTCCTTGGAGAATCACCAGAATATTCATGAGATCCTTACATTCTTATGAAGGAAAAAATAAAATAGAATTTTTGAATGACTTCTCAAAGGTTGGATTTCCTATGACATATTAAAGCACTAAGGGTGTTAAGGATTAATGGAACAAAAGATGTCATAGGCCATTTTATGTAATGAAGAAAACATTTTCTTAATCACCAGTGTTGATTCATCTAGAAAGAGTTTTTTAAGTGGTTTTTTGTGATGCTTCTATTATATGTTTTTGATGTGTTTGTATATATGTGGAATAGGATGTAGGTAAAATATTAATAATGTTATGATATCATGAGAAGAACTACCCTACTAATGATCTTTATTTTTTACATTTTATACATTCCCTCAAAATAGAACATAACTATTTCTTTGGAGAGGGTATTACTATATATTATGGTCACGAAATCCTGAAGTATATTTTCACTCAGAGAGATATAAACAAAATAAATATGTTATAGGATGTGTACATTAAGAACTTTTATTTTGATATCATATATACAGCTATGAAAAGTAATTTTGGGTCCATTGTGTTTATCCTAAAAATACCAAAAGACGCCCTTAATAAATCTGTTAAGTAGTGGAATATAATGTGTTGTTAAAGAGATGATATTGGTAGTGGAGGTGGTAGGTGGAAATGTGGTCATGGATTTGATAAAAGTTGACATGTCATTGTATGTTTGATTATAACTCTATTTGATTACATAAAACAAGAGTTGATGATTAGGATACATCCTAAATGGTGGGGAGATGTCGTATGGGTGTTCTCAGTGTTTGAGTGGAGAATTATGATCCAAAGAAGATTTTGTTTCTCCATTACCCTTGAGACATAAGTTTCTATATAGTGGACATCATTTTTTATCAATGAACCCTCCGGATTAAATGATTTACAATTATTTTATACTTTTTGGTGGTGGCTAGAGATAAGGTGGTCAGTTGCTTATTTTGAATCATGTTGTATCACTTGTGAAATAGTAAATGAATAACACCATATAACTATAGGTTGGTTACATCCATTTCCTATTCATGAAATGAATTTGGATTAAATTTCTATGTAATATTCCATTGTTTAACTGTCGAATCATAATGGGAATCGTGTTGTTTTGGGGATTGATGAAAAAATCTCTATATCAGCTCATTTTATGAAAATAAAGGAAATGATGATAGTGGAACAAAATTGAGTGTTATATGTCAAAGAGATTGTGATGATTTATGGTGTTCCCTCTATAGTTCATTATAATAGGGACTCATGGATGAAAATAAGATTCCTGAATGGTTTGGAGGAGGCCTCATGTTTCAAGATGTAAATGAGCATGACTTGTCATTCAAAAATCGATGGACAGACATAGAGGGATATCTATGTTATTGAGGATATGATCTGGGATTATGTTCATGATATATGTGGATCAGGGGATATACATTGTTGTTTTATAATTTTTTAGAAAAATAGTTATCATGTATTGATAAGGTTGATGACCATTCACTATTATTATCGTTTGGCCTACCGATCTTCCTTATAGTATGGAGATTTGGGAGAGTTGTGTTTAGTTTGACCGATTATTTCTTCTAAGACAACAAAGGTAGTGTGGTCAATCCAAATTCATTTGATCATGTCATAGATTAATCATAAAATTTATTCTGACCATCGATGTTGGTGACTAGGGTTTGATGTTGGTGATTCGGCCTTTCTCAATGTTTCACCATCCTTATGACATTGTCATTTGGTTAAGAATGGTATGTTGGCCCAGATTTCTATGTTCCCCATTCTGATAATGATGAGTGACTAAGAGTAGGGGGTGGCCTATCAGTTAAATTTACCATATATATGGACTTCTATACATGATTTTATTTATGTCCCCTAGTACAGGAGGTATATACCAGATATTAAATTTGTTGTGGTATGATATGGTGTTTTTCATGTGCTCGATACCAATTTTGTCAAGTATCCAGTTAATATTACGGATCATTAAGATAAGGTACTATGTATTAAAATTATTTACAAAATATGGGTAATGTGGTAGTATGGACGGGATAGTCACGAGAGGTGGGAGAGAGAATTATTGATATATAATCAGTGTCCTAATATTTTTGTAGATCCATGATCGAGATATAATTATGGGTACGAAACTATTTTACAATAGGGATAATATAACACCATGTTATCAGTTTTTATCATTGTTTTTATTATCCAATTTTTCTTCAGATAATATTCTTAGACAAAATTTTAGAGGATACCAGCAATGGAGAAGTCACATAATTGTTGGATGTACAGATTATCAATTGACTTTTCAACTATTAACTAGGAATTTACTTGAAATTTAATGATGATTCAAGATATTTAATGGTGATTCATGGTGTGTTTTATCATTAAGACTTTTCCATTAAGTTGAAATTCAAAATGATACTGATTACACATGGTATAATGGTTACATGTTCTTTAATGTGAACTATAGTTTTTTAATAAAAAGAAAACTATTTTTTGGAATAAATTAAAATGAAAAGGATTCCCTATATATAAAATATTTCACACTGTGTAATTCAAAATGTTTTTAGGTTTTCATGATGGTGTTTTACGATTCAATAATCTATGTATATTTCTACTTTAAGTCATATCTCTTACCATAAGAAATTTTGGTGTCTTCATTCTATAAGGATCTTTTTTTGAAATTGATCAGTATGTTATGATGCATCATATCTCTAGTTAATCATTATTCTCTATTTCAATCCAATTTTTAGTTGTAGGAACATTTTTTAGAAGGATTTGTAATTTGATTGTGTTTTTTATTTATCATTTTTAGTCATCAGTCATTCCTTATCTTATAAAGGTACATATTTTTCATTCCATTCTCATTTAAAAAATGTAGTTATATTTTATATGATATTAATGTAAGTGTAACTATTCAAATTATCTCTAATATTGAATTTCCTATTTTTCATATATATTCCTTGTAATTTGAAGTTATATTTCATTGTTGAAATTGGAAATTGAATGGATTCACATTTGAATATTTTTCATTGAAATTAGAATTACCTATATTTGAAATGGAAAAAGGATTTTGAAACCCTGAATAAAATTGTTATGATTTTTAAATTGATTCATAAAAATTTGAAAAAGGATTTTAAATCAAAAATTGAAATACATTATATAGTGGAATCACTATGTATATTGAAATATATACATTATTAGCCTTAGTGAGAGTGAAACCACTATGAGGAAAAATATTGTGTGTTGATGATATATGGTATGCATGGAGGTTTGTATCATAAAAACATAATATATATTATTATTTTTATTCTCTAGTGTGTATTTCCATATGTGCTAAAGAATGGCTAGTAGGTGAATTTTTGTTTCTTGAAGTTAGTAACATAATAATTTTTTAATGTATTCTAGAACACATGTATATTTAAATGTAAATATATTCACCTTATTGTTTCCATATTTCTAAAACATTTCATGAAATTTGTGAAAATTTAATTGTTATTGGAAAATTTATTTCAAATTGAATTATATAAAAAAATTATTTTCATAATACTTTTTAATGTTAGTATGTGCGCATTTTTTAATAGTTGTTTTTGTAGTATACTATGGAGATCTATTACCCACAAAACACTAAACCATGATGGTGTTATAGAATTTAATTTTTTGGAAATGGGTTGAAGAATGTTCATTTTGTAGAGATTTAGGTTTTATAATTTTGTTTTTGATTAATTTCAAGTTTGATTGGTTGTAACATTTTCAAATAGAGGATTTTTATCTAGAATTCTCATTTTTTATTGTTTAAATTGTTTCCCTTGGTTGTATCTATCAATTTAATTCAAATATAAATATTATTTTACCTCTTGATTTTAAAATATGAAATACTTGTTTTGTAATATTAGTTTTACACAACACCATAATGGCCAAGATTAAGGAACTAGTCTTGATGTCCTGGGATAGTATGTTACATAGGGTTTTCGGGGAGTATGTTCATGGTTAGGTAAAACCAACGGCCAAACATGACCATCAATATATAATTCAGTATTTATAATTATTATACCAATATCATACTAAAAAGAAAACCCAAAAATGTAATAGAGAAAAGTGGTTTAGAGAGTACCTATAAAAATGATTTATTAATCCCTAGACAAAATATTAGGGTCTTAAAATTTCTCCACATTATAATATACCATACTTTAGTTTTACATCCATGAGTTATGTAGATTATGTGGTTAAAAGATCGGTCTACTCAGTCAGTATATCTACTTATATCTCATAGGATTACTCCTGAATATGGACATGTATCCATAGTACATAAACTATCATTATTTAAATTCCCGACAACACTTTCTCACTGTGATCCATAACCTAAATCAGATGATCCAATTATGGCTCATCAGCTTCATTCTCACTATTGTTAACACTAATCACATGATAAGGGTCAGGTGGTACCACTGAAGTTGTGACATATGAAAAACATAATTTATAACACTATACATATTTAGAAGATTCATACTCTACTCCACTAGCCCAATTCTCTCCACAACCACAAAAGGCCAATAATACTAAGTTCCCAACATTACCTACATATTAATACAATGTTCATCTAATTTAATAGATTCCAAATAGACATAGCTTAACAATATATTTATGCAAGAGGTCATTGACATCATTTAGTGTATTGATTTTTTATACACTAATCTTAGTCATTCATTACAAAATCAATTGATCCTACTTTAATGTCTCTAGTATGAGACTCATTCCCATAATCTCTAACTGACCGTCCTCAATCCATAATAGAGGTTACCATGATGAAATATTATAAAAAGGCACATATGCTTCCACCTGATTTTTTTCTGGATGACTATTATTATTAGCGAGGTTAAAAAATTCAAAGTGTTTATCTAGAGACCCAACAAATTCTACAACACATATCATTTTCATACAATCAAACACCTTTATAGCAAATCCTAACAACCTTTTTATCTTCATGTGGAATGATGTAATCATAAATAATTGCATACCTTGGTCCTTTTCTAAAACATTCAATAACTATGATCTGAAACATGAATCACAGACTTAAAATATACTCTTTGATACCTCGTGCAGAGGAACAATATTCTAAATGTACATATATACCAACTAATCTACATAGAAATTATCTGGAATAGGCAATATTTGTGATTCTTTCATCAATTAGTCCATAATCACCTAAATAGAGTCATTTTTCTAAGGCATCATCCAGAGAACCAACACTAAATAATGGGTAACATAGTCTTACATACATTATTGAATGACCATGGTTATATAAAACCCCCAGGTCATTGATGTTCGTAATTCACCTGTTGACATGTGAATCATCATTTAAAAAACCCAACAATCTCATTTATCATTCGCATACAACAATTATATCATTGTAGGTCCTTGTACATATTGGTCAAAACTAGATACACCGTCCAATTAAAGGCCAGAAATTCCCACATAATCTCCTCCGGAATACATGTAGGAAAAACAAAAAGGATTTGGACATACATGACCTCATCAGCATGTATGTTCTTATGTGATGATTACTCCCCAACATAATGGATTTACCTCAAGTAAAAACAATCAGGATCCTCAATCATCCACTCTATAATCCATGTAATAATTCATGGATTAAACTGATAATTATATGTGGTTTATCTAATATTGTACCTCCTAAACCATGACATGAATCTTAGCCAATAATGTTAACAAGATCAACTCAGAACAAGAATACAAAACTACATGATTCAATGTTATTCTAAATATTACATCAGAAAAACTATTTCCCAACCAATGTCAATATGCTAGCTCAAGATCAAATTATTTTATTTACTCATCCCATCTCTAATACTTTATATTCATGTATCTCCTTGAAAATATTTACATTTTTTAATTTTAATCAGTACCCACCATAATGTTTTTTTATATAGGTAATTAGACCAACATGTTAAGGAATAACCCATATTTTGTACCCACAAGCATCACATTACCCAATATATTACTCTTATAGAATATGTAATACCATTATTGGTATGTTGGCCTAAATTTTCAACTCTTAGAAAGCATTTTCAAATACTCTACACCATTAAAACATGACTCCCTTTATGTTAATCCTCAGAAGTGGTGGTTCCATGAATGAAAAGTAATTGTTGAACCTCTAATAGAGGCCTAATGTTCCCAGAAAGCTAATGATGTCAAAAAATTGTTGTGTTCTGATCTAATGAAACCACTACCTTCAATTTCTATGGTTCAACAGACACACTGTCCTATGAGTTTATGTGACCCATGAATAATACATATTTGATCTCGAATTCACATATATATTTTATGGTGTATAGGTGATACTCTATTGGTGTACTCAAGATAATGTTAATTTGTTGTGAATGATATTGATAAATATTAGAGAAATCATGAATTAATACATAGAAAAAACACAAAGAGATTCTTTTAGAAGTGGTCTATCCTATTCATCAAGGCAAATATCAGTTAAAGAAAGTATGTCGGACTGAATGACATCAAAAAAATTCATATTGGTCGTATCTACTTTGGAAAGATACTTATTGTTTATCAGAAGGATGAAATATCAAATGACGATACCGCAACCTCATATCGATCTTGGGAAATACACTATCTCCCCCTCAACTAGTCAAATAAATCATCAATACCAGAAAGTGGAAACCAATTATTTACTATCATCAAACTATACCTATTATAGTTAACTCATAAGTGTAATCTTCCATCAGCCTTTTTAACAAACAAGACTGCACAACCCTACTCCACATACTCTGTTTAAAAATAATACCATATAAATAAATTCCCTAAAATATTCATGACATATTAATGCTCTATTTTCTCAATCCAATATGGAAGAATGAAACCCAGATCATCCCAATACATATGCTAAATTGTAAAATCCACATCTCTCTTAGGTGGAATATCTAAGAAGTACTCAGAAACATTTTCCTAGAACCTATCTATTTAATGTGTAAGGAATCATGCATCACACATCCTATCATTCATCAATTGACATGAAATCTAGGGGATGATCTCCCATATTGGTGAATAAACATTCCCTTCAAAATATTCCATGATAACCCACTCTCCATGATGAAAACATTTTCACCATCAGATGATGTGATGGTTACTATTTTATGGTAACACTCTGTTTGGGATCAAAATCTACCAACCACACCATTACCAAAATTAAGAAAATCATGTAATAACAAGGATTTAAAGATCCCAACTAAAATATTACCCCCCTCAAATCAACATAACATCTCTTGCATAAGAAGATATCACTTGAGCATAGCATCAATGGTGTATGAATCATCATACCCCCACACACAAACTCCACTATAAGACTCAACATTTTACAAAAATATGATGATATAATTGAATGAGTGGCACAAGTTCCAAATTTGGTACAATATACCATATAATATATGTGAATATTACCTCTAATTTTATAATGTCTATTGTCACTATGTAAAATTGGTGTATGAACTAAATTTAATTTTAATTTCCCTCTATAAGTGATGTTGTATGAGTACCCTCAGATTAAAAACAATGTTGATAGAGGTTCTTTTTCCCCAAAGTACCACATCTACTACCTCAACATCTATGTATTGTATAACTCCAACTACCAAAATGATATGCGGTATAAGGCCACTATCTATCACTCTAATTTTTCTTATTTCCACTATCATTACACATCAACAAAGTGTTTCAAAAATACTGCAACATTTGACCCATCCGGCTGTAATTTGGAAACTCCATAGGTATTCGGGTGCACTAGATATGAATATCTTCCAACCTAGAATAATATTTCTCGTATATATGGTTACGACACTGAGTAACTACTCTATATACTAGGACACCCTATTTTATATTAAAGTAGTATAAATTTTTATGTGATTCTTCCCAGTATCAGAATAATTACATCTTATATATCCACTAAAAACTTCTTTTTATCTAATAGAATCCCCATTAAGGTCCCAATAAATATTTGAGCATGATCCCCCACTTCAGTGAACTATTTCAACACAAATCTCTCATAATGGGACATATACCCCATATATCACACCATCTTAAAACCATTTCACTATAGTATAATCATACTCCTACAATGTTGCATTAAATAACATCATGCCACTGAAATATCAACCATATTTTATTATGGTCATTATCCCATGAGTTAGCCTTATGAATTATTCATCCATCTCCTTCTAGATAATATAAATGTCAAAAATATCAATGAAATAATAATGAATTTATTCCCTTTAAATATTACACAACAACCCTTCCATGGGTTGTATGCCCGACCAAATATTATATTGAAAATTTCATATCTATTAAACCTCTTCACACATTTTTCAACAGGTTTCTCCATGTAGATAATATTTTTTTTCATATGATCAATCAAAAAATCATCATCCTCTGGTACACCCTATCTAGTAAAATATTAAGGGTTCAAAAATTGAAACACACATTTTAATTCATTCTTACTCATGAAAAACCACCCTTTGAATCATTTTATAAACCACATTATGTGATCAAATTTCTCATGAAACTACCCTCCATAATTTTTTACATGAAACTATTGTTTTCTTGGGTACCAATACTAGAGGAAACAGTCAATCCATTCACTACTGTCAGTATATCAATAATTTTAATCATGGAGGTGTATCTAAGAAATCCCAAATGCATGTCTTAGGAAACATTTCACAATATTAAAACATATTTTTTAGAGATATTTTCATATATCATTAATAATTTATCTCTTATAAAATTACACTTTCATAGAAACATAGTACTACAAATTCTCTCAACCATCCCTTATATTGGCCACAGATAACATAGCGATAATCATTTTCAAAATTAAAATCCATCATCAGAAACCGAATTTTCATTTTCAAAATTCAATTTTTAGCTTTATTTAAAATTATCAATTTCGTATTAGGAATATTTTGAATTTAGTATTACTCTAATATGGAAAATAATTTCATTTTATTCAATTTACCCAAAACACAATTTTCTACACATGCCTCAAATGATGCAGGTCATAATGATCCTTAGTGCCTAAAAATATAAATGGGAGATCAACCCTCATGCATTACCAATCCATGATTCATAAATACAAAAAATATAATAAACAATAATAACATCACACAACAAGTGCATCACTCAATGTGAATAATGTATAATGTAACGCCCCGACCCCAGCTACCCAGAGTCGGTGCATTACTTCGTAACATTGGCATGATCACAAAAGATCAAGTCTCGAAAGAACGATTAGTTTAGTAGCCCTAGAAACACTAGATACTTTAATAAATGTTACATTACATCATAAAGTGAAAAACTATAATAACAAAGTCTCCATAGTCCACACTCATATCATCTTCTGACTATCCCTGCAGGTCATTCATACAATACTTCTTCAGATTCTAGAAAATATTAAAACATTGAAAGGGGCGAGCTCAGATCCTCAGTAAGGATAACAATATTGCGGAAGCTTTCATAAATAAACATAAACATTTAAGGCAATGTATAACTAAAACAAAAGCCTTTTAAACTTGATGTTCAACATAATATGGAAAATGTGAAATGAGATAATGCCATTTACTTATTCACATGGATATTCTACTGGTCGAATAATCACATGCAATATCAATAACCACTTTCATAATGATGGAATGCATAATGTCAGACTATCATAACCACATAGCCAAAGCCTCGTGCCAAGACCACAAATAAGATTTTGTCAAGGCCTCATGCCCAGACACTAGTTTGCCTCATGAGACCTGCCGATGCATCGAGGAGCTATACCGGGCTCCACCCCTCACTTATTATGTCCAATTCATTCCTCATATGAATATGTTTAAACATATCATAAACCATAACATAATCATATTACATAAAACATCCATAAAGGAAACATAACATTTCCACATTTCAATCACAAGATATCAATACAACACATTGATATAATAAAAACACTATCCAAACCATTTTCAATACCAAAATAAAAGAAAGGTAAAAAATGGTATTTATTTTTTTTCTTTTAAAAAATGGTATGGCTTGTATAGGAAGCAGAAACTCAAATAATGGTAATGACGGCGGAGAAGTCGTTGTCTCCGCATATGTATGACAAAAACATTACCTTTTGTCATTTAGTAAATACTTCTTATAAAAAGATTCCTTTTGAATAAACATAAAAGTCAAAGGGGTTTATACACTGTATAAAAGAATGTTGTGTATAAAACCAAATATGCCTCACTGAAAGGAGATTGAGACGAAGTCCTTAAAAAGAACATTTTTAAAATAAAATAGATCTATTATGTGTATTCACTATATGTACACATAATGAAAGTACAAATACATGATAGGAAATAATAATATCTTGACATAATTTGAAAGTAGTAGATTAACCCAAAGAATGGAAATTAGGTTAAGAAATTCCCTTACCTCGTGTCCGACTTGACTCGACCGCTCTTTAACCTCCTGAATAATAAAAAAGAGTTAATATATACCTTCTTAAGAACTATTTTCAAGTTTATTATTCTTTTTATATCACTTATTACCATGTTATGAACATTATGTAATTATTTATGTTAATAACGGTTGTTTTGTCGATCTTTGGTACTTGAGTCCAAAATAAAATTCTTATAATTACAAGTTGTTCATGTGGTGAAATATCCATTATATCCAGAATTATATTCATTATGTAGATATCATATATATCATATATATCCATTATATACATTCATTTATAATATTACATAACGTTTAGAGGTATAAAATGAAATGCACCGTTCATGGAGACGGTAAGCCGTACGTACGCATTAACGCTACTTTCATTTCTATTTCGCATTTAATGGAATGAAATCATAATAGAATAAAAGAGTATTATAATTCCAGTATAATATCATATATAATATCATTTAATCTATACTTTATACATCCCACATATGGCATTAATGATTCAAATCACATTGAGGGGGCGGTAGTCCGCACTTCCTTAAATGAAAATATCTCATTTACCCATAATGGAAATCATAAAGTATGCCGTAAATGAGAAATAAAGAAGCAGAAGGAAAACATAAACATAATATATATATCATATATGAAAATAGTTTCATCAAAATGTCCACCATTAGAGGTGTTATATGAGTTTTGAACAATCATCGTTTCGTGAGGCAGAAATTCACCATCCACAGAAACAGTATGTTCTTTAACCATTAGATATAGGTGTGTGTAATTGTAGCTCGAATAATTCTTATAAAAACATCCTGGTATATTGAGTATACTGGTATTGTTACAAAAGAAATGAATAAAAAGAGTTTACGGGGTTGGAGAAGCAAAATAAAACAAAACAACATTAGAGAAGACATTACCTTAAAACGGGTAACTGTTTTTGATTTGAGCCAAAGGATTCCTTGGAAAGAATTCTTCCCAAATTTTGGCATCTAGGAGTAATAGAGGGAAGTTGGGAGAGTATTTGGGAAGAGGTTGGCCAATCCAAATGGCTTGAATGTGTGAGTAAGGTGGTAGTGGTGGGGGCCTCTTATAAGTGGAGAGGAGGGGAACTCTTGAAAAGTAATAAAATGTTACTTTATTATACAATGATTTTCAAATTATAAAGGTCCCACAATTATATAATTTGAGGATATGTTGCTAAGGATTCGAAATATTCTCATCCAATTGGCTTTGTACAAGTTTAAGCCTTGGATTTTACATTATCTTTTCATTTTATTTAAATCATTAATTAATGAGGTAATCGCTGCATCATCATGTTGTCATAAATAATATAATTTATTTAATGTATAAAAATTATAAACAAAATATCCTGATGTAAGAAATCTTTTTATATTTCTAATTAATATTTATAGTCAAATATATGACTTGTATAACCCCATTTAAAAATTGTTTTAGTAAAACAACTTATGTTTGTGACATTTTTATTTTATCTTTAAATAAAAGTAATTTATGTCATTTTCCTAAAAAAGTGGCTCCATGGGCTCCCCAAGTTGACCCATGGATTTTAGTGGTCGTCCATGACACATCCAATAGGTGTAGGAAAAGTGTAAAGGTCATTTAATATTTTTATAGTACCATTTTTACCTTAAATTTCACTAATTACCTTTAATCGTGATTAATTAATCTTAATAGTTACTATTCCCCAAAAAAATATGTTAATCCCATTGAACCAAATTTTACTTACTAATGACAACCATGTATTTCGGGTTTTTGGAAATCAAATCACAGAAGTGGTAATATTTAATTTAAACAAAAAATCAGTTATTTAACTACCACTTAGTGGTTTCACTATTCATCAAAAATTGAAGTTTTTTAGAAAAATGTCAAAATTTCACCCTAAGATATAATTGATATTCCGAATTCAAAAATGATGTATATTTTACAAAATTACAAAAATATAAGTTGCATTAATTAATTTTATATGTAATTCCTGTTGTCACAACAAATAGTGTGTTTTTAAGAAACAATATATATCAAAAGATTGACATTTGTTTATGTCCAATTTCAAAGTGAAATTAATTATAATGACCACCATTGGATAAAATGGTAAAAATATATTCTATTTATACTCTAAAACCACTCCATAGTATAATTTATCAATATAAATTATTTTGATTAAAAAGTTTTTTTTAAGTATTTTTCCCTATTCATAAAAAAATGGAAGTTCTCAGAAAATTACAAACAATTTAAATTAGGATAATTTCGTTATTACGAATACAAAAATGAAGTCCATTTTGAAATATAAAATTTCTATAATTTTAAAAAGTGGGTATTACTATTCATAACGGCTACATTGATTAGTTGCGGTGTGTTAGAACTCGAAGTTGCGTACAATGCAAGCTATTGCATTATTTAATGAGAAGTGTATCATAGAAGCTCGGGGTGTTACATTCTCCCCTCCTTCAATAAATTGCGTCCTCAGAATTTGAAAATGTTCTTCGAAAATAAAAGGCTGAAAATATAAAATACCTTAGCGGAAAACCCACATCGGAAATAAGGTTAATAAGAATATAACATTAAAAGGAAGAAAGAGAAGTACAAAGGTCACCTGAGATAGCCCATAATAGGATTCTATGAAAATATGGATATGGAAGAAAAACAAACCATCACGGTCTGATGGAGAGTTGTAGAAAACTAGATTAGGAGAAAGTTAACCATAAGAAAATCACAAACTTGTGATTGGTTAAACGGTCATTGAATCCCTAGTTGGAAAAGTTAACCGGCAACATTTTTGTTTTACGTTACCTTTTATAATGTTGAGGAATTTATTTAGGAGATTTACTAAGAATGTAAGGGAATATACATACTTGTCATGTAGACTTTCATTCATTATTAAATTTTTACCACAAACCCATCTTTCACTCTAAAAGGTAACAGAACTCAAAAATATTCTATTTATCCTAATTGTGTAAGGTTCTAAATATTAGCACATACCATTTAGATTAGTAAAACTATTTTGTAATAACCAGGTACTTCCTATAGGCTATTGGTAGGTAATAAAGGCATGTCGCACTATGGGTGTGGGTTCGATTCCTGTAGCTTTGTCCGACGCGATGGGTTATGCCCCACCCTGGAGGTTGTCCTTTTCCTAAAACTATAGTATTATAATATTCCAAAAATAATCTTCAGAAATGTTTTAACCTTAAAAAATACTATCCAAAGATCAACTTAATCCATTCCAACATTTATAGTTATCCAAAATACTTTTGTCAAACTCACAGTCCAAATTTTATAAGGAAGGTAAACATAATGAAGATCCTTTTTTCTGCATAACAACATTTGAACACCTTCATCATGTATTCTTTTAAAACACTGCAATTACCAATGATCCCTTATTACATATAGAATACTAGATATACTCCTTCTATCCAAAAATTTATACAAATCATTAATCAGTTTCAAGGAAGTTAAGAATATCCAATATAATTTATCCAAATCAATAATGTATTATTCCAAAATCACTATCTCGGTATCAGAACCATAATATGGTTTATCTTTATCCCAACCATATATTTTCCAATACTTTAACCTATTTTGGAGTCACTTTTCTTGGTTCCACACAATCTCAAGTCCTTGATGAAAAAATACTGCAGTACAATCATTATACTCCATAATTATTATAACCAGTACATCATTGATACAACACTCAAAAGGAAAAATTATTTAATAAAAACATAAGAACTCTAATCATTCCTCCTCATCTGTGGTAGTATCATAACATGATTATAATCCAATAACATCATTTGGGGCATACTCTGATGATTTGGACATTGGTTTGCGTAGTGTCCCCACTCCTTGTAGATGAAGCATTGTACATTTGAATCCTTTTTCTTACCCTTGGAGTCACGCACTTTGTGTCCTTTTTCTCCACACTTATAACAAACTCCCATTCAATTCAGGCAAGTTCCAAGGTGTTTCTTCCCACAGTTATCACATATTGGAAAATTCTTCATTTTTCCACGTCCCTTTTTCCATCATTCTCTCTTCTATCCTTTTCTTCTCTTTCTTCCCTTCAAATCCATAAGACTCAGAGAATTCATTACTTATCTTATTAACAAATGATATAATTTCTTCATATGTTGAGAACACATGGGAGATTATTTCCCTTCTAAATGTTGGCTTAATACAGTGAAAGATATGATCCTTCTTACGCTTTGGATCATATGCATTGCTGGAGTTCACATTCCTTCCACTGGGCACCATTTCTATACAATGGCATAAACTAGGTTAGTTTATGAATTGCAATGAATAATTCCAAACTTGTAAAATACTTAATGTAAATTGAATGTCTTATGAATATAATCAATAATCATAAAAATGTTTTCCTTGAGGAAGTATATAAATATAACCCTTAATAGTGGTTTGTAAAGAAAAGGATAATTATCCTAAGCATATCCCCCTGGAGTGTCGTAACCAAGAGTACAGCAAGGCCCATTGTCGTGCAGCAGTTCCCGTTCGAGTCTAGCTCAAAGTGGTGTTTTCGGGTTTTACCCCTTGGTACATCTGTGCCATAGCCACCTCTACCTGCTCGTATCCAGACATGGATGTATTGCTCGGAAAACTCACAAAATCTCTACAATAACAAAATTCTAGGAAGTTCTTCTATACTAATCCTCAAAGTCTATCTTTGGGCTATGTGCTCTAATCAGAGTTTATCTAAATCTAGCTTCCAAAATTAGTACTAAACTGCCTCTGATACCAACTGTAACGCCCCGACCCCAGCTACCCAGAGTCTGTGCATTACTTCGTAACATTGGCATGATCACAAAAGATCAAGTCTCGAAATACAGATTAGTTTAGTAGCCATGGAAACACTAGATACTTTAATAAATGTGACATTACATCATAAAGTGAAAAACTATAATAACAAAGTCTCCATAGTCCACACTCATATCCTCTTCTGATTATCCCTATAGGTCATTCATACAATACTTCTTCTCATCCGGGAAAATATTAAAACATTTAAAGGGCTGAGCTCAGATGCTCAGTAAGGATAACAATATTGCGGAAGATTTCATAAATAAACATAAAAATTTAAGGCAATGTATAACTAAAACAAAAGCCTTTTATACTTGAACTTCAACATAATATGGAAACAGTAAAATGAGATAATTCCATTTACTTATTCACATGGATATTCTACTGGTCGAATAATCACATGCAATATCAATTACCACTTTCATAACGATGGAACGCATAAGGCCAAACTATCATAACCACGTAGCCAAGGCCTCGTGCCAAGACCAAAAATAAGATTTTGTCAAGGCCTCATGCCAAGACACTAGTTTGTCTCATGAGACCTTCCGATGCATTGAGGAGCTATATCGGACTCCACCCGTCACTTATTAAGTCCAATGAATTCCTCATATGAATAGGTTTAAACATATCCTAAACCATAACCTAATCGTATCACATAAAATATACATAAAGGAAACATAACATTTCCACATTTCAATCACAAGATATCAATACAACACATTGATATAACAAAAACACTTTCAAAACAATTTTCAATACCAAAATAAAAGAAAGGAAAAACATCGTATTTATTTTTTTCTTTTAAAAAATGGTATGGGTTTTAGAGGAAGCCGAAACTCAAATAATGGTCACGACGGCAGAAAAGTCATTTTCACCGCATACGTACGACAAAAGCATTCCCTTTTGTCATTTAGTAAACGCTTCGTATAAAAATATTCATTTTGAATAAACGTAAAAGTCAAAGGGGTTTATACACTGTATAAAAGAAAGTTGTGTATAAAACCAAATATGCCTCAATGAAAGGAGATTGAGATGAAGTCCTTAAAAAGATCATTTTTAAAATAAAATAGATCTATTATGTGTATTCACTATAAGTACACATAATGAAAGTACAAATACAAGATAGGACATAATAATATCATGATATTATTTTAAAGTTGGAGATTAACCCAAAGAATGGAAATTGGGTTAAGAAATTCCGTTACCTCGTGTCGGACATGACTCGACCTCTCTTTAACCTCATGAATAATAAAAAAGATTTATTCTCTACCTTATTAAGAACCATTTTAATGTTTATTATTCCTTTTATATCACTTATTACCATGTTATGAACATTATGTAATTATTTATGTTAATAACGGTCGTTTTGTCGATCTTTGGTACTTGAGTCCATAATAATCTTCTAATAGTTACAAGTTGTTCATGTGGTAAAATATCCATTATATCCAGAATTATATTAATTATGTAGATATCATATATAACATATATATCCATTATATACATTCATTTATAATATTACATAACATTTAGAGGTAAGAAATGAAATGCACCGTTCATGGAGACGGTAAGCTGTACGTACGCATGAACACTACTTTCATTTCTATATCACATTTAATGGAATGAAATCATAATAGTATAAATGTGTATTATAATTCCAGTATAATATCATATATAATATCATTTACACTATCCTTTATACATCCCACATATGGCATTAACGATTCAAATCACTTTGAAGGGGCGGTAGTCCGCACTTCCTAAAATGAAAATATCACATTTACCCGTAATGGAAATCATAATGTATGCCATAAATGAGAAATACAGATGCATAAGGAAAACATAAACATAATATATATATCATATATGAAAATAGTGTCATCAAAATGTCCACCATTAGAGGTGTTGTATGAGTGTTGAACAATCATCGTTTCGTGAGGCAGAAATTCACCATCCACAAAAACAGTATGTTCTTTAACCATTAGATGTAGGTGTGTGTAAGTGTATCTAGAATAATTCTTATAACAACAAACTAATATATTGAGGATACTGTTTTTGTTACAAAAGAAATGAATAAAAAGAGTTTAATGGGTTGGAGAAGCAAAATAAAACAAAACAACATTAGAGAAGACATTACCTTAAAACGGGTAACTCTTTTTGATTTGAGACAAAGGCTTACTTGGGAAGAATTCTGCCGAAAGTGTGGCATCTAGAAGTATGATAGGGAAGTTGGGAGAGTATTTGGGAAGTGGTTGGCCGAGCGAAATGGCTTGAATGTGTGAGTAAGGTGGTAGTGGTGGGGGCCTTTTATAAGTGGAGAGGAGGGGCACTCTTGGAAAGTAATAAAATGTTACATTATTATACAATGCTTTTCGAATTCTAAAGGTCCCACACTTATATAATTCGAGGATAAGGTGATAAGGCTTCGAAATATTCTCATCCAATATTCTTTGGTCAAGTGTATGCCTTGGATTTTACATTATCTTTTCATTTTGTTTAAATCGTTAATTAATGAGGTAATCGATGCATCATCATTGTGTCATAAATAATTTAATTTATTTAATGTATAAAAATTATAAAACAAATATCCTGATGTAGGAAATCTTGTTAGCTTTCTAATTAATATTTATAGTCAAACATATGACTTGTATAACCCCATTTAAAAATTGTTTTAGTAAAACAACTTATGTTTGTGACATTTTTATTTTATCTTTAAATAAAAGTAATTTATGTCATTTTCCTACCAATGTGGCTCCATTGGGTCCCCAAGTTGACCTGTGGATTTTCATCGTCTTCCATGACACATCCAATTGGGTTAGGACAAGTGTAAAGGTCATTTCATATTTTTATAATACCGTTTTTACCTTAAATTTCACTAATTACCTTTAATCGTGATTAATTAAACTTAAAAGTTACTATTCACCAAAAAATATTTTAATCCCATTGAACAATATTTTACTTCATAATGACAACCATATATGTCGGATTTTTGAAAATAAAATCAAAGAAGTGGTAATATTTAATTTAAATGAAAAATCAGTTATTTAACTACCACTTAGTGGTTTCACTATTCATCAAAAATTGAAGTTTTTTAGAAAAATGTCAAAATTTCACCCTAACATATAATTGATATTCCGAATTCAAAAATGATTTCTATTTTAAAAAATTTCAAACCTATAATTTGCATTAATTAATTTTAAGTAATTCCCGTTGTCACAACAAATAGCGTGTTTTTAAGAAACAATTATATAAAAAGATTGACATTTGTTTATGTCCAATTTCAAAGTGAAATTTATTATAATGACCACCATTGGATAAAATGGTAAAAATATATTCTAATTATACTCTAAAACCACTCAATAGTATAATTTATCACTATAAATTATTTTGATTAAAAAAGTTGTTTTTAAGTATTTTTCACTATTCATAAAAAAATGGATGTTCTCAAAAAATTACAAAACATTTAACTTAGGATAATTTCGATATTACGAATACAAAAATGAAGTCCATTTTGAAATATAACATTTCTATAATTTTAAAAAGTGGGAAATTCTATTCATAATGGCTACTTTGATTAGTTGTGGGGTGTTAGAACTCGAAGTTGCATACAATGCCAGCTATTGCATTATTGAATGAGAAGTGTATCATGGAAGCTCGAGGTGTTACATAAAATTGTAAAAATACAGATAAATATCAACAATCCCACCTTGGTTATTTAGATTTCACTTTTTATAATGGAAATCCACTCCCATGTAGGATCTCTTTGTATTGTCTTGGAAATTACATGTAATGTTTTTAATTATATGGACTAATTATTAGACTGTACTCTTTGAAAGAATGTGTTTATGAGTCCAAGTAAGTCAGAGATATTATTTTGATCTTTTTTAATGTATTTCTAGTAAACATACGAGAATTATTTTACAACTCTTTTAACTAGTGATCAGATCAATATTTGAAGGAACCGTTGAACACGGAACACCAGTTTTCTCCTATAATGAACATAAAATATAATTGAAAGGGCCAAACAGAAAATTTAATATATAAACTTTTTAAAAAATAATAAAATAAACTTAAAAAAGATATTTTATTTTTTATGTCAACTAATGAGTAGGGACTTGACGATGTTGCAGTGCAGCAAAGAGGCATTGAGCAGTTGTATTAATGAGTCTCATTAATGTACTATATCATAATGTTTAATAATGAAATAATGGAAGTGAAATAGTGATATGGTTTCTTAAATAAGAAAGTGTAATGATGAAACATCATAAGGAAAGGGAAATGCTATGACCTATTTCTTTTTTGATTTTTTGATGTATTGGTTGAATTATGAATAAAACATAGAGATTATCTGACAAACCTCCAAAAAAATTTATCTCCAAAGAAGAATGACACACCAATGAATCATCACCATCTTCGATACACCTCAAAAAATGGATTTAGAAGTTGTGAGCTATATCAGCATATTGAAACCTCCATGGAAAAATGCCACAACATCGAACGTAAAAAAGGTTGGGGTTGTTTGATTTTAATGTTTTCCATGTTCTTCGTTTAAAGAAATGACGAACATGGTTCAACCCACCATTAGGTAGATCCATTAATCATGTATTTATTTTGGAGGGTAACCTTATTTTTGGATTTTCATTATTTGGGATTTGATATTTACATTTGTTGATTTAATTGGAATCCATTGACCTTCCGTGTTTATAAACCTCTGTTGTGGAGGGCGTAGGATGATACCAACAATTCTCGTTTCCTCCTACATTGTCATTCATTGCGCGTATTTCGAGGATTGATGTTCATCATGTCAACAATGCACTTCTAAGGGATTCAAACTGATGGTGTCATCACATGGATCCCTTAGACACAAGCTCTTCGAGAAACAGACAAACAGAGAAAATACGGTGGCCCATCGGAGGTACCGTAAGAGCACCAATGGTAGCAGTAGCCTTATGCAGAGGAATGAGGCATTCCTATCCACATTCCTTAGTGGTAGGATGCAACAGTTGGATGGTCGCAACAACTATGGGGGGAATGTGGCGCCTAGCGGGTGTTGGGTAGAGGGACAACCCGCATCCGGGCCATCATGATCTTCGGCAAGATGCAGTCACTAAAACGTGGATGGAGTAGCCCCACACATCTATAGGGCCACCATGGACCGGAAACTGTAGTCATCTAGGTCTCGGACAGAAGGCCCACAACCAACCTATAGTGGGCTATACCCCCACCAAACGGGCTAGACTGGACTAGTCCAGGTTTATGGGGGACGTAGTAGACATTACCATTGTCATAACCAGGATGGGTCTAGCTTGGACCATCCCACTATCCAGGCATGACTTGACTGACCCAATCCCAAACTGATTCATCTCTACTCATTCAGAACTTAACTAGGGCATGTGGGACCCCTGGGGCAAGTCAGTCGGGTCGGTCTGATAGAGTAGGATCGAACCTTCATGCAACCGAACCCTATTTACTAAAACTCTAATAACATGAAAAATTTTCATCTGATTGCTCAGACATTTTCACTTATGGGACCCTCTCGATGAGGACAATCTTGTGGATTTCTCTGAGGAGGACTTTCGTGGATGTTGAGTTATGATGAATGGATTGAAGAGCAGTTCACTCAATATTGACATGTACGAAACCCTATGGTTGGATGAGACCTGAGGACTATTGACTATGAATTATATTAGACTAGACTATGTCCTAGTGGTAAGCACTTGTGTTAATTTATAGGAGAACTATGGGAATCACTTATGTGTGAATCTGTAGGCTCATGGTGTACGATGAGGAGGAGTACCCCAGTTGGGAAAGATAAGTGGGAAGCACATTTGTGTGACATTGTAGGCCAAAAATATGTGATGTGGATGTATAACTACACAGTCCATGGTTAGTGTATTGAACTACTGTTTGACATGGTTGTCCCACTGAACTCTATAGTGGATGAAATCGCTAGTAGTCGAAGAGTTTGATGATGTGACTGATGATTCTTCTATCACTACAAAAAATGTATACCTGGTGTGAGTTGTCTTGTGTTTCATTCATTACATTGAGGATTATTTTGTGGACATTAATTTTTGTTTATGGGGCCCTACTGAGTCCTTTGATACTCACCCATGCATGGGATTCGACCGAACATGCTGTATATGGAACAGAAGATGGATGTTATGAAAGAGTCATTAGGTGACCCAGACACATATGTGCTTAGGGGGATGGGACAAACAGATGCTACGATGGTGGATGTTGTTGCCTAAGAGCATGTAAGGCCCAGAATGATTGGGTGGAAATGATAGTCTATATAATCTTCCAGTATCTACACTACTATCATGATTAGGTGGGTTTCTCCAAAGATGTCCATCAGAGTCTCATTTTTTAACATTGCTGTTATCAGTTCTTTTGTTTGGTTTTTTATTGTGGACCAATTATTTTTGGTTTACTTGTACCCGACATTGTTTAGTGATACATTTTTATATTACGTGTGAGGTACTTTGGGTGGGAATGTGTATGTGTAGAGGTATTTAGGAAAATGCCTCCCACATGCTGGTTGACGCCTTCGGTGCTAGTCACCAGCCCTAGGCAATTGGGAGGAGGGCATGAAATAGTCACGGCGTGGGACCTGGGGGACGGGTTGTGACACTCTTTACCTAGGACCTACCCACCCAAATCTCCTATCTAGAATTCCTAAATAATAATATCACATAAAATTAAATAAACCATATTTTATGATACATTGTGATTTCATGACCCAGGTTCCACATTGTAGTGCCTTGAGCTGGTTCATTTCATAACTTCCTGAACACCTCCTCATTTGCGACATGCTGCCAACTAACTGAAAAAGTCAAATATATAACATGGTTAGACTATACCCTCTTGATCAAATCTATAAAATATGGGGAATAAATAAAAAATCACCAAAATATAATAAATATAAAAATAATAATACTCATATCACATAATGAATAAAATTGGATTAAAACTTTTAATCAAAAATAGTGGATATTCCATGCCATATTTATGTCACATGATTAATAAAACCTCAAAACAATGACACAATAAAATATACCCAAGTGGTTCGTAAAATATAATTTTGTTCCCTTATTGATTATATATCCCAACTTATCCATTATATATAGGGCTATTTCCCTTACACTATACTATATACATGATGTCTATAAAGGTACCAATCACGATTCTTGAGTAGGGTGTGAGTACAACTCAATATCCCACCACCTAAAACCTCTAAAAAATATCCAATATATAACAGAGTAATTATTTTTATAAAAAATAATTTATAACAAAAAGTAATACATTTATTATGTTTTGTTATTATTTAATCGAGCAAATAAATTAATTAGGAAAATGATGAAATGGAAGCTACTATTACCGACATCGACCCATGTAGTAGTCTAAAAAATACCAAAAGGGATATAACAATTTATTATTAAATGGGGTTTTCATTAATAATATCATTTTAAATTCACATACAGTTAATGGGGGCCTACAATAGCATTCAGGTAACCTGGGGGTATTTAGATAAGACTTTTTGTCCAACAACCTAGTGGTCACATATATTAACAAATATTTTAGGGACCTAGAGTTGTTACGTAGAACTTCATGGTAATTTTGAGAAGCACTACATTTATCCATAACAAATTTCTATCATACTGACACACCCAGTAGAATGATATAAATATCACAATTCATTTATCATCAAAATTTACAATTATGAATTTATCAATCCAAAACAAAATAATAATTCATCCAAGTAATAATAAAATTACACTCAATGTGGGGGTGGAAAATTAACAGGCCTCACTATTCCACAACTCCCATTTACCCATTAATATGAATGCTCCAAATCATAATAGCCACAATTTTTATTGAAAAAACTTTAACCAATTTCAATTTCTCCATGTTGAACCCATTCTTTTATCACATTAAAATTCAATTAAATATATCTCTTTAGAATACAATTTCACTTTATGGAAATATATATTTCAAAATTAACTTCTCAGAATTCCAATAATGTCCATGATAATTAATAAATATACGAAATGAATCTAGGTCATTGATAAATGTCTTCCATGATGGAAATCACCAAATTAAAACTGAACATTCGATTTCACAATGAAGAACAAGATCTAAATCCAAAACACATGTCAATATTAAATGGATTAATATATATAAGAACCAAGATCAAATTTCATTTCCAATATGGAATTAAATATTTCACTTCATCTATAAAGATATATTCAATAGGTATAAAACCATAGAATAAAATATCATATACTAGAAGACGTGTCGATTTGTTATTCAAATCATTGATTTATCAAGAATGGAGTTTAGAAGTTTTTGGATCAATTTTATATAATCTAAAATTGTAAAAAAAATTATTATGGTGAATATGGGTGAATACATTCGAAAGAGATGTTCTTTCAGATTTTTAATGAAAAAATATTAGGGGAGTAAAACGTTTGTGCACGGTTTCTTAAGAATTGGTGCATAATTTTACAAAATGTTTACCGTAATGGTGTGATTAACCTAAGGGGTGCAAGGATTCATGTATGAAAATTCATGGTTTGAAAAAACATATTCAAACAATGTATTCATCCTCTGTGTGGGGTTGTATTGTTTATTGGTTGTAGTATTATGGCCTGCGAAAAATATTCCCAAACCATTCAATACTCATATTCTTTCAGAATTACCATTTTTCAACCAAAATGTAGAGACCCATTCCAAGAAATCATAGAGTTGGATTCTACTACAAAATGTATTGGAATGATTTGTAGGAATCAGGGCCCCATGTACAAATCAGTTTAGTAGTTTTGGTAATCCCAATAAAAATATGAATATTATATTTAAAATGAATACATTTTTTACAACATAATTTCATTTTCTTCTTAAATAAGTAGCTATAAGGATATCTCTAATACATATATTAAATCACTTTATTTTATTCATTGAAATTTTAATTGATTCATAGGGAATGACCGATAATAAGGGTTAGAAAAATTTCTCTGTATTTGAAAATAGGGCATTAACAATAATTAATCAAAAAGAATAATCAGTATGGAAAGGTAAATAATTGAACACACATTCCATGTAATCAAAAAATTGAATTTAATAATATAGTCAACATTGAATGGTAATAAATGGAAACACATTCCATTCAATTAACAAGGTAAAGAAACTATAATATGGGATGGTATGAAACTAAAAGAAAATTCAATTTAATCAACGAACATAACATGAAATGCATCCATAAATATGTCATCAAAAAATCTCATGGATCAGTAATAAATGAAAATAATAAGAGTGTAATTATATCTCAATTGAAATAATGTCTATGGAAAATGAGGGCCTATTACTGTCAATATATATCATTCGTATAGATTAAAACTACGAACATAACCTTTGATTAATTATTGCTAATAATTTATCTCATGAGAATATATTGATGCATCGAGGATATATATAATGTGTGGGTTACACCCATCTCGCCATGTCCAAATAATTCTCCATATTGAATTATAAAAATAAATAACCTGCTTATTTAAATATCTACATTGAATAAAGTATACAGGTTTATAAATATTTGTTCAAATATTCCAATAAATGTCAATGTAGATAGAATATGTAAAATGGAATATAGTTTAGGAAATGGTAATATCCATGATTACTTTAATAGAATATTTACTGGAAATTAAGTTTTATATGATCAAACAAGATTTAATATTTTAATGGGACCAAAAAATGTATCAGGGAAGTTAATGTGAATACTATACATGTCCAAATTAATATTAAACTATCCAAATATAGAATAAGGATGATATCAAAACCAAAAATCCATAATGGAGTAAAATACACGGTTTGGGTTGTTGATTAAATAAATGAATAAAATTTAAAAATATTCATAATATAAATATACATTTCTATTAGAAAACCTTTCGAAAATATTTTTCATTGAAGATAATATTTAAAAAACAATGCCAATGATGATTCAATGAAATGATGACAAATAAATCCATACATGTCGTATGAGTTGAAAAAACTATTACTTTTGTAATGATAATGGTTATAAAATGGCCCATCAGGAATGAAAAAAACAATATATTGAAAACATTGGTAAAATAAAAGAATATTAAAAAATATTTTTACCAAATATTTTTAAAATAATAATAAAAAACCTTTAATAATTCCTGAATTTTAGAATAAAACATTTTCTCCGACTAAAGACATATATAATGTCATGTTTTCTAAAAATAAAATTTCTAAAAAAAATATTACTACCATGGATTGGGAAATTGGTAATAAAACCATAAATGGTCATAAGAACCTAGAAATAATGAAATGGTTGGTAGTAAAATGGTTATATAATCTCCTCCAATGGAAATTGAATTTATATATCATTAGGATTAGTCTTGAGGAAAATAATCACTAAACAATCCAAAGTATCCCATCCCAAATTGAAGAATTTATAAATAATATAAATCGTAATAGAATTATATTAAATTGAAATATTAAATACCCTAAAGGAACCATAATTGATAATATAATATAAAAAAATGTGCAGTTGATACAACACACTAAATATATAAGTATTGAACTAGAATGTTTCCACACAAATGTAAAAAGTTAGATGAAAGTCCATTACTAATGTAGTCACAAATTGATTGGAAATACCCAAGGTAATAATCCATAAATAATACATTTTAATACCAGGAATATAATTTAAATCATGATATTATCTTTCAATGTGTTAGTATGTACACCATATATTATAAATTAGGTGTAGAAAAATTATGTATGCCTCATACAATGAAAATAAGACAAGAATCCCTTATCTAACTATTCCATCTAGGTGAACATATTTTGAATTCAAATATAATAATCTTAGATTAATTTTATACTTTCTTTTGAACCTTTTTCATGTTTAAAATTTCATTTATTTCACTTATTACAATGTTTTGTAGAAATACTAAAACAAATAATTTTACAATGGGTGTTTTTTATAAAATTCAGTTTATGTAGTAAAAAAACATTTATTGGTCAACAATGGTAATAGGGTTTACTATATAACATCTCCGGAATAATAATGATGAAATAATTATAAATTTTTTTAAAAAAATTACTATTAATATTGATCATTATATATGGATATGAAAATGTGAATATGTTACAAACATTTAGATGGTTGGTTGTACGTATGCATGTGTAACATTACTATATTTAAATGATTATTGTGGAATGAAATTATGTAACTAAAATCATTCTATAATGACCAATATATAATATCATTTAATAATATATTTTTATATATGTAATTTTTTGATTTATAAATAATCACATCATGTCAAGGATGCGGTTGTCCACATGTCTATGAAGAATGTTTTATCTTCTAAATTGTGTGAATTCGTAATTAAAGAGATTATATAAATGTATATATAAATTATTTATAGAATTATAATTATTTCATGAATATATTAATACTATTTCGTTTGTCACGTATGTTTAATTATTCTGTTTATTTATACATTCTATGTATTGTGTGAATATAATCACATCGCTTTGAAGGGTTGGTAGTTCCCGCTTCTGAAATGATATTATAAAATTTACACAATTGGGATAGCATAAAGTTATGTTATAAATAAAATTTTAAAAATTATATAAATTTATATATACAACGTATATTATATAAAAATATATTATCAATACTTATGGCAATAAAAAAAGGTGGTAATGGATAATTGAACTATCATGGTTTCATGAGGCTTTAATTCACAGTTAATAGATATAGAATATTCGTTGATAATTGGGTGAAGGTGGTTTAAAGTCTCTGTAAAACCCTTATTTAAACAAAATATAAGTATACATAGGATACTATTTTTTTAATTTAATAAAATAATAATTATATTTAAGGTGTGGGAGAATGGAAATGAAAAAATATCGATCGAGAAAAGACATTACCTCTTAATTAGGTGACTTCATTTGGTTTAAACTAGAAGGCATTAATGGATTGTATTATTCCTAATGGGTTTATTCTAAATCAAGGGGAGTGTTTTTGGGAGGCTATTTGGGCCATTCATGTCTGATCATATGATTTTGTAGAGGTTTGAGTAATGGGTAGAGGTGGTGGCCTTTAATAATAAAGGAAATAAAATAATGTGGTATTCTTGAAATGAAGTTATGTGTACACATGTTCATACCCATTAAAAGTCATAAAAACTACTGGAACACATGAATGGAAGTTTCATGGCTTTAGTATTTCACATAAATGAGTTTTGGTCTGTGGGATGGGTTATTTGGGCCATAAACATAGGCTTTAGTCCATTTTATGACTAATTACACATTAATCAATTTAAATAATAATAATAAAATTCAGTAATTATATTTTTTATATATTATGTTAACCATATTAAACCATAAATATTATCATGATTATAATGTTGTATCTATAATTTAAAAAATATAACTCAAAGACGTGTAAAAATTATAATTAATGCTAATCTCACAGACAAATGGATTAACTTGTTTTAGGAGATAAATATTCAAAAAATTATTTTCTTTTTTTATTCTATTTAAGAAGGTAAAATGATTTTAATGAGCTATATAATATTTATATATGTATAAATAATCCAATATGAATTTAAATAAAATTATAAATATAATTTAACATTAACAAAATTTTAATCAAATATTCATTTTTAACTGACACATAATTTCATAGTATTCAACAAAAAAGTGCCGTCTCTCAGAAAAATCCCAAAAGTTAAAATGAATATAATTTTGAAATTATGAATTATAAAATTATAATAATTTTATAAAATTCAATTAATAAAAGTTCAAAACTTAATATTTAAAATAGGTTATCCATTACATTGTGGTAAAGATAACCTAAAAATATCATGTTTTTTGTTAAATATTGGGATTGCTATTATCTTATGCTTACCAAATATAAAGGATGAGTTTAAAAAACAATTTATTGAATATGTAACATAATTTTTAAATTTATATCACTAAGTAATTTTAATTATTTTAATCTATTTGGGTAAAACAACTTTATGAGAATAAAATATTTGTTTTGTAAATATTTATTTTTATTATTCAATTTGTTCTTATATTCATTTATAATTAATTTGTATCCAATGATTTTTTATCTAAGCCATATATTTCGACATGTTCGATATTATTATTAATAAAATATATTAAATATCTTTTTATATTAAATAATAATGATTTAATTAATGATTATTTCTCGATATGACTTGGTGTTCAATATAGAGAAAGTCGTCGAATTTGGTCACCTCTGCATGTAACACAAGCTATATAGGATGGAAATTGTTTGTTATCATGTACTTTTACTCATTATCTCATAACATCCAAACCAAATCAGATTTTAAATAGTTGTAATTTAGAGAATATACATTAAATATATTATTAAGTATATCAATATTATATTACCTTACATGCTTATTGTCACGTATCATACATGCTATTGAATAAAATGTTCTAAATATAGTTTTTTTGGGCATCACTTTCTACCCACTTTTTTTATTTGTGTCCTCTCAGTTTAAATTTGATCATGGTGATATATAATTAGATACATCCTACATTGAAATCCCAAATAATGGTAAGGGATCATAAGTCATCCTTTATAAAATACAGAATTTAATTTACAATGGTCACATGGACTACCATGTAACTACATTTCATTGTAGGATGACAAAAGTGGAAAGTAGATGTTTGTACTAAGAGAAAATGTTTAAATATTTAACAAGATTGAATGAGGACCTTCGTATAAAATAATTGACTAATTAATGTAAATTTGAGGGCTTCAAATCCATAAATATGATATTTTTTTGAAGACTGTTGGTTCTATAAAAATTAAGATATTAAGATATAATTTAATTTCATATTTTTTTAATGTTGGGTAATTGTAATAATGAATATAAGGAAACATTCATATTTTGTTTATATCAATTTCATATTAACAATATTATCTTTTGGTTGATCTTCAATCAAATTATAATTCATTCCTTGAACAGAAGTAATTAATCACCAATAATGATTTATTATTCATGTTGCACCGAATTTATCATTTAAAGGATCATAAGTGTGAAATGTGTAACTATTTTCTGAAAAATATCTTCCAAAACAATATTGATAATAAATTAATATCAAATTATCAAAAGTTATTCTAATAATTCATTCACAACATTTATTTGTCAAAATTTTTTACTAAAAACACTTAAAATTGTAAAGGGAATTTCATAGGACTGTGGTGGGTGGGAAACCCTTATTATCCTATAGTCATGGGTTCAAGACCCATGAAATTTCCAGATTTGATTTGATGTCACCTAAAATTCATGTTTTTATTTTTCTAATGATATATTAATGGAATGAGGGAAAAAAATATAATGGACACCCTTGAAATTAATTTAATTTCAAAGTAGAATTTAATTTACGGGGTTCAATACAAAATCAATAAGGTCTTATTCAGTCGCAAAGGTAATCTGGAGGTGCTGAGGGTCCATAAGACCAACAATATGGTGGTGACTCAAACCCCATGACTCCGAGACAAAGCGGTCGAAGGCATCAACAAAAGGGAGATTCCGACTAAAGTATGCCACTAGACAGTTCCTATCGAGTTCCAAGACATCTAACAACTCCTTACCGATAACGAAGAGCTTCGGGAGTCCCTCAGCCAATGAGGGAACTTTGGGGGCAAGGTCGATTACAGGGAATGATGGAAGCTCCACCGGATCTGTGAAAGGAGAAAAATAACTAGAGGAAAACGATCTCGAGCGGCCCTTCACCCTCTAGGGAGGGGTAGGGAAGGGGTCATAGGCCTTGCTCAGGCCATGGAAACCCTTGAAGGTGGAGGGGCCTGAGTGCGCTTCGTTAATATATTCATTTATAATATATTTGTAACCAACAATACAGTTTTCTAGACTATATATATATAAAATATATAGTTATTAACATTCATATAGGCTACTTTATATCTTATTATATTAAATAAGAATGTTTTAATTATATATTGTTTCTTAGTATGAGTCGATATTACTTATCGTGTAATCCCTCAATAAAGGTCACTTTTGTGTGTAACAGAAGCTATAGAAGAAGTCATTTTTGAATATGATATATGCTATATCAATGTCTCATTGATTTCATACCTAATTGTTGTGGCATGTATTGAAATTTATAGATTAAATTTTAAATATTTCATTACTTTTATTGATATTATATTACCTTATATGCATGTTTTCCTTTGTCAAACTAGCTATCAAATACATGGTTCTAACGCTAGTTTTTTTGTCCTCATAAAAAAAACCCGAAACAAATCCCAATGTAATATATAAAACATAGTAAATGGGTACATGTAAATGATCCTGAGGAATCCCTAAAAAATGTATGGATATTACACATAAAATCATATAAAACATCGACCAGATATTTAATAAATTTGTTGAATATAATTATTGAATCATTACACCAGTAATGATGTTCCAAAATTAAAATCTTCCATCCATAGAAGTACTGAAATTTCATACAGAAATAATCGAATTTCATTCACTAGTCACTAGAATAAACTCATCCATTATTCGTAAATCAATTATTTCAATCCAATCATTAGTTCTATATTTATTCAAATTGAATTTTTAACGTTCTAATAAAAATTTAATCTATATTTTTTTCTTAATAAATAAAATGAAGAATTTCTTAATTTTTGAATAATTCTAATATAAAATTTAAAAAAATGATCTCTTATTACAAAATGGTTTTATATATATTTTATAAATTACTATTGGAAATGTTGAGAAAATACAATTTAATTTATAAACTTATTCATCACAAGTTACTGGAGAATGTGTTGTACATTATTTCAAATTATCATTAAATGATTTATATATTGATTTTAATTTGATTAATTAGAAATAAAATAAATGATTGACAAGAAAAACAATCCACATGGAATGTTTCAAAAATAATTACAGTTCAAGTTGTTCACAAATGGGACATAATAAAATTCACTTATTGATATATCCTATAAGATTTTGAGTAATAGTATCGTCATATATTATCTTAAACATCCAAAATCAAAATATGAGATGTAAATTTCAATATCTTTATCTATAAAAATTATTAATACCCACATCAATTTATGATCATTGAATAATGAATCCAAATAAGAATAAATATAATTATTAGCATCATTTGGTTAAAATATAAGGATAGAACACATAATATATTTGGACTTCTTGATTAAACATGGTTGAATGATAAAATATTATATCATATATAAAAATGTGTTATGAGTTCTACTTTCTATATTAATAGGATTCATTTATTCTATATATTCAACACGAATGAGATATTTAAGTCATTACAAAAATCATGATATAAAATATAAATCACCATCTAGTGAGGGGAGTATACTTGGTTAAAAAGCATCATATCTTGAAATATATAATTGAATATTTATTTTTTGATACTTTTTAAGCATAAAATTATTATATAAATGATATTTAAATCCTTAGTAATACATATATTCCTTTCATCCACAATATATTTAACTTCAATACTACTTATCACACGAAAATTTTATTGTTAATTATATAAAATTTACAACCATACATTCCATTTTTATTGTCTGATGATAAATGAACCATTGTTGTTTACCTATGTAGTGTAGTTATTTATAATTTTCATTTTCATTTTCATTTAACAACATAAATATACATAAAGTAGTGAATATAATAACTACTTTATTTTGTTCATTTGATATCAAAGTTTTCTTTTTAAATATTTAAAATCCTAAAAATTTATTTTTTACATTCATCATATGTCTAAACAACTACAAAATAATGGAAAATAAAATTTTTCATACTCCTATAAAATAGTAATTATGATAAAAACAAATCATTTTATTTTATCTCCAATGTTTCACAAACTATGTCTAGATATGGGTTGACCAACTTTATCCAAAATATAATGATACATGATAAATAGTTCAGTAAATCATCCACCAATATATCTATATAAAAATACACTAATGATAAATTTTGTCTATTAAAATAACCAATAAAAATATTCATATGCTATTCAAAAGTTTATATCCATTAATAATGTGCAATCTAATATAGTCAGATATCCAAAATAATGATTACAATTATTTTAAAAATTGTTTAAAATAATGATGGATTGAAGAGAATCAATTATTCATATAATATAACAATTATTTCCATTTCATAGTGATATTCATATATAGGTCTATAATATTATTACATATGGCTTCAAAAATGAAGAAAATTAGATTTACAATGTGTTATAAATTTTTCTACAGAATAATGCATAAATCCATATGTATTAAATCATACATAATTTCAAGTAAGTCATGTTATTTGAATTAATTTAAAAATAAATCATCCATTGAAATGGTAGTCATGATAATTAATGAATATGAATATAAAAAAATTACAACATTAACTAATATATATCACTTAAATATCTCATTCATAGAAATAGTGAATGTTATTAAAGAAATAATCTTATATATATCAACATTAACATGGGAAGAAACAAAACTTATCTTGATATTAACCATTTGTAATTTAAGCTTAATTTTATTTTTCATGTATTTTAAATTAGTAAAGTTCCAAATAAAAAATAATGTATTCATTTTTATATGCTTATATAATCAATAAAAGGTTTCATGTATAATTATATCAAGTATTGTAATTCAAGAAATTTATCACTTCTTGTACAATTTTTATAAGGATATTATTATATTTTTTACCAAAAATTTTAAATATATATATTAATTACGATACATATCCTTCAATGTTTTATGAATATTTTAATTTTTAATAGAATTCTCAAGTATTGATGTTTTATAGTGTTGAAATTTATGTCAAGTGGATTAAAAATTATGATGTAAAAGATGACTTTATTCATGGAATATCACATACTAACTATATCTGTTTCTTATTTAAAAATACCATAACAATCAATTAATGTTATATCATTATAAATTATAATATGAAGGAATTGAATTTATCATCCAGAATTACATGGATCATAATGTGAACTCTTCATTTATGTAATTATCATTTATCATGAGACCTGAATCTCACATCAATTTCATATCTCCAATACATGGAGCCAAATAAACTTCAAAATAATTATGAGTGAATTTTAATTCTCATATAAGAATAATCACCATAATCTAAATTTTCATCACACTTAACCATAACAGAGATTTAAATGTTTATTATATGACAAGACAAGTATTACGCGTTTTAATTTATGTATAAATGTGATTCATTCAATATATAGATTGTAAAATATGGTGATTTTTCCGTTGATATAAAAATTCATTTTAATAATAATGTATTTCAATGCATTAATAATGGTCTATTGGTAATTTATGCTTCCATCAGAAATTTCTATAGATACATATTACATTAAATGAAATATAGTATCCTCAATTAAATATACATTTGTACACAATAAAATGATATGAATGAGGAAGAAAATTTTTGAGGGATGTGATTCGACTCTCTTGTATCATGTTGATCCACAACTATGAAATTTATTAATTCATTTTGTGTCCTCATAAATAGTTATTATTTAATTTTTATAGGAATGTATACATTTAGAGATTATACACATTGATGATGGAATAAATTTTGTATCATATGTTCAAAAAAGATGCATATTATCTTCTAGTAACATTTAATTCAATAGGTTATATAGTCCAATAATTATATTTTCACTCGGTCTATTCATATAATTAAAATTATATATCTTCTAGTACAGTTGAAAATGATGTCTATTTGTATGAAAAATAATGAATGTAATAATTTACGATCTCTTTAATTTCTCAAATAGCTTTTTACAACCACAGATGTTATATAAAACTATTAGGGTCATTACCTCATGATGATGTCAATAATACTACATAGTTTAATTCATATTAGATATATGTGAACTATAGTGTTAACCTATAAATTAAAATATTTAGTTCTTCCACATTTATAGTTAAAAATTTGAAAATTTGATATAATTTATGATAAATAATGTTCTCTTAAAACTCGTATGGATACATTTCACATGAATTAAAATAAAAACATTGATGTTGATATTAAAAGTGAAACAACATGACCTTTTGAAAACTTAGTGAAATAATTAATACCATCCTCATTATGTTTTTTGTACGATTAGAAAAATATCCATTTTTTATTCCAATTCCCCTTATTTGATTCAAAAGAATTAAGATTAAACAAAGAATAAAAATAATGAAGATATGCATATAATAAATAATTTTTCACACGATTAAATAATATATAGTTCCACATAAATAAGTATAATATTAAATTATAATCATTTATTATATAAATTATTTAAATTTAATGATTTTAATACAACATGTTATGTTACATTGTAAATTGTAAACATGTAATAAATATTTAATATAATAGTATTATGTAATATAGTATATATATATACCAATATCTATGTGACAATATATTATATATAATTGTATAATTGTTATATTTTCAGTGACAAAATAAATAAATAGTTATATATATATATTTATATAAGAAAAAATACAAAACATATAATATAAATTTACTGAATATACTTGAAAATCATGAAACATCAATATATGTAAATAAAAAATAAATTTAAATTTGATTAACATACATAGTATTGTTTTTATAAGTTAAAATTTATATAAAATTATATATATTTAAATATTTATATATATATGTATAATATATATATAAACACACACATAATCGAAAAAATTATTTACATATATATATATATATATAATAATTATAAACAATATATATAGATATATATGTATATGTATTGGTGTTTTTGTATACATATAAATTTACCATTTGATATGAGAATAAAAACTACATAATTCATAGAATAAATGATTTTATTTACATATGGTTTAAAAATAAATAAAAAAATCATTGATTGAAAAATGTAAAATTAGTTTTCAAATAAATATATTCAATTCAAAAAAAAAAATTCCTAAAATATATTTTCTAAATGTCCTAATAAATTGGATATTCCAATTTTAATGAATGGTGTTTTATATATAATGATAAATGTTCTGAAAATTAAAAACAAACTATAAAATTATATGAATTGGAAAATAAAAAATTTAATTTGGTTTCAAATATCATTAATTAGATTCAATAAATAAATATTCCCGCATTTTGGTAAGATATATGAATATTTTCCCCAATTCATGAAGGCTTTTTGAATGATTTCAAGTGGTTGTGTTTTTCGGGATATTTTAAGCATAAGAACAATCTTTATAATACCATCCTAAAATTGATGATTAATGTTTTCTATTTATGCTAAAAACATATTTAATGATCATGTGATGATATTATAATGCTAATTACATACCTACATATTGTATGTTGTCTGAAAATTAATTTCAGAATTGGGAATAATGAAATTTAAATCTTATGAAGCTTTAAAGATGAATTTTTAATCTTACATAAACTTTCCCAAAATAATTTTACTATTATATTAGCCTTTATTAATGATATTTGTCTCATGCAAGAATGTTTTATCAATTATAATTTCAGAGTTTGAATAACTTACACTATTATCAAAACTGGCTTCCTAGTGAAGAAATTTAATTTAAATTAATAAATATATAAATGAAGATAATTTAAATTAATATTTTGAATATAATGTTTCAATTAATTATATTTACATATTTTTTAAAACACATAAACATTATAATTATGAATAATAATAATAATAAATTACTACTAACAAAATGTCAAAATATATAATATTATTTTTACTATATTACTAAATAATTATAAAAAATGAATTAATTGTCATGTGTGATTAATGTAAAAAAATTCTTCTTTAAAAATTATAAATTTAATAAATAATAATTTAATATTTTTTAATGAATAACCATGAAAATTCAATTGTAGATTTTTTTTACGATATTTTCTAAATAATGAAAACGATAAAATTAAAGTAAAAAATTTTCAAAATTATATTAAAATGTATTTTCAATTTCTATTATATAGATGTGTTTGTATGTGTAAACTATTTATATCTATGAAATATTTATAATTATAATTGATTTCTAAACCAACACTTATAAATCATGTTATATAATTATAAAAGAAAATTTTAAAATGTAAATTTTTTAAAAGGTTGGGGATGGGTTAAAAGGCCCTTCTTGTTTCATATATAAAACATAATTGAATAGGAAGGCGTTATAATGAATTATAGGTTTTTATCTTATAGTAAAATGATAAAATAAATAAATGATGAACTAGGATTAAAAGAGTGAGTTGGTCCCACCTCGACCATGAACGTTTCCCCAACCATGGGGATACCGACCTTACAACCTTGTCTTTTCTCTCCACCAAGGTTCATTATCACCCTATAAAGATGATATGGTTGAACCGTCACTTGAATCCTTACCCATGATCTATGGACCCCATTTCCATATATAATCTCAGATATCTATCTCATGGTAGTATTGAATTTGATCTTCCATATTAAAGGAAATAATATTCCAACTAATTCAAGTAAACTATTTCCATATGTAACCATTGATCCAATTTAGAATTTTAAATCTCATCTTGTGGGACCAACTATTCCACATTTGGTAAAATATATTCATTTCTATTGAAATTAATAATTATTTTTTAAATATATTTAATTTATTACATTTTTATGAGTATATCTAATAATATTAATATTTATCATATATAAATATTATATTAATTACTATATATATAATTCTATATATAAATAAAAATATATCTATTAAAAAATAATTATTTATATTAAATAATATTAAATTATTTTTAATATGGAAATTATTTAAATAATACATTTTATATTAGAACTGAAAAACATATGCATAATTAATTAAATGGTGTCTCATACAATTTGGGGTTTTGTAATATAATAATTATTTCCATACATCATTATATTTTCCTTTTCAGTTCTCTACAACCCCTCATTATATACAATTAATTTTTTTTGATTATTTATATATCAATATATGTTTATACTGTTAATAATTATTATATATATTATTTTGATGAAATATTTCTCAAAATTGATGTATCTTTATGGCTTCATTATTTTATGTGTGATATTATTTAATGAAATAAGGTGGTGTTGTCTCCCATATAACAACAAAAAAATTTGAATTGTTTTTTTTCCAAAAACAAAATGAATGAAATTATAAGAAACAATTATTATTGATTAAATTTTGTAACCCACACCCATTTCATCCTCACACATTACTAAACTCTCGATATTGTATGTTTGATGGTATCTCTATAAATATAAACATATTAATCAAATAAAAATAAAAATAACCTCTCCATTATATCATATTCATTATTTAGGTAATTATTAGTCTTTAAGAAATATTATGTTATCAACATTATTAATTTTCTAAAGTAATAAATTTTTTTTATGTTCATGTCTATATAGTAATGTTGTATTTATAATTTTTTAAAACATCTATTTATATAATTTTGAATCAACTTCAAGATTGATTTTTTAATCGTCTTCATTAGAATTCTTTGGGAATCATCAAAGAATGGTTGATTTACACATACACCATGTTGGTATTGAAATAAAAATATGAATATCAATATTTGTCTTAATTTTTATTAAAATTATGTTTTCTATAAAATTTGGATGATATCTTGTGTGTCATTAAATATCAGGTTTTGGGATGTTTTAAATTTAATTTATTATATATATATTTTAATATAATTATGAAAACTAATATATTTTCTTTTTACATAATTTTATTTCATATATTGATTTTTTTATTGTTAAAAAAGATTCATTGCGAAAAAATACAGATTTTTCTTCCTAATATTTTTTGAATGCGATTTAAAATGATGATTATTTTAAAATTTCATTGGATTAAGTAGAATATATAAATTTTTGAATATTTTATGTGATTATGATATATGTTTAGCTTTATTTTCATATGAGATGAAATAAATACGTTTTTATGGATAACATATTTTCATAGATCACATAATAAAAAATAGATCATCAATTTCTTGATTATGGCCATTTCCTAGTACAGATTGTTGAATTTGAATTTGATGATTTTTTTATTATATAAAATCCAATTTTTATTATTAATAAATTTGATATGGATGAATAATTTCAAATGAGATATTAGAGTACAAAAAACCAGTTAAAATAGAAAATTATTATTATATTAGAAACATATTTTCGTCATGAAATGTTTTGATAATTATAGAAATTGTTTTGAATGAATATATATCATTTTCACAGAATTGTGATTTTTTATGTGAAAGTTGTTAGGAATAATTTTCATTGGGGTAGTTTTTGGGTTACTCAAAAACATTAATATATGTTTTCATGACATTAGTGTGTAATTTGATGAAATGATACATAGATTTCTGTGATTACAAAGAGTAACTAATGATTATGTCACCCCATAAAATTGATGGTGTTTAATGAATTTTTATGAAATTGATGTGATGTCAGGAAACAACAACATATGTCACATCCATATTGAGTACTTTTCTATATAAGCTTTATTATGTAGGGAAATATAATTGTTTAAAAAAAATTCTCATTATAATTTCAATAAATGAGTTACTATTAAATATCTAATTAAGTAATCAAAACCATATATTGTTAATCTCTACACCATAATATTGTTTTGTATGAGTAATAACGATACTTCATGTAAAGAAAAAATAATGGTGAAAATTAAACAAATTGATTTTGTGCCATAAAAATTTCCCCTTAGATCAATATAATGAAATATAAATATTTATATATTTTCCATTCCATAATGAAAACGAATGATATTAATCTATATTGATGTGTATCCAATCTTAATATTGAGGGTAACGATAAATAAAATGTTTAAACAATAGTTTTATTCGATGTTCATTAGTTGAAGTGACTGAAACACTAGGGAGTTCCACGATAATAAGAAACTACTTAGGAACCAAACAACATAATAACTTGTTATTTAATATATGAGAAATCATTAATAGGATTATCAAGATCCCCTCATTCACATTATATTTTTTATGATGGATGGGGCGACGTTCTAGTACCATGATAGAAAAGATACATTATGGGGATTGAGCTATGTTGAGGCTATGTAACTATAGCCTAATAAGAAGTTAAATGATATATTGTGTCATATACATATAAAAGAATTCAAAAAAAATACTTTTATATTATTATTTATCGATTAAATGACTCTATCTATAAAAATTCTTTATTTTTTTCCTGATTTTGATACTGTGGAACATGGGTTCTGGATCACCTAAGATGTTTAACATAATTTTATAGTGGATGAATTAATAATGTTATATATTATATTTATTTATAAATTGGGGGATGTTTCCCACTTCTATGTGATAAATGTAATATTTCATTGGATCATGTCGTAATGATCATGAGTGTTCATTATATGGTTTAATAAAATGACTAAAAATTATACAGAAGAAAATTTAGAAGGAATTATAGGGAATATTTTCATAGTCCACATGAATTAAATAGTTGAGGAAGGAATTATATGGATGAAAGAAGATTTCAGTGACCAATTATAGGGTCTCTATAAATTTATAATGGAGGAAGAACATATTGAAGTGACCAGCCTACACTATAAATAAATAGGCTTGGGGTTAAATGTGTTTTGTAACAACTTACAATTTAATGAATTAAGTTACTCTAATAAATTCCTTTTAATTAATAGGTATAAGTAGTATTGTCCCAAAAAACAAAATATTCTATAAACAACATAATATTATACATTTATTTGGGAAATTTAATGTATGTTTCTATTTTGGTTGTTCATTAGAATTTTGTTTTCATAATTTTGAGCTAGGAAAAATTTATATTTTTTTTTGGTGAATTTTATATCTCATTTAATTTATATCAAATTCACGGTATCCTCCAATTATTTGATGTTCATAATATTCTAATAGGATTTATATTATTATAGACGATTCCAGACGACCGGTTTTAAAAACAATATAAGGCCAAAAAATATGTTGATTATCTAATATCACTAAAATATATAACTAGAAAAATTAAATACATTAAATTGAGTAAATTAAAAATAAAAATATAAATCAAAATGGGGAAGTCATTATATGAAGGCACATTGTGTGATAAAAATATCAAAGTAAGGATTTGTTTGTCGATTTATTTTTGGGTTGATTATACCTATGTAGTTGATAAATATTCTTTCCAAAATGTATGATAATAAAAAAATTATTATAAATTACAATAGGATACATATGAAATTTTTTATTAAATAATAATAGGTAGATGAATGTTAAATAAAGTTATTGAATTCATAATAATTTATAGTAATATATAATCATTTGGAGTAATGATTGTATATCTTTTTTTTTCATTACTTATTCTTCCATAATAAATGAAAAAATGTATCATGATTATAATCACTATAAATTTTATTTTTGAGACAATGATCTATTTATTATTGAAGTTAAAGATCTCATTCTAAAATAATATATTTTTATAGGTCAATCAATGAAGCTTATAGAGCCACACTCTAATATGATGTAAATGATATTTTATTTCCATGAAATTATTGAACAAATATTATGATAATAATGATATATTTTAATATATGTTATTTAGTGCAAGAATCTAAAGATGGAATTATGGGGGAAAGGGGTAAGTGAAATTGGATGTTATGGTTCATAATGTAAATTAATTAAATGGTGTTTTATTATATTCCCAAAAACACTATACCAAATGGTAGAGTAATTTTAGTTCATTTATTTTATATTCTATTGGAATTATATATCACTAATTTTTTATTCATTAAATTATACAAATGTGTGTGTACGTCAATGATATATTTTTTCATAATGTTTTGTAATGTATAAATTTTTGATGAATAATCTGTTGATATCATATCAAATGGAATCTTTAAATATTAAATTTTGTATAAAATCATTCTCTATTTTCATAATGATTGGATCCATCCAGATTTATGAAAGAATCTATTTTTAGTTTGATTTCATGATAATTTATGGATTAAATACATTTGAATATGGGGTATATAATATCACACAAGGTTCTATTGTGGTGGCCATATGTGTAATAGAATAAATGTTGTATTTAGTTAGCATAATGTATGAAATGAAAATTTCAAGAATGGAGATTTTTTAAAGTCTAAAAATTAGTTATTTACATAGTGTGAAAATGTTAGAGGATAATATGTGATTAATAGTGGTTAAAATTAAACAAAATCCTAGGAACATATATTTTATAAAATGTGATAGATTTATTTTAATAAGGTAGTAAATTTATTTTTTAACAATAGAAAATAAAGTAGCTTAAAAGAAGTAATATAATGTACATGAGGATGTTAATGGGATACACTAGTGCATTATAATAGTTTATAAATGTTATTTAATAATATCATTGAGGATACAACCATGTATATTATTATACATTTATAAACATGAATCTATTTTTATTGAGTATTCTTAACGACAATGATAAATGATGTTGAATGATGTTATAAATGATTATAAATTGTAATTTCTAATAATGGTGTTGAATAATATATTATTATACTCTAATAATAATATTATAGAAATATAATCTATTTTGAGAATTCTATTCCAAGAATTATATAATATATTAGCCTATTAAAGGAAATGAATAAAATTAATATCGATAAAACATGATGATTGTGGTTTACAAGAGTTTCCAATTTTTTTCGGGATGAATATATAAGATATTCTAATTATGAAATAAACATAATTATATTACACAAATTAGGTTATATATAAAAAACTATTATAATTTATAAAAATTATTTATATATATCATCCATATATTTCCAGTATGGTCTCCTATTTCAACATAGTTAAAAATGATAGGTAAATTATCTAATCAATGTACATATATGGTTTCATTTTTGGTAATGGAAATGGATAATTTTTTATTTATCTATAAGACATGGAAAAATAAAATATATTTATAAAATTTAATGTTCAATTTCATGAGATTATTTTTTGGAATTACCAGTACATTGTGTAAGGTGAATAAATGAGAATATATGTAGTTTATCATGTCTATGTTTATTTTAATAGAACATAATCTTTTTTAAAATCATATAATATCTATGTAGCAGAGAATGTCTAGAAAATATAATAAAACTGAACAAAGAAGAAAATTTATATAAGTTTATGTGCTAATAGGACTGTCTCCTATATGATTAATTTTCAATATGTGTTGATATTATTGGAATTGTGATGGTTGATGAGGATAAGAAAACCATATTAGAGGTTATGGTTTGATCTTCACCAAATGCTTCTTATTCATGGTTGATATGAATAGATCCTAGATAATTTATAAGGTCTGTGTGGAATATAAAATAGGATATATCTAATGAATATGTACGGATAAAAAATCCTAGGATCATGAAGATGTACCACCTAAAAAACTGAACAATATAAAACATTGGTATATCAATTTAGAGAGTAATCGTATAGTAGAAATATTATATAAAGGACTGTTATGAATGGCGATTAACATAAGGATGGGATACATTTCATCAAAATAATTCCACATGAAATCAATCTTACAACAAATTTAATAGTATTATTTTGGTTTGATTCATATTTATTAAACTATGAATTTATATAATTACTAATGTCATTACATTATAGATATACATGTGATGATATATTTATAATTAATCTTGAAGGTTTTTTAAATCAACTACATATGGTCCTATTTAGAATTATTAATAAGTGATTGTATTCAATGATACATGCACCAACGAGGTAGGGCTGGAAATTAGATGGATAAAATGACAAGAATTATTTTATCTGATTAAAATTAAATATGTCATGTTACACAAAAGTTCTTCATGGATTTTATTTACATAATATTTCCCATGTATATTGATCCTATTCTCTTGGTGGATCAATATATAAAGTTTATTTAGGAGATGAAGGTTCATTTTTGTATAATATTAGAGATAGAATATCTCAATATGGAAAATATTATTTCTATGATATATAATGAGGGATAATGAAAATGGGAACATTTTTTCTATAATTGATAGAATACATCATTTTTATCATATTTTGTTTCAGATTAAGTAGGTTCATGCATGTTTTCCCCCTTTTATAGATATTTAATTTTATAATATTGAAAATAACATCATGAATAGATGAGATTATGTATATACTGAAATTTATATTATTATATTTGGTTGGAAGATTTATTTACACCATGGATTTAATAAGTTGGTAAATTTCTAAAGTAGTACGATATATAATTAATTTTATATAGAATCCAAGATTGAAATAATGTAAAATTATGATGTCAAATCTCCCATATTTAATAAGACCTATTAATATTTATATATTTTTTTAAAGGATGATTCTTTTGATGGTATTCATATTCTATCATTGGTTGAGATGTGAAAATAAAAAAATCTATAATTTTATTTTGATAACCTTATGAATAGTTATCATGAGTCATATGTGGATACTTTATCTTGTAGATATATTATCAAATATAGAATTTTCATACATCTCCATTATATAATTACTAAAGGAATGTAGTTTTCTTGATGTGTTTATTTGGGGGAATATAGAATGAGGATTGAAATGGGGCATCATTAAATGATTTAAATATGTGATAAAATGGATTAGAATATAATGTTTCACTCATAGATGATGTATATAGTGACGAAGTATTATTTAACCAAGAATTAACAAGATGAGTAGGTGTTATAATTAATATCGTTAGTGCAATTTAGAATTAGATTGATGTTTTAACTAAAAAATTATTCTTGGAATATATGTGACCAAAATATTTCTTATCATGTATTGGGTGACTGAAATGATGGATTGATACATAATCTATTTCATTCGTTATTAGGCCTTTAGGATATATATTAAAAAAATTGACTTAAGATTTCGAGTCATTTAGTAATCCATGTTCCAATCTGCGTACAATTAAGTTAAGGGTTCCAAATCAAAAATTAAATTTATATTATCATATAATAAATACTAATATCAAAGGACATTAATAAATCATGGCCACCATATACTCTATCATGATTTTAGTTCTTTGAGTCTAAATGATTTGACTCAAGAATATTGATTTTGGAACATGATTTTGTCTTAAGAATGTGGATATTAGTGACATTTGGTATTGTCTAGATGTTTATGTATCATAACCAAGTGGTTTGTGGCTACATCCAAATGAAAAAAGTGTGTATGATTTGGGTGGTATTTAAACCATTATAGTGGACATGCAAAAGGTTTTATACATGGTTAGTAATGAAAAATTATCATTAATGATATATATATATATATATGATATTAGTTTTAATTTTTCAATGGTATACAGTGGTTGAGGGTGACTCATTAATATGAAATTGAAGGTGTCCATGAAAAAAATTCCCTCAACCAATTTAAAAATGTTGGGGATCTTAGGAAAATCCATCAACCATAATATAAATTGTGGAGCATGGTTAAATTTTTTAACTATGTGATAATAGTCTTGAAAAACTGTTAACTTTTCTTAATATATTTATTCTTTGTTTACTCAATTTTTGAAGAATTTATCTCTCAGGTAAGAGTCAAAATTTTATAACATTTAATACCTTATTATTATTCAAGAATCCCTCTTTGTGATTTTATATTTGGTATTCTGGTAATTAATATTGGTTAACATTATTGTTTGAGACTGGATATTCAATGTGGTTATTGGGGTGTATTATTTCACACAATTTTTGTATATTTACATTATAATTTAACTTGAATCAATGGTTTTTTGTAATTTTTTTCAACAAATAATGTTATTGAATTTGAGTTTGGATTAGTCATTTCAGAGCTAATATTATTAAAGGTAATGAATCCCAAAATATCATGAATTTAGGACTACTGATCTTGGAACATGATGTAAATGAATGTTATTGACATAAGAATGGTTTTATGTGTACATTAACTTCGCAATACGTATACTATGTTAATTCCATTTCAAATGAGAATAATGACAATTCATCAAATATAGATGTTATTTTAAGGATCATTTCTTGTCTTTTGAGATGACTAATATTCTAGGAAAAGATATATTTGAACTACTCTACAATAAGTAACATTGAACTGTAATACAATAATTTTATATAATAAAGAAAATATTTTTTAATGAATCCTATTAAAAAACATATTCTGTTGTGATGCTTAAAAACTATCCGAGAAAAAAGATATAACTAATATATATTGTGGTTCTTACAAATTGGTGTTTACAATTTCACATAAATTATTTTGAGACATTTTAAACCCCCAATGGTTTTAAAAAAAATTAAATGAATAAATTTTTTTATGTATATATTTATAACTATCCTTTAAACATTATTTTTCTACATTTATGATTTGAATTTCAAAAAATGATCATCTTTGATTGTGATCAGAATATTATTTGGAATTTGATTGACCAAACTTTTTTTTAGTGAATTGTAACATAACCTGTTGAATAATAATATGAATCATAATATAAACCTTATTAATAATAAATCAAATTATTATATATTTTTCTTAATGTTATAAGACGATGAGTTAGTAAAAAATATTTGATGGTGTTAAAAAATGATTTATACTTTTAAAATTGTTATTTTTTATTTAATTATGATTTTATATAAAATATAAATTTATAAAATATAGAGAATTATTTTTAAAAAATGTAGTACTTTTTTATTCGACACATTTAAAATTAGTATGGGTGAATGTTTTCAATTTTTCTAATATTCAAGAATATTTTTTGAATAGTAAAATACTAAAAATTATGATAAATGCTAAATTCTTATTTTACTGCATCATAATTGATGAATAGATAATGTAATAAAACATTATTTGAACTCACTTTCACTTATTAAAATTTGGGATCACATGAATCTTGACTAATCATATTCTTGACCGAAAATATTGATCTAATGAATAAAATATTGAAAAACCTCTCCTCTCCTCCACTATAAATACCAACCTACACCACCTATTCCTATCACAAATCTAATGATTTTAGAATTATATACATTCTATGAAATCTACTTCCCAAGGATCTTACCCATATCCATGACCTATTGTTCTCACCAAAAGGAAAAAACTGAAGTCCTTAAGGACGATCTCAAGGATAAGAGATCAAGAGTTAAGAATCCACTTTCTTTTTCTTGTGTTTTATTTTCAATTCATTTTCATTTATTATACTATCATCACTTAAAATTATCCAAGAGGAATTAAAGATCCAAAATCCTATATATTATGGATGTTATCATGTTTATGGATACAATCATCAACTTACTTCTTATCTTCACCCTTTTATAAAGACACCATTCGTGATGTGTCTTCTAAGAAAATTGTGGGCGATGTCTTTGCAATTTCCACTAATTGCTTTAAATATGATCGTAATACCATTTTAATGGGTGAAACATAATTTAATGTGTTATATATTAGCTATTTTATGTTCTTAAATGATCATATATTCATGAAATTAAATAATAAAATGAAACTAGTTCATGATTATAGATGAACCACTAAATTTATCTAAACAAATTTTATTGATGTTTTATCTAATGAATCATCATCAAAAATTAAAAAAATTATTAATTTTTAATTAAATATTATGGAATCATATGAGTATAGTTTCATTTACCTATTATAATTCTATTTCAATAAAACATGAAAATCAAATACGAACTGGCCATGGAAATCATTTAAAGAATACACACAAAAAATGAAATGAAACAAATAATAATAATGAAAGGTATAATTGATGTTATGAAATGATCGTATAATGGGTCATAAACATGAAAATGTTTCATTAAAATACTAATAACACTCTTTTAACCATTACTAAGGATGTTTATATGTTTTTTAATTAAGAAAACCCCAAGGTAATCAAATTATTAACACAATTTCAATTATTTGGGTTAACATTATACTTCTGTAATTATGTGGTTTCAATATCATTTTTTCGATTTATATTTTATTATATTTTTTTTAATTATTTGTATGTAAAATGTATAAAATAATTATTTTTATTATATTGATTCTCATATTAAATATATGTTATTTTATGTGACATTTCATATAGTATCCTCTTTTAATCATTTAGTTTTACAAAATGCAAAGTGAATGTATTTATACATGTATTTGTATTTGATGAAAATGTAATGGTTTTTGGAAAATATTTATTATTAATAGTGGGACCTATATATCCCCTAACTCATTGTTTATATGTATGTTGGAGGTCAGCCATATGGTTACTCCAATTGTAGTTGTCTTGTTTACTCTATATGGTCTTTGTGAGGGTAAAATTATAAGATATCAATTTGTGTTAAAAATAATAAGGTAGCCAAAATGGTTAAAATATAAGTATATAATTTCAAAATATAAATTTTTTATTCTATTTATGATCTATATTTTTTGTGGACAACTCATAAAAATATAATTTTTAACAAACAAAGTATATATGGGTGAAAAGTATGTATTTTTTCAAATAATTTCATACATTACAAATATGCATGGACCAATGTTTTATTTCCTTCATTTTATATCCCTTAATGAGTTGTTTGTTCTCATCCCATGTTTCAGAAATATTTTCATAGGATATAAGGATGTCTAAAAAAATTAATGAATCAATGTTAAATTTTATAAAGTTTAATCAAAGAAAACATGTTATATTTGAAAAGTTTTATATTTTGGATGAAATGGATACTGTTTTTATGTAATCATCTCTATATAAATTTGAGATGTTACGTATGTGTTATATCCAAATTCTCTGAAACTATATACATTAAAAGGTACTTAATGTGAAGGGATGTGAGTTATTGAATAAAATTCAAGAATTTGTAAGGGAATAATTCCTGGTCCTTCTAGTTAGAAATAGAGTATGGCATATATAACATTTGGGGTTATAATAATGTTAATAGAATTCCATTTGGTAAATTTTAATTGAAAATTAATTTAAATATTACAATGTATATTTTTCCATGATATGGTAGTTTGAAATGGTTTTCCATATAAGAAACAGGGAAGCAAAAGTGGAGAGGGATTGAAAGAACGATATCCCTCCAAATATGCTTCCTTGAATGGTATGGATTGGAACTGAGTAGTTCATGATAGTAATCGATCAGCTAATGTGGGAAATAAATTGTACTAGCATCATGCAATATAACAACCATAGGTACAAAAATGGAACATGATGATAGAGGTAAATTTTATGAGACAACACCCACATGATTTCAATGGATCCTCTGACTGAGTAGTAGATTAAGGATGGAATAAACCCCATGTAATGATATTTTCTATAATGGTATGTTCATATATTCAAATTCTATGTCATTAAATTTATCATTTTCATGGTGAAGCATATAAGTGGTATTAAATAGTGAAAAATATCAGGGAGAGAGAGGAGATTGATGCCTTGATGTAGTGTGAAATTAAATAACTTTTCAATGAAAAATATGTTCTTTAAGTTTTTCATCATAGGATGGAGAAATAATTCATCGAATTTAATTAAAAAGAGAAAGATTTTGTGGATGTGCATAAAGAATAAAACACATGACAAGTGAGGTAGGCTCTAAATATTATTCTGGTTTGTGATTAGAAAAAAACCACATTTACATAGAATTGAAGCTAATGTATCGGGTGGAATTAGCCTCCTGTAAATTAAAATGTTATGAGAAACATGTATTATGTATTATGACAGTATAGATGATGTTTTTGGATGATAACGCATAATTTTTAAACAAGGAGAAGCAGAGTTCCAAATGGAAGGTGATGGGTAAGAATTAGTCAATGAAATATAATGATAAGAACGTCAACATTCATGTTTTTAAAAAATGTGGTAAAAATAACACTGAGAACACCTTACAAAAATCGGGAAGTTTTTTCGATGTAGACATTTTAAACATATGTCTCGAGATTTCAATGAAAATGATCGTAAAATTTATCATAATATGAGAACTATAATGTGTTTCAAATGTGATGAGATGTTTAATTACTAAAATTCCCACCCAAAGAGAGATCTGAATGATGCGGAGAAGCCAGTATATAAGGATAATGTTGTAGTGGGGTCGTTTTCGAATACATTAAATTATTTTGGGTCATCCAATGATGTTTTATAATGTTTCGTTTTTTTACTCATATTTTTCTATAGTTTTGATTAATAAGGGGTCTAGAGATTCCATTATTTCTGATAAATTTACCGGTAAATTAGATGTATCACCTAAATAAATGAGATCCAAAAATATTAATAAAACACAAAGGAGAATTGTTATTTCATAGAAGATTTATTTGAATATATCTATTATGTTCTATGGAAATTCCTTACCCACCAATGTTTTTGTTTTTACCATAGTATAGATTTATGTTATTCTTGGAATGGATTGGATTTCTGATTATCATGATATGATTGAATTTGTAGTTGAAGAAGTCGTTTTTCTGAAAGTGTTTCGGTTTGTACACAACAATGAACCCATAAAATGTATAATATATCAGTAAGCGAAGAAATTGATTAAATATTGAAATGAATGTTATCTTGGTCATATTGTTGTAACCAAGGGAATTGTTAATATTAACAATGTTGAAATTGTTAATGAATACAATAATGTTTTTTCTTAAGGGTTACCCAGTTTCATACATGTATGGGAAGTCAAATTCAAATTTGACATAGTTTATAATGTTATGCTATTTTCAAAACTCCTATATCGCTATTAACAAATTAGAACATTTTGTATTGAAAATAAATTGTGAGAGTTTCTTGATAAAGGAATCATTCATCCCATCATTTCAATCATGTGTGCTCATGTTTTTTTCGTTAAAAAAATTTGTTCCATTAGAAATTGCATTCAATATTGATCCTTAAATGACATCAATGTTAAAAATATGTTTCCTTTTGTATCCAATCGATGATTTGTTTTATTAGCTCCAATAATCTCAATACTTTTACAAAATTAAATTGCGATCAGGATAACGTTAGATAAAGGTGAAGGAGGATGACATCCCAAAAACAACTTTTCAAACTAGATATGAAAATTATAAAATTTTTGTTATATAACTTAGGTTATCTAATTCACTTGAAGTATTCATTGATCCTATGAATAGAATATTTCATGAGTTCATGGACATGTTCATAGTTGTATTTATTGATGAAATTCGTGTATTTTCAATAATTAAATAGGAATAATGAAACAATATAAGGTTCTTTTCAAACATTAATAGCAAATATACTATATGGAAAATTCATGAATTGTGTTTTTGGATGAAACCAATTATTTTTTGAAGAGAACAGTATAAATAAGTATTGTATAGTAGTTCATCCTTCCAAAATATTTGGTTGATAAATGAGTTTGTCATCTATAGTTTGGGACTTTCCTTTCTAAAATGTTGAGTTTGTCATCTATTGTGATTATTAATTGATGAGACATGGTTTTATTTTGATTCATAATGATTAAGTAATTGATTGTTCGTTAAGAAAACTAAAAACTCATGATATAAATTTTCCCTCATATGATTTGGAATTGGCATATTTAGTTTTTTTTCTTGGTAAATTTGGAGGAATCAATTATACGGAGCCAAATGTAAAATATATAATGACCATAAAATTATTAAATATATATCCACTATGAAAAAATTGAACATGAGGAAGAGAATATGGATTAAATAGATTAAAGATTATGATATCATGATCAATTAACATCTTGATAAGAAAACCATGTTATAGATTCCAGGAGTAGAAAACACCATCCATCATTAACCATGTTACGTTAAGAACACGACTCCTTGATTAGTGATTTGATGAATTATGGTTTAGAATATGTTTGTGCAATAAATAAATATGTATTGTTTTAGGTTTCAGTACAGCCATCATTATCGTGCCTAATTACAGAAAAGAATAAGGAAATATTGTGACCAACAGAAAAAGGTACAATTGTTTAAAATGGATATGATTCCTAAATTTAACTCCAATTCAAATTGTGTTTTTTTATTTTTTAAAAGGTTGTGTGTGATTTGTGATTCATCGATGAAGAAATATTTATTTAATGAAGCACATAGTTTTCTATTTTCATTAAATCCAATTATTACTATGTTTTACAAACACCATTGGGAGTATTACTATTGGGATGGAATGAAAATAGATATTTGCAGATTCTACGGTGAAATGTTTGACATGTCAACAACTTAAAAGAGATTAGGTGTTACCGAAGGGGTTGCTTCAGCCTTTACCAGTTCCAGAGTGTAAATGATAAAATATTTCCATGGACTTTATTATGGCACAATGATAGAATTCTTGAGGTAACAACGAAATATGTGTTGTTGATGTTTGACTAACTAAATCTTGAGATTTTTATTCTAATTTAGATACAACGTATTTGGATCATATTTCTCGATGTACCAGAAATAGATTTTACAGTTACATGAAGTAACTCTATCAATTGTATCTTACTGGGAACACAGGTTCACATATTATTTTTTAATGGGCCATTCGATGTCGTTGTGCATAGAATTTTATTTGAGTACATATTTATATCCTAACTTATATGGGGATTCCTAATGAACAATTCAGAAATTGGAGGATATTATTCAATACTATTAAAAGGAATACTAGGGATGTGGGGATCAACATTCTATTTAGTTGAATTTTATAATAATATCAGTTTTACTTCTATTATACAAATTTCACATTTTGAGTCATTATATGGTAAGCAGTGTTGAACTCCAACATTTTAGGATGAATTTATTGAAAAAAAGTTCATAGGAAACGAATTATTAATGGATGTGGTTGAGGAAGTAAAAATGATCCAGAAACAAATGAGGATGGCTCAGAGTCGGTAGAAACATTATGAAGATAGAAGGAGGCGAATGATTTTACAATATTGTATAGGTTAGCTTTGTCTCTCTGTTCATCTTAGGTACACAATGTTTCTCATTTTTTGATATGTAAAATGTTTGTTATAGACCTATCTCAAGCCTTGATCTAAGAAGTAGTTCAACTAGAAGAGAAAATTTTTTATGGAGAAGCATATTCTGATTCTTGATCTAAGAGAAAAGTATTGCATGATAAGGTAATCAACTAGGTAAAGGGTTTGTGGAGAAACCACATGGTTGACGAAGCAAAATGGGAAACTATATATTTTTATGAGAGGGAATGCACCCTCATTTTCTTAATAAGTAAAAAATATTGTGGGGACATAATTTCTATAAGATAGAGACAATGTAAAACTACAAGGTTTTAAAAAAATTGAAAATCATAACACATTTTTTTTATTAGATATTGAAAATAATTCTTTAAACATAATTTTTATTCTTCTAGGATCTGAATTTAAAAATCAGTCATATAAGATTGTGATAAGTATGATATGTGGAGTCTAATAGAACCATGTTGTTTTTTAGTGATTATTAAGATACACAAGTTAATAGTAATATGAATTTTAATACGAACCTAATGAATATTAAATCATATTATTATTTTATTTTCTTATGGTGAAAAAATAATGAGGTTTTGATTAATTTTTAATGGTGTTGAAAATTGAGTTATATTTTTAAAATTAATATTTTTAATTAAATTATGTTTTAATTTAAAAATTAAATTAATTATATTCAAAAAATTATTTTCAAAAAATGGAGAAAAATTTTAATTCAACATGTTAAAAAATGGTTAGGATGATTTTTTGATATTTTTCTGCAATTCATTAATTGTTAATGAATAATAAAATACAATGAATTATGATAACTTCTAGATATTTTTTTTACTAAAACATAGGTGATGGAACACTGATTTATTAACACATGGTTATAATTCACATAAACTAATGACAATTTGGTGTCACATGAATGATGACTATTTAGATACTTGAGAGAAAATATTAAACTAATTGTTAAAATAATGTAAAATTCTACAACTCCATTGCTATTAATACCACCCCCTCTTTCTATCACACATCTAAAGATTTGATAATTTACTATATTCTACCCAATATCTTTCCCAAGTTTCATTCTCATGTCCATGATCTACTAGTCTCGCCCTATGGTCAAAACCAATGTCCTTAAGTAGGATAACCAAGAGAAGACTTCAAGAGGTAAAACTGCTCAGTATTATTCACGAGTATTATTTTCAATTATTATTTTTTATTATAATCATTTATATTCCTCTTATAAAAGAGCCATGAATGCTCCATAATATTATAAACTCTAGATTTTATCATTTTTATGTCGTAAATTCCGCAATATACTTCATCCTCTCCCCCTCTTATATAGAAACCATTCGTGAGTTGTTGTTTTGTCATGACCCATCCTCGGGGCCCGTTCCGTGACTACCCCAAGCCCACCTCACATAGAATAGGCAATGGAGACTATCACCAAAGTCGTAAATCTCGTTAAAAGGGAAGACATTGCCTTTATATAAGTAAAAAAACATCACAGAGTACGCAAGATGAAGTAAACACTAAGTAAACTGAGTACAAAAGTATTTACTGAAAGTAAATGGGCCAGAATAAAAACCCAAAAGAAAGTAAAGTACAACTAAAAGGAAATTACTGTAGCTGAAAAGTAATGTAGCAACACCAAGCTATCCTTTAGAAATCCTACCTAAAGGATGGGTATAGATAGTCTCCCCATCTCCTCGAGTCCATCCATCTACTTCGTGTACGTCCCATCGAGTGATCCACCTTTAGGTACCATCCAGCTCCATGAGCCTCCACCTCGATCAGTGCAGCTCATTTTCTGCATCTAACACAATGTAGTTCAGGCATATCCCGTGTATGGGTGAGTATACGATACTCATTTGGGAACCCAAGACCCCCAAAGATCTCCCAGAATCCACGAAGTATAAACCACAATGGAAGGTTATAAACACGATATATCAACCAACCCTACTTAGGTATATTCTCATACATATTCCTAAGTCCAGAAATCCAGTTCTTCTCTATCCCTCAAGCCCAAGTACAACCCATTACACACAGGAAATCACAACCCAATCCACACATAAAATCATGTCAATCATATCATGGATAATGATTGAAAATCAAGACTTAGTTCACATAGGAATACTATTTACGAATAGGGTGGAGATGATTAGATGTAGCCTCGGAATCATCTCCTCTTTCGAACCCACGTAGGATCCACATATAGTAGTCATCTTTACCGAACCTATTAGGCCCCGACCTTAAACATTACTTAATATTGAAATAAATGAATAATTCACATTGAGGATCTTTTCAGGTTTAGAGTTTTAGAGAATTAGGACATAACTATTACATATCTAAAGATTACAAAGTAGAAACTTATACTAAGTTTCCAAAAAATAAAAACACTTAAAAAGAAACATGTCTAGTTCCATGTGTTAGGTAGCACGACATTCCCTTGATCCCATCCATGACCCTATTCCATGTTAAGTCCTGTGAAAAACATTTCAAAAACCTGGGATGAGCATAAAAAACATAGTAAGGGATACACAAAGAATGAAAACTGTTAGTTTTTCAAAACAACAGGTAAACCATGTATACTTTATCAAAGTAATACTTTTCACCTTTTTGAAGTAGTAAAAACTCTTCACTGAATAAAAGTTCATTACTTACCCTTTAGTAACCAAATTATTACCATAAAACCCATATAAATATCACATAACATATAAAGGTAACCTGGGACATAAACATACTTAAGTGGAATAACTATACGGTCAACTTCCACACATAATTAATGGAATATCCATATGGCCGACTTCCATACATAATTATTGGAATAGCCATACGGCTGACTTCCATACCCAATGCATTGGAGGTTATAACGTAACCACCCGTCCTGGTATTCACGACACCACCCGTCATATGGTTTATCATGTAACCACCCGTAAAATGTCCAAGTACCATCATTAAACATAAAATATGGAAAATATAAACATTTCAATAACAACATTTCATTTTCAATCAGAATAAGTAATTACCAGATATTGAATTAATCAATCCATTTTCAAAAACCATTTAAAAGATATTTTAGAATCAAAGTGTCCCATACCACTTTGAAGCATTTAATGGAATTATAATTTGAAAACATTAATGTCCATATAAATAAATACTGAAAACCATTTCAAAAACATGGACATTAAAGATAAGCATTTAGAATAATAAATCTTTAAAACATTTAAAATGATATTTTTGTTAAATAGTTTTTAACAAAATGAGGGACTTTTGAATACAAATAATAGTGGAATAACATTTAATCCTAACTTTATTATATCATGAGAAAAAAGGGATTCATAATATAATATTTCAAAGGACAGTATACACACCATATAAGAGTGAATTGGTGAATAAAAACAATGAATTCTCAAAAGAAATGTAAAATGAGATGAAATCCATTATAAAGAAGGTATCCTTAAATTAAGGATAAATCAATCTCATAATTATGTGTGAAAAATATAAATACACCCAATATAAGTGGATATTAAGTGTAAAATAATCTAATGTAATTCAAACATATTCAAAGGATGAAATATTCAATAACTACATGTTGAACCCAAAGAAATCTAAATTGGGTTAAGATGTTCCCTTGGTAAAACTCGACACCCTATCGGCGTCACATAAAATTTTAAAAAAAGGGATGATGATAGAGAAAAAGGGGATATCATCACTTGGACATAAAATTTACATAAATAATGATATAAAAGAACATATCCCAACATAATAGTATGTGAATTAAAAGACATAACAAAAAAAGTCATTTAATAACAAGGAGGGTGAATGGTCCCCTTACCGAGTTGGGTAACATTCGAAACGTACACCCCATGGAAGAAGGGTCATACAATGAAGATGTGAATACCCAGAAATGAAATTATACTAAACAAGGTGTATAATTATTGTCAGTACATACACCAATCAATGTAAATTGTGGCAAATGTAGCATAAATCTCACAGGAATAAAAGTGAGATGAAAAATCCCTTACGAAAACTCGGCAGCCTAACGACACCACATAAAACTTTCAAAATGGATTGATGAGAGGAAATAGGGTCTCTCATCATATCAACATAAAGTTTACAGAAAGAGGAATACAAAATAACATCCCCCAACATAACAAATAGGAGCTTAAAATAAGTGACATAATGAAGAGTACTTAAAAAGAAAGAGAGAGGTTGGATCTCTTACAAAACTTCGAAAGCCTAATGGCACCACTGAAAACATCCAAAATGGATTGATGAGAGAGAATAGGGTCTCTCATCATATTAAAATAAAAAATACAGTAATAGTAATATAAAAGAACATCCCAATTACAATAAATATGAGCTTAGAAGGAATGACAAAAAGAGTGTACTTAAAAAAAAAAGAGGAGTAGTACCCCTTACCTCGTGTCCGACAAGACTCGATCGTTCTTTAATCTCCTGAATAATAAAATTTGGTCAATTATAATTGCTTAAGTACCTCCTTTAAATATTATTATTCAGTTCATATCACATATTATAATGTTATAATAATTGTTTAATAAAGTGAGTTCTTATTAGACGTTTTTGTCGATGTTCAGTACATGAGTAAAAATTGAAATTGTTGGAAATGAATTTTCCATGTAGTTATAGGTACATCATCTCCAGAAAAGTATTTATGTTTTAAATATCATATATATCCGGTATATATTCATTTTATAATATTCAATATCATTTGGAGAAAAAAAATTAAAAGAACCGTTCATGGAGACGGTAGGCCGTACGTACGCATGAACGCTACTTTCATTTTTTTGCCATATTAATGGAATTTAAAAAAAATGAGATATATATATATATTATAATTCCAGAATGATACCCATCATATAGATGTAATATATTACATATATATCCATTATATATATGTACTTATAATAGTTCATAACATTTGGAAATAAGAAATGAAATTTACCGTTAATGGAGACGGTAAGCTGTACGTACGCATGAATGATACTTTCATTTATAATTTATTTGTATTCAATTGAATGTAATAATAAATATATAAAGTTATACTATAATTACATTAGGATAACATATGTAATACCATTAATTCCATCCTTTATACGTCACACATATGGCATTAACGAATAAATCACTTTGAGGGGGCGGTAGTCCGCACTTCCTAAAATGAAGATAACGCGTTTACCCATAATCGAAACCATAAAGGTATGACATAAATAAAAAATACATAAGGTTAAGGGAAACATAAACATATTATATATCATATATAAATATAGTGACATCTTAATGGCCACCTTTTAAGGTGTTAAAAGAATGTTGAACAATCATTGTTTCGGAAGGCAGAAATTCGTCATCCACGGAAACAGTATGTTCTTTAACCATTAGATGTTGGTGTGTGTAAGTGTAGCTCGAATCATTCTTATAAAAACATCCTGGTATATTTAAGATACTGGATTTGTTACAAAATATAAGAATAAAAATAGTTTAGGGGGTTGTAGAAGCAAAATAAAACAAAAGGACACAAATGAAGACATTACCTTTAAATTGGGTAACTTCCTTTGATTTGAGCTCAAAGGCTTCATTGGAAAGGATTATTCCAAATGTGAGGCTTCAAGGAGTTATAGAAGGAAGTTTAGATAAAAACTCACTTTCACACAAAAGTGATTCCATGGGGCCCCCATGTTTGGAACAAGGCATCCCATGTTCGGCCATGAGACAACCAGTAGCCTAAAGACACATTTTGTGGTCATTTTTTATTATTATGATAATATCTTACTATCTTTAACTACCCAATTACACATTAATCAAGATAATTAAAGATAATTACCGTCGTTATTATTCATAATGTCCAAAAAATAGTCTTAATTACAAAATTATGACCTTTTGATTCCAAATATGTAATTCATTTTACCAAATTCCAAACACATAAATTGAAATAATAAATTTAAAAAAAAGTTCCCATTGTCAAAACAAATAGCGGGTTTTTTTGAAACATTATTTATGAAAAGTTTGGCAATTGTTTATGCCTAATTCCAAAGTGAAATTAATCCCAATGACCATCATTGAATTACATGGTAAAAATATATTCTAATTACACAAAAAAAATTAAGAAGATAATATAACTATATAATTAAATTATATGAAAACGCAGTTTTGATGTAAAATGCAGTATTTTTCACTATTCATTGAAAAATGAACATTGTCTGAAAAATACCAAAAATTAACCAAAGGTAAATTTCAATGTCCCAATCATAAATAATATGTTTATTTTGAAAAATAGATATTATAAAAGTTTCATAAAGTAGATTTAAAAGGGTTTCTCCATCAAAAGGTGGTTAATCGACCTTTTAAAGAATATTAGAATGTTTACGCTTAAAAACTAGATTCATTTGCATTTTTAATCCTCTAACATTTATTGTAAAGAGTAAAAACATTTTACAAACATATATAATCATTTTTTAGTTAGTTCTTTTCATTCCCGCCATTACAACGGCTAGGCGTTAACTACCATTTAAAATAATATTATTTTATTATTAGAGTGCAACGTAAGATTCCCAAGAAACTCATTGTTGCATATTGGGTACGCCATTGAGCATAGAATCCCCTTTAAATTAATATTAATATTTTATTCACAAATATGGATAAATATAATGATTTTATATTCTTTATTTACCTGGGGTGTTACATCCTTCCCCCCTTTTGGGAATTGCGTCCTCGCAATTTTAAAATTGAGCTTGAAACATCCTTGAAAGTCCCACATCGGAACAAGAGTCGGTAAAACAATCACAATAAAATAAAAAAGATAAGTACAAAGGTCACCCGAGTTAAACCATACTAGGATTCCAAGTATGAAAATATATACATGGAGGAAAAAAAATAAAGGGTCCTATTATGATGGAGAGTGATAGAAAACATGTTTAGGAGAATGTTAACCACAAGAAAATCACAAACTTGTGATGGGTTAAACGGTATTCGATTCCCCAGAAGGAAAATTTAATAGACAAATGTTTTGTTTTAAGTTAATTTTTATTGAGGAATTTATTCATAAGGAATCATAATAACTTATCATGTTGATTTTCAACTTTTATTAGATTCCTTACAAAAACTCATATTTTCTCCAAAAGACGAGTATTTAGGAAGACTTGTTCACATTAAGAGTACTATAATCAACTTCTAGAGAATCACCTAATCCACAAAAGATAACTATATACCTCTCATGTCTTTAAAATTTAACCAAAACCAAAATGAAAAAGTTTAGTACAAGATCAGATAATCCCAAAATGGATAACCCTTTATAAAAACAAAATCTATTCTTAATCTCCAAAATTTGTCCAACAAAAACCAAAGTTCAATGAGGACCATTCGATAATCAATTTGTCAATAAAATTCATCAATGTTAACCAAACTAAGATTGAAACCCAAATATTTGAAGGATTTAGTCTCATAGTCTTCCAAGTTAAATTGTAACATTTATCTCCAAACAACATCAGTTTCTCTTAAAGTATCGTATTGAAAATTAATTAAAATAATCACATATCCTCCATGATAGGTTAATAAATTTCCATAGATATCCCAAAATCAACTTAATCTTAATTCCGAAAATCATCTAACTAAAAATAATTAGTCAAAATAACCAGGGACTTCACGTAGTCCAGTGGTAGGTGATAAATACCATTCGCACTTTGGTTGTGGTTTCGATTCCCACAGCTTTGTCCGACGCGACGGGTTGTCACACGGTCTGCATGTTGTCCTTTTTCCAAAACTATATAATTTTAAAACATTCCCCAAAACGAGATAAAATCTTCAAAAATGATCATAACATATTTTAACATCAAGTTTATCTAATCCCTTTCATTTTTCAGCATTTCATATAATAACCCATAATTAACTCAAAAGTAAGGATCATATAACCTCTAATGGTTACCTTTATAATTATTACCTGAACCTCCACATTGATTGGTCATCTCATACATGATGCATTACATAACATACCAAGGTTCAAGTGGTTGATCATGACTCCATGATAGTTGGTTTAGAACAACCACGAGTTTCCTCATTGAATCCCACATTTTATCAAGTATCTTAAATAGAGAACCACCAAAGATTTCTTCAAACCTGTTGTCTCTTTGGTGCCTACTAGATCCGACCATTCACTAAAATCAGATAGGTCAGTGTGAGTATATCAACAAAACCATCATGTACTAATGAGGAAGATAAACACTAATATATACTTACTCATTCACTTTATCTAAAACTAGGACTCTTTCTGAAATCCTAACCATTATGGTAATGTCACTTATGCTTAGAGGATACCCTAACCTCTAATGTTATCTAAATCGACCATTGATACCAACTATAAGGCCCTGACCTTAAGCCTTACTTAATATTTAATTAAATGAATAATTCACATTGAGGATCTTTTCAGGTTTATAATTTTAGAGAATTAGGAAATAACTATTACATCTCAAAAGATTACAAAGTATAATCTTATACTAAGTTTCCATAAAATAAAAACTCTTAAAAAGAAACATGTCTAGTTTCATGTTTTAGGTAGCATGACTTTCCCTTGATCCCATCCTTGACCCTATTCCATGTTAAGTCCTGTGAAAAACATTTCAAAAACATCGGATGAGCATAAAAAGCACAGTAAGGGATACACAAAGAATGAAAACTGTTAGTTTTTCAAAAAAAACAAGTAAACCATGTATACTTTATCAAAGTAATACTTTTCACCTTTTCGAAGTAGTAAAAACTCTTCACTGAATAAAATTTCATTACTTACCCTTTAGTAACCAAAAGATTACCATAAAACACATATAAAGATCACATAACATATAAAGGTAACTTGGAACATAAACATACTTAAGTGGAATAACCATACGGTCAACTTCCACACATACTTAATGGAATAGCGATACGGCCGACTTCCATACATACTTAATGGAATAACGATAAGGCCGACTTCCATACCCAATGCATTGGAGTTTATAACGTAACCACCCATCCTGGTATTCACGACACCTCCCGTCATATGGTTTATCACATAACCACCCGTAAAATTTCCAAGTACCATCATTACACATAAAATATTGAAAATATAAACATTTCAATAACAACATTTCATTTTCAAGAACAATAAGTAATTCCCAGATATTGAATTAATCAATCCATTTTAAAAAACCATTTAAAAGAGATTTTTGAATCAAAGTGTCCCATACCACATTGAAGATTTTAATGGAATTATAATTTTAAAACATTAATTTCAATATAAATAAATACTAAAAACCATTTTGAAAACATGGACATTTAAGATAATGATTTAGAATAATAAATCTTTAAAACATTTAAAACGATATTTTTGTTAAATAGTTTTTAGCAAAATGAGAGACTCTTGAATAAAAATAATAGCGGAATAACATTTAATCCGAACATTATAATATCATGAGAAAAAAGGGATTCATGATATAATATTTCAAAGGACAGTATACACACTATATAAGCGTGAATTGGTGCATAACAACAATGAAGTCTCAAAAATAATTTAAAATGAGATGAAATCCATTATAAAGAAGGTATCCTTTAATTAAGGATAAATCAATCTCATAATTATGTGTGAAAAATATAAATACACCCAATATAAGTGGATATTAAGTGTAAAACAATCAAAGGTTATTTACACATATTCAAAGGATGACATATTCAATAACTACATGTTGAACCCAAAGAAATCAAAATTGGGTTAATAATTTCATTTGGTAAAACTTGACAGCCTATCTATGTCACATAAAATTATACAAAAAGGGTTGATGAGAGAGATAAAGGGGATCTCATCACTTGTACATAAAATTTACATAAATAAGGATATAGAATAACATATCCCAACATAATAGTATGTGAATTAAAATACATAACAAAATAAGTCTTTTAAAAAAAAGGACGGTGAAAGGTCCCCTTACCGAGTTGGGTAACTTTCAAAACGTACACCCCATGGAAGAAGGGTCATACAATGAATATGTGAAAACCCATAAATAAAATTATACTACACAATGTGTATAATAATGTGAATTAAATACACCAATCAAAGGAAATTGTGGAAAATGTATCATAAATCTCATGGGAATAAAAGTGAGATGAAAAATCCCTTACGAAAACACGGCAGCCTAACAGCACCACTTAAAACATCCATAATGGATTGATGAGAGGAAATAGGGCCTCACATCATATCAAAATATAGTTTACAGAAAGACTAATACAAAAGAACATCCCCCAACATAACAAAGGGGATCTTAAAAGAAGTGTAATAAAGGAGAGTACTTAAAAAGAAAGAGAGAGGTTGGATCTCTTACGAAAATTCGGCAACCTAACAGCGCCACTCAAAACGTCCAAAATGGATTGATAAGATAGAATAGGGTCTCTCATCATATAAAAATAAAAATTACAGTAAGATTAGTATAAAATAACATCCCAATAACAATAAAGATGAGTTTAAAAGGAATGACATAAAAGAGTGTACTTAAAAAGAAAGAGAGGAGTAGGATCCCTTACCTCATGTCCGACATGACTCGGTCATTCATTAATATCCTTAATAATAAAATTTAGACAATTTATAATTTCACAAGAACATACTTTAAATATTATTATTCAGTTCATATCACATATTATAATGTTATAATAATTGGTTAATAAAGTGAGTTCGTATCAGACGTTTTTGTCGATGTTCAGTACATGAGTAAAAATTGATCATGTTGGAAAAGAAGTTTCCATGTAGTTATAGGTATATCATCTCCAAAATGGTATTTATGTTTTAAATATCTTATATATCAATTATATATTCATTTTATAATATTCCATAGCATTCTGAGATAAAAAATTAAAAGCACCGTTCATGGAGACGGTAGGCCGTACGTACGCTTGAACGCTACTTTCATTTTTTTCTATATTAATGGAATTAAAAAAAATGAGAGATATATATATTATAATTCCAGAATGATAGAAACCATTTAGATGTAATATATTACATATATATCCATTATATATATGTACTTGTAATAGTACATAACATTTGGAGATAAGAAATGAAATGTACCGTTCATGGAGACGGTAAGCCGTACGTATGCATGAACGCTACTTTCATTTATTTTTTTTTGAATTAAATTGAATGAAATAATAAAGATATAAAGGTATACTATAAATACAGTAGGATAAAATATGTAATACCATTAATTTCATCTTTTATACGTCCACCATATGGCATTAACGAATCAAATCACTTTGAGGGGGCGGTAGTCCGCACTTCCTAAAATCAAAATATCGTGTTTACCCATAATGGAAACCATAAAGGTATACCATAAATAGAAAATACATAATCTTAAAGAAAACAGAAACATATTATATATCATATATAAATATAGTGACATGTTAATGTCCACCTTTGAAGGTGTTAAAAGAATGTTGAACAATCATCGTTTCGGGAGGCAGAAATTCGCCATCCACGGAAATAGTATGTTATTTAACCATTAGATGTAGGAGTGTGTAATTGTAGCTCGAATACTTATTATAAAAACATCCTAGTATATTTACGATACTGGATTTGTTACAAAATAAATGAATAAAAAGAGTTTATGGGGTTGGAGAAGAAAAATAAAACAAAAGGACACAAATGAAGACATTACCTTTAAATCGGGTAACTTCCTTTGATTTAAGCTCAAAGGCTTTATTGGAAAGGATTATGCCCAAAGTGAGCCTTCAAGTAGTTAGAGAGGGAAGTTTATAGATGAAATGGGCAGGGTTTGACTGAGCCAAAGGCTTTGGAAGTGTGGGTAAAGATGTAGAGGTGGGGGCCTTTTATAAGAGAAGAGGAGGGGCACTCTTGGAATGGTGTAAAATGTAACTTTATTTTCAAATACGTTTTGGATTTTATTGGTCCCACATTGATTTGTATCGAGGATTAGTTGATAATGGTTATAAATACACCCATAAAATAGGTTTTGGTCATGTTTAGGTCTTATATTTTACATTAACTTTCCATTTTATTTAAATCGTTAAATAATGAGGTTATCGCTGCATCATCATGATATCATAAATAATTTATTTTATTTAATGTATAAAAATTATAAAAAAACTACTATGATGTAGGAGATCTTTTTATATTTCCAATTAATATTTATAGTCCAAAATATCATTTATGTAGACAAAATTGAAAATATTTTACTTAGGTGATACATTCTTTGTTACATTTAACATTCTTAAAAAATTAAAAGATAAAAAGTCACTTTCTCACAAAAGTGATTCCATGGGGCCCCAAAGTTTGGCACAAGGCATCCCATGGTCGTCCATGAGACAACCAGTAGCTATAGGACACATTTTGTGGTCATTTTTTATTATTATGATATTATCTTATTATCTGTAACTACCTGATCACTCATTAATCAAGACAATTAAAGATAATTACCGTTGTTACTATTCATAATGTCCAAAAACAAAAGAGTCTTAATTACATAATTTGGACCTTATGATTCCAAATATGTAATTCATTTTACCAAATTCCAAACACATAAATTTCAATAATTAATTTAAAAAAACTTCCCGTTGTCAAAACAAATAGCGTGTTTTTTAGAAACAATATTTATGAAAAGTTTGGCACTTGTTTATGCCTAATTCCAAAGTGAAATTAATCCCAATGACCATCATTGAATTACATGGTAAAAATATATTCTAATTAAACTTTAAAACAAATTAATAAGATAATATAACCATATAATTAAATTATATGAAAAATCAGTTCTGATGTAAAATGTAGTATTTTTCACTATTCATTGAAAAATTAACATTGTCAGAAAAATACCAAAAATTAACCCAAGGTAAATTTCAATGTCCCAATCATAAATAATATGTTTATTTTGAAAAATAGAGCTTATAAAATTTTCAAAAAGTGGATTTAAAATGGGTACTCCATCAAAAGGCGGTTAATCGACCTTTTAAAGAATATTAGAATGTTTACGCTTAAAAACTGGATTCAATTGCATTTTTAATCCTCTAACATTTATTGTAAAGAGTAAAAATATTTTACAAACATATATAATCATTTTGTAGTTAGTTATGTTCATTCCCTCCATTACAATGGCTAGGCGTTAAATACCATTTAAAATAATATTATTTTATTATTAGAGTGCAACATAAGATTCCCATGAAACTCGTTGTTGCGTATTGGGTATGCCATCGAGCATAGCATCCCCTTTAAAGTGATATTAATATTTTATTCACAAATATGGATAAATATAAAGATGTCATATTCTTTATTTACCTGGTGTGTTACATTCTTTCCCCCTTTTGGGAATTGCGTCCTCGCAATTTTAAAATTGAGCTTGGAAACATCCTTGAAAGTCCCAAATCGGAACAAGAGTCGGTAAAACAATGACTTTAAAATAATGAAAGGTAAGTACAATGGTCACCCGAGTTAACCAATACTAGGATTCCAAGTATGAAAATATGGACATGGAGGAAAAAAAGGATCATGTTTTGATGGAGAGTGATAGAAAACATGTTTAGGAGAAAGTTAACCACAAGAAAATCACAAACTTGTTATGGGTTAAACGGTATTCGATTCCCCAGAAGGAAAATTTAATAGACAAAATTTTTGTTTTAAGTTAATTTTTATTGAGGAATTTATTCATAAGGAATCATAATCACTTATCATGTTGATTTTCAACTTTTATTAGATTCCTTACAAAAACTCATATTTTCTCCAAAAGACGAGTATTTAGGAAGACTTGTTCACATTAAGAGTATTATAATCAACTTCTAGAGAATCACCTAATCCACAAAAGATAACTATATACCTCTCATGTCTTTAGAATTTAACCAAAACCAAAACGAAAAAGTTTAGTACAAGATCAGATAATCCCAAAATGGATAACCCTTTATAAAAACAAAATCTATTCTTAATCTCCAAAATTTGTCCAACAAAAACCAAAGTTCAATGAGGACCATTCGATAATCAATTTGTCAATAAAATTCATCAATGTTAACCAAACTAAGATTGAAACCCAAATATTTGAAGGATTTAGTCTCATAGTCTTCCAAGTTAAATTGTAACATTTATCTCCAAACAACATCAGTTTCTCTTAAAGTATCGTATTGAAAATTAATTAAATTAATCACATATCCTCCATGATAGGTTAATAAATTTCCATAGATATCCCAAAATAAACTTACTCTTAATTCCTTAAATCATCTAACTAAAAATAATTAGTCAAAATAACCAGGGACTTAACGTAGTCCAGTGGTAGGTGATAAATACCATTCGCACTTTGGTTGTGGTTTCGATTCCCACAGCTTTGTCCGACGCGACGGGTTGTCACACGGTCTGCGTGTTGTCCTTTTTCCAAAACTATATAATTTTAAAACATTCCCCAAAACGAGATAAAATCTTCAAATATGATCATAACATATTTTAACCTCAAGTTTATCTAATCCCTTTCATTTTTCAGCATTTCATATAATAACCCATAATTACCTCAAAAGTAAGGATCATATAATCTCTAATGGTTACCTTTATAATTATTACCTGAACCTCCACATTGATTCGTCATCTCATACATGATGCATTACAGAACATACCAAGGTTCAAGTGGTTGATCATGACTCCATGATAGTTGGTTTAGAACAACCATGAGTTTCCTCATTGAATCCCACATTTTATCAAGTATCTTAAATAGAGAACCACCAAAGATTTCTTCAAACCTGTTGTCTCTTTGGTGCCTACTAGATCCGACCATTCACTAAAATCAGAAAGGTCAGTGTGAGTATATCAACAAAACCATCATGTACTAATGAGGAAGATAAACACTAATATATACTTACTCATTCACTTTATCTAAAACTAGGACTCTTTCTGAAATCCTAACCATTATGGTAATGTCACTTATGCTTAGAGGATACCCTAACCTCTAATGTTATCTAAATTGACCATTGATACCAACTATAAGGCCCTGACCTTAAGCCTTACTTAATATTTATTTAAATGAATAATTCACATTGAGGATCTTTTCATGTTTATAATTTTAGAGAATTAGGAAATAACTATTACATCTCAAAAGATTACAAAGTAGAATCTTATACTAAGTTTCCATAAAATAAAAACTCTTAAAAAGAAACATGTCTAGTTTCATGTTTTAGGTAGCATGACTTTCCCTTAATCCCATCCTTGACCCAATTCCACGTTATGTCCTGTGAAAAACATTTCAAAAACTTCGGATGAGCATAAAAAGCACAGTAAGGGATACACAAAGAATGAAAACTATTAGTTTTTCAAAACAACAAGTAAACCATGTATACTTTATCAAAGTAATACTTTTCAACTTTTCGAAGTAGTAAAAACTCTTCACTGAATAAAATTTCATTACTTACCCTTTAGTAACCAAAAGATTACCATAAAACACATATAAAGATCACATAACATATAAAGGTAACTTGGGACATAAACATACTTAAGTGGAATAACCATACGGTCAACTTCCACACATACTTAATGGAATAGCGATATGGCCAACTTCCATACATACTTAATGGAATAGCGATAAGGCCGACTTCCATACCCAATGCATTGGAGTTTATAACGTAACCACCCATCCTGGTATTCACGACACCTCCCGTCATATGGTTTATCACATAACCACCCGTAAAATTTCCAAGTACCATCATTACACATAAAATATTGAAAATATAAACATTTCAATAACAACATTTCATTTTCATGAACAATAAGTAATTCCCAGATATTGAATTAATCAATCCATTTTAAAAAACCATTTAAAAGAGATTTTTGAATCAAAGTGTCCCATACCACATTGAAGATTTTAATAGAATTATAATTTTAAAACATTAATTTCAATATAAATAAATACTAAAAACCATTTTGAAAACATGGACATTTAAGATAAAGATTTAGAATAATAAATCTTTAAAACATTTAAAACGATATTTTTGTTAAATAGTTTTTAGCAAAATGAGAGACACTTGAATACAAATAATAGCGGAATAACATTTAATCCGAACATTATAATATCATGAGAAAAAAGGGATTCATGATATAATATTTCAAAGGACAGTATACACACCATATAAGCGTGAATTGGTGCATAACAACAATGAAGTCTCAAAAGTAATGTAAAATGAGATGAAATCCATTATAAAGAAGGTATCCTTTAATTAAGGATAAATCAATCTCATAATTATGTGTGAAAAATATAAATACACCCAATATAAGTGGATATTAATTGTAAAACAATCAAAGGATATTCACACATATTCAAAGGATGACATATTCAATAACTACATGTTGAACCCAAAGAAATCAAAATTGGGTTAAGAATTTCATTTGGTAAAACTTGACAGCCTATCTGTGTCACATAAAATTATACAAAAAGGGTTGATGAGAGAGATAAAGGGGATATCATCACTTGTACATAAAATTTACATAAATAAGGATATAGAATAACATATCCCAACATAATAGTATGTGAATTAAAATACATAACAAAAGAAGTCTTTTAAAAAAAAGGACGGTGAAAGGTCCCCTTACCGAGTTGGGTAACTTTCAAAACGTACACCCCATGGAAGAAGGGTCATACAATGAATATGAGAAAACCCATAAATGAAATTATACTACACAATGTGTATAATAATGTGAATTAAATACACCAATAAAAGGAAATTGTGGAAAATTTATCATAAATCTCATGGGAATAAAAGTGAGATGAAAAATCCCTTACGAAAACACGGCAGCCTAACAGCACCACTTAAAACTTCCAAAAAGGATTGATGAGAGGAAATAGGGCCTCACATCATATCAAAATATAGTATACAGAAATACTAATACAAAAGAACATCCCCCAACATAACAAAGGGGAGCTTAAAAGAAGTGTCATAAAGGAGAGTACTTAAAAAGAAAGAGAGAGGTTGGATCTCTTACGAAAATTCGGCAACCTAACGGCGCCACTCAAAACGTCCAAAATGTATTGATAAGAGAGAATAGGGTCTCTCATCATATAAAAATAAAAATTACAGTAAGATTAGTATAAAATAACATCCCAATAACAATAAATATGAGTTTAAAAGGAATGACATAAAAGAGTGTACTTAAAAAGAAAGAGAGGAGTAGGATCCCTTACCTCGTGTCCGACATGACTCGATCATTCTTTAATATCCTTAATAATAAAATTTAGACAATTTATAATTTCATAAGAACATACTTTAAATATTATTATTCAGTTCATATCACATATTATAATGTTATAATAATTGGTTAATAAAGTGAGTTCGTATCAGACGTTTTTGTCGATGTTCAGTACATGAGTAAAAATTGATCATGTTGGAAAAGAAGTTTCCATGTAGTTATAGGTATATCATCTCCAGAATGGTATTTATGTTTTAAATATCTTATATATCAATTATATATTCATTTTATAATATTCCATAGCATTCTGAGATAAAAAATTAAAAGCACCGTTCATGGAGACGGTAGGCCGTACGTACGCTTGAACGCTACTTTCATTTTTTTCTATATTAATGGAATTAAAACAAAATGAGAGATATATATATTATAATTACAGAATGATAGACATCATTTAGATGTAATATATTACATATATATCCATTATATATATGTACTTGTAATAGTACATAACATTTGGAGATAAGAAATGAAATGTACCGTTCATGGAGACGGTAAGCCGTACGTATGCATGAACGCTACTTTCATTTATTTTTTTTGTATTAAATTGAATGAAATAATAAAGATATAAAGGTATACTATAAATACAGTAGGATAAAATATGTAATACCATTAATTTCATCCTTTATACGTCCACCATATGGCATTAACGAATCAAATCACTTTGAGGGGGCGGTAGTCCGCACTTCCTAAAATCAAAATATCGTGTTTACCCATAATGAAAACCATAAAGGTATACCATAAATGGAAAATACAGAATCTTAAGGAAAACAGAAACATATTATATATCATATATAAATATAGTGACATGTTAATGTCCACCTTTGAAGGTGTTAAAAGAATGTTGAACAATCATCGTTTCGGGAGGCAGAAATTCGCCATCCACGGAAATAGTATGTTATTTAACCATTAGATTTAGGAGTGTGTAAGTGTAGCTCGAATACTTATTATAAAAAAATCCTAGTATATTTACGATACTGGATTTGTTACAAAATAAATGAATAAAAAGTGTTTATGGGGATGGAGAAGAAAAATAAAACAAAAGGACACAAATGAAGACCTTACCTTTAAATCGGGTAACTTCCTTTGATTTAAGCTCAAAGGCTTTATTGGAAAGGATTATGCCCAAAGTGAGCCTTAAAGTAGTTAGAGAGGGAAGTTTATAGATGAAATGGGTAGGGTTTGGCTGAGCCAAAGGCTTTGGAAGTGTGGGTAAAGAGGTAGAGGTGGGGGCCTTTTATAAGAGAAGAGGAGGGGCACTCTTGGAATGGTGTAAAATGTAACTTTATTTTCAAATAAGTTTTGGATTTTATTGGTCCCACGTTGATTTGTATCGAGGATTAGTTGATAATGGTTATAAATACACCCATAAAATAGGTTTTGGTCATGTTTAGGTCTTATATTTTACATTAACTTTCCATTTTATTTAAATCGTTAAATAATGAGGTTATCGCTGCATCATCATGATATCATAAATAATTTATTTTATTTAATGTATAAAAATTATAAAAAAACTACTATGATGTAGGAGATCTTTTTATATTTCCAATTAATATTTACAGTCCAAAATATCATTTATGTAGACAAAATTGAAAGTATTTTACTTAGGTGATACATTCTTTGTTACATTTAACATTCTTAAAAAATTAAAAGATAAAAAGTCACTTTCTCACAAAAGTGATTCCATGGGGCCCCAAAGTTTGGCACAAGGCATCCCATGGTCGGCCATGAGACAACCAGTAGCTATAGGACACATTTTGTGGTCATTTTGTATTATTATGATATTATCTTATTATCTTTAACTACCTGATCACTCATTAATCAAGACAATTAAAGATAATTACCGTTGTTACTATTCATAATGTCCAAAAACAAAAGAGTCTTAATTACATAATTTGGACCTTCTGATTCCAAATATTTAATTCATTTTACCAAATTCCAAACACATAAATTTCAATAATTAATTTAAAAAAACTTCCCGTTGTCAAAACAAATAGCGGGTTTTTTAGAAACAATATTTATGAAAAGTTTGGCACTTGTTTATGCCTAATTCCAAAGTGAAATTAATCCCAATGACCATCATTGAATTACATGGTAAAAATATATTCTAATTTAACTTTAAAACAAATTAATAAGATAATATAACCATATAATTAAATTATATGAAAAATCAGTTCTGATGTAAAATGTAGTATTTTTCACTATTCATTGAAAAATGAACATTGTCAGAAAAATTCCAAAAATGAACCCAAGGTAAATTTCAATGTCCCAATCATAAATAATATGTTTATTTTGAAAAATAGAGCTTATAAAATTTTCAAAAAGTGGATTTAAAATGGGTACTCCATCAAAAGGCGGTTAATCGACCTTTTAAAGAATATTAGAATGTTTACGCTTAAAAACTGGATTCAATTGCATTTTTAATCCTCTAACATTTATTGTAAAGAGTAAAAATATTTTACAAACATATATAATCATTTTGTAGTTAGTTCTGTTCATTCCCTCCATTACAACGGCTAGGTGTTAAATACCATTTAAAATAATATTATTTTATTATTAGAGTGCAACGTATGATTCCCATGAAACTCGTTGTTGCGTATTGGGTATGCCATCGAGCATAGCATCCCCTTTAAAGTGATATTAATATTTTATTCACAAATATGGATAAATATAAAGATGTAATATTCTTTATTTACCTGGTGTGTTACATTCTTTCCCCCTTTTGGGAATTGCGTCCTCGCAATTTTAAAATTGAGCTTGGAAACATCCTTGAAAGTCCCACATCGGAAAAAGAGTCGGTAAAACAATGACTTTAAAATAATGAAAGGTAAGTACAAAGGTCACCCGAGTTAACCAATACTAGGATTCCAAGTATGAAAATATGGACATGGAGGAAAAAAAAGGATCATATTTTGATGGAGAGTGATAGAAAACATGTTTTGGAGAATGTTAACCACAAGAAAATCACAAACTTGTGATGGGTTAAATGGTATTCGATTCCCCAGTAGGAAAAGTTAATAGACAAAATTTTTGTTTTAAGTTAATTTTTATTGAGGAATTTATTCATAAGGAATCATAATCACTTATCATGTTGACTTTCAACTTTTATTAGATTCCTTACACAAACTCATATTTTCTCCAAAAGACGAGTATTTAGAAATACCTGTTCACTTTAAGAGTACTATAATCAACTTCTATAGAATCACCTAATCCACAAAAGATAACTATATACTTCCCATGTCTTTAGACTTTAACCAAAACCAAAACCAAAAAGGTTAGTACAAGATCAGATAATCCAAAAAAGGATAACCCTTTATAAAAAGAAAATCGATTCTTAATCTCCAAAATTTTTCCAACAAAACCCAAAGTTCAACGATGACCATTTGATATTCAATTTGTCCATAAAATTCGTCAAAGTAAACCAAACTAATATTTAAACCCAAATATTTGAAGTATTTAGTCTCATAGTCTTCCAAGTTAAATCGTAACATTTATCTCCAAACAACATCAGTTGCTCTTAAAGTCTCGTATTGAAAAGTAATTAACCTAATCACATATCCTCCATGATAGGTTAATAAATTTGCATAGATAACACAAAATCAACTTACTATTAATTCCAAAAATCACCTAACTAAAAATAATTAGTCAAAATAACCAGAGACTTCACGTAGTCCAGTGGTAGGCGATAAATACCAGTCACACTTTGGTTGTGGGTTCGATTCTCACAGCTTTGTCCGACGTGACAGGTTGTCACACAGTCTGCGTGTTGTCCATTTTCCAAAACAATATAATTTTAAAAAATTCCCCAAAACCAGATAAAATCTTCAAAAATGATCATATCATATTTTAACCTCACGTTTATCTAATGCCTTTCATTTTCCAGCGTATCATATAATAACCCATAATTACCTCAAAAGTAAGGATCATATAAACTCTAATGATTACCTTTATAATTATTTCCTGAACCTCCACATCAATTGGTCATCTCGTACATGATGCATTATAGAACATACCAAGGTTCAAGTGGTTGATCATGACTCCTTGATAGTTGGTTTAGAACAACCACGAGTTTCCTCATTGAATCCCCCATTTTATCTAGTATCTTAAACAGAGAACCACCACAGTGTCCTTCAAACCTGTTATCTCTATGGTGCCTGATAGATCCATCCATTCACAAAAAACAGAAAGGTCAGTGTGAGTATATCAATAAAACCATCATGCACTAAGGAGGAAGATAAACACTAATATATACTTACTCATTCACTTTATCTAAAACTAGGACTCTTTCTGAAATCCTAACCATTGTGGTAATGTCACTTATGCTTAGAGGATACCCTAAACTCTAAAGTTATCTAAACTGACCATTGATACCAACTATAAGGCCATGACCTTAAACCTTACTTAATATTGAATTAAATGAATAATTCATATTGAGGATCTTTTCAGGTTTAGAGTTTTAGAGAATTAGGACATAACTATTACATCTAAAAAGATTAAAAAGTAGAAACCTCTACTAAGTTTCCATAAAATAAAAAATCTTAAAAAGAAACATGTCTAGTTCCATGTTTTAGGTAGCATGACTTTCCCTTGATCCCATCCTTGACCCTATTCCATGTTAAGTCCTGTGAAAAACATTTCAAAAACTTGGGATGAGCATAAAAAACTCAGTAAGGGATAAATAAAGAATGAAACTGTTAGTTTATCAAAACAACAAGTAAACCTTGTATACTTTATCAAAGTAATAAATTTAACCTTTTCGAAGTAGTAAAAACTATTCAGTGAATAAAAGTTAATTACTTAACCTTCAGTAACCAAAAGATTACCATAAAACCCATATAAAGATCACATAACATATAAAGGTATCTTGGAACATAAACATACTTAAGTGGAATAACCATATGGTCGAATACCACACATACTTAATGGAATAGCCATACGGCCGACTTCCATACATACTTAATGGAATAGCCATACAGCCGACTTCCATACCCAATGCATTGGATGTTATAACGTAACCACACATCCTGGTATTCACGGCACCACTCGTCATATGGTTTATCACGTAACCACCCATAAAATGTCCAAGTACCATAATTACACATAAAATATTGAAAATATAATCATTTCAATAACAACATTTCATTTGCAATCACAATAAGTAATTCCCAGATATTGAATTAATCAATCCATTTTCAAAAACCATTTAAAAGAGATTTTTGAATCAAAGTGCCCCATACCACGTTGAATCTTTTAATGGAATTATAATTTTAAAACATTAATGTCGAGATAAATAAATACTGAAAACCATTTCCAAAAAATGGACATTAACGATAAAGATTTATAATAATAAATCTTTAAAACATTTAAAACGATATTTTTGTTAAATAGTTTTTAAAAAAAATGAGAGACTCTTAAATACAAATAAATCGCGGAATTAAATTTAATCCGAACTTTATAATATCATGAGAAAATAGGGATTCATGATATAATATGTCAAAGGACATTATAAACACCATATAAGAGTGAATTGGTGCATAACAACAATGAAGACTCAAAAGAAATGTAAAATGAGATGAAATCCATTATAAAGAAGGTATCCTTAAATTAAGGATAATTCAATCTCATAATTATGTGTGACATATATAAATACACCCAATATAAGTGGATATTATGTGTAAAAAATCCAAGGTTATTCACACATATTAAAAGTATGACATATTCAATAACTACATGTTGAACCCAAAGAAATCAAAATTGGGTTAAGAAGTTCCCTTGGTAAAACTCGACAGCCTATCGGCGTCACATAAAATTTTACATAAAGGGTTGATGAGAGAGATAAATGGGATCTCATCACTTGGACATAAAATTTACATAAATAAGGATATATAAGAACATATCCCAACATAATAGTATGTTAATTAAAAGACATAACAAAATAAGTCTTTTAAAAAAAGGTGGGTGAAAGGTCCCCTTACCGAGTTGGGTAACTTTCGAAACGTACACCCCATGGAAGAAGGGTCATACAATGAAGATGTGAATACCCATAAATGAGATTATACTACACAAAGTTTATAATAATGGGAAGTACATACAACAATCAAAGGAAATTGTGGAAAATGTAGAATAAATCTCACGGGAATAAAAGTGAGATGAAAAATTCCTTACGAAAACTCGGCAGCCTAACGGTGCCACTTAAAACTTCAAAAATTGATTGATGAGAGGAAATAGGGTATCTCATCATATAAACATAAATATTACAGAAAGAGGAATACAAAATAACATCCCCCAACATAACAAATAGGATCTTAAAAAAAGTGACATAAAGGAGAGTACTTAAAAAAAGAGAGAGGTTGGATCTCTTACGGAAATTTAGCAGGCTAACGGCGCCACTCAAAACTTCCAAAATGGATTTATGAGAGAGAATAGGGTCTCTCATCATAGGAATATAAAAATTAAATTAATTTTAATATAAAATAATATCCCATTCAAAATAAAGATGAGCTTAGAAGGAATGACATAAAAGAGTGTACTTAAAAAGAAAGAGAGGAGTAGGATCCCTTACCTCGTGTCCCACATGACTTGATCATTATTTAATCTCCTAAATAATAAAATTTGGTCAATTTATAATTTCTTAAGGACCTCCTTAAAATATTATTATTCCGTTCATATCACCTATTATAATGTTATAATAATTAGTTAATAAAGTGAGTCCTTATCAGACGTTTTTGTCGATGTTCAGTACATGAGTAAAAATTGAACTTGTTGGAAAAGAATTTTCTGTGTAGTTATATGTACATCATCTCCAGAATAGTATTTATGTAATAAGTATCATATATATCTAGTATATATTCATTTTATACTATTCCATAGCATTTGGAGATAAAAAATTAAAAGCACCATTCATGGAGACGGTAGGCCGTACGTACGCATGAACACTACTTTCAATTTTTTTCCCATATTAATGGAATTAAAACTAAATGAGAGATATATATATTATAATTACATAATGATACCCATCATTTATATGTGAAATATTACATATATATCCATTATATATATGTACTTATAATAGTACATAACATTTGGAGATAAGAAATGAAATGTACCATTCATGGAGACGGTAAGCTGTACGTACGCATGAATGCTACTTTCATTTATTTTTTTGTATTCAATTGAATTAAATAATAAATATATAAAGGTATACTATAATTACAGTATGATAAAATATGTAATACCATTAATTACATCCTTTATATGTCCCACATATGGCATTAACGAATCAAATCACTTTGAGGGGGCAGTAGTCCGCACTTCCTAAAATGAAGATATCGTGTTTACCCATAATGGAAACAATAATGGTATGCCATAAATGAAAAATAAAGAAGCATAAGGAAAACATAAAAATATCATATATCATATATAAATATAGTGACATCTTGATATCCACCTTTGAAGGTGTTAAAAGAATGTTGAACAATCATCGTTTCAGGAGGTAGAAATTCACCATCCTCGGAAACAATATGTTCTTTAACCATTAGATGTAGGTGTGTGTAAGTGTAGCTCGAATACTTCTTATAAAAACATCCTAGTATATTTAAGATACTGGATTTGTTACAAAATAAATTAATAAAAAGACTTTAGGGGGTTGGAAAAGCAAAATAAAACAAAAAGACACAAATGAATAGATTACCTTTAAATTGGGTAACTTCTTTTGATTTGAGCTCAAAGGCTTCATTGGAAAGGATTCTGCCCAATGTGAGGCTTCATGGAGTTATAGAGGGATGTGGAGATATGCAATGGGCAGGGGTGTCCGAGCCAAAGGATTTTGAAGTGTGGGTAAAGAGGTAGAGGTGGGGGCCTTTTATAAGAGGAGAGGAGGGGCACTCTTGGAAAGGTATAAAATGTAACTTTATTTTCAAATGAGTTTCGGATTTTATTGGTCCCATATTGATTTGTTTCAAGGATAAGGTGATAAGGGTTAGAAATCCACCCATCCAACAGGTTTTGGATATTTTTAGGTCTTAGATTTTACAATATCTTTCCATTTTATTTAAATCGTTAAATAATGAGGTCATCGCTGCATCATCATGATGTCATAAATAATTTAATTTATATAATATATAAAAATTATAAAACAAATACTATGATGTAGGAGATATTTTTAGCTTTCCAATTAATATTTATAGTCCAAAATATCATTTCTGCAGACAAAATTAAAAATATTTTACTTAGGTGATACATTCTTTGTAACATTTAACTTTCTTTAAAAATAAAAAGATAAAAAGTCACTTTCTCACAAAAGTGATTCCATGGGGCCACCATGTTTGGTACAAGGAATACCATGGTCGTCCATGAGACAACCAGTAGCCTTAGGACACATTTTTTGGCCATTTTTTATTATTATGATATTATCTTATTATCTTTAACTACTCCATTACTCATTAATCAAGATAATTAAAGATAATTACTATCGTTACTATTCATAATGTACCAAAACAAGAGTCTTAATTACATAATTTGGACCTTCTAATTCCAAATATGTAATTCATTTTACCAAATTACAAACACATAAATTGCAATAATTAATTTAAAAAAACTTCCCGTTGTCAAAACAAATAGCAGGTTTTTTAGAAACAATATTTATGAAATGTTTGGCAATTGTTTATTCCTAATTCCAAAGTGAAATTAATCCCAATGATCATCATTGAATTAAATGGTAAGAATATATTATAATTAAACTTTAAACAAATTAAGAATATAATATAATCATATAATTAAATTATATGAAAATGCAGTTTTAATGTAAAATGCAGTATTTTCACTATTCATTGAAAAATGAACATTGTCAGAAAAATACCAAAAATTAACCCAAGGTAAATTTCAATGTCCCAATAATAAATAATATGTTTATTTTGAAAAATAATGCTTATAAAATTTTCAAAAAGTGGATTTAAAAGGGGTTCTCCATCAAAAGGCGATTAATCGACCTTTTAAAGAATATTAGAATGATTACGCTTAAAAACTAGATTCATTTGAATTTTAAATCCTCTAACATTTATTGTAAAGAGTAAAAATATTTGACAAACATATATAATCATTTTGAATTTCGTTCTGTTCATTCCCGCCATTACAACGGCTAGGTGTTAAATACCATTTAAAATAATATTATTTTATTATTAGAGTGCAACGTAAGATTCCCAAGAAACTCGTTTTTTCGTATTGGGGACACCATCGAGCATAGAATCCCCTTTAAAGTAATATTAATATTTTATTCAAAAATATGGATAAATATAAAGATGTCATATTATTTATTTACCTGGGGTGTTACATCCTTCCCCCCTTTTGGGAATTGCGTCCTCGTAATTTTAAAATTGATCTTGGAAACATCCTTGAAATTCCCACATCAGAACAAGAGTCGGTAAAACAATCACTTTAAAATAAAGAAAGATAAGTACAAAGGTCACCCGAGTTTACCCATACTAGGATTCCAAGTACGAAAATATGGACATGGAGGGAAAAAAGGTTCATGTTCTGATGGGGAGTGATAGAAAACATGTTTAGGATAAAGTTAACCACAAGAAAATCACAAACTTGTGATGGGTTAAACGGTAGTCGATACCCCAGTAGGAAAAGTTAATAGACAACATTTTTGTTTTATGTTAATTTTTATTGAGGAATTTATTATTAAGGAATCATAATCACTTATCATGTTGACTTTCAACTTTTATTAGATTCCTTACACAAACTCAAATTTTCTCTAAAAGACGAGTATTTAGGAAGACTTGTTCACATTAAGAGTACTATATCAACTTCTAGAGAATCACCTAATCCAAAAAAGATAACTATATAATTCTCATGTCTTTAGACTTTAACCAAAACCAAAACCAAAAAGGATATTACATGATCAGATAATCCAGAAAAGGATAACCATTTATAAAAAAATCTATTATTAATCTCCAAAATTTGTCCAACAAAACCCAAAGTTCAACGAGGACCATTCGACAATCAATTTGTCCATAAAATTATTCAAAGTAAACCAAACTAAGATTGAAACCCAAATATTTAAAAGATTTAGTCTCATAGTCTTCCAAGTTAAATCGTAACATTTATCTCCAAATAACATCAGTTGCTCTTAAAGTCTCGTATTGAAATGTAACTAACCTAATCACATATCGTCCATGATAGGTTAATAAATTTCCATAGATAACCCAAAATCAACTTACTCTTAATTCCTAAAATCATCTAACTAAAAATAAATTGTCAAAATAACCAGGGACATCACATAGTCCAGTGGTAGGCAATAAATACCAGTCGTACTTTGGTCGTGGGTGCGATTCCCGCAGCTTTGTCTGACGCGAGGGGTTGTCACACGGTCTGTGTGTTGTCCTTTTTCCAAAACTATATAATTTTAAAACATTCCCCAAAATGAGATAAAATGTTCAAAAATAATCCTAACATATTTTAACCTCATGTTTATCTAATGCCGTTCATTTTCCAGCATATCATATAATAACCAATAATTACCTCAAAAGTATGGATCATATAAACTCTAATGGTTACCTTTATAATTATTACCTGAACCTCCACACCGATTGGTCATCTCGTACATGATGCATTAAAGAACATACCAAGGTTCGAGTGGTTGATCATGACTCCTTGATAGTTGGTTTAGAACAACCACGAGTTTCCTCATTGAATCCCCCATTTAATCTAGTATATTAAACAGAAAACCAAAAAAGATTCCTTCAAACCTGTTGTCTCTTTGGTTCCAGCTAGATCCATCCATTCACTAAAAATAGAAAGGCCAGTGTGAGTATATCTACAAAACCATCATGTACTAATGAGGAAGATAAACACTAATATATACTTACTCATTCACTTTATCTAAAACTAGGACTCTTTCTGAAATTCTAACCATTATGGTTATGCCACTAATGCTTAGAGGATACCCTAACCTCTAATGTTATCTAAACTGACAATTGATACCAACTATAAGGCCATGACCTTAAACCTTACTTAATATTGAATTAAATGAATAATTCACATTGAGAATCTTTTCAGGTTTATAATTTTAGAGAATTTGGACATAACTATTACATCTCAAAAGATTACAAATTAAAAACTTATACTAAGTTTCCATAAAATAATAACTCTTAAAAAGAAACATGTCTAGTTCCATGTTTTTGGTAGCATGACTTTCCCTTGATCCCATCCTTGACCCTATTCCACGTTAAGTCCTGTAAAAAACATTTCAAAAACATTGGATGAGCATAAAAAGATCAGTAAGGGATACAAAAAAAATGAAAACTGTTAGTTTTTCAAAACAACAAGTAAACCATATATACTTTATCAAAGTAATACTTTTCACCTTTTCGAAGTAATAAAAACTCTTCACTGAATAAAAGTTCATTACTTACCCTTCAGTAACCAAAAGATTACTATAAAACCCATATAAAGCTCACATAACATATAAAGGTAACTTGGGACATTAACATACTTAAGTGGAATAACCATACGGTAGACTTCGACATATACATAATGGAGTAGCCATACGGCTGACTTCCATACATACTTAATGGAATAGCCATACGGCCGACTTCCATACCCAATGCATTGGAGGTTATAACGTAACCACCCGTCCTGGTATTCACGACACCACTCGTCATATGGTTTATCACGTAACCACCCGTAAAATGTCCAAGTACCATCATTACACATAAAATATTGAAAATATAAACATTTCAATAAGAAAATTTAATTTTCAATCACAATAAGTAATTCCCAGATATTGAATTAATCAATCCATTTTCAAAAACCATTTAAAAGAGATTTTGAAATCAATGTGTCTCATACCACTTTGAAGATTTTAATGGAATTATAATTTTAAAAAATTAATGTCCATATAAATAAATAATGAAAAACATTTCGAAAAAATGGACATTAATGATATAAATTTTCAATAATAAATCTTTAAAAAATTTAAAATGATATTTTTGTTAAATAGTTTTTAACAAAATGAGAGACTCTTGAATAAAAATAACAGCGGAATAACATTTAATCTGAACGTTATAATATTATTAGAAAAAAGGGATTCATGATATTATATCTGAAAAGATAGTATACACACCATTTAAGAGTGAATTGGTGCATAACAACAATGAAGTCTCAAAAGAAATGTAAAATGAGATGAAATCCATTATAAAGAAGGTATCCTTAAATTAAGGATAAATCAATCTCATAATTATGTGTGACAAATATAAATACACCCAATATAAGTGGATATTAAGTGTAAAACAATCAAAGGTTATTCACACATATTCAAAGATGACATATTCAATAACTACATGTTGAACCCAAAGAAATCGAAATTGGGTTAAGAAGTTCCCTTGGTAAAACTCGACTACCTATCGGAGTCACATAAAATTTAACAAAAAGGGTTGATGCGAGAGATAAAGGGGATCTCATCAAATGGACATAAAATTTACATAAATAAGGATATATAAGAACATATCCCAATATAATAGTATGTTAATTAAAAGACATAACAAAATAAGTCTTTTAAAAAAAGGAGGGTGAAAGGTCCCCTTACCGAGTTGGGTAACTTTCGAAACGTACACCCCATGGTAGAGGGTTCATACAATAAAGATGTGAATAACCATAAATAAAATTATACTACACAAAGTGTATAATAATGGGCAGTACATACACCAATCAAAGGAAATTGTGGCAAATGTAGCATAAATCTCACGGGAATAAATGTGAGATGAAAAATCCCTTACGAAAACTCGGCAGCCTAACGACGCCACTTAAAACTTCCAAAATGGATTGATGAGAGGAAATAGGGTCTCTCATCATATCAAAATAATGTTTATAGAACGATTAATACAAATGAACATCCCCCAAAATAACAAATAGGAGCTTAAAAGAAGTGACATAAAGGAGAGTACTTAAAAAGAAAGAGAGAGGTTGGATCTCTTACGAAAATTCGGCAGGCTAACGGCTCCACTCAAAACGTCAAAAATGGAATGATGAGAGAGAATAGGGTCTTTAATCATATGAATATAAAACTTACAGTATGAGTAATATAAAAGAACATCCCAATCACAATAAATATGAGCTTAGAAGGAATGACATAAAAGAGTGTACTTAAAAAGAAAGAGAGGAGTAGGATCCCTTACCTCGTGTCCGACATGACTCGATCATTTTTTAATCTCCTGAATAATACAATTTGGTCAATTTATAATTTCTTAAGGACCTCCTTTAAATATTATTATTCAGTTCATATCACATATTATAATGTTATAATAATTGGTTAATAAAGTGAGTTCGTATCAGACGTTTTTTTCGATGTTCAGTACATGAGTAAAAATTGAACTTGTTGGAAAAGAACATTCAATGTAGTTATAGATAAATCATCTCCATAATAGTATTTATGTTTTAGATATCATATATATCCATTATATATTCATTTTATACTATTCCAAAGCATTTGGAGATAAAAAATTAAAGGCACCGTTCATGGAGATGGTAGGCCGTACGTATGCATGAACACTACTTTCATTTTTTTGCCATATTAATGGAATTTAAACAAAATGAGAGATATATATTATAAAACCAGAATTATAGCCATAATTTAGATGTAATATACTACATATATATCCATTATATATATGTACTTATAATAGTACATAACATTTGGAGATAAGAAATGAAATGTACCGTTCATGGAGACGGTAAGCCGTACGTACGCATGAACGCTACTTTCATTTATTTTTTTTGGTTTTGAATTTAATGAAATAATAAAGATATAAATGTATAATATAATTTCAGTAGGATAACATATGTAATACCATTAATTCTATCCTTTATACGTCCCACATATGGCATTAAAGAATCAAATCACTTTGAGGGGGCGGTAGTCCGCACTTCCTAAAATGAAGATATCGCGTTACCCATAATGGAAACCATAAAGGTATGACATAAATGAAAAATAAATAAGATTAAGAAAACAATAAACATATTATATATCATATATAAATATAGTGACATCTTAATGTCCATATTTTAAGGTCTTAAAAGAATGTTGAACAATAATCGTTTCGGGAGGCAGAAATTCGCCATCCACAGAAACAGTATGTTATTTAACCATTAGATGTAGGTGTGTGTAAGTGTAGTCGAATCCTTATTATAGAAACATCCTATAATATTTAATATACTGTATTTGTTACAAAATAAATTAATAAAATGAGTTTAGGGGGTTGGAGAAGAAAAATAAAAAAAAGGACACAAATGAAGAGATTACCTTTAAATCGGGTAACTTCCTTTGATTTGAGCTCAAAAGCTTCATTGGAAAGGATTCTTCCCAATGTGAGGCTTAAAGGAGTTATATGGGGATTTTTAGAGATGAAATGGGTAGGGGTGGAAGAGAAAAAGGCTTTGGAAGTGTGGGTAAAGAGGTTGAGGTGGGGGCCTTTTATAAGAGGAGAGGAGGGGGACTCTTGCAAAGGTATAAAATATAACTTTATTTTCAAATGGGTTTCAGATTTTATTGGTCCCACATTGATGTGTTTCGAGGATAAGGTGATAAGGTTTCTAAATCCACCCATCCAATAGGTTTTGGACATGTGTAGGTCTTATATTTTACATTATATTTCCATTTTATTTAAATCGTTAAATAATGAGGTTATCGCTGCATCATCATGATGTCATAAATAATTTATTATATATAATGTCTAAAAATTATAAAAAAAACTATGATGTAGAAGATCCTTTTATATTTCCAATGAATATTTATATTCTAAATTATCATTTATGTAGACAAAATTAAAAATATTTTACTTAGATGATACATTCTATGTTACATTTAACATTTCTTTAAAATAAAAAGATAAAAAGTCACTTTCTCAAAAACGTGATTCCATGGGGCCCCCAAGTTTGCAAGAAGGCATCCCATGGTCTGCCATGAGACAAATAGTAGCCTTAGGACACATTATGTGGTCATTTTCTATTATTATTCTATTATATTATTATCGTTAACTACTCGATTATTCATTAATCAAGATAATTAAAGATAATTACCGTCGTTACTATTCATAATGCCCAAAAATAAAAGTGTATTAATTAAACAATTTGGACCTTCTGATTCCAAATATTTAATTCATTTTACCAAATTCCAAACACATAAATTGCAATAAATAATTTAAAAAAACATCCCGTCGTCCAAACTAATAGGAGGTTTTTTTGAAACAATATTTATGAAAGGTTTGGAAATTGTTTGTGCCTAATTCCAAAGTGAAATTAATCTCAATGACCATCATTGAATTACATGGTAAAAATATATTCTAATTACACATTAAAACAAATTATGAAGATAATATAACCATATAATTAAATTATATTAAAAAGCAGTTTTGATGTAAAATGCAGTATTTTTCACTATTCATTGAAAAATGAACATTGTCAGAAAAATACCAAAAATTAACCCAAGGTAAATTTCAATGTCCCAATCATAAATAATATGTTTATTTTGAAAAATAGAGCTTATAAAATTTTCAAAAAGTTGATTTAAAAGAGGTTCACCATCAAAAGGCGGTTAATCGACCTTTTAAAGAATATTAGAATGTTTACGCTTAAAAACTAGATTCATTTGCATTTTTAATCCTCTAAAATTTATTGTAAAGAGTAAAAATATTTTACAAACATGTATAATAATTTTTTAGTTAGTTCTATTCATTCCCGCCATTACAATGGCTAGGCGTTAACTACAATTTAAAATAATATTATTTTATTATTAGAGTACAACGTAAGATTCCCAAGAAGATCGTTGTTGCGTATTGGGTACGCTATTGAGCATATAATCCCATTTAAAGTAATAATAATATTTTATTCACAAATATGGATAAATATAAATATGTCATATTCTTTATTTACCTGGGGTGTTACAGAACCCATGGAAGATCCATGTATAGTAGTCATCGTTGTCGAACCCACGGAGGATCCCAGTACGGTATTCATCATTGCCAAAACCATGGAGGATCCTAGGACGGTACACATCGTCGTCGAGCCCAAAGAGGATCCTAGCATGGTAGACGTCGTCGTCGAACCCACAGAGGATCCTAGCACAGTAGACGTCGTCGTCGAACCCATGAATTATCCTAGCACATTAGACGTCGTCATTGAACACACGGAGGATACAAGCTCAGTAGACGTCATCATCAAACCCATGGAGGATCCTAGCACAGTAGACATCTTCGTCGCATCCAGCTCTACGGTTCCCGCACACAATACACACGATTCTGTGAGGGTCCAGTCCACGAGCCAAGGGTGGTCGATACATCAACTTCTACGAAGTCCAGATTTGATCTATCACAATGTTCCGTCTTGTCAAAAGGAACTCAACGTGATAGACGGCGCGTCAATCGGACACCCGATCTGAGAGTTATTGGTTGTTTTCATCCGAGAAGTATGGTTGGTTTTTATGCTAAAACCAACCCAACCGTACTCCAGCTGTGTCCAAACCTCAAGCATAGTAATCCAAAATAACTTCCTTACTATGTGAAATCCAACAAAGTCGACGGCACGTCAATCGGACGTCCGGAGGTCAATTTATAAGTGTTTCCGCTCTTAGGGCCTGGTTGGTTTCGTGTTCGAACCAACCCGGTTGTACCCATATTTCTCTGAAACAGTGGGTGTAATATACCGAAACGACCGTTTTGATCCAAAGATCACATCACAACTGATATTTTATCGATCCAAGGTTCGTAGACCATGTAATGAACTTTTGAACGGATGTGTCCGAAATTGGGGGGCATAGGTCCGGGCAGACCCGACCCAATACCCGCTGGGTCGGCCCGAATCGAGTTGACCCGACCTGGGTCCAGGTCCAGCCCAGTTGGGCGTGGACTGGCCCATCTCGCGTGACCTGGCCCAGCTGGTGCGAGCTGGTCCGGCGCGTGTGTCCGGCTCGGCGTGGGAGGCCCGACCCGGCGCGGTCAGCCCATCCCGACGCGGGCTGTCCGGTCCATCACGGGCTGTCCGACCCAGCATGGATGATCCGAGCCAGCACGGGCTACCGACCCAGCATGGGTGGACGTAGAAGGGGGGGGGGGGGCGCCGCCCCCTGTTTTCCAGAAACGGAGGACCCTTGTGGGGTCCTCCCCAGCTGCACTGGCCGGGGGTTTTGAACCCCCTGACTTCTTGGAAAAACGGGCCATATTGGTCGGCCGGTGTGGCTGCCTCGGGACCCGTCGTTCCCACCTCCTGGTGCACCGGTGGCTGGCTGAGTCTGGACACCTCTTCTGCAACTGCCGCGGCCTTTTTATGACTGGCGCGGCGTGATGGCACCTTGCCCCTCGATGTGGCCCGCTCTTGGCTACGGCCTCCTTCGGTCTGACCGGGGCGACGCGACGGAGCCACGCACCTCTACCATGGCCCACTCCGGTTGCAGTTCTCTTGACCTCACGTGGTGAAACAACACTGCCTCTGTTTCAATCCATGAATAAAATCAATAAAAAAAGGGGAGCAAGTTTGGTCGTGTTTGTGCGGTCCGACATCCTCCGTTATATTGATAACAAGTGGCCGAAAACATGACATGGTCATCGATTGACAATGCAAAAATATAATTGATTAAATTTGAACTCCACCCCTTCCACAAAAGAAGTTCACGGAAGCTAGCTTCACGGGGGTGGTTTCGATGATTGCGTTGGCGGGCGTACAAGAAGGGAACAATGTCTCACATCAGTTGCAGAGAGGAGAAGGAACGACATGTCATTGGTGAGTTTCTGCATCGGTGCCTCCTCCTTTGTCGTGGAGAAAGAAGAGGACCAAAGATACCGGGTCGCCGAGTCGATGATCCTTGACGAAGTTTTCTCGTTCTTCTTTGAGAATGAAGACGTTCCTCACCAGAGAAGATGATGTTCTTCAAGGGACTTAGATCTCTCTCCTCCAATTCTCAACACAAACAATCTAACCCCAAAAATAAAATAATCACTTCTTATTTTATTAAGTCATGCCTTGAGTTTAAAATTCAAAATCATAATTCCATTAATTGAATTAGTGTGTTGGCATGATTAAATATGAGGAGAGGGAATGTCACCCAATTAATGGGAAGTTTAAAAGTTAAGAGGTGTTACACATCTTAAGTAGGGTGTTTACAGAAGTTAAGGAATGTGAGGGGTTGGGATCGTGTGGGACCCACCACACATTTATTCATTCAAGGTTAGTTAGCAATAAGTGGGTCCCCCCAAAATTCAACACATATGTTATAACAACATAGAATATGAAATAAAATTGTAACACAATTTTATTTACTTCACTTTTAAATCCTCTTTTTTAACAACTCCTCCCGAGAAAATGCACCATCGGGAATGGTCCCCCTAAGAAATTACCGACGTTGTGGTTTCATCACTGCACTCAGATTTCAATTCTGAGCACCGGATCAAATGTTATAAAATCCCGCTTGTCCATTCACTGATCGTACCTGAGCTAAACATTGGAAATTTCTTCTGAGAACACCGGGCCTCGGACTCAGGTGCCTTATGATGCCACAGACTCATAAAATCCCAAAGAAATTAAGAAAAAAATTTCCATGAAATTTCTAGGTCTTTATATTACTCCCACCTTGGGAATTTACATCCCCGTAAAGATATAACACAAACTAAGAAAACTAAAGGAGGTATCGAGTATGCAACTGAGCCTCCCGCTCCCATGTGCTCTTCTAATAGTTCATGAGCTGTGAACAAAAGCACACAAGAGGAATCAAATGTCTCCATAGGACCCGCTCCTACCGATCCTCAACCTATACTAGAACCATGTGATAGTTGGTTCTTCATCAATGTCCATCTCTCCATGGTTGATGATATACGTTGGGTCATGCACGCATATCCTAAGCTGAAATATGTGGAAGACGTCATGCATCCAGTGGAACTGAGATGGAAGGGACAGATGGTAAGCCACCTCAACTACCCTTCTGAGGACCAAGAAAGGTCCTAAGAACCTCAGAGATTACTTTCCTCCTTAGACAAATCTCCTTAGACCTCGTCAAGGTGAGACCCATAAAAATTTGTGGTCGCCATCCTCAAACTCCAGTAGTCTCTTCCTCCTATCAGCTTAGGTCTCATGTCTACTCTGTGCTGTCTCATCTGCTATGAACCATAGGCGATCACTGCCCGCTCCTACATCAAGACACACCCGAGTCTGGTCCCGAATGCATCACAGTGAACTATGTAACCAACGCCCTCATGATGGGTGCACCGGTCAACCTCTATCTCAGCTTCTGAAAGCTCTACTGGATGTGGTGCCACAACTTCGGAGAATTATGGTACAGAGGTATGTTTGGTAATCTCTTGAGTGATCAAATGTACCCTCTTATGCATTATTTTATCTTCTTCTTCCTAGGATTTCCTTTTCGTCGACCTAGGAAAACATCTCCCCATTGTTTTAGATAAACCAATATCGTTTTCCCTAATTCCTTCAATCTGTGTTTGAACTGTGGTTGCCCAGTCCATACTCAAACTAACGCCGCAAGGCCTCGACCCTACCACCAAGAGGTTCGAACAGAAACTCTTGCCTCAAGGGTCATATCACACCATCGACGTATGTTTGAATATCGAGTCTCCTCCCAATGGTATCTCCAGACGTGAGGGTCAAGTCAAAAGCTTAACCGAAAACTCTTTGTCTGGTACAAGATTCGTGGAAGGTTGGAATGATTGGTACCTATGTCTTTTGATACGAAAGATGGTATTAGACATAGTCTGTAACTCTAATCATTCATAATGACCTTCGGTGACACTCCTTGACTGCTTATAGTTATTCTCTTCCCCTGCCCTCCTGCTCCCTGAGCCTGACGGGGACTACAAAAGTGGGTGGTTGTAACATGTTGAAATATACACCACCTCATGCAGCACTCTAGCTCTGCTTCCATGTCTGCAGCTCTGTAAATTCATCTGTCCTTAACACTTCCTCTTCTTGAAATATTTACATGTCCAAGTCTTTGAAACTGGCTCTAGTTCCATGCTCTTCCACTAATAATATCCTCTAGATGTATCCGATCAGCCAAAGAACATTCAACCACAAAGGTTCTCTTTAGCAACCTAGCGTTAGTAGAAATCCATAGAGGAAAAAGTTCTGGCTCAGTTGTTTTTAGACACACCATGCTCAGAAGTTCGAGACCTGAAGCACAATTCGCATCGTATTCATTGATTACTCGGAAAGATCGATATGCCTCGATGAATACTCATCTACTGACACGTCATTCTTTCTTAGCTTTATAAGCTCTAGAAAAACATTTAGCCACCTCCTCAATCCTGTCCTCAGCCGCCTGAGAGTCGTGCTCGCCTCGGAACTTGTGGGTATTTGATGCTGAAACATGTGTAAGGTACTAAGCCAACATGTTTCATCTAACGGTACCGCTGGTTGTAACTACTGACTAAAATGTAGTGATATAGTTGGCACACTACCCGAAGGTACTATGTCAGGAATCGGTCCCCGTACCAAGGCCTTATTACAATAAGGACCAACTTCATGGTAAGTCATTGGATAACACTAGTAGCTAAGTCCACCATCCACTCTACTGGTGTCTCAACTAGGTGGAGTCCTCTAGGAATCACCTCCATCAAGTCCACTATTGGCTGGGAATCTGTATCGCCTCGTATCCTCAGAGGCCTCTACTGTTGGGACTCGAGCAATGCGCTCTGTTGGCATGCACCATCTGCTAGTATTGCTAGTGGTATCTGCTGCCCAACCGGTGGTGGTGCTGCTGGTACACCACCTGAGGGTGCCAATATAGTAAAAAGGGCCATGCACCGGATCCTCGTCGCTCAGTGGGCCGCCATCGTGTACTCTCTCTCGGGAACCCTAGCTGGCTGTCTTCGCAGCAGCATCCTATTAAGGAAGAGGTTTTCCACAGTCAAACAATATACCTTGTGATATGACTCAATGAGACCACAAAGGAGACTATTTAAACACACATGCAATCAGTGTCTTCATACATAGAGTCGAAAATCATAAGACAGGGTCCTAGTGTATGGATATGTCGGCCGCCACACCAACACTGGTATCCCTGGACTAATAACCACACTCAATAATCTAAACATTATTTCTTCACGCAGAATAAAATTTCAATGTCCTAAGTTCTGCGGTAGAACCAACTCCTCTGATACCAATTGTTCACGACCCGTCCTTGGGGCCCGTGTCGTGACTACCCCAAGCCCACCTCCCCTAGGACAGGGGCTAGCGACTAGCACCAAAGGCGTAAATCTCGATAAAAGTGAAGGCATTTCCTTTATATAAGTAAACAAGTATCATAGAGTACTCAAGATGAAGTAAACACTAAGTAAACTGAGTACAAAAGTATGTACTAGAACGAAAATGGGCCAGAATACAATCCCAACAAAAATTAAAGTACAACTGAAAGGAAAGTACAACAGCTGAAAAGTAAAGCAGCAACACTGAGCTGTCCTCTGGAAATCCCACCAGAAGGGTGGGTACAGATAGTCTTCTCAGATCCTCGGGTCCAGCCATCTGCTTCGTGTACGTCCCATCCAGTGTTCCATCTCCAGGTAATGTCCAGCTCCACAATCCTCCACCACGATCAGCATTGTCCGTTGTCTGCATCCAACACAATGTAGTGCAGGCATAACACCTGAAGGGGTGAGTATACGATACTCAGTAGGGACCCTGAGACCCCTTAAGGTATCCCAGAATCCATGAAGGATAAACCACAAAATAAATGTATAAACACGAAGTATCAACCAACCCTACTTAGGTATATTCCCATACATATACCTAAGTCAAGAAACCCAGTTCGACTCCAACTCTCGAGCCCAAGTACAACCCAGTCCACATAGGAAAGCACAACCCAGTCCACATAGGAAAGTACAACCCAATCCACAAAGGAAAGCATGTTAATCATATCAAGGATAATGATTTAAATCAAGACATAGCTCACACGTAAATATTATTTACAAAGAGTGGTTTACATGATTAGATGTAGCCTCTTAATCATCTCCTCTTCCGAACCAAGGTAGGATCCAAGTATAGTAGTCATAGTTTCCAAAACCACAGAGGATCCAAGTATATTAGTCGCCTTCGTCGAACCCACGGAGGATCCTAGTATGCTAGTCATCCTCGTCGAACACACAGAGGATCCTAGGATGGTAGACGTCGTCGTCGAACCCACGAAGGATCCTAGCACAATAGACGTCGTCGTCAAAGCCACGGAGGGTCCTAGCACAGTAGACGTCGAAGTTGAACCCACATATGATCCTAGCACAGTAGACGTCGTCATCGAACCCATGGTGGATCCTAGCTTAGTAGACATCGTCGTCGAACCCACGGAGGATCCTAGCACAGTAGTCATCTTCATCGCAGCTATCTCTAGGGTTCCTGCACACAGTACAGTAGATTTCGGGAGGGTCTGCTCCATGATCCAATGGGGGTCGATACATCAACATTCAAGAAGTCCATAGATGATGTATCACACAGTTCCTTTTCGTCAAAATGAACTCAACATCATAGGCAGTGTGACAATCAGATGCCCGATCTGAGAGTTATTGGCTTTTTAATCTCAGGGGCCCGGTAGGTTTTTAATATAAAACCAACCCGATCATACACCAGTTCTATCCAAGCCTTGAGCAGAGAAAGTAAAAAAGAACCGTCTCACTAAGAGGAATCCAAAAAAGTTGACGACACGTCAGTTGGACATCCGGAGCTCAAGTTGTAAGTGTTTCTGCTCCTTGGGCCCAATTGGTTTCATATTCGAACCAACCCGGATGTACCCAATGTTTTTCGAAACCATTAGTGTAATATACCTTAACGACCATCCTGATCCAAGGATCGCATTGCAACTGAAGGTCCATCGATCAGAGGTCCTTATCCCATGTAATGGGTGTTTGAACGGATCTGTCCGAAATTATGGGGTTTGGGTGCGGTCTGAGACAGCCCAATACAACCTGGGTCAGCCCAAACTAGGTCCACACGACCCGGGTACGGGTCCGGCCCGGTTGGGCGTGTCCAGGCCCAGCTGGCACGGCCCGGACCTGCCAGTGGGGACCGGCCCGGCGCGGGTGTCCGGCCCAGCGCGAGCGGCCCGGCCCAGTGCGGTCAGCCCGACCAGGTGCGGTTGGCCCGGCCCGGCGCGGGCAGTCCGGCCCAGCACGGGCGGTCCGACCCGGCATGGTCAGTCCGACCCAGCGCGGGCGGCAAACCCAGTGTGGGCGGACACGGAAGTGGGGTGGGGGGGGGGGTGCCACCCCCATGTTTTCCTAAAACGGAGGACCCCCGTGGGGTCCGCCCTAGCTACGCTGGCCGGGGGTTTTGAATCAACTGACTTCTTGGAACGGCTGGCCATATTTGCCGGCCGGTGTGGCTGTCGTGGGACCCACCGGTCCCGCCTCCTGGTGCACCGGAGGCCAGACGAGTCTGACCACCTCTTCGAGGACCATCGTGACCTTAGGCCGCGGCCCCTATCCGACCGGTGCAACGCGATGTCGTCACGGCCCACTCATGGTTGTGGCCCCCTTCAGCCTCACCGACGTGGCGCGACGGCGCTGCGCACCTCCGCCACGGCCTGCTCCGGCCGTGGTTCTCTTGACCTCACGAGGTGCAACGGCTCGGCCTCAGTTTTATACCACGAAGAAAATCAACAACAAAAATGGGAGGAGGTTCAGCCATGTTTTGGCGGTCCAACCACCTCCATTATATTGATAACAAGAGACCAAAAACACGACATTCTCAACTATAGACAAAGCGGAAATTTATTTGATTAAATATGAACTCAACCCCAACCTGAAAAGATGTTCGTGGAAGCTAGCGTCGCTGAGGTGGTTTCGATAACGGCGTTGGAGTTCCTCAAAGAAGGAAACAACGTCTCACACCAGCTGCAGAGATGAGAAGGAACGACACATCATTGGCGAGTTTCCGCATCGGTTCCTCCTCCTTTTTCGTAGAGGAAGAAGATGACCAATGATACTGGGTCTCCAAGTCGATGATCCTTGACGACGTGTTGTCATTCTTCATTGAGGATGAAGACATTATTCACCGGAGAAGATGAAGTTCTTCAAGAGACATAGAGCTCTCCCCTCTAATCCTCAACACAACCAATCTAACCCCAAAAATAAAATAACCTCATCTTATTTTTTTAAGTCATTCCATGAGTTCAAAATTCAAAAACATAATTCCATTAATTGAATTAGTGTGTTGGCATGATTAAATGTGAGGAGAGGGGAAGTCACCCAATTAATGGGAATTCTAAAATTTAAGATGAGTTACACATATTAAGTTGTTGGTTTAGAGGAGTTAATGAATGTGAGGGGTTTGGCTCATGTGGGACCCACCCCACCTTTATTCTCTCTATGGTAGTTAAGCACAAATGTCGGGTACACAATTCACACCCTTCGTCACTTCATCGTGTCCAAGTAGAGTCTCGCGATTCTTGGTACTTTTCCTCCGTGCACGTCTGCGCATTTGAGGAACAAGCTACATCAAAGGTGTCCTTCGGAACTTTCTGCTGACTCCCCTTTAATGGATGCCCCAAGTATTACAATGAGGATGCACCCCTTTTTTACCACACCGAGTTTATCTCACGTGGGCTTAGGGATTGGGCTGACATCTGTGCTTACTCGGGAGTTGTCACCATCCACGGTCCGAGCTCTAAGACCATAAACTAAGACTCTCATCTGGAACTACGTTCAAGACCCCTTGTCTTTGGACCCAGCTTGAGTTCAGCAAATTTACCTCTCTAATCCTCTCTTCAGGACCCTGATCACAGGACTGCGTGGCGCAGTGTAGGACTACGTCCTCATTCACGTCGGTTTTGCAACAACTGCACCATGCACGCCCCCATTCTGAGGTTCAGTCCTCCTGTTCTGTCATGCATGACGTTAAAAGGCACCTTTCAGAACTACGTATGGCTTGATTCCCATCCTAATGGGATACATAGGACCACCTGAATGTCTAAGATTTGGGTCCAGCCCCACCTCTGGGAGATCCCCTGATTTCCCGGTCACCTAGGCCACTTGGTCCATCCCTCTCCAGCAGGGGGTGTGCAGGTATGATACAAGGATTTGGGCACCATGCCCCCCTTCCCCTGGGGATCTGCCATCTCTCGATCACCCTCAAGGTTGAGTCCCTTGGCTCCCTGCAGTGGTTCACCCATGTATTAAGAGCACTCTAGTCTAGCACCAAGAGTGTCAGATTCAACTTGGTCATGTTCCTTCCACTTGTCAAGCTTCATGTTCCCCTCTATTCGGACTTCCATCATCTTTCACACCCAGAGGGACCCCCAAGAACGTCCTGGATACTACGCCCAAGGGCTCTCCTACCGATACGGGCCAATGACCTCCAGGGTTACGGACGACAAATCGATAAAATCCCGCGTTGCGAATATGGTCAGCGGTCGATGCTCGTTTTGTTAGTCCTCATTTCAGGCTAACGCGACAGGATGCTGTGTTGCGAACATGGTCAGTAGTAATCCCCTGTCGTCACGCTAGCCCCTTCAGTCCTTGAATGTTGGTTGCATGATTCACATCATTTTCCACCCCATCATGTCCAGGTGGAATCTCGACACTTTTGGCGCTATCCCTCAGTGTGCCTTTGCATGCTAGGGGGACAAAGCTGCAATCTGGCGCCCTTTGGGGCTCCCATGGTCCGAGCTCTAAGACCATAAACTAAGATCCATTCGGGACTACGTTTAACTTGATTCCCATCCTCATGGGATACGTAGGACCGCCCAGACGCCCTGTCTCCGGGTACAACCCATTCAGGAAGCCAGTCTCTCCCCCTGTTTCACCTCTGTATAGGCCCCTCGGCCTAAGGTTTCCCCCTCCAAATGGCGTAAAATCTGATGTGGGATCATGTCTCCGTCAATTGTGTTTTATAACACTACGCACATTTCCCGCCTAGCATCGTCTCTGCTACGTCTGCGCTGCATGACGATAAAATGCATGCTTGGTCCTATCATACGACCCTAAACTGTGAAATTATCGTCCTGGCCGCACGACAAAAAACGGCACCGCATTGTGGTGACCTCGCTGTAGAGGACATCACGTTGGGTACTGGCCACGCGCTATGCCATTTGTCAACGCCCATCACGGCTTGATTCTTGTGGCGACATCACGACCTACAGTTCTAGGCCTGTCGCTTCACAAAAAAAAAACCATTCACCTCAAAGAACAAACAAGATACATCAAATTCCGCTTCTTTTAGTGCAAGGGCCAGGTCCGCACTTCCCCTTTCCACTGTCACTGGTACCTTACCCTGCCACCTTCCAGAACTACGTATGGCTTGATTCTCATCCTCATGAGATACGTAGGAGCGCCCGGGTACTTCCCCGCAGGCCCAGCCTAACCCTGGTGTTCGGTCCCTCGACTCGAGCTCATTCACGTCAGGCTGTGATGTCATGCGTCCCCTGATCCCTTTTTCCAATCCATGGTCCGAATTCTATGACCATAAACTAAGATCTCCCCAAGGGAAAGGAATCTGCTCCCTCTCTCTAATATGTTTCGTTGACGTATTCAGATGTGTTTTGACAAAAATCCCGAAGCATGGGATTTTCACAGGGACATTCCCCTCATCCCATGACCAAGCTTCGTGAGCTCACTATTTGGATCCTCATCCTCTTCCACATCCAAAAGGACCCTCGGACGACGTGGATACTAAGCTTAAGGGCTCTCCATGAATTATGGACCTAAGGGCCCTACAATCGTTTCGAGCCAACGTCCCTGCGGATATTTGACAACATTTGTGACACGGTCCCGTGTTTCGAACATGGTCAACGGTCGACCCTCATTTGTTTGTCCCCATTTCAGGCTAACGCGATAGGATGCTGTGTTGCGAATATGGTCAGCAGTAGTCCTCCATCGCCACGCCGCCACCATCGTGATCCAAATCTCGAGCGTCATGATTCACACATTTCCACTCCCTCATGTTCAAGTGGAACTGCACCACACTCGGCTCTTTCTCTTCGCGCATCTAGGTGCGCTGAATGATCGTGTTAGTGTCATTGGGCCGGTAGTCACCGAGCATCCCTTTTCCCCATCCTGCCCCTCTCTGCTTCGGGAAATTCCCACCACTACTACTTGTTTCCCACACCGAGCACGACTCACGTGGGCTTAGTAGTTTTGGCTGGAAGTGTACCAACACGGTTAGGCTGCTCCTCGTCCAGTACGACGTTAAACTGCGCTTCCAAAACTACGTACGGCTTGATTCCCATCATCACGTGGGATACGTAGAGACGCCCAGGCATTTCGCCTAGGGTTCAGCCCCAGGAATCACAAAATCCTGTTCCCCCCCATTTCCAGCCCTCTGGCCTGACCCCTCGGGGAGAACTATGTCGCTACAATTTTACCCTGAACAAGTTCAGGATGCCCCAAGATCCCATTGGGAAGCGATAGATCCCCTCGCCAGAGAGGCCCTGTCCCAAAAAGGAATGATCCGTGATCAGGTCGATGCGCCCATCTGGCGTACTCCCTCCACGGTGGTGCAACTACCGAGGTGTTGGATTATGTTTGAACAAACCACCACTCCATGTTCCATGCTTTGCGTGTCCCTTATTCGGACTCTCGTCCTCTTTCATGTCTGAAGGAACCCTCTAACGGCCTGGTCTTGTGCCGCATCGGCTCACCTACCGTCCTGGGCCAACGTTCCGAAAGACTGGTCATGTCTGGAAGGACCCCCTAACAGTATGGATGTCTGACCTATGGTCCACCAACTGTCCTGGGCCAACGCGCTGAAAGATTGATCGACAACAAATTGATAAAATCCCGCTTTGCGAATATGGTCAGCGATCGATGCTCATTTGTTGTCCCCATTTCAGGCTAACGCAGTAAGGATACCGTTTGTCCACCACGATTAGCGGTTGTCCTTTATTGTCACGCCATCCCCACAGTGTTCCGAATTTGGGCATCGTGATTCACACTTCCCATTTTCATCTGTTTGAACCAATTTCAGCGCCCCTGGTGTTGCCCCGATCGTGCATAAGAGCACGTTGGAGAAACGGTAATTCGGCTATCCTGGAAGTTCCTCCTCCGATCAACCCTTCCCCATCTTTCGGGAATCTGGACTGGTTTGAGGGAATTTTCGTCAAACGTCCCGCAAACATTGCAGGGATGCAACAAGGCAATTCAACAGTGGAAATCGTGCGTGCTACGGAACTCAAAACAAAGGAGAAAGAAAGAGTTGGAGCACAAAAGTTTTAATAAAAGCTTCTTTCGAGTTCGCTACAATACTCGGGGGTTGACTTCCCCCATGGACGGGTTGACTCCGTCAAAAGAGCGTTGCAGCTCCGCCACCCGTTGACTTGCGGCGTCCAGAGCCTGTTGCCGCTGATTTAACTCCCGCTCCTCTTCAGCAGCGGCGGGGCGTAATCCGTCAACCTTGGCCCGGGCCCTTTCCACCTCGGCCTGGACGACAGCCATCCTTCCAGAGGTCTGCTCCATATGCTCCTCAGCCTCTGCCAGCTGGGCCTTCAATCGTAAGACCAGCTCAGACTGTGCATCGAGAGTGGCCGAAAGCTCATTGGCCAGGATCTGCATCTGTTGGACCTCGCCTTCAGCCTCCTGGAGCTTCCTGATGCTGGTCTCCTTCCTCCGCTGCCATCCCACGCTCAGCCCACGATCATGCTCCCGGATCTTCTCAGCCATGAGGTCTCGGATGAGCGCGTGAGGGCGTTGGGCATCCACTCCCCTGGCACACAGTTCGTGCAACCGCGAGCGGAGCCTATCCATTTCGGACAGCCATTGCACTTGGGGAGTGTCCCTGATAAAGCGCGTGATCAGCTTCCACGACCGGCGGCGGACTATGCTGTTGTCTTCCTCATCAGAGGCTGTTTCGTCCCAATCCGCGCGGTCGGCAGGCTCGTACACAGGATATGCCTGCAGGAATTCCTCAGCGGGATCCGCATCTGGTGTTGAGTCTGGTACAACACCTGACGCCGGCACAGGCACGACAGGACTGGGACTAACCGGTTGATCCTCATCCTCGGAGTCCACCTCGATGACTTCAGGTATGACCCAGCTGGTGGTCCCGCCAGTGATGGTGTGCGCCGCAGCTGGAGGAGGTGAAGGGACTATCGTCACCATCACCGGTATGCCCCTGGGAGGGACGTCGCCAGACATCCCAACCTGCCTCGCTACAGTAGCCCACGCCAGTCGGAGAACTGTATGACAGAAAGGGACATAAACGTTAGTCGACATGGCCCATGTGTGGCAACGAAGAGACCGGTGGAGGAGACTTACGAAGATCGACTTCCGAGCGCTGCTTCTGGGCCGGTACTGACGGGACTTCGAGACGAGGCCCCCCGTATACTGTTGGAAGGTCTGGAGATTTTAGAGGAGCCACCTCAGACCCCCTGGTCCCACCAGACGCAGAACTGGACGCAGCCATAGGCGCGGGTTCTGAAGGTCCCGCATCGTCACCCACCAAGGAGCGAGAACGAGGCCTACGAACAAGTTCCTCCTGCATGACCCAAACATTGGTGAGAAGTCCGTAGGGATTCAAGAATAGATCGTAAGAAGAGAAGTTCGGAATGTTACCTCGAGAGCCTCCGCGAAGTCGTCGGGTTCTGAGCTTCGGTCTCCGACCTCGCCCTCCTCCAGCGGGTCCCCCCCTCCAGCCTCATCCTCCCGAGAAGAATCCCCTGATTCCTCCGGCAAGGGGAAGCGCTCCCTCAGATCGGCAGCCGATAGCTGTAGAGGGACCGTCTGATTCAACAGTACCCTCACCCGGTCTGTCATTGGGCGAGGGACACCACTGGAGTGGATGTAATCCTCCAGCTCGTTCAAGTATTGCTCCGCCTCCGCCGGAGACACCATGAATCCAGCCCGGACTGGGCCTATGCCCGACAGTCTCATCCCGAGGCGATTCAGGTGGGCCCACATCTCAGATGGGCTGAGGAATTGCTGGTTGACATCCCAGACGTCCCAAGCTTCCGGAAAGACAGCATCTACTGCCATGTCAATGTGACGCAGCCGCTTCCCCGGAGCCTGAGCGGATATCCGACGGAATCCCCTCGGTGGTCGCCCCTCCGGATGACCCTGCTCTCCCGGAACCACCGGATCCGCCGCTGCTGCCATACCCTCGGCCGGTGCGGGTCTCTCTACCATGGCAGCCCCGCTGCCGCGGGCGGCCCTAGCTGCCCTCCGACCCCGACCTCGAGATAAAGGAGGCCCACCGTCACCAACCCGGATCGTTGGCTGCTTCAGCATCTCCCCGGGATAAGCGGCCTCCCAGCTGATGGCGTACTCCTTCACTAAGCCGAAGGCGGCGGTGGATGGAGGCAATGTGATCTGCATCTTTCCATCCTCACGTGTGAACATGATCCACAGCTGCCTCATCACACACGGGTGCTCCTCGTGACGCACCTCCCAGTATACCTGCGGGGTCAGCCGCTGGAGGCACCGGAACTGCCTCGCAAAACGGTGTGGGGTGTACGGTTCACAGATCGGCTCACGATCTATCCGAGCCACCAAAACTCCACCTCGGAAGGCCAGGAGGTAAGCCCGATGCTCTTCCGTTCCCCGTCCATCATCAGTAAGCCTCCCCGTCGGCAGTGGAAGGGGATGAAAGTTGAACTCGTCCGCCCTCCACACCCTATTCAGCACCATTGGAACAGCCAGTTTGAATGGGAAGCTCCCAACTGCGTTCAGAATGGAAGGGCGAAAGTCTGATCCCGGCGGTGAAATGGGGTTTGGATACTCGTAAATCCCCCTGATATGCGCCGCGATCCACCCATACAAGAGGTGGAAGGGCCCGCATATTCTTGGCGGCTTCTTGCCCTCGCTAATGCGCCGCAGCATTCTGTATAGTTTGGCGAGCATCGGGATCCCCAGGTTGATCCGCTGCCCCATGGCCAGCATCGATGCCATGATGAACGAGCTGGGCCATACCCCCATGCTTGTATCTCTCACCGATAGGATCCTCCCACAGATGAGAGCCGCGATGAACGCCGCCAGCCTGACTATTGGCTGTTGTTCGGTGCTGACGCTGAAACCCCAAGTCTTCCATTGGCTTTCCTCCAAAACCCGCCAATACGAGTGCCCCTTACCCCGCTGGGCTGCCCTCGGACAAGTTCGAGGCCTTGGAGGGAACTCTCGATTCTCTGGAAAGTTCAGGAAACACTTGAACCACCTCTTGAAGTGGACGTCCCTCACGGCCTCCTTGTCCTCTCCAGGGACAAGCGCCATCAGCGCTGACGCCAGCCGTGGCATTTGCTCAGCATCTCCCCACACGCTGACAATGGGGAGGAACTCGTCATACATGGCCCCCAAGATCGGGACCCCGGATAACTGGTGGACATCCCACAAGCTGATGCCCACCTCCCCGTGATGCAGGTGAAAAGTGTTGGTCCTGGACGACCATCTACTCAGCAGTTCCGGCATCAGCTGCTTTGGCTGGTAAATGTGGAACTGGGAGGCCCATGCTGCCTCATACAATCCCACTCTCCTCAGCTCGGCCTCGAACTCCTCACACGAGGCGCCTACCCAGTAGGCCCAGGCCCAGTCGTCGGTGAAATTGCCGCCCTGGCGCAGGTCCCACTCATCGGCCCATCCCTTCTTCGGATCCTGCAAGGCCACCTTCAGCATAGTACGGTGGAGAGGAGGGGACGTCTCCGGTTGCAGTGGCCTCCCGTCAATGTCATTTACATGATTGTAGAGGCAATCAGCAGTAACGGGTGTGAAATCCTCCCGTTCATGACCATCGGCCGCCCTGAACCATTGGTGCTGGCATGGTGTGCTCCTTAACCAGCAAGCTGGTTCATCCCTTCTTGCCTCAGGGATGAAGACGTCGTCCCTCAGCCCGAAGCCATACAACGGCAGTTTCTTGCACTGCGGGTAATCCTTCTGACCTTCCGACAGCAGTTCTGTCAAGGAAGTATGGTCCGAGTGGCTCCGAACCATTTCCCCCAAGCCCGGACGGTTGGCCATCTCATCCCAGCGAGCAGCATCTGCAAGCACTTCCCGCACAGCTTCTTGATGGGCCATTTTAACTCTGGCCCTCAGAAAAGGATTCTTCCGGATGGATCGCGAAGCTCGATCGCGAAGCTCGATTGCGATGCCGGATCGCTAAGGTCGGTCGCAAGATCAAAACCGCGAATTCCGGCCAAGGCAGGCACGCAAGGGTTCGCTTGGCACGGACACGGAGTCAGAGACCCGTGGTTCGCCGCGAAGCTCGATTCGCGGAGGGCTGTCGCGGAGTACGCGGAGCTTCGCGTAATCGAGAGCGCAAAATAGACAAGGAAGTCACGTAAAGATAAAAGAGGGTGGACCCCCTATTTATAGGCGACGACCCCGGAGCATCGCGGCGTGCCTTATCCGCGCGAAGCATCGTGGCGCGTCCGGATCTGCGGCCCAGGCGAGCATCGCGGGCCTCCTTCGCGATGCTGCATCGCGAACCACCGACAGTTTTGGCGATCGGCCCTTAGACTTCGACCCTTCGCCCTCCGCGGCTCCAAATCTGAGGGGGGGCATTTGTTGGCGCCAAAAATGTGGCCCGAAAGGAAGGAACGAAAAAGACAGCCGGCACGCTGCCCCGCGAAGCACAGCCGCAAAGCACCGTAACGAAGCCCCTCCGCGAAGTGCCCCAACCCTGGCGGCGCCGCGAAGCACCGGAGGCGGTGATCCTCAGCGAGCCCGTTTGACGTTCGCGAGCCGCCGCGAAGCACCGGAGGCGGTGATCCTTCGCGAGCCCGTTTGACGTTCGCGAGCTGCCACGAAGCAACGGAGGCGGTGATCCTCCGCGAGCCCGTTTGACGTTCGCGAGCCGCCGCGAAGCTCCGAAGGCGGCGCGCGAGCCCTGCATCGCGGCGCCCCTTCCCTATAAATACTCGACTCCCCCTGAGTCCCCGAGGATGGACAATCCAACCTTTCGGCTTCTCCTCTCCCGAATTGCGAAGCAAGCTTTGCCCCGGGAATCATGAGCTCCGCGAGGTATTTCTACTTCGCGAGACGACTCTGATTTGCTTGGTTTTGAGCCCCTCTTCCGAGAGGGATGCCCTTCGCGAAGCCCAAGGGCGTTCGCAAAGGAAGGGGATTCCCAAGGGAACCCGGGCAGCCGAAGAGCACTCGTGCTTCGCGAAACACCCAACCCATACGAGTAATCCCTATGCTAAGGCCGGATCGCTCCACTCCGCAAAGTACATTGCTTGGCAGGACCCTGCTTCGCGAACCACTCCTTCTTCGCGAGGCAGTGCTCCGCGAACACTGTTCCACTTCGCGAAGCACCTCCCACTCCCACCTCTGCCCCATGCTAAGGCCAAGGCACCCCACTTTGCAAAGCGCACTCCTCTGCTTAGCGATTCCTCTTTTCATGCGACCCTCCAGGTTTGCACGATGTGATTTCAAAGTCCCATGGACAACACCTCCCGTAGCGTTGCTTCGCCTAATGCTTCTTCACATAGGCACACTAACGACTATTGCTTCATCGCATAGCCACGCTAACGTGGACCCCTCGATGGTTCCTCCCGTGACCCACCTTTACCATGGCCTTACCGGTACCTTCCCTTCCCCAAGGACCAGAGGGTACCAGTTATGTAAGCCCTAGGGGTGTGGAGTGAACCCACCTCGTCCGAGCTGCAGGACGTTAAACTGCCAAGCACCACGTCCTCAACACATGACGTTAAACTGTGACCCAACCTCGTATCCCTCACGAAGGGTCCCCCCCAGCTTGAGCATTCATTACACCGCTCATCTCCACGGGAATGGTAACTCTTCTGCACATGGAATGAGATCCTTCTTGTCGGAGTGGTGTATGTTCGCAGGGGAAGGGCTGCCTCAGAGCCTAAGCCCCTAACCATTGGTACGGATGATTGCACCCGTGCATCTCTGTACTTCCCCACTACCAAGGTCAGTGGAGGACGTGATAGGGAACGAGGCACCCCGTTCTGGGCCTCCATCCTGGAGGAAGTCCCAACACCATGGGCCGCTCAACGTGTAAGCCCCTCTTCGCTTCTCACAGACGCACCCTTCGCGACGCGATCGTCAGGTCCTTGCGACCTCTTGTTTCTCACACCGAGCATGACTCACGTGGGCTTAGAGTGAGCACTGACCCTGACAAACCCACCTGAACTACGAGGTCTTTGATCCATGTCAAGGCATGGTACGTAGGAAGCCTCCACGAGGTTCAAGCCCACCATCAGTGGACCAAGGTCTACTTCCACCTGAACTACGAGGTCTTTGATCCATGTCAAGGCATGGTACGTAGGAAGCCTCCACGAGGTTCAAGCCCACCATCAGTGGACCAAGGTCTGCTTCCACCTGAACTACGAGGTCTTTGATCCATGTCAAGGCATGGTACGTAGGAAGCCTCCACGAGGTTCAAGCCCACCATCAGTGGACCAAGGTCTACTTCCATTTGAACTACGAGGTCTTTGATCCATGTCAAGGCATGGTACGTAGGAAGCCTCCACGAGGTTCAAGCCCACCATCAGTGGACCAAGGTCTACTTCCATTTGAACTACGAGGTCTTTGATCCATGTCAAGGCATGGTACGTAGGAAGCCTCCACGAGGTTCAAGCCCACCATTAGTGGACGAAGGTCAACTTCCATTTGAACTACGAGGTCTTTGATCCATGTCAAGGCATGGTACGTAGGAAGCCTCCACGAGGTTCAAGCCCACCATCAGTGGACCAAGGTCTACTTTCACCTGAACTATGAGGTCTTTGATCCATGTCAAGGCATGGTACGTAGGAAGCCTCCACGAGGTTCAAGCCCACCCATCACCAAATTCACGTTGTGTTCTACCTACGTCCAGTATGACGTTAAACTACATCATGGCCCAGTGGTAAGCCATTGTGACCCAGCCCCATTTGAACTACGAGGTCTTTGATCCATGTCAAGGCATGGTACGTAGGAAGCCTCCACGAGGTTCAAGCCAATCAATAGTGGATCAAGGTCCCTCGCTTACGTCGGCTCAACGACACCCACCACCCGTCGTTTATTCACGTCAGGGTTCATTATCGTCCCGCATGATGTTAAACTATATTATTTTAACTACGAGGACTTTGATCCATGTCAAGGCATGGTACGTAGGAATCCTCCCAGAGGTTCAAGCCCAACTCTCCTCGGACCAAGGTCCAGCTTCACGTCGGTTTACCGGCACCATCCTGAACTACGCGGACTTTGATTCCCTGCCACGGGGATACGTAGGAAGCCTCTTCAAGGCTCAAGCCCAACTTCGCTGTCGCCCCCCTGCGATGGTCCCATTTCATTCTAAACCGTCTCCGCAACACGTTAAACTCGCGACCTACCTCGTGATAAACATGAGATGCCTGAGGAAAACCTCGGATGGAACGCCTTTGGCGTAACCGTCTCCGCAAGACGTTAAACTCGCGGCATACCCTGTGTTGAACATGGGAAGCTGAGGAAAACCTCAGATACGTGTCTATGACATGTAATTACCTGCGCTCGATGTGGGATGCCTCGGGCTTCCACGCCCTCGAGAAGCCTTGTGATCGAGGATAACAGACAGACATTCCAGGTACCCCAGCATCCAGACACGCTATTGATGCCTCAAACGTGATTACTCCCCTGACCGAAGGTTGCTGCCCTGACTGGACCCTTTGGAATGTCCCGACAGAAGCAGTGTAATTAACCGGCGTCCATGGAAACATGGCACTGGGAAGAGTTTCACGAACTACGTATTAAATCTATAAGGGAGACCCGGACTAGGTGACGAGTTCTGAGGAGGAATCCACAGGAGGAAGAACCGACATCCCATCATCCCGTTTCGATCAAGGAGCAGACGTCCCTGAATAAGGAACGAATGTCGCCCTCCTTTGGAAAGCGGGAATGCGGGGCAACAAAGCCGCGCGTCCCCCTCCTCCTCGGACGGATGCGCGCGCGCCCCGGCGAAAGCGTCGGAAACAACCATATATGATTAATAAATATTTTATACCAAAGAGTAGGGTATCAATCATCCTTGGATAAATATCCTTTTATTTTTACTTTCAAGAATGTATATCATACCCACACTATGGTAAGCCATGTATATTATAATTAGAATCTATCATTTTATACCTAAAATCCATTGATGTCTAAGGTGATTAATACCAATGTAATTTTATATTTGAAAGACATTAATTGATCATAAACACTCAGAAATGAAATATGTAGGTTGAAAAACAAGTTATCACATTGAAAAGGTTTTTCACAACATTTTCACAAAGATGGTTTGAGTATAGTTGTCAACAATTGTAACATCAATCTATTGATCAACATCTTGAGTGTTTTTTTGTGAACAATGAAATGGACAGGTATTTAAATGAATGGATTCCAATGGTTAAATTATTAATCCGAAAATCATATTTTTCAAAAATTTTGAAGGTTCCTTTACATGTGTCCCTCAATATTTTTTTGGTTTAAACAAATTCTATTACCGCATTTTATGTGACAAAATAATAGAAAAAATATCATCAATGTGAAACATTATCATATTGATGAGACATCATCCTGTAAAATATTTAAGAATGATTATCATAAAAATCATGTGGGAAAAATTATCATGAAAATCTTGTTAGAATAATTATCCTTTAGGAAACATTATCATGTAAAAAACATTATCATGTACGAAACATTATCATGTACGAAAAATAATCAATTAATCTACATTATCATTTAAGAAACATTATCAAGTAAGAAAAAATTCCAAGTGAGAATGATTTTTATCTGAGAATCATTTTCATGTAAGAATAATTCTCCTATTATAATCATTATCTGGTATTAAACATTATCAAGTATGATAAATTATCTTGTAATATAAATAATAATGTATAAATTATGATACTATGAAAATCAGATCTGAATATTATTTAACGTCAGATTCTAAGAAAAAGAGAATATGAGTGTAATTTCTGAGAGAAAAAGATTCAGAATTTTCAGAGAAGCATATTCACAATTATGATAAACTGTAAGATTCTGAGAAAGTATAATATTTTGAGAAATTGTAATTTCATTAAGAATGTTTAAGATCTTTGATAAAGTATATGATTTTTAAAACAGTATAAAATTTTGATAAAGTGTAAGATCATTGATAATGAGTAAGATCACTATAAAATATATGATCTATAATAATGTTTATGATATTTAAGATAGTATAAGATCTTGAGAAAGTGTATGATTTTGAATAAACTGTAAGATCATTATGAAGATGTATGATATTTAAGAATGTGTACGATATTTAGGAATTTGTAATATCATTATGAAATTGTATGATATTTAAGGAAGTGTATGATCTATAAGAAATTGTATGTTCTTTAAGAAAGTGTAAGATATTTAAGAAACTATAAGATATTTAATAGTTGTACCATATTTTTTAAAATTAAAGATATTAATTAAACGTATTGGCTTTTCTATCTTAACGAAAATATTATTAGACTATGTTATAAAATAGTCTGCAAGATGCTAGAAATAATCTGTAATAATTTAGGTTTTCTTTTATATAGAAATAATTAAATATAGAAGGTATTACTAATGATATTCGATTGTGATTTCCATAACATAATTCAATGGAAAATGTAATAAGGAAATATTTGACTTAGTATTAAATGAAAATTTATTGCAAAACTATACATTTTTCTGAAGAAGAGGTATAATTATTTTACAATTTTATTTTATTTTATTTCATTCTCTAAATATATCATTTATTAATAATAATTTATAATATATTATCCAATTTTTATTACAAATAATTATATTTTGTTAAATTATGGTCATGTTATAAAAAATTTCACATTTCCATCAAATTGGTTACAATATCATCATTCATGTGTACGGTAGACTACCACCCCACGAAGTGATCAAATAGTTTTCTTCCTTTACCTCTTCTAACTATTGGGTATGATGATTGATATAATTTATATATATGATATACATATATGTTATTTATATCAATTGAGACATTATTCCATATATCCCTTTTTTCATTCCATTACCTAGTTGATACGATAATGACGCCCATGTGTGTTGAAGAATACTACCTCGCATAGTGTTGCAATTCAGTGTCCGCTAACAATAAACGTGGATGATAAGAAGGATAATTTTATTGAAATAAATTAAAATAAATGAAATAATAATTATATTATTAATATATTTTTCATTATTTTAACATAATATATATTTGTATTTATGATATTTTCACTTATTGAAGGCTGCTTAGATTATTCGTGTGTGTGTGGACAACTACATTTACAAAGAGACATGGATTTATTTTCACCATCATACCTCATGGATGATTTTTTTAAAATATTTATTTTATGGTATTATAATAATTGTCTAAATATAAATATCACTTTCCACTTTTCTATAAGGATATTATGAAATGGAAATGTTACTCATGCATATGTAATGTCTACTCTCTCCCGGATGATATCGCACTTCATTTTTCACAACCATTACACATGATTAGTATTAAGAGTATATTTTATGTCTAAATATTTAAAATATTTCACTGTCTATATTATAGAGATAATAGATAATTGGAAAATTTATGTGGGATGGAAATAACATATGAAAAAATTTATTTAAAGAAAATAGTATATTACATGAAATGAGATATTAACAAAAAAAATCAATAATATAGTAATTAATGGTAATATTTATGTCATATATTATATGATATATACAATAATTTTTCTATTATGGAATTATATTTATTTTATATTTAATAATCATGATTTTTTATTGTATAATATGGAAGAAGATATATAATTTAAGGGATTTTTAGTCTCTCTTTTATTTCTGGGAGACATATTAATATTCACCACTAGAATTTTTAGTGGGTTATATACTAACCATTTAAAATTTCATATTATTAATATATTAATTTTAAATAAATTGTTTTTTATTTTTATTTTATTCTTTATTTATGTTTTCATTTTGAATAAATCCTAAAACCATATGGGACATCTATCTCACTATTATTTTTCTATGAGAAAAATGAATTATACACGACATCTTTATTTTAGGTTTTACATATACCTCACATGAATCTGTTTCATGATAATAATACTTATTTTTATAATTTAAATACCTATTTTAGTATCTCTATTTCATGGGATTTAAATTTCATTAAATAAAAAATACGAAACATTTTTTTACTCATTTTGGTTTTATCGGGACATATGTTATGTTATACACCATAATTATTCTATGTAGATCATATAATGACCAATTGAAATGTAATATCATGAGTATACTTAATTTAATTATTTATATGTTTCATTTATTTTATTCATTCATGGTTATTTGAGTTAAATTTTACAAAATTGTTAAATAATTTATGTTACAATCTCACAGTTTATCAGATTGTTTAGGATTATGTTTCCAATAATGAAATATTATGATATATATCACATGAAAATAATTATTGTTCTTATCCTATAGTAATTTATTGCATTTTCTATTAATAATACAATTTCTATCTATTATTTATATAAAATATATCAAATGTTATTTTATAAAAATCATAATTTATCTCTATCTCATAAGTTAAAATGGATTTTTATTCTGAAGCCATTTTTAAAAACTTATTTATATAATGATTTTATTACATTTTAAATTTTTTTATTAAATACATTTATCCATGAATAAAATTTTTAAACAAATAATTTTAAGTGAATTCTTATTTATTTTTCTGATAAATTCCTTTTTTCATTTACTAAAAATCAAACAGGAATATTTGTTTGAATGTGTATTGAGTGAACACAACTACATAATGTTCTGAATATTAATTTATTATAGGACTCCTCTATATGTTTTAAAATGTTATTATCAATGTAAATTATTATAAAAAATTAATAAAATGTTTTTCCAAAGAAAAATGTATATTTTTTTAAAGAAATGTTTTAAATAGTTTTATAAGAATTCATTATAAGATTTAATCTATATTTCCAATGTAAATATTTTAATAATTTATTGTCGAATTATTTGTTTAAAATTTATTTTCATAGATAATATATTTACCACAATAATAATCAATGTTATAATCGTTCAGTTTTTTGAATAAGGTGATATCATTTTTTGTAACTTTCTTATTCTGGGGTATATGATTCATTGATATTATTAATATTATTTCAATTAGTATTTTATTTTCATTATGATAACATGTTTATGAAGCATATTTATCTTCCATGAGATTTAATATGATAAAATAGTGATGAAATTGACTTCTTTTTCCATGATCCATTCTAATATTAAATAAATAAATGAATATCCACCATGTATCTTCTCAAGAGGTTCTGAAATGATGAAATTTTTCTTAAACCAATTTCATTTTAATAGTAATGATTATAAGAATAATTTATGATCTTGAATCATATGTATGTATGTTTTTTATTTTTTTATTGTTGTTTTTTGTAACCAAAAATAGTTGTTATGTTATATCCAATTATGGTCGGGACTTATATCATCCCTTAATTTATTGAGTATATAATTCTATATCATGTGATAATCATGATTTTAATCAGTAGTTAACATAGTTATATAATTTATATATCTTCTATGATGGTCTAGGGAGTGAATCTTGACTACTATGATTTTTTATGAGTGAACTCATTCCAATATGAAAACAATATTTTTATTGTGAGACAATTGGATATGATTTAACATGAATATGTGTACGAAACGATTCTTATATTATGCCACTATAATTCTCTAATTGATCATGTTAATTTATTTCATTATTGTTTATGTATTAAAAACTCCGAATCATTATTTCATGACTGATGATTCTGATCATTGATATAAATGAAATGTTTATCATACATTGTGATCATTTTTTCATAACCTAACAATCATATTATGTGTACTTGTAACCCTTGATTACTATTACTGAGCATATCAGCTCACACTTTCCTATGTTTTATTTATTTAGGTCATGAAGAAATTATTTAATATGGGAATCCGTATGAAGATAAAAAATAGAGATGATCATTAGGGGGGATAATGAAAATCATACCAAAATTTCAAAAATTGTGATACTATTCTAAAAAAACAATAAAATATTATTTTCCTTGGAATGAGTTTGTTTAATTTATTGACTATCCATCTAAAAATACTTAATATCCATATAAGTTATTATTAGGTCTCTATTGTTTGAAGCCGATGAATAATTTAGTAACATTTGGAAACTACAATTTCAATACAGTAGTGATGTCCCTAGGGATATTTGAAATAATATGTCTATTGATTTATCTAAGTATATGTATATGTATATAACAATGTGTAGGAAAATATACTTGATATTTTGTAAAATAATTGATAATGTGGATTCCAATAAATTTCAAACCTAAATGTATACTATAAGTAGATGTGGCTATGGAATACTAATATATAGGGATAATAAATCCAAATATATTGAATTTATATTGGCTATATCATCAACCAATGTATCAAAATTGGACATTTCACATAATTTGTTTGACACTCATGGGGTTATGATTTATAACATGACAAAATCATTATGAACCATCTTGAATAATATAAATAGATGATGAGTAATTATTAATTAGGATAACCTATTATGTCCCAGATATAAATGGATTTTCATGGATTATATGTACTATATGTTTTTCTATATTTTTATTTACTTCCACACTATGATTAGTGTTTCACAAACAATGATTTCACTTTTATTTGATGGATGATAAAATATAAAATATTATTAATAATGAATGTGGGGTACAATGAAATTAATTAATTAATTAAAAAAATATTAAATGATATGGAATGAAACATTAATTTTTATTCCCAAAACACTTTTGGATGATTTGGATCATTATTTACTTCCAAAAGATAATATGAGGGAAGAAATTTTTTTTATTCCATAATAAGGAAACATCCATATTCCTTTAGTGGTTATTATGATCAATTAGTTTTTAATAAATGTATCATTAGAACTAATAATATATTTTACAACATACAATTTTCACATAATGTGTAATTATTTTTGGTTGAAAAATGTTTGGGTGGTGAAAAAGATCAATGGTTGACTCTTAATAGAAATAAATTGGAATGTTGTGAAACTGACACCGTGGATTGGGATGAGTCCATGAGTTATATATCAATTAAAAAATTCCCTCTATTATTCATATAAGGGTATAGAAGGAGTTCTGTGATATAAATCCAAAATCTAATAAATTATTTGGTATAAAATGTATAGTTATATAGGACATATGAGGTCTGATTATGTTATTATCATCAGATCAAAATGTATGGTTTATTGATTCTTCATTGGCATAAAAACTAGTCTCTAATGGTATTAATTGATAATAGACTTTATTAGAAATGAAAAAACTATTCAATGATCTAACATTGTGGAAATATAGGTTAGAGTTATGTATCAATTAAATGGTTTTGTTAAAAAATATAAAATTTAATTCAATGGAAATTCTGAAAACCATGCCAAAAAGATGTTGGGAATTCCATTATTATAAATTTTGTGGGTGAATAATAATGGTAAATTTATTAAGGGGACTAAAATATATATATATTGTAGATGTGAAGGATTTTGGTTAGTTTAATGATAATATTATGGTTAGAAGCCAAAAATCTCTAATTATAAAGGAAAGATGGAAATATTTTGATGTCACGATTGATGATGTGAAACGTCTCAATAATGGAACACTTTTCCACAACTTCATAATAGGGAATTTCATTTATTATTTTGAAAAATTGAAACTAATATAAGAATATTTTTTAATCATTTATTGAAATTTTATTCAATGTTGAAAATTAACATTTTATATCGAGAGATATTATAGAATAATAACATCACATTTAATATTTTATAAGTTAAATGATGAACCAAATTTTCTAATAAAAATGTTTATATTCAATGATATGAGAGTATATATGAAATAATGGTTGAAATATCTCATAGTAGCATATATGTCTCTCGGTATGGTTAACATAATAGTTATTGATACCATCACTGTTTAATGTGACTAAGGTTGATAAAATTTTCAATATCATTGTCATCCCATTATAGGTTTTATGTGATGGTATTTTATCACGATTAAGAATAATTAAGGAAAATTAATAGTAATAAAACATGTGGGTTTTGTGTGGGTTTTACTTCCAAATTTATTTGAAGAATAATTCCATTTCTATTGGTGGACATAAGAGTACATATTCTTTAATAATTAGGTGTTATCTTATCTATTATGTTTATGTAATTATGAGTCGTTATTGATCACATTACAATGATAGAAGAATAAATTTCTATCAGAAAAAAACTCTATATGGAACATCATTTTAATATATTTTATTAAGGAAGTGGAAAAGATATATGGGGTATAAAATTTTTTTGTATCTTATTGGGATATTATTATCTCTACAATTTTCTCGAATGGTCTAAATTATTTTCATGATAACAAGTTGAGTTTCAGAACATCATATGGTATTTATAAGTGGACAATTAAAAACCCTATAGGACAACATAAGATCATATTCTATGGATTTAATTGGGTATTGGGATCAAAACATCCTCAAATTTAGTTTTCTAGAAATAATAGAGTTCACATTGACCTTCAGATCGATCATTATGAATCCTATCTTGGGACGAAGTATAGATTTCAACGCAATGGAATGATTTTATAAAAATAAATATATTAAATATTGTGAATGTTGATGAGATGGAAGAGATAGTTATAGAAAATATACAACATGTATGAGATGATATGTGTTGTTAAAAATATTATTCCAATAATCATCAAAATGATCTATACTTTTATATTGGTGACAATTTATTTCTATGTATTTCTTTGTGGGAGAAATGGAGGAAAACATAGGCCTAAGTGTAGTATAACAGTTTAAATAAATGTTATAATTGAGATAGTATATTGTTTTTCAGTTCCTCAACAAAAACTCCAATAGCCTTAGGGTCTATTCAATGATCATCTAATGAGGGTGTACATGCAAGATCCTACCTATGTATTGAACACAAAGGTCAAACCTCTACCAAATGATCATTTATATAATGAAAAATCATTTGAGATTATGATTCATAATATGAAATTTCAATGAAATAAGAAAACTAATCTGGTCAAATTTTTGTGATGAATTCACAAGATTTGGTTTTCATTTTGGGAACTTGATGATATAATGTGGAAGAATTATACGCAGTTATTGGTATAAATGTGTTGTTTTTTAGTGTGAAATCCCTTTTTTGTGGGATAGAATGAAACACACAAATATTTTGTGTTATATATTTTTTCAAATTAATATCATCTTTCCACTATTTATCATATAGAATATCATTTATTTTTCTTACATGACATTCATCCTAGATTTTAATAAAAATGTGACATAATATAGAAATATTAATATTTATTATGACTGTTATCACATAGATTTCATAATGGTGTGTATAAAATGGAATTAAAATTATATGAAAATATATGGTTTACACATGTAATCAATATTAATTTATTATAGAATAATTAAATATAAATTTAAATAAAATATGTTTGAAACGAATAAGATTATTTATCAATAAAATAAATATTAAAAAAACAAATTAAACATAAAAAATTAAAACAACAACATTTTGTGAATTATTTTTTGGACATTTATATTTTATATATGATATCATATATTTAACTGCAATCATATGTTTATAAATGAACGGAATAAAAATAAGTCAAGTTTTAATCTTAAAACACAAATTTCTCTTCAAATATCTTTTTTACCTTCTTCCTCAGTTATATTAAATTCAATAGCGAACACATTCAGAAAAATTAAATGATAATTTTATTTTTTATTTCCAAATTCCAAACTTTTATAATTGTAAAATTTTGATTTATTTAAAATAATATTAAATATACGATGAATAATGACCAATATTCGTATTTAATTATAATTTTCCATTAGATTTGATTATTTATAAAATTTTTAATAATTTTATGTTGGTTTTAAATTATTTATATATAAAATTATTATAAATTAATAAAATGTAGTTTTTTTAATTATTATCATATTTAATATTTATATATAACAATGTAATCTTACGAATTATTTCTCTTTGAAACCCTATTTTCACCTTGCATCTGTTAGATTAAATTTAAATTTAAATATTACACTTATAAAACAAGAATTTAGAAAATTACACACTATATTTAGAATAATAATAATTATTACTATATAACATGTTCAATATAATATTTTTTAAAAATAAATAGTGAAATAATCAAAATTCAAATACATCGATAATAGTAAAAATTGATTTAACCGATGTTAGTCTACAAAAGTAAAGGTTAAATTGGTCTGCAATATTATCTAAAATCAGTTTTGTAGTCATATTTAGACCCTATAATTTTTATTTATTTAGAATAATCTATTTTTATAGTTATTTCATGGGAAAATTGTCGAGACACCATTTTATTTTAAAAAATTGTAATTTTTCCACTTACCATACATATAATGGATAAGCATCAATCCTCTCTTATTTGAAAAGACTATACCATTTTCAGCCAAGAATAGAACAAATAACAACCAATGGTACCCGATATAATCCTACAAGACTTATTTATTAAATAAATACATCCCATTAATGATTCTTTTTATAATCCTTTATAGGTGTCTAAAAGTTTATGTAATAGTCTTAAAAATTAATTTTTTACTTTATTCATAAACCTTTATCTATAATTAAGAAAATGTTTTCCTATAATAAAATATTTATATTTCATGTCATCAATTTTTTTTTCATTAATGGAATGACCTAAATACAACCCCCAATATATGAAATTGGTTATGAAATAAATAATTATGGGTATCATGGACTACAATAATTTTGGTGAGATAAAATGATTAGGGGGGTCAATTGGGTCTTCATTACCTTAGGCCCCCTTTGCAGGTTTTCTTTAAATTCATTGTCATAGTTTTATTTATTTTATTAAAAATGCAATGTTGATGATGGGTATCCTGGACTACCATAACACTAATTGATAATTTTTTTATATTTCATAAGCTCATAGTTTGTTATGATAATGGATATACATTATAAATATTAAATTTATTTAGTAATTATACCCATGGATTAGTTATTTCACATATATATATATATTCAATTCATTATTGGATACTATTATATCATTATAGTGTTTGTATAACTACAGCCTCACGAAGTAATGTGATTCGTTTTTAAATAATGATTTAGATGAAAGATAAAAAGGGATTGATTAGTGAATATATTTGATTTAAATGAGATAATTTTTATCGTAATGATAATTTTTTGATTTTTATTCATATTATAACATTTTTATTCATACATTTTTATTTAATGAAAAATGCTAACACCATTCGTGTACGTGTGGAAAACTGTCTTCTTCCGGAAATTCAACTCTCTTTTCATCTCTATATCACATGAATGATATGAATATGTATATCTAATTAAATAATGTCTTGTCAATGATATTATAATCATTATTGAAAGGTAATATATTACTTAGCTCATTAAAAATTATCGTACAAAAATGTAATGATTTTCCATGTGTATATACAACCCACCATCCCCATGATCATAATGTACTTCATTTCAGAAAACCATAAATCTTGAATTGTATTAAAATTATAATTGACATATAAATAAATAAAAACATTAATAATTATTACTATCACAATTACGGGATCCATGTGAAATTAGGTGGGCCGAATATAACAAATCAATACATCAATTAAATCCAAAGAGGTTATTACCAAAAATTTATTTTAAATAACAAATATTTAATTGATAAATAATAAAATTTCCTATGTAAAAAAGTAATAATATATTTTTTAATTAATTTTCTAAATTAAATTTTTAATAAAATTATATTTATTATGTATTATTTTTGAACAAATATAAATGTATTCTAGAAATAAGGGATGGTAAATGATGTCTCTCTATTATTTCTGCGATGCATATGAAAATTCAGCCCTAGTTTATTTTTTGTATTTTATATATTTACCATTTTAAATGTCATGTAATTAATGTAATTATTTTAATTTAATTTAATTTTTTCATTTTATGTTATTAATTTTTTGGTCTAAAAAATAAAAATATTTCTAACATTGTATGGGATTTGATCTCAGTTTTATTTTGTATGTCACAGATTCCATATCCATATTGTGTTTACTTTTTATGGTGTCTTTACATAAAAATAATTTATTATATGATTAATATACATAAATTTTTGGGTTTTATCTCATCAATTTGAGGATCTTAATTTGAAGGTGTTTATGGTTTTCATGTTAACAAACCATTATAGTATTTTTTGACACAATTCATCCTTAATGGGACATAAGATAACATTATCCACAGTCTTCATTTATGAGGAGTATATACATCCCTATATACATATTATGTAATTAATATAACACTTTTCATGATATTATATTTTTAATGTGAAAATATTCCTTCATGGTTATTACAATTAGAAGCTACCAAAGTGGTTAATATATTATGTTTTAATATCATTATTTTATAATAATTTTTATGATTATGTTTCTAATGATGGAATCATATTATATATCACTCGTGATACTCTTTAATTTTCTCCTACTATGTTTATTAATTATATTTTTATTTTTATTACATTTATTAATTTTTTTTCTTACAAAAATTTCTTATTAATTATAAAAAAATAGCCTTTGTATTTCTCTTGTTGAAATATATATTTATTCTAAATCCATGTTTTCTAAATAAATAAATATAAGTTTTATAAGTTTTATATTTTTTTATGAAATACAAAATTCAAAAATGATGTAAATTTAAAAAATATGAAACTAATCATCATTATTGTTATAAAAAATCCCAATATGGATCTCATTGAAAAAATTTATATATTCATTCCTTTAACATGTATAACATTAAATTAACATTCATCCATAATGACCTATAGTTTACATGAATATTTCTTCATATTTTTTCATAGGTAATTTTAAATAAAACAATGTTAACAAATTTTTAAAATGTGCTTCAAATAATAATGGTTATTTTAATGGAGATAAGTTTTCATTGATTTTTTTAAATTCCATTATATGTTAAAAGGTATTTTTTCAGGGAAAACAAATTAAAAATTATTTTAAAAATTAATATTTTTTAAAATTTATTTTCAATGAAGAATTATTTTCCTCATGAAATGTTCCAACTTATCCACATCTCAAAATAATATTTCATCTACGATAACATACTAAGATGTAATTTTTATTTTGTGGGTGTATGACCCCAAGGTATCATTCTCTCCCCTAATTCAAATTATTTATGTTTATGATGACAATATTTTTATGAAATTTATTTCACTTTTTGGGTTATACTATGATTAAATTATAATGAAACCCACCACTTTTCCTTGGGATATAAAATGATGAAATAAAGAAATGATTAAATTATTTTGAAACTCATTTCATTTCTATGGGATACTATATGAGGAAATGGTTATGAATATCATTTAATTTATAGGGTAATGATAATGTGGATGTTTAATGATATTATGGAACAAATATATAGATTTTCATTATGTGATAGTGGTTAAAATATAAAAAATGATGTGGATTTCTTTATAACTAATGATGGAGGTCAGGATATAAGTAATTATAGGATGGAACTATATATCTAAAAAATTAATTAGTTAATGATTTTGATCACATAGGATTGATAATCTTAAAATGAGGTGTGAACTTGATTCAATAAGTTCTATTAACCACTTTTTTTTCTTTAAGAGTGACCCATGAATCTAATGACGATTTGTGAACTAAAACCATTCTACTATGACATTCTAGGAAGTAATTCTTGCATAAAATGAAAATTTTTTTCTATGATTTTTAGTATTCCACGATTTATTTTCAGATTCCAATGTTTCTCTCTTAGGGATCATGTTATTTTATTTATTATGATTCATGTCTTATGAACTGTTAATATTTATTCCATGACCGAAATGTATTATATTTTATATGCATTGAAATATTTGGAAATGTTATTATCATTTTCTTATTCTCTAACATTCATGTTATTCTTAAATATTGTCCACATTTACTATTACTAATCATTTATTCTCCTAAATTTTTATGTTTCTTTTGCCTTTCTTATGAATTAATATATTATTTTCGTGTATTTTTTTTAATTTAATTAAGGAGAATAACTCCATGGGAGATACTTAAGATCAGTCACCAAATTTGACAATGGGGTATATAGTCTGCAAAGACACAAAACAATTATTTTCCCAAATCATTTTTTATGTAGTTTATTGATTATTTATTTAAAGTGTTTTAATATATATGTATGAAAATAATTTATTCTATATTATTACCCCTAAAAATGTATTTTTAATTATTAATATAATATATTTTAATATATATTTTTATAATGTATTTATAATTAGATGTTCCCATGTTTCTTAATAATATTCATTTAATATAATTAATAAATAATTTTTATTATTAATATGTTTGATAAAAATAATAATATTATTATTGATAAATTTATCACATGTTTTTAAAATTATTTAAAAAGAAATTTCAATAATTAATAAAATAAATAAATAATAGTATGTTCTTGGTAACAAATAAATTATTTTATTTGAAAACAATTCAAATCATGATTAACTAAGGCTCCTGAAATATTTCCAATAATTGTTTATTATATTCTTGTGGTTGAGTGGGCCATGTTGTCCTATTCAGTAGATTAATATTTAATATAACACATTTGATGATAACAAACTAGTTGATAATAGTGATGGTGTATAAAAACTATCATGATTGAGTCATCATGGAGGTATGAGTGAAATCAAAAAACCCACATAAATGTAATTATATTTACCCCCAAATCATTGTCATCATCAAAATCATAAAATTCATTTAATTTAATAAATAAATAATGAAAATGAATAATAAAAACATAATCATCATTGTCAAACATGTTTTAAAATAAATATTTCATACATTAGGTGTTAGTTGTAAACTAATTAAAATATGAAACATTGTTTAGAAAATATTATTTTTCATAATTATAAAAAAAATTATTCTTCGGCCAAATAACATAAGAAAAATGTTACTACTATTGGGTTGAATGTTTCATTTCATGAAAATCACGAAAAATGTTTTATATTTGAAATGTATGATGGTTTTTTATTTTTAAATATTTATGTGATTATATTAATGGTTTGAAAGTGGATTTAATATGATTATATCTTGTTTCTTTAATATCAAGGAGAATGAAATATTTTACATTATCATTCCATATTATTGGGTGTGATTTTGTATATAGAATTACCCTTATATATTACATATTCTTGAGTTAAATAATTAATTATACATTAGATCACATAGTGTATAATTTCAGGATTATTGGTTTAAAAAATTAGCCTATAACTCATACATAAGAACAAAAATATTTAAAATTAGACACTTCTACTCAATATCATTATTTTCAATAAATAATAAAACCATTGTTTTGTTTCATGTTTAAACATTATAACTTTTTCTCCATCCTATTTGTGACTATATTCTCCTTGAAATCATGTTAATAAAATTTCAAAATTTGGGATAAGAATTAAAATATCATTACTGGGTACAGAAAGAAAAAACTATTATCATTGAACACGCCTGTAAAACAATAATATTTATCATAAATAAACATATTTCATATTCCACAAGTAGTAAATAATCATAAATGAATATAATCTCACTTCATACCCTATTTGTAATCAAAATATTTCCATACTCCCCATAGATGTTAAATATAAGATATAATGGAAACTTGGGATATAATAATACTAAAATGGAATAACTATTCAGTTGACTTACTCAAATATCAGTCTTAGGTAATTGAATAGCCAAACAGGTGTCATCCAAACCAAATGAATTGGAGGATATAATGTATACACCCGCACATGGAATATTATATAACCACCCATATTTGTTTATATATTTAATAAAATATATTTTGATTATCACTTAACCTGCCATCAAATGTCCAAGATCCAAAACACATAAAACATTACAATTATCAACATTTCACTCATAAAGCATCATTTGAAATCCAATGAAATAATTTCAAGATACTGAAATTTTTAATACACATATGAATCATTTTCAATACCAAAAAACACAAAAGAGAATTAGGCTAAAAATAATATTAAATATCTGTTAATCAAACATTCAAATAACAGTTATGGCATCTAAGAAGTCATTCTCACCACATAGGATAAACATATATTCATTTATTTACTTTTTATGGAGACTAAAACTCATAATAATTTTTTTTCTTTTTCATAACCATGTAATTAACTAAATCTAAAATGGGTTAACAGTGCACCTTAAAAAATATGGTGGTGTATAACATCAAAATATTCCTCAATAGAAGGAGATTGAGAAGAAGACCCTTACCTCGAGTCAAAATCATATCATACGTTATATATAATCGTAAATAAGAAACACTGTTTAATATTTAATTTTATTAAAACTTTTTAAATGTTTATTATTAAATTTATATATTTTATTAAAATGTTATAACAATTACACAATGATTTATGTTCACATCAGAAGTTTTGTCGATATAATGTACTTGAGTAGAAAAGGGACATGATATGATGTCATTATTCCATGGGTAATATGTATGTAATCTCCAAAATAATATTCCTGACATTATTTTAATATGTATAGATGAATTATACGTTTTAATAAATCCGTCAATTATGTTTTGAAAAAATGAAAAACATTATATTCATGGAGATGGTATGTCGTACATTTGCATGGCTTACATTTTCAATTTTTTCATTCAGCATTATGAAAAGAATTTAAGTATTATTTTATAATCATGGAATGATAATAACATAATTAATATAATATTAATCATTTATATATAAATATATATTTTTATATCATATGAGTGTTATAATGAATAAAAACAAGTCACATCGCTTCGTGGAGGTGGTAGTTCACACGTACGCATGAACGGTGTTAAAATTTTTGTGCTCATGGAATGTAATAACATAATTGATATATTATTATCTTATAATGATAAATATTCCATGAATATGTCATATTAAAATTAATTCATTATTTATATAGTGTCTTTATAGACACCAATGACAAATGAACTATATTAGTTTGTGAGGTTGTAGTCCACCTACACACGCATGAAAAGTTAGTTTCCCATTAGATGAAATTGAATATAGATTTAGGTAAAGATATTTACATAACAACATATAAGATTATATAGGAAATTTTATGTATTACGTCATCATGGTTGGAGGATATTTGAAGGATGTTATAGAAGAACTGAAATAGAAGCATATAAATTAACAAATCACCTTTCATTCGGATGATCACCTTTCTTAACACATTAATACCTCTAAAGAGATAATTGTGACTAATTTATGGATTTAATAATGTTGGTAGGGATTCTCGGAAGGGGTTTTGATCGAGATTGTCCAAACCAAATGGTTTTGGTTTATTGAGTAATAAAGTGGAATTGGTTCCTTTTTATAGGAGAGTGGAGGGGCACCCTTTATATTATTAAATCTATTAAATTCATATAAATTAAATTTCGATACGTAATCGGTCCAAAATAATTTTTTTAGAATATAAGATTATTTTGGGTGTAAATATAATCATAAAATGAAAATGATGTCTGGTTTAGAATATTTTATTCCATATATTTTTTATCCACTTTTAACTCATACTATTTTCTCTAGTAATTTACATTTTGAGAGTTATAATTATTAAAAAATTAAACCAAATTCCAATAAAAAAATTAAAGACAGTTTTAGAGTTATAAGAACATTTTTATGAATAAGATATTTTTACAAATTTTATATCATTAATGAACATATACTATATATTCAAATATGATTAATCTTAATTTTGGAACTATTCATTACATGATTTTTTTTAAAATATAATTAAAATACGATTACATTAAAAAAATTAAATAACTACTAACATGTAATATTAATCCATTAAATTCATTGATGACTCAATATAGTTAATAATATATTTATTTTAATATTATTAATATAAATTATTTTATTATTTTATATATCTATTAATACTTCATCTTAATGTATCTATTTAAATTAATTAATTATTTTTCTAAAGACAATAAATTAATTTCCATGATGTTTTAATATATTTGGAATTATAATTACAAGTTATAGTTCATTATATCATTTACATAACCCCATATAAAAATGAATTTTTTTAATAAATAACTTATTAATGGCATATTTCACCTTATATTAAATTAAATGTTATTGATGTCATAATCACACCCAAGTGGCATCCTAATGTCAAAATTTCAACCCAAATTTTTCCTTGGTCTTAAATAACTTATTAAATAATATTAGTATAAGTGCTAGTTTAATTTTTATTGAAATAATATTAATTTTACCTTTAATTTCTATATAGATCATTAACCGCTGTAAATGAAATTCCTGAGTAACGATTCACCCAATATTATTTTGAGCAAATTAAATCAATTTATTACATATTAAAAAAATGGAAGTATGTTTTTGAAAATTCAACCCAAATATGTGGTTAAATTTATTTAATTATCTTCTCATTTACAAATTTAGAAAACTTGTCCTTTATATAAAACGTTCAAAAGTTTACATAGTTTTAATATTTATTTTATTTTGAAATTGCATATAATGAACAACAATGGATTAAATGATAAAAATATAATTTAATTTTTCATTAGAATAATTTATATGGAAAATATACATATATAAGTAAATTATATTAAAAATAATTATATAATTAAAAATTAGTATTTTTCACTATTCATTAAAATTTTAATTTTGTCAGAAAAAATGAAAAAAATAATCCACTATAAATATTGATGTCCTGCTTCCAAATAGAAATTTTATTTTTTCTAATAGAATAAAAAAAGTAGAAAAACAATATTAAAAAAGGGGATCACACTTAAAATGTGGTAAAATTACTTTTCAAAAATAATAATTTATTTTATGTTTAAATTTTTATTAAATGTCATTTTATGCCTATAAAATTTATTGGATGAATGTACAAATATTTAACAAGAATGTTTAAAAAATATTTTTATAATTAAATTACTCCTTTTAATTCCCGCCATTCTAATGGATAGTTGATAACTATCTTATTAAATAAAAATATTATCTTCTTCATTTATGCTAAATATTATGTATTATATAGGCTATAAATCATAGTGTTGGGTTATAAGAAACTCAGAATGTTACATAATACTATATTTTTGAAATTGCATCTACATACTGATGATTATATAAGTGGATTTTTTTCAATACCTAAACCACTAGAAATAACATCTAGAGAATAACATAATCTACTAAATATTTACTATTTATTCATCATTTCTTCAAAAATTAACCAAATCTAAAAGGCAAAGATATAATATATAACACCACCAATAAAATAATATTTAAAATAATAATGACTAATTATAATCTCCAAAATTCAGAAGTAATACCCAAAGTCCAACATAGAACATTTAAAAAATAATTGACCTTAAAACATGTAAAAAATATTATAACATAGAATAAATCCCAAAAATTAGAAGGATTTAATCAAATAATCTTCGAATATAAGTTATAAAAATAAAAACCAACTGAAATAAACCAATCATAATTTCTCATACCAAAAATATAATTTCCAAAATCATATATTCTCCATGTTCTGTTAAACATTTACATAAATAACCTGAACCACTATAAGACCACAATAAAAACATATATTCTTAATAAAAATTAAACAGTTACTCCTAAAATAAAATCTCATATTATTCAATTTTTCTTATTAAAATATGGTTCCTAAAATACTGAAAATATAAAAAAAAATTATAACTCGATCTCCAAAACATATTCCAAAACCAATTGATATCCATTTGATAAAATATCTATTGCCGAAATAAAATTATTATATTTCCATAGATTGTTTAACTAAATAATAAATTTACTACATTAAAAATATGTACCTTAGGCCTTTGGTATGTGATAATACTCCTCCTCCCTTCATTTGGGGGTTTAATTTCCCCAAAATTTTCTAATATGCTGGGTTGTCACCCTTATAGTAGGTATTCAATTTCCTAAATTAATTTAATTTTATAACATTCCCAAAATGGGGAAAAATACTCAATAATAACCATAACATGTTTTATCCTCAATGTTAATTTCATACCATTCATTTTGAAACCAAAATGTAATGTCCCATAGATTCCTCAAAATCATAGATCATATAAACCCTTATAATTATCCCTACCATTGTAATTATATCCACAAAATAAAAAGATAATTCTTCATCAAATAGAATAGTCAAATATCAAACTTCCTGGTTACACATAATAGAAAAAAATTTATCCAATGAAATCCCATCATTGATAGATGATTAATACTTTTAATAATATCAGTGTCATATAGTATTCTATAACTCACAAATCCATTATATATTGACCTTTAAATCAATATTCATTTTTAAAGACATGTTAACCTTTATTTTCTATATTGTTAAATTATAATTAGTTACTAAAAAACATGAATCAGGTCCTACTATTACATTATATCAAAACATGTGAAAAGAAATAATCCATACCGTTCATAAGTCATTTTTATTTTCCTTATATTAAATTAGAATTTCATTAGTTAATTAAAATCATATATATATACAGTTCTACTGATCCCATTTTTAGACATTATTCGAAGGAAATTGATTTACATAATGTATAATCTCCAAACAAATAAAATATTATATTTATAAAACAGAAATACCATCTTACCCTTTCTTGGAGTTAAATTAACGTTAACGTTTTTCCTTGGTAGTCTATTACATAATGACCATCATTACCACATCTATAACATAATCGAATACCTTTAAAACATTTTTCTATTATTTTCATTACACATCCTTGAAAAATATTTCATTGAATATGATTACCTATATGATTATTACAATAACTTCAATAATTATTAAATTCTCTCATATACGATGAATTAAAAAACTGACCAAGGCTCCTATGGTAAATCATTACTACTAATATTTTTTATAAACCAACAATGATTGTTCTAATTGTAGATCATATATCATTATATGTATTATTCTATGAACCATCACATTTTCTTTCACATACTTTATTACATTGGTTGCTGGTGGATACAACACATTATTAAAACCAAAAAAGGGTAGTGTGAGAATAATAGTAAAACAATCCTATACGATCTTATGAGTAATATAAAAACTGAGATATACTTATTCAGTTAATGTCAAAATCATTACATTTATCTAACATAACTGTGAATATTTATAGTAGTCCAAAAATTTGGGTTATATATAAAAGTTAAATTATGTTTTAATATCACCCTAACCTCTGATGTTGTCAAAAACATCATTTTATACCAACTTTAAGGATCAATCCTTAATCATTATAGAATATTGATTGATGTAAATGATTTTTCATTAATTCAGATCAAGGAAACTTCCAGGATTGTAGGATTTGAGAAATAAACCCTAACTCATCCATAACAAATTAAAAGAAGAATTGAATACTATTAAATAAATATAATCTCATTTATTAAAAGTATTTTAATAAAAATATTAACATAAAAACCATATATCTCCCATGTTACATATCAAGGTAACATGGGACGTAATCACACTTAAATTAAATTACCACATAGTTGACATCCAAACATATGACTCATAGAAATAGAATATAAATACAACATACTTCCATGCCCAATTAATTAGAGTATATAATGTAAACAAACATCTGTGGTTAATCATAGCACCAAATATATTTGTTTTACAATATAACCACCCATCATTGGTTTATCATGAAACCGACCATCAAATTCCCAAGTACCATTATATAATAATAACACATAAATTATATAAATTATAAATATTTAACTCATAAAAATACATTTCCAATCACAAGAAATAATTTCACAGTTTTCAAATAGTCATTCTATTTTTAATAATTATTTCCAATTCCAAAACACCTGAAATAGGAATAAGAAAAAATATTATGTGTTATAGCGGAATCCAAATATAAAATAATGATTACAGTGGAGGAGATGTCGTTGTCTCCACATCTGTAAAAATTTTCATTTTATCATTTTTACATGAAAGTAATGAACTTATTATATAAAATAATACATTTGAGAACCTTGTAATTAATAAAAATTAAATGTGATTGATTATATATCTTATAATATAAGGCAATGTATAACAACATAATATGCCTCAATGGATGAAGATTGAGACGTTTTACCATACCTTGAGTTTAAATAATCTTTTATGTTATTTATCATTTGGAATAATAATCATGAGTTAATTTATAATTTATTTAGATTAATTTTCTACTTAATTATTTATTTATTCATCACTTAATACAATATTATAAAAATTACTTAATGATTTATGTTCTCGTCTGATATTTTGTCTATATCTGATACTTTAGTCGATAATGAACTTGGTATAATATCAATAGTCCATGTGGTCATAATTCCATCATATATAGAATAATATTAAGTACATTAATATAATCATTGTACATAAATTATAACTTTATATCAATCCATGATGTGTGGTTATGAATAATTATGAAAATTATAATCATGTAGACGGTATGTCGTACACATGCATGAGTAACATTTTCCATTTCTTTAATGATAATTATGGAAATAATTTAGTATCATTATATATTTTATGAATTATATTTACATAATTAATATCATATTAATCTTTTAAATATACTTATATATATCATACATGAGATATAATGAATAAAAATCAGTCACATTTAATAGTCGCGGTGATATTTCACATGTTCTCAAGAAAGACATTATCATTTTTATGCTAATAGAATGTTAGAATGCAATTGAGATATTATTATATTATAATTATAAATATTTCATGAATATAACTTATGGACATTAATTATATCTTTATAACAAATCATGACATATGGTAATGATAAATGATATATATCGGTTTTTGAGGCGGTAGTCTTCCGTACACATGAACTAAGAGTTCATTTACTATTTGATGAAAGTTTGAGATGTATTTTTCTGATCATATTAAAATAACAACATATTAGTATTTTTGGGATACTTTTTAGCTGGTATGGATCGAAGGCCTTTATTTTTATTAAATTTATATAACCCCCCTTACAAGGGATGAGGGGGAACCCTTACAAGGCCCGTAGGATCAAGGATTGCAAGGCCCGTAGGCTTAGGAGATTTCATGACCCGATGGTCTAAGGGAATTCAACCAGACTATCAACAAGGAACCACCCCTACCTAAAATTTGAGTCATGATAGTAGCTCCCCAAATTTTCATGGACTTCTGGCTAGGCTTCTCCTGCAATAAGAGGCTGGTACCGATGGCATTTAGAGGATATTTTAGTCACTATATAATCATGTTGGTTGTTTATTTTAAGGTAGTGTAAGAATAAATTAAATAATAACAGATAAATAAAAACATTACCCTTCTTTTATATGACCACCATTCCTAACAACGTAACACCTTAAATGAGGATTAGCACCCAAATTTATTTCTTCAATAATTTGTGGATAGATTATCGTATGTGGTTTGGGTAATGAAATCCCAAAAAAAATGTTTTTTATGTTCAAGTAGTATAGACAAATGGGTTCCTTTTATTGGGGAGGGGAGGGGCACCCTTTGAATTATAAAAAGTATAAAATAAACACAATTTTAATTTAAATTCCAAATGCGTCCAAAATTATTTATTTATAATATAGTATCTTAATGGGTAAATATATAATCATACAATTAAATGTATACATGTTTAAGAAATTTTTAATAAATATCATTCTGTTTATCCACTTTTAACTCTTACAATTTTATAATGTAAATTACTCGTTGATAGTCAAAATAATTGCCAAATCTTTCCAAAAGTCCATTGAATAAGTAATTAATAAAAATTTTATTGTAATCAAAGCACATTCCCCTAATATTAATTTTTCAGAAATTTGATATCAATTAATCAAATATTTTAGATTTTAAAAAACGAAGTATGTCTATTTTTAAACTATTCATTACATGCCTTTTTAAAAATATACTAAAAATGATTTGTAATAAAAAAAATACATTAACTAAATTTTAAAATATAATATTCATCCATACAATTATTTATTTCATCAAATATTTTAAGTTTTAATTATTTTAATATTATTAATAGTTTTTATTTTATTCATAATTTAATAAATCTACTACTACATCATATTCTGACACTATTTAATTTTATTATTTATTTCCGAAAAATTAAAACTAAATTACTATGATGTACATAATATTTGTACCATTAATATGAATATTTGCAGTTGAGTATATCACTTATATAGAAAAACATTTTTTTAAATAATAATAAATAATTTTAAGCCATTTTTTTCTTACATTACATTAAATGGTATAAATAATATAAACACAACCATGTGGATTCTAACGATACAAATTTATAAACATGGATTTTAGTGTTCAATAGTAACTCATCCAATAATGTTAGGAATATTTTTAGAGTAATTTTATAATAATATAATATAATTTTTACCAATAATTTCACTATTTTTTATTAATTGTGGTAAATAAAATAGAAATTTTATAAATCACTAAAAATTATTTTGATTTTATTAAATCCAAATTTTCTTAATTTCAAAATAAATTTATTATTATTTTTTAAAATTATATTCAAAAACATAGTAAAATTTATAAAATTTTAATCTTGTTCACGGATTGAGAAATTTGATTGTTTTTGTAAAACATTCCAATGTTCACATAGTTTTTCTATTTATGACTAATTTGAAATTGCTTGAAACGAAATACATTGGATGAATAGATAAAAAATCTTCTAATTATACATAAAAAACATTAAAATATTAATATACCAAAATAAATAAATTATATGAAATGTAATTTTTGAATTAAAATGTAGTAATTTTCAATATTCATTAAAATATGAATTTTATCATAAATATACCATAAATTCATCTAAAGTAAATTTTTATGTCCCAAATATTATAATGATTTTTTTTGTAAAATATGTCATACAAAATTCACAAAAACTATATTTTAAAAGTTTTCTTTATCAATTGGGGATAAAATTTTCTTTTAAAAATAACAGTGTATTTATTCATAAAATTGGATTTAGTCTCATTTTAAGCCAATAATATTTATTAGTTGAAAGTAAATTTTTTACAATACATGTGTATTCAATATAATTATAATTCACATAATCATTTTCATTCACACCATTCTAATGGATATGTTATAAATATCATAATATATATTAATATTAAATTGTTCATATAAGATAAATGTCATGTATAAGGTATGATATTAGTAATAGAGTTTCCTTTTAAAAAAACTAGGATGTAAAATTTTTTAATTTTAAATATATTGAGTTTAGGATAAATTAACAAGGTAATATTAATTGTTTAGAAATATTATAAACCTCCTTTACGTATATGAATGATATTACATAACATGGAAAATTTAAAATGAGATCCACATTGAAAAAAATTATATATTTCATGAAGGGTGCATTTTTTACTCGGTGATGAAGTAAGTAAATTCGATATTACAAGATTCATCATCACAGATCAACACACCACATTATTAAATTATTATTTTTTTGACATTGTCATGATAAAAACAATAAGATATTTTAAAAATGAGCCATAGTTAATTTGGTGAGAATTGATAATATTATATGGCCACGTTGTATCTGAGAGATTTCACTACAAATGACTTAAAAAATTATTCACACTATAATAATGACTCAAATTAAAAAATATACGACTTGTTTAATAGTTAGATAATCTAGTTTAATTTTTAACCACATGTCTCAATGCATGGTTAACATGATAAGGGTTCCTGGTATTCTTTACTAACAGATAGAATTTTCTTGGTCTCACATTGATGAATTATATCATGTTGTGATATAAGAAAAATAGGTTGTTTAAAAAATATTAATGAATTTTCATTATTTTTTTTGTATATCAAACTATGACAAATACCAAATAATAATTCCTAATAGTGAATTGTTATAAAAATATTTAATTTATTATATTTATCTGATAAGGGTTTGATGATGGCTTGATATTTTAATGTCAAATTAAATTAATTTTAGGATATATGTTATCATTATATGAAGATTTAAAAAAATTGGTAATTTTAGTCCATATATAAGGTAGATAATCACATCAAAAATGAATTGTTTCACTATTTGGATAAATGATGTGTAGTTTTTCAATATTGGTGTTAATTAATTATCATTATCTAATGGAATTTTTTTCCTATGTATATCATTAAATAAATAGATTAATAATGAATAGAGAATCATAGGGGAAAACCATTCTATTTTATGTTGGAATATTTATTAATATTTAGGAAGCTCACCTATTTGTTAACTCTATTATTGTAACCATCATGAAAGGTTTAGATATAATAGTGAATGTTGTTGGTGGTGTTGGCGGTGGAGTGATCACATTATAAAGATGAAAACTCATAAATATGAATTATTTTTTAGTCTAAAAAGAAAACATAATTGTTATTCCTTCAAGGATTATTTTTTATAGGTAAGGATTTAAAATATTTTATTCACTTCCACATTATTTTTTAAAATTCAGTTTTGATTAAAAATAACATTTCACATGGATTTTTTGATTCAATGAAAATTTAAAAATTCATCTAAATATAAACTGGTAAAATTTAATGGAAATTCACCAACATTATTAAGGCACATAGAATTGATACGGTAGAGACTGATTCTATGTTCTATAGGTTGTATCATTAATATTTTTAGTCATTATTATAATTATGGATTATATATGATATTATAAGAGAGTAATTCAATTTTATGGATGAAATAACATGATATTGAAGAATATGATATAATCACATATATGACATCTTTGGCTATATGAATATTATTATGCATTTCATGGGTTATAAATTAGTTATCCAATATAATGATCAATGAAAAAAATGACCAAAACATTGTGGAATGATGAAGCTAAAGGGTATCATTCACTTCCATGAGAGATTAATAATAAGATACATAAGAATATGGTAGATTAATCATTGAAAATGGAATTTCAGATATTATTATATTATCATGAACTATAATATTTATGTTATCATTGTAATAATTAATTTCTTTTATAAAATCTATCATGATCTAATAATTAAATACAATGAAAAAATAGATTATTTCCATAACTATATTACTGGTGTTTTTAGAACTAATTTTGAGATTTATGATGTAACAAATGATTCCAAAAATAGTGAAGAATATTATTAGAATATTACATATAATATAAAATAAATTATTATAAAATAATTAGGAAAAAAGCTCAGATAGTTAACAAATGATCACATGGGTAGAAGAATGGTTTTCTAGGATATAAGGGTAAAATAAAGATAATTTTTCAAATTTTCATAAAAATAAATAGTAGGAGATTCTATTGAGATGTCATAATTATAGTTGAACGAAAATAAATTTTATTTAATTGATGATATCCATTCAATTATTACAGGTAAATTAAATAGAGGTAATATATAATTTTATGTCAACATATCTCTATCATTTTTAATGTGTGAGATTATTTTAAACATATATGCAATGTTTCTAAAAATTTATCATGAATAAGGTGGTAAGTATACGTTATAATAAGAAAATGAAATTAAATAACCTTCAGTAATGAATTTTAGTTCTAAAACCATTTGTAGATAAATTAATTATTAGAATTTTATTATTAATAAAAAATATCATGTTGAGGAAGTCCCATAGGATATTATCAAAATATATTTTATTTCATATTGAGAAGATGAAATAATGGATTCATTGGATAAGAAAAAAAAAGAATTATCCATTAGGAGTTATAGATTATCATGTGTAATAAAAATGGGACTCTTTATGACCCTGTTATACGAAGGAATTAGAGAAAAAAATTATAAGTTTGATGAAAAAAAATCCTCAGGTTAATTAGATGAATTTTATGAAAGAGATGGTCATCATAAATATAATATGCAATTCAGAAAGACTGTCCTGTGAAATATAAAGATGATATATATGACACAATAATTATTGATGATTATAATATAACCATTAAGGATCAAACATTTTCTATCATAGTTTGTGACAAGATGATGAATACACTTTAATTTTAGTTTTTTTTATTGAGATTGATGGTTGAACCTATGTTAAAAATAGACAATTTTATGAAGAATATTTAGTGTGTGTAGTTTTTGAATTATTTTTTGTATGATATTGTTGAATGGTGTATATATAAATTTGATTTTATATTGTTTGATCATGCATAAAATTTCATGGGAAAATAATTTTTTGATTTCATTATGAATCATCAAAGACATAGTATGTAAGATATTTTGTTAAACTTGAATCATATAAATTAAAAAAAATAAATAATGAATATTATAGTATGAAATAATTAATTTATTAATAAATTTAATAATTTGATAAGAGACAAGGCTATACATTTTGTATTAATGATATTTCATACTTATTTTATTCCCGGACACAATATGTGATACTATAGAGAAATAAAAAAAATATTAGAAGAGAATATATTTTAAACTAGTAATGTAGGTGAGGAAGAGAATCTTCATATATATGATGAAATCCATTTTATGGTTGTAGATTTAATTAATAAAAAAATTAGAATCAAAGTTGGTGGTTTCTAGTACATATAATTAATATCGACTTATCCAAGAAAAAGAAACATGACTACTAGGGATACTAATCTATTTCTCAAATATCAAATATTTTCCCACTCAATTAATAATATATATAATTCATGGATTATTATAAAAATTATAAGAAGAAGCTATCAATTTTAACACATTTTTGGAATTTATTTGGAGGAAAAAAGGAATAATGAGATAACAAAACATTGATGAACATTATTTATTTTCATTAAGGAATCATATCTCCATGATTATTGGTTGATGTTTTTATTATTACATGAAATAAAAAAAAATGTGTTTGTTGAATTTCAAAGGAAATGGAAATGAAACATTATGTTTCAAAATTTATGGATAAATGATATTAAGAAATATTATAAATAATGTATTGGATGAAGAAGAGTTGATAAATACTAATGTATTTTTTGTTTATGGTATATCAAATAATTTATTTTATGATATTCATAATATTGATAAGTTTGTGTAGTTCACATTTAGTTGGATGTTCTACAACATCAATAGAAAATATAGAAATTATTTTACGAGATTTTGGATAAAAAGTTGTAACATATATTGATATTGACTAAAATGAAAAAAATCTCTATTATCATTAAATGAATGAAATAGACAATGGAAAAATTCCAGATCACATCGATCAAAATGTATGTATAACATTACAATATTTTGAGTAGTAATGGAAATTTCAAACATGAAGTGGGGTAATGTTTTATTATTTATTTAAATTAGTAAATATGGAAGGTCAAAATATATATACTACTAAAGGAATTGAGATAACCTTATTAGAGGTATTTGACTCACACTATTGTTTATGGTATGATTATTCTAGGTGAAACCTCTTATGATAGGGTTTTAATGTATTTGTGAATTATTATAGAAGGATATAATGATCTATATTGAAATATTTATAAATTGATCTACTGGATTTCATCAAAAAGCATCCACGTTGAGTAGAAAAAGAAACTAAAAGAACCAAAAAATTAATACTATTTTATAACAGAACATAGTAGACATCTTATATGGTATAAAATTACATGAAGAATCACAATATTTAACAATAAATATATTTAATGGGAAAAATAGACATATTAGGATTCGGGAATGAATTTATCATATGGTCAATATTAAATAATAACATTGTAAATATATAGATTAATATCATGAAACTATAAGAAGAAGGTGGTTCAACAATATTTTTAAATGAAATTAATTTATTACATTGTCATAAAGTAGATAATTGGATATCTTCATTAATTAAATATTGTATAAAAAACATGAAACTTCTTATATTATTAGAAGGAAGGTGTTTCATTCTATATAAATAGGATGTGAAGGAAAATATTGTGTACAATATATAGTAAAATCCGGGAATATCAAAATTTGTAATTCCTACAAATCCTTTATTATCTGTCATAGAAAATAGTAGATAGAGGTTATTCAATGAGTTATGGGAATGATGATAATAAAATTTAAATAAATTTTGATTCATAACAGGTCAATTAAGACTATGAAAGAAAAAAGTCTTATTTAGTGGAATCCCATAACTCTATAGCTCATAATGATTATGATTTTCAATTTTTAATGAAAAAAGTGATTATATTAGTCAAATTGTTTGACATTTAATAAATAAATTGTCCAAATTTAATCTATAAAGTATCATGGTTAAAGAACATTCTCCACCTCAAACTCAATTGGTAAGTAAAGTATATTCTTACTCTAAATTATACAATATATAACCCACAATATTTGACGAATAAGTCCTTCGGATATCTTGTGTAAAAAAAATTATCAATTTACATGATGAACTATATAAAAATAAAACCTATGATAATGTATATATAATAAAACACAATCATATTAGAGTTAAATAGGTCAAAAATAATAGTATAAATTGAAATGGGAAGGTAATATGTAATACATATAGATTTATTGCTAATTTATATTCTCATGTTGGAGGAATTATTGTTGATCATAAAATTTCTCTATCATAATGATAATTGTTTATTAATCTATCTATTAGTGTTATTATGTCAAATGTTCAATTTAATTATATAAATACCAAAAAACAATTCAATTTTGATTCACGATAATGTCTTACACATCAAACAATTAGTTATATCAATTCTCAGAAATGATGATTTTAATGTATGTATATTGAGGTGTTTTTTAACAACCTGATAGATTACACTCATAAATTATATAATATTCATACCAAATTTCAATGATAAATGTAGTTAATAGTGGATGTATTAATCACAAAATCAATGTAATTTTTAATTAATAGGAGAATATTATGTCCTTGGTGTATATAATGTCCCATGATTCTCATGTGTAATCATCAAATATTTTTTAGATTAGTATTCAATAAATTTCATAATAATACACTAGATGACCATAATAGTTTAATATTCATGGAGTCTAGAAACAATAATTATCTTATTTCATAAATTATCTTCAACTCCTTTTACAAATAACATCTCATGTAATAATCCTTTTAAGAATACCCAACAAAATCCTTTCTCTTTTAGCTATAGAATGAAACATATTAAATTGTGATACCTCTCAAATGGTAATACTATGTGAACATGATCTAAAAATATGATGTCAATATATAACCTATAATACATCATAAACATGATTAATGTCATAAAAACATAAAAAATTAGAAAAAAAATTCTCCATGATTGACAAATAATTATAAGACAATAAAAAAACATAGGTTCATGTCATACATTTGTGTCACCATCATAAAACATGAAAAAAAATTCATAAGAAAAGGTCTTCATATAGGAACAAGAAAATATTATATTATTAATAGATACTATTTTTCTATTATGGACAAAGACACCCCTATTTCCTATAGTTGAGAATAAATCACCAGTTTTCCATAGTGGATCAAGCCCATTATCTTATTTACCAGTATTATCTCATGAGATATAATGATTTACCCAATTCATTATAGGGATATATAGGTCCAACCTCTCTTGTAATGAAATCAATAATTATGTGTTACATAATATCATAATAAATCTATAATATCATCCCATCATAACTCCTGAATAAATATTGTTGGTCAGAAACTTTTCATCAAATCATGAAATCACAACCTATTAAAAATAAACTAGTATAAAAATCTTTCAGAATAAATATTAACCATCTATTGAATGAATATGGACCATATCAATCAATAATATCCCTACTAAATAATATATACCATCAAATCATTTCATTATATTTGAAAAATTATTTTGATTTATCAGATAAAAAATTTCTTGATGAAATGAGTTGTTACAGTTTGAAAAAGATTTTATAAATAATAAAAATAAATTAAATATATTTTTAAACATATTATTTTATTATAAATATTAAAACATATAAAATGATCTTTTAATAATTGAGTGTTCATTATTGGGGGAAATTAAAAACAAGTATTCTATTCCAATTTTTAGTAAAAGACATGTGGCCTCGTTTAGAAATCAACATTAATAACTATTTCAGAACTCATTACTTAAAATGAAATATTGTGTAAAATTTTATATATTTCATACTTAATAAATTATTAAAAAATATTAGATGATATTTTTAGAAAATATGGATATGAAAAAAAAATTATTCATCCAACGTGATTAATAAATAATACATTTCTCAAAAATGTTTTTTTCACCTATTGAGCGCATAATCATTCAAAAATTATTGAAAATAAATAGTTCTAAGGAAAATATCATAAGAAATTAAAATTAGTTATTTTTCTTGGGAGAAGTAAAATTTTATTTCATATTTCTAAGGAACACTTTAAATAATCATAATAAAGCATCAAATTTAATCATAAAAACATTTACCACAATTCCAAAATTGATTCAAAATCTCTATGAAATAGTATGATTAAATTTAACATCATATATAACAAAAATTAATATATTAATGATATTAAAATTAATTGGATCATTTTATACACCATATAAAATTTAATATCTTTATTACACAACATATGTCCCAAATTAAGACAAATGTGGAAAAAATATGTTACATTGATTTCCCCTTGCCTCCAAATTTCTCTAACATTTTGTAGAATAAAAATAAATTTATCAAAAATATATTAGTGTAAAATAAAAATATATATCATATAACATATAACTTACTTAAAACCTTTCATTTATTATTTATTATTAATTCCATGTTATAATAGTGTTTTGATTAATAATTGAATTTTTTTTCATGTATGATATGATTTTTTATTTTCAATACATTTGTATTGATAATGGTACGATAATTTATAGAATAATAAACTATATATATATAATAAATATTAATTTTAATTTTACATAGATAATTACTTTAGATTTAAATATAGAAAATGAATTACACTGTTCAGGGAGGCTATACGTTGTATGTACATATTAAAATTATATCCTTTTTCATGATAGACAGAATGAACAGAATGTAAATAATAGATAACTCTATAGAATAATATGACATAGTCAATATCAATTATATTAATTAAATATTTTGATGAATTATTTACATGTGTAAGTTAATTGAAAATATAATCACATCGCATTGTGATGCGAAAATCTACCACACACATAATTGATGTTATCTTATCACCTATATAATGAAAATTAAAATGTTATATGTTATAATATATATCAAAAAGGTTATTTATTTAAAAAATATCATATATATATTTATACATTCTCCATAAACATTTAAAACCATGATAGTAGTCAATGGAAAACCCGTGACATTAGTTCGAAATGAATAAGTCTACTGTAACACAAGTGACATTATTATTTTCAATTTTATGTAACCGAAGATAGATGTATTAAATTATAATTAAAGAAAAAACTTTAATGTAATAGAATATTTATGGGTGGTATATCAAAATTGTATAACAATACGTATTAGTAGTGGTGAAAGAATAAATTTAAAATGCGCATTAAATGATGTTTCATCTTATTGATGTATCCTCATTAGTTTATAGAAAGAAGCTTTTTAGGTTTGATTTATGATCAAAGTAAGGATTATAGGATGAAATGAGAGATTAAAGGAATATATTTAGTTAGTTAGAGGTATAACTTAATGTTTTTTTATTCCTGAAGATGGTATGAAAGGGGGTTTCCATTTCATAAGTTAGCGAGAAGACATACTTTTAATTTTTAAATAGAATAACATGTATCCATGTTTTTATCACAAAACATGCAACAATGTTGGTGATTATTGATAATCGAATATATAAGGGAAAAATATTTCCACATAATAGTTAATTTCATTTATATAACTCATTTTACCCAATAATAATTTATTTTTACCCCCTAAAAAGCTCTATATACCCTATATCAATTTATTTTTCCCACTATAGAGAATTTTTTTAAGGCCATCATAATCTATTCATTTAGAGAGGTTAGCTCCCCAAAAAATACCAACTATTGAATTTTTATAGGTATGTGGTATTTACATTTTCATATTTTTCTCTTTGTTTATTCAGCATAGGGAGAACGTGGACCACCTTTTCCATCGTTGTTTTATGGATTCAGTAATGTGGAATTTTCTTTATGATATATTTGATGTTCCTACACCATTTTTCATCTAAATTGGTGATTTCATAAAGATCCTGATCTGTTTTAACTTTTCACCAAAGCTTTAGAATTTTTTTAGGTTGTCGTAGTGGAGGTTTTTCATCTGATATGGATAGAAAAAAATTAGTTCAGACTTGACTTTCTATATTTCTGATTCAGTGCTTCTCTTCCATGGATTCTCGCACCTATCTGGGAGGTAGAAACATTGAACGATGTGTTTTTCTCAAACTCAATTCATGATTTATCTGTTCTTAATCATATTTGGGAGGTTAGAAACATTCTTCATCCTTTTGGTATAATGTATGTCTTTTAGTAGGCATCATTTCATGGGTGGATTAAAGTCATCTCTGATGGTGCTTTAAGGTGCAATTCAGGTCCCTCATGCTTTGGTGTTGTCTATAGGTAATATCAGTAAAATGTTCTTGGGGTTATCTATAAATCATGTGGTATTGCTTCTTCTCTTGATTCAGAAATGAATGGTGTTATAATTGGGTTTGAGAAATATAGACGGTGGGGTTGGAAATAGATTTTTATTGAATGTGACTTCACTATTGTAGTCTCTAATATTCGAATTGGGATATTGCTTCTTTCTTCGAAGCTCACTAATCAATGGACTAGATTTATGGAATCTCTCTAATCAAGTGACAACTATGTTACTCATACTTATAGAGGGGGAAATTCATTGTCATATAGGCTTGCGAACAAAGGAATTTATTGTAATGATTTTAATTGGTTTGATTATGTACCTGATGATCTCTTTCCAATTTTCAGGAAGTATTTTTGTAAATCTATGTCTTTTAGACTTGTGTATGTTTTTAATGCGAATAAAGGGATCTTGATTTTCTGGGAAATGTCTTAATTTTTCATATAAAAAAAATTAGATTTTAGTGTATAACTATCATGTATAAATAATAATATTTATAACATAAAACATATTGTCAAAACATGGTGTCACGTGTAAAGAAAGATAAATATGGTGTTTCTTTTTAACAGAATATTAACTGTGAATTATCTTCACATAAATAAAAATGTATTCATGAATGTAAAATAATATAAAAATTATTTTTAATTTATTAATAAAACTCATAAAATATTTGGGTTTTAAATTCTACCTCCCTCACAAATGAATTTCAACATAGAAATTCATCAATCAAATAAAAAATGACGACTATTGTATCTCATAATTATTTCAAGTATCCATGTAAATTATTTAGACTAGATTCTTCTAGAAAATATATTGATTAATAGAGAGAAATGTTTTTCACATAACAATCTCAAGATGATCTTGAATCTCTATTGGGTGTTATGTATAAGAAAGATCCCACTCTAATGGAATCACCTCCATGTTCAGTAAATTGATGGATCCGGAATGCACATCCTTAATAGAGATATAAGATACAAATAATGAAAGTGAGGTTGATTTTATGGATATTATGATTGATATGTAATGTCCTAATATAATAGGGATTATCAATGGGGTTTTTTTATATAGTGATTAAACTTCCCTTCTTTATAAACCTCATCATCTAATTATATTTTGATAATAAATGTAATAAATTGTCACCAAAATCAAATTTTATATCATATAAACCTCATTATCTTATTATATGATCCGACACTCAATCCAGAATGATATGATTTCCACATCCATCAATATTTACAGATAAATAATTTAAATATCTTGAAATTATGGATCAGTTTTTTCCTTATTATAGATTTACTATAATGATTATTTCGACATTATTTATCATCAACCTTATTTTAATTCCAGTGATCAAAATTTATTTCGGTATCATAATATGTAATTACCATTAACCATACTCATTTGAATATTTTCAACTCTTTTTTGTGAATGTTTACTTTATGAATATTTTATTAGTATATATATAAACATTTTATCCTAAATTATAATACCTCTATATAATAAATTAATATATTACTACATGTAACTCAAAATATTTAGTATAGTAATATCTATCTTCAGCCACCAATTTTTATGAATCATATTATAAACCCTTGTAATTTTGCATGACAATGAATCCAATTTAATATTTTCGATGTGTCACTAATGATTACAATACCTTATCTACTAAATAGAATTTTTAATATAGTTACATAGACAAATCATCAATTTAGGTATTTTACATTCTCCCCACATTCATCCATTTAAACAGTTATAACACATAATTATTTAATAATATAGATGGACTACAAAACCATGAAAAATTATCCATTTTGAATAGATAATATCTGTCTAATCAGTTAATTTTACGGATTTAAATGATCGTGGTTGGTCTGGTAAAAGAGTTAATAAAATCTATAATTGAATTATCCCATGAATTACATTAACATGAAAGTATATTTCCTTATAATTATACTTCTAAAATATGAAATTTAAAATTTATAAACGTTTAATTTAGGTTCTCCATCTATTGTGTTCATAAAATAACCCCAAAATTCCTCAATGATGTTAATTCATCACTGTGTATATAACAATATCATCAATAAAATGCTACCAAAAAAATAAAAGTAATTTCAAAAGGATTTATTTATAATATCCAAGATAATAATAGTGGAATTTATAAGACCAAATGTAATCATTATAAATATATAGTTTCCACCACTCATGTGAACTTATATATTGTGGGTGACTTAAATATTGAACATCAAATTATATGACCTATATTAAAGAGCAATAATAGAAATTAATTGAGCTCATAATAAATGATTATAAAATTCAATTATATAAGTTAGATGATATTTTATCTTGAAAGTGATACAATTAATATCACAATAATCAATGAAAATATTTATTAAATCACATTTACATTTAATAATAGTTTATGTGAACCTCATCAAAATAATCTAGGCTATATAAATCCCTTATTTATATTATCATGGTTTTTATTCCTCACTTATTATAATTCAATCGGGGTTATTCTAAATCGACCCACCAAAATTACTACTTCACCGGGATGAGCTCTATTATGAACTCAACTTCATCAATTGAGGGAATAAAATGTGATTTCTTGGGATATACATTAATAAACTCATGAAAAATGTTCATTTTTTCAATGTTGAGTTTCTCCCCATCCTTCATGGACATGTCAAATTAGTGTACATTAATTAAAACCCTCAAGGTAGATATAATTTCCATTGAATTTTTTTACATATCCTAACAATGGTAAATGAGTGTTGGTTCATATAGAATATGAAATATTACATCTCTTTACCAATAATTATTTTGGGATCCAAATAATTAAATAAAATCTATTGATAAAATCTTCTCAAATTAAACTAATTGGAGTATAAAAAGTTTACATGAATAACTTTTTTAGAAACCTCAATTCATGTGGAATTATAAATATGTGATGTGACATTTATTACATTTTTTGATTTCCTAGGTTATTAAATATCAAATAATTGAGATTTCAGTTCACTATCATTTTTCGAAAAATATGATATAAAACTATTGCTAGAGTAAAAATAGAATAATAAATTGTTTTTATATAGTTGTTGATAAGTGTTCCATTAACCACAAATGTTTTGTAACCCAAATTTGTAGTCATTGTCACATTTGTTTTCTATTTTAATTAATAATTTGTAGAATATTGGTTCTAATCATCAACTACCTTCACATTTAGTAACTAGTTGGTATAATTTCCATTTTATTTGTTTGTGAAGAATTAGAACAAAGGTGGTGCATTAATTTTCATCCACCTATACTAAATTGGATATATCAAACCATTAATATCATTTTTAAAATAATTATATTTATAAACCTATATTCAATATTTTTGATACTCATAGTTATATTCATGGAATTTCCTTGATGTATCATCCCACATTTATAGAATGTACATTGTTATAATATAATTCACAGTGTTATTTATTTATTTTTTCACGAATATATATCTCTATTTTATAATCCATTCAATGGTAATGGTTGGAATGTCCATTTTTAATATATACCTTGAGTACACATTGAAGGATTTCATCATAATCAATGAAGTATTTAGTAGGAAATTCCTTTTAGATACATGGTTTTATAACACAAAATAATTATTTAATATTTTATTTTGGACTAATGACTAAACTATAGGAATACATTGAAAACATTTCATTATATAATAATATGAACCAATAGATTTAACATCCTTATACACAATCTCATGTAATTCCTTCATCAGCTTTGTACACTGAATAAAAGTGATGAAATTACTAAAAATTGCGATCTTGAAATCTTCCCATTCATTGGAGTGAATTTATTTCCCTTGATGCGTATTGTTAATAAGGTACTATATTGAACTAAATATCATTATAAATGATAAATAAATAATAAAACCCTCACACCATATCTATAGAAGATAACATAAAATATCTTCTCCATAGTGTTGATTTGTTTCATAGCTACTAGATGATCAAAACAACCACTAAAATATATAATATCTTTTAAGTTAAATGATTCAATAGAATCTTATTCCATAATTTTATTGTTTGGATCCCCAATAATAGCGTAATAATGTTTTCTCAAAATATAATTTTTTTATTTGTGCTCATATAGACTTTTTTTTCATTAGGTGGACAATCAATTCATCATCCAAAACATTCTATAATAACATAGTTCATTTGGGTTCTATCCATTGGATGAATATAAAATAATTTCTTAATAAATACTAATCATATAATAGAGCCACATAATCATTTAAAATAATTAAATGTATTTATAGATAATGACATTTTATTTGGAATTTATTACACATTATCGTTTTCATAGATGATCCATAATCATTAAATATTAAAATCCATCCTGATGGTCTATAACGAAAAATGGATTTACAAAATATTATCTCCATTGAGTGTGAATATAGGTGAAAAATAAGCCCATTTTCATGAACCATGTAACAATAATTTCATAACCATTACGTATTTATTATATTTACCAACATAAGGAACCTCTATTTTAAAATGTTATCCAACTGTAGTATCCATAGGGGGGTTTATTTCTTTTAAAACTAATGACCAATTTTGTACAAAAACAATATGACATTTTCATATAATAATAATTATCTTAAAAACACACAAATTTTTTTTAATTTGTAAACACTACATAATGAATAATTATTAACATTAACACCAAATATTTAGACCCATGATAGTCATACATAATAATCACATATTTTTATTTGATCATCAATTCCATATCATAATCGCATTCACAAGGACCGAAGATGTTTTTTTGGATACTAATGACACAAAATAATTAATTCATCAATGATGAGAAAAATATAACAAAATTATATTTAGACATAGTATGAATATTAGGCATACCATAGTTAAAGCATTTTTCTTATCAATGTGAATGAAAAATTAAAAATTTTAATCGTAGATTTTGAGCATCTATAAACATATGTAACATATAACTATGATGATAAAAATTAATAAGATTTAAATATTTCTATGTAAGCATTTACATATCTATTTATTTTAACATCCATCCTATTATAGATCATTAACATTATTTATAGCCAAAAAAATTATAACTTCATAAATCATGTTCCACAAGATTGAGAAAACATCATAATACATTCATAAAAAATAATCTCGTCATAAATATTTTGAACCATATTAATTATATATATTAAATATATATTTCATGGTTAAATTACAACACCATAAAAATATTTTATTAGTTCACATCCCCAATTTCCCAAGGTTGATGTGGAAACACATATTTCCAATATTGTGTCTCGAGTAACTGGATTCTAGTAGTTGATCAATCCCATTAACATGACTTCAATTTATATATCATGATATATAAATATTTAACTAATTAATTGGAGAGAGATATATTTTACACACATCACATAATGAACACCACATTTATGTGTTCCAAAATATCTATTTTTTTAAATCATTAAATAATAATCTATGTAACGAAAATGAGTTTTGTATACCTTTTATGAATTCAACAATGTATAATCCATGAAAAATAAATGGGTTTCATAAATATTCATTCAACGTACCCATTAACCTTATGGATAATTGTTAAGTGTGGTTCCATTCAATAATATAATCATTATTTCATAAATAACGTCAATGAAAGTAAAATTAGATGTAACATTATTTTCAATGTTCGGTTTGAATATTTCTTAAGGAAAATATCATTTTAAACATAAAAAACACATTTGATACAATAAAACATCATAAAATATTTTGGAAATAATTTTATTTAAAAAATTTATTATTTTAATTTATTATATAAAACATTTATTGATTATAATAGGGGTAAATTTAATTCATGTTTGACATTATAAAAAAACGAATTCCTTGGAAATTTCTAAAAATAGAAATATGAACTTAATTGGAAAAGGCATGATGATTAATATTGAAAAAGATTAAAAATTTCAATCAATTGTGTTAATTTTATTAAAAATACTAGGATAATTTTATTTAGTTTCAAAATTTTTCTGAGAATATGGTTATTGATGAGAAAAGGAATTGTCGACCCAATATAGAAATAATGATGTCTTTTCAAAAAACTGCATTATATTGAACTCATTAGTACAATATGATAATATAATAATGTGAAAAGATGTATTATAATCTCATATCTAGGGGATAATTGATAAATTATTATCTTGGGATATGGATCCTCATTGTATGAATAAATAAATTCAATCTCGATAAACAATGAGACCATATCAAAAAAACATTAAAATGTTGGTAAAATTTGATCAAAAGGGTACATGAAAAAATAATATTAAATGATTCATAAAATATCTTGAGAATATTCACATTTATTAAAATATAAAAAAAATCTGAATATAAAAATCATAAAATAATATTATTTAATACCAAAAAAATGTCTCAATGAAGTAAAAATTGGAAAACAAATCCATTACATTGAGTTTTTATTTCAGTGAATGAGTTGAATCCTTGTTCGGTTTATAGAAATTACCTTCATAGGATTGATATATAATCAAGTTAGAATTAATATATTGATATGATGGAAGTAATTATGTGATATACATAAGGAGTTTTATGTAATTTATTTTGTAAATGTGCAGTTGGGAGGAGAGGGGTGAGCTTTGGTATGTGGGGGTTGGCACACATCAAATTTTAAAAAAGAAGATGTTGTAGAAAATTTTTCATCATTAGAAAATTATCTATATGATACATTTACAATAATAGTATATATATTGTAAAAATATGACCATCCATGTGTTTTCTAATGGTTTTTATGTTATTTTATCCCTTATAGTTTTTTTAACCACATGGTAAACCAATTTTTACCTTATTCGAAATAGTTAATTTATTATTCAATTAATATTTATAATGGTAACAAATTAATTTATCCATATGAAAAAATATAAAAAATTATTTATCCAAGTTTTTGATCAATTTTTTCATATTCAATTTTCTGATTTTCTGAAAATAAATTGTAAATATTCTTATAGATGTGAACAAAAAGTGGTTTAACAAAGTTAAAATTTTAAAAAATGAAAATATTTTTAATATCATTAAGAAATATAGGATTGAAAAAAATAACTATATTGGTTTATTAATATTTATTTAATTTAATATTGATTATACAACCATATAAAAATAATTTTTATCTTTCTTAATGTCGTAAACGTGAAAATGATTCCAGATAAAAACTATTATTTTTTCATTATTTAGTAAAAGATATTTATTTTCAATGTTTTTTAACATTAACTCCAATTACATTTTTTCATTTAAAATTTAAAAAATAAATTCTGGTTTTCTCAAATAATTTTAGAAATTGGGGAAAGTATCTTTTTTATAAGTTAAAAAATTTAAATAGATGCATTTCTTGAAATATAGATTTTTTTCAATATGAATAGAATTTTAAAAAATAGTACATTCATATTAATATTCATTAATTATAAAAACTATTATAAATATAATTTTTAAATTATTCATTACAAATCATACGTCTATATTTAACATATATGAAATATTGGTCATAATTAAATAAAAACATTAACAATATATTGGGGTTTCTTAAAATGGGGTGTTGTGTGTAAAAGAAGCTTAACACTATTTTGTGTGTAACATAAGACATAATAGGTTTATTCTTGTAATAGAAAATATCAATGAAATTTAATTTATTTTAATAAATAAAAATTCATCAATAGAGGGCATGTTTTTTTATGTCAATCACGTCATATTTATTACTGATAAATATAATTATATTGATAAATATTAAAAATTGATTTGTTTTTTGGTTAAATTTTAATTAATAATGTGATCCTAATAATCCGGGGGTACAAATTTATAAAATTTATATGAAGAATAATAGTTAATATTTTTTATATTAATTATGACTTTAATATATTTAAAATATAGTAGTGTAAAATTGGTTTAAACGAGAATGTGGTTAGAATAAAACATGTTAATCATGATGAAACTAATGGGGAAGATACAAAATTATTTTAAACAAATATAGGTATTGTATTCCTCAATAAAATGCATATAGTGAATAATTTCTATTCCTCAAACATAAATAAAAGGTTGTAATGTTATATATTGATGTAATATATAATGGATGTCAGATGATTAAGGAGTTTTATTTGAATAACAGGTAAATATTGTTTTTAATTGAAATATGAGTAGCAAGTGGATATATTTTCATTTTAACATGCTGCCATGTATGGTTGTATTATTCATAAAAATTCTATAAGTCAATGAAATTTATTCATTCATAATAATTGTGTTACCTAGATAAGTAAGATATATTATTGTATTTAATTGTTCACATTATGGTAGAATATTAGGAATCAACATAATTAAATTAAATAGATAAACATTTTGAGCAAATCAGTGAAGTTTTACTATATATAATAATGATTTAATGAGTAAATAATAGAGAAATTCATTTGTTTAAAAACATTGTTTTCCACTATCAAATGAATCAAAATTACATAATATTCAATTTAATAAATTATAAAGTAAATAATAGAATAGGGTTGTCCAAAATAATTGGACTCAAAATAATGTGGCTGATAACTTCACAAATCCAACACTGGATCATGTATTTTGATGAAATAGGTAAATCCCTAAGGATTCTATAATTTCCTCAAATTAATTAGTATTAGAATTTCCCCTCAACTAATTGTAAATAATGCGATATATGGGTTTTTTGTTTATAGTTTTATATTTTTTAGCCTACGCTATATGAGGATATTCTTTTACTGAAATTTTATATGAGATCAATCAGTTTTTCTTATAGATATTGTAGTTGTTGGGAAAATCCATCAAGGTAAGATTAATACACTTTTTTGTTGATTGCATTTTTTTACAAAGTAGGATTACATGGAGAATTTTCATGTTGTAGAGAATTTGTTGACACTTGATGTTTACAAAGAACCATGACATTGTAATGGATGAACTTGTGGTTGTACAAATGAACAAATACTAGTTGGCCCTATTTTACAGTGTTTACCAAATTTGTGGGCTAAAATATTTGGATTTTGGTGAGCATTGTGAAAAGTGTATTTACTTTATCATCTCATCAAAATTTGGAAAATTCATGAGTATTGGTAATATAGTCATAATATAGTGGATATCACAAAGACACGATGAATTTTGATGGTGTTATTCGCAATTAAGTTGAGCTTCCCAAATGGTAGAGATTAAGAGCATAAAGAATGAGCATTGTGGTAGATAAGAGCACTAGGAGTGGTGGATCACAGAATTGAAATGGATTTTATAGAATTATTTTGTTTTACAACAAGCATTGGGAATACAAAAAATAGCCATTGTGCTTCACGAAGCAGATTAAATTTATTCAAAAATTTCAGAGCATTGCAATTTGGGATGAAGTGGTGCAAACTTCATGGAGATGGTTCTCGATTTAGTGGAATCACCTATAAATAGTCCTCGACCCCCTGGAGAGAAGTAGAGAGTTTTAGAAGAAAATTTGTTGCTCTAAATTCGCGAAGGAGGTTCCCAGAGGTAGTGTTCTTCATGAAAGACATGATCTTCAAGAAGACTAATCTAGCTCTGTGAATTGGGTTTGTACTGTGTTGTCTTAGTGAGCTTCGCGATGAAAGGAGCATTGCGGTAGCTTGAGCTCTATGGAAGACTATAATTTGTGAAGGCATTAGCTTTGCGAATATATATTCTCCCTTAAGAAGCATGCTCTGTGAAGTTTTGTGCTTTTGGGAGGTGGTAGGGACATTGCAAAGTCCTATTAGAACTTTTTGAAATTAGTAGCGTCATGATGTATGGATATTTGTGAAGGTATTTCCAATGGTTGTTTCCTTGTGATAAGTGGAAAATGCATATTCATCAATGGATTAAATTTGTATTGAATATTTAATCTACTTATAGTGATGGATGAAGTCAATAGAGATAACTAAAGGACTGACAGGTATATAAATTGTCAATAAATATTTTGAATAATTAGTGAGCTCACATCCGTTGAGAAGGTAGTGAGTTCTCAAATTTTGATTATTTGTAAACTAGGAGGGTTAGTGAGTCAGCTTCAAACATTAAAAAATAAATCTGCATATAGTGGATTTGGTAGATCATCACATCGACATTTTATGCTCCTTGGATGTAGCCTAGTGCGAGTGTACCATGTAAAATTGTTGTGTTCTATGAATGATGTAATATTCATTCGTACTATGCAATGAGAAAATGTGATAGAGAAGTGCATTTTGTATAACAAGAAAAAACATAAAATGGGGAATATTTTTTAATCAATCATACATTGATTCACCCTCATAGTGTATCTATCCTAATATACCAAATAATAATAGTAAATTATTTCTTTTATTTTGTTAAATATGTCCAAACATCACATTGTAGTAGTGATTATACCAATTTTCATTATTATGTGTTATTTATATATTTTTTTTAATTTCATAGTAAAAAAAATTTTCATTACTAGTATAAAAAAATGTAAATATTAGAAGTACTCTTGAATATTAATTCTAATGGGGGAGGAAGATATTGTAATATATAATGGTTATGATGATATTTCAATTAAAAATAAATAAAATTATGAAATAATATGGGAGAAGATATATCAAATTATTGATTTTTTATTATTTTTGGAATTGTTTAGAAAATAATAGTATATTTCATTTAATACCAATTGGAGTTATAATTGATTTAATACCAATCAACGATGATATATAATATTGCTAAATGATATTATAATTTTATATATAATTAAATATTAAATGATATTTGTTCATTATAATATGATTGTATAACAACAAATGTAATTTAATGTTTAAAAAATTCACTCAATAGATTCCCAATGTTTTCAATATTTTGATTGTGAATATAGATTTTGAAAGTGAATTTATCTAAAAATAATAAACTAGTTGAATTAAGTTGTCGTATTGGATTAGAAACTGTCATGACACAAAGTAATTGTATGAGATGATATGTTCTTTATGTAAAGAGGAACATATCACATTACATTGTATGTACCATCATGGTTTCATTACTGACAGATCAAAATAATTGACTATTTATATATCGTTATGACTCTGCATCATTGATCTATACATGAAACCACTTACTAAATTAGTTTATGTATGAAACATAAAAGACTATATTATATTACATAAATGAGAGATGGTGATTCCAATATCTCTTTATATTTTTGGAATGAAAATCGTGTTTCATTAAGTGTGTTTGGAAATAAAATGAAAGATTGAATTTTCAATTACTTATGGTTTTATTTATCAATATATACATTATAATTGAATGTTTTTTGTTCGAACCTATCATGGTTGTTATCTTGATATGTTTTGTGGTATAATGGATACCATGAGTTGTAGGATGAATTCTGAAGAATCATAAACAAACTGGGTTGCAGTAAATTTTCATCAGTTAGTATGTTACCCTAGGATGCTTTCTATTGGGCTTATCTCTAAATATTATAATATTATCCATTGAATATATAAGTTTTAAAAAATTATTCTCCCCTTTAATATTATTTGGGAAACATGGTTCTGTCCTCCCATTCTTCATCACTTCCTAGATCATTTAAAGTGTATTTTGGGTGGATTATGTCAATGAATGTATGCATCTAATTGACTCTGGTGTACTATTTTGATCTCCTCTTCCATTCTAAAATTATTTACTGTTCTCTAAATAGGTATAATGTTGTTATTTAAACAAAGAAAAAAGGAATTAGAAAAAATATGGGTGATTTCCCCCAACATTAAAAGATCATGAGACGTAATGATGTCGTCACATGGAAGCATATTATTTTGATTACGATATGTTGAGATTTTTTTTATTTTTTTTATATTGAATAATAATTATTTAGTAATTGAATAATTTTCAACTAGTGGTAATTTTTTTCCTTCATCCATTGCATAAGTACTATGATTTAAACTTCCTATTAATGGGTGTTCTTCCAAAAAAGAAATGTCACTATTTAGTATTTTTCATGGGTCATAACAATATTTTAATAATTTTTGGATATCCTCACCATGATATTATAGATATTTCTATCTTAATAAGAAGAAAATAATTTTACCAGAACATTGTGTTTATTTATCCATGTTTCCAATATGATGTAGTTATCCATAGATATTTTTTTTTCATTTTTGTGATTATAAATTAATGTCTAAAACTATTTTGATTTAATTTTAGTAAATTATACATTTTTACTTTGATTGTAATTAATTAATATGATTGTTTTTATATGAGATATAGCAATGGTATGTTTTATATTATGCAATAATGTTCTTGTAAAGCCACAATGATATATGCTCTAATATATTAGAATTTTTATTTTATATAGATTGTTTCTAGTAGTACTTATCCAAAAAATTATTAATTATGAATATTGGTATATTGACATAGAATGATTTTCCCTACCAATTTTTGTGTGTGTAAATTTTAACATCCCTTATTCTAAGAATGAAACAATATAGTCGATAACATACATAATACAGAACATCGAGTTTAAATGATCTACAAAATATAACTATTACAATATTAACATTATTAACAAGCCATCGGAATGACTGGAATGAACAATATTAACTGAATTATGAAAATATGGTTTATACATATTTACATAGTGATTCATTGGTTACCAATTTAGCTAGAATTGGAAATTAAAAGAAATTGAATATAACATATGTGTTTTTATGAAAAAAAAATTAAATGAGAATAAATGTGTTTATAAATTGATAATACCACTCTTGTTTGATTATATTAAAGAAATGTAAATTCAATATTATGTTCCACATTCATATTATATGTTTTCTATAAATGATATAATAATAGAATCACTTTAATTCACAATAGGAGTAATTTTTAAAAAGTGGTTTTTACATTCTATTGAGGGAGAACCCATTTTAAATACATTTTTGACACTTTTATAACATATTTTTGATAAAATAAACATCTTATTTGTAATATAGACATAAAAATATTCTTTGATTGAATTTTTTTTATTTTTATTATAAAATTAAAAATTTAATGAATAATGGGAAACATTGCGTTTTAATTCAGAACTATTTTATCGTCTAAATTATTTATTTTTTTAAAATATCTGTTTAATAGGATTTAAAGTATATATAGGTTATGTTTTTTATTTAATCCAATATTGGTCATTTTAATTCATTAAAAATTTAAATTACATATAAAACATCTCATTATTTTGAATGTTTCACTTTCAATAACCTGTTTGTTATTTTTTTCTATGGACATAATTTTTATTCAAATTTCACCATTCTAAGAATTGAAATATGTATTATGTATTCCATATTTTGAATTATAATGTTAAAATTTGGATGTATGGTAATTTTTTTTAGATAAAAAAATTTTACCATGGTAAAAAAATTATTTACCATTGTAAAAGTAACATTTTGACAAGGGTTAGAATTCAAAGTTTAATTGCTAACATATATAAAAACTATAAAATTTATAGGGTGTTATAAATATTGATAAACCATATCCTCGCAATAAAAAAATTAATTACAATAAAACTTCATGGAATTTAATTCAATACCAATATGGTAAGGTGTTAATATAAAATAAACAATAAATTAATCACTGGAACCCACCTCTCATATAGTATAAATAATAACCCTCAATATTCCAATTATACTCACAAATACATCTAGCTCATAAAATATCTGACCAAAATACTCCTACTCACTCTCCACATGTCCATGTTCTAAGGGTCTCACCAAAATAAAAATTCCCATATCTTGAATTGTCTTTCAAGGAGGGGATATTGAAGATGTAAGTTTCCCAAACCAACTCTATTAATTAATTTTCAATTTCTATATTCTCCTAGCCTCATTAATCCATTAATTCTTGATAAATGAATAATCTGGTAAATAATTGAATTTTTTTTGTAATGTAATATCCCATATCCATTACATTTATCACCTCTTATTCAGATAAATGAAATTGTTTTCCATGTTATGATGGTTAATCACCTCCAGGATTAATGTTTTTTTTCTATTTTCCATTACCACAGTTATGGATGGTGATAAAACTATTTTTCGAGTCAAATAATATTTTATTATTTATATTATATCATGTTTAATATTATATAAACATTATATTATATATACATTCATTCTTTCTATATTGTGGTTACATGATTACATTATTTTGGGATGTGTGGAATACTTTATCCTAAAAATGATGTGATTCTTTCATACATCCCATTGAATGTATTAACGATTGTTTTACTAAACCTATATGATAAAAAAAGTCATATTTATGATGAATTAATGATATTATATATTTATACATATTTAAAAACATTTCATTTTAAGTTCATTCTATCAATATTTCAGGAAAAACAACAATGGTGGTCATGCATACATATGACACAACCTCTCATTAGGCGGTGTTTTTAGTTTTTCATAAAAGATTATTAAAAAAATATCGATAAAATTTAAGAAATTTAAATCATGTTATATATTATAGAGGTGATGGAATTATTAACACATAGACAATTGACATCATTCCGAGTACATTTTCGAATCAAGAAACGAATACCATTAAAACGTTTTATATGAACATAAATAATTAGGTAACTACAATTACATGGTAAAAAGTGTTATTAAAAAAATAATAAAAATTAAAAAGGTTATTATAAAAATATAAATTCATATAATATTATTATTCCAGAAGATAATGAACATATGTGACGAGTCAGACTATAAATAATGGAATTTCTTAAACCAATTTCCATTCTTTGGGATTAATATATACTTCAGGATTATTTCATTCAACTGTTATTATTTAAAATAATTTTTATTATATTAATTTTTTACTACTTGTTTTATATGGATTAATATAGAAAATATACAATCAAATTATTTTATACACATATTATCTTTGTAAGATCATTTGTCTCTATCTTCATTCATTGATTAATTTCTTGATAAAATACACCTTTACTATTTTATTTTATATATATACAAAAACAATGAAATTTAATATATGTATTTTATTCATACTAATAGTATTTAACATTTTTTAAAATGTATTAATTCATGGAGATGAATATTAAAATTTCAAAGTGTTATGGGTCACCTTGATGTTTTTTGATTTATTTATCATATCATATATTAAGGATATTATTTACCAAATTACTTTATATTGATATTAAAGTATTATACATGATGTTTTTTGTATATATTTTAAATATTTACATGTGGATACCTTTTATAAATTTTATTTTACATTCTTTAAAAGATATGAAAAAATATTGTTCTTAATGTATGTGGCGACAATGACTTCTCTATCACTATGATCGTTTTTTGATATTTAGATTCCTGTATAAGAAATAATATTTTTAAAAGTAAAATAAATACAATATAAAATTTTTGGTATTTTTCTATTGAAAATGGTTTTGAATGTGGATTGTTAATTTATATATATCCTAAAGTGATTTCTTGTGATTTAAATTAAAATTTTTTGTTGGAAATGTTGATAATTGTATTCTTTTATGTTTTATGATTAAATAATTGCACGTAGACATTTTAGAGATGGTGAGGTGATAAAGCAAAGATAGGTTGTTATGTGATAAAATAATATGGTTAGTTCTATAAAAATCTATATATGGGTTGTAATGGTATAACAACTACTGCATTGGATGAGGAATTCATCCATATGTCTATTGTATTTTTAGCAGTGATGTGTGTTTATGTTGAACGTATGGTTATTCCATTTATGTATGATTATGTTCCCATATTAATTTTTTATGTTATATGTTATTTTTATTGTTTTTTTGTAATATATTTATTAAAAAATGTTATTCAATGATATTATATATAATGAAATGTATTTAATACTTCATTAAGGTTATTTGTATTACATTATGATATTTATTCATTGTGTACATGTTTTTGTATGGATAAACATTTTTTTCTTTATGTGACTATTAATCGAATTTTTAAGTTGATACCATGTTTTAATGTTATTTTCACATGATCTACGAAAGGATTGATACAAGAATATAATCAAGGAAAATGTTGTGATGTTTAAACATGAAAGGAAATTATATTTCTTTTAAATTTATTTTTTATAAAATATAAAGAGTTTGTAAAAGAGAATACCTTTTAAAATTATGGTTATTAGGTATGGGTTATGGCTTTATTATCAAAAATATAAACATGAAGATAAACACAATGTGAATATATTACATAAATCATGATAATGAAATGATTAAGGTTGGGTCCTTATAGTTGGAATCATATTTTGGTGTAGATGACATTAGAGGTTATGCTGTTATATAATCATATGTAACAAGTTGTATAAAACTACCATTGTTAGGATATTTTAAATATTCACAGTTTTTTAATGTAAATTTAATATGTTTCCAATTAAATTAATACGTATATCATTGTGGTTATGTTCCTCATAAGATGATATACGATGATTTTATTGATATACTCACACTAACACTTTTTGTTTTATAAACTGGTTGGATCCATTTGGAAGAAAAGTAAAATAGGATATGAAGGAAAATGTTGTTGTTCTTTGGATAAGAATCCAAATTAAATTGGTGCTATAATGAGAACACTAGTGTTTATTATAATTCCACTATTAAGAGTCATGATTATCCACTAGAACCCTGTTGAGTTTTCTAATGCATCATATAAGAGATAAATGAATCCATGATGGTGTTCAGGTAAAAATGATCATAATGGAAAATAAATTCAGTGATATATGTGTCAAGAATGTAGAATGAAACACCTTGTAAAATATCTTAATGGGATAAAAAGTTGTTATAGATGGGTTAATGGAGGTCATAAATAAATTACCATTCAAGGAAAATGTAAGTGTCCAGTTGACATAAGGAATGGTAAAGAAGATACATCAAAGTTATAAATTGAATGTTCTAAATGTAGAGAGTATATTCATTATAAAAATCAATGTAATATGAGAATTTTCAATAATTGGATAGACATGACCGTACAAATATATGTCTAGAGATGCCTAATTATTTTCTACATTTTTTGAATTTGAGATCTATGTTTGACTTAAGGATGATGAAATATTAAAAAGTATTAATGATCTTTTGATGATCGAATTACTATGAAAGTGATTTTTTATATAAAATAATAAAATATGAAGTTTATTATGTTAAAAAATAATTTGGGAATGGAATATATATTCCAAATCGGAGATAATTAAAAAGATAGAAATAAATTTTAGGGATTATTTGATAATTGGTTTTGAGGTAATTATGGGATATTATGTTTTGGGATGAAAAATAAAATGCATTAGATTAAATTTTATATTAAAATATGTTTTAGTTATTTCTGATGAAATTATCATATTTATTGAACGTTATAATAATTATAGAGTTTTTTAGAAGGACAACACAAAAATTGTGTGACAACCCATCATGTTGGACTGGGCTGTGGGAATAAAACCCACAATAGTGGTATGAAAAGGCTTTTTCATAGACCAATAGCCTATGAAAATTCCTTGGATAGTATAAATTTTTCTTTTTAGTGAAATTAGTTGTTTGATGAAGATTAATATGATTTTGAGAATATATGTTTTATCTAATGGATTAGCATGGGATTCAAATATTATTTGGAGATTTTGTGATAATATTTTTCACAAACATGATTATAATTTTGGGAACCCTTTAGGTTGAGGTAATGTGAGTACTATTGGATTTTATTTCATATTTAATGGTTGAATAATATTTTATAAGAATATTTTATTTTACTATGGACTTAGTTTAATTTATTTTTTAAAGGAAATGACTACCATAACATTGTGAATATTGGATCAGGATAATAAATTTTGGGTAAATACCATTAATAATTAAAGAATATATTTTGAGAGAAATGTTAATATTTATCTTGGAAAACTATGTAATCAAATCCTTATAAATTTAAGGATTATAGAAATAGTTTGTATTACTTTGTTAAATTCTATGATAGCTAATTTTCAAAAGTTATATGTTCAGTTTTGGTTATCACTTTTCAATTTTAGAGACTAAATTACATTATCATCATATAGCATTTTATCTATATTGGAGAATTATATTATATTATACTAACAATTTTGGTTCTAGTTATTATTTTTCTATGCGATAAATATATAGATACTCTTTTATATATTATATAATTCTACAAAACATGATTCTAGTTCTTTATGTGTAAAAACATTATCTTGAATACTCATCATTTATATAAAATAATGTTTTTTGGTAGAAATTGATTATAAGATGAAACTATAAATATCATGTATGTATATTTAATTATGTTATTATATTACATATAAAAATACTCAATGCTAAAAAAATAAAACAAAAATTTTATCCACTTTTTTTTGTAACGTGAAATCAACAGCCTTTTGACCAATCATAGACATATGGTTTTATTATTGTTAAATTTTTCCTAACCATGTTTTATATCTCTCTCAATTATAATATTATGGTTATTTTTCAAATCCTTCTCCATGTTTTCTTATATTTAATCCCATTATTTGTTATCTCAAGTGACCGTCATACATTCTTTTGTATCTTTTAATGTGGATGTTTTAAGAATACTATTTACAATGTGGTATTTGCAAAATGGTACATTGAAATATAATATCATAGTTACGAATGAAAAATTATAAATATAAGGTAGTAATTAATTAAATGGGGGATGATGTAACATCCTTAGTTTTAATAATGAAACACTATGTTTAAGAGATTACATGATTCACTAGATCTAGATTAAACAAAAAACAAAATAGTATTATTTAAATTTTACAGTTATAACATAGCCATTAGAATGTAAGGTTGATATTTATTAATTAAATTATGAGAACATGGTATGATAATGTTTATATAGTGAATTATTGGATACAAAATTAATTACAAATGAAAATAAAATCCAACTGAATATAAACAATTTGTTTTTTTGAAAAAATATGTAAATGTTAATTATTGTGATTATAATATAACCATATCTCTATTACAGGATTATATTAATTAAATATATTTATTCAATTTTTTCTTTAAAATTTATTTTAAAAGTTTATTTGACGTGAATACTGAACAAAATTATTTACATGCATAAAAGGATAAGATATCAAAATTGGCATTTTTACTGCTTTTTAATGGAGAATCCATTTAAAATCATTTTATGCACACCATTACAGGATACATCTAACAAAATGAACTAATTTATTAGAATTTTTTTATCAAAACATATGTTTTTGTAATAATTATAATTTTTATGATAAAAGTAGTATTTTAAGGAATAGTTAGAAATGATATATTTTAATTAAAAAGTGATACTTCTTATACATTTTTTATTTTGATAAAAGATAATTTTTAATAGTTTTTAAAGAATATTTATATTATTTTATTTATCATTTATTTGAACTTTTTTAATTTTTATTAACTTCAAATTGAAACTATATTTAAAAACATTCCAATATTGTTAATATTTCACATAAAAACATGCATTTTAGTTTTTTCTGTGAAATTAATTATAAATATAAAATTTTCAATTACTTGAATTGAATTGTGTAAAATAAATTCCAAATTTGGAATAATGTGTTCTAAATTATGCTTTCATGTCAATTTCACTTTTGTGTAAACAATATTTACCAAGGAAATAAAGTATTTAACATATTAAAAGGAAAATTTTAACAAGGGTTATAATTAAAAGATAAAACATAACATTCAAATAACATAAAAAATTTAAAGGGATTTATTTGTTAGAATCGACCAAGAAAATACTATAAAACATTCATTAAAATACAATGTATAGAAATTTAATTCCACCTCTATATGTTTATATTCTAAAATAAATTAATCACTTGGACCCACCTCTGTGCATGTATAAATAACAACCTTCACCACATCATTTCAACTGAAAATTACATTAAGCTCTCCAAATATTTACCTGATCCTCTCTTCCTCAATATACCCTCATCTTTGTGCTATTGATCTCCCAAAAATACAAAATCCATGGTCTTTAAGGGCCTTTCAAGGAGTAGATATTCAAGAGGTAATTTTCTCAAAGTACCTCTCTTAAATTCATTTCATTTCCAACATTCTTGTCACCACTTTCCTCAAATATTGCATGATAACTACATAATCATGTATATAATGATTTTTTATTTTACTGATGAATTATATCATATTCATTTCATTTCTCAGAAATTATTATTCAATCAATTCAAATTTTTGTCCAATTTTTCAGGTTAATCGCCTCCATCAATAATGTTTTTTTTCTTCTTCCATTAAATCCATCACAGATGGTTTTAAAAATAATTTTAAATTAAAATACTATAATAATATATATTTTAAAACTGATTAAATATTATTGAAATGTTATAATATATATACCTTCATTCCTTCAATGTTGTGGTTATACGATAACATCATTTGGGGATGTGTGTACTATCACCTCCCCAAAATGATATGATTCGTCCACAAATCACATGGAATTTTATAAAGAATTTTTTTAAAAAAATATAAGATATAAATTAAAAAATAATTTTACTATAATAATATTACATATTTATAAATTTTGTCAAACGTCACATTTAAATTTTTTTCCTTCCAATATGACAGGAAACAAATAATGGCCATCCTTACATACGTCATATCATTTCCATTAGTAGTATTTTTTTTATTTAAAATATGATTATAAATACTTATATAATATATTTATTATATTTTTATATTAGGTTTTATATTTTGAATGTTATGGACTTATGAACACACAGACTATTAACATCATAATAAGTTCATTTTCGATTCAATACCTACATATCAAAAAAAACATTCGATATTAACTTAAGTAATTGTGTCATTATTATAACTTAATAATAAGTGATAAAATAGGAATAATAAACAAGAATATGTTCCTAAATCATGTATTTATTTACCTAATATTATTATTCTGTATGGTAATGAACAAAGGATCGGAATTCGACTCTTGATTAGGGTATTTGTCTCCACGTTTACATTCTATGGTATATGTTCTTTTTCATGCTTATGTCATCAAAATATTTTTGTTAAATTAGTTTTTAATATATTCTATTATTTATTTTCTAATGGAATTTATATTAAAACCCATAGTCAAATAATATTATTAACAAAATGATCGTTGTAAGGGACTATATCTCAACCGTATTTTGTTGAGGAATTATTTGATAATATACACCATTATTATTTTACAAGTTGTATATAAAACCACTATATCATTCCATATCCAAATTTTATCTAAATTAATGTTATTTACTATTTGTTAAATGTTTTAATTCATTGGAATATTTTTAAATGTTCAATGTGGTATGGGAAACCAAGATTTTTTAAATATTTAATTATCAAATATTTTATTCATGATATAAATTTACAAAGATTTTATATGAATATAAAAGGATTATAAGTATCATTTTATGTCTACATTTAATTTTTTTTCAAAATTAATATATTTATATGAAGTGTTGAACTTTCTTTAAAATTTTAAAAAAAGTATATCTTTTAACGGATGTGGAAAACAAGACTTCTTAGTCACCATAACTATTTTTTTTATATTTTGGCTTCCTATATATGAAATAATGTTTTTTAAAGGAAAAGAAATACATTATTTATTTTTTGGGAATTTTGGTTTTTAATATGATTTTGAAAGTGGATTAAATATTTCAATATAATGGAATGATTTTATTTTGAATGAAATTGAAGTTTTATGAGTGAAATGATGATAATTGAAATCTATTATATGTTATGATTATATAATGCTAATTGTATATTTAATTTGTGGTTACGTCCTAAATCAAATATGGTTGGTTACATGATAAAACAAAGATGGATAGTTCCATGATAAACCATAGATGTGGGGTTAAATTATAAACTCCAATGCATTGGGTATAGAATTCGGCCTCATCGATAATCTATTTTTAAGGGAGATATTCATGGAGGAAGAATATATGGTTATTAAGTATTTGTATGATTATGTTTGATGCTAACTGTATATGTTATATGTTCTTTTTTTTATTTTGTGTCATTCTTTTTTATTAAAAAATTATAATGACTGTGTTTATATTTTTTAAAATTTATTTAATACTTATAAAGAAGAAAATTATTAAATTATGATAAGTATTCATTATTTATATAATCTTTATAGGCTAATAGTTTCCCTCTTTATGAATCCATTATTGTGATTTTTATGATCATACCATTTTTCAAAATGATTTTTCTAAATTAAATGGAGGATAGAGACATATTTAGAATAAGGGGATATTTTTTGATGTTCAAATATGAAATGAATCCTTGTTTTTTTAAAAAGATTTTATTTTATATATAAATTGATAGTTACTATAAGTGTATACTATGTAATATTTATGTTATCATGTATGAGTTATGGCATAATTCTTCTTAGTTATTACCCTAAAAAATTCTCAATTATAAAATTTCATGAAACTCAATCGAATATAATTTTTAAGGATGGGGACCTATAGGAAGTATTTAAATTTCATTTTTTTCCTAATATATAAAAACCATAATCGAATTACATTTCATATCAAGTTATATGATTCCACTTCTGTACTCATCGTACAACTCGGAAACTATTAGATAATGAATCAATTTGAATGGACTCTATGATTTTGGAACAACATCGGTATAGAAAGTTAAATAAATTAATATAATGAGGATGTTGTATCAATTATATCTAGTTACCTAATGACCTCTATGTATATATAATTATTGAAATTTGATGTAGTTAAATGAGGTTTATAATAAAATAAACCCTTAATCCATTATTCTTGGTGATAGGATTACATGGTGAGTGTTTTCCCCACAAGGATGTGATGACATGGATGGAGGGACCGTAACATAACTACTTGATTGATATGGTTTTTGGGGTGACCAAGGATGCCTAGTAATCTTAAGGGGCATATGTCTTTCTTCTTAATGTTATATTCTTAGAAGTATAATTGGACCTAAATGAGACATGTGAGTCTATCATAGTTTCAAAAATGTTTTATGAACACAAGAAGATGGAAAATATAGGAATATTTACAGATTGTAGTGGGATTCACCATATATATCATACCTATTATGACAGCTCTAGGGAAATTTGATAGATGTTACTCACTTTAGGAATTCAACTAACCCCTTTGATATATTTATTCAATTTTTCATGTTACATTTTATGAAACTTAATATTATTAAATTTTCTTCCTAGGACCTAATATATCATCCTATTTCGATATGAGGGTGACATTTTGGATTCATATGGGTATATCCAAGGATCCATATTTTGAGTCTCATGTGATTCTAGTATGATAAAACATGTTTCTAATGATGTCTTTAGGAATTATCAGTGTCTTTAATGGCAACTATATGTTTACCTATATGAATAATTAAATATCATCAAATATTTGAACGTGTGATATAATGTGAAGTTCATGAGACCATGGGTCCCAAGGATTAAATTTCAATGATCTAAATACATAGGTATGGGGATTATATTTTATAATTATTATGGGATTTATAGATAACCTAGATTATCTATCAAGTCAATCAATGTTCACTACATGAATCTATTTGAGAAGTGCTGGATTTTTTTGGTCTGGAACTAAAAATATTGAAATTGAGAATAAATATGTTTTAATGATTTTATAGTATGATCGATAACTAACACTGAAAAATTCATTATATATGAGTGTGTTTAAAGATGCCTAAAAATAATGGGATTATCTTGTTGAGTTATTTATAACGACATATTTTATATTATATCCATAGAATTAGGGTTTTATGGAGTAACCACTAGAATCATGGATTTATATGGTTGGATCAATTTTGTTATGTGTTATGTGACATCCAAGAATGTTCTAAAGAAGTTATAGTTTATTATGGTTTTTGGGTCGAGATATTGATGGTGTTTTATGTATATATTACTATTGATTCAATTTACTTACTCCAAGAATGTCACATTAACATAGACTATATATTATTATATAGGGAACCGAAGAACTGTTTCCCTATAAGACCATCGTTGTACCTCCTTATTTTTCATCAACAACCGAATAACATTGTAGGTTTATTCTTTTTATTGTGTTGAAACTATACAAGAATATTAGAGTATAAAATGGCGAAAAAATATGAAATATAAAAATACATAAGTATTTCAATGTAATTAAATATATGGATTCTTATATTTAGGTGAAGAGCTAAATTTTATTTGAAAATAAATAAGATAAAATATGTGAATAAATTATTCATAAACGATTGGTCATACAGACATTGACCAAAATGAAAACCAGATGAAAAATATAGAAGAATATGTAGAAAATTCTCTATGGTCCCAATGTAAACATGGAATTTCACATGATATCCCATGATACCCATAAAATCAGAAATAAATCTTGTTTATTCATTGTACCATTCTGGAAAACAGGTAGAATATTCATTGGTACCCAAGTCACTTGGTGGCTAGAGTAGTTTTTGGATAAACATATTATCTCACAACAAATGGCATATAAATAATCAATGATTTTATAATGTAGTGAAGGATGAAATAAAATGAGATATTTAAAAAATATAACAGTTGAATAAAATATATAATAAAATCCTCATTTATTATCCTCTTTGTCCATTGTTCTAAGGTGACACAAATGTAAATAAAGTTTACTTCATCTAAACCCAATCAATTAAGCTGTCAATTATTGGATGATTAATAATTAAGTAATTAAAGTTATTTCTATTAATCATTTAACACTTTGACAAAAAAATGTAAGGATCCACCCATTAACATTACATAATTATGAATTAAGATAATAATTAACATTTAGGAGGTTTCCACATTTATAGATTTAGATGACAAGTTCATAAAATATAAATAAATTCATGAATATTACATGTTGATACTTAAACTCAATGTCAATCTTTTTCATAAAACAATAACACCATAAAAAACATGACATCATTTCATGTTTTAATATAAAAACATTTCCTTTATCACATAAATTAATCGATTCTTTATTATGTCAAGTGAAAATAATTTCAAAACATTTGATGAGAATAAAAAATTATTTAAGGGATACATAAAAAAATATTAGTCATTAGATAAAATGAAAACCATGAATACATTATTATAAATTATTACTTTTCACATTTAAGATGTAGTAAAAAACATCACTAAATATAATATCATTGATTACCATTTTTTTAACCAACAAATTTACACAATACCAATGAATGCAACATATAACATAAGAAAATTAACTTGGGACATAAACAAATTCAATTTAATAACCATACGGTCGACTTTAACACATATCACTATATGAAATAGAAATACAGGCGACATCAATATCCAATGTATTGGAGGTTATAACCTAACAACCAATCATTGGTTTATCGTAGAACCACCCGCCATTGCTTTTGCACATAACCATCTGTCAAATGTCTAAGTACCATTATATAATCACAAAACATCATATATTAAAATATCAACAATTAACTTGTAACTTTTTATTAGAAATACCATGAAATCATTTTAAGATACTAAAATTCAAAATCCATTTCAAAAACCATTTTCAATTACAAAACACAAAAAAAATAGAATAAGGTGTTTCTTTTTCTAATTAATCTCATCAAGGCTTATAGAGGATTCCAAAAAACGATTATAGTGGAAGAGTGGTCATTATCGCCACAAACATTAAATACATTCCATTTGATATTTAGTAAAAAGCTTCGTAGATAAATGATTCCCTTTGATTGAAATTAAGTGTCAAAGGGGTTTATTGTAAACCATGTAAAAGGAAGAATTGTATATTATTAAAATATATATAAACAAAAGGAGATTGAGATGAAGTACTGTAACTCGAGACTGACGTGTTTCGTATGTGACTTATTCTTCATCAATAATAAATTTAAGTTAATTTATAATTTCATAATAATATTTTTCAAGATTATTATTCCATTTAAAACACTTATTACTTTTCATTAAAAAAATTTTAATTATTTTATTTCATATCATACATTTTTCTGATGTTTCGAACATGAGTAAAAAATGATCTTGTTATAATTAAAAATTTTATGTGTGGTAAAAAAATATCTAAAGAATTATATTAATTATTTAGATACCATATATATCATATATATCATATATATATATATTTATAATAGTCCACACCAGTTTTATATATGAAATGAAATGAACCGTTCATGGAGATGGTAACATGTACGTACGCGTTAACACACCTTTCATTTCTTTTTCATATTTAATGAATTTAAAACAATATGATACACTGATATATTATAATGATTGAATAATAGAAAATATATATTCATTAAATCCATCTTTTATTTGTTCCATTTATGCCATGAAGAACTCATATCACTTTGAGGGGGTGGTAGTCCACACTTTCTCAAATGAAATTATCATATTTATTCTATCACAAAAGAATAAAGGTATATTATTAATGAGAATTTAAGAGGCCTAAAGATAAAATAAATATCATATATTTCATATATAATTACATTTCCATAATAATGTCCACCAAAACATGTGGTAGGAAAATATTTAACAATCATCATTTTGTGATGCAAAACGTCATCGTCCACAGAAACAATTTGTTGTATACCCATTAAAAGGATGTGTTTGTAAGTTTAGTTTGAATAATTATTGTAACAAAAACCTAGTATATTAAAGATACTATAATTATTATAAATGAATTTAATAAAGGAGTTTAGGTGGTTGGATGAAGAAAATAAATGAATGAATTTTGAGAGAAGACATTACCTCAAATCGGGTAACTCATTTTGATTTAATTTAAAAGGACTTATTTAATTTTAATACTCATAGTGTAAGGATTATAATGAAAATAAATAGATGTTTTGAGCTTATTTGGGGGGATTTTGGATGATTTGGGGTGTCTTGAGAGGTGAGAGTATGGGTTAGATGTGCCGTCATTTTATAAGAGGGAGGAGGGGCACATCAGTAATGTTTGAAAATGTTATTTAATTATTAATTGATTTTAGATTTATCATAACAAAAAGGTGATATATTTAAAATATATGATGAGGATGCATCTAAATTATTTAATAAATTTATTTTTTACAAGTTTAGTTTATAAAATTAATCATATGGTTTAGCTCTAACCCTTATTAAACTAATTTAACTTTTACCATGTCTTTTTGTATATTCATAATATATGGTTACCATAGTTACTATAAACTGACAAGATTCCAAAATATGGATCATTAATGACATTTGAAAAATAATTTATTTCACAGGGCCGAATATTACCGTTTTAGGACTATTATATCATTTAATAAATTATTAATTAATTTAAAAACTCATCTTTTCACTTTTTATACAATTCATATCTTGATTTTATAAAAATCCATAAAAACGTGATTGATTCAAATAAACATAATTAATTAAAATATATCTTGTTATAATAATACCATATATTCTAGGATGTCAAAAATGTTTTATAATAAATTTTGTTTTATATTTATAATCTCATTTATTTAAATCATTCCTTAATAATGTAATCACTTCATCACCATGGTGTCATAAATCAATTTATATATTTGATGTCCAAAAATTATAAATAAAATCCCATTATTTTGAAATTATTATTATACATCTAATGAATATTTTTAGTTGATGATATCACTTATATATCAAACATTAAAATTGATTAAGTATAAAATTACATTTTTACGTTTTGTTATCCTTTATTTTAAATTTAATGTAATTTAAGTTCATTTTCATAGAGAAGTGGCTCCACGTGGTCCTAAAATAGACCGATCGATATACATGTTCATGAATATATAATCCAATTGTGTTAGGTCCTATTTTAGGGTAATTTAGTATTATTATTATTAAATTTTTACCCTTCTTTACGAGATTAACCTTTTAACCATTCTAAATAAAATATTTAATAATGTTACTATAAATAATGTATAAAAATAAAAGGTACTTATTTGAAAAATTAATACCTTTACATTCAAAATATGGAATCAGTTTTCCCATATTCAAAACACATAAGGTGACGAAATTACATTTAAATTAACTCATGTTTTCAGATCCATAAATTGTGTTTTTATAAAGTAAAAAGTACCAAAAGATTGACTTCTTTTTATCTCCAATTTCAAAGTAAAATTACTTCCAAAGATTAAAATTGGATTAAATGATAAAAATATAATATAATTAAATTTTAATACCAATTAAAATATCAATCAAATCATGTAAATAAATTATATGATATGATATTTTTTACATAAAAATCATTATGTTTCACTATTCAATAAAAAATGGACTTTATCAGAAATATATCAAAAAATTACCCATAGTAAAATTTGATGTCCCGCATCTAAAGAAGAAGTTTATATTTAAAAATAGAACATATTAAAGGGATCAAAACTATATTTAAAATGGTTTCTTCACCAATATGTGGTAAATTGGCCTTCAAAAAAATATTAAAGTAATTCAAGCATAAAAACTGATTCATTATTTTTTTAAGCCTATGATTTATTTGATATATGTAAAAGAATTTAATAGAAACATGTTATAATAATTTGGTTAGTTATGTTCATTCCTATAAATACAACAACTATTATTTATGTACCATTTAAAATAATAATAACAATATATTATTTTTTAGTATAACTCAGTGTTGTGTGAATCAAAAGATTTCAATGAAACCTGTTGTTGCGTTTTGAGTACGCTATAAAACAAATTATCCACATTGACATAAAATTAATATCCAATTAAAATTCGTTAATAGATATGAAAAAATATTATTATATAAATATACAGGTCATTACATCCTTCCCTCCTTTTGGAAATTGTGTCCTCTCAATTTCCAAATTGGGCTTGGAACCATAATTAAAAGCACCGCATAAGAAAAAGTGTCAATAAAACAATCGCATTAAATGAAATAAAGAGAAGTAAAAAAGGAAACTCGGTATAACAAGTATTAATATTTCAAGTAGGAAAATTTAGATATGGATGCTAAACTATCTCTCAAAGATTAATAGAGAGATTATATAGAACATGATCATGAAAAGTAAACCCCCACAACACCATAAATTTGTGGTTGGGTAAATGTATGATGATAAAATAAAGCGTAAAACTTTTTTTTCATGATCTATATCATAGATCTAATGAATTTTATTACTACTGATACTACGATCATAATGAATTATAATTACATGGAAAGTAGTGTTTCATCCATTTATCAAATTTATATAACAAACTCACCCTTTCTCCAAATGATGATTATTTAGGATGACATGGTCACTTATGAAGTGATATAATCTACTTGTAGAGAATCACATAATCCAAAAAATCAACTATATATTTCCCCTATCTTTAGATATGAAACAAAATTGTAATGGTTAGTATGAGAGAAGATAATCCCCCAAAATGATAATACATTATAAAATGTAATACTTCTCTTAATCTCCAAAATTCCACAAACAACACCAAAATGTAAACAATGACTATTCAATCCACAAAATTATCCATAGTAATCAAAAGTATGATTGAAACATAAAAATTAAAAGGATTTAATCAATTATTCTTCCACAGTAAATTTTTACATTTATATCCATATAACATTGACTACTTATAAAGTCTCATACTGAAGTGTAATTAACCAAATCACATATTTTATTTGATAGGTTAATCATTTCAATAAATAACCCAAACCATCAAATATCTGCAATAAAAAAATATATTATTCGAATGAATCATTACACTAGAAATGTGATCAGATAGTATTCAATTTTATGTAATTATATAGTGTTCCCATAAGAGAGAATGTATTTCAAATTAACCTTTATCTCAAAATCACCAAATCAATTTACTATACTAAATATATCAATTTAATGAAAACTTATTTCCCAAAATATACTTATTCTTGATCCATAAAATTATTTAACTAAAAATAATAATTCATACTAACCAGTGACTTCTTGTAGTACTGTGGTAGGTGATAAATGCCAATCTCACTTTGGTTGTGGTTTGATTCCCACAACTTTCTCCGATGCGATGAGTTTTCACATGTTCAGTATTTTGTCCTTTTTGAAAATCTATATAATTTTATTACATTAAAAAATGAGATAACTTCCTCAAAAATCACAATAACATATATTAACCCAAAATTTTATTTAATACCCCACATTTTCAACCCAAAAACTAATAAATGGTAGTTTCCTAAAATTCAATGATAATATAAACCCAAATGGATCATTATAACTGTATCCACAAAAGACAATATAATTATTTCTTGAGTAAAGTTTCACATATAAAAAATTAGGGTTACACACACAAGAAAATTTAGTCCTATGTAATCATATTATTAATACATTTAATCATATCATCGTCCATAGATCAAAAATATCTCATCAATTCCTATAATGTAGACATCTTAATAGTAGATCATTCTTCATGTTCCTTTATCCATGTTTTTTGAACTTATTATATTATACTTCATTCCGACAATCAACTCATGCATAATGTCCTATGATTTAATTAATGTTAAAAAATTAGTTATGAAATAATCCTTACCATCATAGGTAATTTTTAGTTTCCACAAATACATTTGGAATGGAATTAGGAATTTGTAATCAGAAATTATATGATCCTACCAATCCAACTCCCAAATATTCTTTGTAGGACATCTATTTGCATAATAACCATGCAAACTATATTGAAAATATTAAATTAATCCTTTGGAAATATCTTCTTTCCCTTTCCTAGTGTAATTTGGATTCATCCATTTCATCGGGAAGTTGATTTCTTTATGACCTTCATTAGCACATCTAAATCATCTTATTGTCCCTTTGAAGAATTTTCCTTAGAGTTTTACTCCACATCATTGACAAATGTTTTTTTTAATATACATAACATTATTATTATTACATTAACACGAATTGAGATTCGTGTCTCACTTATATGATGGCTTATAAAAATCTACAAGGTTCCAGTGGTCAATCATGACTCTAGATAGTTATTTAGGATTAACCACAAGATTTATAATTGTAGCTTCGATTTCATTCAATTTCCCATTCAGAAAACCACCATAGTTTCCTTCACATCCATTGTTACTTTGGTTCTAGATATATCCATCCATTTTCGAAAACCAAAAAGGTATTTGTACTTATTTTAGCAAAATATTCATATACTATCATATTAGGATGGTACACTATGATATATATATTCGTGTTGTCTTAAACTCATTCAATTAATCTAAAATAACTATTCCTTTTTCTAATCTGCTAACAATTATGGTCATGTCACTTATTCTTACATAACACTATGTCCTCTAATGTAATCTAAACATCCCTATAATACAAACATTTAAGACCTAGCATTAATCATTACATAATATTGAATTAGGATAATAATTCACATTGAGGATCTTTTCTAGTTTATAGATTTAGTGAATTAGGTCATAATATATACATAAAATCATGAAAATTACAATTAGAAACTTTAACTCACCTTCAATTTTTATAAAAAAACCTTTAAATTAAAACATGACATCATTTCATGTTTTATCAACATAACTTTTCTTTGATCCCATACAAGACTTTGTTATTATTTATTTCCTGTGAAAAACATTAAAAAAAACTGGATGATCACAAAAACTCATATTAATTGATACATAAAAAAAAGAAATTAGTTAGACTTGAGATAATATAAAAACCATGAATACTATATTATAAATTTATACTTTTCTCTTTTAAAATTCAGAAAACACTTCATTATAAATAAGTTCGTTGTTTATCTTTTTTTAACCAAACAACCACCAAAATCCGATAGAATGCAATATATAAAATATAAAGGTAATATGACACATAAACATACTTAAATATAATAACCATATGATTGAAAACCATACATATCACTTAATTAAAAAGCCATATGGACAACATTCATACCCAATGTAATGGTGGATATAATGTAACCACCCATCCTTGTTTTATCACGAAACCAATCGCCATTTCGTTTATCATTTAACCGCCTATCAAATGTCCATGTAACATTATATAATCATAACAGATAAAATATTTCAAATATCTACATTTCATTAATAAAATTTAATTTGAAATCACAAGAATTCATTTCAAGATTTTGATATACTCAATCAATTTCAAAACCAATTTTCAATACCAAAACACCCAAAATTTGAATAAGGGGTTTCTTTTTTCTTTTTAAAAACTTTTTGTCTTATAGAGGATGCAAAATTAGAATTATGGTGGTGGGGAAGTAATTTTCACCCCAAATGTTAATAAAATTACTTTTTTTGTTTAGTAAAACACATCATAGATAAATTATTACCTTTGTATTAATGTGAAAATAAAATTTATTTATTATAAACTATGTAAAAGAAAGAGGTGAATATTATCAAAATATTCCTCAACGAAATTAGATCGAGACAAAGTCCCTTACCACAAGTCTATCTTGTCTCGTATGTCCCTTATTCATCCTGAATAATAAACATAGGTTAATTTATACATGATTAATAACAGTTTTAATGTTTATTATTCCTTTAATATAACTTACTACCTTGCTATAACAATTAGTTAATTATTTTAATTCATATACGACATTTTGTCGATGTTTGGAACATGAGTCCAAAGTGAAATTTTCATAATTACTAATTGTCCATGTTTTCAAAAAGAAGTTATAAATAGAATGATATTAATGATTTAGATATCATATATATAATATATAACATGTATATATGTATTTATAATATTTCATAGAATTTGGATATTTGAAATGCAATGCATCGTTCTTGGCGACGGTAAGTCATACGTACGCATGAACGCCACATTAATTTATTTTTCATATTTAAAATATCAAAAACAAAATTATACAGAGTAATATTATTATACCAGTTTAATATCATATATAATATCATAATATCCATCATTTATATATTCCATTTATTGAATGAACGACTCATATTACATTGAGGAGGTGTTAGTACTCACTTTCTCAAATGAAATTATCGTATAAATAAGACATGAAAAGAATAAAGGTATATTCTAAATGAGAATATAGATTCATAGATATAAAATAAATATCATAAATATACTATATATTTATAGTTACATCATAATGGCTACCATAATAGGTGGTAGGAGAATATTGAACAATCAGCGTTTCGTAATGCAGTAGTTCGCCTTCATTGAAACAGAATGTCCTACAACCATTAGACGGAGTTGTGTGTAAGGGTAGTTAGAAACGTTTTCATAAAATAAACCTATTATATTTAATGTATGGTATTTTTTATAAAATAATTTAATAAATATGGTATAGTGGGTTGGAGGAGGAAAACAAATGACAGAATCATGAGACAAGACATTACCTTAAATTAGGTAACACTTTTTGATTTAATCTAAAAGGACTTTGTTAATTTTATTTTACATAAATATTTCTTCTAATATTAATATAGGGATATTGGTAGATTATTTGGGTGGAATTTGGATGATACAAGTGTGATTTAGATTTTTGAGTAAGGGATAGAGGTGGTGTCCTTTTATAAGAGGGAGGAGATGCACTTTAGGAATTATTGAAAATATTATTTTATTATTAATTAATATTTGAATTATAATATCTCCAACGTAATATATTTCAATTATAATATGAGGCTGGGTTCAAATCCTTTCATCCAATGTATTTTAGACAACTTTAGGTCATAACATTAACCTTATCTTTTACCTTTATCCCTTAGTGAAATAACATAACATTTACCATGTCTTCTTGTAAATTCATAAGGTATGGTTTCCATAGTTATAATAGAATACCAAGAGACCAAAAAATGGATTATTAATGGAATTTTCATAATCATATATGTCAGTTGGAATAATATTTTATTTTTAAGATTATTATATAATTTAATAAAATATCAATTTATTACAAAATTTATTGAGGTCAATATTTATACTATTCATATGTTGAATTTTAAAAAAAATCTATTGAAACATAATTAATTCAAAAATAACATCATTAATCACAACATAACACATCATAAAAATCCATAAAATTCAGGGATTGTATAAAAAGTTTCAAAATATATATATATTCTAATAATAATAATCTCATTTATTTAAATCGTTCATTAATATGGTAATCACTACATCAACATTTTGTAATAAATAAATTTATTTATTTAATGTATAATAAATCTAAATATAATAACATGAGGTAGTAAATATTTTTATATTTATAATGAATATTTATAGTCTAATATATCAATAATATATCCTCCTATAAATATTATTTTAGTAAAAGATACATGTTTAGGTTATATCTTCTTAACATTAATTTAAAAGTAATTAAATGTACTTTTCACAGACAACTGGCTCCATGGGGTCATAAAATCGACCCAAGGATTACCATGGTCACACATATCTTATCAACTATGGTTAGGACAAGTGTTAGGGTAATATAATATGATTATAATATTATTCTTTATACTTATTTACCAGATTTTCCATTAACCATGCTAAATAAAATATTTACTAATGTAACAAATCATAGTGTATAAAAATAAAAGTTAAATATTTACAAAATTTGGACCTCATGATTCCATATAATTAATCCAATTTAATAAATTCAAAACAAAGATGTTGTAGAAATTAATTTATAATTAATTCTAGTTTTCAAAACTGAAAAAGAATGTTTTTATGAAGCAAAACGACCAAAAGATTGATATGTGTTTATAATCAATTTCAATATTAAATTACTTGAAATGACCATATTTGGATTATATTATAAAAATATAATATAATTACACTTTGAAACCATTTAAAATTTAAATCTAATAATATAAATAATACAGATGAAAAGAAAATTGTGACATAAAATGCTGTATTTTTCACTACTCACTAAAAAATTAACTTTATCGGAATAAAACAAAAACTGTTTCCAATGGTAATTTTGATGTCCCTCTTCTAAAAAATAAGGTAATTTTATATAAATGAACATATAAATGTGACAAAAACAAGGTATAAAAAGGGTTCTCCACTTAGAGGTGGTAAATCATTATTTTAAAGAATATTACAATGTTGTGTTGTTTAAAATCAGATTCATTCTAATTTTATGCCTCTAAAGATTATTGGATAAATGTAATGGAATTTGAAAAAAATTATTTATAATAATTAATTAGTTATTATCATTCCTATAAATACAACGTCTATGCATTAACTACAATTTAAAATAATATTATTAATATATTATTTATTTGGTATAACACAAAGTAGGGTGCCACATCAAATTTCAACGAAACCCATTGTCGCATGTTGAGTAAGCTATCCAAAAAAGTGTCATATTTAAATTATAATGAATATATTATTCATAAATATATATACATATTAAAAATTATTAATCTATAAATATATCGGTCATCAAAAAAAACATTTGTCCAAGGTACCAATTCCATATTGAATTTCAATATAATCTAATATAATCAGTCCATCAACCAAACCATTGAGGGATATAATCATTCCAAAAACATAAACAATATCTTGTTTTATTTTGTAATAGAGACTGAGAGATCCACAAAAACCAGGTATATATATAATTATATCAATATCCTAAACTATATAAAATACTAATGGTTCCTAGAACACTATATTGACACACAAAACATTGATGAGGAGTAGCATTAACAAATACCAAACAATATAGAACACTTTGGATCCTAAATAATAATTTAGTAACCTAATTCCCAAATATAGAGAATCATTCAGACATCCCAAACCATTCGATTGTTTATCTTAGTACATGTGGGAATTTAACAAAACAACTTGTTAATAAATCCTAACAATGTCATATCTAATAAAATAGAAATCCAAACACTATTTGAGATTGGTGGAAGTAAAACAATAATTTTAATAATTTCAAGTAACCATTAAAACATGGATCTTCCACTATTGAATCCAAAAAATCCAACACATTATTTTCAATAAAAACATTTAAATATTATTTTACGATTATTCATCATATTTGAAACCCCAAACTGATATCAAATAATTATTTTAAATTTATCTATAAATTCCAATTTCATTCACCATGAGGTCTACACATAAGTTTAATGTAATATTATCCTCAATTAATTTTTCACTCAATTAAAATGAAACCAGATGAAAATTAAATTCCAATGATTAAATAAATAGAAAAAACTTCATAGTCATTTCAAAAAATATTAATACAAAAAAAAATTACATTTTATCACTTTAAAATTTTTTCAAACAATTTTTCCAATGTTATACCAAAAATCCCCTTAACAATAATAGAAAAATAAATAACATGTACATATTGGTTAAACTCATAAACAAAATTCTCTAATTAATGGACACTATTACCAGTTGAAGGAGTTATAATATCACTATGTGGTCAATATGGATAGTCTCATAGTCACCAATGAACCCATCAAGCTTCATGGAGAATGTAGGGATATAAATTAATGCACAAACAATTTTATCAAAAAATGAATAAAACATATTATCATTATCTCTCAAAGTTAATAATCATTAATAATAATAAATACATTTTGAAAAGTCTCATCTATTACCTAATATATTAAATATTCATTCCTTTTGACATTATCCATGAATCACATAACTGAATATAACACATGACAAATGGTCGAAGCATAAATAATCAATGCTTCATTATAACATCCAAACAACCATGGTTAATTAACAAAAAAATTATATATATATATATATATATTGACATTAAATAACATATTATCCAATATGACAATCATAGGAATACTTTCCAATTTCCAACTCAATACCATTTATGCTATGAAATAAAGCCCAAACACACCTCTAAATCCATGAAAAACTATATATAACAAACATGGAAATATCTTTACCAAATGAAACAAAAATAATAAGTAAAGAATGTTAAATTATTTATTAATTTATTAAAAAATTACCCATAAGATTTATATATTACCAGATTATGGATATATATATATAGAAGTTGTGTTACGAGACATCATTTCTGTAATTGATAAAAAAATCATATTATCAATTGATAATTTGAACCTAATTTCGGGCAATTAGACACAATTCAATAATCTTGAATTTTTGAAATCTGATGGAAAAAATAACAATGTCATAGGGAAAGAGTGGATGATAAAACAAACTCTAATGAATCAGAACTAAAATTCTACAAAATAAAGTTAAAAGAAGGGGGAATGGGAGGGATTGTCCCTCTAGTTCTATAAATTCAAAAGGAACGAAGTATATATAGGTAAATCAAATGGACATATAATGAATTATTTACATTTATCATATTTTTTATAAAACTCGTGTGGTACATAGTTTTGAAAACAACATTCCAAAAAAATAGTGATATCATAAAAAAACAATCACTACCCATAAAGGTTGGATATATGATTTAGCAACCCTATTCCTACAATGAAATAAATCATGAGACCCATTTGAAAAATGTTTTAGGGTTTTTGAACAAACACAAAAATCTTGTGTGGTATATTCCATAATCTAATAACCACCCATGGTTTCCCCCTAGGGTTCATAATTTACCATAAAACATACCCTAACTATTAAACACAAACTGGTGTTATGGTAATTTCCCTAAAAATCACTGCAAGAGAAAAGTCCCATATAGTATTTCTTATACCATCGACATCAAACTGTGCCCCTTGGATATGAAATCTAACAATGAAATAACTATACCTAATGATTTCGAGACATTTATAATCATCTGAAAAATCTCTCCTTCCTTAAACCAAATTCAAAAACATCATTTTTTGTTCTCAAAAATTTTATATATCGATTTTTAAGCATAATTAAAAATTCAACTATTCCACCAAATGGAAATTGAAATCACCATAATTTATATAATCTTCAATACACACATGAGACCTTACATATAATGTGTTTACATTTTTTTTATTATATCATATTATTAGTTCCATACTAATTTATAAACTCACACCCTACTAAAGTTACCATAGTACTATAGATCCCAAGAAGACCTCTCCATTTTCATGGGAATAGGGTGTGAAAAGTCTTTGTATGATATTTATTCACTAATTAGTTTTTTTATTTTATTATCCCAGTGTATGAGCTTTATTATATTACTGTGTGGAATCCATATAAAAAATATAAATGTATGTAGGAGATATATATATATATATATATATATTCAAGATTTATTAATGATCTTGGACTCTCTGTTAAATTATACAATACTTATAGATCTTAATTATGGGTATGAACTCTCTACGATACTTCTGTACAGCCTCATTATTAATCTGTGGAATTTTCAGATCATGGAGGTGCACATGAGTCCTTAAGGGAATCCCAGGTTGAGGAAATAAATGAGAGATCACATGGTATGTATATTAGAATGTTGTATCATATAACATAATTTATTTTACAGTTATATTAGTTGTATTATATACATCAATTCTAGGAATGAGTTAGAGTCTATGATGGATATTGTGACGATGTTTTGAGATCATGCAATCTGATATGATTTTAATGATATCAATCAAATGGATTTCTATTATATCTCTTGAATTACTGGTTGTGAATTATCTTAATCTCATGTGATACACATGTTTTGTAGATTTTTATAATTATGATTTATTACTGGTTTAGGATATTGGACCATTGGAAAGAATCATGTATTGATCAATCAATTTGGAATATATGATTCACATGAAATTAAAATTACTATGTGTGGGTTTCATCCTAAATTATAGGATAATAATTTTATAGTGTTAAAAAGAACCTATATAATTTTTTATTATTTTTTAATGATGAAATTATAATATGTGGGATTTCTCAAAATTTTACATTGATGGTAGTCATTTTGACCTTGGAAAAGGTTCTCGATGAGGAAGATTCATTATATTTTTAAAAGGAATATAATATATCCCACGTAATTTGATACAATCATTCATAGAAATTATAACAACACATCCCCCCTTGAGATAGTTTTCAAATAAGCACAATTATTTAATTTTTCAAAAATACTCTAAATAGTGTTTTCCCATATATCTTGTTGGTTTCATTTAATTTTAAAAGAATTACAATTATGATTACTCCGTGTGGATTGATGTATATTGTTAAAACCGTGTGTTTGATAACCGAAGAGAATATGATACTCGGCTGATAAATATAGTATGTAGTTTCCCTATGATGATCATTATAGGATTTTAGAATTGTTTAGGGGTAGTATTGTGTGTGGATAGCTAGTTGGTATCGATGTGGATGCAGGAAATTATTTAGTATTTTATGCCTAATACATTTACCTGATTACGTGGAGATTAAATTTGAAGATTTAGAGATGAAATTTGATGTTTTGGTTTAGATCATTGTGTATTTATACATTGGGACACCTATTATTGTGATGAATGAAATGTGGGTTATGGAGGAGAATGTAGTTATTTGAGATAGAAGCTATAGTGTTAGTGAGATGAACATTATGAATGGAACGATGTGTCATCCACTAGGGTAAAACATGTGAGGGGTTACCCTACCATGATGTATTCTTTAGATATAGGAGGCATGTGTATATCCATAATGTTTTTCTTGTTGAACAACTAGTGTTACAGATTATTTTACACATTCATGGTGATGTCTTGGTGTATTGTAGACAATCGAACCTTGATTTTTATTACCATTGGTATCTTGGTTTTGTTTCGATGGTATAACCAATGTTATTCCTGCATATGTTTGTTTTGTAATGAAATATTTTTCATGATTGAGCATGGATTGATTTATATGATTTTGGAAAAAAATTTGAATGGTCATTTTAATGTTATATACAAGGTACAAAAATAGAGACCCTCATTTTATCGGAGTGTTGAGGGTAGACCATGTTTGAGATGGATGTCATGATGTGTTGAGAGGATAGTATTACAACTCATGATCTCATTATTGATTGTATGGTGGTGTAATATATTTTATGGGATTAAACCCACTATGCTGGATTAAAATAGCATGGTACATACCTATTTCATGACGTACCTTTTTTAACAATTGAAATAATGATTTTAAAATTGTGACCTATGGACCAATGAGGATGATGAAATACATTAAAAGTAGAAGACATTTACATTTAGTGAAATTTTTGATTTTCATATATGGAATAGGAGAAATGATAATTATATCAATTATGGTGGAATTGTCAATCTAGTTAAAACATATAAATGTACTATGAGAATGAGGATCGTGGACTATATGAAGAATCAAATTTGGTTTGATAGAAAAAATTAAGGTTATAAGATAGTATTGAGATTATAGAACATGTATTGTAGGAAGTATAAAATAGACCAAATATATAGTTGAAACAATTATAATGAACATTTATCGATGTCTAAGAAATCATTTTCATGATCATTTAACAAAAGGTGTTTAATGTTTTATAACAGATTAATTTGTATGAGTAATATGGTCACATGAAGTTATTACATGATATAATGGATATTTTTTTATCTACATAAAAATGATACTCATGATATATTGGTTATTGTAATTTTCAAATTGATTTTTTTGATGTTCATTTAGGAGTTTAGATGATGGTAATAAAATATATTTGGACTCGTCTATATTTTTTTTGAATGATTTTTAAAAGTTAATATATATTATAAAATATATTTTTTGGGTTAGTTTAATACATGATATGGTTTTAATGTGGACCAATAATTTCCTAGTATTTGTTTTAGTTTTCATGATGAGATGAAAATTGATTCTTTTCATGATTCATTACCCATCATGGGAATTTCATAGGTTTTAAGTACAGGCATAGTGAGTTTTTATAGAAGATGGTGGAATTTTACTTTTGATGAATAAATCAATGTTTGGTATTCATATTTCACACAATAGGTATAAACCTATAATTTTATGTGCTGATTCATCCCAGGTAGGTTTGACCTATGTTATCATGTGTAATTGGACATGGTGTGTTAAGAACCAAATCAAGTGCATAATATTGCATACAATAAGTATTCATATGATTTAGAAAGGTATTTTCATTATAAAATATTACATGAATATATTGAGTAATAGAAAATTTATACACTTTTATTTGAAATTGAATTTTATGTCGATTTTTTTAGGTTTCATTTGAGCATTATTTGTATTTAATCTCTACTACGGTGCTTTAAAAACTACACCAGATGCATGGGTGGAATTTTAGATAGTTTTTTTGATTGAATATTATAATGGGTTTATGTGTTGTAAATTTAAATTCGATTATACATTATATATCATATAGAAGGATCCACAAAGGTAGAGTGGTTAATTTTATTATGAAATTTGGGTGTCCAATGTCAGATGAGTTCCATGGAGTGTCATTGTGATTTAACAAATGGTACAACCATTAACTCATGATTTTCGGAACATAGGACTTGTGTATGGACATATACAAAGGAAGCATGTGGATTGTTGAAAAGAGAATAATGTTCCTTTAAATGATTCATATAAACATAATATGGTTTAGGTTTAATACAAAATATCCCAATGATGATACATATTATGATTGTGGATAATAAAATATAGTGATCATACGCGAGTTTAAATTTTAATAAAGTTATAATTATAAATTAAATCTGTGATAATTAGTTTAACTGATTATCATAACTGAATTTAGAATGATCCATCACATTAAGGGATAGTTTTTGGATACGAAATTGATTTAATATGTTTTTCATGTGTAGTGGGATGCATTGAAAGGGAAACATTGACATCTGTGGATTCATATAGTTCCCTAGTCCCATTTCAAATCCCAATGGATACAATTTCAATAGTTTAGGAACAATAATTTGGTTGATAGAGGGAAAATTTATATCTTTGTCAAATTTTAATGTGGTATAACCCTATTATCCTACTACATTTCACTCACACAGTTAGGGATTACTGTAACACCCCAGGTAAATAAAGAATATGACATTTTCATAATTATCCACATTTTTGAATAAAATATTAATATGACTTTAAAGGGGACACTATGCTCGATGGCGTACCCAACACGCAACAACGAGTTTCTTGGGAATCTTACGTTGCACTCTAATAATATTATTTTAAATGGTAGTTAACATGTAGCCGTTGTATTGGCGGGAATTTATAGAAATAACTAAAATATGATTATATATGTTTTTAAATGTTTTTACATTTATCCAATAAAGGATAGAGGCTTAAAATACGGAAAGAATTCAATTTTAGGCATATATGCCCTAGTTTTCACTAAAGGTTTACTTATCGCCTTTTGATGGCGAACCATCATTAAATATAGTTTTGTTCACTCTTATACATTCTATTAGACCAAATAAAACTCTTCTTAAGAATCGGGACATCCAAATTTACTTTGTGTAAATTTTTGGTATCTTTCCGATAATGTTCATTTTTTTATGAATAGTGTAAAATGTTGTATTTTAATTCAAAACCGCTTTTTAATCTAATTTATTTATATGATTATATTATATTTTTAATTGGTTTTAAATTGGAATTAGAAAATATTTTTACCATTAAATCCAATAGTGGTCGTTGGAATTAATTTCACATTGAAATCAGACTTAAACTAGTGTCAATCTTTTGATACTTATTGTTTTATAAAAACACGCTATTTGCTCTGACAACGGGAATTAATTATTAAATTAATTAATGTGAATAATATGTTTTGAATTTTGTAAAACGGACTTCATTTTTGAATTTGGAATATCAAATATAGCTTAGGTTGAAGTTTTGGTATTTTTCTGAAAAACTCCAATTCTTGATGAATAGTGAAACCACTAAGTGGTAATCAAGCAAACTGATTTTTCAGTTAAATGAAAGTTTACCCCTAATGTGTATTGAATTTTGAAAATCCTACATACATGGTTGTAATTAGTATGTAAAATGTGGTTCAATGGGATAAAAATAATTTTTTGGTGAATAGTAACTTATTAAGTTTTTAATCACGATTAGTGGTAATTAGTGTAGTTTAAGGTAAAAATGATATTATAAGAATCTGAAAACACCATGACACTTGTCCTAAACCTATTGGGTGAGTCATGTCAGACCAAGACAAGCCATGGTCCAACTTGGGGACCCCATGGAGCCACTTTAGTTGGAAAATGACATTAATATATTTTTATTTAATGTTAAAGTGAAAATGACACTAACCTAAATTGTTTTACTAAAATAATATTTAAGTGGGGTTATACAAGTCCGAATTTTGATTATAAATAGTCATTGGAAATCTAAAAAGATTTCTTACATCATAGTAATTATTTTATAATTTTTAGACATTAAATAAATTAAATTATTTATGACCTCATAATGATGCAGTGATGACATCATTATTTAACGATTAAAATAAAATGGAAAGATAATGTAAATTCTATGAACTAAACATGTCCAAAACTTATTTTATGGGTGTATTTAGAACCTTTATAACCTTATCCACGAATTATATCAATGTGGGACCTTTTATAACCGAAACACATTTTCAAATAAAGTAATATTTCCTTACTTTCCAAAAGTGCCCCTCCTCTCCTCTTATAAAAGGCCCCCACCTCTACCTCTTTTCACACACTCATCAAGCCTTTGGCTCGGCCAACCCCTGCCCATTTACTCTCTATCCATCCCTCTCCTCATCCTAGATGATTCCCTTTGGGCAGAATCCTTTCAAAGGAATCCTTTAGGCTCAAATCAAAAGGAGTTACACTTTTAATGGTAATTCTTTCTCTCATGTTCATTTGTTTTATTTTGCTTCTCCAACCCCCTAAACTCTTTTTATTTACTTCTTTTGTAACAACACCTGTATCTTCAATATACTAGGATGTTTTTATAAGATTTATTCTAGCTACAATCTCACACAACTACATCAAATGGTTAAAGAACATACGGTTTCCGTGGATGGTGAAATTCTGCCTCCCGAAACGATGATTGTTCAATACTCATTTAACACCTTCAAAGGTGGACATTATGATGTCACTATTTTTATATATGATATATAATATGTTTATTTTTTATTTATTCTTCTGTATTTTTCATTTTTGTCTTACCTTTATGGCTTCCATTATGGGTATACGCGAAATCTTCATTTAAGGAAGTGCGGACTACCGCCCCCTCAAAGTGATTTGATTCGTTAAATACCATATGTGGGATGTATAAAGGATGGAAATATGATTTTATATATGATATTATACTGGAATTATAATATACCTTTATATCATTATTATTCCATTCTATAAAATACGAAATAGAAATGAAAGTAGCGTTCATGCGTACGTACGGCTTACCGTCTCCATGAACGGTGCATTTCATTTATTACCTATAAATGATTATGTAATGTTATAAATGCATGAATTTACTGGATATATACGACATATATGATATCTACATAATGAATACAATTCTGGTTATAATAAACATTTGGCCACACGAACAACATGTAATTGTAAGAAGACCACTTTCGACTTAAGAACCAAATATCGGCAAAACAAATATTATTAACTTAAATGATTACATAATGTTTGTGACATGGTAATAAGTGCTATAAAAGTAATAATGAACTTGAAAAAGGGTTCTTAAGGAATTATAAATTAACTCAAGTTTATTATTCAGGAGATTAAAGAACGAACGAGTCAAGTCGGACCCGAGGTAAGGGATCCTACACCTCTCTTTCTTTTTAAGTACACTCTTTTATGTCATTCCTTTTAACCACATATTTCTTATGACTGGGATGTTATTTTATATTACTCCCACTGTAATTATTATTTTCATATGATGAGAGACCCTATTTCCTCTCATCAATCCATTTTGGAAGTTTTAAGTGGCGCCGTTAGGCTGCCGAGTTTCCGTAAGAGATGTTTCATCTCACTTTTATTCCCGTGAGATTTATGCTACATTTGCCACAATTTCCTTTGAGTGGTTTATGTACTACCCATTATTACACTCCTTTTGTAATATAATTACATTTATGGGTATTTACATATTCATTTTATGACACTTCTTCAATGGGGTGTACTTTTCGAAAGTTACCCAAGTCGGTAAGGGGACCTTTCACCCTCTTCTTTTTTTAAAAGACTTCTTTTGTTGGGTCTTTTAATTTACATATTTTTATGTCGGTATATGTTCTCATATATCCTTATTGATGTAAATTTTATGTCCAAGTGATTAGATACACTTTTTATCTCTCATCAACTCATTTTGATGTGATGCCGTTAGGCTGTCAAGGGAACTTTTTAACCCAATTTCGATTTCTTTGGGTTCAACATGTAGTCATTGAATATGTCATCCTTTGAATATGTGTGAATGAACTTTTATTGTTTTACACTTAATATCCACTTATATTGGGTTTATATATATTTGTCACACATAGTTTTGAGATTTATTTGTCCTTAATTTAAGGATACCTTCTTTATAAGGGATTTCATCACATTTGACATTTCTATTGAGGGTTCATTGTTGTTATGCACCAATTCACTCTTATATGGTGTATATACTGTCCTTTGGAGTATTATATCATGAATCCTTTTATTCTCATGATATTATAAAGTTCTGACTAAATTTTATTCCTTGATAATTGTATTCAAGTGTCTCTAATTTTGGTAAAACCCCTTTAGCCAAAATATCGTTTTAAATGTTTTAATTATTTGTTCTTATTAATATCCATGTTTTCAAAATGGTTTTAAGGATTTATTTATATGGATATTAATGGCTTAAATTTTAAAAGCTTCAAGGTGGTATGGAACACTTTGAATCAGAAATCTCTTTATTAAATGTTTTAAATGGTTTTGGAAATGCTTTCTTTTTGAATGGATTCATTATCTCAATATCCAAAAATGTTATATTATGATTGAAATGTGGAAATGTTGTGTTTCCTTTATTCATGTTTTTGTGATACGATTATGTTATGGTTCTTGGGCATTGTTATGAAGAATGGGTGGTTCCGTGATAAACTAAGGGCGGGTGAGCCCGATATAGCTCTCCAATGCATTGGGTAATGCGAAGGAGTGAAACGTTAAGGTTTCTCCGAAGAGATTTAGGGAATAACTGTGAGGGGTATTCCAAACGTAACCAAGAGGGTTACTCCCTACGTAAGAATGTTATGAATGCCTCAAGTTACCTTTTTTGTCTTATGATTATATAATTTATTCATGGTTTGATGAGGTATGAAAGTGCCTTTGTTTTATGGGTAAAGTATGATTTCATTCTTATGTATATATGAACTCATGTTTCCTTTACATATTTTTTATAACCCTTACTGAGATTTTTTATGCTCATCCCATGTTTTTGAAATGTTTTTCACAGGTCAAGGGAAAGGTACATGATGTGATGATAGTGTCAAGGATGTGTCAAGAAAGAATCCATGTTTTATTTTCAATATGTTTTCGTTGATGGGAAGAATGAATACTGTCTTTTTTGTAACCACTTTGTTTAAATGTGGAATGTAATGCAAGATACATGATCTAATTCTCTAAAACTCTAAACCTGAAAAGATCCTCAATTTGTAATCTTGTAATAACTCAAGATTAAGTAAGTTTTAAGGCTGGGGCCTTATAGTTGGTATCAAAGGTCGGTTTAGATAACTTTAGAGGTTAGGGTATTCTTTAAGCATAAGTGACATTACCATAATGGTTAGGATTTCAGAAAGAGTCCTAGTTTTAGATAAAGTGAATGAGTAAGTGTATATTAGTGTTTAACTTCCTCATTAGTACATTATGGTTTTGTTGATATACTCACACTGAACTTTTTGGTTTTAGTAAATGGATGGATCTAGCTGGCACCAAAGTTACAATGGGTTTCAAGGAAACTGTGGTGGTTCTCTGATTAAGATACTGGATGAGATGGAGGACTCAATGAGGAATCTCATGGCTGTTCTAAACCAACTATCAAGGATTCATTATCAACCACTTCAACCTTGGTGAGTTCTCTAATGCATCATGTACGAGATGGAAAACTTGATGTGGAAATTCAGGTAATAATTATTAAGGTAACCATTAGGGTTTATATGATCCTTACTTTTTAGGTAATTGTGGTTTACTCTATGATATGATGGAAAATGAAAGGAATGAGATAAACTTGAGGTTAAAATATGTTATGATTATTCTTGAAGATTTTATCTCATTTTGGGGAATGTTTTAAGAATTATATAGTTTTGTAAAAAGGGCTACACGCAGACCGTGTGACATCCCGTCGCATCGGACAAAGCTACGGGAATCGAACCCACAACCAAAGTGCGATCGGTATTTATTGTCTACCAATGGACTACGTGAAGTCCCTCGTTAGTTTGGCTGATTCATTCTAGTTATATGATTTTATGAATTAAGAGTAAGTTGATATTGGGTTATTTATGAAATTGATTAACCTATCATGGAGGATATGTGATTAGGTTAATTAATTTTCGAAACGAGACTTTAGGAGCAACTGATATTGGTTGGAGATAAATGTTACGATTTATCTTGGAAGACTATGTGACTAAATCCATAATCTTTTTGGGTTTCAATCTTATATTGGTTTACTTTGAGGAATTTTTATGGACAAATTTTTTTATAGAATGGTCCTCGTTGAACTTTGGGTTTTCTTGGACAAATTTTGGAGAATAAGGATAGATTTTCTTTTTATAAAGGGTTATCCTTTTCTGGATTATCTGATCTTGTAATATCCTTTTTGGGTTTGGTTTTGGATAATGTCTAAAGACATGGGAAGTATATAGTTCTATTTTGTGGATTAGGTGATTCTCTAGAAGTTGATTATAGTACTCTTAATGTGAACAAGTCTTCCTAAATACTCGTCTTTTGGAGAAAATATATGTTTGTGTAAGGAATCTAATAAAAGTTGAAAGTCAATATGATAAGTGATTATGTTTCCTTATGAATAAATTCCTCAATAAAAAGTAACTTAAAACAAAAATGTTGTCTATTAACTTTTCCTACTGGGGAATCGAATACCGTTTAACCCATCACAAGTTTGTGATTTTCTCGTGGTTAACTTTCTCCTAAACATGTTTTCTATCACTCTCCATCAGAACATGACCCTTTTTTTCCTCCATGTCCATATTTTCATACTTGGAATCCTAGTATGGGTTAACTCGGGTGACCTTTATACTTATCTCTCTTTATTTTAAAGTGTTTGTTTTACCAACTCTTTTTCCGATGTGGGACTTTCGAAGATGTTTCCAAGCGCAATTTTAAAATTGCGAGGACGCAATTCCCAAAAGGGGGGAAGGATGTAACACCCAAGGTAAATAAAGAATATGACATTTTCATATTTATCCACATTTTTGAATAAAATATTAATATGACTTTAAAGGGGACGCTATGCTCGATGGCGTACCCAACACGCAACAACGAGTTTCTTGGGAATCTTACGTTGCACTCTAATAATATTATTTTAAATGGTAGTTAACATGTAGCCATTTTATTGGCGGGAATGTATAGAAATAACTAAAATATGATTATATATGTTTTTAAATGTTTTTTCATTTATCCAATAAAGTATAGAGGCTTAAAATACGGAAAGAATTCAATTTTAGGCATATATGCCTTAGTTTTCACTAAAGGTTTACCTATCGCCTTTTGATGGCGAACCATCATTAAATATAGTTTTGTTCACTCTAATACATTCTATTGGACCAAATAAAACTCTTCTTAAGAATCGGGACATCAAAATTTACTTTGTGTAAATTTTTGGTATCTTTCCGATAATGTTCATTTTTTTAATGAATAGTGTAAAATGTTGTATTTTAATTCAAAACCTCTTTTTAATCTAATTTATTTATATGATTAGATTATATTTTGAATTTGTTTTAAAGTGGAATTAGAAAATATTTTTACCATTAAATCCAATAGTGGTCGTTGGAATTAATTTCACATTGAAATCAGACTTAAACTAGTGTCAATCTTTTGATACTTATTGTTTTATAAAAACACGTTATTTGCTCTGACAGCGGGAATTAATTATTAAATTAATTAATGTGACTAATATGTTTTGAATTTTGTAAAACGGACTTCATTTTTGAATTCGGAATATCAAATATAGCTTAGGGTGAAGTTTTGGTATTTTTCTGAAAAACTCCAATTTTTGATGAATAGTGAAACCACTAAGTGGTAATCAAGCAAACTGATTTTTCAGTTAAATGAAATTTTACCCCAAATGTGTATTGAATTTTGAAAATCCGACATACATGGTTGTCATTAGTATGTAAAATGTGGTTCAATGGGATGAAAATAATTTTTTGGTGAATAGTAACTTATTAGGTTTTTAATCGTGATTAGTGGTAATTAGTGTAGTTTAAGGTAAAAATGATATTATAAGAATGTGAAAACACCATGACACTTGTCCTAAACCTATTTAGTGAGTCATGGCCGACCAAGAAAATCCATGGGACAACTTGGGGACCCCATGGAGCCACTTTATTTGGAAAATGACATTAATATATTTTTATTTAATGTTAAAGTGAAAATGACACTAACATAAAGTGTTTTACTAAATTAATTTTTAAATGGGGTTATACAAGTCCAAATTTTGATTATAAATAGTCATTGGAAAGCTAAAACGATTTACTACATCATAGTAATTTTCATATAATTTTTAGACGTTAAATAAATTAAATTATTTATGACATCATAATGATGCAGTGATGACATCATTATTTAACGATTAAAATAAAATGGAAAGATAATGTAAATTCTATGAACTACACATGTCCAAAAATTTTTGGATGGGTGGATTTCGAACCTTTATAACCTTATCCACGAATTATATCAATGTGGGACCTTTTAAAACCGAAACACATTTTCAAATAATGTAATATTTCCTTACTTTCCAAAAGTGCCCCTCCTCTCCTCTTATAAAAGGCCCCCACCTCTACCTGTTTTCACACACTCATCAAGCCTTTGGCTCGGCCAAACACTGCCCATTTACTCTCTATCCATCCCTCTCCTAATCCAAGAGGATTCCCTTTGGGCAGAATCCTTTAAAAGGAATCCTTTAGGCTCAAATCAAAAGGAGTTACACTTTTAAAGGTAATTCATTCTCTCATGTTCATTTGTTTTATTTTGCTTCTCCAACCCCCTAAACTCTTTTTATTTACTTATTTTGTAAAAACACCAGTATCTTAAATATACTAGGATGTTGTTATAATATTTATTCGAGCTACACTCTCACACAACTACATCAAATGGTTAAAGAACATACGGTTTCCGTGGATGGTGAAATTCTGCCTCCCGAAACGATGATTGTTCAATACTCATTTAACACCTTCAAAGGTGGACATTATGATGTCACTATTTTTATATATGATATATAATATGTTTATGTTTTATTTATGCTTCTGTATTTTTCATTTTTGTCTTACCTTTATGGCTTCCATTATGGGTATACGCGATATCTTCATTTAAGGAAGTGCGGACTTCCGCCCCCTCAAAGTGATTTGATTCGTTAAATACCATATGTGGGATGTATAAAGGATGGAAATATGATGTTATATATGATATTACACTGGAATTATAATATACCTTTATATCATCATTATTCCATTCTATAAAATACGAAATAGAAATGAAAGTAGCGTTCATGCATACGTACGGCTTACCGTCTCCATGAACGGTGCATTTCATTTCTTACCTCTAAATGATTATGTAATGTTATAAATGCATGAATGTACTGGATATATATGAAATATATGATATCTTCATAATGAATACAATTCTGTATATAATAAACATTTGGCCACACGAACAACAGGTAATTGTAAGAAGACCACTTTCGACTTAAGAACCAAATATCGGCAAAACAAATATTATTAACTTAAATGATTACATAATGTTTGTGACATGGTAATAAGTGGTATAAAAGTAATAATGAACTTGAAAAAGTTTTCTTAAGGAATTAGAAATTAACTCAAGTTTATTATTCAGGAGATTAAATAACGAACGAGTCAAGTCGGACCTGAGGTAATGGATCCTACACCTCTCTTTCTTTTTAAGTACACTCTTTTATGTCATTCCTTTTAAGCTCATATTTCTTATGACTGGGATGTTATTTTATATTAATCCCACTGTACATATTATGTTCATATGATGAGAGACCCTATTTCCTCTCATCAATCCTTTTTGGAAGTTTTAAGTGGCACCGTTTGGCTGCCGAGTTTCCATAAGAGAGGTTTCATCTCACTTTTATTCCCGTGAGATTTATGCTACATTTGCCAAAATTTCCTTTGAGTGGTTTATTTACTACCCATTATTACACTCCTTTTGTAATATAATTCCATTTATGGGTATTTACATATTCATTTTATGACACTTCTTCAATGGGGTGTACTTTTCGAAAGTTACCCAAGTCGGTAAGGGGACCTTTCACCCTCTTCTTTTTTTAAAAGACTTCTTTTGTTGGGTCTTTTAATTTACATATTGTTATGTCGGTATATGTTCTCATATATCCTTATTGATGTAAATTTTATGTCAAAGTTATGAGATACACTTTTTATCTCTCATCAACTCATTTTGATGTGATGCCGTTAGGCTGTCAAGGGAACTTTTTAACCCAATTTCGATTTCTTTGGGTTCAACATGTAGTCATTGAATATGTCATCCTTTGAATATGTGTGAATGACCTTTTATTGTTTTACACTTAATATCCACTTATATTGGGTGTATATATATTTTTCACACATATTTTTTAGATTTATTTGTCCTTAATTTAAGGATACCTTCTTTATAAGGGATTTCATCACATTTGACATTTCTATTGAGGGTTCATTGTTGTTATGCACCAATTCACTCTTATATGGTGTATATACTGTCCTTTGGAGTATTATATCATGAATCCTTTTATTCTCATGATATTATAAAGTTCTGACTAAATTTTATTCCTCGATTATTGTATTCAAGTGTCTCTAATTTTGGTAAAACCCCTTTAGCCAAAATATCGTTTTAAATGTTTTAATTATTTGTTCTTATTAATATCCATGTTTTCAAAATGGTTTTAAGGATTTATTTATATGGATATTAATGGCTTAAAATGTTAAAAGCTCCAAGGTGGTATGGGACTCTTTGAATCAGAAATCTCTTTATTAAATGTTTTAAATGGTTTTGGAAATGCTTTCTTTTTGAATGGATTCATTATTTCAATACCCTAAAATGTTATATTGTGATTGAAATGTGGAAATGTTATGTTTCCTTTATTCATGTTTCTGTGATACGATTATGTTATGGTTCTTTGGCATTGTTATGAAGAACGGGTGGTTCCTTGATAAAATAAGGGCGGGTGAGCCCGATATAGCTCTCCAATGCATTGGGTAACGTGAAGGAGTGAAACGTTAAGGTTTCTCCGAAAATATTTAGGGAATATACTGTGATGGGTATTCCAAACGTAACCAAGAGGGTTACTCCCTACGTAAGAATGTTATGAATGCCTCAAGTTACCTTTTTGTCTTATGATTTCTATGATTTATTCATGGTTTGATGAGGTATGAAAGTGCCTTTGTTTTATGGGTAAAGTATGATTTCATTCTTATGTATATATGAACTCATGTTTCCTTTCCATATTTTTTATAACCCTTAGTGAGCTTTTTTATGCTCATCCCAAGTTTTTGAATTGTTTTTCACAGGTCAAGGGAAAGGTACATGATGTGATGATAGTGTCAAGGATGTGTCAAGAAAGAATCCATGTTTTATTTTCAATATGTTTCCGTTGATGGGAAGAATGAATACTGTCTTTTTGTAACCACTTTGTTTAAATGTGGAATGTAATGCAAGTTACATGATCTAATTCTCTAAAACTCTAATCCTGAAAAGATCCTCAATGTGTAGTCTTATAATAACTCAAGATTAAGTAAGGTTTAAGGCTGGGGCCTTATAATTACATCTGATTTTCTTCTTGTTCTTCATTCCATTTAATAGGGTGTTTTGGGTTGGATATATAAAAATATATAAGAGTGTAATAAAATCTACAGTCAAATATTTATATCTTCACCTTTGTAATATAATTTATCTTTATCATGTTAGGGATTAATTTTTAATTTCACTTGATCATGTTGGAATCATCAAAATACGATTTGGATTTCACTTTTCATTGAAAGTGGGTGACCCATTACCCCATATTCATATGGAAACTCCTCATTTTGATTAATTTAAAAAAACAATTACAATATATTTTCCAATTAAATAATATTATATTATAATTGAATCATCATTTCAAATTACTGATTTTCTCTACTTGTGTAGGGGACATCTCAAGATGACGGTAGCTTGGAAGTGCACATTATTCCAAATAGGTACATCTCCATTTTTATTTTATATGGTTCCATCCATAGATTATTTTATATTTTTTTCATTTTTATGTTGGTTATAAATTTACCCTCTATACTTATTGGGAGTAAAATCCAAGTCACTAGAGTAAATTCAACCATGCATCATGTGGGGATAGGTGGTCTAATTATCATGGAGGCATATATAACTAAATACATTAATTATTATATATTAAATAAATTTTAAATAGATAATTAATTATAATTATGATCTAACTAAATAAATATGAGTTATGAATATTAAAATTGCCCTTTTGTATATTAGACTATTGTGGGATAGTCCTGGAGATCCTTGATGAGAACTATTTGGATACCTTAAAAGGGGGATATTCTATTATTTGAAGTAGTTTTTCATTTTTAGTTCCATTGGTTATTCTCTATTTTCATACATTCCTGATGTATGTGTGGACTCACGAAAATAAGAGGTTACCATATTTTAATTTGTTAATTTTTTAAATAAAAATTATATCATACGATTAAATGTGATAATGTCTTAAGGACATAATAGGGCCTCATATAAAAGAGGGATATATGGTCCATCAATGGATATGGATATAGGTGGAGTAATGTTACATGGGATAATAAAACTAATTATGGGTGTCGAATTATTAAATGAGATAAAATATCATAGAGTGGACATTGTGACAGGTGACCAAGTGGCATATTGGTTAAAAAGGGAATTGACATGGGATGCATGGCCAGAAATATATTACTAAAAGATACACTATAGTCATGAAGATCACTGAAATGAAAATGCGGTGACTTTTTCTCCTCATTAATATAGAAACACATGGGTAGTTAGTCCTTGTCGATATCAGTTGATAGGTATAGTGTTTTTTGCGAACAAAGATGATAATTATAGGGAATGTGATAAGAAATATATTCAAATTGTAGCTTTGTATTGATGAGAAGAGGACCCATATGACACCCAGGGGACCTCAGTTGGATCCTCTGTAACTTATGCCGCTAAAAATATGATGAATAAGGGGAAAATATATTATTTTACAGTAGATATTCTTAGAATAGGTAATTATAATGGGAGGTAGAGGTTATGTTTATATTGGTAAGGTGGTTAGTTAGTTCCCCATACCATAAATTGTGTTTTTTAATCCACTATTTAATTTCCATGTATCTATATATGAATAAGTATTAATCATAGGATATATTGTATGATCTGGATGATATGTGATTCTAATATTGGGGATTCCAAAAGTTAAATATTATGATCTATATTTTGAGAATCATGTAGTACTGGTGTGATACAACATTGATGAGGGCACTTCATCAGTGAAAAACATTTTGTATCTAGAGATACATATTTTGAGACCCAAGATGAATTATATGGTGATGAGATTCGACCTCTAGTATAAATGGAATATACTAAATGCCACATGTAAATATTAGTCAATGAATCTATATGATCTATCAACTAAGGCTTCTTGAATTTATTTGGTGCATTATTTGGGGATTTATATGTTACCCTTATGAACTAGACACTTCATATGATGAAAATAATTATATCTATTTGGGATTCCCAGTTTAATTGGGAGCCTACTATTTTGATTGGTATCATGGAGGATAATATTGATTATTTGATTTGTTGGGGTTCCATGGAATTATAGGTTCTAGGCATAGCTGAATAACTTGTATTATAAGGATAACTCAATATATGAGTCTTAATTTATTAATACTAATTTTTGTATATAATAATTTATATCACTTCCAAAAAATAATAGATTATAATACCTGATTATGAAATTTAATCCAATTTGGTGAATCAACATAGGTAATTTGTAATTAATTTATGAGAAAATATAGAATTACATTAAAAAATTCATTATTTATGATATTTAATTTTTCTTTATATCATCATAAAATCATCATGTAGGAAGATATGATTTATATGTACCATTAATTTTCATCAAAAAAATTCACTATTATATCTAATCAAATTCAATAAATATACGGATGGTAACATATTTAATCCCAAAGACTCGCATCATTCGTGGTTAATTATAGTACCATTATTCTATGTGGATGAGGAAATATTTTGGTTATCTTTATGGGTTGAGAGAATATTAGGAGTAATGAAACTTTTGTTTCATGTCCCTCAGAATGTAAGTTCTATTTAGGAATCACTATTTTTGGGTGGTTTTCATTGGATATATTTATGGAACTGGATAGATTCAATGGTTCTTTATCTAAAGGTACCTAACTTCCAATGGGATATATTAGTTAGGTTTGGTCCAATGATTCTTAAGAACATAAATTGATCGATAGTATGGGATGTCGGACTCATCAGACCCTTTTCGAATGGATTATTGCCTACCTCGGGACTCTCTTATAGATTTACAGTATTTTAACTAATCCATATTAATTTAAAAGGTATAACATATGATTCCCCTAAAATTTTCAATACATAATTAGTATGTATAATATTTAGTATCATCCATAAGTATTTGAGGTTCTTTATTAATGGAGGCATATGTGTGTCATCGAGGTTCCTCGTCAATGGTATCCTCTCATATAGTTTATAGAGATTCTTTTAACTGTTGTTATGATAATACATATTTTTATTGAACATTGTGGGGTAGTGTGTAATTTATTGTCATCTAGGGAGAGGAAAGTTTTTTTTAATGTTTGGACCATACCCATAAATGGGATACCTACATATCCTGGTGAATGGAATCAAAACAATCATAGTTCGATGAGGCTTAATGTGGAAAATCATACATTTAAAGGTAGGGCGAGAAGGAACATGACATAAAATTTAATGATATGAGGTACTGAAATATATGTGGGAGGTGATTAATCAATGATTCAGGTAAGAATTATGCCTATAAAGAGTGATGAACTAGGAAATGATATGATTTTACATGTATCATTAGACCCTCTTGGGATTATGGTCCCAGAAAAAAATGGTTGATTTGATGTGTTGGGATTGATCCTTAGAAAGGCTTCTTAGGAAACCCATTTGGTTAGAAATCAAATCCCTCATAGTTTGATGAGTCTTTTAAGAGAGTATAGTCTTCTATGAGAAATGTGTTCAGGATTATTTGATGAAAAACTATTTTTAAATATGAAATTATATGGATATCGGGACATTGGAAGCGATCCTATGTATCCCAATTATGATGGGATGTAGAGTTCTTGTCGTTCATTCTAATGGGATGTTTCTGCAAATGTTGTGATTATAAAAAGTCTCTATGCCCACATGAATCATGCATGGTGTGAGAAACATGATGATTTTAATGATACTAGAAAGGCACACACATATTTGTCCACCTTTGCTGGTGGAATAGGATTGGCATAAAAAAGAGACTATTGATGAGGGGAAGGAAATCGTGGAACTATTCATGAAGCAATGAACCTTTCAATGAGTGATGACATTGGGAGTCAGGTGGCCCAGGTTTCAAAACATTAGGGGAAAACCTCTGTGAGAGTTACCTTGTGGATCCTAATAGGGGAGGGATAAATTTCTCATGTTTGGGTTGAAAAGAAAATGTCACCCTCACTCCCCTTATTGGGAGCTGGAGGTTATGAGATTTAGCAATGGGAAGGGGAGATCATGACCCAAACCCAAATCATCCAAACTAGAAACTCCCCAGCACAATTAATGGGAGAATAGACCATGTGAATGAAGATATAAAAACACACAAATACTCCATGAATTCTAACCTCACTATGAAACAAATGTGGGATGCTTCTGATTGTGGATATAAAAACACGAATAGGAGACACACTGATTTTACTTACACAAAATAATGATAAGACCCGATGTTATGGTGGAGGCTTCAACGTAATCCCTTTTAGATAAGGAAAATGAGGAAGGAGATATCATGACCTGAGTAGCTTTGAATAGGGATTACAAGATGATGCGTAGGCCCTATGAGTATCTTTGGAACATAGATATTCCATATAGGAATTCCTCAAATAAATTTTCCATAGGTGTGTCATGCAGGTCTTAACAATGTCTAAAAATCGATTAACATAAGATAACCAAGAAAATTCAAGCTTAAAACGTTGAAAGGATTTAAAAACATTAATATCCCAACTAATTCTCTCTTATCCCTTGATTTTGGAGAGATAACTGAGAATATATGAGGTATATGGGTCAATATACTATGGAATGGGAGAATCAAGAGTACTTTAAACTTTTTCAGTTATCAAATGAGGAGCCCAATGTTTCTATTTATAGGTAAGTAGTGGATGGTCAAATTAAATTCATTGGTGTAGGTTGACCTCATAGATCTTCCTCATAGATCCTCTAGGTAAGAGTATAAAAAAGCATCATCTCGTGTAGAGCATTCTCATAGTTCTGCCACATATGTCCTCTATGCAGGTCCTTCGCACAGGTCCCCTGAAATTTATTATGCCTTTTAGGTCATTGAGATCCATCTTGAAAATTTGAAATATCCAGGGGATGTCATCAAAGTATTTTTTACTTTCTATGTATTTTCATAAAATTCTTTTCCACCCTAATGATTGGATCTTATTAGAATTTTTGGTGTGTCCTCAAGTATGATAGTGGGGAAAAGCCTATGGAGTATATTCTGTACCACACAGGTTTTCCGGAAAGCTCTTTTAAATAGGAATTCCACATAGCTATTTAATGAAGGAATTCCACTTATGCGAAGGATGTTAGAAAATAGTTCTGCTCACTTTAATTTTCTACACTTCGGATCTCAAAGTTTCTACAGACATTGCACAACATGTTCTTTAAACATTGTAGTGTTGTTCTCTCTTGTTGGTTTTATGAAATTTTCTAAATGAGAAAAAATTTGAGATATAGAGATACGAAGAAGGATTTGGTCAAATATTTTGACCTTGGGTCCTTGTTTGAGGACCTATATGGTGTTACACATCAATGGACTTATGCAAAGAATTTTCTATTCCCAATTTTTTTTAATTTTCCTTCATATGAAATTTGAAATTTTTTTAAATCAAAATTCAAACCCAATAGGGGGAACAAGGTAATTATTTTTCTAGTACTGGGTCACATGATGACCACTATTGATGAATCCTTGGCTTTTCAAAACATGATAATAAAGATTATCTCTCCATACTGTTATGAATTTGTTGGCAGTACACTTCCTGGACTACTAAAAGGCTTAATTCTATACAAACGGGAATATCCAAAAATTCTATATTATCCACTATATTGGAATGGGCTTTTGAAATATTCCCAAATTTAATCTATTAAGAGATATATACCGATTAGTTTCTTTCTCCAATACACCAGTTTTCATTTCATGATTTTTACTATGAAGGGTATGTCAGTTCATGAGTGAACAATACCTATTAGATGCATCCTACACCATATTGGTTGTATTCTTGATATAAATGATCATGTTATAGAGACAATGAAACATTTTTACGATTAAACCTTTCTTGCTTCACAGAAAAATCATTAAAATGGTTCAAAACAGGATTGGGATATTCATTCAGGAGGAGTTAAACCTGAACGTATTTGGTTGTTTTGTGTACGTCGGACTTGTGAAGACTCAAGAAAGAGATAACAGATGTTCACATTTATGATGTTGTCTTGAAGGGAACAACATTTTTTAAAAAAATGACTTCATTCTTTAATTTTTGGACCAATGAAGTGCACAAACAAATACATTCCACAAGACACACGGTGGGGTTGACATCATATTATGGGATATCTCCCAAATATAAGGGGTTAGAATTATTGGGGAAATGTATGATGAGTTTATTCTAGCATCAATAAAATGGTGTGATGTTACCTGTACACCACCACTATCACATGATTTATTCAAAATAGAAAAGAAATTTCCTAATGAAAATAATGATATTCATCCTAGTGTGTGGATAGAAGCATATTTAGAACCAAATACATAGAGAGGTCCCACCTATAAATTCCATTATATATTTCCTTCTATAGATAACTGTGGAATTTCATACTCATTTTATCCCACATTAGATATCAGTGACTACAATCACTATGGATATATTGTCAAATATGATATTGATGCAATGGCAGGTTCATATGGATTCCCTTCCATGTGGCTAAGCATTTACTTTCTTCCAGACTATTAATTCAATGGAGGTGTAAGTCTGGGGACATTTGTTATTGAAGCTAAATTGGTAGATGGAACATATATTGGGATAAAAATCAATATTGGAATGAAATTTTTATTCCCTGCTGCATTTATACATTGGGAAGGCTCCATTTAGAATTTCACGGCCATTCTAAGTGTTTTGGAGATGGATTACGAAACACTTTTCTTCATACTCAGTGTTGAATTCTGTTAGAGTCCCCAATGAAAAATTAACACTATTTTTATAGAAAGTATACAATATTTTTACATTGAATGTGAGACCTTATTTATTGTAGAGGACATGAAATGTATCAAGATAATTTAGTTTCATAACTTCTGGTGAACCTCCAACTCGAACATTTATTGATGACGGTAAAGATGAACATTGTCATCTAAGGTCTAATATGATTGGATTCAAGGAAAAAAATTTATCGACCACTCTAGATAATGAAATTATCTAGGAGAATTATATACCTTATAGGTTTTCTCTATAGATCAAGTCTCTTCAATAATTGAACTATTTTCCACCCACCTATGTCAGACATGAGAATCACCCCATCGTAGTGAGATAATTAGGGATTTTTATGGCTTTAGAGTTATCAAAATTATAATTTAGGTTACCTCCATTACATTCAAAAATTGGATGTAGGATATGAAAAATCATGTGCTTCTTCACTCCAACAGGGGGCTCTAACAAAAGGAATATATCGGGTAAAATCCACTACAACTTTTGTACATAGATATCATTGTAATAGGCCAAAAGAAAAAGATAATGAAGAGGAATCAATGGTTTTATAACCTTCGAAACAACTTCACAGAAGGTATACCATGAAGACTAAGGATAGTGAAACAATACCTCTGTCACCGAGGTGATCTAGCTACCTAATCAGAAAGAGATTCACATCCCATCTGACGAACATTTTGATGTATAAGGGACTCTTTAAGAGGATCACTAGTAAGAGGGTATTGTGTTTTCTACACATATAACTAAATCAAAACATAATTATGTGAGTTCTTTGGCAATTCCATTTTAGGAGAGCATTACTTGTGATCTTAGGGATTCATGGGAATTCCTCCAAAATTTCCACCAAACACCGGATGTGTGTGAAATTAAATAACCATCTGATTGTCATCCAAATAATAACCTGGCTAATATATGGAAGTATATTGCCATCATGGATACCCTTATATATGAAACTAATGAACACTCCCCCCTCTAAATGAGTATGATATATGATTGAACTTGGGATATGTGAAGAGGTAATTATTCACCATGAAGAGGAATGGAACATTTATGTTAATAATGAGAATGAATTTTCCTTTTATTTTTTAATTTTTTTTTTATTTTTCATTCACCATCGTTAATATTGATGAGATTTTATTTTTCATCATGAATTTCGGGGAGGTGTCAAAGGGTAGGTTCTCAGGTCCCCAAGATATGGATTTATAACTACTTCAATCGATATATTAAATGATGCACATATGTCTCCAAAAAATTCTACTAGAGGTATAATCGTGAATGTAGTAATGAATATACACATTCCTCAACCACTACCGTATGTTAATAATACCAAGAGGAGAATTTCAATTTTTCATCATGCATAAAAACATAACCTAATGAGATAAATAAAAATGTTCTGATGAGGACATTGAATAAGTATTTATATTATCCTCAAGAATTATAAATTACTTGATACGCATAGTTGATCTTGTTCATACTCACCTCGGATATACATACCTCTCTCATATTAATGTCTTATGATCTGTTCATTAGAGAAACGAAAATAAAAACCCATGAGAAATACATGTTCATGTTGATGAATCTTCTACCTTCACTTATAAGGCATAAAAATGTGCAACTCTATGTACACTAGATTATATTGAGTTATATAAAATTAATAGTAATTTAAACAACATTTCTCTTGAATATTAAATTATGGGATAATATTAATCACTTTAAAATATCATAGATCAGTTTCCCTTACCAAAGGATCCTTTAATAAACAATGTTGGTTTTCATATCACTCTAGAAGGAAGGAATTAGGGTCCTAGTCAATCTGATGTAGATATTGGTGTTCATTCTTATCTAAAAAATCAAATGTTGTTTTACTAGTTGACCAAATTATTGAAAAAAATGTTTAAAAACTACTTGGGCATCAACCAACTTTTTCTGGATTATTTAAATGATGAGTTTTCTATAACATTCCATAACACTGACGCTAAAATGATGGATACCCATCATCCAAACATTAATATTGTGGGTCCCATGAATGAGTTTCAGTACATTGATGAAAATTATCAAGCAGATATTTTCTCATTCATGTATTTTCCATACATTTTTTTTCTTCTTTTACTTGGTACTTTGCATCAAAATTCAACTAATTCATATTTTTCTGTAGAGACTATTTAGAAGGCCCTAAAAAATGGGTAATTACACTCTATCCTTCTTCTGATAACACTAGATAAATACACAATGAGGATCCCATGTTGATTATAGTTCCATAAGATTCAATTATGGAAATGGGGAAAACATTGGAGAATGTCCCTCCTCAGGAAAAATCGTATCATGTTGTTGATGTTGATAGGACTTGGATGTACCAATTAGGTAGAACACTAATTATTGTGTAAATTTTATCGACTATCTAGAACATTCTAAATTTATTACTATACGTTGAAACTACTAATGATCATTAATCACCATTTTGGGTTATCATTTCCCATAGATAGAAAAACATGTGAATATTATGTGAAGGCTCAGACATGAGTTAATGGTGAAGCATCCATTGTTCTGATAGAAGAAGATAAATGGTCCTATTTAATTTATTTGTTTCCAGAAAACATTCTACAAAATCATATGACTAATATTCAGATTTAGATATGCAGTTTTCTCTTTCCATGGCATGTAAAAGAAAAGGCAACATATAAAAGAAATTATTACTGAGAATCTTTTTCATGAGATTCTATCACATTTGTAATCTTCTAGAACAATTTTTAATATTGGGATTCAATGGATTTAAATATCTCCAAGACTAAAATGAATGGAAATATTTCATTCATTTAAGAGATCAATAACATAATCTACAGAATGAAATTGAAAAGGATAACTGTCTTTTTAATATTGAGAGCATCCAAAATGATGTAGGTGAGGTTTCTCAACAATCACAACTTTATAAAGAAGCTGATGAGGCATGTGAATCCAATCAATAAACGAATAGTCTTGGTGAGAGTTACTTTTAATAAAAGATAGAGAGGCTCTATTTTGTGGATATACCTCTTATTTTACCATATATATGAATGCGAATTTTCCTCCAATCACATATGTATCAATTATTTATTTTCTAATTGCAATATGAAATGTGATGACGATGTTTTTATACATTAATCCATTATGTCTGATGATCATAACTACAGTAAAAAGAATAGAGGTTCTCAAAATTTTATAATTAATCCAATGGGAATAATGAGAATAGTTTGATTTAACTAGGGTTATATATAAAAAGACCACAAACAATGTATCGTGGGGATTTTTATTTCCCAATATTTCTTATAACCTACAAAATATAAGTGTAGAGAGATTATACATCATCTTTTGTCTAGTGTTCCCTTTTCGGTATTTCAATATGGTGACTACCATTTCTATTGTTATAGGCTGTTTACAATCATGCAAGAATGACTAATATAGATACTGAATAATGTCGAATAGCATTGACCACAAATTTTGAAATTAGATCCCAATAAAGTTTCAATGGAATGTAATTTCTCCATTATTCTTTAGATATTTCAAAGGGGAATCATGAGTTGTCATTTTTATGTTCACAAAACCTAAAACATGATTTATAAACACAAAGAATGTATTTTCCAAGAAAAAAATTAATATTACTTAACTAAATTGTTGTAGGGGTTATATTATGTAGGGCATATTCTGTATACCCAAATATTGGCATCACTTTACATTCATGCATGATATGTAGGCAAATTTCACACCAGTCCACTAGAGGCACTTACTGCATTTTTGAGAAAAATAGTTATCTGTAATTTAACATTTTACACTTTATATACAAGGGAAATTATTATTTGGGTGACTCAAGACCGTAGTGGGTGGTTTTCCATGGAGGTATATTTTATGAATGAAGGTCCGTCTAGGCCAAAATATATCATGAACGGCAAAACCACATCTATAAAAAAATTGTGTGAGAAATGGTTATATTTTTTCAGAAAGGGGATTTATGATATCATGATGTGTAGTTAAATGTCATGGATTGAGGATATTATATTGTTCAATTTTAAGTCATCCAGTGAGGACATTGGCTGGATTTAATTTATTGTCTTTTAACTTCAACCAATGGTTTAAGAATCTCAAATTTCATCATAATTTATCTAACAACAAACCCCCTTGATCAGGTATGGAATGAATGAAGTTTAAACTATGATTTGGGAATTAATGGATACGAAAAATGATATGAAAAAAGGATGAATTCATTAGAAAAATACATTTCCATGAATGAAAAAATCATTATTTAAAAACTCGTTATGTGTGTTGTATAATACAGGACAACTAGGGCATATCCTGCAGAGAAAAAAAGAGTCACATTTTGATTTAAAGTCCTGTTAGGTATAAAAATTCTATTCAAGTCTATTAGGGCACGTATTGCACAGTAAAATAAAAAATATCATAAAATATCAACTTTATAATTCTAAATGTTGAGGAATGTTGTTGGAGATTCAAAATTTCCACAACATAGAGATTGTTTAATAAAGAATGGTACCTAAATACAGAAATTGTATTTCCAATCCTTATTTTCAATGAACCAGAGGAATATGATTTCAATGATGGTGGGACCCAAGAATAGGATGTATGAAGTCTATTGTTTTACATCATATAGCTTGGACAAAAATATAAATGATATAATAATGATATATGGTCAAATGATCCAATGTTATTTCAATATGGAATGAACTTGTTAAATATAAATGTGTAAACCATGATCTTGGAGACCTTTAGATAAAGAGAAAGTTCATTGGAAAAATAGAAAATGATGTCTGGTTTAAGATTCATATTGTTATATATTGTCCTAAGTGATTGAATGGGACAAAAGATTATTTTTATAAGAACAGTGATACCATTATATTACAAACCTGTTATGGGGGTGGAATTATAAAGGGATAACTAGGGAATTTTTTCATATATAAATAGTGGAATCTTGTGGATGACATGCCTTTTATATTGGAAAATTTTATCCAAGACCACTGGAGTAACATACTGCATAGATTGGGAAAATTGCTCAAAATTATCATAAATTCTACCACCAAACCATAGGCATGTTTTTGAATATCTGAATTAATACTATATTAAGATTGATGAATTTGAAAGAGGTAGTAATTAATGCATAGTGTACATATTTGATTCAATATTTTCCATGAATTTTCTGTCGCATTGATTGATCTGATGTAACGCCCAGACCCCAGTTAACCAGAGCCGGTGAATTATTTTAATACATTGGCACAATTACAAGGAATCAAGACCCAAATGACTGATTAGTTTAGCAGTCTTAGAAAATAGATTACATAATTTAACATTACATTACAATTTGAAACACAGAACACAACATAGATATTTCTTTGAGAATTACATTTTTCCCTTTAGCTTAACTATGCATATCAATCATAATACACTTCTTGGAATCCATGGAAAATAAAACATAATAAAGGGGTGATCTCAGATGCTCAGTAAGGGTATATAATTTAGCAGAAGCTATAAAATTTTAAGGAAAGATGTCTAATAAAAACAAATACCTTTTAAACATAAACTTGAACATAATATGATAAAAATAAATGAAACATTTCCATATAAACATTCACATGGATTTCTACTATTTGAATAATGAAATGTAATAACTAATTTCACAATGAGGGAATTCCTAATACCTGGAATCATTACCACATAGTCAAGGCCTCGTGCCAAGTCTACAAAAATAAATTGTCAAGGCCTTGTGCCAAGACACAAGTTTTCTCATGAGACCAACCGATGCATCGAGGATCTATAGCGGCCTCCACCCGTCACTTAGTAAGTCCACTACAATCCTCATACGAATAGTTGGAACATAACATAAACATACGTATTAAAACTCTCATATTAATGTCAATACATTAACCATAAACCATGAATGGTATAAAAAATATAACATCCATAGTAAAACATTTCCTAAGTAATTCAATACAATATGGAATATTTTATTATAATAAATCAACCTCACTCAAAAATAATATCCAGTAAAGGATGATGACTTAATTGAAAATGATTTGTAATTTTTTTTAGAGAAATATAATTTTTGTAAAATCATTTAAATGCAACGCATTTATAAAGGAAGTAATTTAAAATATATTTTTGAATCAAAGAATCCAATACCAATTTGAAATTTTTGAAAAGAATTATCATTTCAAAACATTCATGTCCATATAATAAATCCTTAAAATCATTTTGAAAATATGGACATTAATTAAATAGATTTAGAAAGATAAATCATTAAAACATTTAAAAATGTTATATTGATAAAGACTAACTTACAAAAATCCTTAAAATATTCATTTTGAAATCATTTCTACGAAACACGGACATGGATTTTAAAAATTTCCCAGTAAATACTTACACATAAACAATCTCAGATAATAATGAGATTGATGAATTAACCCTTACCAATTTGGTAACTTACAAAACATACACCCCAGGAAAGAATTATCATACAATAAATATGTAAATACACATAAATTAAAGTGTATTACACAATGAATACAATTATGGGCAGTACATACACCGCACAAAGGGTAATAGTGGAAATATGGCATAAATCTCACGGGAATAAGGAGTGAGAGGAAAAACCCCTTACCTTGCACTTTTTTTAGTCTAGGGTATGTTTAACCTCCGGTATGAAAACCATAGTATGCTATTAAATTATACCAGAACAATATTAATATTTATTATATCAAATATTATTCATTTATGACATTACACTACCCAATAATAATAATTTCCATGTTAAATTAACATTTCAGATAATAATCGCTTTCTTTATCGTATGTGTTTTAACTTGTTATTTTTGATTGTATCACTTAGATAATGATTTAAATACTTACAGTATATAAAACATGATTTATATATCATTTATATTTAGAATATAAATATGTACAATTGACATATATATGAAATAGAAAACACTATTTATGGAGATGGTAGTCTGTACGTGCGCATAAATGTAGTTTCCGTTTTCATATCGTATTGAACGGAACCAAGGGAATAAGATATATGTACGTACATAAATACATACACAAACATATATATATATATATATATTATAATTATTATGTAATATATTACATACTTTTTAGTAATATATTTTTATAATCGTCGGTGAATGGTGGACTTGGAAATGAATCCTATCATTTCGTGGAGACGGTAATCCGTACGTACACACGAACAAAAATGTCATTATTTTGATATTAAATTAATGTATAATAAGATGTTATATCATATATATAGAATTATTATCATGTTATATATATTATTTAATTCAATTAAACATCATTATTATACCCATCAAAATAATAATGTATTGAATAAAAATTACACCATGACGTGGTTACGGTAAGCCGCACGTACGCAGGTATGGTGACATGTCTTTCAAAGGATGGATAGAATAATGACTATGGTCATAAAAGATCACAGTATATATAAGATACAAGAGTAATTATTTTATAATGTAAATAACAAATAAATAAGAAGTGGATGAAGAAAGGAACTTGAAATAGGGTGGTGAAAACATTACCTCTTTTTCGGGTTCTTCGTTTTGATTTGATCAAAAGGGCTCCATAGGTTGGCTTTCTGATCAAAATAAGGACTCTAGGTTGAAGTGAGGATAGTTGAGAGAATATTTGGGTAGGGTTTGTCTAAACCAAATGGCTCTGAAGGCATGAAGAATTTGTTATAAGTGGTGTCCTTTTATAAGGGGGGAGGGGATCTTTAGGAAAAACTTAATGTAATAATTTATAATAAATTCATATTATGTTTATAATGTCTCCAAAGTGAATTATTAAAATTATCAGGTGGGAATGGGTCTAAATACACTCAACCAATATGTTTTAGATAGGTTTGGGGTACATTATTAACCTTGTATTTTAGTTTTAACCCTTAGATAATTAGTTTGACATTTACCATGTATCTTTGTATCATTATATTATATGGTCAATAAAAATACTATAAACATCCAAGAGACCCCCAAGTGGACCATTAATGATTAAAATATCATTATATAAATCCTTTTTCCAAACCTTAGATTTTTAGTAATAGAATATCAATTAATCATATAATATTTTTTAAATGATAATTTATGTCAATTTTGACACTATTTGATATTTTGTTTTTGTGAAAGTCATCACAACTTTATTAATTCAAAACATATACATTGAATCATCCCTAACATGTCATAGTCACCTAAAAAATTCTTGTATGTCATAAAAACTTTGAAATTATATTTAGTTTAATATTTATAATACCATTTATTTTATTTATTTATTAATAAGGTAATTACTACATCATCATTGTGACATATATAAAATTAATTATTTAATATCTAAAAATTATAAATAAAAAATCATGATTTAGGAAATATTTTTATCTTTATAAAGAATATTTATAGTCGTATTTATCTTATGTTTAACCCTATATTAAAAATGGTTTAGTTAATAAACTTTGAATTTAACACTTTTAACTCTTATTTAAATTAAATAATAATAAATGTCCAAATCTATTCCAAATGGACATAAAGGGTCATATTATATTCCTAAGGTTCATTGTGGTCGAATTAACCCTATAAAATAGAATTAGGACATGTTTTAGGGTAATAATAATTTCATTTTTACCCATAATTACCCTATCTACTTTAAAACGTGGTAAATAAAAGTAAAAAGTTACTATTCACAAAAAATTATTTTCATATTATTAAACCAATTACCCCTTGATATTAACTATGTCTCATGGATTTTCAAATTTCGACTCACAGAAGCAGTAAAATTATTTTTTATGTGAATTTATTAATTCTCCTAGGATGAGGGTAAAAGACGGTGAAAAGTTCAATAAAATTTTAATATATCTAAAATTATTATAAACTGGATCTAATGAGTTACATTGAACTTATATATGTATTATGTATATATTTTGACCTAGAATAAATTAAAATAAAATAAATAATTATTTAAATAAATATTCAGTTTTAACCTATAACTTAGTGTTTTTCACTATTCATCTAAAATTAAAAGTTTTCAAAAAAATACTAAAAATTTTCCCTAGGCTAATATCAATATTCCAAATCCAAAAATAATGTCTATTTTACCCAATTAAAAACATAGATGTTTAATTTATTAATTTAATATTAATCCCCGTTGTTAAAACAAAAAGCGTGTTTTTATGAAACAATAATTATCTAAAGATTGACACTTGTTTAGGTCCAACATCAATGTTAAATTACTTCCAATGAACAAAATTGGATTAAATTTTAAAAATATATTCTAATTATACAACCAAACCATTTATATTTATAGTTTAACACTATAAATTAATTTTATTAAAAAAGTTGTTTTTAGTTAAAATATAGTATTTTTCACTATTCACCAAAATATGAAAGATATCAGAAAAACACAAAAAATTTATTGAAACTAAATTCTTATATCCCATTTCTAATGAAGAAGTTTAATCTGTCATATTAAATATTTAAATGTTTAAAATATTGGATTTAAAAAAGGTTCACCATTAAAAAGTGGTATAATTTCATTTTTTGAAAAAATGCTTCTTTTATCTGAAAAAAATGAATTTGTTCGTAAATTATGTTTAAGAAACTCATAATATGGATTCTAAAATTATGAGGATTATATGAAGTTCAAAATTTAGTGAATACTATTCATAACCGCTTTTGAACGACTATTTTGGTAAGACGTGATGCACTTGAACTCAGTGTTGCGTGTAGTGCAAGTTATTTTATTACATTGAAAAAATAACGTACTATGAAATATTGGGGTGTTAAATTCATCCATCATTTAATTAATTGCATCCTCGCAATTTGAAATTTTGCTTCGAAAATAAAATGTTTAAAATAGAAAATACTTTTGTGGGAAAACCCACATTGTAAAATGGGTCAATAAAATTTAGTCTTAATAAGAGGAAAATGGGAATGAGAAAATCACCACAAAATTACTATCTCGATTAAGAGATCATTGGTGGAAATTAGAGACACATAATTGGAAGAAAAATGTAAATATTTATAGGGAGTGATTGAGGTCATCAATCACAAAAAATTGTAGAATTGTGGGCATCAAATCCACCAATCTATGATGATTTAATATACCATCGGTTCAACTGAAAAGTAAGGTATTAGGAAAAAACATTTTTGGTTTTAAGATCCCTTCCCTAAAGTTTAATAATAAATTTTTTCATAAAATAATAGGGAGAATATATATATAAGTAGAGTTTAATGATTCAACTAACTCATACCACAAACTCATAATTCACTCTAAATGATTTCAAAATATATATACATATATATATATATATTCTATTTATACTAATCGTATAGGGTTCCAAAAATAATGAATTCATAATTCACATATCAGACCCTTTAGAAAACTATATTTTTCAATCCTGGACATCACATGGGTTAGTAAAATGTGATACACCCTTGCCTCCCTTTGTTTGTGGGTTCAACTCACGTGGCCATGACCGGCGTGACGGGTTGCCGCCCAACCTTCGGGTTTTCTTATTTATGAAAATCCAAAAATAGCCTTAATAATATTATCTTAATCCAAACATAATGTATTCCATCCCTGAGAATTATACATATTACTTATATCTAAACTCTCAGTCCAAAGTTTATAAGGTAGTTCAAAATAATGAGGATCCTTTTTGCTAGGTAATAACATGTGAACACCTTCATCATGTATTCATTTACAACACCGCAACATCCTGAGAAACCAAATTCAACCATCTCTTATTCAAAATCACTACCTCATTATCAGAACGATATTAAGGATTACCTTTCATTATACCATTTATTTTCGAAAAAGTGTAGCTTACTATTAAGTCACTTTTATTATAAACATCTAATCTCAAATCCTCAATAAAATATTACTACAGTACAATCCTTATTTATCTATATAATTCATGTAACCATTATAATGTTGATACAACACTCAAACAACAACATAAGAACAATAGTAATTCTTCTTAATCTGAGGTAGTATCATATCATTATTATTATCCAATAACATCATTTGCGGTATACTCTTATGAATGGGAAATTGATTCACGTAGTGTCTCAACACAATGCAGATGAAGAATTTTACATTTGAAAACTTTTTCTTACCCTTTCAATCAAGTACATGGTGTTCTTTTTATCCATAATTATAATCAAATCACATTCCCTTCAAGAATTTAACAAGGTGATTCATTCTACATTTTTCACATATTTTAAAATCCTTCATTCCCTTTATCCATCTTTATTTCTACCGTCATTTTCTTTTCTGGCATCCCTTCAAAGCTAGAGGATTCAAATAATTATTTATTAATCTTATTAACACAAGATACTATTTCTACATATGTTGAGAATACCAGGACTACTATTTCCCTTCTAAATGTTTTCTTAATACCGTGAAATATATGATCCTTCTTACTCTATGGATCATATGTATTGTTGAAGTTCTCATTCCTTCTATTGGGAGGCATTTATAAACAATGGCATAAACTATGTCAGTTTATGAATCTCAATTAATAATTCCAAACATGTAAATTACATAACATAAATTGAACAGTTTATGGATATAATCCATAATCACAAAAAAATTTCTTCAAGGAGGTATATACTCATAAACCCTGCATTGTGGTTTGTAAAGAAAATGAGAATTATCCTAAGCATATCCCTCGGGAGTATCATAACCATGAGTGCATCAAGGCCTGTTGTCGTGCACTAGATCATGTACATGTCTAGCTCAAAGCAGTGTTTTCGGGTTTTACCTCCTGGTACATTTGTGCCAGAGTTGCCTCTACCTACTCGTATCCAGAAAGGGATGTATTTTCTCGGAAAACTCAAAAAAATTCTACATTACCAGAATTCTAGTAGGTTCTTCAATACTAATTCTCAAAGTCTATCTTAGGGTAATTTGATCTAATCAGAGTTTATCAAAATATAGTTTCCAAGTTTATTTCTATACATCCCCTAATACCAACTGTATGCCCCGACCCCAGTTACGCAGATCTGGGGCATTATTTTAATACATTCTCACAATTATAAGGAATCATGTCCCAAAGGACCGATCAGTTTAGTAGTCTTGGAAAATAGATTACATAAATTAACTTTACATTAAAATTTTAAAAATAAAACAAAACATAGATAGTTCGTTGAGAATTCCATTTTTCCCTTTAGCTTAACCCAATATATCAATCATAATACACTTTTTGGAATCTTGGGAAAATAAAACATAAGAAATGGTTGAGCTCAGATGCTCAGTAAGGGTAAATAATTTAGAAGAAGCTAAAAAAATTTAAGAAATGATGTTTAATAAAAACAAAAACCTTTTAAACATAAACATTAACATAATAATTTAAAAATAAATGAATCATTACCATATAAACATGCACATGGATATTCTACTAGTCTAATAGTCACATGTAATAACTAATTTCACAATGATGGAATGCCTAATACCGGATATAATTGCCACATTGTCAAGGCCTTGTCCCAATACTACAAATAATATTTTTTCAAGGACTTATGCCAAGACACTAGTTTGTCTCATGAGACCTACCAATGCATAGATGAGCTATATCAGGCACCACCCATCACTTACTAAGTCCACTTCATTCCTCATATTAATAGTTGAAACACAACATAAACATTCTTATTAAAACTAGCATAAAAAATGTAAATACATTATCCCTAAACCATGAATGGTATTAAAATATAACATCCATAGTGAAAAATTTAATAACTCATTCAATTAAATATGGAATATTTTATTATAATAAATCAACCTCAATCAAAAACAATATCCCGTAAAGGATGATGACATAATTGAAAATGTTGAGTAAAACATTTTGAGAGAAATATCATTTTTGTAAAATCATTTAAAAGTCACACATTTATAAAGGAAGTAATTTAAAAGTGATTTTTGAATCAAAGTGTCCATTACCACTTTGAAACATTATAAAATAATTATCATTTCAAAACATTCATATCCATATAAATAAATCCATAAAATCATTTTGAAAACATGGAAATTAATTAAAAATATTTAGAAATATATATCTTTAAAACATTTAAAATTATGATCTTGATAAAGAGTACCTTTCAAAAATCCATAAAATATTCATTTTGAAATCTTTTTTTTGAAAAATGGACAGGGATTATAAAAATGTACTAGTAAATACTTACACATAAACAATCTCGGATAATAATGAGATTGAGGAATTAACCCTTACCTATTTGGTAACTTACAAAACATACACCCCATGAATGAAGTATCATACAATGAATATGTAAATACATATAAACTAAAGTGTATTCCACAATGAATACGGTTATGGGAAGTACATACACTACACAAAAGGTAATAGTGGCAATATGGCATGAATCTCACGGGAATAAGGAGTGAGATGAAAAAACACTTACCTTGAACATTGTCTTAGTCAAGGGTAAGTCTAACCTCCTGTATGAAAACCATAGTATGTTATGGAATTATACCAGAACGATATTAATATTTATGATATCATACATTATTAATTTATAACTTTACACTACCCTTTAATAATAATTTCAATGTTAAATTAACATTTCGGATAATAATCGATTTCTTTATCGTATGTGTTTTATCTTGTTACTATTGATTGTATCACTTAGATAATGATTTAAATACTTAAAAAATATAAAAAGTATTTATATATCATTTATATTTGAAATATAAATATGTATAATAGACTTATATATTAAATGTAAAACAGCGTTTATGGAGATGGTAGTCTGTACATACGCATAAACGCTGTTTCCATTTTCATATAGTATTGAATGAAACTAAGTGAATACGATATATGTATGTACATAAAAACATATATATATAAAAATATATATCTCCAGTAGAATTTTTATGTCATATATTACATACTTCTTTGTAATATATTTTTATAATCGTCGATGAATGGTGGACTTGGAAATGAATCTCATTGCGTCATGGAGATGGTAATCCGTACGTATGCACGGGCAAAAATATCATAATTTTGATATTAAAATAATGTATAATTGGATGTTATATCATATATACAGAATAATTATCATTTATATATATTATTTACATCAATTACACATCAGTATTATACCCATAAAAATAATAATGTATTGAATAATAATTACACCACGACTTGGAGACGGTAAGCCATACGTACACATGTATGGTGACATGACACTCAATGAATGGATAGAATAATGAATATGGTTTAAACTTATAACAGTATATATAAGATACTTAAGTTATTAGTTTAGAATGGAAATAACAAAGAAAGAAGAAATGGAAGAACAAAGGAACTTGAAAGAGGGTGGTGAAAACATTACCTATTTTTGGGTTCTTCCTGTTGATTTGATCAAAAGGGCTCCTTAGGTTGGCTTTCTGATCAAAATAAAGACTCTAGGTTAAAGTGAGGGTATTTGAGAGAATATATGGGCAGGTTTTGTCCAAAAAAAGGCTTTTAAGGTATTAAGTATTGGCTAGAAGTGGTGTCCTTTTATAAGGGGGATGAGGGGCTCTTTAGGAAAAACTTAATGTATTAATTTATAATAAATTCATATTAGTTTTATAATGGCTCAAAAGTTGATTATTAAAAGTCTATTGTTGTTATGGGTCGAAATACACTCAAAAAATAGGGTTTAGACAGGTTTGGGTTACATTATTAACCTTATATATTAGTTTTAACCCTTAGTTAATTAGTTTGAAATTTTCCATATCTCTTTGTATTTTTATATTATATGGTTAACAAACTTACTATAAACTTCCAAGATATCCCCAAGAAGTCCATTAATGACTAAAATATCATTATATAAGTCCTTTTTCTGAACCATAGATTTTTAGGAATAGAATATTCTTTAATCATATAATATTTGTTATAAATGTTAATTTATGTCAATTTTGACACTATTTTATATTTTGTTTTTGTGAAAGTCATTACAACTTGATTACTTCAAACAAGATACATTTAATCAGACCTAACATGTCATAGTCACCTAGGAAATTCGTTTATTTCATTAAAACGTTGAAATTGTATTTATTTTAATATTTATCATACCATTTATTTGATTATTTCTTTAAAAAGGTAATTACTGCATCATCATTGTATCATAAATAAATTTAATTATTTGAATTATAATTTTTTTTTAAATAAATACCATGATTTAGGGAATATTTTTATCTTTAAAATAAATATTTATAGTTGAATTAACTTATGTATAACCCTATATTAAAAATGGTTAATTAATAAACATTGAATTTAAAAATTTTAACTCTTCTTTAAATTAAATAATAATAAATGTCCTAATCTAATAAAAGTGGACCTAAATGGTCATATTTTATTACTAAAGTTGTTTTTGGTCGCATTAAACCTATCCAATAAAATTGGGAGATGGTTTAGGGCAATAATAATATCATTTTTACCCTTAATTACCCTATCTACTTTTAACCGTGGTAAATAAAAGTAAAAAGTTACTATTCACCAAAAATTATTTTAATCTTATTGAACAACATTTTACTCCTTGATATTAAACATGTCTCTCGGACTTTCAAAATTCAACTCACAGAAGCGGAAAAATAATGTTTTTTTTGAATTTACAAAATCTCCTAGGAGGAGGGTAAAAGACGATGAAAAGTTTAATAAACTTTAAATATATATAATTATTATAAAATGATTATAATGAAATACATTGAACTTATATAGGTATTATGTATAAATTTTAACATAGAATAAATTTAAATAAAATAAATAATTACTTACATAAAAATTTGGTTTTAAACTATAACTTAGTGTTTTTCACTATTCATGAAAAATTATAAGTGATCAGAAAAATACCATAAAATTGCCGTAGGATAATTTCGATATTCCAAATCCAAAAATGATTTATATTTTATCAAAACAAAAACATATAAGTTTCTTTTATTAATTTCAAATTAATTCCCGTTGTCAAAACAAAAAGCGTGTTTTTAAGAAACAATAACTATCAAAAGATTGACACTTGTTTATGTCCAATTTAAAAGTGAAATTACTTCCAATGACCAACATTGGATTAAATGGTAAAAATATAATCTAATTATACTTCCAAAAAATTCATATTTATAGTTTAAAAATATAGATTATCTTGATTAAAAAAGTAGTTTTCAATTAAAATATAGTATTTTCACTATTCACCTAAATATGAATGTTATCAGAAAAAAACCAAAAATTTATTGAAAGTAAATTCATATATCCTGATTCTAATGAAGAAGATTATTCTGTCAAATTGAATTTTTAAAAGTTTAAAATATTGGATTTAAAAAAGGTTCGCCATTAAAAGTCATTAAAATTGCATTTTTTGAAAAATGGTTCTTTTAACTGAAAAAAATGAAATTGTTCTTACATTATGTCTAAGAAACTCATAATATGGATTCTAAAATTATAAGGATTATATAAAGTTCAAATTCAGTTAATATAATTCATAACCACTTTTTAACACCTAGTTTGGTTAGTCGTGATGGACTTGAACTCAGTGTTGCGTGTAGTGCATGTTATTTAATTACTTTGAAGAAATAATGTACTATGAAATATTGGGGTGTTACATATGAATGAAAAGTAATATAGAAAAATTTCTTATTTCCTTTGTGGGATATCGAAGGAGAGGACCTAAAATGAAGTCCCCCACATAGTGATTTTATTATATTTGATGTACAGATAAATGTTATCTCATGGATGGGTCTAGGAACTAAGCACTACTAGAAAACAAAGCTATAGCCTCGGTTTTAAACCATGGCTACAGACACCGAAACAGTGGCCCAAGTTCTAAAGCCATGGTTTTAACTATGGCAGTAGAGTTAGAGCCACATTTTTTTGTTGTGGGAATATACCTATAACCCGGGTACAGACCGTGGCTATAAACCCTACCACGCAAATTTAGTTCCAAGGTTTATGACCATGGACATAACCCTATTGTTGCAGTTTATAACAGTGTAAACAACCCTATTACCATTGTTCACAACCGTGGATACATCATGGAGGATACAAAAAAGAAATTCATTACTTCCACACAAAAAACCAGTAAATAACAACCGTGTTTCCGGAAAAAAAATCTCATTTCCCCTGCTCCCTCCCTCCCTCCCTCCCTTCGTGCCTCCTACCTCAAAGCCTCAACTGCTACTCCCTGCTCCGTCCATGCCTCCTGCCTCAAAGCCTCAAAGCGTCAACCGTGTTTCAAAATTAAAAATATTCTTTCCCCCTTCTCCCTCACTCCCTCCATACCTCCCTTCGTGCCTCTTGCCTCAACACCTCAATGCCTCAAACATTTCTTCCATAACACTCTATGCCGCCTACATCAACGCCTCAACCGCTGCTCCCTACCGCCCTGCCTCAACACTGCTCCCTGCCTCAGTTCCTCCTGCCCCCTGCCCCTAGCTCCACTACTGCTCGCTGATCCCTACCTCCTACCTCATGCTCACTACTAAAAAATAAAAAAAACATAAAAAAAACACAGTCTCTGCTCCCTACTATAACTGAAATTCATATATCACAAAACAAGAAAAGGGAACCTCTTGGAAAACATTATAGACAAATGCATACATTATGATCATAACTGTTCCATAGATCATTTAATTGTAATATAAAAGGTAAAAATTTTAAAAAATATATTTGGGTATCAAAAAATTTAGATGATAACAATAAAAAATGACTGAGGAATGATAAATGTAGTGATGTAGAATGTATATAGAATGTATCTGATATAATTTGAAGAATCAAAATTACCTGAAATAATTTTAATGTTAGTTATAACATATTTAAGCTAATATATATTTAAAACACATCATTGAACAATAAAAATCTTACAAATAAAAAATGAATTAATATAAACATGGTATAATATATAACAATTTTAAAATTTTGAAGTCTCGTTGATAATTGACATTTGGAGACAATAATCTGCTGAAAAGGATGTCATTTTTGTGAATACCAAAAAAAATTCTTTCCTTTTGCACTATTTTTATAGTGTTTCAATTTTTAGATAGTCCTAACAATTTGATGCTTTCATTGAGATCTTAGTGGATTTACGCTACTACTTGGATGAAGAACTCATGGTGACAGATCAATCGTAGGTGAGATGTGAATTTTTTTGAGTGAATGCGATTATATTGAAAATGTTTTTTCTAGAAAAATGATGTGGATGGACATTTTTTTTGTTGGATCACACATGATCACTGTTGAAAATAAAAAAACAAAAATGAATTTGGATATGCATTCTACTTCATGATGTAATTGGAGACATCATTGTTAGGCATCCATGTCAGTGCCAACATGCAATAAATTCTATCTTCTCTACCAGTCATCTTCTATGTTGGAAAAATGTTGGAATAAAGTCATGACACCAATGTGTTTATTGTGTGTTGTATCATGAGTGCCAAACATTGAGAGGATGTTTTGAAAACATTCGATGATTGTTGACCTGCATAGAAAGAGGCAGAGGGGCTGATATGATTCCATGTAGGACTGTCCAAAAAAATTCATTGTTGTAGTGTTGTAGTTCAAGATTATTGAATCGGAAATTTTTTGAAGTTTACCTACTAGAACGGTTACTATAGTTGCTACAGAATAATAATAGTTGGAGTAGTTGTTCTGTGAATAGGTGATCAATATTCAATAAATACTATAAATTTTTAAATCCCTTTCTAGGGTGCATGAAATGTACAATGATCAGTAGAAGAACATGTAGGAATAGGTACGGTAACTCACTTAGTTATCTTATCAATGTCGATTTATGTAGGAGTTGGGTCTAGAGTTGAACATAGAACAACTTTCTAGAGAAGTGGTGAGTCCAAAAAATCTTTCCACTATACAGGATTGTTGAGGATTGGAGGAAGACATCTCGCCTACAATTAACTATGACCATGTAGAATGCTTCACCATTCTAAGAACAAGACGTGAAGAATGTAGTGAGGTGGTGGATCACATTCCTTTTGATAATTGACTCATAAAAGTTCTCAACATAGGAGAAATGAGATGCAAAGACTTTATGAATTTCTTAATGTGAGGTCGGATCTACCACAAAAGATTATCAAATTGGCTATGAGCGAAGTGTGTTTTTTCTAGAAAGCTACAAGTCTAAATTTTGTCATGGGACGAGTGTAACAAATACTGACACTCTCTCAACTACTTCTACAAAAATCATTAATAGTTCCCCTCAATGTCAAATCAAAAGGCGATATACAATCTATGTGGAAATATAAAGTATTATGTGGGATGAAACAAACCTACCTGGGACAAAGATGGGGAACAATTGAATTTCCATGTCTAGTTTCACCATTCCTCAGCTTCTTCAATGAATGTCTCCGGGAAAGATTCACAACCGGAGGCCGTTCAAGTGCATGATCTGATGGCCACAAATTAGAAATATTATCATCTAGGGAGGGGGTAAATACACCAAAACACGACAGTCATGTTCAAATCCTAACAATTATTCTCAAACTCAATGAAGGCACCATAAACTATAGGCTCAATGTTCCATTGAATATATAACCTATAATGGAACACCATTAGCCATCTATATAACCCCTTAAAAAGAAGCAATATGACTCATATCAGATAGCCTTCAATGTTATATTATTCCTTGTTAAATGAGTGTATGATCACACCCATTATTGGGGTCAAGATAATATATCAACGGACTATTGCCAAAATAATAAGATCATGCCCTTATTTTTCATTAAGAAATATGTCAACCTACTTTTGAAATGAATGTAAGATCACACCAATGTTAGAGATGATTTAATAAGTGAAATCACTAGTGATGAGATAGTGAGGTCCTACCCATATTTTTAAAGAGACAATAAATCAACACAATAGTGAAGAGTGATTGAACCCATTTCCTTATTGGTGGTGATCTAATAAATTGATCTGATTGTGATGATCTAGTAAACTATAAACCTCATATATGATGAGTTGAATGATTTAATAACCATCCAAGATACAGTTATATTTCAGAGTTCCCTATTATATGGATTTAAACTATTAATTCATTCAGTAAAGAAACCACTATGAAATTAACATGGTATGTGTTCACCCCACTAAGCCAACATGTTATAAAAAACAAACCAGTATTGTTAATAGGAAGGATTGAATAAATATTTTTAAAAAAACTAAAAGGCTTGAAATTTTTTCTTTATAAACAACATCATGTATCAGAATCAAGGTAATATACCAATTTTTAACATGGCGAAACAAGCTAAAATAAGGAATATCACAATCCACCATGAACTACAAACATGTTATTTTTTCTTTCATCATAACTAGCATGGAATCAAAAAAAATTTAATACAATATTTACCATTCTTGCTTGGATATTAGAAATGTGCACATTATTCCCTGATTGCCAGGATGCTGTCCCATATCAACCATCACCTTAGAGAAAGTCTCATGCACAACTCTCAAAAACATCAGATTCAGGTGAAGTTTCATCAAATAGATCATAAGATCAGATAAAAACTCACATAGAAAGGGACTCTAGATCGATTATCAGAGTCTAAATTCATAATGGAATTGGTAGTCATCTGTTCTAGCATATCAGCAGCACATTGTAACGGTAGATCATTCTTGAGAATGCAGTTAGCAATCTGAAAATCCACATTGAAGGTCATCATTCAGCCCTTTTCACCAACATCTTCAGTATTGGGAGATCCAGAACTACATGGATAGACATAATGAATCATCAAATAATGTTTACATGTTTTATGATAACATAAAATGGCTGAAATGAAAGTGTGTAGTTCTAAAAAAAATTAAATAATGCATGGTTTTGAAAAAAAACCATCACACCAAATAGGAATATTTAGGGGGAAATAGATTAATAAAATAAAATTAAACATGAAATAGAAATAGGTTGCATGAAGAAGTGGAAATAACTTATGTATAATAACATCGGCATTTCAGGTAGTTAGTGGTGATGAAATCAAGTAGATTACTCTTATATTTGGGAGTTCATGTGGTTAGAATTAGGATTTTATGTCTATTTTATAATGTGACTGAGGATATATAGATGTGTTCAACATTATCTTTATATTTTGGGAGTGTTGTGTGGAAGACACTCGAGTTTCAGTTGAGGTTGGTCAATATCATAACTAGAGACAACTTAGGAGCGAGTTATCATATGGTGGGGAGGTTAAAATGGCTCAGGTACTCAAGTGATGTAATTCAGGCCAAATCGTAAACTAACCTTGTGTATTTGAACCTTTTTGAAGTTTTATAGGTGTATTTGACCATTTTTTACGTTTTAGAGGTGTTGGCATAGGCCAAGAGTCGAGTTTTAAGAATTTTGATAGGGCTCGAGGCTAAAATTCAATAGGAATTCAATGGTTACACCACACCCAAGGGAACCATGACATGATTTGCAGTTTTGTAATAATAGATTATTTAAGGCTACTGAAGGACCACACTACAGCCAAGGACCATGCATCATTTTGATTGTTTTCCTAAGAATAAATTCTTCTAATATAAGGTTACATTTTTGATATGAAGGTGGATCCCACCATGACCCATAGTGTTTCTCCATAATGCCCTTGCCACAAAGGGTGGTTGCACTTTGAATGGAATGATCATGTCGCAACATGGTCCTAGGTAGTGGAGTTAGGTTCTTGGGTTAGCACTATGGGATATGTGTAACAGCATGACTCGAGGGGCCCCATCACAAGGTTGGTTTTGCAGAGGAATTATGTCGTGAACCCTATGAGTCGCACCAAAACTTACTTCATATCTAGTTTTTTAAATGTCAATTAACATGTTTAATTAATTACTAAAATGAGGGTTTGACTTCATTTTCCTCTGAATAACAGGATAGATATCCCTACATTCTATCTTTCTCCTTCTCCCCATCATGAGTGGATTTTTTACATTGGATCAGGTGGATGCTACACTTTCCAAGCCATTGAGTAAGAAGAACTAACTAAAAAATACACTATGGAAAAAGGAACAATAATCAGAGTGTTAGTGGTGTTAATAATAAGAAAATGAATATTAACAATCAAATTAGCCTTAAATGGGACAAACATTCTACTAATAATTTAAAAAAATTTACTGCTAAATTTTGTGGAGGTCTAAAACCCTTATGTCACAATTAGAACCTACCCAATGAAAAATCAGACAAAATAGTTGGAATGGGAAGTTATTTGTCAATATATACCTGAATACTCCTTCAATACTCCACCCTCTAGCACAAAACTTTTTTTAAGGATCGCCTGAGCCATTATGAACCCCATCCAAACTTATCATCATTTCATCCTGAGATATACAAAAATAAAATTACTCTAGGGAAAGAATATTCCCTTCCAAACACTACCCCAAAGGTGTTTTGTTTCCTATAGAATTTATCACCATTGATTATCCAAAATAACATGATTAAATGCATTAGTAAATTTCAACCCTAGTCTCCCACAATAACTCTCATGAACATTACCTCCCACTTAACCTAGTATAGAGGTATTCTACCTTGCTCTCCTCCCCACCAATAGTTAGAAATAAAATAATTAAAAAATCACAAGCAATTTTAGTAAAAAATGAATTGATCATATAATAAAAAATAAGAAGAGAAAATTACACTGTGTAGATTAAAATTCTCTTCCCTTCCTTGGATAAAAGATTCCCTTTATATCCATAAATCATATTAGACAACCACTCCCTCAACCAGTGAAAAGATTCTACATGTAACCAACATATAATATGTTGAAATCCCAAATATTTTTCAGGATAAACATGATGAAAACCTCAACACACAAAACAAAACTGGAAAAAATAAGAAAATATAGGACATACAGATATGATTTACTATTTAGTTACCCATTTTTTCCCTCTTCCTATTTCTCACGATGACCTCCCCATTCACCACCACAAGAATAAACCAAACCTTGTTATCTAATTTCAATAGATCCAGTTCATGATTATCTAGGATAAATATCTACATAGAAACATCTATAATATATTTCAGTAAAAGATGGATATTATATATAAACCAGACATCGGAAGATCTGAGCTTAAATTTCTCGTCACATCGAATTCATGTTGCAACTGAAAGAAATATTCCAGAACTGCAAGGTAAAATACAGTCTAAATACCTGAAAATCTTCATTCAAAAATGAAATATGGTATTTAAGGGTGAGCATAATTTGCTCTGTTGTATCATATTTCTTAATGACTCCATTTGAACCAAACAGGTGAATATTTCTTCTGCTGATAAAGGTTGTGAGTTTAAACATTTTCAACAGACCCTCCTGCCTTGCCATGCCATGGTTCTCCTCACACATAATGGCCTCAAAATGAACAGTGTTGCCATCATTGTGCTCCTAGTAATCCTGTATTTTTAAGAAAATACTTTTTTAGAGACACTATGGAGAAGGAAAGGAGCTACCTATGTTTGGGTCTACCCACTTAATTAATAGTTCCTTGATTTTTTCTTTCCCTATAATGATGGATTCCAAAAACTCTTTATAATATTGAGTCTACTTTAAAATGTGTAGCTCTGTAATCATCAGGGAAATTTCATCAACATCTATATTTCCAGTGACAGTGTAGGTTTCTCCACCGTCCTTGGTTTCTATTTTCTCAATAGTCCCATGAAATCCCTTATACCATGGATCCATGGGATCCCTTATTTATTCATATAAAAGGCATCTCAACTTTCGTAAAATGTATGTGGGATCATAATTTCGGACATTGGAGCTCTACCCAGTACTAATCCCTTCACTCCCATTGACCATAACCATTGGTATCACCTGTATATACCATAGTATTACCACAAGAAAGTTAAAAACAATCTTCATAACAACACTTAATCACAAACTTACCAAGTGGGCTCAATAGACTATCCATCTTCATTTAGGTAGTTGAGAAGAATATCATCATCCTTTGGGAATAAGAAACGGGTAATCAAAGATAGTCTAGTGTAGATGTATCTAGCACTGGCATGGTCATTTCCTCCCTGGTTAAAACACACAGGTCTCATAAAGTGAGATTTTGGGTAGAATTTGTGCTCCAATGAAGTAAAATTGCAAAAATGTATACCTCTTGTCTGGTACGAAATTTACCATTTTGTTTAAGTAGGTTAATGTTGTTACTCCCAAAAAAATTTTTTCCCATTCCAATTATGTTACCAGCATGGCTAGTATCCCTGTGGTGATAAGCTGAGTGTTCTAATTCATAACAAAAGAATTGGGAAACCTTCTCCTTCTTTACAAAATTCATCTTGAAAGAGAATAAGAGAATCTCCCTTTTCCCGGCTTCAAGCCATCAACCATTGACAGAATTGAGCGTTGAAGGTCCGCCATTGAAAATATATAATCTCATTGTTCACAAAGTCACTGTAATTGATAAGCTTCAGCTTCTAATCAAGGGAAGTGTTCGTTTGTAGAAATTGATAATATAATAAGGTAAGTCACATACAACCCTAAAAATCACATGTCAAAGTCAATTATGATCCTCAAACTATAGCAGGCAATTCTATCTATCATATATAATTTTCATGCTAAATGCAACCTCAATTGCATTTCCATCTTCATCGTCAACCCACATAAATTCATTCTTGTGATTCTAATGCTCACTGATGTAATTTTTTCCTTCTTTGGATATACTTTTACCCAAACCCTGGTACACAGAGAATAAATTTCAGAAAATAAATTCTGAAACGAGGCCTGATTGTGTTATTATATAAATTAACATCAATTATATATCATTTATGTGAATTGAATTCAAAGAAAAAAGTGCATAAAACATCAAAATTGTTTCCACGACTATTTAGCCTCTGGTACAGTCGCACTTTTTTTCTCAATCAGATATTTCTATAGCTCAATTATAATAATCCTAGAACAAAAAAGAATATATTAGCATATTAAAAAATGTAGCTAAAAATGTTCCATTATCACCCAGATCATCATTCAAGTCTTCAACAGTTATCAACATTTAAAAACTTCAACTAATTTATTTAATCATGTGAAACAAAGACTTCAAAACAACTCAATATATTAATTTTTAATATTTTAAAATATTTTTTCAATCATAACATGTGATGGATAAGAAATACTGTATGATAATTCCATGTAATGTAATTATACAAGAGACATAGACATTATATATTCCAACAGGACCAGTCGGTGTGATCATATCTGCATGATAATCACGCATTCACATTATACTTGCATCGTTTTCTGTTGGAATATGGTTGTATCATGAGGTTACATAATCATATCATCACATAGACATTCTCATGCTGCTGCATTGCATGGTTTAATCTCTACCATGTGGTTTACAATTCTCACACAGTCTATTATTATTCATATTCCAGATTTGTTTTCATGATTCCATAATGGAAATTAACAGGATGTATCTTCCCCAAAACCAAGGGTTCTCTATGATGACCCGTCTCAACTTATTTATAGGAGTGTGAGTTGCGAAAAGATAAATCAAATGATATATTGAGATCTGAGTCACCAAACAATGAATATAGAACCCTAAATACCTTTGTGGGTAAGCAAATTTAGGTGTTGTGACCGGCTGAGATCCTCAGGGAGGAGGAGGATCACTGTGAGGGGGTGGCCGCATGGAAGGCACGCCAGAGGAGTAGGTGGGGTGGAATCAAAGGAGAAACGTTGGCGGGGGGAGAGGTGAGGTGTCCATATTCGGTGGCAGTGTCAGGGAAGGAGGGTGTAACGCCTCGACCCCAGTTACCCAGAGTCGGTGCATTATCACGTAACATTAGCATGATCAGAAAAGATCATGTCTCTAAAGACCGATTAGTTTAGTAGCCTTGGAAACACTAGATACATTCATAAATGTTACATTACATCATAAAGTGAAATACTACAATAACAAAGTCTCCATATTCCACACTCATATCCTCTTCTGACTATCCCTGTAAGTCATTCATAAAATAAATCTTCACATCCTAGAAAATATTAAACCATTGAAAGCGGTGAGCTCAGATGCTCAGTAAGGATAATAATATTGCGGAATCTTTCATAAATAAACATTAACATTTAAGGAAATGTATAAATAAAACAAAATCCTTTTTAAACATTAAATTCAGCATAATATGGCAAAAATTAAATTAAATAATTCCATTTACATACTCACATGGATATTCTACTAGTCGAATAATCCCATGCAATATCAATAACCACTTTCATAATGATGGAATGCATAATGCCAGACTATCATAACCACGTAGCCAAGGCCTCATGCCAAGACTACAAATAAGATTTTTTCAAGGCCTTGTGCCAAGACACTAGTTTGTCTCATTAGACCTACCGATTCATCGAGGAGCTATAGCGGGCTCCACCCATCACTTATTAAGTCCAATGAATTCCTCATGTAAATAGGTTTAAACATATCATAAACCATAACATTATCATATCACATAAAACGTGCATAAAGGAAACATAACATTTCCACTTTTCAATCACAAGATATCAATACAACACATTAATATAATAAAAACCATATAAAAACCATTTTCAATTCCAAAATAAAAGAAAATTAAATCATGGTATTTATTTTTCATTTAAAAAAAAGTTATGTCTTATAGAGGAAGCCGAAACTCAAATAATAGTAACGGCGGTGGAGAAGTCGTTGTCACCGCTTACGTAAGAAAAAACATTCCTTGTGTCGTTTAGTCAAAATGGTTCGTATAAAAAGATTCCATTTGAATAAAATTAAAATTAAATGGGGTTTATACACCGTATAAATGAAAGTTGCGTATAAACCCAAATATGCCTCAATGAAAGGAGATTGAGACGAAGTCCATACAAAGAAAATTCTTAAAATAAAATAGATCTATTATGTGTATTCACTATAATTAAACATAAAGAGAGTACAAATACAATATAGTACATAATAATATCATGATATAATTTGAAAGTAGGAGATTAACCCAAAGAATAGAAATTGGGATAAAACAATTCCCTTACCTCGTGTCCGACTTTACTCGACCGCTCTTTAACCTCCTGAATAATAAACTAGAGTTAATATCTACCTTCTTAAGAACCTTTTTCAAGTTCATTATTCCTTTTATATCCCTTATTACCATGTTATGAACATTATGTAATTATTTAAGTTTATAACGGTCGTTTTGTCTATCTTAGGTACATGAGTCAAAAATTAACTTCTTATAATTACACTTTGTTCGTGTGGTAATATATCCATTATATCCATAATTATATTCATGATTTATATATCATATACATAATATATATATCCAGTATATACATTCATTTATAATATTACATAACATTTAGAGGTAAGAAATGAAATGCACCGTTCATGGAGACAGTAAGCCGTATGTACGCATGAACGCTACTTTCATTTCTATTTCGTATTTAATGGAATGAAGTAATAATTATATAAAGGTATAATATAATTCCAGTATAATATAATGTATAATACCATTTACTCCATCCTTTATACATCTCACATATGGAATTAAGGATTCAAATCACTTTGAGGGGGCGGTAGTCCGCACTTCCTAAAATGAAAATATCGCGTTTACCAATAATGGAAATCATAAAGTATGCCATAAATGAAAAATACAGAAGAATAAGGAAAACATAAACATAATATATATATCATATATGAAAATAGTGTCATATAAATGGCCACCATTAGAGGTTTTAAAAGAATATGGAATTATCATCGTTTCGTGAGGCAGTATTTCGCCACCCATAGAAACAGTATGTTCTTTAAACATTAGACGAAGGTGTGTGTAAGTGTAAACCAAATCCTTATCATAACAACATCCTAGTATATTTTATATACTGTTTTCGTTACAAAAGAAATGAATAAAAGAGTTTATGGCGTTGGAGAATAAAAATAAAACAAAACAATATTAGAGAAGACATTAACTTAAAATCGGGTAACTCTTTCTGATTTGAGAAAAAGGCTTCCTTGGGAAGACTTATTCCAAAATTTAGGCTTCTAGGAGTAATTTAGGGATTTTGAGAGAGTATTTGGGAAGAGGTTGGCAGAGCCAAAAGGCTTTGAAGGTGTGAGTAAGGTGGTAGTTGTGGGGGCCTTTATAAGAGCCGAGAAGGGGAACTCTTGGAAAGATTGAAATGTAACTTTATTATGAAATGCTTTTTTTCAGATTCTAAAGGTCCCACACATATATATTTAGAGGATAAGGTGATAAGGGTTAGAAATATACTCATCCAATAGGTTTTTGACACGTTTAATTATTAGATTTTACATTATCTTTTCATTTTATTTAAATCGTTAATTAATGAGGAAATCGCTGCATCATCATGGTGTCATAAATAATTTAATTTATTTAATGTTTAAAAATTATAATATAACTATCATGATGTAGGAAATCTTTATATATTTCTAATTAATATTTATAGTCAAAAATATTACTTTCATAACCCCATTTAAAAATTGTTTTAGTAAAACAACTCATGTTTGTGACATTTTTATTTTAACATTAAAAAAACGTTTTTAATGTCATTTTCCTTCCAGAGTGGCTCCATGGGGTCCCCACGTTGACCCATGTATGGTCTTGATCGTTCATGACTCGTCCAATAGGGGTAGGACAAGTGTAAAGGTATTTTCATATTTTTATAATATCATTTTTACCTTAAATTTCACTAATTATCTTTAATCGTGTTTAATTAAACTTAATAGTTACTATTCACCAAAAAATTATTTTAATCCCATTGAACCACATTTTACTTCCTAATGACAACCATGTATGTCAGATTTTTTAAAATCAAATCACAGAAGTGGTAATGCTTCATTTAAAAGAAAAATCAGTTTTTAACTATCACTTAGTGGTTTCATTATTCATCAAAAATTGAAGTTTTTCATAACAATACCAAAATTTCACCCTAAGATATAATTGATATTCAGAATTAAAAAATGATTTCTATTTTACAAAATTCCATACATATAAGTTTCATTAATTAATTTTATAATTAATTCTCGCCGTCACAACAAATAGAGTGTTTTTAAAACACTATATATCAAAAGATTGACAATTGTTTATGTCCAATTTCAAAGTGAAATTAATTCTAATGAACACCATTGGATAAAATGGTAAAAATATATTCTATTTATACATTAAAACAACTCAATTTTATTATTTATCAAAATAAATTATTTTGATTAGAAAATTTGTTTTTATGTATTTGTCACTATTCATAAAAATTTGGAAGTTCTCAGAAAAATACAAGAAATTCAACATAGGCTAATTTCGATATTCTGAATCCAAAAATAAAGTCCATTTTTAAATATAAAATATATATAATTTTAAAAGGTGGATATTATTACTCATAATGGCTATTTTGATTGGTCGTAGTGTGTTAGAATCACGAACTTGCGTACAATGAAAGCTGTTGCATTATTGAAAGAGAAGCGCATCATGGAAGCTCGGGGTGTTACATTCTCCCCTCCTTCAATAAATTGCATCCTCGCAATTTGATTTTTTTTTGAAAATAAATGGTTGAAAATAGATAATACCTTTGTGGAAAACCCACCTCTGAAATAAGGTTAATAAAATTTAGCCTTAATAAGAGGGAAATGGAAATAAAAAAGTCTCCACCAAATTATGATCTCGATAAGGAGAACATTGGTGGAAATTAGAGACATATAATTGGAGGAAAAACTTAAATATTTGTAGGGTGTGATTGAGGTCGTCAATCACAAACAAGTGTAAAATTGAGGGCCTTAAAGCCTTCAATCTATGTTGATTTAAAATATTATCAGTTCAACAAGACATACGATATTAGGATAACACATTTTTTGTTTTAATTTCCCTTTACTAAAGTTTATGAATTAAATTATTCATATAATAAGAGATAGGTATATATATTTATTCTTGAAAAGTAGATTTTCAACCATCAACTAATTTCTACCACATACTCATCTTTCACTCTAAAATGTAATAGAACTCAAAAATATTCTATTTATCCTAAACTTACAAGGTTCAAAGTATTAACACATACCATTTATATTAGGAAAACTATTTTGTAATAACCAGGTACTTCCTATAGGCTAGTGGTAGGTAATAAAGGCATGTCGCACTATGGTTGTGGGTTCGATTCCTGCCGCTTTGTCCGACACGATGGGTTATGCCCCACCCTGCAGGTTGTCCTTTTCCAAAAACTATACTATTATAATATTCCAAAAATAATCTTCAGAAATGTTTTAACCTTAAACAATACTATCTAGATATCAACTTAATCTATTCCAACCTTTATAGTTATCAAAAATACCTCCGTCCAAACTTTCTCTAAATGGTCCTTAAATTCCAAAATCAATTGTAACATTAGATTCCCTAAACAAAGTAAAGTTTCCCTTATTGTCAGATACTAAAAATATGATTTCCTACATCATATTAAATCCTTAATGATAACAAAAATTACTATAGTACAATCCTTATATATATCACATTATTTTTATAACCAGAATATAATCCTTGAGTCCAAAATAACCAATACATTAATTATTCCGCTTCAACTGCAGTAATAGCATAAGATTGTCCTTGATCCCTTGGCCTTTTCTGAGGTAATTTTCCCTGATTCTTAGGAGATTAATTTTCATAATTCCCCATTTCCCTAAAATTATAGCATTCAACATTGATAGCCTCTTTCATTCCCTTGCAATGATGAGCCTGGTGACCTTTTTCTCCACATTTATAACAAACTCTCATTCCTTTTAGGAAGGTACTGGGGTGATTCTTCCCACAATTATCACATAATGGAATATCCTTCTTTCCCTTTTTCCCTTTATCCGTCTCTTGTTCCACCGTTCTCTTCTTCTCTTGCTTTACATTGTTGTCATAAGACTTAGAGAATACCTTTTCTGTTTTGATAACACACGAGACAATATCTTCTTACGATGAGAATGATTGTGATACTAAAGCTCAATGGAGAAATAGTTTTAACCCATCAAAGAAATGATCAATATTACTCCTTGGGTTACGTTTATAATCTGCAGCATACCTCACTAACCTTGTAAATTTTGCCTCATACTTTGCGACATTCTCATCCTCCTTTTGTCTCAGACTCAGAAATTGCCTTTCTATATCTGCTCGATGGTCACGAGGAAAGTATTTTTCTAAGAAACGATCTTTGAACTCTATCCATTCCATACTTGATACTACTTCATCTTCCTTTGTATTTTGAATCTATGACCACCATTGATCGTCATCTCCATTGAGGCGGTAGACTGCCATGACAATCTTCTCCCTTTCGCTACTCCCCAAGGCATGGAATATTTTCTCTAAGTAGTTTATCCATTGCTCAGCTACTAATGGATTTGTACCCCCATTAAATGTTGTCGGTTTTTGCCTCATGAAGAGGTCTAACATTGATCCTCCATGTTGTGGATCATGGTGCTCCATACGAGTAAGGTTATTATTCATAACCTGAGTGAGTTTTCCCAGTATGGTAATAGTTTGATCAGCACCAGTTGTATCTCCAGCTCCATAATAATTATCTAGAGCAGGAGGGAAATACCTACACGGAGTGCATGCATTGATACGGTTTTCATTCCTTCTACTAGGAGCCATTTCTAAACAATGGCATAAACTAGATTAGTTTATGAATCAAAATACATAATTTTATACTTGTAAAATACTAAACATAAATTGAACTATTTTTGGATATAATCCATAATCATAAAAAGAAATATTTTCTTTGAGGAAGTATATACTCATAAGCCCTTCATAATGGTTTCTAAAGAAAATGAGAATTATCTTAAGCATATCCCCCGGGAGTGTCGTAACCAAGAGTGTAGTAAGGCCCGTTGTCGTGCACCAGTTCCCGTTCAAGTCTAGCTCAAAGCGGTGTTTTCGGGTTTTACCCCTAGGTACATCTGTACCAAAGCCGCCTCTACCTGCTCGTATCTAGACAGGGATGTATTGCTCGGAAAACTCACAACATCCCAACAATACCAAAATTCTAGGATGTTCTTCTATAACAATCCTCAAAGTATATCTTTGGGGTATGTGATCTAATCTGAGTTTATCTAAATCAAGCTTCCATGGTTAGTACTAAACTGCCTCTGATACCAACTTTAACACCCCGACCCCCGTTACCCAGAGTCGGTGCATTATCTCATAACATTAGCATCATCACAAAAGATCATGTCTCGAAAGACAGATTTGTTTAGTAGCCTTGGAAACACTAGATACATTCATAAATGTTACATTACATCATAAAGTGAAATACTACAATAAAAAAGTCTCCATAGTCCACACTCATATCCTCTTCTGACTATCCCTATAGGTCATTCATAAAATAATTCTTCACATCCTGGAAAATATTAAAACATTGTAAGGGGTGAGCTCAGATGCACAGTAAGGATAACAATATTGCAGAAGCTTTCATAAATAAACATTAACATTTAAGGCAATTTATAACTAAAACAAAAGCCTTTTTAAACATGAACATCAGCATAATATGGAAAAAATAAAATTAAATAATTTCATTTACTTACTCACATGGATATTTACTAGTCAAATAATCCCATGAAATATCAATAACCACTTTCATAATGATGGAATGCATAATTCCAGACTATCATAACCACGTAGCCAAGGCCTCGTGCAAAGACTAAAAATAAGATTTTGTCAAGGCCTCATGCCAAGACACTAGTTTGTCTCATGAGACCTACCGATGCATCAAGGATCTATAGAGGGCTCCACCCGTCACTTATTAATCCCAATTCATTCCTCATATGAACAGGTTTAAACATATCATAAACCATAACAAAATCGTATCACTTAAAAAATGCATAAAGGAAACATAACATTTCCACGTTTCAATCACAAGATATCAATACAACATATTGATATAATAAAAACCTTATCTAAACCATTTTCAATACCAAAATAAATGAAAATTCAAACATTGTATTTATTTTTCATTTAAAAAAAGATATGGCATATTAGGGAAGCCAAAACTCAAATAATAGTCACAGTGGTGGAGAATTCGTTGTCACCGCATATGTAAGAAAAAACATTCCTTTTTTTCGTTTAGTAAAAATTCTTCGTATAAAAAGATTCCTTTTGAATAAAAGTAAAAGTCAAATGGGATTATACACCGTATAAATGAAAGTTGTGTATAAAACCAAATATGCCTCAATGAAAGGAGATTGAGACGAAGTCCATACAAAGAACGTTTTTAAAATAAAATAGATCTATTATGTGTATTCACTATAAGTATACATAAATAAAGTACCAATACAAGATAGTACATAATAATATCATGACATAATTTGAAAGTAGGAGATTAACCCAAAGAATAGAAATTGGGTTAAGAAATTCCCTTACCTCGTGTCCGACTTGAATCGGCCGCTCTTTAACCTCCTGAATAATAAACTAGAGTTAATATCTACCTTCTTAAGAACCTTTTTCAAGTTCATTATTCCTTTTATATCACTTATTACCATGTCATGAACATTATGTATTTATTTAAGTTTATAACGGTCGTTTTGTCGATCTTAGGTATTTGAGTCAAAAATATTCTTATAATTACACATTGTTCATGTGGTAATATATCCATTATATCCATAATTATATTGATGATTTATATATAATATACATAATATATATCTAGTATATACATTCATTTATAATATTACATAACATTTAGAGGTAAGAAATGAAATGCACCGTTAATAGAGACGGTAAGTCGTACGTACGCATGAATGCTACTTTCATTTCTATTTCGTATTTAATGGAATGAAGTTATAATTATACAATGGTATAATATAATTCCTGTATAATATAATGTATAATACCATTTTCTCCATCCTTTATACATCCCACATATGGCATTAACGATTAAAATCACTTTGAGGGGGCGGTAGTCCGCACTTCCTAAAATTAAATTATCGCATTTACCCATAATGGAAATCATAAAGTATGAAATAAATGGGAAATAAAGAAGCATAAGGAAAACATAAACATAATATATATATATATCATATATGAAAATACTGTCATCAAAATTTCCACCATTAGAGGTGTTAAAAGAATATTTAACAATCATAGTTTCGTGAGGCAGTATTTCTCCACCCATAGAAACATTATGTTATTTAACCATTAGACGATTCTGTGTGTAAGTGTAAACCAAATACTTATCATAACAGCATCCTATTATATTATAGATACTGGTTTTGTTACAAAATAAATGAATAAAAGAGTTTAAGGGGTTGGAGAAGCAAAATAAAACAAAACAACATTGGAGAAGACATTACCTTAAAATCGGGTAACTCTTGTTGATTTGAGCCAAAGGCTTCATTGGGAAAACTTCTTCCAATCTTTAAGATTCTAGGAGTAAGGGAGGGAAGTTTAGAGAGTAATTGGGCAGAGTTTGGCTGAGCCAAAATGCTTTTATGGTGTGAGTAAGGTGGTAGTGGTGGGGGCCTTTTATAAGAGGAGAGAAGGGGCACTCTTGGAAAGATTGAAATGTTACTTTATTATGAAATGCTTTTTTCGGATTATAAAGGACCCATACTTATATATTTCAAGGATAATGTGATAAGGGTTCGAAATATACACATCCAATATGTTTTTGTCATGTTTAAGTCTTAGATTTTACATTATCTTTTCATTTTATTTAAATCGTTAATTAATGAGGTAATCGCTGCATCATCATGGTGTCATAAATAATTTAATTTATTTAATGTTTAAAAATTATAAACAAAATATCATGATGTATTAAATCTTTTTATATTTATAATGAATATTTATAGTCAAAAATATGACTTGTATAACCCCATTTAATATTTTTTTTAGTAAAACAACTCATGTTTGTGACATTTTTATTTTAACATTAAATAAAAAGTTTTTAATGTCATTTTCCTACCAAAGTGGCTATATGGGGTCCCCATGTTGACCCACAGATTTCTTGGTCTTCCATGACTCGTCCAATAGGGGTAGGACATGTGTAAAGGTATTTTCGTATTTTTATAATATCATTTTTACCTTCAATTTCACTAATTAACTTTAATCGCGTTTAATTAAACTTAAAAGTTACTATTCACTAAAAAATTATTTTATTCCCATTGAACAACATTTTACTTCCTAATGACAAAAATGAATGTCATATTTTTGAAAATTAAACCACAGAAGTGGTAATTTTTCATTTAAACGAAAAATCAGTTTTTAACTATCACTTAGTGGTTTCACTATTCATCAAAAATTGATGTTTTTCAGAACAATGCCAAATTTTATCCTAAGATATAATTGATATTCAGAATTAAAAAATGATTTATATTATAAAAAATTCCAAACATATAAGTTTAATTAATTAATTTTGTAATTAATTCCCTCTGTCACAATAAATAGCGTGTTTTAAGAAACAATATATATCAAAAGATTGCCAATTGTTTATGTACAATTTCAAAGTGAAATTTATTATAATGAACACCATTGGATAAAATGTTAAAAATATATTCTAATTATACTTTAAAACCACTCAATAGTATAATTTATCACTATAAATTATTTTGATTAAAAAATATGTTTTTAAGTATTTTTCACTATTCATATAAATTTGGAAGTTCTCAGAAAAATACCAAAAATTCAACATAGGCTAATTTCGATATTCCAAATCCAAAAATAAAGTCCATTTTGAAATATAAAACATATATAATTTAAAAAGGTGTTTATTACTATTCATAATGGCTATTTTTATTGGTCGCGGTGTGTTAGAATCTCAAACTTGCGTAGAATGCAAGCTATTGAATTATTGAAAAAGAAGCACATCGTGGAAGCTCGGGTGTTATAGAGGGTTAGAGATGAGTGCCCGTGGTGAGGTTGCAGCGAGGGGCAGGGTTGTAGTGAGGGGCAGGGTCGCGGGGGGCAGAGTCGCGAGGGTAGCGTCGCGAGGGCACCATCGGCTGAGGAGGGTTGGGGGAGGAGAGAGATTGCAAGGGGCACCACTGGGGAAGGAGCGTCGTGCAGAGTATAGGGTTGTGTGAGGGGGTCATGCGTAGAAAAGGAAACACCTGATCATAAAACCATAATTTCCACGGGTTTTATATTAGGCATGGCAATAAATTTTCCTATATCCACGTACTTATAAAGCGGTGTCTATAGGTCAGTAGCTATAGGTTATTTTTCTAATAGTGAAGGCCCCGTTTCAACTAATTATCTCATTGGTATGTGAATCAAGAAATACGTAGTTCCTTGGGTTCATTGTAGTTTAATGTCATGCTACAAAGACATTACGTTGGACAATTTAGAGTCATGTAGTGAGGAAATGATGTTATTTTGACGTGATAAAACATATTGAGGTTGTACGAGGGAATTAAACCCAGGTGACACTACATATCTCATATTAATGATAATCAAACCATGGGTATTTCATGAAACATTCCATGTGAAGGATTGATTCTTGCACATGGGGAATAAATGGGTTTTTATGTCATGGATGGGCACATGTTTGGAGATCTAGGTGTCTCTTCATATCTCATTGTAATGAGAATCAGGCCAATTGTAGTTCTTGAAATAGTCATTTCCCAGATCAATTGATTTATATGTGAGGGTTGGGGGATTTTAATTTTTTTTAAGCAATGATAAAATTTTGACAGAAAATGGTATGATGAGAAAAATATATATCCTAAATTAAGACTATGTATTGATGTGCATCATATATAGAAGTATAAATGTGAAATAAATTTCTTTTGAAGTTGCGGCGGGTCCCATGATTGGATATCTAGGTGACTTTTCGTATCCTATAGGAATGAGAATCAATCCACACATATTTCTTGAAATAATGCCTCTATACAGATCTAATTCAAACATAGTGATAAATGTAACTCATGTCCTACTAAGGAGTTGCAATGATGATAGTGATTCATGCACATGGATTCTCTTAATGTCAAAAAAATTAGGCGTTTACTGTGTAGATTAATGTCATGTAGAGAGAAGAAATGATGTATTATATTTTAACATCATGAGACAAGGACTGATTTTATATGAATTTTAACATCATACATCATGGATTCATATGTTTGTTATGATGTTAAATTTCATTCAATTATTAGTTTGGGCTATGCAGTTTAGAATCAGGCAGTTAGGGCATTATAATGTGCAATTACACAATGTACTTCTTCATGATTCTTTCAATTGTTGGATTTATAATAAGTTCTCCATCAATTGAGTTTAGGGAATAAGATCCATTAGATTACACCTTATATATAAAATAAGGTCCTTCCCACTATGGATCATGTTGTAGAGGATTATATTCTTTTATCATTGGAGACCTGTGGAATAATACTAATTCTACATGAGAAATGAGCAAAGGAGATATTTCTTGTTAAATTCCCTTTCTATTCATTTCTAGAAGGCTTCCAAATGATGTAATGTCTCTAATCACATTTCATCTAATAATTACAGATCATCAAATCTTTTTTAAGAAAGTTCATCTATTGATGACTGATAAAAAATTTCTACTCATAGTGAAGGAAATGGAATTTAAATTGGGAAAACTACATTTGTTCTTTACACTGATGAATATGGTGTTTCTTGAGTGATAGTATGGTTAGTAGTCAAATAATCCCATAAAGTGTGAAAATTTTTATAAATTTATGATTAATTATATAATTATACAACATTTTATGGGTTATATTTCATAGGATCTTATTGAAAACATTTATCTATCCATTGGCTGCTGCATGATAGTGAGATGAGTGGTTGGACATGATATTGTGTTCCTAATATAACTTTTTACCTAATCAGAACATAAATTAGGGATGTCATATATCAATAATATTTAAGGGACCCCAAATATGGTAATGTTATTGTCTTTGATATAGAAAACAAATCTTTTTCCCATGACTTCATTTAGATGTATTAACTCAACCCATATGGAAATTAGATCAATTGCAATAATAATATACTTGAATTGCTTAGCCTTAGATGGAGGATAAGGCCCTAGTACATCCATTCCACATGTGGAAAATGGCCTAGTGTATTTATATATATTTTGAAACTCAGAGGGTTGATGAATGGAGTTTTCATGCTCTTGGAAGGGATGAAAAATCATGTTGAAATCAATGCAATCATTCATCATTGAAGGATAGAATTATCCAAGAAAACATATTTTATTTGAAAGTAAATTCCCACAGTGGTGAGCACCACAAGAACCTACCTCTAGGTCATTCATAACAACTATATTTTCCTCTCAATCAATATACCTGAAGAGTACACCATTGATGCATTGTTTGGGGAGGATCTTATGGTTATCTAGGCTACATAAAGAGTTAAATTGGTCACTCATCATGGGATATTTTTTTCACATATATCTGGTGGCAGTACTCCATTTTAATGGTATTCCATCATATGTGTCATCCATCACATAGTATGACCATATAGATTAGAAATATGGATGGTTTAGTTATTTTTCCCGATTCTAATTTTATGAAAAGGTCAAAACTCACAATTATGTGAAATACTGATGATTTCCACATCTTGATTTGGATATGTTATTGTTGTGGAGACATTATCAACAGCATTAATTTTTCATTTTGTGACTGTGGGAAAAAGAAAATTTTTTCTATAGGAGAACATCAGCCATTATCATTTTTATATATTCACACAAATGAATTAACTGTTCTTTTATGATAGAATAATCTACATTGGTCCTTTTTATTACCAAATCTGAATAACCATTTACTTTAAGGCAGTTCACTTGTACTCGGAGTGAAAATTCTAGGCACACAATGAGGGATTGATATACAACATAATTTTTTGTACTGTATTGTGATAACATAATGGAATATAGCAACACTTATTTTTATAGGGAGAGAAGTAAAATTCCAGACCTAAATTTGTAGAGTTTTTGGTTTTCCATTATCATTTCCACTAATCATATGGAAGAACCATCGAAGTAAACTTCCTAGGATTAGGTATTATCATGAATAGAGAATATTTCATTATTATGAAGATCATTACTCAATGATGTATCTTCTAAAGATGGATGTTCATCATGTAAATCATTTACAACATTTTTTTATTGATTACTATGGAAAATAATAGATATCAAACTATTGAAAAATAACCCCCCATATAAAATGTCCTTTAAGCATAGGACAGCTGAGGATAAATTTGAGTGGGTTATTATGAGATGCCAAGTAAACATTATGATGTTTTAGGTTTTTCCTCATCTTCTAAAATGCTAATATTAATTCTATTCAGCACATATTGATACTTTAATATCGAGTCTCTTTGTTACTCAATTTACTATAGAGATAATAAAGGTTGTTTTCATTCCTTAAAGAAATATTCTGTTCAAGTAGGGCACACCGTGATCACTCTAAAGATGTCCCATATGTTGAGTCAATTCAGATTCTTTATGACTTTTCCATTTTATCATGTTTCAAAAATCACAAACACTCTATCTTATGGAAAATTTAAATTTCCCTAAGATTCTTCTTAATGATGAAAAGTTTCCTTCGCCAAGAAAAATTCATCCTTACTTGTTTTTAATTGTTTATATTTTAGTCTAACTATTTTTATATCTATGTAAAAATTCAGTTTCACAATCCACCCTTAGATTTCTTTATGTACTTATATATATAGTATTCTATTTTTAGGATCTGAATTCAAGTTCCAATTCATTGAAATTCAGGTTAAGAAATCTCAAAAATTCATAATACAAATTCACTATAATTCAATATATTAATTCACTGAAATTTAGACTCTGAATTCTCCAAAAATTCATATTCTGAATTCCTTAGAATTTAGGTTCCGAATTCTATGGAATTCAGAATCCAAATTCCTTATAATTAGATTCCTAATTCCTTAGAATTCTGAATCTTAATTCCTCATAATTTCATTACCGGATTCCATAGAATTCATATTGAGAATTCCATATAATTTAGGTTTCACATTCCTCAGAATTCAGACTCTAAATTCCTTAGAGTTCAGACTATGAAATATATAGAATTATGATTCTGAATTCGTTGAAAAAAAAAATCCAAATATCCTTGTATCATAGACTTTGAATCTTTACTATCTTAGACACCAAATTTTATTTTTTCCTTAGACTCCGAAAAATTAATTTTTTTTGAGAAACCATATTTTATTTACTCTTATTTTATTTATAAAATTATTTCCTTCATTCTGTTACTAACTCACCATTGATTGAGTGACACATATAATGGTCCCTCAAAAATTAATGGATAAATATGAGCATTGGAGGATGGGGATGATTATTGATGGGGTTCTTATAAATAGTACCTCATTTGAACGAGCACACAATGATTGTTGACTATTCTACAAATCTATAGATTATATGCCACTGATGTGATTTCTAGAGAGAGACTCCAATGCTTTGTGCTCGCTGAACATATTGTTCATAATTGCTTCATGTGACTCCAAATGTAGGTGAGTACATTCGAGGGCTCATGGGGATACGATGACAGAGGTGATGACTACCTTCATGTTCGAGGTCACGTGAGGATTTCTAGATAGAGTCTAATATTAATATCAAGGGCTTACCTAGGTGTGTGTGACACAGAATGTTTTTAAAGTATAAAGCAAGCGACCTTTATCCAATGTTTTCGGATACCCAACCATTTGGGTTAAAAGGTTTAATACTTGTTACATGTATTGTTTCAAGATTGTCTTCTGCAACATTTTTATTAGTAAGTAAAGTATAACTTTCTTATAATTTCTTGTACTCGTACTCTGGTTTGTGAGATTCTATAAACATTAAGGAATAATCTTTTTCCATGAAAACTTTTCTTATGTTTCATTTTTGGAACCACATTTCCATAATCAAGAATGTTTCTAGAACTATTAGGTCGTGTGAATTTACCTTGTTTAACTTTGTTATACATGGACAGTTTTAACTATCTTTAATGTTTCCAAAGGAATTTTTAAAGTATACTATTCACCCCCCTTATATATTGAGCATATACATAATTATTTCGATCCTACAATTGGTACCCGAGGAGGTCTTTGAAATAAATATATCTACATATAATTTTTCTTGCTCATGTTTTTCAATGTTCTATATTTTTCATTCTTAGGATAATTTTTTCCTTGTTTTCAAACCTTTATTAATAACATGTTTGATTGGAATGATATTTTCATTGAGATGGAAGGAATGAATGTTGGTTAGATTTACAATCATAATCCTAATATACAACCTATAATTTATGGGAATGATTATGAATATTGGAGAGATCGAATGAAGACTTTTGTCATTCACACTATAGTAGACAAATTTGTTATGCTAGTTGGAGATTACAAGATTCCAGATAAGGAAGTAAGAACTTTAACTAATTAAGAAATGTTGGAAAATCAACTAAACTAAAAGGTATATAATACTTTGTTGTGTTCCAAAACCAGGAATATATATAGCCATCTTTCATCATGTGAATCATCAAAATGTATTTGGAAGAAGCTTGAAGTTACTCATTTTGTAACTTCCAAGGTTATTAAAACTGGAAAAGTTATGGTTTGAGCTGAGTATCATTGTTTTCTTCCTTATAGAGAACCTATATGTAAGGTACAACATAGATTCATGACTATTGTAAACAGCTTAAAATCCACAGGTAAAAAAGTTTTGGATGATGAGGAACTTGTGGACAATATTACAGATATTATGGAGAATGAATGGGAATCAAAGAGAACAACTATTGATGAGAATAGAAAAGTTTCACATATTACACTTGGTGAGATTTTAGGAACTATTATTCAACATGAAACTATAATGAAAATTCTTGTTGAAAATATGAATAAGACGAATAATGGGAATGGAAGTGTTTCTTTTACAACTAATTCAAATCATATAAAATCAAAGACTCTTGAGATAGTTACAAAATCTAAATCAAAAAAGGTCAATGTTTTATCTAAATCATGTGAATGTGAACATAGGGTGAATGAACTAGCTAATATTTCTCAATGGATGAACAAGATATTTGGGAAAATATACATTCATTATAGATATAAGAATAAAGAAAGAAAGGACAATAATGACTTTAAAATCACATGATATGAATGAAAAAGTGAAGAGAATATAAGGCCAGATCTTCATATGCATTATAGAAAAGATAGAAAGGAATTAAATTATGAGAGGAATAAAAATAAGTACTACAAGGAAATATCTAATAATTTTTTGAAATATAATGATACCTTGAGTGCCAGTGGTGGAGACTCATCTGATGAATCCTCAAAGTATGAATCATATAGATAGAAGAATAATGGTTTAAATTCCAGGACACCTATTGAAAATCATTTTTTAATGTCTAAGGTACACAATGCTGAATCAATAACCAATGGATCCATGAATTCTAATTATAGTGATATTAGATATTATGAATATTTAGATGAAAATATTATTCTAATTAATATAATAATTTACCTACCTATGAATAAGTTTCTAGGTTTGTTAAGGTCCTTGGGAATGAAAATTCTAATGTCAAGAAAAATCATGATAAGGAAAACTCTAGGATTTCAGTTCATACTAAGGATGTATCAGATCATTCTAAACATCTTGATAAGATTATTTTTTAGTTTGAAAGAATTTCCAAAACTCTTGGGGAAGTTAATTCTGAGAAGGATGAACATTCTATGCATATAGAAAAATTAATTTCTATGCAATTTTTTTCGAGAATAACTATAGTGCTAAAACTAATGTTTTTGAGGATAAGAACATATTTGTTAGACTATTGTCTGAAATATTTTCCTTGAGGAATTGTTTGTTAAACTTTAACTTTTGTAAATAAATTTTTTATAAGATGTATTCCCAAATCCGACCTCTAAGGAATCAATTTGGTTTTTGTTATACCAGTTCAAAACCGATTTTTAGAAACAATTATTATGTTCCTCAGAGTACTCTATTCTTCACTAAGTGTCAGTGTGGTGGGAAGATTGTAAACAATGGTTCCTTAAACAAAACTCAGTCTTTAGGTTTTCAAAAATATTATCTTTCAAAGAATATCTGGATTCCTGAATTTTTTCTTTTCTGATTTTTATAGATCAAGAATTATTGGGTACCAAAAGTCTAACTCCCTTATTATATGAAAAATAAAGATAGTACCAACAAAAATACATGGTACATGGATTGTGGATGTTCCCGTAACCTAATGGGTAATAAAAACTACTTTGAAAAGATTATCAAGATGATGAGAGGAAAAGTAACATTAATAGATAAGGCCATTGGATAAATTATTGGTATAAGTAACATTTTTCATCTTGGAAAAACATTTATTTCAAATGTTTTATTTGTTAAGGGTCTTAAGCACATCCTCATTAGCATAAATAAATTATGTGATGAAGGTTACCTTTTGAATTTTAGGAATGACTCATGTTTAGTACAAAAATGCAAGGAAGATTTTATTTATTTTGCTAATAGGCAAGAAAATGTTTACACACTAAACATAGATGACCTTAAGATCCAAAAACTACCTTGCCTTATTGCAATGGAAGATCATTCTTTGTTATGGAATAGATGGATTGGACACTATAACCGTAGGAACCTATTCAAACTCTCTATGAAAAGAGTAATTAAGGATCTACAAGTGCATAGATTTGATTATTCAAAAGTTTATAATCCTTTTCAATATGGAATGCAACATAAATCATGTTTTAAATCAGTTGGTGAAGTCTCATCTACTGATGCATTACGTTTAGTGAATATGGATCTTTTTGGCCCAACACAAACTGGAAACATTTTAAGAGAATATTATGTAATTTTTTAGTTAATGATTACACTAGATTTATGTTGGTCTATTATCTAGAAATGAATTCTGATTCTTTTTCTTATTTCCAAATTTTTTAAGCCCATGTTAAAAATGAGAAAAACCTTCCATTGATAACTCTTCATAGTGATCATGGAGGTGAATTTCAAAATTCTGATTTTGAAACTTTTTGTAGTATAAAAGGCATTACTTATAACTTCTCATCACCCAGAACACCTCAACAAAATTGTGTTTTTGAAAGAAGAAATGGAATTATTTAAGAGATAAAAAGAGCCCCGTTGAGTGAATATTTGGTAGCCAATCATTTAAGTGTTGAAGATGTATGTACTGCTTGCTATACTATAAATCGTGTTTTGATTAGTCCTTTTCTTAATAAAACTTTTTTTGAGTTATTGAATTTTAGAAATAATAGAAATTCAAACATCATGGTTTTTGGTAGCATGGAATTCATTATGAATACTATTGATAATATACACAAATTCACACCAAAATCTGATGAATGAATTTTCTTAGGATACTCCACAACATCTAAGGCATATAGAGTTTTCAATAAAAATACTTGTACAATTGAAGAAATTGTACATGTCAAATTTGATGAAACTGATCATTTTGTTTTCAAGCATCCTCAACCTAAATCCATGGATGTGTTTTAAAAAACTGATTGTCAAACCTTGAGATAAGATCCTTCTTATAAAGAAAATGTTAATGAAAATGGTTTTGAAGCATTTACCCTAGAATATTTCCAAACTTATGTTGATGAACATGTTTTACAAAAAACAAATAAGTTGTTTCTTAATAATCATCCCAGTGATAGTTTCATTGGTGATGTAAATCAACCTGTAAGTACTAGATGTTCCTTTTGAAATGAAGTAGAACATCTAGAATTAATTTCCCAATTAGAACCAAAAAGCAATAATTATGCATTAGGTGTTTATGATTGGATAAATAATATGAAAAAAATAGTTAAATGAATTCAAAAGGAATAAAGTCTGGACTGTGGTTGAAAGACCTAAGGAAACATCTGTTATTAGAGTAAAATGGGTCTTCAGAAATAAGATTCATTAAAGTGGAATCATAATAAGAAATAAATCATGATTGGTTTCTAAAGGCTATAATCAAAAAGAAAGAATAGACTATGAAGAAAAATATTTTCTTATATCAAGAGTTGAATCTATTCTAATTCTATTTGACTTTACAACATTCTTTAATTTCAAACATTTTCAGGTTGATGATCAATGTGCTTTCCACAATGGTTATGTCCAAGGGGAAGACTTTGTTGAAAAACATCATAGTTTTTGAGATAAAAAATATCCTGAACATGTTTTTAAATGTACCAAAGAATTATATGGACTCAAACAAGTCCCTAGAGCAAGTTATGAAAGGATTACAAGAATTTTTATTCAAAATAATTATTTTAAGGGAAATACTGATCCAACCCTTTTATAAGGAATTATAACAATTTTTTTTTGATTTTTCCAATTTATGTTGATGACATTATATTTGGTTAAACTCAAAAATATTTAATGGATTCATTTGTAGATCTAATGAAATTTGAGTTTGAAATGAGTATGATGGGTGAGTTAACATTTTACTTTGGTTTTCAAATTTCTCAAAATCTAGAAGGAATCTATATATACCAACATAAGTATATTAAATATCTACAAAAAATGTATGTATATGTAAACACTAAGAGTATAAGTACTCCCATTGGTAACTCACATTCACTCGATCTTGATGAAGATAAGAAAATAGTAGATCAAACGTCTTCTAAAGGTATAATAGGAATTCTACATTACTTGAAAACTAGATGTCCAGACATAATGTTTTCAGTATGCATATGTAAAAGATATCAATCCAATCATAAGGAAATTCATTTAAAGGCAGTGAAAAGGATTTTTTGCTACTTTAAGTGAAACATAGATCTAGGACACTTTTATACTTCTGGGAATGATTTTGTTTTAAAAAATATTATGATGTTGACTTTGGTGGATGTATAATGGATAAGAAAAGTACATCTGGAACATGTGATTTATTATGAGAGTCATTAGTTTCATTGTCATGCATAATGAAACAATCATTAGCACTTTCCATTGCTGAAGCTGAATATTTAACAGTTGGAAGTTGTTGTGCTCAAGTGTTGTGGATGAAACACACACTCACAGACTATGGTATGAGATTTACCAAAACACAAATATTTTGCGATAATACCAGTGCCATTTACTTATCTAAAAACCTTGTACATCAATCTCGTGAAAAAAACATTGATATTTGGCATCAATTTCTTAGGAATCACACACAGAAATGAGATATCATTCATCAATTTATCAGAATGCAAGATCAACTAGCAGATATTTTCATAAAATATTCTCCATATGATAGGTTTGAAAATATAAATAAAATGTTAAGAACGATAACCATAATGTAATATTTCTTATTAACTTCTTGTTGAAACCTATCTCCTTAAAATAGGAAACTCATTTTATAGGGGGAGTACATTTTCTTGTTAGCTATATTTTATAAATTTTTTTAGTCAAAATGTTAGTAGATAATATTTTTGTAATAATCATTTTAAGTAAAAATGTTCGTAGTTAAAATGTTCAAGTAAAATGTTTTTTAGTCAAAATTTTTTTATACAAAAATTTCAAAGCATAAACTTATATTATCGTAATAAAAATTTCAGAATCTACAGATATTAAAAATAATTTTTCTTCATTAAGAATAATATTCTGGGAAATATAAATTTTATACTTCCTTTACTATGTTTTCGTAATCATCTTTTACTAGTTGGTATTTTTATTTTGTTTTAAATTTTTCGGATTCACTTTTTCTTAAATCCAAATTTTTCATCTCAAAAACCTCAAATGATTAGAATCCATCAAAATCCTTCATCGGCTTTAAATATAACCGTCAGATCTTCACAAGATTCTTTCAACTGTTGGATCAATATCAGAAGCATATCTTTTAATTTGATTGCCTATATAAAGGACCCCTAAGAGTTGTCCCACATCGAAACTCAATCCTGTGTGTGTAGAAGCTTTACATCTATTTTTATAGCTATTCAAGATCTTCAATGATTCCTTAATTCCGAATGTCTGTTGAAAACTCTTCTCAGAAAGAGATGTCAACTATTAAGGAAATCACTGAGAGGCAGATGTACAAGGAATGGTTAGCGGATCTGATGTTTTATGACATGTATGTTTCTATTGTCTCTAGGAATATCATGCTCAATAGTTGGGAGAGTGTTTTCGTATCGAAACCAAGAGCACAAGATCCCATGTATCCAAAATTTCTGGTTGAATTCTTTAAGGCAGTTACATTTTTCAATGAATGAAGAAGAGATAAATTTTCATTCAGGAGCTATGGAAAGACATATTCTCTTTCTTATAACATGGAAACAAATCTAATAGGAATTACCTATGAGAGAGAGGTTGAGTTTTTCACTCACAATCTACCTGGTGTAATAGGATCCTTTGATAAGAAAAAGGCACTTTCTTGTCTTGGTCTTGTGGAAGTGAAGACTCCGAAAATTATTCATCTCTCTAAAAATCCTCAAATTATTCAACTTCTGTTCAAGGATTTCTATTTCTGAGAAAGGGGGACATGGATACCATAAATAAATGTGATATTTACATGCGGGATTTCTTGGTGAACCAAAGAAAGATAAATATGGTTAAGCATATCTTGGATGCGATTAAGAATAAAAAGAATGCAAATTTGATGTCTATTATTATTATATATCCGTTCATTCATTCAATGATCATTGGTTTTTGTCTTTAGTCTTCTATGATTCCTTGCAGTTACTATCAAAGAAATTTTAAGGTGATGCTTTTGAGTGATGATACTCTAAGGAGGATTAATATTGCCTTTTTTTGTCAATCTGGAGAATTTCATGATTTGTCAAAAATAGAAGTTGAAGATCTCTCCAAGAAGATGAATGTTGATGAAACTTCAAATATGGGTGTAAGAAAGAGGAAGTTGATGGAACCAGAAGAAACGGAAAAATATACAGTGGCTAAGGATACTCAATCTCCGCCTCCAAATCCAAAGGTGCAAAAATAATATCCTAATGAAATAATGTCTATGTGGAGAGACTATAAGAAGAACTGGAAGGAAGGGTAGCCTATGTTGGGATTGTACCCAGCTGAGGAAACATAATTGTAATTAATGACTACTGGGAATCTTGAAAAGAAAGAAAAAGTAAGGAATAAAAGAAACATTTTGTCTGAGGCTGAGACAGGGCAACCCCTTCTGAATGCTGCTAAGAAAGCCTCCGAGAATATTCTGGTACAGGAATAAATTTTGTTTGAACCAGTTCCAGAGACTCCGGGAAGGAATTTATTGATTCTAGAAAAATATCTAGTCAAATAAATAGTGTAAAAATGAGATTTAGAAGAGGAAGAGGAATAACGGAGTGGTAATACCTAAGATATCATAATGAATGTAGAACATTATCAGGAGAAAGAGACTCCCTCTAAGAAGTTATCAATCTAATCTTCTGATGTTGAGTCATCATAACTTCCTACCCCTATAAAATTGGATAAGGGTGATGAAGAAGTGAGTAAGTTGTCTAAAAATGATAGTAGAAATCATGATTTCATTCACCCACAAGATTTTGAGGTAGGATCCGAGAAGGAAGATATTGATGAAGACAATATAGTTCACCTATCAGATAGTGAACATGAATAATATGATCAAGAAGAAGTCATTCCGAAGTGTGATAAGGGAAAATAGGTGACAGATGATACACCTATCAAGGCCATGGTAAAGAAGAAAGAAGTTTTTGGTTCATCAAAGTGGATGGGTGTTGAATTAGAAAAAGAATCATCATCATTAAAAGTTTCAGTTCTAGAATCATCCTCACTTGGACATGATTTTGTGGTTTAGTCTTTGAAAAAGCTTATTGGGACTATTCCAATATTCCCCATCATAGACTCTAGATGTCTGATGATTCAGTATTCATTTAATAAAAATAATATTTTGTTTCCATGGTGATGGATAATTGTGTCAAACTAGAGCCAGATATCAAAACATTTCTCATTGTCTATGAGGCTCATAAATTATCATGCACAATGATGACAAGCTGGTCAAGGAAGAAAATAGAAGAGATGAGAATTTTTGATGAATTCTATGAAAGTGTCAAGGATTCTTTTGACACCGAAGATGTGAAGATCAAGGATCCCACTAATATTTTTGAGAACAATTTAACTCTTCACGAGACTTCTCGGATGTAAGATGTTAAGGATCTAAATAGGAAGCTAAACACAGTTTCTTAGAGTTGTAAAAGAGAACATGATCTCATAATTGAGATAGAATAGAAGTTTGTTAATAAAGAAATAGTTCTAAAGGCCCAGGCAAAATCTCTTAAGGCTCATGAAGAGAAAATTAACACCTTAGATATGAAAATCAAAGATCAGGATTAGTTTCCCAAACGTGCAGAAGAGGATCACAAGTAGGTCAAGAAGTTAAAAACCATTGTGAAAAAGCTGATGCTGATGGAGAAGGAAGGATAATTGTTTCCAAATCTGATATTTTACTATATTTTCCAGTTGTACAATTTCTTTAAATCATAATGAAATTTTAGTTTCTCTTCATATTTTTTAGTTGTTATTACTTATATTTCAAGTACCATATTTTCATTTCCATTCCTTTAATTTCATTTTCAAAATAACAATGGGGGAGAAAAAGAATTCAAAAAGTAATACATAGTAAAGAAAATATTTCTCTAAGGGGTAGTTAATCTAAGGTAGATTTTTCATCATGAATATTTTCGTATGCATGAAAATGAAAAATCTCATTCAGGATATTTAGAATACGATCATTAGGGATTCCAAGGCCGATGGGGGAGTTAGTCGTATTTAATTTGACCCATTAGTAATGGGAGATATGTTTTTTTACATTCCCATAAAATATCTAAGTCAGTATATTTTATTTGGTAAGGATGTTTGTGCTTTCCAGAAAGGGGGAGATTGATGATTCAATAAGGTTTCCTTATGACATTACCATACATTCATGTTTTTAAAATTATAAACACTCAATCATGAGTAAAATTTCATTTTTTCCTATGATTTTTATAATGAAGAAAATTTTCATTCCCTAATGAAATTTTATCATTAATCATTTATAATTTTTCATATTTTTGTCTAATTCATTCTGTTAGATAGTAAAATTATTTTTCATATATAAAACCCTTGGTTTCTATAAATATAGAGATATAGAGTATGCTGTTTTTAGGATCCGAATTCAGGTTCTGAATTCTCAGAAATTCAGGTTCCAAATTCTATGAATTTCAGAATTTGGATTCACTAAAATTTAGAGTCCTTATTCACAAAAATTATAACTCTGAATTCACTGGAATTAGGATTACAAATTATCTGGAATTAGGATTACAAATTCCATATAATTCTGGTTCCGAATTCCTCAGAATTCAGACTTTGAATTCCATAGAATTCAAAATCTGAATTCCTTAGAATTTAGAATCCAAATTACTCAGAATTTTGGATCATAATTCCTTTGAATTCAGATTCTGAATCCTTATAATTCGAGATCTAAATTCCTCATAATTCAGACTCCAAAATCAATAGAATTCAGACTCTGAAATCTATAGAATTTTTATTCTGAATTCCTTGAAAAACATAATCTGAATATATTTATAATATCGACTCTGAAGGTTTACTAACGTAGACTCCGAATCTTATTTTTCTATGCACTCTGAAAAATTAAATATGGTTTAGCAACCACATTTTATTTACAGTTGTTTTAGTTATAAAATGGTGTCATGCATTCTGTCACTAACTAACCATTGATTGAGTAACACATGTATTGGTACCTCAGTAATTAAAGAAATAATATGATGGTTGTAGGTGGGATCCGACCGTTTAATGTGTGCCTATAAATAGGATCTCATTTGAATGAGCCCACAACGAATGTTGACTATTCTAAAAAATTAGGGATTACAAGCGGCTGAAGGTATTTCTAGATAGATACTCTCATGCTTTGGGCATACTGAACGTCTTTTTCATAATTTCTTTGTGAGACTATGAATTTTGTTGAGTACATTCGGGTTTTTCTATGGATATGAAGACATAGGTGCCAACAACCTTGAAGATCGAGGGCTTGTGGGGATAACAAGACAGACTCTGATATTCATATCAAGGTCTTACCCTAGTGTGGGTAAGAAAAACATTATTGAATGTAAAAATTGAGGGACCTTTTTCCTAGTTTATTGGAAACACTACTCTTTGGGTTAAAATATTTACTACATGATACATTTATTGTTTCGTGTTTCATTTCCGTGGAATTTTTATTAAAAAAGAATGTATAACTATCTTAAAATTTCTTGTACTCTTACTCAGATTTGTGTGATTCTACATGCTTTATGGTAGATTCTATTTCCTTCTAATCTTTTCTTATGTTTCATTTCTAGAACCACATTCTATGAATCAATAACGTTTGTAGAACTAAAGGGTCTTGTGAATTTACCTTGTTTAACTTTCTTAAATTTAGAATGTTTTAAACAAATTTAAAGGTTTCAAAGGAATTTTTAATGTATAATATTCACCCCTCTTGTATATTGATCATCTACATCATTATTTTGATCATACAACATATAGAATAAGGGTATCTCCATCAATATGAAGAATTTCTAGCAGTGTAAGAGAAAATATTTATTTAGTGTATTAAATGACTCTTGGAAGTCTTTGGTCCATTGATATGAAACTCCCTTCATCATTAATCTGGTGAAGTGGGACCACTTTCCTACCAAAGTCTACATTAATCAGCAGATATTGGCCATCAGTCCTTGACTTCCTCTTAATGATTTCAAATTTCAAGGAGGTGATAGGCCAAGGATTCCTTTTTTCTTTTCAGGATCAAATTTAATTCCATGATGGAAAACAATGAATCATATGAATTTTCCTGAAGATTCTTAGATTTCACATTTCAGAGGAATCATCTTGAAATTATGTTACCTAATATTACCAAATATGATCTCTAGATTAGTCGAGTGATTAGAATGTTTTCAAGAATTAACCACTATAACAACCAGATAATTTTCGGCAAATTTTGTTAAGAAGGGTTTGAATATATGGTGCATGTAACATTGATTATCGTCACCTATTATTTATGCTAGATTTAATTACCTGATTGAAAAAACACACCTTGATATGTATTTTATGTCTATATACTCCTCATCCTCTATGGCCATTCAGCCTTGATTATACCCAATGTAGACATCTTTGATGGATAGATATTCATTTTGGTATTTTTCTTCAATCAAAAGTTCTGTGATCAGAACATGAAAGTCATATTTGGGAGAATTCTATTTATGATATCTTAAATTAATGAACATATCATTTTCCAATTCCTATGTTTCACCAGGACAATTTCGGACACCCATTTTGGATATTGCGCCTCCCTGACCAAGATATCATTGATAATATTGTCTTCTTCATTTTCAATTTTAGAGGCATGAGTGGGGTGTGTTATTTTTTAATTCCTCCTTAAATTCATGATACTCTATTTTAATTCCCAAATGATGATTGGGAACATAATTATTAAGGTATGTAATTTTTGTATAGATCCATGAAAATATATCTAGATGTTGATCTTGAAATATTGTATACACATCTTGCTCATCAAAATTAATGGTTTCACTAATTAAATAGGGGAATGAATTGTCCTATATACCCATATTCATTTCTCTTAGCTCATACACAGTGGTGGAGACACCTTCCTCAAATGGTGGAGGAGCATCCTTGAGATCTTTTTCTTCTTTTCCCATACAAGACCCATCAACTGTTTCATTGTGAAAATTATGTGTTGAAGAACAACATTCAGATCTTGGGTATGAGTCAGTATGTGAACATCTTGAAGAAGAGGACGTCGTATTCAACACTACTGACAATTAAGGGACTTCAAATAGTATTGAAGAGAGAATGAATGGTTTGTAATAAAGATCCATGTGTTCCATAATTAATATAAAAATTTCTTTTATACATATTGATGAACAATGGAATATCTGAATTTTGTAGGATGAAATGAAAATAACAACATTTAATCTCCCACTACTGCATGGTGGATAAAAAAAATTTCCATACAATCAGGGTAGATTGGTGAAATTGACTATATGTATGTCACATTATTTGATCATAGATTGGGGTATATCCTTTCAATTTAATTGATAAGAAAGACATAATATATACTTAGATGCTTGAATGGATTAGTTGGGTCATTTTCCAGGCCATTTGGATCAATGATTCTTGATAAATATTTTTTCACGAACCACATTCCCTTTGAGGGATAAAATTATTCCTCAATATACTGAGATTCAATTTTTTTGAATGGATCCTTGTCACCATACAATCTCATAATATTACCATTGAAGCAATACATGAGACATTGGTTATATGAATATGTAATATATGCATGTTTATGTATCATATGCCTTCCCAGAAGAATGTTGAAGGCTTTGTCCGGACGGACAACCATGAAATATGAATTTCAGCCAAAATCCTCAAACTGAGTTTTGAGTGTAATCTCACATAACCGTTCTTGTTCATTCTTTTCTTAATATGGAATAATCAAATTGGAAGGAGATAAGTCAGATTCAGTGAGACCTAATTGATAAAGTGTCTAGATGGGACTGAGGTTTATTTTTGATCCATTATCAATGACGGATCTTCTGGTGACTATATAATCAACCATTATAGATAGATACAACGGCATTAAGTGTCCATGTAGAAAAGAAATCAAAATATTCATCCCAAAATGACATGACTGCATGAAATTCGGTAGGATCATTCTCTATATGTAAAGCCTTAGCAATAGTATCATCGATTTCAATCTCTTGAGAACGTGACAAATACTCAATATGTGCTTCTTGAATATCATTTAAAAAAATTCATGGCATCCAAGATTGATAACATGACAGGTACATAGGAAAGTTCACTCAAAACATCGGGTTTTTTCCAGAGTTCTGCTTGTTACAACATTGAGATTTTCCTTTGGAGGTACCATAGAAGTTGATTCTCTTGAGGTATATGTAACGTGTGAGAGGGAAAAGAATTAAATACTTTGGATTTTGGTGGATTATACTGACAAGGTATATTAATATGATGGGAGAATGATGTTGTTACCTCTAATCAGGAATCCAAGATAACCATGTTAAGATCGATCTTGTTATGTGTGATAATATTTCTTTATTCTTACTTTGCCCATTTAAGGGCTCACCCATGAGTTTCTACTCTATAAACAGTTCAAGAAGGGGTAGAGTTAAAATGATTGTTTCTACCATATCAATATATTCCTTATTATTCTCGGCATTTTATTCATCACCAAGTTCCCTAGTCATGAATAGAGAAATAATGTTCATCATGACTAGATTCATAATTTTCTTACTCACCCGTTAATTGAATATTTTTTACATAAACGAATATAAACTCTTCATCTAATTATGATTCTTCCTTACAGGTTATTTCTGGTTGTGATGTTAGTTGGGGTGGTTCCCATGCATTTCATATCGATTGAATAAAATATTATAAAGTAAACTGAAACATTGGCCTTGACATGAGCTCTTATACCTCTAACTACTCTTTATATTTCTAATCATTTTGCTTCTTTTTGGATTGAACTTTGGATGACTTCTCTTATTATGAAGATGTATGTGCTGAAGCAGAAGTGGTAGAAGACATAGTTAGTTGTTTCAATTTTGTTCATAGAATATCATCAGTTCAGTTGATCATTTTCCTGATCATCCAAACATTATACTACTGGGCAATTTTTATTTTGACATCCAGCCATACACATTCATTCTATAGATCAGTAGAATAAATAATAAGTAAAATGGGATGATGAAATTTTAAGTTTTAATTTTCAATACTCTACCATTTTTTGCTGGAGTTATTTGAAAAAAACACTCGTGAATGGGATTCCCAACTATTTTATGAAATTGGATATAATTTGGAAGATCATTATCTCTTACATAATTTGGTTTCATTGACATTTGAAACTGAAAAAAACTCTTTTCCAAAGATGAAATGAAGTATCATGGAACCTGTTCAATCCAAAAATAATAATATTTCTTCTTTAAAACATCAAATTGCATCCAACTTTGATCTTTTTGATCATCATGATTAGCCAGTTGTTGCTACTGTCACTTACAAAGTGGATCACTTCAGTATGATGAAGGATTTAAATTATAAGATGGAGCATGTTATGGTTTGAGTGTGACTGTAGAATCTTAGTCTTTTCATGTTCTCTTTCCAAGAGATGATTTAGTTTACTATGATTTAGATTTAGTTTCAACAATGGAATCCCCCACTTGTTAGGAAATTGAAGAAAAGTCTCGAAACCCCCTAGTGTATTTAATAAGAATTAGTTGTTTGCGTAACTTATCACGTAGATTTTCCACCCAAATTGGCATCAACTCCTAATGATTTAGTGATTAATTAATGGAATATGTTAATCCATTCCATCGAGAAATGAAATTTGAACCTCTTTATTTAGCTTTTTTATTACACTGTTTATGATAAAAACAATTGTCGTTGGCAGCATATAGTGGAATTGGAGATGGAATTTTTAAAGGTGGTATTCCCATCCAATAATTGATCACGACTAAAAAATTATATTCCAGAAAAAGTTAATCCATTATAATGGATTCTCAAAACATATGATCTGTAGAGCTTCTCGATGTTGAGGAATTCCCATCATGGGTTCACTATAAGAAACAAAATGTTTTCTGATATTCTCTAGATCTTTTGAACCATTAATGATTTGAAATGTGGTATTAAAAAAATTGGGGGGGGGGGGGGGGGGGTAGAGCAGATAAATCCATTTGGTGTAAGCTTTCATTTCTAGTTGTGTATGTGCACACCGTTATTCCATAACTTTATATTGAGATGTAAATTCCTCAATTATATTAAAAAATATATAGGGAATATTTGGATGATCTGGGACCTATATAGGTAAAACAATATGAGCATGAACTTGTGTAATGATAGAAAAACCCCTGGTGTTGTTATTGTTGTATTTTTTCTAATAATCCATTAAGACAGGCCTATAAGGATGTGTTTGATCCTGGCCTGATTATGTTCCCAATGGAGGTAATTCATTATTCGAATCTGTAGTTTCAATGAACCTATTGGATGATGAGTTATTATAGGGTGTTCACGTTGATAATCTTCTTATAGATCATGTTTGGAAGAAATGCTGCTTTGAAGTAAGTATTCATTGACTATTTTCAACTCTTTCATCTCCTCTTATTGTTGGGAAGGTCTTTCTTCAAATAAAATAGATTGACCTTCCTTAGAGTAAAGGTGAGACATGATCTAACTTTTAAATTTCCCTTGATATATGATTTTCGAATGAATTTGAGTTTGTTACTAGAGGGAATACATACATTCTGGGTAATCCTATGATTTCAGGTATGCACACCTCCTTAATTTCCTTCAGAGAGTACCATAATATATATATATATAAGAACTTCATCTTCAAACTCTTATTAAATACACTCACTCTCTGGATGATCATCCATAATTGTATTAAATAAATTCACTAATGCATAATTCATTGAGTTAATTCAGTCAGTAGCATAGTATGATCACCTCCTCTTGTATCCTAAATTAGTCTCTGTTATCCTACATTCTGAATTCATGGGAACTGTTTCATGGATAGTAAACTAAATGGAATTCATGGATATTTCAATTTTTCATTCAATTTGGGACATCTTCCCTAATTCGGAAAAAACTGACTTCCATTGAAGATGAGATTGTGTATTTGCAAAAGCCCCCAACCCAGTTTATTGGGGTTGTTCATAGTTGTTTTCTTATATCCTTTAGACATTGTTTATTGAATTCAAATGTTGTGTTAAAAATCAACTGGCCCAGTAAGCTGGTGGGGCTCTTGAACTACTATATATGATATAAACACCACTTCTCTTCTGATATGTCATATTTTGGTACGAACATTCGCATGGTGCGTTATTTGACAACCACTAAAATCACATGTTTCATAATACCATTGTTCTATTGTAGTCATTTTTTCAGTTTTCTGGCTGACATCCTCTATGATAGATTCATGGATAATTTTCTCATATGCTTGATGAAATAGAATCTCAACAATATTCTATCTTTGGGCCTTACTTTGTTGAGAGCTATCCAAGTCATGTTCTGGAGCATATCTTTGATTACACAAAAAACCTATTTATTGTAGTCATCCATGGAATATATTATTTCATGAGACCACATTTCGAGGGATTTTATGATTTAGAGTGAAATGAAATGCAATTCTTTGTGTGCACCCCATTATATAATATGAACTCCATATTGAGTATCAGTAATTAACTGGTGTATCCTATTTACTGCATCGATGTATACAAGTTGAAGGGTTCCATTATGCTTCTCAACCTTTGGATATCCGGAAACTGAGAGTGATGCCATGGGGATTTGGAGATGCATCTGTTCTATTATTGTTACATGACTTTGCTATTTATCATATGGAAATAATTTTTCTTTCAGATGATGTTGAGTTTTCCATATGTTTAGGAGAATATCATGAATGAAATTTTTGTAATCATTTCATGAATATTATATTGAGAGGTTTCAAAAGGACTGAACATGACTTATATTTCACCCTTAGTAATTTTTTTTCTTATATTCAACATATCATTAACATCATTTTCTAGAGGATTCTCCACTTGGTTTAACTACAGTGTATGCTCCATGATTATTTTTTACAAACAATATAATCAATTAAATATTACTCTATTCTATTCGAAGACAAATGACCCTTGGGAGGTTCAGAGAATTTATATCACCATAGGATATCGAACGATTCAGAATGTATTTCACATGTTAGTGACAAGGCATCATACATGACTGACCTTATGTTGGAACATTCCTTGAGAAAATATGGATTTATCATTACTACCATTTCAATTAGATAATTATCTTGACAATGCGAAACACTATTCCAGAGACAACATCTGACGAAAATTCTACCATGGGGAGGACCACCATTGTGGATTACAGAAAGGGAAAAAATTCATTCTCCTTGGCCTCCTTGCCTAATGGAGGGATTTTATGGCTTTCATCCATAGATAAGATCCCTAGATTGAATTAATCTTCATGAATAAATCCTTCATGAGGTTGTTTTTGATGGGTAACAACAAAATTAATAATAGTACACCCACAATTTAGTAAATGAGGGTAATATCATTAGTTTTAACAGATAAATTTATGATGAATTCATGAAATATACATTATGATGATCTATATCATAGATTGGATCTTGATTTTCCAACTATTCATGGAGAGAATTCTTAATAGAGGATCTTTTATAGGCATATGGTTCAACATGTTGGAAGAAGTGGTTATCATGGGTTGGTGTAACATCCTTCCATATAGTATTAATCAGAATAATCTGATTATCTCTAATTAGAAGGTGTGTATGTTCCCGATCCGGTTGTCCATATGATATGGTGGAGTATTCCTCATAACCCACTTGGATTGGAACCGAGGTTTATATCTCTCTCGGATGGCATGAAGATGAGTCATCCTAGGCGTGGGTACAAAATTGTGTTTCGGTTACCCTAGTACTAATGAATTTTTTGTTATGATATTATGGAAATATTCTAGAATATGGTCATGAATTTGTGTCTCCTCTTTCAGAATTGCTAAAGTATGTTTGGAAACTTCAGAAACTGAAACAAGAATATATGTCAATACTGTATCTGGAAAAGGTGTATGTACATGTTCAATTCCTCCCTATCATATTAGTGGATTCTGAAAGTACTCATGTATGGGGGTATAGTGTTGAGTGTAAAAAATTCTTGTCATTAGATCGTTCCGAATGACTTCTATGTGTGCGACAAAATGAGACTACTAGATGGTTTGACGATTGATGATTGGTGACAGAGATTTCTGTCTATTTTACACCAATCATGGTTGACAAATTTCTCTCAATACTAAAAAATGAGACTTCTCAAGGATTGGTGAGTGTAGTATGGTGTATGTTCATTCTTACTAGTTTCCACCATATTTGAATGGCGGTCATCATTAAATGTAGTCAGACAAGTCTTCTGACTAGATGATACATTATAATAATGTGTATGTGTCTCGTTGTAACACCCCGAGATTTTATGAAAAATATTATTTTAATTTCATTAACGTCTTATGTTGTATTCTACACCAAGATTACCTTGCGCTATACGCAACACCGTATTAGCTTGCAGTATACGCAACACTATTCTTGGACCGTGTTACACACAATTTTGATAATAGTTATTCTACGCAACATTGAGTATATATATATATATATTAAATGTATAAATGAAATATGGTTGGATTCTGTTATACGAAACAATGAAGGATTCTTTCACAACACGCAACCCAGACTTGGCTTGCATTACACGCAATCGCGACCTTCCTCGATAGCGTGTGTTGTACACAATACCGGGTTTTAATAAACAATGTTATATTATTATAATATTGTCATGAACTAGCCGTTATGAATAGTATTAACTAAATTTTGAATTTTATAACATTATTATTCATCTTACACATTTCTAGAACATGGTATAAGAACAAAATAAATTTTTCGGGTAAAATAAGTATTTTTCAAAAAAATGCAGTTTTGCCGCCTTTTGATGGCGCACCCACTTTAATCTATTTTTTTGACATGTTTATAAGTTAAATTTGACAAAATAAAATTCTTCTTTGGAATCAAGAAATAAAAATTTACTTTGGATAAATTTTTCATATTATTCTGGTAACTTTCACATTTTAATGAATAGTAAAAACACGCTATATTTTAATTAAAAACAACTTTTTTCATCGTAATATCTTATGTCGTTAAATTATAATATTGAATGGTTTTAAAGTATAAATAGAATATATTTTTACCATTTAATATAATGTATGTCATTTGCATTGATTTTACCTTGAATTCGTAGGTTAAATCAATTCAATCTTTTGCAATGTTTTAAACAAAAACCCGTTTTTATTCGACAACGGGATTAATTTTAATTTAATTTCTGCAACTTATGTGTATGGAATTTTAAAAAATGGATTCCATATTTGGAATCACTGGGTCCAAATTATTTTAATAAGCTACTTTTTATTTTTGGGAATTATGAATAGTAACTACGGTAAATTTTATTTACCATAGTTAATGGTAAATCGGGTAATTAAGGGTAAATATAATATTTTAAAATTACCCTAACAAATGTCAAAATCCTATTTTATGACTAAAAGTCGACCCATATCACCTAAGGGTCAGATTAGAATCATTTAATGAACATTTGTCCATGAAAATAACTTAATTATTATTAAAACCAAAGAAAGTGACAACATGTCACTCTCTTAAATTTTATAAGTATATTAATTTTAATTTAGTGATAAACTTCATGAAACTTCGAACATGAATAGTCTACAGAAAGCTAATTAAATTATCTACATCATATAAATTTATTTATAATTTTTAGGGATTAAATAATTATCATTAATTATGACACAATAGTGATGCATAAATTGTTTATCTAGTGAAAAATCAAGAATAATGTTTTTTTTCAAAACTAATAGTGACCATAAAATGCACAAATACCTAACCAAAACTTATTGGACATGTAAATGTAAACCATAAGCATCCAATGGGCGAATATTTGACCATTTGGAGCCTTATAATAGCGATTATGACACTTATATTATTTTATTTTAAATGATGCCAAAGTTGTCACCTTCATAATTTAATAAATATAACAATTTAAATATTGTGATTTTAAGATGATAAATTCTAGTAAAAGTATTATTGTGAAAGGTAATATATTTATATTCATCATAGAATTTTATTTTAAATTTTATAAAACAAATAAGTATATTAAATAATTATACAAAAATGATGTAGTAATTATTTTATTAAGAGATAAACCAAATAAATTGTTTTAAAAATAGTAAAATAAATATTATATGAACTATTTAATGTGATACACTAATTTTATAGATACATATGACCTTTTATTAATATATTAAAGCTTTTAGTTCGAACATATCTTCTTTATATATTTTATTTAAATTCAAATAAATGAATATTGTCAAAATTGACACTATTGTTATTTTACAAAAATAACATACTATAAAATTGTTTAAAAATCACAAAAATATTTAAAAATTATAAATTTATATTTATATGGTCTATAATGTTATAAAGTAAACAATTATGGAAAATTCACAACATATAAGTAATTATTTGTTATAATTTAAAATTTAGAATTTTATTACCACAAATAAACTTAAATAGATTAAATAAGGATAAATCAAAATGATAAGGTTTAAAATAATATCCAAACATGTCTAAATTTGATTGGTTGATGAGATTACAACCCTATCTCATCTAATATTCGAATATGAGTCATTTTTGGAGGTTTTTATGAGGGGTTAGATTTATTATAAATTAATATTTTTAAGAATTCTTAAGGTGCCCCTCTCCTCCCTTATAAAAGGGCACCTCCTTCCCCTCCTCCTCACACCAATTTGAGCACTCAAGCTCGGCCAAACCCTTCCATTTTCTCCTCTCCACTTCCCTAGAATAATCCTAGAGGTCCTGGTCTTCTCCAAAGACCAATCTTAGTTCCTTAAGTGGAGGATTCAAAGAGGCGTTCCAAAGAAGAGGTAATATCCATTACCGATCTTTTCAATTTCTTTCTTCTTCAACTTCTTCTTCTTTAGTTGTTTCATTATAAAGTAATAACATCAGTATTACTTACATACTGATATGTTATTATAAATATGAAACAACCCTAATTCACCTTCTATCCATCCTACGGAAAAATGAAATCACCGCGCGTGCGTACGTACGGAATACCGTCTCCACGCCGTGGTGTAATCTATTTTCCACCATCACCTTACAAGGATGGGTATAATGGTGTAATGAGTAACTATATATGATTATTGTGAAGAAATATTGATACTGAAATAATATATATATACTCCAATACAATTCCACGATCATAGGAACGATATCATCACTTGTGCGTACGTACGGAATACCGTCTCCACGATGTGATGCGACTCGTTCTACGTGATCTTCAATTCATAATGATTATATAAATGAATTGAATGAATGAATATGGTATATACTACACTAATACCATTCTGTAAATGAATTATCTATAACCTAAAGATAAGAATAAGAATTTATTCGACAAAACACGCATAAGAACAAAAAGTTATAAAGACCCGAGTAACAAGTAACAATGAAATATTACTAACAAGAAGCTAATAATATGACCATATATGATATCATATCAATATGTATGATTCTGGAATAAGTCAATAACATTATTTAAACCATTATACAGGAGCTTCGGACACGTACAAAGAAAATCGGACCTAAGGTAAGGGAAATATCACAATCTCATTTTTATCCGAGATTGTTTATTCGTATGTATTTACTGGGGTGTATTTTATCATCCACATCCATGTTTACTCAATATGTAATATTATTTCCATTCACCTACAATTTTTTAAATCCTATTTTACCCTTCGGTGAGTTTTTAGTAAAAGATGTGAAAGGAATCTTTTGTCGTTTTTCGTACGAGGTACCTTTTTTGACTTTTCCGACAAAAGTACGAGAAGAATGTTTTTTTTAAACGGCAGGAACGGATTTTTACGGTTTTATAAATCCTTATTTTCATGAAGCTTACTCCAAAATATTTCATGACTATTTTCAATTAAATCACTTTCTTTTAAAATTGCATGATGTTTTGTGAAAAGAAATTGATTTTGAAGAAGAAAGGATATTTTCCTCAAGAATTCATTTCAAGTGTTTTATCAAAATTATTTTCCATCTAAGGTAATAAAGGGTTCTGTTTATATTCATATTTTTACATTGATTTGACTATGTTGTGATGAAATTATGTTTATGAATTCCTTTATCTTATATGAATGGTTTTATGATGTCATGTTGTTTAAAAATCCCATTTTTATTACATGGGTTATGCAATGATGTATGATTTATGATTTTGTGGCACACATAAGAATGGTATCATTATGAGATGGGTGGGACCTATATCTCCCTTCAATGAATTGGGTAAAGATTTTATATCTCATGAGATAGACATGGCTGGAATGGTAGGTTATACCGGTTCAGTGAAATAGGACTGAAACGAGGGTTACTCGATTCAGAAAGGGACTTTGTCCACTAAGATAGTCTTGGCAATGAGTCTTGACTAACAAGAAATGATTCTCTATGATTATGTGTGAATGCCACAAAGTTCCATGTTTTATGTTATGATTATTGTGATTACATTTCACTGCCATGATTTATCCCATGTTATGAAATTATGCTCTCTTTTGTAGGTTAAGATTTCCAAAAGTTATGTTCTTATGAATATGATGTGATTGATTTTTCTTTTGTATAACCTTACTGAGAATTTGAGCTCACCCTTTTATGTTTTCTTTTCCCCTAGGATATAAAGAAAGGTTTTAGGTAAAAAAAAGGGAAGATCTTTATGGGAGATATTGAAGATCTTTCACCACGATTAGAAGATTACGTTCCGAGTTTCCAAAGACACTAAACTATTACGATCCTTGTGTGTGTGTTTTTGTTATGTACTAAGTATTCCGAAAAAGTAATGTAATGTCAATGTACGTCAAGATACGGGTCTCTACAGTTGGTATCAGAGGAAAGGTTTAGTCGACCTTTGGAAACTAGGATGCGAGAACATTAGTGAGATACCTAGAGATATTTCTAAGGTGTGTCTAGGGATGTCTCTAAGGTTAAGTATACGTATAGGTTATAGTACTATAATTACGCTAACGATCATAGAATTAAACCTAAGATGTTAGATATTGAAGTTACTCCCCCTTTATTATGATTTTTGCCTCTCACACTATGCTTTTGGGTTTTAGAAAAATGGCTGGAAACAAGATGATTCACAATAATGGAGGATATGATGGACAATGGAATGATATTCTTCATAATGAAATGGGATTTGGAAGTCCAAACATCATTATTATGCCGAATCAGCAATCTCATAATATGATCAATAAAGTAAAATTTGGTAAGTTTCCTGACTCGTCTAATAAGAGAAAGATGGAGTTTCATGATGATCATAGAGGAAAGAAAGTTCAATTTCCCCTATGTAAATCATGTGGGAAGAGGCATCAAGGAGAATGTTTCAAAGGAACTGGAAGATGCTTTAGGTGTGGAAAAGAAGGACACAAAGCATGTAAATGCAAAGGAAAAGGTTCAGTTAACAACATGAATGAGGATAATGGTATTTCTACGACATCAACAATGGTTAAATGTTTTAAATGTGGAATGTACGGGAATTATGCAAACCAATGCCCTAAGGGAAAGTCTCATGAAGATAATCAGTATGGTCGTATGGAAAGTATTTATGTGGATGATGATGAAGAGACTACAAATGATATGTGAGATGAAAGAATTGTTGAAGCTCGGTCAATGGTTTAAGAATGTAGTGGAATGATTACATGTTTATCATGTGTAATGTTGTATAAGTAATCTCATAGCACTATGGAATAAAGAGACATGTAAGGATTGTTACATTGTTGTCTGATTAATGTTACCAGTATCCATGAAAGGTTATTCAGATATTTTTGGAATGTAGATGATATGCGCATAATGAAGGGATAAGGAGAAAATAAAATGTTTGATAGTATTCATGAGCTCATGACTGATATAAGGAGAAGGTTATATCATGGTTTGAGTATATTGAATTTTTGGATTTTGGTATGTGGAAAGAGTTAACTTTTGACAGCATTCATGTTTTCACTAAGGTTTAATGGGTATTCATATTTTTCAAGAGAATACATCATTAAAGTATTCACATGATTGGAATGTGACCAACAAGATATATGGGGGATAAATGATGGTATTCACATGCTTGGTTGGCGAAATTTCAAGTAATCATTTTCTTTATACTATGAGCATGGAACGAAGTATTTTAGATAAGCCTAAAGATTGTAATGGATTATGTTAACCATAAGTTAGTATTGTTTAAGTATAGAACTTTTTTTTTGATATTATTTATGTGATGTTATAGTAATGTAGTTTTAGAAAAAGGACAACCTGCAGGACGGGCGACAACCCATCGCTTCGGACAAGGCTGTGGGAATCGAACCCACAACCGAAGTGCGACTGGCCTTTATTGCCTACCACTGACCTACAGGAAGTCCCTGTTTAGTAGAAAACTAGTTTTATTGTATTAAGCAGTATGATATGTGAAGTATAAGTTCATTTTAGGAACCATATATGATTAATCTCACTATAGATCGACTTATGTATATTATTTTTGCTAACCTTTTGTTTGAGACAGATGGAATGACCCGTCATTCTATCACATGATCTGCTAACACTTCACGAATAACAAATTCAACTTCATTTATTTAAGAGATGAATTGGAAATTGTTCAAGGCACGAACAACAGTGAGATTGTACCAAAATAAAGTAAGTATTTATTGTAATTCAAATTTTCAACTTTAGGGAAATGATCTTGAAAACCAAAAATGTTGTCCTAGTTCCCTTATATCCGATGAATCAGATGATACCCTAGATCATCACAAATTTATGGCTTTGTGATTGCTAGCTTTTCCATAGCCATGTTCTCTACCACTCTCCATCAGAACATGATGGTTAGATTTCTCTTCCATATCCATATTTTCACCTATGTGGAAACCCAGTGATTAGTTTATTTGGGTAACTGTTACATTTCATACTTTTGTTTTTTAAAGATAAGTTTGGGTATTCCTTTTTACGATGTGGGTTTCTATCAAAGAAACATTCAAATAGTAAACCATTTATAACCCTGACGAATTTTGAGGGCGAAATTCATTTTAAGGGGGGTAGAATGTAACACCCCGAGATTTTATGAAAAATATTATTTTAATTTCATTAACGTCTTATGTTGTATTCTACACCAAGATTACCTTGCGCTATACGCAACACCGTATTAGCTTGCAGTATACGCAACACTATTCTTGGACCGTGTTACACACAATTTTGATAATAGTTATTCTACGCAACATTGAGTATATATATATATATATATATATTAAATGTATAAATGAAATATGGTTGGATTCTGTTATACGAAACAATGAAGGATTCTTTCACAACACGCAACCCAGACTTGGCTTGCATTACACGCAATCACGACCTTCCTCGATAGCGTGTGTTGTACACAATACCGGGTTTTAATAAACAATGTTATATTATTATAATATTGTCATGAACTAGCCGTTATGAATAGTATTAACTAAATTTTTAATTTTATAACATTATTATTCATCTTACACATTTCTAGAACATGGTATAAGAACAAAATAAATTTTTCGGGTAAAATAAGTATTTTTCAAAAAAATGCAGTTTTGCCGCCTTTTGATGGCGCACCCACTTTAATCTATTTTTTTGACATGTTTATAAGTTCAATTTGACAAAATAAAATTCTTCTTTGGAATCAAGAAATAAAAATTTACTTTGGATAAATTTTTCATATTATTCTGGTAAATTTCACATTTTAATGAATAGTAAAAACACGCTATATTTTAATTAAAAACAACTTTTTTCATCGTAATAACTTATGTCGTTAAATTATAATATTGAATGGTTTTAAAGTATAAATAGAATATATTTTTACCATTTAATATAATGTATGTCATTAGCATTGATTTTACCTTGAATTCGTAGGTTAAATCAATTCAATCTTTTGCAATGTTTTAAACAAAAACCCGTTTTTATTCGACAACAGGATTAATTTTAATTTAATTTCTGCAACTTATGTGTATGGAATTTTAAAAAATGGATTCCATATTTGGAATCACTGGGTCCAAATTATTTTAATAAGCTACTTTTTATTTTTGGGAATTATGAATAGTAACTACGGTAAATTTTATTTACCATAGTTAAAGGTAAATCGGGTAATTAAGGGTAAATATAATATATTAAAATTACCCTAACAAATGTCAAAATCCTATTGGATGACTAAAAGTCGACCCATATCACCTAAGGGTCAGATTAGAATCATTTATTGAACATTTGTCCATGAAAATAACTTAATTATTATTAAAACCAAAGAAAGTGGCAACATGTCACTCTCTTAAATTTTATAAGTATATTAATTTTAATTTAGTGATAAACTTCATGAAACTTCGAACATGAATAGTCTACAGAAAGCTAATTAAATTATCTACATCATATATATTTATTTATAATTTTTAGGGATTAAATAATTATCATTAATTATGACACAATAGTGATGCAGAAATTGTTTATCTAGTGAAAAATCAAGAATAATGTTTTCTTTAAAACTAATAGTGACCATAAAATGCACAAATACCTAACCAAAACTTATTTTACATGTAAATGTAAACCATAATCATCCAATGGTCGAATATTTGACCATTTGGAGCCTTATAAAAGCGATTATGACACTTATATTATTTTATTTTAAATGATGCCAAAGTTGTCACCTTCATAATTTAATAAATATAACAATTTAAATATTGTGATTTGAAGATGATAAATTCTAGTAAAAGTATTATTGTGAAAGGTAATATATTTATATTCATCATAGAATTTTATTTTAAATTTTATACAACAAATAAGTATATTAAATAATTATACAAAAATGATGTAGTAATTATTTTATTAAGAGATAAACCAAATAAATGGTTTTAAAAATAATAAAATAAATATTATATGAACTATTTAATGTGATACACTAATTTTATAGATACATATGACCTTTTATTAATATATTAAAGCTTTTAGTTCGAACATATCTTCTTTATATATTTTATTTAAATTCAAATAAATGAATAGTGTCAAAATTGACACTATTGTTATTTTACAAAAATAACATATTATAAAATTGTTTAAAAATCAAAAAAATATTTAAAAATTATAAATTTATATTTATATGGTCTATAATGTTATAAATTAAAAAATTATGGAAAATTCACAACAAATAAGTAATTATTTGTTATAATTTAAAATTTAGAATTTTATTACCACAAATAAACTTAAATAGATTAAATAAGGATAAATCAAAATGATAAGGTTTAAAATAATATCCAAACATGTCTAAATTTGATTGGTTGATGATATTACAACCCTATATCATCTAATATTTGAATATGAGTCATTTTTGGAGGTTTTTATGTGGGGTTTCGATTTATTATAAATTAATATTTTTAAGAATTCCTAAGGTGCCCCTCTCCTCCCTTATAAAAGGGCACCTCCTTCCCCTCCTCCTCACACCAATTTGATCACTCAAGCTCGGCCAAACCCTGCCATTTTCTCCTCTCCACTTCCCTAGAATAATCCTAGAGGTCCTGGTCTTCTCCAAAGACCAATCTTAGTTCCTTAAGTGGAGGATTCAAAGAGGCGTTCCAAAGAAGAGGTAATATCCATTACCGATCTTTTCAATTTCTTTCTTCTTCAACTTCTTCTTCTTTAGTTGTTTCATGATAAAGTAATAACATCAGTATTACTTACATACTGATATGTTATTATAAATATGAAAAACCCCTATTTCACCTTCTATCCATCCTACGGAAAAATGAAATCACTGCGCGTGCGTATGTACGGAATACCGTCTCCACGCCGTGGTGTAATCTATTTTCCACCATCACCTTACAAGGATGGGTATAATGGTGTAATGAGTAACTATATATGATTATTGTGAATTAATATTGATACTGAAATAATATATATATACTCCAATACAATTCCACGATCATAGGAACGATATCATCACTTGTGCGTACGTACGGAATACCGTCTCCACGATGTGATGCGACTCGTTCTACGTGATCTTCATTTCATAATGATTATATAAATGAATTTAATGAATAAATATGGTATATACTACACTAATACCATTTTGTAAATGAATTATCTATAACCTAAAGATAAGAATAAGAATTTATTCGACAAAACACGCATAAGAACAAAAAGTTATAAAGACCCGAGTAACAAGTAACAATGAAATATTACTAACAAGAAGCTAATAATATGACCATATATGATATCATATCAATATGTATGATTCTGGAATAAGTCAATAACATTATTTAAACCATTATACAGGAGCTTCAGACATGTACAAAGAAAATCGGACCTAAGGTAAGGGAAATATCACAATCTCATTTTTATCTGAGATTGTTTATTCGTAAGTATTTACTAGGGTGTATTTTATCATCCACATCCATGTTTACTCAATATGTAATATTATTTCAATTCACCTAAAATTTGTTTAAATCCTATTTTACCCTTCGGTGAGTTTTTAGTAAAAGATATGAAAGGAATCTTTTGTCGTTTTTCGTACGAGGTACTTTTTTTGACTTTTCCGACAAAAGTACGAGAAGAATGTTTTTTTTAAACGGCACGAACGGATTTTTACGGTTTTATAAATCCTTATTTTCATGAAGCTTACTCCAAAAGATTTCATGACTATTTTCAATTAAATCACTTTCTTTTAAAATTGCATGATGTTTTGTGAAAAGAAATTGATTTTGAAGAAGAAAGGATATTTTCCTCAAGAATTCATTTCAAGTGTTTTATCAAAATTATTTTCCATCTAAGGTAATAAAGGGTTCTGTTTCTATTCATATTTTTACATTGATTTGACTATGTTGTGATGAAATTATGTTTATGAATTCCTTTATCTTATATGAATGGTTTTATGATGTCATGTTGTTTAAGAATCCCATTTTTATTACATGGGTTATGCAATGATGTATGATTTATGATTTTGTGGCACACATAAGAATGGTATCATTATGAGATGGGTGGGACCTATATCTCCCTCCAATGCATTGGGTAAAGATTTTATATCTCATGAGATAGACATGGCTGGAATGGTAGGTTATACCGGTTCAGTGAAACATGACTGAAACGAGGGTTACTCGATTCAGAAAGGGACTTTGTCCACTAAGATAGTCTTGGCAATGAGTCTTGACTAACAAGAAATGATTCTCTATGATTATGTGTGAATGCCACAAAGTTCCATGTTTTATGTTATGATTATTGTGATTACATTTCACTCCCATGATTTATCCCATGTTATGAAATTATGCTCTCTTTTGCAGGTTATGATTTCCAAAAGTTATGTTCTTATGAATATGATGTGATTGATTTTTCTTTTGTATAACATTACTGAGCATTTGAGCTCACCCTTTTATGTTTTCTTTTCCCCAGGATATAAAGAACGGTTTTAGGTAAAAAAAAAAGGGAAGATCTTTATGGGAGATATTGAAGATCTTTCACCACGATTAGAAGATTACGTTCCGAGTTTCCAAAGACACTAAACTATTACGATCCTTGTGTGTGTGTTTTTGTTATGTACTAAGTATTCCGCAAAAGTAATGTAATGTCAATGTACGTCAAGATAGGGGTCTCTACACTCGTCATGGTACTTGACTGAATTTAAATTGAAGGATATGTTTTTCAATGACAGATAAGTCTTCTAGTCAGTTGAATTAGTACAACTGGGTGTATGTCCCTATTCATTTTTTACACCATGTTTGGAAAATAGAATTCTCCAAATGGGAATAATGTAAGAATTTATTCCCTGTTGGTAGTAAATTTTCCCAGGAGGTTTCTCTTAAACGGTCTAATATGAGGGATCTAGGCCAAATAACCAAAGGAAACACCACCATCTTATTGGGTTTCCATTTCCACCCATTTATTTTGGTGGTTATTGTTGATCGGATCCGTCAGGAAGGACCACTATATCTTTTATTTTGGGCCATGAGGGACCTTTCTATCCACCACCTTATAATATTTGGTGGTAATGGTTATTATGTTATTGGGATAATGACCTGAAACGATTGAAGGCAGGGGTTGCACCATTTTCATCTTGAACACTGGTCATCCCCAATAGGATGATGATGGGTTGTTATTAACAAGGATATCATGTCAAGAATCATCGAGGGTTGGGATATTACCATTTTGATGGTATACTATTACCATTACATTTGTGACCCTGTGTTGATGACGATGAGTTGGTGATGATGTCCTTCTAGAGGATAAGGATCCAGCCTGATCAGTGGCCAAGACATTCACATGTGAAAACTTGAAGGAATCCATTTGGAGTGATGGAAGTACTTAGAAAACATGAAATACAATGATCTCATTTAAATAAATATCATTTAGATAGACACATTCAAAATTGATTCTTTTTTTGGCCTTTATCTAATTTTAGAGGCCAGATAGACATGTAACACTATTAACATGGTTGAGGATTCACGTCGGGTTCACAATTTTTTTTTCACATCCCTCAAAATGTGTGTTCTAGTTTGGAATCACAACATAGGGGTGGTTTCCATTGGATTTATTCATGGAACTGAAAAATCCAGCAGTTTGTTATCCAAAGGTACGTTCTTTGCATAGGCAGGTGTTCATTTGGTTTGGACCTAAAATACATAAGAACATACATTGGTCGAAGGGATATGAGTTTGGACTCATCACAACCATTTTGGGGGGGATTATTTATACTGTGGGTCTCTCATATAGATATATAATTTTTTCATGAATCCTGATTAATTTATGAGGTATAAAATTGGTTTCCATTAAATTGTTCAATCAAATATTATCATGTGTGAAATTTAAAAATATATGTATGTATTCTAGGTTCTTCATTAATGTAGAAATATGTAAGTATTCAAGTATATCTATAAATTCTATCCTCTCATATACTATTTAGATATTATTTTAACCATTTTTAGGATAATAATCGATTTTATGCATCTCAGTGGAGAACTCAGGAATTTATTATCATCTAGGGAGATGAATGTTGGTATTGATTTCGACATCGTACCTATAAATGGGATACCTACGTATCCTTATGAAAGGAATCATAACCCTCCGAGTTTGGTAGAACATAAAGGGAAACACCAAACCATTTAAGGTTGTGTGATAATGACATATATGTACAGTTTAATGTCATGTGGTACAAGAATCAATGTTGAAAGTGCTTAGTCACTTCTTGGTGTAGTACTTATGCCTATTAAGCATAAGTGACATGGAAAAAATATATGTTTCCATGTTGAATGACACCCTCTTGGGAATATGTCCCAAGAAGAATTTGGTTGACTTGATGTGTTGGGTTTGAACCTTAGAAAGGCTTCCTACATATCCCATTTGTATGGGAATCAAATCCCATGAAGTTCAATTAGTCTCGCCGGAGAGGGTAGTCCTTTGAATGAAATTAATTTGGACTTACATCATAAAAAGAAATCTTTATTCCGGATGAAATTAGATGGATCTTAGGGCATATAAAGGCTTTCAACATATCACAATTATGGTGTGAATCCATGTTCTCATAGTTCATTCTGATGGTGTTTTTTGTGAAAATATTGTTTTCAACACATATCTCTAAGCCCACATTAGTCATGATCAGTGTGAGAAACAGGAGGATGCAAAAAATTAAAAAAAATGTAACACACACATTTTCCTCCTCCACTGGTGGAAGACGATAGACCTATATAGTGAGGGTGGATGAGGCCGAGGTAACCATAGAAGAGGGAACATAGTGATCAAGATTTCAATGTGAAATGACATTGGTGTTCATACAGCCCGACTCTCGGATGATTGGGGACTTACCTTACTGGGAGTTTTCTTGGATATCCCTACAGAGGAGGGATAGTTTTCTTTAGTTTGAATGAAAAATAATTTGTGGCCCTTACTCTCCTAATTAGTAACCTAATGCATCGAGTTTTATAAATAAGAAGGGGAGGTCTTGACCCAAACCAAAATCCTCCAAACCAGGATCCCCATAACACTATTACTAAAATAATGTTCTATGTGACTATAGATATACAAACCAATAAATAATCAATTAATCATTACCCCATTGTGAAAAAATGTGGGAAACCTGTGAATGTTGATATAAAAACCAAAATATGAGACAAATTAATCTTCATTTCCAAATTGTTTGATATGATAGGAGGTTTTTTTGGATGATTCAAATTCATCCCTTTATGATATGGGAACCAATGACAGAGATACACTACAATGACTGGATTTGAAGAGGGTTTACATGATGATGTGTTTGACATGTATGTTGATATTCAAATAGTTATACCATGTAGGTACATCACATAGGTACAATGCAACAGTATGTTGTGTAGGTATTCCATACAGGTCTTCGAAATGACAGAAAAAATTATTATCATAGGAGAACCAAGAATATGAAATGTTCAAACATTGAATGGATTTAAAAACCATAATAATCTAACTAATTATCTCTTCTCTCATGTTTTTAGATAGATACCTAATAAATATTTTGGATCGGGGTCGAAGAGAAACACAATGGGAGCTTCATGAGTTCATTAATCATTCTCAGTTTTCAAATGAGGAGCCCAAGGGTCCTATTTATAGGCATGGTGGTGGGCTTGTTGAAAGTAATTAGTCAGCATTGGTCTATCACATAGTTTTTCCATGTGGATCCTCTATGTAGGATTACAAAAAGAATTTTCCTACGTAGCTCTGTTCTATAGGTCTTCCACGTAGGTCATCTGCCCAGGTCCTCCGCACATGTCCCATGCAATTTATTTTGAATTTTAGTTCTTTGACCTTTTGCATTAAGACTTTGAAATATCTGGGGGGACAATTTCTTGGTTTTTTATCTTACTAAGGAGTGTCAACAACTTTATATCTACAGAAATATCTATATGGATTATTAGGAGTTCTCTATATCATCATTCATTAAAAGTAAGTCCTGGTAATAGATATAATTTGATATGTAATATTGTATGATTATGGTAGAAAACATGCTCAAAATTTGAATTCCAATTGAAAAATTATGTTTAGACCCCATGTCGTAATAATAATAACATTATCATTCACATTACATGGTAATCATTTAAGAATAAATAAATATAAAATATATATTATTTTCATCATGAAAAATAATATAAATTTTTTTTATTTTCTCTGAAATTTACCAACTGTTGAATAAAAAATAATTATTAAATAAATTAATCCAAATATATTATTCATCATTATATATAATAAATATTATATCTACCAAACCATGAAATTAAATATATTTTTTGTTATTATTTAATACATTAATTTGTTAATGTATATTTAGATTACATCAAAAAAAGTAATATTGCATAATCAGGAAACCATAATGTATGAATAATATTTCATTTAACATGATAAATTCAGTGATCTATTTAACATTTAAAATATAAAAAATTAATATCCCTCATGAATCTGGTCTTAGTGGAATTCGAAACAACAACTAAAGTGAATGGTCAACATCATACAATATGTTAATGCACCCATAGAGAATGAGTTAATATTTCAATGACATACAACCTCCAAAGAAAACATCTGGGGAAATATAAAATCATCATCATGATTACATTAATCAAGAATTTTTATTACTAGTTTCATTAAGTTATATTTTTGATGTTTAGTTTTCTAAAATTCCCTAAATCGAACATTCATATAGAAAACATAGTCCATATATTTATCAAATTACTTCCATTTCCATCAAGGTGCATTACATAAGAGCATAAATTAATATTTATAACGTAAAAACCTATCTTATATTATTCAATAATGAAATATCACCCATAATATAATCTATATATAGTACATATTTGCGAAAATACTCATAAAAATTTTAAAAATAATTTTTATTTTAGGTGATAATAATATTCATAAATGATATTCATAATGTCTATGAATCAATACACACGTCAATAGGTATAAAAAATAATGAATAATAAAACTTGGGTTCCCTAAAACATGGATCATTCTAAAAAATGCAATCATGAATTTTACCATCAGAAAAAAAACATTTGAAGAAGTGTAATATTTTTATAAACAAAAAAAACTAATATCATGAACAATATGTGACCATAAAAATATCATATATCCATAGAAATTGTGTTTAGTAAATCTTATCATCAGATATAATGTATGCTATCATAGTGGGGAAATACAATGTCATTTTTACATGTAATGTATTTCTAAGATATTATCAAATACTAACTCATGATGAAGAAGAAAGAATATATGATAAAAGTAATTAATAATAATCAAAATAATTAATACATTTAACTAACATCTAGAATTTTTTTATACTCAAACGACGTCAAAAAATTTATACTTTTACTAGAGAAAGCTAATAAATTACTTCTTTCCACAATCCCTAAAAAGATACTCAAAAATATAATGAGATTGATCATTCATATACTCCTTAAAAATAACAAATCCAGATAAAAATAAATTTGAAATATATTATCTTTTCATTGGTGTAAAAATTGAAATTTGGAAGGAGACATACACGTATAATTATGATAGTAATGTTTGATGTGGTCTTTACTAAAAGTATCGAAATTAAGTGGCTGGACAATGTTGTGAATAAAAACATATCTCTTAACTGCATTACAAGTTATAATTTAGTAGTAATCAGGTTTATAATTTATGAAAACATGATTCATTACACTCATTCATCTTACAACACCCCTATCAATACAAAATCCATATCATCACTCTGACAAAAAATAATCCAGATCTATCTAAAATCAAGCTTCATTATAAAACTAAAATACTAGAAAATCTTATCATCCATACATCAAAAACATATCCATGTTTCATCTATGACACATAAGGATAACCTTAGCGTCAATATTTTTATTTACAGTACAAACTACATTGTATCATCACCATTGATCAATATATAGAAAAAACGAAAACATTTATATTACATTGTATACCTGAATTATCTTATTGTAGAATCTTATGAGTTAATATTCTTTATCTCACATTTTTATGACTCGATATACACACATTCCTTGAAATATGTATACTAGTTGATTCTAGACCAAACCCCCATTTAGATTTTTCTATAAAAAATATTTTAAATATATGTTCAATTTATACAAATTGACATTTTCCATGAATCCTCTTTGATATAACCAAATGCATGTTGAACCATATAATGTTGGATATATCACTTATATTTTCCGCAGATAAATTTTTTCTGAAAACTGTTGTATCGTATTTTAGGAAAGGTATATGATTTAAAATTATAAATATTTCATTAAAAATGTAACTATGAAAATTACAGAACTCCAAAAAAAATCAGTTATAAACATATGGATAAAATTAATTCATAGTAAAATATAATTACATTATAGCTACATCGAACCAAATATTCTAAAACCTATATTCTTAAATTATTCAATAAAAGAATCTATAAATATAATGTGTAATCTAATTTGATAAAATGTAATCCATGATGTAGGGAATCACCAAAAAAACAAAAATTTTATTAAAAACCATATATATTCCTTTATATGACATGAAAACTATTATCATTGGGCATCCATGACACGATGTGTATCCAATTTAGGAAATCTGTTTGACATCCATTATATCCCATGTTTTCCAATTAAACGGCATGTAATCACTGAAAAAAATAAGAAAATATAATTGTTTGTGCTATAAATTTCCAAAAAAATCCATGACATCAGCATGATAGCAAGACTACCAATTACTTTTTGGTGTTACTCATTCAAACATATAGGGAAAATAATAAAAAGGACAAATCATACAAGATAGAAATTTTTTGAGGTATTAAAATCTAACCACCATTAAATCTTTTTACCCAAATAAAACATTAAATATCATTGATTCGCTAAAATAGGGTACCATTGTGGCCTCCACAATGAATCCCTCTCCCATGTCTTGTGGCTATCATATTTGTACATCCATATTACATAGACTAGGGGGAAAGTTTTATAGTGTCACACCTTATCAAGTAAATCAATAATCTTAAATGGCTACACAACCAAAGTGATATCTGAATCCTGAATAACAGCCTCTCATCTAATCCCATGGATTTATGTGGTATATAAAACATAAATTCAAAACCAATATACACTTAATGGATATCTTTATGAAAATACATATGTTTAAACTAATAGGACACTATTCACTGTCATAAACCTATCTCAAATTGTCACAAATTCCTTAGTTCTGTCATAACTCACTTACCATATATGGATGGACTAAGTGAGGTGAAACTATGATAAATACCTAATTACCAACTTTAAACTCATATGTATGATATTGATAGTCGACATATGTTTTTTGATGGCTCTATGTCATGATAAAACCCCATTGTATCAGGTACACTATATAAATAAATATCATAAATAAACATTTCAAATCCAAGGACTAATCTCCCAACTCATCCCTACAAAAGGGGGGTATACATGTACTTCCATAAAAATCCTGGAAGGGTTCCATCATTAAATTTTTTTCAAAAGAATTAAATGAAAACACAACCAAAGGATAATTCCATTCTCGTGATCCTTCATAAATAAGAACAAAATCTAGAAAAATATCTTATAGAACCAAGAAACCCATCCTTATCTTTCCATATATATGTAGATGATAAGTTGTGGTTAATATAATAGGGGAATTCATCACCTCCAGTTAACCCATTTGAAACATATATTTTAATCATGTGTAGCTTTTAGAAACAACAACATATGAATCCCTAATAATTGTCACAATCTCATAGACATACAAGTCCCCATGATTTTCCACTTTAATCATCTTCATTATTGGTAATAGATAAACTAATATCATGATTTGGTTAGTGATAACCCAAATTACAACCTTACCACTTGAATCCCTGGAAATCCAATAAATAAAACCATTGAAATATCATTCAAATTCCATAATGAAATTGGTATTTGTTGAAAAACACAATAGTTCACAGGTGATCCACTATAATTCTCCAACATATAAAGAACCACGAAACCAAATCAAAAAATGAACATTTCATCCCATACAACCAATACCAAATCCTCAATTCTTGATTTTTGTTGTCACCCACTGGGTGCACAGTGTAACACGAATACATTGAACTATATAAAAAATATTTACTAAATTAAAATCGAAAAAATATTCATTCTAGAGAAAAATATATCTCTACTAAGACACTGAGATAACATAGTTGAGGTCACCACATCCCAATGGATTTTAATAAATCATTGGAACTCAGTGTCATACATGTTATCATTATGGAAAAACTCATAAAAAGGAAATTATCCATTATCAAATTTATCAACACATGTCCACTAAAAAATTTCACTCCTAGTATCATATCAGCTACAAAAAGCATTAAAGATGACTCTTTATGTGATTCTAGCATTGCTTATGTTGACAATTTTGTGCTTAATACATGGAAATCAACATTATATTTCCTCAAGGTATAATTAATATATAAATAATTAATATGAAGTTACTCATCCTAGAATATCTCTAAACAATTCTAATCCCTCGCAAGAAAAACATAAATTTCTAGATATTATGAGCATAATATTCCTTAAACTAATGCCCAAAGAGACAGTTAAACAATCATTTGGGATTACTCTTAACCACCGACATCTGATAATCCTGGCTAGTGTAGTTATTCATATAATGGGGTAACTGGATATAGCCATTGACCACCACATGTTTCCCCGTCATCTAGACACATGCATATCCCATACTAGGCCCTGACAAAAACAATCATAACCCAATCCAGGTTCGCAATAAATAGTTTTTTTTGAATTAAACATCACCTTTATATATTTAACATATATATAACACTTTTAATTCCATTCAATAATTATGAACTTATGGTTTAATTTTTTCATAGAAAATACAACATTGGATATGTCATGAAAAAATTTTCAATAGCAACCTTTAAATTCCTCAAATATCAAGATCAAAAACAAAATAATTTAAGAACATCTAATGAAATAACTACTTGTACCTTTTAAGGATCTACTGAAATCCACTTTCATATTTCATATTCCCAAAAAACACTATTTATATCCAAAACTCACACTTGGATGTCATAAAATATAGAAAATGCTCTTCCAATATTCAACAACTGAAATCCAAATAGACCACGTTCTCCTCCACTATTTGAGAGGATAAAAAAATATCATCCATCAAAAAAAATCCCATGAACCGATGAAATATATGATTAATCAAATTAAAAATAACACATAAGAATTAGTGATAACCAATTGGATATAAATAATATCATAAGGACTATATTGACTCATAAACATTTTATTAGGTATATCATTTTTTAAACTCTCAACTGGTGAAACTCAAATAATAATTCATTTACATGAATCTAATAATAAAATCTAACCTGATCATAGATTCTATCAGTCATTTGATAATGATAGTTTTTATCAATACTAACATTATTAAAATTTATATAATTTATATAAAGTGAAGACTCTTGTCAAACATCATATTAAAATGGATAGTTGAATCCCATTGAAACACACTAGGATAAATAAATCATGTGTCAAATAGGTCCTTGATTTGAAATTTTGGTCCATAAACTCTTGTATTATATCTCTTTTGGACAATATCGAAATGGAAATAACACCAGATATTAATTATATATTAATCTCTACCACTCACTAGGGTGGAAAACCAATAAAATAATATGTAAATACAACTTGGTACTTAGAGAAAACCACATGAAGTTGTCCGCTGAAAAAGGGTCTAATGTATAAAGAAACATCATTGAAAACTTGCACGATATTACCAAATCATGAGAAAAAACATAAACTTCCCTTCCTGATATAGAGTTCCACACAACCTAGAAGACATGAATGGGCCAATCATTAGATAACAACTAAACGCAATAGTGATAACTATCTATCTGGTCATTAACATGGATCATCCAATACAAGAATAATATCAAGTAAATGACATCATGAAAAATCACTAAAAAGTAACACTTGACATTGTAGTCGACTATCATCAACTAAAACAAAACAAATCTCAAACCATATTAGTACATATTTCCCAAGTGGTGGAATGTTAGAAAAGAATGGGAGATGTCCCAAATAAAAACTGAATATGTAAACTAACATTTTCCATGTTAAATAAAAAATATAACATCTATAAAATAATTATCACACTATAAAAGACAATATAAATCACATAACATGGACAATAGTTGTAATTTATTTAGGTTTTCTTTTTTCATAATCCACTTCATAAATTCATCCAGTCATATAAACATGATCATCTACATTTTTTTAAGTATTATATCTCCATCCTTGGAAGCATCTATAATGACCAGTGAACCAATTTTTAATACAGATCCTATACTAATTACCAAATATTTATTTCCATATAAATCCATAAGGATGGCCAGATCACCAATAATGATGATTTAATAGGATGAAAAGATATAAAAAAACAACCTTATAAATTAATGTTTAATAATGTAATATAGTTACAGAAAACAAATGCACTTATTTTTTTTAAATCCAATTGGATTCGAAATACCAATATAGATCATGACCATTGATAATATATTCATTAAACAATGACAACATTATTTTTATAAATATATTGCTTTAATAAATTGGATAGACTCAGACCAAGGAATTGGTGAACACATTCAATAGGATTATACCCTAAAAATCCCACTTATCTGAGATTTTGTGGGAGATTTCATTTCTTTTATTTCTCTTAAACCTATACCAAGATGAGATCCAACCACATAAGAATAATTGAAACGATTTCAAAGATATGTTCATCCTCATAGAGATAACTACCCATACAATGTTCACCCAATGACCCAAATGAATGTCTCTCTATAGTGTACCTTAATCTTATGGTGTACACTGGTGTATTAATGAGAGATGTTTCAATAAACTAGAAAATAGCGTATGTATATTATTTTTAAAGGTATAATTAATATATTTATTTTGATACTACAAACCACAAATATTATTTTTTGGTAATATTCATTTCAATTAATGAAACTTATTTTGAAGAAAAAATTATTTTTCTTATAAAATTTAAATTTTATTATTATTATTAAATAATTCTTATTAAATATAAATTATCAAATAATTTTAATGATGTTAAATCTAATTTTTTATAAGGATTCAAAAAATGTCATTGTCAAACCCATCATTTTTAATAAATTCCAGTTATATTATTATTAATGTAAAATTTAACATATTTAGAAAACTATTTGAAAAAAATGAATATATATATTTTGGAATGAAAACATCAAAATTATCCAATGGTGATTATTTCATTATTTGTTGAGAGAAATATTCTTGGTGAAAAATTAAATAATATAAAATAATACGATGTGTTTTATAACATCATAATGAAAGAAACATGATGATGTAAGTTTTATAATTTGTATCATAAGAAAAATAAATTTTTCCCCTTATAATAATTTGATGGAAATAATATTTGATTATTTATATAAATCCTTTATGAGTCCTCCAAAACATCTAATATATTTTTTAATTTTAAAATAATTTATTTTAATCTTCAAGTCAACTCAATATAAGAAAGGGTTATAATATAACATGTCAATCCATTTTCCTATGAAAGTATTGATAAAACATACTATTTATTAGTATCCATGGGAAAAACCATCATACGATTTGTCATCTTTAATATTTAATTATATAGAGTAAAAAAGCTATGTTTTTGTTCTATTACAATATTTCCCTTTCCTTTCATATTTAAATCCTCCCATACAACAATTTATCTTCACTAACATTCAATTAGAATATACTCAAAATTCCCACCAATATCTATATTCATCATAAGGTTCCCCCAAAATCTCAAGAAGCCCCTATCAATATTTGGTGTCATACTCTTAAGGTAAAGTAATCTCTCTTTCTCACTTTTAGTCCAGAACTCCTCTATTTCAGTCCTTATTATTTTTAATTACCAAAGATGGGGTATGTATTCACACCACCCATAAACATACCTTTTGATTTATAAATGATTATAGACCCATTCCTCTCTCATTAAACCCTCCAAATTACACTTGTTTCTATACCAAGGATTCAAAAGTGTTATTCCATCATCTTCAATAAACATGATCCTTTATTATAATATTAATTCAATTTCCATTTCATAATGACATTGTAAAGACCTGGATTCTCCGTGGAATTTTTTTTCTTAAATACATGGGATTTTTACGAGTCCGCGAAAATTAACAGCGCTTGAATTTTAGGGAAAGTGTGCCCAAAATCTATTTCTAAAGTTTTGTTCTGCTACGTTCAGTAAGCGTACGAGTGGGATTTTATAACTTTTGAACCGGAGCTCAGAATTAAAACTTGAGGTCACCGTTGAACTTGCAGTGCCGATTGTCACTTTAGAGGACTTTCACCACGACAGCAGTTGGTCGAGAATGAATGTTAGTTTTGGGGTTTTAATCAATAAATTAAATAAAAATAATGTTTTTAATTATTTTCATTTGGTGGTTAAAACCTCAAAGTGGAGGTTGGGGGTTGGGGCCACCACAACATAACCTCCCATGAGATGTTATGGTGGTGGGGCCCACCTGAATTTAACCTCCCTTGGGAGGATATATTTTGGTGGAGACCACCTGAGCTTTCTAACCCCTTAAACTCCCATAAAAGTGGATAAAACTCTTGACCTTCCCCGCTAATTAATTTATCCAACTCTACCCCATTAAGTAAGTGAGTTATCTTATTTAATTAAACACCCCATTTTGAATTCAAGACAAAAATTTAAAATAACATACAATCTATTATTTCATATGGTTGGCATCATTTCTTTTGATAGAAAGGAGAATTGAGTAGCTCTTGGAGATAGAATTCCAAGGAAGAAAGAACCCTCCAACATGGAAAGAACACCAAAGAACAGTGAACACCTTTTTCCTTATATAACTGAATCAAAGTAGGGAGCTTCATCCTTGAATAATGCCGATGACACCATCCTCAGCTTTTTTATTTTCGACGTCAATGAATTGATGTCTGCCTTTCCGCGTCAACATCATAAAACAAAAAATCAGAGGTAGGGGTGTGTTTTGATTTTAGAAATGTTGAATTTTCCTTCCATGATTGTTTTTCTTGACCCGCTTGCTACCAAACTAACATGGAAGGACCGGGCCAAAAGAACACGTCCTGATTCATTTTAAGTTCTTGTAAATGAATGGTGTGTTCTTCTTGTTCTTCAATGGTGACGAACAATCGATCACTGCAAGTTCGTTGTGAAACACAATGATCCCAAATTAAAGACCGAACATCATGATGACCTAGCAGAGGTGTGATGAAGATAGAGTGCAATATATTGAACCGGAACAGGAAGGGTCGTCCCTCGACCGTTCGTCGAGTGGGTGAACCAAATAGTATTTTTGGTGCCGATCAGAGGCCTAAAAACACTGGAAATGACTACAGGTCATCTGTGAGACCCAGTGACCAATGTTTCGTGGAGAATGGACCGTCAGAACAATGATTGGACTCCACGGGAGGCGCACTAGCCTGAGCCGCCATTTCTGGAAAATTCCAGAATACACAGCGTGTACTTCTGACAAACACGTTGTGTAGTGTGGGTGTTCGGCGGCATGAGAAACATATGTTGGACAAGTAATACACTACGTGTGATCTCGGTCACACGGCATGTGAACTTGGTCACACGGTGGGTACTCTCTATGAATATTGGCAGATGCGGCTACATGGGACTCGGCGTGTATTCTGGGGATACACGGACACAGGGTGGAGTACACTGGCATATACTCCAACACATGGCCAGACATGGCCAGTGGAATGGGCTACCTCGTGTACCAGTTACACGGGTTGGTAAACCTGAGTTAAGGTCGTGTATGGGCACATAGCAAGCATATATAGAGCCGTCACAAGTTTCATGGACATGGCATGTCACCATACCACATGTCGTGTACTCTTTTTTCAACAAAACCATTTTCTTTTGAAATGGTCCATTGTTCATCGGAAGTACTCGAGTTCTGCACGCACAACCTGTAACCATGCCACATGTGGTGTACTAACTTTCTGCATGACCAGCCTTAAGACATTGGCTGTTGTATAGGGGCAGTACCCGAGGTCTGTAGACAGGGCATGTAACCATACCACAGGCCGTGTACTCACTTTTACATGACTAGCCATACGACATGGGCTATTGTACATGAGCAGTACCCAAGCATAGAAGACACAATGTCTAACCATACAGACACACCATGTAACGTTTTGGAAAATGGCGTGGTTATATCGTCTTTTTGTCATGGAAAATTATTTCATGGTTTTCCCTCGATGACATATCAGACCATTGAGATACTTCTACATGGGATGACGTGGGAGTTTATGTATCAATTGTTGGATTCAGGAGAGAATCCTCATTGAAAGAATAGTACTTTGTGGATACCCTATAGTTGGATGCACTCTGATGACTTTTCCTAGATCATGTGTGTGTCCGACAGTTCTAACAATTGTTCCTGGATCCTGTGTAGGTTCGACAGTTTTGAAATCTATTCCATGATCATGTGTGGGTCTGACAGGATATCTAGTTCTGGATGTCATGTGGGTCCAACAACTTAGTTGGTCCTGGATCCTGTGTGGGTTCGACAACTCCCAATATTGTTCTTGGATCATGTGTGGGTCCGACAATTCCAGCAGCTGGTCCTAGATCCTGTGTGGGTCTAACAGCTTAGATGAATCGATGACTACATCTGATAATCTCTATCACTCTATAATAGTTGTATACCAATGTGAGCTGAGTCAATAACTCTTTTGTTTCCTTGTGAATGAGATGGATTACTTGATAACTTAGGTATATGTATGTGCATACAGCTATGTGGGGTTATCTGTCGATTTCATATTTCTCTAGATTAACATTGATGGATTTTGTGAGTCCATGAGAGTCTCGGGGTCCCTACTGAGTATCGTTATAATCACCCTTTCATGGGCTATGCTCGCACATCATTGTGTTGGATGCAGAAAACAGACAACGTTGATATGGCAAAGAGTTCCAGGACTGGACGATACCCGAAAGTAGACATTACGATGAGACGGTACACAGAGGAGTCTAGCATACTTGGAGTGATGAGGACACTATTTGTACCTAATCATTAGGTAGGATCCGTGGTGGATGATCCAAGATCTACTTTCTCCATTCTTCTATTTTTTCCCTTATTCAGTTGTACTCATACATTACAGTTGCACTTGTATTTCCGACCCCTTTTACTTTCCAGTACTTCTTTTGTATACAACATTAATTTGTATTTACTTCTAACTCATACTATATTGTGTCTGTTTTCTATGTATAAATGAATTTCCTTCATAATTTTATGGATTTTCACCCTTGGTGCTAGTCTCCATCCCCTGACCTATGTAAGGCGGGCTTACGGTAGTCAGGGCATGGGCCCCGGGGGACGGTTCGTGTCAAATTGGTATTAAAGGTGTCGGGTCTACCTCAGAACATAGGTCTTTGATATTTATTTTCTGAGAAGAAATAGTGTTAAGGGTAATGAGTGTGGCTTTCTGTTCAGTGTGTCTAGTGTTGGTGTGGCAGCTGACGTATCCATACACCAGGACCCTGACATCTAATTTTTGACTCAGTACACGAAAACACTGATTACATGTTTGTTTCAAAAATTTTCATTGTGATTTCATGGAGCCATCTCACCAGGTATAACTTATTGACCGTGGTGCACCTGTTTCTTTTTAGTATTCCTCCACACAGATAGGTAGCCAGTGTTCATAGAGTTGTACGAGATGGCATCCCACCACGCGATGAGACCACGGTTTAGGGCCCCATCACGGCGGAGGATCCAACAGTACCACTACCCGTTGGGTCATTGATACCACCAACCCCAGCAGTAGATGATGATTGCCACTTGACCACGCTCCACGAGTTCCAGCACTAGAGACTGCCTATTTTTAGGGGAGATATGGACCTGTTGGCACCTACAGATTGGCCGGAGGTTGTGGTGAGATTATTCAGGCTAGTTGGGACAGCAACAGACTTCATGGTGATCCTTGCCACGAGACTCCTTCAGGAAGCAGCATACAGATGGAGGAGCCTGATACTATAGTTGCATGATGAGGCGACACAACTCTTGGTAGACATCGAGAGCCTATTTTGGGTGGAGTTTATCCCAGCCACCTTATGTGCGGTGAAGATGCAGGAGCTACTGCATCTACAATCGAGTTGCATGATAGTGGCACAGTATTCCGCGAGGTTCACTGACCTCTATCTTTACTCCACAGATATGATGTGAGTCCCATTATTTAGGGACTAGACCATCGATAACGGGCTAAGACGAGAGATCATATCATCGATGATCTCATTAGCATTCTGACCCAGGGAGGGGTGTTATAGAGAGCCCTCATAGTAGAGAGTTTTCTTTGTGAGAAGTCACTGGCAGTGAGACCCTCCACCGAGAATCACATAGAAAAGTGTTATGCATCAGATAGTAGACAGATGTCACAGAGGTTTAGGAGGACCAGACCATCCGATCGGCGACCTCAGGACACGGGTATTGTTGTACCGGGCACTCGAGACAAATCCAGTCATGTGGGGAACATGCAGTGTTCCACATGTGGCGGGGAGTGTCACATTGCATGTGACTATCCGACCTGCCATACAGATAATCAAAATATAGTAGAGGGACCTCCCAGGAAGAGGTATATATTCGATCGAGGTGGTCCGCAGGGACCAGGCGGTTGTGGCCCAGGAGCTCGTCGAGCATCTGGTGGTGGGCGACGTTCGAGGTCTTACCACCACCACCACCAGGAGGTCTACCCCGACCAAAGGGAGAAGGTGGATAGGGGATATCTCATCTTTAGTCAACTGAGGCATACAACCATGGTGCTCTGGAGATGATTTGAGGTACAATCTATGTCTACTCCACCTTAGTTGTTGTTCTTATAGACACAGTTTCCAGTCACTCATTCATTCCCACTACCCACGTTCGGAGCATGGAGATTCTGAAGGAGATGTTTTCTCGATTCTTATAGCTAGTTACTCCTAAAAGAGTAGAAAAGAAAATTAAGCATTGGTTCTGATAGTGTGATATTACTCTAGGAGGCAAGATATTCTGATGGCATATCCTCATTGCGGCATTGAGGCCTTACGTTGTCATCTTGGGTATGGACCAGTTATCTACAGTCCACGCACAAATTGAATGTATTAGACACAAATTGTGGTGTGTCTGCACGGATGGGACTAGGTTCACCTTCATCGACAAGAAGGGAGCCTTTTCAGAACATGACATACATAATCAAAGGAGGGTGCATCCGATCACTCATCAGCTGGCATGCCTTACCCTCAGAGCTGTTTCTGTGAACAGTCTGAGCTATCCTGTATTGGTGGACCAGTACATGGATGGTTTCCCTGAAAATGTTCCAGGATTACCTCATCATAGAGAGGTGGAATTATACATTGACTTGTACCTCGGAATGACACTGATATCTACAGCAGCATATCAGATAGCACCCGCTGAACTTCGTGAGCTGCAGTTACAGCTAAAGGACTTGCAGGGGAAGGGATTCATCCGACCCTGTGTTTCTCCCTGGGCAGCTCTGATTCTGCTCAAAAAGATGGTGGATTGGAGCTTGAGGGTTTGTGTTGATCACCATCACCTGAACCAGGTGACCGTGAAGAACAAGTACCCACTCTTTAGGATTAACTGCCTCTTTGATCTGCTAAATGGAGCGCAATGGTTCTCAAATATAGACCTCAGATCAGGCTATCACCAGCTCATATTTCGAGATGGCGATGTTAAAAAATAGCCTTTAGATGTCGGTACAACCACTATGATTTCTTGGTTATGCCCTTCGGCATATCCAATGCACTAGTAGTGTTCATGAGTCTCATGAATATGATATTCCAGCCTTACGTCGATCAATTTTTCATAGTCTTCATCGATGATATTATGATTTAATCGACTACTGAGTAGAATCATGCCCACCATTTTCAGGTAGTACTACAAACACTATGAGATCCCCAACTTTATGGTAAGCTCTTGATGTGCTAGTTCTGGATTTGAGAAGTTCACATCTGGGGAAAATTCATCTTGAAGGATGTAGTTATAGTATATTTCGTGAATATTGAGGCGGTACATGCTTGGGAGGAAACCAGGAGTGTGATAGAGTATGGAGTTTTCTGGGTTTGGATGGATACTCCTGGAGATTCCTTCCAGACTTCTCCAGAGTTGTAGCACCACTATAATCCTTGAAGAATAAGGGTAAACCCTTTGTATGGTTAGAGAGATGCCATCAGAGCTTTCAAATTCTGAGGAATAGGCTAACTAGTGCCCCCATATTTAGGCTTCCATAGGAAGGTGTTGGGTATGTAGTTTAGTGCGACACATCAGGGACCGGACATGGGTGTGTCCTGATGAAAGAGTGAGCTTTGATCACATATGGTTCTTGGAAGCTGAGACAACATGAGAAGATCTATGATACCCATGACCTAGAGTTAGCAGTAGTGGTCTTCGCCTTGAATATTTGGTGGCACTATTTGATGGGCGAGTGTTTTACCATGTACTCTAATAACAAGAGTGTCATGTATATCTTCTCCTAAAAGGATATGAACCTGAGATAATGACATTAGATTGTGTTCCTCCAAGATTATGGCTTTGGGATAGTCTAAACTTTTGGGTAGGGGAATGTTGTTGTGGATTCACTCAGCTGAAGATATGGTATACAGCTGCTAGGAGAGGTGATAGAGCAGCTGGCTGCCTTATAGATATCCTTTGTGGATAGGGACGGAGCCTCCTATCTACAGTCTCTTACAGTCATTCCTCCACTTCATCAGAGAGTTAGGGAGGCTCAGTGTGGGGATGCAGACTGCAAGACGTGACGTGTTCTGTTATCCATAGGGTAGACATCTGATCGATTTTCAAAATGTGGGAAGCTCATAATTATCTACAGAGGACGTACTATGTTTCCAGTGTCACTTCAGGAGGACATGTTGAGGGAGTTTCACATGTCCCATCTAGCGGTACACCCAAGAGTGGAAAAGATGTACCAAGACCTTCAACGACAGCACTGGTGGCTAGGTATGAAGAATGTTGTAGCGGAATTTGTCTCTTGGTGCTCCACTTTTCCTTAAGTGAAGGCGGATCACCATGTACCAGCAGGCTTGGTTCAACCTTTAGAGGTCCCAGAGTGGAAGTGGGATGAAATATCCATGGAAATTGGGATTCTTCTTCCATGTACATCCCAGATTCATGACTCTATTTGGGTGATCGTCGACCGACTCACCAAGTCGGCCCACATCCTACCCATCAGAGAGAAGGGTTCATTAGAGAGCTTTGGACACCTCTATGTGCAAGAGATTTTGAAACTACATGGAGTGAATTTTCTATTATCTCTGACCATGATGCAAGGTTTAATTCTCTACTATGGAAGGGGTTGTAGGAGAATTTCAGGATGTAGCTACGTCTAAGCACTACCTTCAATCCTCATATGGATGGCCAGAATGAGAGGACCATTCAGAACCTCGAGGACATGTAGTGTTCTTGTGTCATCGACTTCGGTTGCCGCTGGGAGGATCACTTACCTTTGATGGAGTTTTCCTATAACAACAACTATCACTCCACCATTGAGATGGAACCTTTTGAGGCCTTTGATGGTCATCCATGTTGATAAACACTATATTGGACTGACCCTGGGGAGTCAGAACTAGTGGGACTTGAGATGGTACGAGCTACCAAAAAGAAGATGATGATCATCCAAGAGTGGATGAAGACTACACAGAGCAGGCATATGTATCAGGCTGATAGGAGACGGAGACCTCTGGAGTTTGAGTATGGTGACCACGTCTTTCTACGGGTCTCACCTAGACAAGGTATATGGATATTTGGCCGCAGCGGCAAGTGATCTTTGAGGTTCATTAGACCTTTCTACGTCCTCATCATAGTACGTGCGGGGGGTTATAGCCTGTCACTTCCACCTAAGTTGCACCGGGTGCACGACGTCTTCCACACATCCCAGATAAGGAGTTACGTGCACGACCCCTCACACATCATCGACCATGGGGAACTAGACGTCGATGATGGGGAGTCTTTTACGAAGGTTCTAGTGGAGATTGAGGATCGACATGAGTTGGCCCTATGTGGATGGGTGATACCTCTAGTGCACGTTTTCTAGTAGCACAAGAACCTCCAAAAGAGAACATGGGAGTGGGAGGCTCAAATGCGTGCTCAGTACCCCCATTTGTTCCCATAGTTTGATTTTTAGCTTATTAGGATGTAAATCCCCAATGTTGGGAGAATTTAATGATTTGGAAATTCCCTGTAATGTTTTCTCATAAATACTTGGGATTTTTACGATTTTTTGAAAATTTACGACACTTGATTTTGAGGCTCAGTGTGCCTGGAATAAATTACTGACGTTTTGTTCGGGTACGATGATTAATCATACGAGCGGGATTTTATAAATTTTGAACCGGAGCTCATAATTGAAATCTGAGGGCACCATTGAACTTGTAGGGCTGGTTTTCTCTTAAGAAGACTTTCACCTCGATGTTAGTTTGTCAGGAATGAAAGTTATTTTTGGAGTTTTAAAAAATAAATTAAATAAAAATAATGTGTGTAGCTTATTTTTATTTGGCGGTTAAAAACTCCATGTGGAGGGTTGGGGTGGGGGAAACCACACATTAAACTCCCTTGAGAGGTTATGGTGGTGGGGCCCACCCGAACATAACCTCCCATGGGAGGATACATTTTTTTGGGGACCACCAGAGCTGTCCAACCCCTTTAACTCCAATTAAAGTGGAGAAAACCCTTGACCTGATACAGAAATTAATTAATCCAACTCCACCCCATTAATTATGTGAGTTATCTCATATAATTAAACACTGTATTTTGAATTCATGCCAACAATTTAAAATACTAGAAAACAAATTATTTCATTTGGTTGGTATCATTTCTTTTGTTGGAAGGGAGAATTGAGGAGCACTTGGATATAGATCACCAAGGAGGAATGAACTGTCCAACGAGGAATGACCCCTGATGAACGACGAACACCTTCATCCTTCTTCAACTAGAACAAAGGAGAGATCACCGTCCTTGAAGAATGCTGACGATGCCATCCTCTATTTCATCATTTTCAACGTCAATGAATCAATGCCTGCCTTTACACGTCATCATAAAAAAACAATGAATCCAATGTATTGGAGTGTTTTGATTTGAGAAACGTTGAAACATCCTTCCATGATTGTTTATCTTGATGCACATGCTACCAAATTAACATTGATGGACCAGGCCAAATGATCATGGCTTGATTCCTCCACCGTTCCTGTAAATTTTAGGTGTGTTCTTCACAGTCTTCAAGGCTGATGAACAATGGGTCATTGCAAGTTTGTTTGCAATGCAAAGATCCCAAATTCGAGACCCAACATCATGATGCCCTAGTGGTGGTGCGACGACGATAGTGGGTGACTGATCAAAGAGGAATGGGAAGGTCCATCCCTTAACCATTATTCAAGCTGGTGAATCAAATCATGTTTCCCAAAAACCCCAGAGATTACTACGGGTCATTGGGATGACCTATTGACTGAGGGTTCGTGGAGAAAGAACCTTTAGAATGAAGATTGGACTTCACGGGAGGTGCACTGGCCAAGGGTACCATTTCTAGAAAATTGCAGAATACATGACATGTACTTTTGAAAAACATATCATGTAGTATGAGAGTTTTGCGTCTTGAGAAACAGACATTGGACAAGTAACACACGACGTGTGATCCCGGTCACATGGCATGTACTCTCTACGCAGATTGGGAGAAGTAGCATCATTGGACTCTGCTTGTATTCCGAGGATACATGAACACAAGGTGGTGTACAAGGGCATGTACTCCACCACACGAACAGACGGTGCATGTTGCATGGGCTACCCCGTGTACCAGTTACACGTGTTTTTGAACACGGGTTAAGGCCATGTATGGGAACATGGCCAGCGTACACAGAGCCGACCCCAGTTGCATGGACACAATGTGTAATCATACCACACAACGTTTACTTTCTTTTCTACACAACCTGTTTCTTTTGTCATGGTACAATGTACACGAGTTGTACCAAAGGTCTATAGACACAACGTGTAACCATACCACACGTCTTCTACTCACTTTATGCGTGACCAACGTTACAACATGGGACGTTGTACACAGGCAGTACCCAAGGTACTTAGACAGGGCGTATAACCATACCACATGCTGTGTACTCACTTTCATCATGAAAAACCATACGACATGGGCCGTTGTACATGGGCAGTACCTGAGGATAGAAGAAACAGTGTGTAACCATACCAACACACTGTGTACCTTTTTAGAAAATGGCATGGTTATATCATCATGGTGGCTTGGACACGTATTTCTTGGTTTTCACCCTAATACCTAGAAGACATTTGGGATACTTCTACATGGGATGACGTGACAGTTGATGTATCATCTGTTTACTTGAGGAGCAAACCCTCCAGGAGTAAACTGTACTTTGTGGAAACCCAGTAGATGGCTATTATTTGACGACTGTTCCTAGATCCTATGTGGGTCTGACAGTTCTAACGTCTATTCCTAGATCCTTTATGGGTCCAGTAGTTCTGACTTCTATTCCTGGATCATGCATGCGTCCCATAGAATAGCTAGTCATGGATCCTATCTAGGTCTGATAGCTTACCTAGTCCTCGATCCTGTGTGGGCCCGACATCTACAACTATTATTCCTGGATCCTCTGTGAGTCCTACAATTCCATCTACTGGTCCTAGATCCAGTGTAAGTATGACAACATAGATGAATCAGTGACTATATATGATCGTCTCTATCACTCTACAAATATTTTATACCCTTGTGAGTTGAGTGAGCAACTCTTGTGTTTCCTCATGAATAAGATGGAATATTTGATAACATTGGTATATGTATGGGCATATTCCTAAGTGGGGTTATCTGTCGATTTCATATTTATGTGGATTATACTTTTTTGGATTTTGTGAGACCTTGAGAGTCTCGGGGTCCCTACTGAGTATCGATATACTCACCCCTAAATGGGATATGCTGGCACCTCGTTGTGTTGGATGCAGACGACGGACAACGCTCACGGGGCTGAGAGTGCCAGGACTGGATAGTACCCGGAGGTAAAACTTATGACGAGACGGTACATGGAGGATTCTTCCAGACATGGAGTTCTAAGGATTCTATCTATAACTAGACATCAGTTAGGATCCGTGGTGGATAATCCAGGAGCTTATTTCACTATTCAGTTGTTTTGTCACTTTTTCAATTGAACTCATACATTATAGTTGGGCTTGTATTTCTAACCCATTTTACATTCCAGCACTTCTTTTGATTACATCGTTACTTATTATTTACTTCAATCGTGTACTCTGTTTTGTGTCTTTTCTATTTATAAACGCAATGCCTTCCTAGTTTTAGTGATTATCCCCTTTGGTACTAGTCGCCCACACCAGGCCTATGGAAGGCGGACTTGGGGTAGTCATGGCATGAGCCCCGGGGGACGGGTCGTGAAAGAAATCATATTTATTTCTAGGACCCTATTACTTATCACTAGATTTCTAAATTTTGAGGGAACCATTTTATTCTCAACCACACATTTTGTGAATTTTTTTGCGACATCATTTAGATGCTTAAATTTTAACCCAATTTTTTTTCTAATGAAATTGTGTAGTAAAAACCATACCCAATTCCTGTCAATTTTTTTCACAATTATACACTTATACTATATTTAATTTTGAATTTATTTTATTTATTAAACATTGTTGTATCATGGAATAAGTTATGATGATGAATGAATCCATAATGGTAGATCATTGTGGAACACATTTATATGATATTGAAATGAAGGTGATGGGTTCATCATGAATTATATTGATATCCAATTCATTTTTTAAATATTTTTATCGTTATATATCATGTTTAGATAGCTAGTATACATGATCTCTTTTTTGAAAAGTTTTTCATTGTGATTTATTGGCAGTTCTCTTTGATCTAGGAAAAGGTGATTCTATTTGTTTCACCATTTCCCTTATTGACATTTTGTTATCATGTTATATCATGTATTATCAATCGTGTTTTTTATTCATAATCTTTTCATCCCAATTTACATGGATGTTTTGTAACATGATTTACCATATTCCATATTTATTCCCTTGTTGGTCTTTCAAGCCCACCCCATTTTTATATATTTAATCAGGTTATCCCATGAAATTTAAGTTCCAGAATGATAATTAAGATTTCTATAATGATTTTATATTTTATATTTTAATTTATAATGTAATTAAATTTATTCCAAAATATAGTAGACTTATCAATCATTTGAGTTGAATTATGTGTAGTTTTACATAATAATTCATGTATTAATTTTTACTAATAGAAGTTTTATTTGTAATTTCTATTAGAGCGAATGTTTAGTAGTTTTTGGGTATATGATTAGAAAACTGTATATAATTTCCTAGGGATATGAATACATATATGAAAATATCCCCATAATTTTAGTGTGTAATAATAAACATTTAGCATGAAAATACACATATATCTGGTTACTACAGGTGGACGTTATTTAGAAGAAATATACCTATGAGTAAGAACTCTAACAAGGTGTCTAGATCCTGACACAAGGTAACTGGTAAAGGAAAATGATTCATACTATTCCTCTATATTGAAACTCCTCAAGGGATATTAATTACTAAATTAAAAAGATCAATACAATATAAAAATAAGGGGAAAAATATTTCCATAATAGTATATGTTCTGAAATTATCATGGATGAAAAAGATTGAAGCCAAGAAAAAAATAAGATAAGAATATTCATGTATGTTATCCAATTAATGTTTTTAAATTCATTTTTATATGAATAAAAGATTAAATATACTCATCCCAAACATTCCATTTATTCTATAAAATGTCTGTCAATAGGATGTATCATGTAAAAATTAAATGTTACGATCAGTGTGATGACCATCCAAATGATATTACCATCCTGATGGGAGTAGGAATCACATAGATTATGAGGATACACTCTTAGATAACTCATGTTTTAAATAGAATATTGGATCATGTGGGGAGTCCAAATCCCCATAAGAGTGAACATTCTCCAATTGATAGATTAATGGGATAAATGCTTTGAAATATAATTGGAATTCTCCTACCACAATCGTGGAATATTTGTTTAACTACATTGATATTTTATCCATATCCATTAATTAATTAATAAAGATAATGTTATATTGGATTAATATTATATGGATGGTCAATTTAATCAGTTGTGTACATTGACCAAACAATTCAAAAACTGAGGAAGAGATCAAAGCATTGTGGTGGAATTTTTTCTAGAATTTTTTTTGGGTAAATGTTTTCCTCACACTCTTAATCCTAAAATGAAATGGTATTTATATTCCCTCATGAAAAAATATGATGAATATATTTGGGAATATGAGGATACATTTTTATGACCTAGAAGATACCCCTCCAACCTTTTCGTCACCCCCGAATTCATGTTTGACCGCTTCTTTGGTGGGATAAAACCATTTCTATGAAAATACCCATAAATATATGATATTGATAAATATGTGTAAATTTTATGATGTGATCTCAATGTCAAAAATGATATAAGTGAATCACAGGGGTATCACAAGGATAAGAAGTTGAAGGTGGAGTTTAATCTTTGCATTTCAATGAAAAAATATAATGATTCCAAGAAATTTAAACACCCCATATGTGAATGGATACTAAATAAATACTCCATACATTGCATAATGTGGATGAGTAACTGCTTTAGGTTTGGTAAGGAAGGGAACATTGTCAATGATTACTTATAGTAGAAACCCGCTACTCTGATGGAGGTAAATATTGATGTAGTCAACCCTTAGTGCGATATTAATTGACACAGAGGAACATAACCTATGAACATTGAAAACAAATCCACTATGCGAAGGGTTTTCTTAGACAAATAACAACCTCCAAAATTAAAATGGTGAGGTTTTTTCTAACAAAAATGCCAACGTGGATCCGGACAGTGATGTTTTGACATGTGCACTAGATATTAATTCAAGAATAACAACCATTCATTTTTTTATTTCCCATCATATTCCATCATATTATGAAATATAATAAAACAATCAAAAAAAATATAAATCTCGGAAGAATAGATTTTAGTTATAATGGAAAATGGAGAAATTATTGCAACATATGTACATAAATCCTCCCTTTTCAATGTTTTGGGGATTAATTTACCAATGAACTTTGTCATAATTCCTTTGAAGGAATTTAATTTAATTTTAGGGATGTAGTATATTTCAAAATATAGAACCATACTAATATTTTTTTGGGTGTAAATCATTCCCTGTATACAAAATTAACCATAGACTCTGTACAAGTTGAAGGTGGCAGATTAATCTTCTATAACACAATCATCTCAAGCATGGATATTATTTCACAAATAGCATGTGTATATATCTCAAATTATTGTGTCTAAGTAACAAACCAACCCTAATGATATTCTTATCTTTATGGAATATGAATATGTGTATCCCAAGGAATTCCCTTGTCTTTCTCTTAGACTAGGGGTTGAATTTTCAATTGATCATATAAGTTATGAATTTACATTATCCTAAGAGCTATATAGAATCTATATTGTATAACATTAGGAGATTAAGAAACAACTACATGAGAATCTATATAAAGGGTTTATACTCTAAAGTTATTAAATTTTTGGTACACTTGACCTCATCGCTGAGAAGAAGGATAGTTCAATGTGCCTCAATATTGATTACCTTGAGCTCAACCAGATCATAATAATGAACAACGATCCTCTACCATATATAGGTGAATTTCTCAATTATGTCTATAGAGCACAATACTTCTCCAAGGAGTATCTATGGTCAGGATATTAGGAATTTTGTTTGAATATGTATATCCCCAATACTACATTTTAAACACCGTACAAGCATTTTATGTTCATAGTGATTCCATTAAGACTTTCTTATTCTCTAGAAATCCTCATGGACATGATAAATACAGTCTTTAGATTTTTTCTCCAAAAAATTTATGGTTGTCTTTAAATATTTTATTATAATATAATCGAAAACAAAGGAGTAAGAATAGTAAAATTTGAGTATTATTCTAAATACCTTTTCAAAGGATAATACGTTTTCCATTTATAGGAAATGATTGTTTGGGTTAAAGGAAGACACTTTCTTGGGAAATATCATCACATGAAATGGGATTTATGTAGACACTTCATATAATTATGTAGATGAATGATAACCTTTTCCATAAAATTTGATAGATATCTATAGTTTCGAGGGGTTAGATTGTTATTATCATTGATTTGTGAGAAATTTAACATGATTGACAAACCCTCAGAATAAGAAAACTCAGATTAGAGTCAAATTAAATAGGAATGATGAATGTAAATGGATCATCAAGGAGTTGAAAACATGGATTATCACTACTCATGTTATTACTCTACCTTCATGTAGAGACCCTTTTGGGGTACTCAATGATTCATTAAAAAATTGACTGGGATGTGTGTTAATGAAAAATTACCATGTGATAGACTATGAATCTTGGTAGTTTATGATTAACAAGTAGAACTACACAATACATGATCTAGAGTGGGCTTTAGTGATCTTCTAATTCATAATTTGGAAGCATTATCTGTTTGGTGATATGTCTGAAACATATTGTAATGCCCCGGTTTCAGAAGTCACCCAGAGGCACCCCATACCCGGTTGGTCACATGGACTCAAGCGCATTTCCCCAAACACCAGAGGCTGATGACTAGTAGCGAGGGCCTTGGGCATGATAGTGGGGAAACTATGCCCTCATTGGGAGAGTACACGGCAGAAGATTAACAAAAGCAACAGCAGAAGCAGTAAACATCCATACAAGAGTAAACAATAAACAGTGGAAGACTAAACAATAAACGATTGTAGAACACATATGCATATGAAAATATGCATGATACAAATGTCCAGAAAAGCATCCAAACTATTCAAAATGCGGGATACAATCAATAATTTACCAAAGTAAATAAATGTACAATCCTCATAATTGAAAGCCATAGCTTGGTCCTATTCTCTCCAGCTTCACAACAAGTCAAGCACCTGATGTCGAAGGGTGCATTCCCTTATATAATCATGCAATAATATAATCATTTTGGGCCCAAAATCATGACCCAAATAGGGTGTGAGACAATGTCCCAGTAAGAAATCACCCAAAGATCTGTACCTTACAATTAGTGAATATATGGCATGTAATGTACAGTAAGCAGTAAACAGTAAGCAATAAACATGAAAATACACAGTAGTAAACAATCCAAAGTTCTAGCATATAGTTTAAGAACAAGAAAAATCCACTCAAGAAAGTAGAACAAAAAGGTATCCTCTCTGTTGTTCTTATAGCCTAACCCCTAAGGTTCAACGAACAAGTATTAGAAACCAATGGGAGTCACACACAGTCTCACCCCTCTGGCTCAGCTAAAGAAATAATAGACACTCTAGGAAGCACTCACCTTTAATTTTCCCTATAGTGTTCTATCGTACTAAAGGTGCTCTGGGGAAGCACTCGTCATCTCATTCCCCCTGTGGCCCGCGTCGAGGAACTACAGACACAGTGAAGTAGCACTCAACGTCAATTCCCCATGTGGTCTCGCATTGTAAAATAAAGAATCACTGGAGAAGACCATACATCGATTCTCCCTATGGTCTACAACATTAGGTTCTCCATGTCCTATGTAAATTCAGAAATTATAGAATTGCATAATGGCCAATGTGATCCTCAAGAGATACATGGCTAGCATTCTACAGTATCTCAGTAAGGAAGAACAGTCACACCATATTATAAACTTGGCATGGAACTGGAAATAGCCTAATAGGAAAAACTATTCCAAAAAGTCATAAACAGGAAAACATGCAATGGAAAAACATCCAAAGAATAGTAAATTACCCTATTCACAAATAATTTCCTCTACTCAGGCGTATAAGCAAAACAGGAAAACAACAAGGGAAAAACAGGAAACACACAATATCTCATTCAAGGGTACTGGTGGAGTTTGCAAAAAATACTCAAAGACATTCTATATAAAGTCACAAACCACCTACATAGACGTTAGGAGATCGATATACATGAACCACGAGGCTTGAAACTACTTAAAATATCATAGATATACAAAAACACACAAAGCATTCAACCCACGATAACATGCAAAAGAGGCGGAATTGGATAACAAATTTCTAGGAGAAGGAAGAGATTACCGCTGCAGTTCCAACGCTATCGACAGAGTTTGATTCGAAGGACAGATGATCGCTTAGGGGTTTGTCGAAGATCTACGGCCGTTTAGGAGCTCTCGAATGAAGAACACATAAGAGAAGATGGTTCTGTCCGTCAGACGCGACCCCAGTCCGTTTAATGAAAAAAATTTACACGACGTGTACTTTTGGATTACACGACGTGTACAATGCATTTTCATGCTCCTCTTTAGGCGGCCTTCATGTCACCCATACATGGCTGTGAGTGTGGCCATGACACGGCTAGCATACAATCTTGAGCGGAAACAAAGTACATGGCGTTTACCTCAAAATTTTACAGAAACTCATCTTTTCTCATAAACTCTAGAAAATTGAAAAAATTACCTGAAAAGAATGTACAGGTTCTTACAAACTTCCCACCTTAAAAAACTTCATCCCCGAATTTCCCTAGCGAGGCGTAAAAGAAGAATCCTCGAACATCTCTAGACACTACGATCGTACATCGGCCTCCCACTCCCATGTCTCGTCTGATACTCGCCCGTGCTTCCAAAGCACCCGTACCAGAGTAACAGACCATCCATGGAGAACCTTGGTATTGAGATCGAAAATCTAGAAAGGATGATCCTCAAACAACGCATCCACTTCGAGCTCATCCTCCTCAAGTTGAAAGACATGAGATGGGTCTAGAAAGTAACGTCAGAGAAAATAAATGTGGAAGACGTTGTACATAGCTTGGTACCTCTGAGGTAACTGCAACTGATAGGCAACCGGCCCCACTATATATCAACACCGAAAACGGCCTGACGTGCCTCGGTGAAAGCTTACCATGTCTCCTAATCCTCTTGTTTCCAAACCTCGGTTCGACATGCAGGAACACATGATCCCCGACCTTTAACTCCAGATGTCATCTCCACTAATCAACATAAGACTTCTGTCGAGACTGGGTCGTAGCCATCCTCTTCTGAATCAACTCTATCTGCTCTGAGGTCTCTTGAACAAGACAAGGTCACAGCAAAGCTGCCTCTCCTGCCTCCAGCCAGCAAAAGGGTGATCAGCATGGCCTACTGTATGAATCCTCATAAGGTGCCGTCTGAATAGTTTCTTGAAAACTATTATTGTTGGAAAACACCACAAGAGGTATATGCTTCTCTCAAGAACCTCCATGGTCTGGAATTCAAACTTAGAGAATATCCTCATGCACTTGAATTGTGTGCTCTGACTGGCCATCTGTCCTGGGATGATAAGTTGTACTCAAAAGTACCTGCGTACCCAAAGCCTTATGAAGCCCTTCAAAGAACCGAGAGGTAAAATGAGAATCTCAGTCTGAAACAATGGACTGTGGAACTCCCTGTACATGTACAATCTCTCGGATGTTAAACCATCCCAAATCATCAATACTAAAGGTCTCCTTGATCAGAAAATAGTGATCATCCTTCATAAGCCTATTGATGACAACCCACACAACATTATTCCCTCGAGGAGACCTCGACAAACCAGTCACAAATTCCATCATGACATCATTACACTTCCATTCGAAAATGGGTAACTACTGTAAAATACCTACTGGTCGTTGAATCTCCTCTTTCACCTACAAACAAGTAGAACACCTAACGACAAAACTAGAAACATCTCTCTTCATATCTGGCCACCAATCCTGGCTGTGTAGATCATGATACATCTTAGTGATTCCAGGATGAACTTCCCAAACTGAGGAAATAAAAATCCTGCATCAGCTCCTCGCGTATGTCTGCTGACACCCATTAACGTCCTAGGAAATGCAAGATCTCATCCTCATCCATTGTCCATCAAGGAAAAGGGGCCTCTCCTGACATGATTTCCCATAGTATTGGGCCTTCAAAATCTGATAGCTATCGCATTCATACCCGATCAAGAAGTGTAGAGGTAACAACTACAGAAGATAGGAAAGTCTGCCCCTGTCTATCGTGCACCTCCAAATGCATCTCAGAAGCTGCCACACACTACTGGCCTCTTGGATGTCATGTATCTGAGTTCTCCTCCTCAACGCGTCAACCATTTCATTGCCATTCCCAGGTGTATAGGAAAGCTCAAAGTCATAGGAATAGAGATACTTGGCCCACCTACACTGTCTCATATTTAGATCTTGCTGAGTGAATATGTAATTGAGACTCTTGTGTTCAGTGAAAAACAAAATGTTCTATACCAGAAGATAATGTCTCCAACAACGTAAGGAATGAACAACAGCTGCCAACTCCAGATCGTACGTCGGGTAGATCCTCTCATGTGGCCAAAATTGCCTAGAACCATACAGAATGTCTCCATCTTTCTGCATAAGCATAGCTCCCAATCTGACATCTGAGGCATCACAGTAAACATTGTAGCTCTTTCCCGGCCCTGGAAAGAATAGTATCTGTGCTGAAGTCAACCTCCCTTTAAAATTTTAAATGGATGACTCAAAAGAATCTGTCTATAAGAACTTTTCACCCTTATTGGTCAGACCTGTCAGCGGTGCTTATAAGTGTGAAAAGTCCCGTATAATGCTTTTGTAGTATCCATCCAGCCCTAGAAAACTGCGCATCTCAAATATGTTCTTCGGCTTTTCCAAGGAAACTACTGCTCTCACCTTCTCTGGGTCCACTGACACTCTTGTCTCTAAGATGACGTGACCCAAAAAGTGTATCTGATCCATCCAAAAGTGGCATTTCGAGAGCTTAGCATATAATTGATGCTCTCTCAGTGTACTCAGAATGATATCAAGGTGGGTAGCATGGTTGTGTCGATTGTGAGAGTACACCAAGATATCTTCCATGAATACCACCACAAAAGAGTCCAAGTATTAATGGAACCCTAATTTCATCAGTGCCATGAAAACTGCAGGCGCATTCGTGAGGCCGAATGACTTATCCATATACTCGTATAGATTATACCTGCTCCGGAAAGCTGTAAGAGGTATATCAGATGGTCTAACATGCAACTAAAAATAACCAGCCCTCAAATTGATCTTCAAGAACACTCGGGCCCCTCAATGGTGGTCAAAGAGGTCATCAAACCTTGGTAAGGGATTTCAGTTCTTGACCGTCAGCTGGTTCAGCTTCCGATAATCCACACAAAGCCTATGGGTGTCGTCTGCCTTCTTCGCAAATAGGACAGGAGAACCCCAAGGAGAAGTACTGGTTCAGATGAAACTCTATTCCTGCATCTCCTCTAACAGTTTCTTGAGCTCCTATAGCTCAGGTGTTTCTATCCTATAAGGAGGAATGGACACTGGTTCCACTCCTGACACGAGCTCAGTTGAGAATTCTACATCATGCTCTAGAGGCAAACTCAAAAATTCACGTGGAAATACATATCTAAACTGATCCACCACTGGAGGAACGTCTAACTGTGACGTCCCCTGATCATCTAGATAAATACTAGCGATCTGGGTTGTAACTGATCCCAACACTAGATGATCTGGACCGACACTGCTCACCCGGATATCCCACACACCCTTATAAAGAAAGGATCCACCCTTTTGTGATACGAAACATTCCCTACGATGATAACAGTAGACGACTGCTTGGAAAGGGAATAGCCAGTCCATTCCATGAATGAAATCATATCCAGTCATCTCTAGGACGTAGAGGTCCCATAAGAAGTGACAACCCGCAACCTCAAGAGGGCACTCTCTGCACTGACGTACACTCACTGCTTTGGAATCCAATGACGTGTCTAGAGTAAAAGTATCGGTGGAGGAAAATATGCAGAGTAGAAGGATCTCCACAACAACAACATAGATAAAGCTATGCGTAACACCAAAATCTATAAGAGCATAAGATAAAACGGATGCTACTATGATCGTACAACAATTTGTAGAAGGTCCGGGATCCTGCTCCGGCTGGGTTTTGTCTACTGCAAAAGCCTGACCTATACCACGACCCTGGGTCCTGATTGACTTCTCTGAGTTGATCCGACCTGCTGTCACTGATAGACCAACGACTGACCACCCCGACCACGACATCCACTTCAGCCTGAATGGTCGGAAGTACTCCAGTTCCCAGACTGGTGAGAAACTAGTGGTGCTTCTCCTAAATGAGGAGTCATGGATAAACCATTGTCACCAGCTGCTAGTGAGAAAACCTAAGAGAAATGATGAAGGTGACCCATCTTGCCTCTAGATCGACACTCCAATGGGTCCCTCTGGCACTGCAGCCTCATATATCCAATATTTCCCCACTGGTAGCATACTACCTGGCCACCTGAAGATGTGTCTCGCCGCCTTGAATAACCACACGTAGAATCCATATTGTGCTTCATGTTGTCAGCTAGTGGAGCACTAATTCTGGAAGTAAAACTGCCCTGGCTCTCAGTTCCAGAATCTCTCAGATTGCACTCTGCAATTAGTGCCTGGTTGATGATGGATGTGATGGAAGTCTTCTTGAAGATATTCTCCTAGGAGCGGATCTCCCTCCTGAGACCATCCTCAAACTTCCATGTGAAGAACAACCCATCTGCGCTCTGGAGGGGTGTGAAATGATAAATGTCATGACCCGTCCTAGGGACTCGTGCCGTGACAAGTCCATGCCCACCTTCCATAGGCCAGGGGCTGGCGACTAGCACCAAAGGTGTAAAACCTGATAACTGGGAAGGCACTGTCTTTATAAAAGTAAACAAAACATCACAGAGTACAAGAGGAAGTAATACACTAAGAACAAAAGAATGTCCTAAAAAGTAAGTGAACCAGAATACAAACCCAACTGAAAGTACATATACAACTGAATGAATGAACAATAGGAAAAGACAAACAGCTGGAAGAATAGAAGTGGCTCCTGGGTCGTCCTCCTCAGGTTCTACCTGAGGGTAGGTACAAATGGCGCAGCTCTTGGATCATCCACCATGGATCCTACCTGAAGGGTAGGTACAGATAGCCTCCACAACACTCTCACCTGTCAACCTCCTCCATGTGTTGTCTCATCGTGATGTCCATATCCAGATACTAAATCGTCGTTTGGTCCACCTCCGGGTACCATCCAGTCCTCAAACACTCGGCCTCTGATAGCACTGCCAATCTTCTGCAACCAAAACAACGAGGTGCGAGCATAGCCCATGCAGGGGTGAGTATAACGATACTTAGTAGGGACCCCGAGACCCTCAAGGTCTCTCTAAATCCATCAATGATAACCAAAAATCTAGAACACAAAAGAAAACCCTTACTTAGGTATAAGCCCATTCTTATACCTAAGTTATCAAGTAACCCATCTCAATCATGAGGAATAGAAGGATCATGAAAAAAATGGATAACCACAACCCAGGTATATGCCCATACATATACCTATGTTATCAACTGACCCATATCAATCATGAGGTAAAAACAAAGGACATATACTCACCTAAACTAGGATTTTATTCATGATGTCGAAACCACGGCTGCTGGAGAACCCCTCCTTTATCGAGTACAGTGGGCCTACCGCTACAACCAAGCGCGCCCCACTAACCATGGACTCCTGTAGTACTCCACTTGTCGAGTACTGTGGGCCTTGTGCTACAACCAAGAGCTTCCCACCATGGGTCTGCCACTACAACCAAGCGCTTCCCCTCATAGGCTCCAGAGGTACTCCTTCTGTTTAGTACCGCGGGTCTGCCGCTACAACAAAGCGCTCCTCCGCCATGGGTCTACCGCTACAACCAAGAGCTACCCCTCATAGCCTCCAGAGGTACTCTTTATATTGAGTACCGCAGGTTTTACACTATAACTAAGTGCTCCTCCGCCGTGGGTCTGCCGCTACAACCAAGCGCTCCCCACTGGGCTATCTGAAACACACTGAAACGATAGATCAGCAGTCGTCAATTCTTAGCCAGCTACTAGGTCTCTGCACTCTTCTATCTCATCACTGGGAGGGTCCACTCCACGAGCTACTAGTTGAAACAAAAACTATCCCACATTCCCATGAAGAAGTATATTAATGATCCAACTAGTCATAGGTGTCTCAACGCAACAGACGGCGCATCAGTCGGACGCCCGGTCTGTGAGTTACTAGAATTTTCGTCCCAGGGGCCCGGTTGGTTTTGTGTACGAACCAACCCAACCGTATCTCGAATGTACCCCGAACTCTCATAGGGTATGCTCATAGGGACCGTTTCTCAACGAGATCACCAACGGCACATATGGTTCATCAAATGGACGTCCGGTCTGAAAGTCATCAGCTTTTCTGTTCCAGGGGCCCATTTGGATTTCGGGTACAATCCAACCCGGCCACTATCCAACTGCATCCAAACCTTGGGAGAGGTATTCCAAAAGTTCCGTCTCATAAATATGGATCCAACAAAGTTGACATCACGTCAATCGGACGTCCGGAGCTAATGATATAAGTGTTTCTGCTCCGAGGGCCTGGTTGGTTTCGTATCCGAACCAACCCTGTCATACTCAATATTCTCCGAAACCTTGAGTTTAATATACAAAAAACGACCATCTCAATAAGAGGATCACATCACAACCGACGGTTCATTGATCGGAGATCCGTATCCCATGTTATGGGCAAAATATGGAAAGAGGTCCGGTAGTGGGGGTTTCGGGCCCGGATCGACCCGGCTCGATACCCAGTGGGTTTGCCCGAACCGGGACCGGGTCCGGCCCGCTTGGGCACGGCCCGGCCTGGCTGGCGCAGCCAGTGACCACGTGGCTCGGCCAAAACGGACGAGCGGGGGGGGGGGGGGGGGGGGCGCTGCCCCCCGGTTTGGAAACCGCGGGCCCCAGGTGGGGGCCGCTCCTCTTCCAGTGACACGGCGGCACTCCGCGTCTTCCCCAATGGATCCTGCGCAGCTGCGGGATCCCGCCTCTTCCACGGCTTCAGCCGCGGCGGCTCTTGCCGGTGGCGCGCCAGAAGCACCTTCTGCGGACCACCAGACGCGCTTCAGTGGTCCGATTTCAAATATGTCTTCACCGTTGTCCTCCCGGGACCTTCCCTTCACTGCAAAGACTTCAATACGCCCTTGTATCCCATTCTTCCATGGTCCATATATCCGCATGCCAAATAAAAAAACTGTGTCTCTTCATGGTTTTCTGGCGCGGCGCGACGTCGCCTCGCTTCTTCGCCCAATTTCATATCTTCCGCGCGGTGCAACGGCACCATGCCACCTTAAACGTACCGCAACAAAATCAAACAACCATGAGGGGAGGAGGGTCATCCTTGTTCATGCGGATCGACCACCACCCATTATTGCGATATCAGGCGCCTCAAAAAAATGACAATTAGCAATGAAGGTAATCATGAACAAAAATAATATAATTCCCCTACCTCGAGGAAAAGTTGAATGAAGGTTCGTCGCGAAATTGCACATTGTGGAAGAAGGCGTCGTGGAAGGAGGATCGTCGCGTCGTGGAGAAAAGATTCATCATCGTCGCGTCATCGATCTCTGAGGATCCGGTGTTCTTGTCGACCTTCGTCGGAGGTCGTTGTTCTTCGCGTTGTTCACGTTCTTCGTCGAGGAAGAAAAAGGTTCAATGCTTCGAGTAATTATCACAAGCCCTCTCTCGACAAGCTAACCACCAATAAAATAAGATTTTTTCTTATTTTATTACTCATTCCAATGCTCTTGAAAAGTAAAAAACGAATCAAAAATTAATTGAATTAATTGCAATGTTTATGCTGCCCAATTAATAGAGGCGTTTATTATTTAATTAAACGCAGGTCTTTACATTAATTAAAAAATGGGGTGTGGGTGTGTTACCTTAATTAATAGGGGGGTTGAGGAAGTTGAAATGGTGGGGCTCGTGTGGGACCCACCCCACTAATATTCTAATTAGTGGATTATTTAGGATGTGGGTCCCACTCAACCACTTTAGCGTAGGTTAACACTTCCTTGAATAAAAATAAAATCTGTTGCACAGTATTTTATTTTATTCATTTGTTAACCCAATTAAGTAAAACTCCACCAGAGAAAACACAACTCAAAAAATGGTCTTCTTAAGAAAAAATAGGTGCTAGGAGTTCATCGGTGCTCTCAGATTTCAATTCCGAGCAACAGTTCAAAAGTTAGAAAATCCCTCTCGTTCGTTCACTATACATACCCAAGCTAAACTTCGGAAAATGATTCTGGGCATACCGGACCTCAGAATCAGGCGCTGTCAGAAACTGAACTCTTGTAAAATTCCAATGAAAATTATGAAAAAAAAATTCCATGAAATTACCAGGTCATTATATTACTCACACCTCAGGGCTTTACGTACCTGTAATTCTTTAACACAAACTAGGGATACAAAAGCGGTACTTAGCATGCATCTAAGCCTTCCACTCCCATGTGCTCACATGGAGGTTCCCGTACTGCCACTGAAAGCATACCTAAGGAATCGACCGCCCTCGTATGATCCCCTCCTGTCGATCCTCTATCCCCAATAGAACCTCCGTGAAAGTCACCCCATAGCCAACATTCAGCTCCTCATGGTCGATGATAAGAAAAGGGTCTTGCACGTATCTCCTCAGCTGAGATACGTGGAAGTCAGCGTGCACCTTTTAAAACTGCGATGGATAGGTCAAATGGTGAACCACCTCGCCTACCCTGTTCAGGACCTGTAAAGGTCCTTTGAACCTCAGAGATAACTTGCCACCCCGGCCAAAACTCTGTAACTCACGTCGAGGTAAGACCCGTAGGGAAACGTGGTCGCCATCCTCGAACTCTAGTAGTCTTCGCCTCCTTTCAACAAAAGACTTTTTGCTGGCTCAGAGCTATCCTCATCCGCTCCTGGATGATTTGGACCATTCTTGTCCTACAAGAGCTGCTGATATTTCTTCTTTGCTAATAAGGGAAATCTGGTCTCATCCCATGGATGAATGATGTTCTTCACCTAATACAGTCAATCCAGACATGTTAGATACTAATCCATACCATGGATGACGTAGTAAGGCCTCGACGCTACTACCAAGAGATCCAACCGTTACCCTCGCCTCCAACTGTTGAGTCACACTGTCGGCATCAGTGTCTGGTCACTGGGTCTCCTCTAGTAGGTATCTCAAAGTGAGGGTCAAGTGAACGGTTTTTAAACTGGAACCTCTTAGTAACAATATAAATAGGGGACAAGAAGGTAAATGCCACAAGAAAGGTGTCTTTTATTACTGCAGTACAATGTAAAAACACAAAATGTATCTACAAACAAACATCAACAATTCTAGAAGCAACATTAACAAAAGACTCCAGGTCTAGAGCTAGTCCCGCTCCTGTCCATCTGCTCCCTCAGCTCCATGATCGTAAGCCTCAACTACCTGAAGCTATGCTCTCCCATGTCCACTTGTTCCCTGAGGTCGGGGTGGACCTCCTAGTGGTGGTGGTGGCAACACCTTGAAGCATCGTCCACCTCCAGCTGCACGACGACCTCCCCTGTCTCAGTCTCCCACTCCTTGCAGTCTGCCTCAATTGAACCTCTGCCTTTGCCTAGGAGGTCCTTCGTTCATCTGCTAGTCATCTGTATTGTGGGTCAGACAGTCACGATCCATGTGACCAACCTCGCAGCAGGATTAACATTGTCCACTCATGGTAAGTCGTTGTCCACCCCGAGTGCCTCGCACAAACGATCCTGTGTCATGAGGTCGACCACCTGTAGGTCTAGTCCTCTTGGACCTCTACGTCATCTGTCTACTGCCCACTACAGAAGACTCTGTCGCATGTCGACTAGTGGTGGGTCCTACTTCTAGAGACTACTCAGCAAGAATAATCTCCACTAAGATGGCTCGCCCCAACTCCCCTGTCTATGTCGGAATGCTGTGAGAAACAACTGAAGCTCTGATCTCTCGCCTGAGCCCTTTCTTGAAGGTTTGGGCCCTGAAGATTGGGTCTCATACCATTATCTCACCGCGTACTGGGCTACTGTCATGCTGCCCTACCGAGGCTGTAGTAGCTCCTGGATGCGCACCGCACGGAGGGTGGCTGGGACGAACTCTGAGCGGAAAAGGCTCTCAAAGTCCGTCCAAAGGAGAGATGCCTCATCGTTCACCTGGAGCATCAAGCTTCACCATCTGCCTGCTGCCACGTGCAGGAGGCTCACTACAAGGACCACCATAAGGTCAGCTAGTGTCCCTACCAAACAGAAAACTCGGACAACTGCCTACAGCCAATCCCCAGCTGCCTGTGGGTCTGTCTCCCCACGGAACCTGGGTGGTCGCTGACGCTGAAACTCGTGTAGTGCACTAAGGCGACATGAACCATCAGCAGCTGGGGCTGGAAGCATCGGTGGCTTGGTAGGGAGAGGTACCGTCGGTGCCTCCATAGTCAATGGGCCCTACACTGAGGCCTCATCACTCGGTGGGTTTCCATTACGTACAAAACTTGGAACCCTAGATTGCTGCCATCGTGGGGCCATCTTGAAATGAAACAGGTGCGCCACGATTAAATAGTATACCTGGTGAGCTGACAGAAAGTAATCACAATGAAAACTTTTAAAACACACATGAAATCAATGTTTTCGTGTATTGAGTCGGAAATCAGAAGTCAGGGTCCTGGTGTACGGATACGTCGGCCGCAGCACTAACACTGGACTCCCTGGACTGATAACCACACTCAATACCCTTAACACTGTTGCTTCACATAGAAGAAGGATCAGAGTCCTGAGTTATGAGGTAGAACTGTACCCTCTGATACCAATTTATCATGACCCATCCTCGGGACCCGTGTCGTGACTACCCCATGCCCGCCTTCCATAGGTCAGGGGCTGGAGACTAGAACAAAGTCATAAAACCCGATAATTGGGAAGACATTGCTTTTATAAAAGTAAAAAAAAACATCACAAAGTACAAGCGGAAATAATATACTAAGAACAAAAGAAAGTGCTGAAAAGTAAGTGGGCCAGAATACAAACCCAACTGAAAGTACATCTACAACTGAATGAAAGTACAACAGAAAAAGACAAACAACTAGAAGAACGGAAGAGACTCCTGGGTCGTCCTTCTCGAGTCATACCTGAAGGGTAGGTACAGATGGCACAACTCCTGGATCGTCCACCACGGATCCTACCTGACGGGTAGGTACAGATAGCCTCCACAAATCTCTTGCCCGTCAACCTCCTCTGTGTGTCATCTCGTCATGAAGTCCACCTCCGGATACTGACTCGTCATGTGGTCCACCTCCATGTATCGTCAAGTCCTCGAACACTCAGCCTCCAACAACATTGCCCATCATCTGCAAACAACACAACGTGGTGCAGGCATAACCCATGCAGGGGTGAGTATAACGATACTCAGTAGGGACCCTGAGACCCTCAAGGTCTCTCTAAATCCAACAATTATAACCACAAAGCAGGAACACAACAGATAACCCTTACTTAGGTATAAAACCATACATATACCTAAGTTATCAACTAACCCATCTCAATCATGAGGAACACAAGGATAATCAAAACAATGGATAACCACAACACAGGTATATGCCCATACATATTCCTAAGTTATCAAGTGAACAATCTCAATCATGAGGTAAACACAAAGGTCATAGACTCATATCAACCAGGATTTTATTCATGATATCAAAACCAAAACTGCTGGGGAACTACTCCTCTGTCGAGTTTAGTGGGTTTTTCGCTACAACAAAGTGCGCCCCACTAACTATGGACTGTTGTAGTACTCCACCTGTCAAGTAATGTTGGCCTACTGCTACAACCAAGTGCTTACCACCATGGGTCAGACGCTATAACCAAGCGCTCCCCCTCATAGGCTCTAGAGGTACTCTTTCTGTTGAGTACCGCGGGTCTGCCGCTACGACCAAGCGCTCCTCCGTCGTGGGTCTGCCGCTACAACCAAGCGCTCCCCCTCATAGCCTCAATAGGTAATATTTCTGATGAGTACCGTGGTTCTGCCACTACAACCAAGCTCTCCTCCTCCGTGGGTCTCCCACTATAACCAAGCGCTCCCCACTAGACTATCTGAAACACACCGAGATGATAGATCAGTAGTCGTCAAGTCTCAGCCAGCTACTAGGTCTCTGCACTCTGCTAGCTCGTCACCGGGAGGGTCCGCTCCATGTGCTATTGGTAGATACTCCAATTATCTCAAAGTCCCATGAAGATGTATCTCAAAGATCCACCTCGTCATAGGGGTCTCAATGCAACAGACGGCGTGTCAGTCGGACGCCCGGTCTGTGAGTTACTAGCCTTTTCGTCCCAGGGGACTGGTTGGTTTTGTGTGTGAACCAACCAGCCATATCTCGAATATACCCCCTAACAATCATAGGGTATTCTCATAGGGACCGATTCTCAATGAGATCTCCTACGCCGCTGACGGTTCATCAAACGGACGTCCGGTCTGAAAGTTATCAGCTTATCTGTTCCAGGGGCCCAGTTGGATTTCGGGTACAATCCATCCCAGCCACTATCCAACTGCATCCAAAACTCAGGATAAGTAGGCCAAATGTTCTGTCTCATCATGAGGGACCCAAAAAAGTCGACGACACGTCAATTGGACGCCCGGAGCTAAAGATATAAGCGTTTCCGCTCCGAGGGCTTGGTTGGTTTCGTATCCGAACTAACCCGGCAGTACTCAACGTTTTCTGAAACCTTGACTGTAATATATCGTAATGACCGTATCGATCCAAAGATCGTATCGCAACTGATGGTGCGTTGATCGGAGATACTTAGCTAATTTTATGGGCAATGGACTAAAAGAGGTCCGGAAGTGGGGGTTTCGGGCCCAGACCGACCCGGCCCGAGACCCCCTGGGTCGTCCTGAACTAGATCCGGGTCCGTCTCGCTTGGGCGCCGCCCGGCCCGGCTGGTGTGGCCCAGCCCGGTGAACTGGCGCAGCCAGCGGGCAAGTGGCCCAGCCGAAACGGCCGAGCAGAGAGGGGGGGGGGGGCGCTGCCCCCCTATTTGCAAACCGCGTCCCTCACGTGGGGGCCTCTCCTCTGCCAGCGATGTGGCGGATCACCACGTATTCCCCATTGGACCCTGCATGGCCATGGGATCCCGCCTCTGCCACAGATTCAGCTGCAGCGGCTCCTGCCAGAGGCGTGCCAGGGCACCGCCATGCCGGCGAGGCGCGCCTGCAGCACCTTTCGCGGCCCACTGGACATGCTCTGGTAGTCTGATTTCAAATCCGTCTTCGACAACGGTCCTCCCGGGACCTTCCCATTGCTGCAAAGACTTCAAAATAACCATGCGACCCATTATTCCATGGCTCCTTGATCTTCACTCCAAATAAAAAAAACCGCATCTCTTCGTGGTTTTTTGGCATGGCGTGATGGCGCCGCGGCTTTGTTCGACTTCAACGGCGCGGCACGACGGCGGCGCGCTTCTTCGTCCAATTTCATAGCTTCTGCGCGGTGCAACAGCACCGCTCCGCCTTAAATGTGCCACAACAAAATCAAACAACCATGGGGGGAGGAGGTTAAGCCATGATTGTGCGGTCCGACCACCTCCTGTTATTGCGATATCAGGCGGATCAAAAAAAATGACAATCACTGACGAAGCTTATCACGAACAAAAAGAATATAATTCCCCTACCTTGAGGAAAAGTTGAACGAAGGTTCGTCGCAAGATTGCACGTCACAGAAGAAGGCGTCGCAGAAGGGGGATCATCATGCCATGGAGAATAGATTCGCCAGCGTCACATCATCGATCTCTGAGGATCCGACGTTCTTATCGACCTTCGTCGGAGGTCAGCATTCTTCGCGTTCTTCGCGTTCTTCATCAAAGCAGAAAAAGGTTCCAGGCTTCGAGTAAATCTCCCAATCCCTCTCTCAACTAGCTAACCACCAATAAAATAAGAGTTTGTCTTATTTTATTACTCATGCCAAAGCTTTTGAAAATTCAATAGTGAATCAACAATTAATTGAAATAATTGAAACGTTTAATCCTCCCAATTAATAGACGCGTTTAATATTTAATTAAACGCAGAAGTTGACTTTAATTAATAAGGGGGGTGTGGGTGCATTACCTAAATTAATAGGGGGTTGAGGAAGTTGAAAGGTTGGGGATCGTGTGGGCCCCACCCCACTCATATACTAACTAGTGTATAATTAGTTTGTGGGTCCCACTCCACCACTTTATCTTAGGTTAACACTTCCTTGAATAAAAATAAAATCTATTGCACTGTATTTTATTTTATTCATTAGTTAACCCAATTAAGTAAAACTCCACCTGAGAAAATGAAACTCCAGAAAGGGTCTTCATAAGAACAAACCAGCGCTACGAGTTCATCGGTGCCCTAAGATTTCAATTCTGAGCACTGGTTCAAAATTTAGAAAAACACGCTCGTTCGTTCACTGAACGTACCAGAGCTAAACTTCAAAAAATGATTCTGGGAACACCGGACTTCAGAATCAGGCCCCATCAGAAACTGCGCTCTTGTAAAATTCGAAAAAAATTAAGAAAAAAATTTCGTTGAAATTATCGGGTCTTTACACTAAAGCTCAGTTAAACGAGAGGAATACTCCATGACAAAAATATTACCCTGCTCCATACACATAAACCCTTGGGCTCGGTCATCCCTTAGGGTCTCCGGATAGAAGTAATAATAAAATACACACTGGAACTCCTCCCAATCCATAACTTTCTGATGACCCACCTTTGAGATCACGTCCCACCACCTCTTGGCAGAGTCTCGGAGTATATAAGTTTCATGCTTGACCCTCCATTATGGAGGTGTCTCTAGATGCTCAATGATCATCAGCATGGCTTCTATCCATGAATCTGCAGCCCGAGGTCCTCCTTCCCCTGAGAAGGTGGTAGGGTGTTGCTGCATAAAAACCTGAGTCAAGTCTGAAATAGTCAGGGCAGGAGACCGAGCTCCTTGGATGGTCTGCATCGTTCTCCGAAAGACTTACCTAAACTGCACATCGGTGCCTACAACTAGTATAACTGCTGTTGCAATTGTTGGAACCGCAGGGGAATTGTAGGAGGTCCCTGATCAGCCATATCTGGCGTCTGATCATTTCCTTGAAACTGTTGGAAAACTGGAGGACGTCTCGGTGACATTTCCCCGAAAGGTCCAACGTAGACTTTAGACCAGATTAACAAAGATAGAACACAAGAGTACAAGAGGGGAACAATAAAAATAAACATTCAAGTTTAACAAAACATGACTACACAACGTGTATAAAAACAACACTACGTGTTCTACTAAGTCATTCACATGGGCGCATACTTCTTCCACAACTGGTCGTGTAACGCCAAAACCACACTGCATGTTGTCCCTAAACAGGGCATGTACTTGAACTATATTCCCATGCTCGAGTCTCATTACACAGTTAACCCACACAGACCTCTTAATCCTAGACTACATGGCATGTTCAATAAGGACACGACATGTACTGAATATTTTTTTAAAGACCATTGTTGTTAGTTACATGGCTGGCTACATAGCTCTATCTACACAGCGTGCTCCATAGAAACACGGTGTATACTTGAAGGACTTTCACTGACATGTGTTGTTAGTGATACAGCCATGTACTTTGATCAAAAGGCATGATATAGACAAGCAGGACACGACATGTAAAATAAAAGATTATCCAACCATGTCGTTAGTCATATGGGTAGACACACGGTCACTTCAACCTGGCGTGTACTTATCGTACACAATGTCTTCCTGAAGATTTTCCACAACACTGTGTTTCTTCACACATAGTCAGCAACACAGTATAGAAAACTACACGAAGTGTATTCATAAAGTACACAGCGTGTATTCTAGTTTTTTCTAGGAAGTAACTCAGAAACTACTCTGAGCCAAGAGAACACAGAAAAATAGCATGAAGGTGCAAAATTATGATCCGTGAGGGCCCATACTCTCCATGAATCAAAGCTTGTAATCTCCTACATATTATATACAAGGGAAATTAGTCAATGATCCACCATGTTCAAATTTTTGAGGGCCTATAACACCTAATGAATCAAAATATGGCATTCATTCTAGTAAATCTCTACACAAACAATTTCATATCAACATCAGGTATATCTATCAAGGAATCTACCACAAAAAAATTCATATTTTACACCTCACACATCACAACAACATGAAATCAATAATTCATCGTAGATGACATGGAAAAAATATATGACATGTGATTTCATAGAAAGTACCTATATGATGCATGAGATGTCATACCCTCATATCATCAAGTTGAAATAGAATTAGAACCTCAATAATATCAACAGTAACAACACATCTCATGTGAGTCACTCAAGGTGAAATCAAATCAACTGTAAAATTTAAAACCATTAAAATGATAATAAAAAAGGTAGTATGTCTTTTCCCTATAAAGGAGTTAGCTACTCCTGGTAACAACTTATTACCAAGTACATATTCCACCCTATCCCTGGCTAAAGGCTCCAAAAAATAAGTCAAGAGAAAAGAATCCACTGATACCACTATGTAATGCCCCGGTTCCGAAAGCCACCCAGAGGCACCCTGTACCCGGTTGGTCACAAGGCCTAAAGCACATTTCCCCAAATGCCAGTGGCTACTGATTAGTAGTTGCGGCTTTGGGTGTGATAGTGGGGAAACTATGCCCTCATTGGCAGAGTACGCAATAGATGATAAACAAAAGAAATAGTAGAAGCAGTAAACATCCATACAAGAGTAAACAATAAAAAGTGGAAGACTAAACAATAAACGACTAGAGCACACATATACGTATGAAAAGATGCATGATTCATTTGTCTAGGAATACATCCAAACAAATCACAATGCTAGATACAAACAATACTAAACCAAAGTCCAAAATAAAATAGGTACACTCCTCAGCATCGCAAGCCATTGCTTGGTCCCATGCTCTCCATCTCCATAGCAAGTCAGGCACCTGAAGTCGAAGGGAAATTTCCTTTATCTAATACTGCAATAATATAATATTTTTGGGCACAAAAGCATGACCCAAACAGGGTGTGAGAAAAATTCCCATTTTGAAACCACCTAAAGATCTATTCCTAAAAGTTAGTGAATATATGGCAGGTAAAGTAAAATAAGCTGTAAACAATAACCAGTAAAATAGATAATACACAACAGTAAACAATCCACAGTTCTAGCATATAGTTTACAAAAAACAAACATCCACTCAAGGAAGAATAACAAAAAGGTAACTTATGGGTTTTTCTTAGGGACTAACCCCTATGGTTCAACCTACAACTACTAGAAACCCTCTGGGAGGAACCCATAGTCTCACCCCTCTGGCTTAGCTAAATAATGAATAGACTCTCTAGGGAAGCACTCACCATCAATTCCCTCTATAGTCTCTTATCATACTAAAGGCACTCTGGGGAAGCACTCAACATATCATTCCCCATGTGGACCACGTTGAGGAACTAAAGACACTCTGATGAAGCACTCAATGTCAATTTCCTCTATGGTCTCCCATCGTAAAATAATGACACTCTGGAGAAGCCCTTATGTTTATTCTCCCTATAGTCTACTACACTAGGTTATCTCAGCCCTATGTAAAGTATGCAAGTATAGAATCGTGTAACGGCCAATGTGATCCTCAAGATATACTTGGCTAGAATTATATAGTATCTCAGCAAGGAAGAATAGTCACACCATCCTATAAACAAGGCATGGAACTAGAAAAATCCAAATAGGGAAAATTAGACCGAACCGTCATAAACAGGAAAACATGCAAGGGAAAAACATCCAAAGCATAGTAAATTTCCTTATTCACAAGAAATATCTTCTACTCTAGAATATAAGCAAAACATGCAAACAACATGGGAAAAACAGGAAACACGCAATACCCCGTTCTAGGGTACTGGTGTAATTCGCACAAAATACTCAATGAATTTCTACATAAAGGCACAAAACACCTACCTCAACATTAGGAGATCGATATACTTGAACCATGAGGCTTGAACCTTCTTATAACGTCATAGATGAACAAAAATTCCCAAAGAGTTCAACCCAGGATAACATGCAAAAGAGGAGGAATTGTAAAACAAAGCTCTAGATCAAGGAAGAGATTATCGTTGCGGTTCCAACTCAGTTGATGATGTTCAATTCGGAGGATAGACAATTTCTTGAGGGTTAGTCAAAGATTCGCAGAATTTTAGGAGCTCTCGGACGAAGAACACCTAGAAGAAGATGGTTCTGTCCATCATACATTACCCCGGCCCGTTTAAGGAAAATATAAAGTATGTGGCATGTACTTTTGGAGTACACGGCGTGTACTATACTTTTCTGTACTCCGCTTTAGGTAGCCACCATGTCACACCTACACGGTCATGTGTGTGGCCATGACATGGACAACTCATGGTATCGAATGGCAACAATGAATAGGGCGTGTACTTATAAAGTACACTGCGTGTACTCCAAAATTCCAGAAACTCCTCGTTTCTCAAAAACTCCAGAAAAAGGAAAAACTTACCTGAAATGAACGTCCTGGTTCTTAGATATAGATAGATCAAAAATTCATTAATTATATTATCTCACTAATTTATTTGATGATGGGACCAAGAATATAGTTAGAGATGATCAAATACTATGACTGCTCAATCCACTACCATCATGGGATTGATAATAATGTTGATGATGCTCAATGCTGAAAATATCTTTAAATTACATCATTAATGAAAATTTAGAGAGATAAAATCTAATTAAATTTTAAAATGATGGACATGTGAATCATAAAGGATGTAACATCATCAATAGATTCACAAATAATTGTACAACCATCTCATATAGAGAGGATAAAGGATGCTTAATGAATTGATGTGGGAATTCATAATAAATTGAAGATATAAGGAATTGAAAATCCTTAAAGTTAAATGTTAATGATGAAGGTGTTTTATTAATTGAATCAAGACTATATTTACCATTGAATCATGATTTAATAAATATATTCTTAGATCATTCACATAGCTCAGTCTTCTCCATCTACTCAGGAAGCAAAAATATGTATCGATATCTCTGAGAACAGAATTGGTGGGATAGTATAATACATGAAGTAATAGAATACCCATTCAATTTTATTTAATATAATTATTTGAATACCTAAAGGAAGAGTACAAGGGGTGATGAACCTGTTATCCACACAATCATAGATATCCAAAATCATCACTATAGAATTTTTCATTAGTCCTCCAAATACATCCAGAAGAAGTACTTGTATATGGGTTTTGGTTGTTCTCCTTATAAATAAATCACAATTCATTGTGATTTGAGAGGTATTATCATAAAATATTCGTACACAGATAAACAGAATGGTTTTTTTCAGAAATGATGGAGTATAAATATAAATTTTATCTGATAATGTTCTAAGATTCACCTCAATGTACTTGAGAAGTATTTAGAATTTTGTAAACACTGAGTTAAACATTTGAATCACCTATCACAATCACACATATAGAAAATAAGATATGAATATCTAGACACTTGATTACATGTTTCGAGCTTGTTCAATTGAAATCAAAAGAGGATTTCATCAACATCTTCATGTGGTTGGGATCACATTTGAAATCATTTTCCACTATAATATCCAAATAGATCTCTATGAATCCGTTTATTGGAAGAGGTGTAGGAATCCTTAGTTCTATAATGTTGTTGACACTGAAAAATGCCCGGAACTCCCGGAGGAAGTTTCGGAATGACGAAGCGATGTCATATTCGGAATCAGAGGCCCGATCCGGAGGCCCGATAAGTGGTGCGCGAAATAAAGGAGGATCCGCGCGCAAAAATGTTCTGCGCGTGAAGTTCTCCCGAGATTTGTGGAATTAGACCGGTGAGGCATGCAATAATTGCATGCCCCGTTTCTCCGCGGTGAGATTTTGCACCCAAGAGGTTCCCGGCTCGGAAAACTTCACGCGCCGCCTGGATTCCGCGCCAGAGGTCGCCTATAAATATAAGGTGACCACGAACGTTTTGGGGGTTGAGGAATCCGAAGCGACTCTTGTGCGTGCAATTCGGCTCCCCCGCGCGAAAGATGATATCCAGGTAATCTCGATATTCCGCGCAACCTTTCTCCGGAGTTCTCCTTTGCGCGCAACTCCACCCGCTTCAGTGAATTTGACCCTTCCCCCAGTTTCCCCACTTGCGCGCAATCCGTGCTCCGTGCACGCAATACCCTGCCGTACGCGCCAAACCATGCGCATAATTCCCCCTTTGTGCGCAATTTCCTCACTCCAATTGCGCACTGTCCCGGTCTTTTGTGCGCAAATAATCCCTATTGCGCGCAAGGCCGAGGACCCCTCACCTTGACGCCCCTTGGCTGCCCCCTACACCGGCACCTGATGTCTCCCCTACCGGGCATGCCCGCCATGCATTGTTTTCCCGCACGTCCTTCCAGGATCGTGCGAAGTAACCTCAAGGTCCCTTGGGCCATGTTTCCCGTTGCGTTGCTTTGCCTTATGCTTCTCCGCATATGCACACTAACGGCTATTGCTTCTTCGCATATCCATGCTAACGTGGACCCCCCGGTGGTTTTCCCTATGGCCCCCCTTCTCCACGGCCTTGCTGATGCCTTCCCTTCCACAAGGGGTAGAGGGAGTTGGGCATGTAAGCTCTAGGGTTGTGGAGAAAACTCACCTCGTCCAAGCTGCAGGACGTTAAACTGCTAACCACCTCATCCTTAACATGAGACGATAAACTGTTGTCCGACCTCGTGCTTCGCACGCAGGGTCCCCCCAGCTCAGACATTCTTTACGCCCACTCGTCTCCATGGGAGTGGACTCTTCCTCATGTGGAATGAGATCCTCCTTGTCGGAGTGGCGTTTTTCCGTGGGGGAAGGGATGCCTCAGAGCGTAAGCCCCTAATCTTTCAAACGGATGATTACACCCGTGCATCTCCGTACTTCCCCCCTGCCAAGGCCAGTGGAGTCCTTTTCCCACTGCGCTTTGTCGCACCACGGGCCTCCACCCTGGAGTAAGCCCCGAACCCAAAGGCCTCTAACCACGCGTAAGCCCCTATTTCCTCTTTGGGCCACACAATGCGTAAGCCCCATTCTGCTTCTCACGGACGCACCATTCGCGATGTGATCGTCTGGTCCCTGATGCCTCTTGTTTCCCACACCGAGCATGACTCACGTGGGATTAGAGTGTGCATCGACCATGACCACCTCCATGGTCCTCCTTAGAGCGTAAGCCCTATCCCAGCGAACTATGTGGAATTTGATCTGTGCTAGCGCATGGTACGTAGGAAGCTTCCACGAGGTTCAAGCCCACCACCCGATCGTCCCGACCTCTCTATGTCAGTTCCCTGACCATCTTGGGCCACCTCAGAGCATAAGACCCAAATCTCTCGTCCCGCATGATGTTAAACTGTATTTTGTCCCGCATGACGTTAAACTGTATTCCGTCCCGCATGACGTAAAACTGTATTCCGTCCCGCATGACGGTAAACTGTATTCTGTCCCACAGGACATTATACTGTATCCCCCCTCTTGGGCCGCTCAACGTGTAAGCCCCATACTTCACTCCACCATCCATCTTGATCCTTACCTGGGCCGCCACATCCCGGTGAGATCATGCCACCCTTTCCCACTCCATGTTACATGGGAGGCCGCCCACATGCTGGACCCAACATCAGTGTTCCCCCCTAGGGTTCCTTTGACCAGATCCATCTCTGCAAGACGTTAAACTCGCGACATACCCCGTGTTAAACATGGGAAGCTGAGGAAAACCTCAGATGGTACAAATTCCCCGCGTTCGATGTGGGATGCCTCGGGCTTCCGCGCCCTCGAAAAGCCCTGTGATGAGGGACCAAAGACAGACATGCTGACGATGCCCCAACGTGACCATTCTCCTCACTGCAGGTTGCTGTCCCGAAAAGACCCCTTGGAGCATCTTGACGGATGCAGTGTAATTAAGTAGCATCCATGTAGATATGGCACCAGGAATGAGCTTCACGAACCCATCATAAATATATGAGGGAGACCTGGACTAGGTGACGAGCTCCGAGGGGGAATCCACGGAATGAAGAGCCGACATCCCATCATCCTGGTTTCGATCAAAGAGAAGACGTACCTGAACAAGGAACGGATGCCACCCGCCTTTGGAAAGCGGGAATGCGGGGCCACAAGATGCGCGCCCTCCCCCGGCGGACAGACGCGCGCACCCCGGCGAAAGCGTCGGAATCAAAAAATGGTGAACCCGACGTGAAGCTCTTCTCCTCAGCACGGGGAATGGTAGCCGTTGGAGCATCGGAATAATAGCATGTAGCCAGGTCCGGGTAACCCTCAACGGGACGTGAACCCACCAGGGGTCGAGGCCATCAGGAAGTTGACTACTCCATTCTGTGACGTCGTCAGCATGGTTCCCTCTCGCATAACACTAAAGACGGAATGATTTCGGGACTCAGTTGCTGATCTCCTTTCCTGTAGATACTAATGGGTTCATCTCCCTGTTTCTAGGAATCAGATCACTGCATTCGGAGCTCGATTACCACCTTCCCAACGGCGTAGGGGCAGGGGCAGTGCTGACACGACTACCCCGCATGGTCCCACCTGTCCCACGGTCGCTCCGACTTCGACCACCGTAGCAGCCAGGTGCTTTCGCCCGTATCCCCGTCAGAAATCATCCAATGGAGGGTGATCAATAACCTGGTCCGTAGGTATGATGAGGAAGGGATCATCCCCACCAGGGGTATGGCCCTCTTGGATCTAGAGGCGTCCGTGCCTCACCACCGTCACCACCCTCGAGGGCCGCGCAGGGAGCCTCCACTCCCCACGCCGACTTCCAACCGCTTTGGGAGCCTATCCCCGGAGCGCTGTGACACATCCCTCCCCTACGCCAATGAGGTGGGGGTTGTCCGGGTCCACCCGATCGGCGATCCATCATAGGGGTTACCGGAAAGAACCCCCGCCAGGCTGCGTCGATGCCGCCACATGACTCCCCGAGCCGAGGATCAGGAAGTCTTCATTCCTGCACTGCCGGCTCCTCCCATCTGACTCGACGCCATCATCGGGCGCGAGTGGGGGAGAATGCCTGCCCTGGGGAACTAGTATCAGCAACCATCGTGGCCCCAGCCACTACTGACTCCCGTCCCCCGATCCCTGCGCATGTTGAGCTGCGGCAGCCGCGTGCCCGACTAGGATAGAAACCCCGACCGCCATGCAGGCAGGTTGGGTCGAATCTCCCGGTCGCAGACACTGGCAATGGCCACTGCGGACCAATCCGCGGTAGTGCCACTCACCATGAAGGCACATCCCGTGCCACCGATCTGGGAAGCCGAAAGATTCTTCATGACGGCTATGCTTCGGGTGTGACTCCTTCGAGAACCCACTGCATGGGGTATAATGTCACTCCCCCTACCGCCGGTCGCGAGCATGGAGCCATTTTGTATCAATTCGCTCGCTCACATGGAGGTCCTCCCCATGTCCCTTCCGACATCTGTCCCGGTGCTTCTCGCACCCCGGCCTTCGTTCCCCTTTTACCCAACTCTATTGTGGCCGGGGGACCCTATGACGGATGTCTTCCTTACCCTGAGGAGCTACCCAGGGGCAGGAAAGCTGGGCGTCGTCGCCGTCGGAGGAATGTCAGGGGAGTCCGGACGGGAATCAGACCAGTCCGTTGTTCAGATTCTGAGGTAGAGTACGATTCGACGATAGAACCTCCCCCCAACCTTTCAAGTTGAGGGCAGGGATGGGGACACGGCGCGTCAGTCTTGTACTCCCCGAATACGAGGTCCATATTACTCCCTCCTCCCCTTGAAGGTATATCCAGGAGGACGAAGATTTCGCATACCGCCAGGGATCATGCCCGCAGTTGCCGCTGATCTCCTCGGAAGCACCTCCCGCCCCTGTTAGGGAGGATGAGGAACCTTTCTGGGGACCAACAGAAGGATCGCGAGGCGACATACCCTCGACAAGCACCGACGTTGTGACAAAAGGCCCATCCACCGGCCCATCCTATCGCGACGTGGTGGCCAGTGCACTGCAACCTCAGAAGGATGACCAAGGAATCGGTGGCCAATCGGCCTGTTCGCTGTATTCCCCGCCGGCCAGCCCACCGCCCCGACGGCCTGCCTCGACGCCATTTCCAATTCCCGGACATTCCTCGCTGGACGAGCAGGGGCAGCAAGTTCTGGACCCCGAGCCGGAGCCGTGGAGATTCTGTACCGTTCTTGCAGCATGCCACTTCCCTGAGATGTTTTGGCCGGTCGCAGAATCAGGTTTTGATGTGCCGGAGTCACTCACCCCGGGAGAGTTTCTATGCTTCCGGCAGATTCTTCGGATGACTCACTCCTGCCTCCGTCATCAGCTATCGCCTTATCCCGGGAGCCAAGCGCATCTCGAGGATATTGGTAAGTAGTGCCGCCGGGTTGACCTAGCAGCACTCCCCGCTCTCCGGCACCCCGAGTCGCTGGCCCTCCACGAGGCCCTTCAGCAACGATGCGTCCAGAGTTTTCAAGTACTCTGTAGAGTTATTGATGAGGCCACCCCCCACGTCCACGTCCGCGGGTGGGGGCAGTACGCTGCTTTCCTCTTCTGTGCGATCTTCCGGCAGCCCGATCCACCGGGCGACCCTGATGGAACGTCTCCAAGGGCATTCACGGTCAACATGGCTGACCTTTCAGATGAGGGAAACATTGTGGAGCCCCTCGATAGGGACTCACCCCCCCCCCCCCCCCCCCCCGAGGATAGGCCACTGCTGGACACATCTGGAAGGATTAATCACCAACAGAGTAGCCTCCTAGGTCTTCCTGTACCCACGGAGGCACTAACGCTGGACCGAAACATCGGCAATGGTAAAAAGCCCGTCGGGTCTGTCAAACTCGCCGACCCATCTGCCTCAGTGCAGAAGGCCGAGGAAGATCCCGAGAAGGCCATGCTGCGCCAATAGCTAGCTGAGAAAAATAGGCTGGTTGATGAGCTCCTGGACGAACGCATTGCAGAGCGGCGACCTGTCTACAGCAACCCTAGACCAGGATAGCTGGGGCAGGAGCATCTACCCCTTGCTGAGATTCCCACGGTCAATCGTGGCCGTTTCGTGTTCGCCGACAGGGGAGACACTAGAGCCCATGGCCAGAGGGCGCGATATGTTTCGCCAAACCCTCCCGAGCAGTGAAGCAATCAGGGAGACCCTGCTCGGTTTCCTCCCACCGCTCTGACGGTCTCTCCGCCAGCTGCCCCTTGAGCCGCTGAGCGCGACTATCGTATTGAAGAGCCTGTCAATGCACTTATGGTTAGAGATCCCCATCAGGACATGAATCCACATCCGGATGATCTGATGGATGTACTCATCACTTTCTTGGAGGCCCTGGAAACTCGGCAGGTGGGGATCCCACCAGATGGCAAGCCGTACCCCGCATGGGTGGATGACATGCCAGCATCGCCAGGATTTGGGAATCCCACTTTCTCCCCCTTTAACGGGACCAGAGGCCCACCACAACACTTGGCCCACTTCAACTCAAGGTGCGGGCCTATGTTGGGGACTTCGGCGCAGCAGGAGCTACCAAGCTCCGGTGCATCGTTCAGACGCTGGAGGGACCAGCGTTCGTTTGGTACAGCCAGCTCCCTGTTGGATTAGTGACTAGCTAGGAGGACCTTCGTCGACAATTCCTCTACCAGTTCAGTGCCACAACAAAGAAGATGAACATTGAAGACCTTTTCATGTGCAAGCAAAGACCCGACGAGCGAGTCGCGGACTTCGTAGCCCAGTGGAAGGGGCTCACGTACTCCCTTTACATGCCACTGACTCAGGATAAATTACTGACGATGTGTGTGGGGAACGTCAAGGCGGAGTTGGTTCCTTCCCTGATCCTGCAGAATTACCCTGGAGGGTTCCAGGACTTCTCGGACAAGGATCAGCGCCCCGAAGAAGCCGGGCAACAGGCCAGTCTGGCAGGCCCGCTGCCTCCTGTGATCTCCACAAGGAGAGCCGCCAGAGCCGAGGTCGTTGCAGTGGTGCAGATAGAGGCCCCCAGATAGCTAGAGTTGCTGCCAGTGGGGCTAGATTAGCAGGCTCATAGGGTTCCACCCCCACAGCCTCCGGCCTAGCAGCGACCGCCTCAATATCGGCAGGCGCCTCTGCGTAACGCACCACCACAACCTAGGCGAGGTAATCCAGCTCCGCCTCCTAGGCCTTCTCCTCCGGTCCCTGACCATGGTCAGCCCCCAAGGGTCCCCTTTCCAAGAAGAAGGAATCAGGCTTACTCGTTTGGCGAGGCCCAGGTCCCCGGTTATTTCCGTAGCGCCTTGGAGTAGAGGATTGTACGGGTGCCTGAGTTCCAGAAGCCAGAAGAGGCGTGTCTCACGGATCGCCCTAACTACTGCCCTTACCACCGGTTCCTGGGACACACCATCCAACATTGCTATGTGTTCAAGGACTGGCTCCAAGACCAGATTGACAACAACATAGTCAGGTTGGGCCCAGCCCTGGCATAGGTGGAAGGTGTCTTCGTGGGATCAGATGGCAGTAGTGACGACGTGGATGGGTGGGAATAGGTTTCCGACCGTGGGTCCCGGAAGTATAACGACTAGATGGCCCGCAGGACGGTCGCCCATGCCCATGGCTTCATCCGCGCCCACCTGGACCAGCCTGAGCCCTCAGAATCCGCGAGCGCCGCTTCGGCCTCGACGTCTCAGCCTACTTCTTTCTAGAAGAGTAAGTGGCGACGCAAGAATAAAGAACATTCCCTGCCCTTGCCGTCATCATCTCGCACGCGTGGCGATTTCATGCCCCCAGGAATGGGGATACCTCCGAGACCCCGTCCGGTAATGGATGACTCCCCGCCCGAGAGCCCTGGGTACGCTTCATTTAATACCATAGAGTTGGTAAATCCCTTTTTGGATCCCAACGACAAGGAGCAACGGGTGAATCTCCCCGAGAGCACAGGGTACGCTTCGGTTAATACCGTAGAGTTGGTAAATCCCATTTTGGCTCCCAACGATGGGGAGTGCCGGGTAAATCTCCCCGAGAGCTAGGGGTACGCTTCAGTTAATATCGTAGAGTTGGTAAATCCCTTTGTGGCTCCCGACGACGAGGAGCTCTGGGTGAATCTCCCCGAGAGCCCGGGATACGCTTCGGTTAATACCGTAGAGTTGGAAAATACCTTTGTGGCTCCCAATGACGAGGGGTGCCGGGTGAATCTCCCCGAGTGCCTGGGGTACTCTTCGGTTAATACCGTAGAGTTGGTAAATCCCTTTGTGGCTCCCGATGATGAGGAGCGCCGGGTGAATCTCCCCGAGAGCCCGGGGTACGCTTCAGTTAATACCATAGAGTTGGTAAATCCCTTTGTGGCTATCGAGGATGAGGAGCACGGGGTGAATCTCTCTGAGAGCCTGGGGCACATTTCGGTTAATACCATAGAGTTGGTAAATCCCTTTGTGGCTCCCGATGACGAGGACCGCTAGGTGAACCTCCCCAATGTCCCCAGTCGTCACCAACATCGACGGAGCCGTGGCTACGGGAATCGCCGGGGCACGGCGGTCATCACCTCCAGTCAGGTCATGCACGCCACTGAGACCAGGTAGCAGGCCCGGTGTAGGGAGAAGCACCCATGGATCCCTCATCCGGTGATAACAGGTTCGCTTCCACCACCATTTGTGTTGCTGGAATGGGCGGAATCGCCTTTCCCGCGTCGCAACAAGCCCAGCCCTGCCGCTGGCCGACTACGGCCTTCTGGTCCTAGCATGGTAGCCACCTCTCAGGCTTTAACTAGTGAACAGTGGGACATGCCTAGTACCAGTCAGTCTCCGGTCCCGCCAGCAGTGCCCGTCATGCCCCCAATCGTAGAGCGACCTCCTGTAAGCAAAAGTTCGCGTTTGGTGCAGAAGTATGATGTCTTGAAGCATCTGGCCAGCATTCCGGTGAGGCTTTCCATCATTGAGGCCCTCCTCCTATCATCTGAAATGCGTGAGGCACTCGCCAAGGCTCTGAGGAGCCCCCTCCAGTTTGAAACGGAGGCAGCGGCCGCAGAATCCTTCCACACCGAGGTGATTGAGGACATCAAATGTCAGGAGGTTATCACATTATCCGGTGAAGATGAAGACCCTCCCATACAGGGGCACATCCGCCCGCTGTACATCATCGGCCAGTTCATTGGTGTGGAGGTTCATCGCTGTCTTGTCGACACGAGTTCTGGGATTAATTTGAACCCAACTTGGACACTGCGAAAACTGGGGTTGTCCGAGGATGATTTAACTCCCTCCGACTTCAGAATCCAGGTGTATGACAGGACCGAGAAAACTCCACTTGGCATGATTCGTCTGAAGACCCAGTTCGGTGGCTTAATTGCCAATACTGAATTCATGGTTGTCTCTCAGGACACTGCCTACAACGCGTTGATGGGCAGGCCATGGCTCCATCTTCACGCAGCAGTTCCCTCATCATATCATCAGTGCCTCAAATACACCCTTATGGGTTGAGTGGGTGTGCTCCAAGGAGATGCATCCCCGTTTGCCTCTTGTGAAGCTCGTTACCTAGACGCAGACTATTACAAGAGCAAGGGCAAGAAGATCCTAGCGGGCGAGGTTGAGCCTGCCACTGTCGTGGGTGATCCCTGGGCTGGTTTGGATGACGCATATGTCTTCCCAATCCATCGGTTGGAGGCCAAAACCCCCGATATGGGAGAGTTCTTTGTTGTCTCGGGTACCAGAGAAATTCATATTTCCGGGTCTAAGTGACGGTGGGAAATCACCTCGTACTCTTACACGAACCAGGCCCGGGTAATCCCCGAGCCTCCTACCCCCGTACGATATCGGGACGTTGGGCTTATGGAAACGGCGATGCGACATATGTGCATATTTCACCGAGCCGGGATCGATCGGCTCAGGCCAACGCAACACCACTAATTTGATGTCGTAAAGCGTGGCCCCTTGGGCCGCAGGACGGATGGGATTGGATCAACCGCCTTTGTCGCTACGGTCTCTGCGGTGCATGAGCCTCCATTCGTGACGACCTCTGCCGCCCAAGCCGGTGCTAGCTCCCCATCAGGGTCGAGCATCCCCGAAACGACTCCCCTCATGGATGATCTTTCCCCAAGCGGAGAAGAAGACATGGAAGATGCTCCTCCTGCCTTTGAGGAGGGCGTCCCTGCCACGGTCGATGTGCTCGTACAGGTGAACCTCGGTAGTGAGGCAGACCCGAGACCCACATTGGTCAGCGCCGCTATGCCTCCCATGGAACGGAAATGGTACATAGACATCCTCAGACAGCACCGTGATGTGTTTGCCTAGAGTTATGACGAGATGCAGGGACTAGATCCCCAGGTAGCCGTCCACCGCCTTGGCCTCCCAGCAAACCATCGCGGGTTCAAGCAGCCTCCCAGAAAAATGAACCCCTTTCATAGTGCCATGGTTGAGGCCGAAGTTGATAAGCTCATTAAGGCCAACTTCATCAGGGAAGTCCAGTACCCCAGGTGGCTAGCCAACATTGTGCCTGTCAGGAAGAAGAACAGGCAGATCAGGGTTTGCATCGACTTCCGTGATCTTAATTGCCACTGTCCGAAGGATGACTTTCCCCTTCCCGTGATAGAGTTGTTGATCGACGCAATGGCCGGGTTCCAAGCCCTCTCTTTCATGGATGGGTACTCCGGGTATAACCAAATCCGGATGGCCCCCGAGGATGAGGATTACACGACCTTCAGGGCCCCCAGGGCACTTTCTGCTATCGGGTTATGCCCTTCGGCCCGAAGAACGCCGATGCCACCGATCAACGGGCTACACATCGAATATTCAAGCCAATCCTCAAGACGTTGGTGGAGTTCTATGTAGATGACCTGGTGGTCAAATCTCGTCAGCGCCAGGACCATCTCAAAGACCTTGGGAAAGTGTTTGGTTTGCTCTGTTCTCATCACTTGAAGATGAACCCGTTAAAGTGTGCCTTCGGGGTCACCTCCGGGAAGTTTCTTGGCTTCATCGTCAGGTATCGAGGTATCGAGATCGACCCCGAGAAGATCAAGGCCATCAATCAGATGCCTCCCCCAAGTAATTTTCGGGAGCTTCGAGGTCTCCAAGGAAACTTAGCCTATGTACGACGATTCATTGAGAATCTGGCTAGCAAGTGTAAGCCCTTTTCCCGGATCATGAAGAAAGGCGCCGCGTATGGGTGGGATGAAGAGTGCCAGACCACTTTTGAGGAAATCAAGCATTATCTACTTCAACCACTGGTCCTGATGCCACCTGCTCCCGGAAAGCCACTGGTCCTTTACGTGACCACCCTGGAGCGATCCCTCGGCGCCCTTCCCGCCCAGAAGAATAACGAGGAACAGAGAATTGCCTCTACTACCTCAGCCGCATGCTCCTCAACGTGTAGATTAGATATTCTCCCATCGATAAGAGATGCCTGGCGCTTGTATTTTCCGTACAGAAATTGTGGCACTACTTGCAGCACCATGATGTACAGTTGGCCTCTCGGGTAGACCCGTTGAAATACATCCTGAGTCTGCCTATGTTGTCCGGCCGATTGGCACGCTGGGCGGTGATCCTCCAGCAGTTCGACATTAGGTTCGTACCTTAGAAGGCCGTCAAAGGATAGGTGTTGGCAGACTTCTTAGCTGCTCATCCATCTTCTGCGGACCAGCTGCTGGATGTGGGCTTTCCTGATGAGGCAATCCTCTCAGTCAATCACGGCACCCCATTCTTGTAGATGCACTTTGATGGCGCCTCCCAAAGCACTACCGGTAGAAGGCTTAATGATCCTAGTCTTAATAGAGTGGGCCTGGGTATCGTCTTCATCACCCCGGAGCAGGACGTGCTGCCATATTCTTTCTTATTGTCAGAGGGCTACACCAACAATGAGGCAGAATATCATGCCCTCATCACTGGCCTCGAGTTGGCTCTAGAGGTTAACGTACCCCACCTGTATGTAAAAGGGGACTCTGAGATAGTCAACAAGCAGGTCAACAGTGACTACGCTGCCAGGAAGCTAGAAATCGTGCCATTGCTGGAGTGCACCCTCCATCTAATGGCTAAATTCCCTTCCCGACCATATGTCGTTCACATTCCCCGGTCGCAGAACAGTCAATCAGATGCTTTGGCCAGCCTGGCCACATCACTCACGGAGCCTGAACATGATGACCTAATCATCCACGTGGCACACCAAAGAGTCATTGCTCCTATTATCCCGGAGGGCGGTCATGGCCCGTGAGTGAACCATCTCACAACTGGTGCCCCCGCGTCGGAACCCCCCGGGGATCCAGGCGTGGTGATCGAAACAGTTCCTGACTGGAGGACACCTCTGGTTGAATATCACTGGAACAACAATCTTCCGATGGACCGAGTGGAGCGGGAGCGAATCCGGCACCGTGCGCCGCAGTTCACACTTCAAAACGGTCCCAGTTGTGAGCAGCACCTCTACAGGCGCGGGTTTGTTGGTGTTCTCTTCCATTGTCTTCAAGGAGTTGAGATCCCACAGGTCATGCATGAAGTGCATGCTGGCTCCTGTAGCGCCCACCAGGCCGGGTCGAATTTGTCCCACCAGATTCGGAGACTGGGATACTTCTATCCCTTCATGATCCATGACTGCATCGAGTACGCCAAGAGGTGCCATGCGTGCCATGTTCATGCTAACTGTGTGCATCGGCCACCGGAGCCTCTCCATACTACTAATTATTCTTGGCCCTTTGCAGTCTGGGGGTTGGATGTCGTAGGGCCCTGCCCGCAGGCGATGGCCCGCCAGTGTCGGTTCATCTTAACCACCACGAATTTCTTCTCAAAGTGGGCAAAGGCATCCATGCTTAGGGAAGTCAAGGCTGGCTCTATCGCTAACTTCATGAGTTCCAATATCATTCACCATTTTGGAATACCTCATGCTATCCTCACGGATAACGGAACAAACTTCTGAGCGGCCGAGCTGAAGAGATTGTACGCCAAGTATAACATTCGCTCGAACCACACCTCCCGCTATCATGAACATGCGAATGGAAAGATTGAGGCGTTTAACAAAACCCTCTGTAACATTCTGCAAAAAATGGTCGGTCAGAACCAGAAAAGTTGGTCAGACAAGCTCCCCAACACCCTATGGGATTATAGGACGATGACTCGCAACTCCACCAAGGTGACCATGTATTCCCTGGTGTACGAAGCTGAGGCCGTCCTTCCCATCGAGGTCCAACTGCCCTCATTGCGCATGGCGGTCTACGACCAGCAGGCGCCGGACAGAGTTTCCAAGATCCGTCTAGCGGAATTAGAAGCACTGGATGAATGTAGGCTTCACACTTTACATAACCTGGAAAGGCATCAGAGTAGGATGGCTTGAGCTTTCGATAAGAAGGTTTGCCTTGGCTACTTCCTGCAAGGTGACCTAGTTTTGGCACTCAGAGCGCCAATGATTCCCGGCAGGAAACTACCCAAGATGGAGTCAAAGTGGGAGGGACCTTTTATTGTCCACATGGTCTATCCCAATGGTGTGTATTCCCTGGTGACCATAAATAGGGGGCGTATAACTCCTCCCACCAACTCCAGGTTCCTCAAGAAGTACTTTTCCTAAACGGTTATGGTCCTGTATGACCTTAAACAATATGGTCCTGCATGACCTTAAACTGTATGATCCTGCATGACCTTAAACTGTATGGTCCTGCATGACCTTAAACTCTACGGTCCAGCATGACCTTATACTGTATGGTCCAGCACGACCTTAAACTACACTTTTCCTTAAATATGGTCTCCATGGTCCAAGCTCTAAGACCTAAAACTAAGATCCTCATGGTCAGAGCTCTAAGACCTAAAACTAAGATCCTCATGGTCTGCGCTCTAAGACCTAAAACTAAGATCCTTATGGTCCGAGCTCTAAGACCTAAAACTAAGATCTATATTTCTTCCAACACGACGTTAAACTATATTTTTAGAACTACTTGTGGCTTGATTCTCATCCTCATTAGATACGTAGGACCACCCTGAAATTTCGTCTCAGGTCCAGCCTAGGAGTTAACAAATTCCACCCTTTCTTTCTTCACGGTCTGAGCTCTAAGACCTAAACCTAAGATCCATATTTCGTCCCGCATGACGATAAACTGTATCTCGTACCACTTGACGTTAAACTGTATTCCGTCCTGCATGAAATTAAACTGTATTTCGTCCAGCATGACGTTAAACTGTATTTTCAGAACTACGTGTGACTTGATTCCCATCCTAATGTGATACGTAGGACCTCCTGAACACCTAGATGTCAGGTCCAGTCCCATCTCTTAGGAGATCCCACGATCTCCCGGTGCCCAGGGTGTTTGGCATTACACCCCCTCTTTTTCCCAGGGATCAGCCATCTCTTGGCCGCTCTCGGACTGAGCCCTCTGACCCTTTCCAGTGGTCTGCTGATGTGCTCAAAGCACTCTGGTCTAGAACTTGGAGTGACAGATTCGACTTAGGCAAGTTCCATCCACTTTCCAAGCTTCTTGTTCCCCTTCATTCGGGCCCCCATCATCTTTCATACCCGGAGGGACCCCAAAGAACGACCTGGATAGAACGCCCAAGGGCTCTCCTACCGTCATGGGCCAACTCCCCCGAGGGTTTCAGACAACAAATTGATACAAATACCGCGTTGCGAACATGGTCAGTGGTTGATGCTCATTTGTTTTTCCCCATGGCTAACAAGACAGGATGCTGTGTTGGGAACATGGTCAACAGTCGTCCTCATTCGTCATGACGGTTCCCCAGTCCCTGAATGTTGGTGGCATGGTTCATGTCATTTTCTGCCCAGCCATGCCAAGGTGGAATCTCTACACTCCTTGTACTAACCCTCAGTACACCCCCGCACATTAGACAGACCGAGCTGCGTAACGGTGTCTCTCGGGGCTCCCACGGTTTGAGCGCTAGAGTATGTGCTTGGGTCTCTTCTTTACGGGTCATGTGCAGCTTGACCTTCATCCCCTTAGGGGAGTGAGGAGTCACCCAGAAACTGTGTATCGGGCCCAGCATAGCTGGGAGCAAGAATCTGCTGCCCCTCCCTGATTGTTGAACCCTTGTAGGCTCCTTTGCCCGAGGATCCTCTCTCGGTTGGTCCGAACCAAATGAACTTAAACTGTGTTGTTGGTCCAAACCATATGACCTTAAAATGTGCTGTTGGTCCAAACCTTATGACCCCAAACTATGCTTTGGTCCAAACCTTATGACCCTAAACTGTGTTGTTGGTCCAAACCATATGACCTTAAACTGTGTTGTTGGTCCAAAACTTACGACCTTAAACTGTGATGTTGGTCCAAACCATATGACATTAAACTGTGCTGTTGGTCCAAAACTTACGACCTTAAACTGTGTTGTTGGTCCTATCACATGACCCTAAACTGAGACATTATCGTCCTGGCCGCACGATGAAAAACGGAACTGCATTGCGGTGACCTCGTTGTAGAGGGCATCACGTTGGGTATTGGTTTTATGCCATGCAATTTGTCAACACCTACCATTGCATGATGCTTGTGTCGACACCGTGACCTTCTGCTCTAGGTCTGTTGCTTCACAACAACAAAAACCCCACGCACCTTAAAGGACAAACAATATTTATCATATTCCGCTCCTTTTAGTGCAAGGGCCACGCCCGCACTCCCCTTTTTTCCTTGGCACTGGTATCTTACCATGTCATTTTAGAACTACGTGTGGCTTGATTCTTATCCTTATGAGATACGTAGGAATGCCTGACGAACTTCCCCATGGGTCCAGCCTACCTATGTGTTCGGTCACTCGATTCTAGCATCGCCCCAGAGAGCACATGTTACGTAGGGCTTAGGTCCTCCTTCACGTCAGTTTTTTGGTAGTCGCCTGGCCATGTGTCTGTTTCTCCCCTTTCCTCATGGTCGGAGCTCTAAGACCTAAAACTAATATCTTCATGGTCCGAGCTCTATGACCTAAAACTAAGATCCTCATGGTCCGAGCTCTAAGACCTAAATCTAAGATCCTCAAGGTCCGAGCTCTAAGACCTAAAACTAAGATCCTCATGGTCCGAGCTCTAAGAACTAAAACTAAGATCCTTATGGTCCGAGCTCTAAGACCTAAAACTAAGATCCTCATGGTCCGAGCTCTAAGACCTAAAACTAAGATCCTCATGGTCCTAGCTCTAAGACCTAAAACTAAGATCCTTATTGTCCGAGCTCTAAGACCTAAAACTAAGATCCATATTTCGTCCCGCATGACGTTAAACTGTATTCCATCCCGCATGATGTTAAATTGTATTTCGTCCAGCACGACATTAAACTGTATTTTAAGAACTACGTGTTCCTTGATTCTCATCCTCATGGGATACGTAGGACCGCCCAGACATTTTGTCTTGGGTCCAGCCCCAGGGATAGCTGAACACCGCCCTTCTTTCTTGTCCGCCCCTCGGCCCGACTTCATGAGAAATGGTCTAATCAGGATATCTACCCCGAGCATGTTCGGGATGCCCCGTGGTAATGAGGGGAAGTGACAGTTCTCTCGCTAAAGAGGTCATGCCTGGAAATTGAGACGACTCGTGATCAGGTTGGCACGTCCGCCTAATGCGACTTCGCCCTGGTGGCACAATATCGAGAGTGTTGGACTCTGTTCGAACAAGCCACCACTCCACCTCCTGCGCTTTACATTCCCCCTTATTCGGACACTCATTTCCATTCACGTTTGACAGGACCCCCTAACAGTATGGATGCTCGACCTATGGTCCGCCTACTGTCCTGGGCCAACATTCCAGAGAAATGGTCATGTTTGACGGGACCCCCTAACAGTATGGATGCTAGACCTATGGTCCGCTTACTGTCATGGGCCAACGTTCCGGAAAACTGACCAACGATATTTGAGTTAGGCCCCGTGTTGCGAACATGGGCAGCGGTCAGCCCTCATTTATTGTCCTCCCATTCCGGGCCAACGTGATATGGATGTTGTGTATCCGCCACGGTTGACAGTTATCCTCCATGGTTGCGCCCCATTGGGTTCTGAATTTGGGCAACGTGATGCACCCTTTCTCTCCATCCCCCTGTGTTCGGATGGATTTCAATGCCCCCAGCATTGCCCCGCTCATGTGTTAAGAAACAATGTGAAGCCGACACATCAATCGGCCCAGGGTCTCTTCAAAAGTCCAGGCCCGATTTTGGACGCCTGAAGCTTGGTTAATTTCCCACAGTCGAACGGAATGATGGTATGAGCATCTCTTACTTCTTGCATTGGGCATGTCCCAGAGGAGCCTAGGGGTGAGTTGTTATTCGTTTTGAAGCTATGGTTGAGCGCATTAAACCAAGGGTACAAAAGAGTGGGTTGGCCATATAATGGATTGAGACGATGAGAAGTACAAGAAAAAAGTTCATGAGATGGCCAAAAACAAAGCCCTCAGGGTTTAGCGTGCTGAAGCGATCTTTCCAGCACTGCTACCCTCTGGCTGGTAGCCTCCAGGGCCGCTTTTCGCTCTTCGAATACTCTCTCCTCGTTGGCCACCACAGAGCGCAGCTCGTCAGCCCTAGCTTGTGCCTGCACCTGCTCGCTTCGAAGCACGGTCATTTGGTGACTCGCCTCAACCAGTTGTTCCTGGGCATCAGCCAGCTGGGTGGTCAGTTGCTCCACGAGCTCAAAGCATGTTGCGATGAAGACCTCTTTATTTACCTCCCTCCGTTCGAGATGCCAGACTTCTTGCTCCGCCCTCAGCAGCGCTTGAGCACTCGTCGATCCTTCCTGGCACTGGGAAATGTCAGTGTGCCGGCTTCTCTCGCGCATCTTCTCGGCCATGTTATCACATAACGTCAGATGAAGACGCTGAGCGTCAGCCCCTCCGGCGGACAGGAAGTGCAGCCAGGTCTGAAGTGATCCCATCCGCCTCAGCCAATCGGACTGGGGCTGCCTGAGAAAGTGCTGGATACACTTCCACCCCTTGCACCATGTCATCCGGCTCTCCTCGGCTGCCTCTGAGTCTAAGTCATCAATCTCCGCAGGGTCAGCAGGTCGGTATATGGGGAAGGCCGCCAGCAGATCGGCAACAGGATCCACCCCAGGATGTCTTCATGAGGAATAGAATCCTCGACGTCCGAGCGACCTTCTCTCTCCCCAGCATCAATGATGCCCCCACTAGCTTCAAACCGTGTTTCGGGAACAGTGCAGATGATTTCCTCTACCCTCTGTTCATCTATTGATGGGGCTGACTTAGTGCATAGAGCATGTCCCGAGCGAGGTGGTATGTCCGCTGCTGGTCCACTCGCGGATGGCCCGGGCTCCGCAGCTTGATGTGCCTCCAGTGTTGAGATCACTGCGCAGGGCATACACTGGTCAGACAGGATCTCTTGACACCAATCACTATTAGTGAAGCATGAGACTTACAAGAATCCAGAGCGTCGGTCCCTAGTGTTCCGGCCACTGTAGGAGCCGCCATAAGGGGAGACCCCTCTGCGCTGGTTAATTCAATGATGGGTGTTGGATCCCCATCATGTCCCACTGGTTCCTCTCCGTCTTCCACTGGTGGGGATGCCCGTCTGCCGCTCAGATGCTCCTAAGTAAGATTGGGAAGTGAGTTAGAAGATGGAAGGTAGAATGGATGAATGAGGGAAATGAATGAAGACAGAGACAAACCTCGAGAATATCGGTTATGTCGAGATCAGATTTTTCAATCTCACCGCTCTCTTAGAGACTCCCTTGGTAGGTCTCCCATTGTGAATCCTCACCTTCGGGCTCCTCTTCTTCATCTTCTCCCTCGCCTTCATCCTCTCTAGTTTCCTCCTCCCCCTCTGGCTCTTCATCACTGTCGCCTTCTCCCGGTGGCATCGCTTCCGGATCATGCTCTTGGCCGAGCATCACTTTCACTAGGAAAGTTGGATCCACACATCGCCACCTTTGGCATGCGTATGCATCCATGGCCGTCAGATAAGCATGTTGCCGATGGAAATTTACTCGGTCGGTAATCCGAACGAGCCTGACCTTCGGCAGTTGGATCTCGTTCTTTATTATCTTCTGCCAGATGGCTTCGACGCTCGGCGATTGCTGCAGGGTCATCTAGGCCGACCACCGTGCCGGGAGAATTGTGTCTTGAGATGGTTCAAGAAGATATCTTATCTGCTTCCCATATAGTTCCCTGGCCGCCTCATGTGACCCACCTGCAGGTAACGAGGACGTGGAGGCACCATGTGATGTCCCCGCTGCTGAAGTCTCGGCCTGCGCAAGCCTCGCTGCCTGACGCGCCCTTGGTTCTCCACTTCCGACGGCACCTTCCCTTCTTTCCCATCGCCCGGTTTCCCCACGAGTAACCTAGAGTTGCCGGACGGGCTTGCATAATATCCCCTTAATGTATGTAATGGTCCATTTTTCGGCATATTCGGTTGCTAGGCTGGCATCTTCCCCGGTGGGAGGGAGAGTAACGACGTCGCCAGAACCGAAAGTGGTAAACATCAACCACATCTCGTGTAGGAAACATTGATTCTTCTCTTGCCAGACAGCCATGAATACCATCTTCGTCATTCTATGGAGTCACTCGAACTGCCTGGCGAATCGGGATGGCACATACGGCTCACAGATAACCTTCCCGTTGATCTGAGCCACGAGCACCCCACCCCGAATGCTTTGGAAGTATTACTGTTGTTCCGGAGATCCTCGCCCGTTGTCCACAAGCTGGCCAACCGGGGTGGGGAACAGGCTGAAGTTGATGTTGCATTGGTTGCCGATGCGGATCCTCACGACCTCCTCATTGAGCGTCATCGGAGCCACCCCTCCGATATTCAGCAAGGACGGTTGAAGACCATTTCCCAGAGGACACACAACGTTTGGAAAAGTATATCCACCGAGATGAGCTGCTACCCAGCCATGGAAGATCTGGGAGGGACCACATACTCTCCGAGGAGACCCCCCTCATGAGATTCGCCCCAGAATGGAATACAGCTTGGCCAGCATGGGGACGCCCATGTTGAACCATTTGTTGGCGGCCATGGAGCCCTCCATCACCAAAGTCGCTGGGCGGACGCCCATCCTCGCGTCCCGCACCGGCAAGAGCCACCCGCTCAAGAAGGTTGCAAGGAACCTGGCATACCGGACGTTCGGGTCCCGGGCCTCAATGATGTGGTAGCCCCATGATCGGTATTGCCCTGCCTCCAGGGTCTTCTAGTAGGACCCATCCTTGCTCCTCTGAGTCGTGGTTGGGCACCGTTTGCCCCATCCCGGCATCTTGACGATGGGATCCTTCTCATGGAACAGGCTGAACCAGCCCTTGTAGGCAATGTCCTTCAGGATGTCATTGACCCCTCTCCTCTCCTTGGCCAGCTACAGCCGGTGCCACGTCAGCATAGGCGTCCGCGACCTGTCTCCCCAGGTGTTATTTGGAGGAACAAACTCGTCGTATTGGTAACCCTCCAGTGGGATACCACCGATGTGGTGAATGTCCCAGAGACTGACACCGACTTCCCCATGATGAAGGTGGAACGTGTTGGTGTCAGGAGACCACCGGGTGAATAACTCCGGTCCGAGTTCAGGCTGACGGTGGAAATAGAATTGCGATGTCCATACCGTCTTGAACAGGCCAATATACCGCAGTTCGTCTCCGAACTGGTCGCAGGTATGGTGAACCCAGAACTCCCAGTCCCATTCGCTGGTGAAGTTACCCCCGGACCGCAGGTCCCAATCCTTCAGCCATCCCTTTGTGTCATCCATGATGCTCTGAGGGAACGTGCTCGCGTAGAGGGCCGGAGAATCCTCTGCCACAGGCTCGTCCCCGGTAATGGTCCTAGTGCTCGGGTTCAGGACATATACATCCATGTGTCTAGTTTCCCTGGAAGTAAGGCCGTTGTTGGTGATGTTGTAGTGATAATGTTTGTCATCCCGAGTCACCCAGGACCGCGGCGTGTCCACTTCGAAGCCCGGCAGTGGTACCTCCTCTAGGATGCCAAAATTCGATAGCAGGAGGTTGTTCTACAAGGGATATGCCTTTAGGGCCGGAGTCAGCAGATTGAACAAGGTGAGATTGCTAGAGACGATCACCTTGGCGCCATATACCTCCTCGTTTGCCACCATTTCTGTCCTACGGGGAGCAGCTTCCCCCTCATCAACTCGGTTTGCAGCCATCGTGAATTTTTTTGGGAGTTGGGAGAAATCGGGATGTAGTGCGCGGAATTGGAGTGTTTGGCGCGGAATCTGAAGGAGTTGCGCGAAATCCTGGAGATGAGCACACAATAGGCACGCTAAGCATGGAAGATCCCGGTTTGGCGCGAAATCACAGCCAAATTTCGGAAGGAATTCCGCACTTCCAGTGCGTTATTACGCGCATCCGCGGAGTGATTTCTCTCACGAGAGCGATAAGCTTATCGTGTGGAAAAAGCGGAGGTATAGATCTGGGACCCAGCACCCCATTTTATAGGCGAGGCCAGGGTTCCGCGCCACGCGGAAAGAATATTTCACACGCGTCCGTAGGTTTTGTGGGCCCCATAAGAGGATTTGCGCGCAACATGATCAGGAGACGTAGCATTTTGGCGTTTCAGCGTTTCCCTTGGAATTTGATCGTTGCGACCTCTCGCCGATACAATTCCAAGGGGGGGGGCATTTGTTGATGCCGAAAAAAGCCCAGAACTCCCGGAAGAAGTTTCGGAATGACAAAACGAAGTCATATTCGGAAGAGGCCCAATCCGATGGTCCAGGAAGTGGTGCACGAAATAAAGGAGGATCCGCGTGCACAAATGTTCTGCGCGCGAAGTGCTCCTGGGATTTGCGAAATTGGACCGGTGAGGCACGAAATAATTGCACACCCCGTATCTCCGCGGCGAGATTTTTCACGCAAGCGTTTCCCGGCGCGGAAAACCTCGCGCGCCGCCTGGATTCCGCACCGGAGGTCACCTATAAATATAAGGTGACCCTGAACGTTTTGGGGGTTGAGGAATCCGAAGCGACTCTCGTGCGCGCAATTTGGCTCCCCCTGTGTGAAAGATGTTATCCAGGTAATCCCAAAATTCCGCGCAACCTTTCCCCGGAGTTCGCTTTTGCACGCAACTCCACCGGATTCAGTAAATTTGACCCTTCCCCCGGTTTCCCCACTTGCGCGCAATCCGTGGTCCGTGCGCGCAATACCTTGTCGTGCACGTAAAACCATGCACGTAATTCCCCCTTCACGCGTAATTCACTCACTCCAATTGTGCGCCATCCCGGTCTTTTGCGTGCAAATCATCTCTATTGCGCGCAAGGCCGAGGACCCCTCACCATTATGCCCCTTGGCTGCCCCCTGCACCGGCACCTGATGTCACCCCTATCGGGCATGCGCGCCATGCGTTGTTTTCCCGAACGGCCTTCCAGGCTCGTGTGAAGTAACCTCAAGGTCCCTTGGGTCGTGTTTCCCATTGCGTTGCTTTGCCTTATGCTTCTCCACATAGGCACGCTAACGACTATTGCTTCTTCGCATAGCCACGCTAACGTGGACCCCTCGGTGGTTTTCCCTACGACCCCCCTTCGCCATGTCCTTGATGATGCCTTCCCTTCCACAAGGGGTAGAGGGAGTTGGGAATGTAAGCCGTAGGGTTGTGGAGAAAACCCACCTCATCCAAGCTGCAAGATGTTAAACTGCTAAGCACCTCGTCCTTAACACAAGACGTTAAACTGTGGTCCGATCCCGTGCTTCGCACGCAGGGTCCCCCCAGCTCGGACATTCTTTACGCCCACTCGTCTCCACGAGAGTGGAATCTTCCTCATATGGAATGAGATCCTCCTTGTCAGAGCGGTGTTTGTCTGCAGGGTAAGGGATGCCTTAGAGCATAAGCCCCTAACCATTCATACGGATGATTGCACTCGTGCATCTCCGTACTTCCCCCCTGCCAAGGCCAGTGGAGTCCTTTTCCCACTGCGCTTTGTCGCACCACGGGCCTCCACCCTGGAGTAAGCCCCGACCCCAAGGGCCACTAACCATGCGGAATCCCATATTTCTTCTTTGGGCCGCACAATGCGTAAGCCCCATTCCGCTTCTCACGGACGCACCCTTCGCGACGTGATCGTCTTGTCCCTGGTGCCTCTTATTCCCCACACCGAGCATGACTCATGTGGTCTTAGAGTGCGCGTCGACCATGACCTCCTCCATGGGCCGCCTCAGAGCATAAGCCCCATACTAGCGAACTACGTGGACTTTGATCCGTGCTAGCGCATGGTACGTAGGAAGCCTCCACGAGGTTCAAGCCCACCACCCGGTCATCCCGACCTCTCCATGTCGGTTCCCTAACCATATTGGGCCGCCTCAGAGCGTAAGCCCCAAATCTCTCGTCCCGCATGACGTTAAACTGTATTTCGTCCCGCATGAAGTTAAACTGTATCCCCCCCTCTTGGGCTGCTCAACGCATAAGCCCCATGATTCACTCCACCATCCATCTTGATCCTTACCTGGGCTGCCACAGCCTGGTGAGATCATTCCACCCTTTCCCACTCCATGTTACATGGGAGGTCGCCCATGTGCTGGCCCCAACATCGGTGTTCCCCCTAGGGATCCTTTAACCAGATCCGTCTCCACATGACGTTAAACTCGCGACATACCCCATGTTAAACATGGGAAGGTGAGGAAAACCTCAGATGGTACATATTCCCTGCGTTCGATGTGGGATGCCTTGGTCTTCCGCGCCCTCGAGAAGCCCTATGACGTGGGACCAAAGACAGACATGCCGACGATGCCCCAACGTGACGATTCTCCTCACCGCAGGTTTCTGTCCCGACAAGACCCCTTGGAACGTCTTGACGGAAGAAGCGTAATTACATGGCGTCCATGTAGATATGGCACCAGGAATGAGCTTCACGAACCCGTCTTAAATGTATGAGGGAGACCCGGACTAGGTGACGATCTCCGAGGAGGAATCCACAGAAGGAAGAGCCGACATCCCATCATCCCGGTTTCGATCAAGGAGAAAACATACCTGAACAAGGAACAGATGCCACCCGCCTTTGGAAAGCTGGAATGCGGGGCCACAAGCAGGGCACCCTCCCCCGGCGGACGGACGCGCGCGCCCCGGCGAAAGCGTCGGAAACAATGGTGTTGGGATATAAAAATTCATAGGTCCTTAAATGGTTGAGGAAATGGAGGAAAAGGTTAAGACCATTAAGAACACCATCCAGACTTCTCAAATTTGACAAATGATCTATGATATTAATCAATGATGATACCTAGAGTTTTATGGTGGATAAAAGGTATTTCTCCTCAAATATATATTAAATAGAGTGATGAAATTTGAAAAAAATAGATAGATTAATCTACGAGTCATCGTCCCCTTTGAAATCATTGATTGAATTGAAGTTGTATTCTATAGACTTCCACTCTCACATAATCTACCTAAAGAAAAATATATATTCCACTTATCACTCATCTGGATGCACATACATGGCCCATCACATGTACTCAATATAGTGGTGATACCATTGGCGAATGATCTTTCCTATGAGTAGAGTATAGTGAATATCTTACATAATATAGACAATGATCTACATAATAAGACAATGAACCTTGAAAAAGTTCCCTAAAAAACAAATCATTTCATTATGAAACATTGCAACCCAAGGATGTCAAGAAAAAGAATTACTCTCAGCTATTTTAAAACGGGGTAAAGAAAAATTTGTTGGAGAACTTTCTCAAGGGCAGTGATTGTCATGTCCAGAAATATTATGAATAAATTCTGATTATGTGTTAATATTTTATAAAGAAATATGGTTATAGAAAGATCATGGAATTTTTTTATATCCGAATATATTTAAAAAACCATCAAGGATATTTGCCACTGATTATATAGTTGTTAAACTGTGAGGACATGCTTATATAATTATAGGGATTTTAAAATCCAACGGACTCTAAAAAAGGAAGTGATGGACATAACCAGTCGTATTATACCATATGGATCCCAATTTTCAAATATTTTAATAGAGATATAATCTATGATAGTTTCACTTATCCAATCATAAGATAATATCCAAAATCATAAGAACAATCGAAACCTTTTAAGGGAGAATTTCAAGCTCATCGTGAAGATGACCCAAACCATGTTCACCAAATGACCACATGGATTTCTAACATTCATTCTCATAACTCATAAGGAGTACACTGATGTATTAAATATAAATAGTTCAAGACCCCATCAAGTTTATTATGTATATTATTTTGTTAATAAAAATGAATATATATATTTGGATACTATAAAACATGAATAGTATTTTGGGGCATTATTCAATTCAATTAACTACTTTATGTTGATTAATTAGTTTATTTTTATGAGATTAATAATATCTTAAATATATTATTATAATATATTTGTTAAATATAAATTATCAAGTAAATTTTATGATGATGAATGTAATGTTTTATTCGTGTAATAAACTTTTATTTCCAAAATGCATGGTTTTCAATAATTTTTTGTTTTTATTATTTTAAAATTAATAATTAAATAATAAGAAAATTATTTATATAAAATGGATATTTTTTTGAAATAATATTGTCAAAATTATCAATTGGTGACTATTTCATATGTTTTTGAGATAGTATAATTTTCTGTTAAAAATTAAATTCCTTATAAATATGTAGTATGTTTAATGGAAAAATAATAACCCAAAATGATGTAATAAATACTATAAGGGGTATCCTTATACAAATATGTGTTTGAAAATTAAATTATATTTTTTTATTATTATTTGATTAAATTTATAAATCCTTTGTAAATCCTCCAAAACATATATTATATTTTATAATTTATAATTCATTTCATTAAAAGTGTGAATCACAGGAAAATAAAAAGGTGTAATATATTAATAATTTCGTACCTATTCCTAATAAAATATTTTCAAACAATTTGATTTGTAAAAATCCATCAACAAACCAAGTTAATATTTATGGTTTTGAATATTTTATTATATAGAGAACACAATTTATGATTGTGAAATATTATAGAATTCCCTTTAAATTTCCCATATAAATCACCCAATCATCCATTTATCTTCACTCAAGAAATATATATTACTTTCTTACTCATACCACATCAATTAAAAATCCTCACTAGGATCCCCAATGCTCTCACGAGTCCCCTATGAACTTTCGGTGTAATTCTCTTAATTAAGGGATCCTTTATTTTAAAATTTTATTTACAAATCGCCTATATTTTATGCCCTATTATTCTTTATTCTTATGGATGGGGTATGTTTTATCACCAAACCCATACTACCCTTTTTATGGGTAAATGATGATGTTTCTATTTATATCTCATTAACCCCTCTTATGAAAATCAATTACCATGTTGAAATTTCCTATGATTTCTTCCATCCTCTTATTTAATCAAGATTCAATATTATCATATTCTAGATATTTTCCATTATGGATGATGGGATATGCATTTTTATGACCCTATTACATCCCACATGATTTCACAATAAATATTGATCTTTTTTTGGTCATAAGACTTTTTTATGAGTTTTTAAGTAAGATTGTTATAGTGACATAATTTCACCATGATTTTCCATTCCAATGTAATTGTGTAATGAATCAATACCCACATACATCAATGTTGATAACCATTATAAAAAATAAAAAATTGAACAAAGACTTAAATATATTTTTTTCACACTAACTTATCAAGGAATACCTTATGGTGATGAATTAATCATTGCTATATGATCTATGTGGCACAATTAAAGATGATATTGATATGAAAGTAACAGGTAAATGTGAAAATATATAGTGCACCAATGAATTGTGTAATGTTTATTATCATGATACATCATGTTGGGAAAAATGTAAAATAAATTTCTATATTGTTCATTTTCCATTATGATTTCATGAATGTTAGTTTTCACCAATGTTTTAGTGTTTTATGTTATTTTTGCAAATTTTTCTATGTTCCACATATTTTATCATGTAATATAATGTGTTATCATTCATGTTTATGATTCATAATTTTTATATTACCCTTGATATGAAAATTCTTTAACACTTTTTACCGTATTCAATGTTTATTCATGCAGAGAACATCATAGATCACTCATTTATTTTGAATTTAATAAGTGTTTCTCATTATAGTTTAAGGGAAATCATGTTAATGAAATTATCAATAAAGATAATATATTCAATGATTTATGTTGAAATTTACTATTCCTAATTCCAATATAAACTATACATATTGATATTTATGTTTAATTTTATTTGATTTTATTTAATTATTTCATTATTATTGTGTAATAAGGGGAAGGGTTATTATAGATGACATGTCATATGAGCCTCCGCATAGATAGGATTGGTATGAACTTTCCTTCCAAACTAGTATTACACAAACTAATGGTTCCCTATCAGACCCCCTAATAGTATTCCTGAAAAAAGTGACCACTGTTATGGTCTCTTCTCTAGTCAAAATATCCAGCATTGATCACTGTGGAACTATCTGAATATCCATTAAATACATTATTCCCCACAATAAGTGACTCACACAATTATACCAATTCAACCACCTTCAAAATTATTATATAGAATAAGAGTAAAAAAATCGACCATATAACTGGCATCAGTCTTAACTCAAACTTCAAATATAATAGGTTCTAATTAGTGGCAAGATATTTTTCTAGATACAAAAAATTATAAAAATATGAAGAATGCATCAAAAATTTATTGTCATCATTCACTGTGGTTCGAAACACCTAGGTCATCACCACATATAATTTATCAGATTAAAACTATTGAATAAATATTTTCAATAATAAATTCCATTTATATCATCATGAAAAATCTCCTATACAGTATATTCCAACCATCTCATTCCCAACCCGAACTAAAAATATGTGGAAAACACTCCTTAGTGTCTTCATGTGACTTCAAGAGGAAGACAATTCTTTCTATCCATTGATTTCACTCCTCAGTTGCAAGGTATATTTTGTAAAATTAAATTCTATGTTGATTCTTTTTAAGAAATTATATGGAATGATTCACTATGAATTCTGGTTTTTAGAAACCTACTAGATGAATGATATGTATAGTGATGATTTATGATTCAAAAAATGTAGGGTAAACTAGAATATTTTACTTTGGAACATGACTCAAATAATCATCAATATTTTTAAAAGAGATCACCTTAGCAGAACTATCTCAAAAAATAAAAAAATTAATATGTTAGATCAAATTCCAAAATTATTAGAAACAAATAGTTCTTGTTAAAAAATAATTTAAACATTATAATCATAAATGAAACTATGAAATATATTACATAAATAGGTAAAAACAAACTTAAATAAACATCTAACACAATTCATTCAAATGATATAATCCTCCTTGTTACAAACCAAGTTAATGTCCCATACCACTAACAATAACACATCTTTAGTATCAAAATTATTTGGATAGGTCTCTTTTATGAAGCTACAATCCGAATTTTTATTGTCCTAACTATAGTAAATCGTGACCAACAAAAAAACATAGTAGATACTAATACACTTCAGGATAATCATTCCTCTAACACAAATTTTTATTGAACCAACATTAATCATCAAGAAAATCCAAAATAACCATCCCATCAAGTTTTATATTTAAAATTGAAAAACAAAAAACAAGTCATAAATATAATAAAAACAAAATTTATAGCTAGTGTATGAAGATAAAATAGATTAGATACAAAAAATGAAATATAATCTGGGCCATAACATGCTATAATTGAATGTATTTCATGTGACCATATAACCAATAATCACCTTTAGTCAAACCAAACTAAAATTATACACTACTTGAGACGCCGATATTCTACTAGATTCCCCTCCCAATACATGAATCCTATAATAAAAAATATAAATACTCTCAACTAAAGAAGTATGGTGTGAGCCATATCCTAGAAGGATTCATGCATAGTTTCTATAGATGGCCTAATTTCATGAAAGCCACAATCATCACTTTAAAAAGAAAAAAATTGTAACAAACATTTAAAAAAATCCCACCCATTCATAAATCTGGTCTTCATTTTATCATATGTTTCAAATATAATACAATCATATTCATATTCATGAAATATTTCAAATATGAATGATAAAAATCATATCTATCCATTGGGAGGTAATATATAAAACAGATATCCTCGAAACAGCATATCTTATGAATCCATGTGATTCAACCAAATATAATGACCAATGATAAATAAAACATGGAAAAAATAAAGAAATGAATAAACATAATTGAAAAATGAAAATATACTCTTATTGGAATCTTGAATATTTTTCAGTGTTACAATGTAATCATAATCCTCAAAATAAATATATTTTTTCTAATTGATATTGCTTCCCACCAACCGTTTCTATATAAATATAACTCCATGAGGTGCAGTAGACAATATGGTTATAATTTCTTATTTATCTTTACATCCACGATTCCCAATCATAATTTGTCCAAATACATAAAAAACCAATTTCTCACAATTTTATTATATATTTTCAAATCCAATCCAATCCACATTAGAGTTTTAAAACCTATTTCGAGAGTAAGGAAATATATTTTCAATGAAAAAACTTATATGAAATCAATATCCATTCTAAAAAATAAATTGAAACTACTTAACATGTAAAATAAATGAAAAAAATGTATTTATAAATAATGATATGTGATTCAATAAATTTTACATTCATATAGATCCCCTATCTCAATATAGTTGAATCCTAACTCCCTTCTATAATGATGTTTGGAAACCTTGAGAACGAATTTTTAAAGAAAATTCCCTACGCGAAACAAAAATGGATTTATAGAATATACTACCAAATTTAAAATCCAAATACAAGAGTAACTATAAAAAATACACAACCAAATCTGATGCAATACAACTAGAATTCTATAACGAAAGAGAAAAAATCATTACACACAGATGATCAATCAATAAATGATGTTATTTAGAAGGAAATGAGTCACCCAAAATAATATAGGGAATGGTTCGGGTCAATAATGGTACGGATGTACGAAGATTAAAATGAAAACACTATATGAACCACCACAAATAACTCAACATGAAAAATTTACATAAGGTGAAATCCGATTACATGTTTCATAATCCACGATGGAATGATTCCCCAAAAAAAGTATCATTATCATTAAAAACCCAATATATTCAATTAACTGATATGAACCCTATTCATGGTATGTAATCTTATCACTTAATGTGTCTAATTCAATGATTCTACATGAAATCCATTTTATGACGTGTAATCATCAGTCATGCTACAAAAAACATCATGTTTATTATGAAAATCCCAAGAATTATCTAACATCACTATTATTATTATCCTACCATGTATTTATTGAAATTACATTAAAAATGATACTAAAAAATGAAAAAATAAACCATAAAAATGGTGAATTCATGTTATAGTTATTGGAATTATATTTATATTATAAAAACCATGGAACTAATATGGAATTTTTTACACTATTATTTTATTATTCATAACAAAATATATGTTGAATTTTACTTATAATAATAGAAGTGATCAATTTGTTATTTTATATTTTGGGGGAATGCAAGGTTAAGGGAATAATAAACATTAATATATGCATGAATTTGGGTAAAAAATATTATTTGGGATAAAAAATGAATAAATTTAAAAATAAATGGGTTAATATTCATAACCTTGAAATTAGTTAGTGATTTGGTGATATAGTGATTAAGATCATCATTGAGGATATTTGTTAGATTTTTTGATTTATAGAATTACCGATATGTCATTGATTTTATTGGATGAATATTGACAGTGTCCATTTATGAATCATATATTGTATCATTTTTATGGTAAATAATATTCTTAATATATTTAAACAACATATTTTATCAAGGTACTCAAATATTTTGAAAGATACATTATTATTTTATAATGTTTTCTGTGAAGATATTTTTGATGAAATATTTTATATTTTTTCTTTTAAATATGGTTATAAATATTTTGAATGATACTTAAGGATAACAATAAATTAAACTAACTGTGTATATATTTGAAGGTTTTTATTGGAGTTATAAGAGATTAGTGTATTAAATTTATCATTATATATAAAGAACCATTATTTTAATACATATAAATTAAATCCAAATAAATGAATAAAAAATATCTAACACAATAATATATTCTAAAATAACAAAAATAATTTTTCTTTGTAATAGTGGACCTATTAAAAAAATTTCATAAGTGTTTCCAATTATGATCATCATCACTATTTTCCTTCATTGATATATCATTAATAAAATCAATCTAAATAATCATAATAAAGGAGTCACAATAAATTATGATTTGAGTTGATAAGTAATGGAATCAATTGGAGATATGAATTAACACATAAGCATAAAATTAGCAGAATGGAATAATAATAAGAGATAATAACATATCAATGTTTCGTACATATAAATTTTTATAATTTCATGTCATGGCATATGTAATTATAGACCCTAAGACTTGGATAAAAATAAAACCAAAGATCAGATGTAGTAGGACCATAACATTACATAACACTTGAGATAGTGGATTGCAGATAAGCTTACAAGATTGTGATCTTGTGTAAATAGATAGAACGATCACCCATAAAAACACATGAAATAATGACCCCTGTAAAAAATTTGGACATGAAACCATGATCATTCCAAATAATGTGAAAATTAATGCATTTTAGATGAATAAGCATCAGACCTACAAAAATAGGTCCCGTCATAATGTTATCGAAATGAAATATTGGTCTATGAATTCAATTATGGACATGAAATCTTGTTCATGCCTAACATATTTTCCTCATTGGTTATAAATATTTAAGAAAATATTTGGTGGATGATATAGGGTCTCACCAATAAAATAAAATAAATAACACATATTTGTTCCGCATGATCATAAATAATTCATCATATTAGAAACCATACATGTAAATGGTTATCATAAAATTTTCAACACAACATTACCCATTAATATGAAATTGGATTCCTTAAAATTATATCATCATTTTTATAAAAAATATTGGAAAACTATATTGGTTATAAAAATGGACCGTACCATAATTAAATCATAATATAATGCATCTTATCTAAACAATCATGAAACTAAATACAATTAAAATATCATCGTATTTTTTTAAAAAATAACCATTCTAATTTTAAATACATCATTAAATTATAAAAATTGATCATTTATAAGTTAGTTTTTTAAAAAAAACATGAAATATATTAAAATAGTGATATAAAAAATAATTATGTTATGAAGTTGTGAAAATATCTTAATTTAATATAAGTTAAAATCCATTCATTAAATAATATTTTTTTGAAAAATAAAAAAATTACCTAAATTGAAAAAAAATTATATTTTATTAAAAAAATAAAAATTAATAATAATTTGTTTAAAACACTATATTTGAAAAGTAAAACACATCGAGTAGCATTTTAACAAATCATTGCAATATATGGTAATGATTCTTCTACCGATGAGAAAAATGATATAGATATTCATAAAAAATAGATTTTCAGTTTATTGGCTATATAATGTGATGGAAAATAATGAAAAAACATAATTTCATCAAATAACCAAAGGGAATGAAAAACATGGATTCATCATATGTTTCTCATATAACTTTCTGAATGTAAAATAATGTATAAAAAATAATATTAAAATTGGATTTGAAACTAATTATTTGACCCAAAGTCTCACCTTTACATTTTCATATTCAAGAATCATATTTATTAATTATAATATTATTATAAATTTTTTCAAAAAACAAATTATGACATATCAATCCATTTATTATTTATTAATGAAATAATAAGACTCAAAATTTAATATTTTTAAATAAAACTATCTTTTATATGTGATTACTGCAACATGTTCCCAGAATATTTCAGTTTGAATGTGATTTCCCATTTATATTGACAGGATATATTTCATTTAAATAATTTTAATAATTCATTAAAAATAATTTATTTTAATTATATATATATAATAATTCAAAAAAATTATAAATATATAATATAGTTACACTGTTCATGGAGACAATTGGAAAATTGTTTTCCCAAACGCTGTATATTTTAATCAACTAATGGACTGAAAGAATTATAAATAATAATTCAAATTTATATAATTATTTTTATTTAATATATATCATATATATTCTCATAATTTATCATAACTACCATGAATGTAAAATAATTAGGAATACCAAATCATAATGCTTCACAGAGGTGGTAGTCTTTACACACACAAAATCGTCCTTGTGATTTCAAAAAAGATTGGATGTCAATAAGATAGACATTATATAAACATAAAATAACTATACATATGTAATGAAAATAATAACTTTTTATCAATCCCATCATAATATATAGACATGGTAGACATTGATCAAACATGAATTGAATTTTGATGTGGATACCAAAATATATTTATGTGTACATGATATTCTTTAACTTATCATTTGATGTGAAAGAAGGATTATAATATTTTATTCATTACCATACAAAATATTCATCATGTATAATATAATATATTATTTATTTTATGATAAATAAAAAAAATGATCTAATGAAAACATAAAAAAATTTGATTAAAGAGATTACTATTTGTTTGAATGAAATCCTTTTGATATCCTCTTAAGGAACTAGATGATTATCATTTGAAGAGACCAACCCCTATATAATATGGTTAGGGAATTACAGAATATAATTTCTTTGATAATGGTCTATTAAGGCAATAAATTTGACAAGATAAAATAATGGCTCGGGTCCACTTCTGTAAGAGTAATGGTGTGCACTTTGGGAATATCAAAAGAGATTTAAATATAATTAAGTAGATATCAATATAAATGTTACCATATATCCCATAAAGGTATAAAGAATAATACTTTTGATCATATCATATCCACTTTATAAAATTTTACATTTTCCCTAATTTTATCATAATAAATAATATAATATTTTCATAAAATTTCAATAATGTATATTTTTGTACCTATACTTTAATATGATGTAAAATAAACAATTAAAAGTTATAAATTGATAATAGTATTTTTAAAAAATATCGTTATATTATATTAAATAATAATATTTATTGGATAAATCAACTTTATTATTTTAAATAAGTTTTATTTATTTTTAAATTTATTTTTTATATTTTCTTATAAATTGAAGATATGATATGATTGGTGTTTCATAATGAATGGCGATATTTAAATAATTATCATAAAATGAAAAATAATTTCTATAAAGAAAATATTTAAATTAATAATAAAATAGAAAATTATAATCTTTCATAACTTACTTTATTCTCTAGTTAGACACATTTGTGATATTAAACGCCAAAATTGTTGATATTGTAAATTCAAATGATTTTAATAATATATAACTGAATTTTATAAAAAATTGCCCTGTAAAATAAATAAATTAAAATAATTATATGATATATATTGATTTAACCTAATCTATTAATGAATTAGATTAAGAAAATGATGGACTTCTCAATTTTTTTTCAACTTTATCAACCTCATTTACCCATTTTCGACGTGATATGTTTTACCAAGGATAGTATTCATAAAAACTAAAAATATATATAAATTTATTTAAAAAAAATTACTCCAAATTAAAAATATTGAAAATTATTATCTAATTATTAACTAATAAATGGTATAAATTCAAAATAATTTGTATTAATTGTTTTTTTAAAAATATCCATTTTTCTAAGAAAAATAAATTGTTCCTTGCATAAAAATGAATATATACTTATTAACTTCTTCAAAAACAATTATTATTAAAAATAAATTTTTTAATATAAGATATTTATTTAATAAAAATATTTATCCAATAAGAATAAATTTTATTTATCAACATAAAAACACATTTCACCCCTAAAATATTTTCCTCATTAATATTCCTTCTAAAGCAATAAAATGCTTTTATTCTAAATAAAATCATCAATATCATTGCAATGGGATTAATAATATTTTTTAAAATATAATTAAATTAATTTTATTTTTTCATTTTCAACGAATCAAACTTATTATGGAATGTTTTCAATAAAATCGACATATATTCCCTGGAAAATAAATGTTTTCACAAAATTTTAAAAAAAATCATTTTTTGGTAAATTTAATATGGTGTTTAAAAAAAATATTTTCATTTTATAAATTAATATTTCTAAATGATTCTAAAATAGTTTATAATATTTCAACCCATGTTTTAATTAAATAAAATGAGTAAAGAATAAAATGACATTAATTAATATTTTATTATCATTTAGTAAGAATATTTGTGATGTATTTATATTTTGATGGAAATTTATATAAATTTCAGGAATAATTTGATAATATTGAAGCCCAAAAATTAAATTTCTAGGTTATAACTTCCACAAATAATAATTGTTTGATATTATATCATTGTATATTTAAACATATTGTTTTATAAAACGAAAATGATTACATAAAATAAATAAATTATAAATATATATATCATAAAATCATAGGGTTATTATTATCCTCCCTTAAAAAAATACACCAAATAATTTATCTCATTAATAAATTATTTATTGTTAAAATTTATTTTGTTTAACCTGTTAAAATCAAAGTAATTATAAAATAATGATTATAATGATAAACTATAAAATGTAAATTTTAAATAAAATAATGCGAAATTTGGTTTATATATATGTTATACAATTTTTGGAAATTAATATTTAGAAATATGAGAGAAACATAACTCCAATGGAATAATATTGAATTGTAAAAAACAAGGCCAGGAGTACTTTAAGGACTATAAAACCAATAATTATAGTTGATCTAAAAGTCCATCAATACAATAAAATTACTAGTTGTAGGTATTTTTTTAATTATGATCCTTTTATGTATATCGAGGCATTCTTTTACCGTATAAACTAATATCCTAAAGAAATTAAACTACTTAAAAATTAAATATTCATCCATTATTCTTTTCCCTGGATTGTATAATCTATATCTCCAAAAAATGATTATTGAAGATGATTTTTTATTCCCATATCAACAATATCAACTTATAATGGATTAAAAATGTATATAAATACTTTTCAGCAATGTTTAAGAATTATTTAATTCCAATTTTTTGGAGCACACAAAGAATTATAATTACAATCACACCATTAAATTATTAAATAAAAAATTAATCTTAAAATCTTTAAGGACCTTAAAAATCTCTATAGAAATGATTTTTTAATCTCAAGGAATACACAATATGACTTAAAATTTTACATATTTAATTTCATTATTCGCAAATATTATTTAACATTAAATAATATATTGATCCTAAGGGTTATATTTACATCAACACATTTCATTACGATGATAAATTAATGTATAATCTTGTAATTTAAAAAATTGAACAAATATCTAGATGAAAATTTATATACAATATTTAAAGGTAAGCATTAACATGACCATAAATATATATTAATATATCACATTTTCAATGATTTAATATTCAAAAATAATGATTATATATATTATCCTAATCACAACTCAACCGTTTACCTACATCAAATTATATATAAGCCCTTAATGTAATTCAATCATAAATGACATATTATTAAAAAATCATAATAATCTTTTTACATTTAAATACTATGAAATCCAAAAAAAAAGGTTTCATTTTATGACATTGAATTATGGTCAATCAATATTAATAATCGTCGAATAATGTCCATAAAAATTTATGATAACATTACATGTAAATATATATGATTCCATAAGATAATTAATATTTCATCTCATAATTAAAATCAAATATTGACAAAAAGTATTCCACAGTAAGTATGTAATCATCCTTTCGCAAATATTTGATCATATGATGATTTTTAAAATTAAACATGATTTACTTAATATAAAATATATATTGATACATTTAATAAATTATTATATACATTTAAAACATTACTAAATAATAATCAATAATATTTTTAAATGGTGAATTGAATAAAACATTAATATAAAAATCATAACCCATATATAGAGGATCATTATTACCTAATTCTCATAACTAATGTAACTTATTTTTATTAAATATGAATTACCAACATCTACAAACATTAATGGTTTTTTTGTATTATTATCATCATTATCCATTGAATTTGGTTATTCATCAATATAGTTCTCATACATCATATATTCAATGAACGTTATTGTATGTGGTGTATTTTTATGATATCTCCCATTATTCAGGTCATTGAATTGATTTATTTTGTCACATAAAAATTAATTTTCTTAATGTTCAGGATCCCAAATATTGAATAATTTTTGGATAACATTCATTCCTTCAACTATGTCACCATATTTATTTTTTGAATGTTATTATTTGAAAAATATCATCCTTTTTTGTGAAAAATATAATATAGATTCCATAATTATCATTCCTCCCATTGTATCACTTGATACCTAAGTGTTTCTATATTTCTTTTCCATACTACGTTCCTATAAAATGGTTTATTCATATATTCCAATATCTATTATATATAATTCCTTTTAGAAGCACGATTTGTAACCATTAATAATTAAATAAATATTTTATTCATGGAATCTGATTACTATTTAACAATATCATAGTGGACTTTTTAAATATTCCTCATTGATAAAATGTATTAATCATACTTTATTTATATTCTCTATTAATTCCTTCTTCATATCCATATATAAAATATATATAATGTGATTTCTAAATAATATTTCCTTAATAATTTCCCATTACATTTAGTATATATGAAAAAGTTTCTTCATATTTATAATATTTTCCATCATTTATATTAATCTATATTAAAATGATATGTAGAATAGAAATATATTTCATGGACTAAGAAATTATGAATTGAAAATAAATATTTCATAAAATTAATCTATTTTTTAGAAACATATAGTTCATATCACCATAGAATGTTGTTTTATATAGTCATATAAATGATTCAGTAACATGATTCCCCTGCCGTGGATGATTTGGTAGTTCAAAATTGTACATGAATACACCAATATATTTAGTTATTTTAAATATTAATTATACAAGAAGTTCCATAATATATTTTATTACATTCATCTTCTCTAGAGGATGGACATTTATTTATCAATTAAATTCATTCTTCACATAATTCCATGATGTTTAAGTAATTGAGTAAAACTAAATAGTATTTTTTCTGCCTAATTGATCGTAGTGTAAAATTAAATCATTATGAATGATCATACATTAGATGTATAAATCATGAAACATACATTTCATTACATGAATTCTTTGGTTTATACTATATCATCCTTGAGAATTACTAAAATTTAATGATGTAATCCCATATATACACATAGAACCATCGATATCACTACTATTTCACATAATATTTTCTAAATGAAATTTTTTTTATATGATACCTTACATATAAAACCATCGACTCATTACTATATATTAAATCTTAATATATGTATATTAATTATATAAAATTAAAATCTATACCAGTGTCATATTGTTCTAGTATCCTTTGAAACCAACACATATAGATAACTTTTTATAATAAGATCTAATAAATTGGTTCATAAATGGAACCCATCATAGAATTATCAATCCAAAAAACCATCTTATCAACCAGTGAAAATCAAAAATAATAAATGGTCAGATCAGATGCATAGAATGGGTATACACAGAATATATCAACAACCACAAAAGCATAACATGATCATAATGAAATAATATCAATATCATAAAAATTAAAATCATAACCTGTGAATAAAATGATATTATAAAAAATTTTTAAGGCTTGAATACTAATTTAATTGTTGAACCTGACCCATAAGAGTGAAACATTAGTAAAAAATGGGGTTGTTGTTCAAACTACATTTTATAACATTGTGGACAAGTTTAAATATACAATAGGATTATACATTAAGTAAAGGAATATTAATTAGGATCTATCCAACATTTATAGACATGAAAATTGTTTTATATATATCCAAATAGACAATATAGTCAGGTCGACAAATAATATTTTGACCATGAAATCCATGTTCATAGATAAAACATTGAACTTGAAATTAGGTTAATACTTAACATATTTACCTCATGTGTGATTCAAATTTACACAATACAATATATATAATTATATATCTCAATAGTCACATAATGAAAAAAACTCATGTTTCTTTAACAAGATCATAATTTATTAATCATTTGATAACCCATTAAATGAAATGGTATTCATAAAATTTCATCATTTCATAACCCATAAAAAAGTTATGGATATCATTATCATTGTCTAAAAATATTCCTAATACATAATAATAATCAATATGGACTCTTACCCTAGATCATATACCCATTAAAACCTAACCAAAATCAAGGGTTTTCATTTATGTATATGAATAATATTAAAATATCATTAAATAAATATTGTGGAAAATATAATTTCCATTTTAAATTAAATAATTTTTCTTTTTAAGATACAAAATTATAAAACAATAATTTCTCATATAATATAACCATATAAATATGAAAATTAAGATTAAAATAATTAATTTTCGAGGATATCACGAAAATTCATTTACTCTATATATTCTAAAAAATATTCTTTCCATAAAATTGTCAAAAAGGATTTTATGTACCAAAATGACGCCATCACAAATATTTTTAACAATAACATACATGGGAAAAATTACATAAATCATAATAAGATATTAGTTATATAATTTTGTAACACATTTTTGGACATTACATATATTGATGAATTGTTTTTGTTGGATAGAGAAATGAATTTTATTTTCCATAGAAAAATGTATTCTACATCATCATTACATAATTTAAGGGAAATAAGAAATTTATTTTCATGGAATAAATATAGGGGAAAAAATTTACGGTCTTCATTAGATAATAATTATATTAATTTCTCAATTTAAATTCAATTATAAAACTTTTATATACAAATATTATTAAATGATAAATATCTTATATCAATATCACCTTTCCAAATTAACATTAAATACATATGTATAAAAAAAATATTTATTATGCATGTATTTAATTGAATTATTATTTTATATATTATAATATATAACTTTATTGGTATATTATCTATCAGTAATTAATAATTTTGTTATTAAAATCAATATTACACATGAATACTACTTCATTTTACATGCTTGTTTTGGTTTTGATTCCCTATTAATCATACGTTGATCATGGAAAAAAATATAGATAAATATAATTATCATTAATCATCATATACATTCTTTGTAAATGTATTTACTACCATTCATTAAAAGTAGTGACAGGAAACTTAATTACCCTATTCGAGATGATTGTAGGTCATATGTACCAATTAAAACTATTTCAATTTTCTACTAATGGAAGGGAAGAATGGTAAATAAAAATTCACTAGTAATGATTCATTATTATAAATATATATTAATAATATTAATCCATTTCATCTTCTATATAATATATAAAATAAAATAAAAATCCCACCTCTTCATGGAAGTGGATGTCCACACATACACAAGAGTTACAATATCGTTTACCAGGGTCTGGATGGTATGAATGATGGAATGAAATATTCATTATTGAATTATATTTATGTCATAAATATCATATACATGCATTAAACACTTATAATGTGAAGTAAATTAAATATGGTTAGGAATAATGGATTACATCGTTATGTGGAGACTATTTTTCATTCATACGCATGAGTGATACATTCACTTCATATTTGATGGGAAAGAGGGTAGATACTGGTATTTTTCATATTGAAAATTGCATTTAATAAAATATATGATATCTAATTAGTTATTTTAAGGTAAATACCATATATTTAGTCTATATAATGAATACATTAAAAAATTTTCTGGTTAAGGTGATTACATCTTATTGAGATGAACTCTTTTAGATAACCAATTAAGGACACTAGGTTTAGTCTATTAGGATGAAGATAACCACAATAATTATTATAAAAAGTGGAGAAGAAATTTTTTAGAGTATGGTGGGGATGTATAATTCAATTTCATGTTTTGAAGAGAATTTTTAGGTTTTATTATATAAGATATATGAGAGAAACTTTGATAATTCCATAAAATATTATAACATAATTAACTGTAGACAAATAAAAATGGTTCTCAATACACATATAAGGGGAGAATATAATTTAATTTCGACCATATATTATCCCATTGAACGCATTTTAGTATTAATATGATTTTTAGGGATTTAATAAAATTTAATTTTCCAAATATAATATTTTTTCCAATTTAAGTATTATTCGAAAATTTGAATGGAAAGGCATAAATAATGTGGATTAATTAGAATGTAATATTATAAATGTACAGTATTATGTTTTATTAACCTATAAAACTTTAGGAAAACAATAACTCCCTTTAAATAAATTTCATTAAATATTTTCTAATTTTTTTTATTTTTTTTGTTATTTATTCAAGAAATATTACATCAGCGTCCAAAATTCTATTCAGAAAATTACATAAATAATAAAATTTAATATAAAATTTTATAATGAGAATAATTTTATTATTCAAAATATATAAACTTATATTTATTCTTATATTATATGTTTTATATACAATACAATTCATTACATGAAAATTTAATCATTAAAGAACAACAATGAGACCCTCAAGAGATAATTGTAAAATTACCTTCATAAAATAAAAAATCAAATGAAAAAAGTATTCCCTTATCAATTACATTATCCATGATTAACCAAAATTAATATATATATTATTGTATTTTTTTAACATGGTTACTTTTCATATTTCCAAAAATTAAATGGGTCAATTAAGAAAGAACTAACACATGAATCTACATATTTAATTCATATTATATAATTTTGAATATTTAATTATAATAAAATAATATTATTTTTAGTGTAAAAAATCTACCAAAAATACCATTTTAGAATAAGAACATTCTTTAAGCATAAAACCAGATTTAATCATATTTGATTCATATTAAAATTTATGAATAATGATAATGATTTTTATTTAGTATATTATATATTAATATAATTAATATATTTCAACATTACTAGTAAATTTCAATTATAATGTTGAAATCACATCTTTCCTAAAAGCATTTATTTTTGTAATTATTTTTTTAAATTGAAATATTTTAATTAAAAATTAAATAATAATTTAGAATCATATGAAATTAAAAGAAATATTTTTAAAAAATATAAATAATTTTAAATTGAGAGAATTTTTAAATATTGAATATATTTCATAAAACATTAAACACAATCATTAAATTTTTTAATTAAAAATAAAATCAATATTTTTTTTAAAATTGTAAAAAATTCATTATATGATATTTTTAAAATAAAATTTTAAAATATAATGCAAATTTTGTAAAATAATTCTTCTACTCAATTTAGAAATTAATCATAATAGTTTCTCATAAAAAATTATAAATTATTATACTTTGTAATTAAAATTTTGAAAAATAGAATGACATTACTAGAAGTCAAGTAATTATTTAAAATAATTTTTATAATCATTTATATTTAATATAAAATTTTTATGTATATTATAAGTTATTCAATAAAAGTACAACATTTAAATTTAACATCTAGTTTATAAATATCATAAATTAAAATATATTAATATTATATCGTGGTTCGTTTAAATATTGGGTTGCATCTATTGCAATAATTTAATGTAATGACAGTTATTTGAAAAAAGGATAACATAATATTTCAGGGAGATACAGAATTGAAGAAATTGTGAAAACTATTTATTTTTTTTATATATGAATAAGTTTTGATTTATCAATATTTTTGGTGATTTATTATATGTTAAAAATTAATTATATTGGTTCACTACTGGAAAATTATATTTGAATATTAATTTCATTGAAAAAGAGTGGACTTGAAATTCATCAAAGAGAACCCCAAGGAATACATTGGGAATATTATATTGAAATGAAGTAGGTATCTTCATTTTATTGTGTTATTTATCCTAAAGTATAATTAATTCCAAAACATTAATAAAATTCATGAAATTAAATGTTTTTATTTTCTTTATTTTCTCATGAATTGATGGACTTTAAATACCTCATACATATCATGTTTTTATGATAACTATTTCATAACAATGTTCTATATCAATATATATTATTCATTATATATTATTTTTATCATTCAAGTCTATATTTTATCATACATCATTGTTGACATTATCTCAAACCTAAATATCTGTTATTTCGCGTAGTGTTTATTCCTTCATGTTTTCAATTTTAAAAGATTATTTATTATCCATCTATATGAATAGTTTCAGAATAACTTTTTTTCATTTATTAATCTAAGGATTACTGAAAAACACATTCAATTATGGAATTTTTATAATGAGGGTAGAATATAAATCCATAATTATTCAAAAAAAGGCTCGATAGCATTATTACACATAACCATCGACAAAAAGTGAACCATGAAATACTATAAATACATAATTATTTATTATGAAAACTAGCGTCATGCCATTTTATTTGAGTTTGTGAATAGGATTATAAAATTCAATAAAATATTTATAATGTTTATATATAAATTATTATTAAATTAGATCTCATTTTTTTAAAGCCATTTTGTGCTACAAATATTAATTTTTCATCAAAAATATTTATATTAAAATTTTACATGGATATTATTGTTATTTTTCCATGAATAGAAATATAATATTATTAACGATAAATAAATTTTTTAAACATTAATTTAATAATTATAGTATGGTAGAATAATGATTTTTTATAAAGTTATTGATATTAAATGTATAATGAAAAAATAACTATTATTTAATATATATCAACAATTTTAACTAAATAAATTTATTTTAAAATTTTATTATGATTTTGATATTTTATTAATTATTAAAATACTTAGTTTCATTAAGAATAATAAAATTTATTCAAATTTAATCACCAGTATTCATTATTATGAAAAATATTATATTTTATGTCTATTTTTTTAAAACGTATTGTTTACTATTTATTTCACATTTATTATATTATATGTAGTTATTAATTATATAGAGATGAAAATTTTTAAAACGAAAAAAATCTTTTTTTGTAACAATAATTATTTTTTTAATGACCATAACATAAATATTTTCATAATAATTAAAAATATTAGTAAATATCTAAATATGGTTGTCCTTTGATAAAATAATGTGATAAAGAAACCATAATCATTATATTTTTTGTTGGATGGAATTATATAAAATTTTATATCTAGGTGATATATATTTTATTGTCTATAACATGCATTCATTTTCTAATGACTATATAATATTGGAAATAATGAAAAAAATCAATCTTTATCATTTAAAAATATTTATATGTTCACATTATGAGAAAAATAAGTTTACAAAAAATATTAAATCTTATATTGAGAGTTACTAAATTAATATCATGGTGTAAATTTATATATACTATTAGTGACACAATATTAAACTTAAACTCATATACAATGTCAACATGGTTTTTGTGCGAGCTGTACGAAAAATAAAAAATAATTATTATTAATGAATTATAGTGACTCAAAATATTTATGATTAATAATAATTATTAATAGTTAAATAGATTTTATTCATAATTAATTTTTATATATATTTATTTACATTATTATAAAATTATTGGAGTAAAAATGAAGTTAATGATATTTTATGAGAAATAAATATTTATTAAATTAATTATAAATCAATAAAATATTGATTTCGGGAAATTAGGATGAATAATTTTCATCTATACCATTCCATTAAATTATTTTATGCAATATATAACATATACGTATAATAGAAACCCTTTACAATTGAAAAATATATTACCCCATTTAAGGATTCAAATGGCCAGTGAAGATGTTAAAACAATTGATAAAGATAACTCATACAAAATAATTATTAAAAAAAATATTATATTTTTGTAATTTAAAAATATCATTATATAATATGATCCACAATGGATTGAATTTTCCATGAATGGAACTTAATAAAATATAAATTCATTGAAAAACAAGATAATTTTGTTCCACAGATCTCATCATTAAAAGGAAACCTAATATTCTATTGTTATCACAAATATTGAGATATTTATATCTACTAAACATTAAAAAAACTCTCCTAAATATTCATAGTCACATTTTTTAGGGTTTTTGCATCCAAAAAAATAATACAATTTTTTTTAAATTAATGGATTTAATGTAATTACATCAAAGAAGAGGTAATCGCCTTTACGAACAATTTTTGTTTTATTCTATTTTATATTTCCTGTAAATATAATGTGATGATACACATATAATATATCCTACATAAGAAATAATAAGAAAATTATTGAGTTTATCAAAAGAATATTTTTATATTTAATATAATCATTGAAAATCAGAATCATTTCTCATGTGTTAGTACCACATACCACCTCCATGTAGTGGTGTAATTAATTTTTCATGAACAAATTTATATAGATGAATTTATTTATTTAAGTTCATAGTATATATTATATTTATTAACATATTAAGGTTATTATAATATATGTTATTAAATAACATAATACCTTTTAATCATATGAAAATGACAACACTGCTCATTCAAATATTTTATCTACCTCCTCTATGATTTCATGTGATATGTTATTCATATACCTATTAAATGGATGGTATGAATGTAATAGTTAGTTAATATGTAGAATATAAATTTTAAAATAAATATTTTCTCAAATTGAATTAATATTTACTTTTCATTCAATATTTTGTAAAAAAAATTAAGTGAAATTAATTCGTAATTATAACCTATTGTCACCATGAATATTATAATAAAAATTTCCATATGTATTATTCATGAATGTTTATACATATTTATATAACTAATATATATGATATTCATATAATTATCAAAATTCTTCAGATAATGAAATCATTATAAATGTTAATGGGTTTGAAAATATTAATGGAATCATCAAAGAAATATATAATAATTTAATCTAAGAAACAATAATTTTTATGTAAATATTTATAAATTAGAGTCAAAATATTTAAGTTCAAATTATGAAAAATTTTAAATATTAATATTATTCTGGATTAAATTAATAAAATCTCAATATCTATATATGGGACGATAAATCAATATAAATACTATGGATGATTTTTGGAATGAGATTTCATAACTAAAACTCATTTCATTTGTATAAATTCCCACTAAAATTAATATATATTACAATAATTATGTGGTAAATGGAAATTGTTTTTTTGTGTTTCATTTTTTAATTTAATTTTTTTTTCAAATTTCATTCCCATAAAAAATTTTCTATATATTTTCAAATTAATTTTATAATCATTGTAAGGAAATTTGACTCAATTTCAATAATATATTAATATATTATGTATTAATAGATTATTTATTTATTAAATAGTGAATATAAAAAAATTTGATTTATTTATGACATATTTTATTTATTATTGATCATTAACGATCTAATTGAATCTTACTCATTCCTGGGTTATAATTAATATGTTATTAATTATGTACTAATTAATTTTTCTATATCAGTTTTTTGGATATATTCAATATGTTGTTGAAGAAATATTGTAATCCATCATTCACAAATGAAATTATTTTGATATTATAAGGTCATTTAATGAGATTAAATATTTTCTTCCATATTTCCTGCTTTAAAAGTAACAATCAAGTAATAAATTTTTTTAAAAAATGGGAATTTACAGATATTTTTATCTGGAATGTTTTCTATCCATCTCTATTTTTTCATTTCTTTTAAAACATTCATATTTGTTTTGTGAAAATATATATTGGAATCATTATATATAATCCAAGACTTTTAAAAGAGATTGAATTAAATTATTAAAATTTTATTATAAAAAATACATTTCAACATTATCAATAAAAAATAAAACTGAAGGAATCATTTAACTTAAATTGTTTTAGTAGTAATTCCCACAACGATAATGAGTTTATGACATTTATCTTAATTAATATGATTGATTTTTTTTAAAATAAAGTAATTCATGAAATAATATTTTAATTTTTTCATCTATCTTCTATATTCCCTCAGAGGAAATGAATTTATTAAAAAACCTGTATTTCTAATGAACTACTTTTTATATTTTAAACCATTATAATTTAGTGGTTGTTGACATTATCCAAAAATATTCAATTTCATTTGAATGCATTTCTTTTTAAATTTTTTTTATAAAAAGTAGAAATATTCATTACATAAATGAAATTGTTATTGACTATTAAACATTCCATTTCTATATATAGTGTGTTTATATTGGATGTTATTTGATTTATATTGACAATATTGATCTTCTGTAACCATTTCATATTTATTTTTTAAAATATAAATTTTTTTATTTATTAAAATGATAATTTAATATATTAGTATGTTAATGGATATGCTATTGTGGATGTATAACTATCATAAATAGAGTATTTGTAACATATTATATTTCATTTAATAATAATAATTCACACATATGATAAATTTTATATAACATAAGTTGAAAAGATGATATATCAGTAAAAAATATTGAAATATGTTAAACTCATCACAAATGTGTAAAAAAACCATAGTTAACACTTTTTTATATTTAGATGAATATTTTTAATGTTATAAATAGAGTTACTGTAAGTTTATGAGTCCCATAATGCATCGATTATTATAGAATGAAAATAGTAAATATATTATTTTAAGAAAAGGAATTTTTTAAAATAATTAAATAACTGTAAAAAATTTCATATGATGATATAAATGAGACTATTTTTTGGGTCCTTAATTTTGTGTTTATCCTTTTAATTGTATAAAATTCAAACAATCTCAGTATTTGGTAGCCCCTCTCAGATGTTAAATTTTATTAAATAAAATTATAATTATATTAAATTATAAAAAATAATTTTATATCTCAAAAATGAAGTATCTAAAAAAAGTTATTAGACATCAATTATGTCTGGAACAAGGGTTTTTTCATAGTTAGTGTATATTTTATTATCAAGAACTTGCTTTATGATATTTCAAAATTTTGAAATTAAGTTTCCTTGATAATAAAAATAAATAATTAATTCATTTAATTTATTAAATTAAAAATAAATATTTCTTTCTTTTTACCCACACCAAAAACATCTTATCCATAATGTGGAGCACCATTATTGTAATTGGTCGTTTATTAATCCTCATTTTTGACCATGGTTTGTCCTGAAATTAATAACAATGATTTTCTATCAAGAAAATAATAAATCCACATGAATTTATATGTTGAAAAATAGATTATAGATTGGGTAATTGTTCACGAAATATGGAACACAATTTTTTAAACGCTATAAATAATAGTTTTATATTCTCATTAGAATCAGAACTATTAATTCTGAGAACAATATTCAGTGATGAGCGAAGGGATTTCTTGATTTTATTTGAAGATATGTGATGTTTTTCTTTTCCTATGCAGTGCCCTACCTTCGGTTTTCTGTAATTTTTTTAAATTTGATTATTATTTATTTTTTATCCATTATATGTGTTTTGTCAAAAAGTGGGAATTTTTTTAAACAATATATTCATCCATAATATAAATATAGGATTCTAAAATAAATCAATCTAACTATATGAATATATATATATATATACACATATTTTTTCCATTAATTAATATAAAATATCAATATATATATATATATAATTATCATCATATTTTATTAAAAACGTAAATTTTTTTTAATTTATAAGAAATATATATTTATATATATTTATATATTTATATATATCTATATTTATATATACTTTTAGATTGATTATCAAATTATATATTAATGGAAACATTATTTGAAATTTATCAAATTATATTAATTTCAAATATCAATAGATAATTTCAATGAATTTATCTATTATCATGTATAATAATGATTATTCTTATAATATTTAAAAATCGATTATATGTAAATTACCAAATAATAATTTATGAATAAATAAAATATTTATCAAATGTTAATGATAAAATCATTAAAAAATAATTTCAATGTTTTGTTCAATAATAATTTATAAAAATTATTTAGGTTATAGAACATTTAATTATTTTGAGCAATATATAAATAATATTTAATCAATTTATTTTTATAAATTATAACATGAAAATATTTATGAAAATATTGTGTAATTTTAAATGATAATGAAAAACAAATAATCTAGCCACAAATACATCAATTTATCAATTATAATTTAAATGAATTAATTGGAATTAAATTTATTATCGTAATGGATAAATTTAAATTTTATAAATAATTATTATAATCAAATTTTAATTATATAGTAAAGATAATTATCATGTCGTATGTTTTATAAACTGATAAAATGATAATTTAAATTATCAATTCATATTAAAAATGATTATAATTTATTGTGATGTATTAAAAGGGTAGTGTGATAAATAATTTTTTTGAGTGCATGTAATAAATTAATTTATAATTTGATAATTATTTCATGAGTGAGAAATAATGATCACAAGTAATTTATATTTCATTGAAATAAATTAAAATTATATGATTCTAGGAAAACAAGTTACATACATCTAGCATAGATGTGCCAAAATCTCAAGACCATATCGTACCACCATGATGTTAGAAAAACAATGAGAGGTTTTCCAAATATTAAGGTAGGATATCCCTTATCCTTTGGGTCTTGTTTAAGAATGATTTCCATTAATTTTATTACACAAATTTAAGTTTAGTGAGCATGATAGATATTTAATAAATGTGGGTATGTGTGTATACTCAAAAAATCTGTATCGCACTTGATTGCATAAGTACATATTGCTATTTATTCAATTTACTATATGATTATGTGAAAATTGTGTTCTAAATTACTCATAATGATATGTTATTAATGTAAATATATATATATATATATATATATTATCATAGGAATACCCTGTGGTTTTGTTCCTCAGGTCAAGACAGGTGGACTGTTAACTTGCGCTATTATTTGGAGGAGGAATGCACATGACTGATGACCAGGTTTTGAATTAGAGGGTAAGCACATGATGATTCCTAGGGGATGCATGTACTGGACTACATTTACTTCTATTTTCCATTTTTGAAGGGATGTGTATAACTAATTATGAGGGTCCAATACATGAGGAAGGCACACCATAATTCATTGGAATTCACTCAATGTATTGGGGATGTTGATTAGCTCTTGGTCCCTACTACGCTACTCGATGGTGTATTTTGAGGTTGAAAAAACACTGATTAGATATCATCCCACATTATATCAACATGATTATTAAGGGAAGTAGAAGTGATCTTGTTTCCTCTACAGACAGAGATTAAAAATATGTTTGTATAGAATTGATACTTTGTCTCATGAATTCCTAGAGAAACCTGATCCATTAGCATAGTGGTTAATCATTGGTTTATATAATACCTTTGATATCCATCTAGTGTAGAGCTCAAATTGGTAAAATCAGGGTTTCATGCCTCTTGGATAGAAAACAACCGCTATGTATTGTATTTTCTGTGAACATCACATTAGTTTTTATGCTATATAGTTTTATTTTTAGCAGAACTGATATAGAATGTTATGGTCATGTCCTGCAGAGTCTGCTAAAAACATCCTACATGAGAATATGGTTGTTTGTATAGAATTTGGGACCAGAGATCCAATAGAATGAAAGTTCTCTAAGGAGGAATGTTGACAGATGTGTCATGGATAAGAAGAATACTGAGAGATACCTATTATCACTCTACAAATGACTGTTTGTTTGCATTATAGTTTTACTTCAACTATATATAGGGTTTTCTTTACACATAAGAAATATGTTAAATTACATGTATTCCATATTTAACTTGTGAATTTTTTTTGATCTATTATATTTTAATTATAAAATAAAATAACATTGTTTAATTGTTATATTATCCTCAATGATCCAATAGAGACACACAATGCTTTTTGGAAACCTATTGCATCTGCGGAGACAGCATGAGACAATGCAGAATTCCATCTCGAACCAAGTGATTCGGGTTAGGATTTTAGAAAATGGTATCAATGGAAGGTCACATGTTTGACATGGAATAGACTCATGTATATGGTGGAGAAGGACCATCCACTATTAAAGATTCCATTCTGGACACCTCTACATTGTCTGTTTCATTATATGACACCTTAAATTACCATTCTATTAAATCATCACAAGTAGCTGCTTGATTTGACCTACCAAAAATGTAACCATCCAAGGTATTCCCCCATTAAACACCTACAAGTATTAAAGTGTAACCTCTTCATTGTTTCCCATAATGTCCAAAAGTTATTGATAGCTATGTAAAACATTGGGAATCCATGATTCATTAAATGTAGTACTTCGACATGATTCTTATAATGGGAAAGCTAACCGGCATCTAATGTCACATTGATTTCTATAAAAGATATGTATTTTCTTCATCACCAATGATGAAGATGTTCCAAATGACTTGGAAGTGGGAGTTACGGATAGGAAGAGTTGGAGCAGACATGATCCTACTTGGGCCAATCACAAAAAAATGGAAGTCTTATCTATTTCAGATGAATTAGTGGAAACCTCCAAATATTTTCAGTGAGTTGTAGATATATATATCTTGACTTTTATCCAAATTAGTTCACCTGAATCCCACCAAATAGATGAGTATACATTGAGATACTTCTCATACATGGAACAAATACAATTTCAATACCTTTTTATAGTATGTATCTAACCGAAAATAATTACATCAAATATAAACTAGATATGTTGATGGAAATAGACTAATCATACCTAGTACTTCTCTAGGGGGAGTGCCTATTTTGGTTTCCAAAAAGGATGATGGTGGTCTTTGACTATGATGTGATTATCGAAAGCTAATATAGGTGATGTTGAAGAACTGATATCATTTTCTAATGATTGGTGATAATTCAATTAATTACTATTATCCTATTGTTTTTCAACGATTGATATTTGAACGAGCTACCACTATTTGCGAGTTAGGGTGTTGTATATTATGAAATCAACTTTTTTTGGAGTAGATATGGGTTGTTTGAGAAATTTGAATTGTCAATCGGATTGACCAATGTACTAAAAATGTTAATGGAAATCATGAACACAATAATTCGTCAATTATAGTACTCAGTACTCATATTTTCTACTAACGATATCCTCATATACTATTCAACAATAAAATAATATGTTAGGCACAAAAAGATAGACTTTAGTACGCTCTAAGGTCTCATTAATTGTGCTTCACAATCAAAATTTGACATTACGATTAATTAGGTGATTTTCCATTAACATTTGCTTTATGAAATTGGTATATCATAAAACATATAGAAGGTCTAATTATTCATGTAATGGACATTTCCCAGAAATGAGTTAGATATCAAGATCATCCTAGGTGTATCTAGATATTAATGGTAGTTTATCAAGAACTTCTCATGACTATCTCCACTAATGACAGATTTGAAGAATAATGGATTATGGTTGTAGTGGTCATACAAGTGTAATTATTCCTTCCTTGAGCTAAAGAAAAGTCTAATGATATCTCTGTTACTAATATATATGGAGACAATGATTGGTTTTGATTTGTATTTAGATGCATCAGGAGTTGGTTTGGGAGTTGTTTTGATGCATTTAGAAAAGGTGGTACCTTGTGGGTCTCGTCATCTACAACCCTATGAGAATAACTACCCTACACATGACATATGTCTTGTATCAATGGTTGAATCACTGAAATGTTGTCGACATTACCTATTTGGTGAGATATATATTTTTTTCACAGATCTATGGACCATCATCTATATATTTATTTAGATGTAAATTAATTTGATGAAGATGAATTTGGCCAAGTATCTACATACATTCAAATTGATGATTACATATTCCCTTGGAAAAGGATATGTCCAAGCAGATTCTAATTTCCACATTTCCAACGATGACCAGGAACAGGACGAGAAGTCATTATAGGAGCAGTGGTGTTTAGTGTTCTTATGGGATGACTGGAGGGTTGATTCTTTATAGGATAAAGGATATAAAATTTTCTCTCCCATTCAGATTTCAGATTTCTTTTTGGAACAAATGACAACTGATCATGATTATTACTCGGTGTGTACTATGATGAGGGAATGGATCACTCGTGGTGGCCTCATACCCGGATGGTCGATGGAAAATAATTATATAATCCTAGTCCATGTAGGATTATTCGTTTATACATTTAATATAGTGTAATGGATGATGTATTACCATACCTCTAGGTGGATCATACATATTTTTGAAAAACAAATATGTTAAATTAAATTAAATGATAATTCCTATGGTCTGGGATGAAGAGGGACATTGTAGGTTTCGTCTCTAGATGACTCATCGGTTAAGGGTTGAGGGTTGAACACCAACACCTTTTAGGTTTTTTAAAGACACTCCTGATACCATTGTGTATGTTATATAACATTACAATGGACATTATGAATAGATTAACCTTGATCCAATAGTGGTTTTTTTGTAGTTTGGATAAATTTGATCAGTTAACAATGTCTTCCCACATCTTTTAGATCAGATAGACTCACCCAGTGCATGAGTTGAAAAACAATTAGGCCTAAGATATTTTTTACTTACATGGGGTTCCCTTGAGCATTGTTTTTAATAGAGATGCACATTGCACATTATTCTTTTGGCAGGGCATACAAAAATCACTCAGTACGTAGATATTATTGTCCATGGCATACCATGGTTAGAACAATTGGATTTCTAAGAGGAATATATGGATACTAAATTAAATGCTATGGGATTATGTACTAGACCTTAGTAGAGCATGGGATAATACCCTGGACATGACTGTCTTTTCATATAACAGTCGTTACAAAAAATTAATTCATATTTCTCCTTGCGAGGATATTTATGGTAGTATGTGTCACACATCGCACCATTGTAATGATGTGGGAGAGTTAGTAGTCATTTTACCCAACATTTTATTGGATACATAAAAGGGATTGAATATGATACAGAATAGATTGATCAGTATTTATTGTAAATAGAGATCATATGTAGGGGATAAGGTTTATTTGGAGTGACTCCATTGATAGGGAACACACATCTGAAGAAGCAGGAAAAGCTAGCACAGCGTTTTGTTGAACATTTTGATGTCACCAAGCAGATAAAGGTAGTGTTATATATTATAGAACTCCCATTATGATATCATGGTATGAATGAAATTTTCTATGTTTCACAACTTCAGTGGTGTATACCCAATTATAAACATGTTATTGATTATAAGACAATTTTTTTGTAGATTAATGCATCATATGTGGAGGGTCTGCTATAGATCATGTACCAAAGCGAAAGAGAATTAGAAGGAAATGCATTAGCACAAGTCCGGGTTCAGTGGTAACATTGATGGTTCCTAAAATATATGTGGGATTTTTGTTTTATATTCATGTTTAGTGCCCTATGATGATCAATAATGACCCCTAGATTTTTTTATCAAGGATGAGAAGACGATAGAGGGGGAGAATTGCATAATATTGGTTTTATAACAATAATAATAAATCCATAATTTAATAAATTACTAATACATTAAGTGGATATATTTTTTTATCTTAATTTCTTTTGAAATATGTAAAACAAAACATTAAAAGGTAAAAAAATTCCAGTTAAGAGTATAATATTCAATAGAATATTTTCAATGTTAAACAATGAGTTACTGTCAGTTTGTGATGCCCTAAATGCATTAAAAATGAAAAAATATAAATATTAAATATATTATTATAGGAGTGAAAAAATTTAGAAAAATAATTTCATAAATCCCAAATACTTTGTCGTATGATAAAACTAAGACCATTGTTGGGTGTAAAATGAGATGTTTAACATAATAAGGTTGTAAAATTTTAAAGAAGTTGGTGTATGGATGCCCCACTCAAAACACATTTTTCCTCATGAGGACCACCATAAATGTGAATTGTAGTTTTCTAAACCTCTTTTTTTCACATGATTTTACAAAAAATATATAGTAATGATTTACTATTGAGAAACTAAAGACCCCAAATGAATTTATTTTTTATAAAACAGATGGATGATCAGGTTATAAATTCCCAACATAAGGAATGTGTTTTTCGATACTCTTTAAATTTCGTGTGTTCTACACCCAACAAAACAACAACTAACAACACCGAAAAAAATATTCAGTGATTAGTGAAGGGATTTTTGAAGTCGTTAAACGATATGCTATTTTTTTCTTCCCCTATACAGTTTTCTCCCATTGGGTTTCATTATATTTTTTATTTGTTTTTCTATTTATTTTATTTTTTCATTATGTTGGTTATGAGAAAATGGGGAATGTTTAAAAAAAAGTTATAATCAAAAATAAATATTTTTGTTTATCAAAATAATGCAAATTGTTTATGTTAATATGTACATATATACATACATAAATTTTTCAATGAAATTATATTGATAATTAAAATTTCAATATATATATATATATTTACGAATAATTGATCATTGGTTGACATGGATGAATTTATTAAATTAGAAGATATATATATAGATTTATATTAAAATATTATTTTATTATCACATTATAAATTAATGAGAAACATATTTTAAATATAGAAAATTGTAAATCATTTTAAAAATAAAGTTATAATTTTTATGAATTTATTTTTCAATAATAAAAATAATGACGATTATTATAATATTTATAATTTGATATTAATTTAATTATGAACTAATAATTTGTCAATAAAAAATTATCAAAGGATAATGATGAAATAATTAAATGATAATTTTGAATTTTTAATGAGGAATAATTTAGAAAAATTATTAAGGGGATTAAACATTTAATTTCCTATATCATTGTGTGAATAATTTGTTTTTTAAAAAAATTGAATCATTTTCACATTAAAATTATTGATGATAATTGTGTGAAATTATTCATGATAATTAAAAAAAATTCTAAATGTAATTACATAATTTTTTTCAATGATAATTTTACATATATAATGAGAATTAAATTTATCAATGTATGGGAGAAATTTAAATTTTTGAAATCATTATTATCATCAATTTTTCACTATACATTGAATATAATTATCATTTCATATCTTATAAAAAATGATAAAATATTTATTTAAATTTTCAAACCATAATAATTTTATTTATCATTTTAGTTGATGTTTTAAAAGGGATAATATATAATTAAAATTTAACATCGTGTGCAATAAATTTACTGACAATTTTATAAATTTTTATCAAAGATAAAGAATTTACATAGTTGGTGTTTTATTTTTTTAAATTCAACATAAATGTTATGAATCTAGGAAAAAGATTGAAAAACCTCAAGTAAAAACGTGGAAACATAATGAGACCTTGACATATTGCCGGGATTTCAGAAAAACTACTAGAGGTTTTTCAACTATTAAGGTAGTAATTATTTTATCATTTTTGGATTTTTACATTTAATTTCCATTAATAAGATTATTTTTAGACATGATTAATGACCATGCATGATAGAAAAATAATGTGGGTATGTGTGTATCCCCAGAAACTCTATATTACCCTTTATTCCATTAGTAATTTTTGTAAATTATTCACATTACCATGTGATTATGGGTACATGGTGAGATTATTTACTCATGATGATGTGTTATTCCTGGACACACACAAACACACACACATATATATATAAATATATATTCCATACTATGTATAATTTTTTTTGGTTTTTGAACAATGATATGAGCACTGTAAACTATCATTATCATTTGGAGGAGGGATGCAATTGAATGGAAAGGAGGGTTTGATTCATGGGGTATGCACATGGGGATACATTGGGTATTTTATGTATAAAAACCAAAAAATTAGTTATATATTGGAAGAGGGATTCCTATGATTGGGGAAGATGGTTCAATACTTGTGGAAGGGACATTATAATGCCTTCGGATTCTCTAATTGAATATAGCATGATGATTAGTAAACACTGCCTATTTTTTTTACTCGATGGCATGCTTCAATGACTTAATGAATCCGGTATGATATTGGTCCTTATTATGTCAACTAAATGATTTAGGGAATATTATTAGATCTCATTTCCCATTCACACACATAGTATATATCATCTTATAGAGCATTGATATTATGTATCATGTTGAATCAATGAATCACAAATAATTATCCCAGTGGTTAATTATTGGTCCATCTAAAACCTTCTTTATCCATTGAACAATGATTAAAAGAAGGTATGGACGAGGGTTGTGGCATCTTGGTTATCACACAACCACATTATTTTTAATTATTTTTTACATCATATTATTTTTTAGTATACAAATCTATTTATAGAACATCAGTTTTATGATGTGTTTTCAGTGTCCTAATGAGTCTTTTACTCACACACTACATGGGTATTTCATTATGCATATAAATTTCATGTCTAGATAACCAATGTAGGGAGAGGTCCCTATGTCTTATAGTTAAGTATTGGATCATGGTGTGGGGGCAGAATAGGATAGAAACTGAAGCACTCTGCAGTTGATTTTTTAATTACATTATTTTTTTCCTTCTACTACATAGTTGGTTTCTTCCTCATTGGGATCCATTAAATTATATATATTCCATAATTACATTCTATATTATTATTCTGAGTTATTATATTGTTATTATCTAATCCTATGAAATGGAAAAGAGGTTATAATTTCCCCCAGGATCCACATGAGGCCATCACATCTAATCGACACCATAATTTTACATGGAGTGATGGAAGAGTTCATGTAACATTTCAACTTGATGGAAGGGATTAGGGTTGGGATGTTATACCCATGATGGATCAACAGGTGACATATGGAAAAATATATACCCATAATTATTAAATGAGTTTTAATGTATACATAAAAATATACTATAAAAATTTGGAACACGATGTACATGGTTAATTTATAATGATGTATGAGATAATGAGATCGAAACACTGAATTTAAATAATTTAGAATTTATTTATTATTATTAATGGAATTTCATCATCAATATTTTCATTTCATGGATTTAAAAGAATTCTTATTGGTTAATGTCAAGTGTTTTTTGATATTTAGAATTAAATATTGATTATAACATATCTTATAATTTTATATTCTGATGTGCATAATTATATCTATGTATTTGACCTCATGATTATTTAATCATTATTACCAATTATGATATTAGTAATCCTTAAATAATTACATGGATTCGAAATATTTATATTCAATATTTTTTTATATTTCATTTTCTATGTTACATTCGGAATCAAGTATGTGTAATGTAATATAAGTATGGGAAACTAGTTTGTCCCTTATTGTGTGATAAATTGTATTTTATTGTAATGTAATAAGTTTTCCATTTGATATTTGGATATTGTTCCTAGGTTCTTTACATGATTCAATTATTAAAATATTTTAACATTTCTTGAATGAATTACATATATAATTAGTGAAAAATGGGAATTTGGAGCCTTGGATGAATATAAATATGCATTTGATTATTTAACTACACTATTATGTGGGTGTAACAATGAAGAAATTGGTATGTGATATTTATTATGTGACAAATAATGGGTACCCTGATATCAATATATTGTGGTATGGAATGATAAATTTATTAATCACATTATGTTATATTTGATTTACCATTTGTTCTATGCTTTAAATTTTAGTACAAAAATTCCAATAAATTAGAAATTATATTCATGATGGAAATGTTTCATTACATTATTTATAAAATGATTATATTTTGAGATATATATTATCTGACATCTTCAATACACATTATTATTCATAATTAGGTATATATTGTAATGGTTTTGTAAATGGATTAATTTCAAATGTAAAAAAATTAATTTATGTAATACATTTCTCAAATGAAATGGTTCTAGGACAATTATATCATCCCAGGTAAATAAAGAATAAGACATATTTATATTTTATTAATATTTGTGAATTAAATATTAAGTTTACATTAATGGGGTTTCTATGTTCGATAGCGTACCTGATATGCAACAATGGGTTTCTTTGAAAACTTACGTGGCACACGAATAATATAATATTATTATTTTAAATGGTAGGTAACTCCTAGCCATTGCATTTGTGGGAATGAACAAAACTAACAAAAATATGATTATAGATTATTGTTAAATGTATTTACATTATCCAATAAAATTTTAGAGGCATAAAATGTGAATGAATCTAATTTTAAGCATAATTTGCATTAAAATGATGATTTATCACCTTTTAATTGAGAAACCTCATTAAATATAATTTTTGTCAAATTAATACATTAAAATTGACCCAATAAAATCCTTCTTTAGACTATGGACATAAAATTTTACTTTTGGTAATTTTTTAGTATTTATCTAAAAAAGGTCATTCTTTAATGAATAGTGAATAATATTGTATTTTAATTCAAATGTTCCTCTGAATATTATATATATATATATTGATAGATAATTTTTTAAATTGGTTTCAAAGTGGAATAAAAAATTATTTTTACCATTTAATCCAATGTTTGTCATTGGAATTAATTTCACTTTGAAATTGGACATAAATGAGTATCAATCTTTTGATAGTTATTGTTTCTTAAAAACACGCTATTTGTTTTGATAACGGGAATTAATTTTAAAGTTAATTAATTCCACTTCTATGTTTTGAATCTGAAAAAATGGACATCATTTTTGAATTCTGAATATCAAATATATCTAAGCCTGAATTCTTGGTATTTTTCTGAAAAACATAAATTTTTTATGAATAGTGAAACCACTTTGTGGTTGTTAAAAAAACTGAGTTTTTCATTTTAATGAAATTTTACAAATTCTGTGAATTGAATTTCAAAAATCCGACATACATTTATGTTATCAAGAAGTAAAATTTAGTTCAATAAGATGAAAATAATTTTTGACTAATAATAACTTTTGACTATTATTTACCTCGGTTAAAGGTAAATAGGGAAATTCAAGGTTAAAAGAATATTATAATTCAAAATTACATTAACAATTATCCAAAACTTAGTGGATGAGAAATTTACGACCATGGAAAACTTTGGGTTGATTTTGGTACCCCATTGAGACACTTGGGATTGATAATGACAATTTAGATTAATTCACTTAAAATAATGGAAAATATGACAAAATCAAATATCTTTTAGTAAATTAATTTTTAGAAGGGTTATATAAATTATCTTTTTATCTATAAATATTAATTGTAAAGTTAAGAAAATTTCCTACCTGATAGTAGTTTTGTTATAATTTTTAGACATCGAATAAATTAAATTATTCATGACACAATAATGATGCAGTATTTACCTCATTAATAAATGATTTAAAAAATAAGATTATAATGATTAAAATATTATACAAAACAAGTCCAAATATGATTGGATGATTTTATTTCGGCCATGATCCATCTTATATTCTACTCTAATGAGTTTTGGACCATTATAAACCGAATATCAATATATAATAAAATAATGTTTTCACACTTTCCTAAAAAGCCCCTCCTCTCCCTTATAAATGGAGACCACTTCTAACCGACTCATCACACCTCTCAAGACATTCGGATCGTCCAAAATCTGCCCAAATAAACTCCCTACATTCCTCCCCTCCTCTTAGAAGCTTCACCATAGGCAGAAGGAGCTTCAAGAAGTCCTTTGGTTCAAACCAAAGGGAGTTACCCAAATTAAAGGTAACAGTTTCCCTTAAATTGTTTTATTTTATTTTACTTCTCCAACCCATAAAATCTTTTTATTCCTTTATTTTGTAACAACACCAGTATCCTCAATAAACTATGATGTTGTTATGAGAAGGATTCATACTACACTTACACACACCTCCATCTAATGGATGAATAACATAAAGTTTTATGTGGATGGAAAACAAACGCCTCACGAAACAACGATTGTTCAATAACATCTTACGACCTCTCATGGTTGACATTATAATGGAACTATATTTATATATGATATATATTATGTTTATTATTTCTTTATTCTTCTATACATTCCAATTTTATCAATCCTTTATGGTTTCCATAGTGGGTAAATGTGATAATCTTATTTGAGGAAGTGCGGACTACCGCCCCCTCAAAGTGATGTGATTCATTAATGCCTTTTGTGGGATGTATAAAGGATGGAGTTAATGATATTATATATGATATTATACTGGAATTATAATATACCAATGTATCATTATCTTTTATTTCCATTAAAAGAGGAAATATAAATTAAAGTAGCGTTCATGCGTACGTACGACTTACGGTCTCCATGAACGGTGCATTTCATTTCTGACCTCCAAAGGTTATGTACAATTATAAATACATTTATATACTGGATATATATGATATATATGATATCTTTATCATGAATATAATTCTGGATATAATGGACTATTGACCACATCGACAACATATAAATATAGGTGTTCATTTTTGACTCAAGTACCAAATATCGACAAAATGGACGTTATTAACTTAAATGATTACATAATGTTTATAACATAGAATTAATTGATATAAAAGGAATAATAAACATGAAACATTTTCTTAAGCAAGTAGAAATTAACTTTAGTTTATTATTAAAGATATTAAAGAATGAATGAGTCAAGTCAGACACGAGGTAATGGACATCATCTCAATCTCCTTTCATTGAGGAATTTTTATTTTTATACACGAATTTATTTTATATATTGTATAAAACCCATTGACATTTAATTTTATTAAAAGGGAATATTTTTTATATAAATTTATTTACTAAAAGACAAAAAAAGAAATGTTTTTGTTTACATAAGTGGCGACAATGGCCTTTCTGCCACCGTGAGTATTATTTGATCTTTGTCTTCCTTAACAAGCCAGAATATTTTTAAAAAGGAAAAATAAATACCATATACTCTTTTTACATATTATGTTACTAAAAATGATTTTGAGAATGGATTTATTATTTCAATATCATGAAATGATATTTTATTACTTCAATGTGGAAATGATATCTTTCCTTTATGCTTATGTTATGTGTTATGATCATGTTATGGTTCTTGGGAATTATTTACATATAAGGGTGGTTCAGTGATAAACCTAGAGTCGGTGAGCCCAAGATAGCTATCTAATGCATTGGGTAACGTGACAGAGGTAAATGTGAATGTTTCTCCTAATAGATTTAGGGAATATACTGTTACGTGTATTCCAAAGTTACTCCCTTTGTATCTGTGATAACAGAAATGTAAGTATGATATGGATGCCACAACATACCTTTATGATTAATGATTTCAATGTGTCTTTCATAAATTTTATGATTTTATGAGGTAAGTAAATAATTTCTCATTTTTTATGTATTTATGAACAAATGTTTTTCATTCTTTGATTTATAACCCTTACTGATCTTTTTATTCTCCTCCCAAGTTTTAAAATGTATTCACATGACATAAAGATGAATAGGGTCTAGGATGGGATCAAGGAAAAGCCATGTTGTCTAAAACATGGAACTAGTCTTGACTCTTTTTTTTCATGATTTTTTATTTAATGAAAAAAATTGAAACTTTGTAGATATGTATACCTTGTAATCTTTTGATATGTAACAGTTATGTCCTAATTATCTAAAACAATAATCTTGAAAAGATCCTCAATATGAATTATTCCTTTAATTCAATGTTAAGTAATGTTTAAGGCTAGGTCCTTATAATTGGTATCAGAGGTGGATTTAGACAACTTTAGGTGTTAGGGTATTGTTAAAATAATATTCATAAAGTAATTTATATTAATAGTGTCATCATATAGCATTTCCAGATTACCATGTTGCCTCACATAAAATATTTTTGTGTTTAGAATGGTTTTACGCAGAGGAAACAAGGAAGTTATGTTGGGAAGAAATCAGGAGGAAGACAAACTTCCAAATCAGCAACATGAGTTGGTCAAAATCAGAACTGAACAGTTTGTTGCAATGATGGAATAGTTGACTCATGCTATAAATGGTGGTGGTATCCATGTACGAGATCATCCAGATCATCCACAGAGGAACAAGTCAGTAGTGAAGCATTTCATGAGGCAACATCCCCCATCATTCCGAGGATCATCTGACCATGTGCTATCTGAAGGGTGGATTAAAGCACTGGAAATGACTTTTGATGTAATTGGTTGTTCAGAACATCAAAAGGATAGTCTTTCTATTTATCGTTTTGAAGGTGAAGCTGATCAGTGGTGGTCAATGGTGAAAAATATCAGGGATAGTGAGGAGATTAATGCACGTGATTGGGATGAATTCAAAGGTATGTTTCTTGAGAAATATTTTTCTATGGGGGTTCATTTTATAATGGAAAACAAATTCCAAGAATTGAGGCAGGAGGATGACTCTATGGCTACTTATGAAGAAAAATTCACTTGACTGGAAATGTATTCTCCCAATTTCATATGAGATCTTGATAGAAAAATCAACCATTTTTACTCAGGAATAATGCCTACATATCGAAGGGCTTTAAATTCTCGTGAGTTCAACGTTTCTTAAAAACTTGTTCATTATGAGGAGAAGGTGGGAATGGATTTTTTTGATGATAATGTATTCTTTGACAAACAATAGAATAAGAGTTCGAGGTGGCAGGAAAAATAGAAGAACGCTTAAAAAAAGTATGATTGTTTGAAAATGAAGTTTACAGTTTGTGAAAAGTGTGGTAAACAACATGCTGGGGAATGTCTTTTTAATTCTGGTAAGTGATACCGATGTGGTAAAATGGGACATAAGGCTCATAATTGCACTGAAAAATATTAGTGTAATGGGAAGAAAATTTTATTTACAGTCAGTAAAATGTTTTAAGTGAAATGAAATGGGTCATTATGAAAATGGGTGTCCAAAAAAGAACACAACTGAAGGAAAGCTTCCAGACTACAAGTAGAAAGGGGCGGTGAAATCCTTTGCAACTACTTCAGCAGATGTTGGTCTATCAAATGAATTTGTGTCAGGTACACTGTTTGTTTGTTCAGATTATGTCAATGTGTTGTTTGATTCAGGATCTACACACTATTACATTTATAATAAGTTTTCTTGTAAATTGGGAATTCCATTTCATGATAAGATTATTGAAATTACCGTAAAAACATCTGGAGGAAATGTTGAGACAAAATGAAAACATAATAACATTATTGTCCTTGTGTGTGGAAAGAATCTACCTGCAAATCTTATTGTTTTCCCTCTAGCAGTTTTTGATGTTATATTGGGCATGGATTGGATTTCAATTTATCATTCTAATATTGAATGTAGATCTAATGAGGTTTCTTTTCAGAATGATTTTCAGTTTGAATACAAAAATGATCCCTTGCTATTGAAAACATATTAGGAAGCTAAGAAACTGGTAAAAGATGTAAATTAATGTCACCTATCACATATTGTTGAAAAAAATAAACTGTTCAGATTAATGATGTGCCAGTAGTAAATGAGTACCTTGGTGTTTTTCCTGATGAGTTGCCTGGTATTATACCCGATCGGGAAGTTGAATTTACTGTAGACATAGTTCCTAATGCTAATCCAATTTCAAAACCCCCTTATCGAATGGATCAAATTGATATTTTAGAGTTAAAGAAGAAATTGGAGGAGTTATTAGATAAAGGTTTCATCGACCTAGCACATCACCATGGGGTGCTCCTGTCATGTTTGATAGAAAGAAAGATGGTTCAATGAGACTTTTCATTAATTACAGAGCATTTAATAACATCTCTATTAAGAATAAGTATCCTTTTCCTCATGTCGATGATTTGTTTGATCAACACCAGGGAGCTCAGTATTTTTCGAAGATTGACTTTAGGTCGGGGTATCATCCGTTGAAAGTAAAGGAAGAAGATGTTCCAAAGACTGTGTTTCATACTAGATATGGCCATTATGAATTTTTAGTTATGCCTTTTGGGATAACCAATGCACCTACAATATTCATGGATCTTATGAATATAAATTTCTGTGAGTTCTTGGATAAGTTTGTGGTGGTGTTTATTGATGATATTTAAGGTTATTCCAAAAGTAAGGAGGACCATTAATGTCATTTAAGGGTTGTCATACAAACCTTAAAAGAAAAGAAACTATTTTGGAAATTTATCATGTGTGAGTTTTAGTTACAAAAAATTTCATTCCATGGTCACATTTTTTCAAAAAATAGAATAACTATTGATCCTGTTAAAATGAATGTTCTTAAAGAATGGCCAAGACCCACAAATATAACTGAGATTCATAGTTTTCTTGGTTTGGAAGGTTATTAGTGGAGGTTTGTTGAATATTTTTTACGGTTATCTATTCCAATGAATAAGTTAACTTGAAAAGGTGTTAATTTTATCTAGACAAAAGAATGTGATGATTTGTTTCAGAAATTGAAAATAATATTGGTGAATGATCCTGTTTTGGCGCTGCCTTCCAAAAAAGTTGGGTTTGTTATCTACATTGATGCTTTGGTAAAAGGACTTGGATGTTTCCTAATGCATAATGATTAGGTAATTTCTTATGCTTCACATCAATTAAAACCACATGAGTTATATTACCCTACACAAGATTAGGAATTAGATTCTTTTTTTTTGTTTTTAAAATTTTTGAGGCCCCATTTGTATCGAGTGAAGTGTGAAATATATACTAATCACAAATGATTGAAGTATATATATTCACATAGAAATAATTGAACATGAGACTGAGGAGATGGTTGGAATTAATCCAGGATTATGATTGCATAATCCTTTATCATCCTCGGAATGAAAATAAAGTGGTTGATGCTTTGAGTCGAAATAGTAATACTTCATTAACCATGTTAGGTTCGCAATGAGATCCTTTGGTTTTTGATTTGATGAACTTTTTCAAAGAAGTTGTTGTTGAAATAAATTATTCTATTTTTTAGGTGTCAGTGAAATCATCTCTATCAGACAGAATTAAGAAAGCACATTATGAAGACAGTGAGTTGAAAAAAATGGTAGAGTTGGTTTAGAAGTGTATGTTTCCTAATTTTAGAATTGATAAGGATTGTGTTTTGAGATTTGGAAAGAGATTATGTGTGACTTGTGATTCACAGTTGAATAATGAGTTTTTATTTGATGATCATAGTTCTCTGTTTTCAATTCATCATGGCAGTACAAAGATGTATAGAGATCTTCAAAAGTATTACTCGTGGGATGGAATTAAAATATATATTTCTGATTTTACTAGGAAGTGTTTTACTTGTCAGTAGGTTAAAGTAGGGAAAAAGTTACCAAAATGAATGATTCATCCTTTACCAGTGCTAGAGTGGAAAGTGGAAAATATATCCATAGAAATTTTTGTGGGATTACCAAATACATCTTGAGATAATAATGCAATCTGGGTTATAATTGACTGATTGACTAAATATGCTCATTTTCTTTTTATTAGAGATAGTTTGCCTCTAGATCATCTTTCTCAGTTGTATGTTAAAGATATTGTCAGGTTTCATGGATTTCCCATCTACATTGTATCTAATTGTGATCCCAGGTTCACTTCTAAATTTTTTAATGGCCTTCAGAAGTCATTAGGTACTGAATTAAATTTTAGTACAACATTTCATTCTCAAAAATATAGGCAAATAGAATGAATAATTCAGACCTTGGAGGATATGTTACGTGTTTTCTCAATGGATTACCAGGGATGTTGGGACCAACATCTTTCTTTGGTTGAATTTTCTTATAATAACAGCTTTCATTCTAGTATACATATGGCTCCATTTGAGGCATTATATGGAAAGTGTTTTCTAACTCTTGCATTCTAGGATGAAGTAGGTGAATGGAAGATAATCGGACCAGAATTGGTAGAAGTGATGGCTGAGAAATTTCAGGTGATTTAGAAGCAAATGAGAACAGCTCAGATCAGATAGAAAAGTTATACAGATAACCAGAGGAATGATATTTCCTTTAAAGTTGGTGATCATGTCTTTCTCAAATTTTCTCCATGGAAATGTGTGATACATTTTGGTAAGAAGGGAATATTGAGTTCGATGTTCATTGGACATTATAATACTTTGGAGAAAGTTGGATCAGTTGCGTATAGAGTGGATGTGCCTCCATGTTTATCCCAGGTATACACTGTTTTTCATTTTTCGATGTTGAGAAAGCATATTCCAGATCCATATCATGTTTTTAGCCTAGAGGTAGTTCAGTTGGAAGAGAATCACTCTTATGAAGAACAACCAGTATAGATTCTTGATCATAGAGAGCAGGAGTTGTGGAATAAGGTAATTCACCAAGTAAATGTTTTGTGGAAAAACTATATGGTTGAAGAGGCAACGTGGAAATCTGAAATTACTATGAGGGATAAATACCCCCACTTATTTTGATGAGTGAAAAAATTGTGAGGACACAATTACCAAAAGAGGGGAAGGATGTAATAACCCATGTAAATGAAGAATAAGACATGTTTAATATTTTTTTAATATTTGTGAATTAAATATTAATTATACTTTAAAGGGGTTTCTATGTTCGATAGCATACCAGATACGCAACAATGGGTTTCGTTGAAATCCTACATGGCAGACGAATAATATAATATTATTTTTTAAAATGGTAGTTATCTCCTAGCTGTTGTATTGGAAGGAATGAACAAAACTAACAACAATATGATTATACATGATTTTTAAATGTATATACATTATCTAATAAAATTTTAGAGACTTAAAATGTCAATGAATATAATTTTAAGCATAATTTATATTAAAAGGCCGATTTATCGCCTTTTAATAGAGAACCCTTTTAAAATCTAATTTTGGTCACATTAATATATTTTAATTGACCAAATAAAACCCTTCTTCAGACTGGGGAAATCAAATTTTATTTTGGGTAAATTTTTTGTTTTTGTATGATAAAGTTCATTTTTTAATGAATAGTGAAAAATATTGTATTTTAATTCAAAACTGCCTTTTTATCTAATTTATTTATATGGTTTAATTATCTATTTAGTTAGTTTTAAAGAGAAATTAAAATATATTTTTATCATTTAATCCAATTTTGGTCATTGTAATTAATTTCACTTTAAAATTGGACATAAACGAGTATCAATCTATTGATAGTTATTGTTTCATAAAAACACGCTATTTATCTTGATAACTGGAATTAATTATAAAATTAGTTAATGCCAATTCTATGTTTTGAATTTTTCAAAACAGACATCATTTTTGAATTCGGAATATAAAATAATGTTTCGACCAAATTTTTGGTATTTATATGAAAAACTTCAATTTTTGACGAATAGTGAAACCACTTAGTGGTAGTTAAAAAATAGACTTTTTCATTTAAATGAAATTTTACAACTTCTGTGAATTAAATTTCAAAAATCTTACATATATGGTTGTTTTCAATAAGTAAAATTTAGTTCATTAAGATGAAAATAATTTTTGATGAATAGTAACTTTTGACTTTTATTTACCGCTGTTAAAGGTAAATAGGGTAATTCAGGGTTAAAAGAATATTATAATTCAAAATTACCGTAACATTTGACCAAACTTTATTGGATGATTCATTTACGACAATGGAAATCTTTGGGTCGATTTTGGGACCCCATTGAGCCACTTGAGAGTGATAATGACAATTTAGATTAATTAACTTAAAATAGAGGAAAATATGAAAAAATCAAATATCTTTTAGTAAATTAATTTTTAGTATGGTTTATATAAATTATCTTTTTTTTATATAAATATTATTGGGAAATCTAAAAATATTTCCTACATGATGGTATTTTATTTATAATTTTTAGATATCGAATAGATTAGATTATTCATGACAAAATAATGATGCAGTATTTACCTCATTATTAAATGAGTTAAATAAATAAGATTATAATGATTAAAATATTATCCAAAACAAGTCCAATTATTCTTGGATGATTTTATTTCGACCACGATTCATATTATCTTCGACTATAATGAGTTTTGGACCATTATAATCTGAATATAATTATATAATAAAATAATGTTTTCACACTTTCCTAAAAATCCCCTCCTCCCCTTTATAAATTGAGACCACTTCTAACAACTTCCTCACACCTCTCAAGCAATTTGGCTCATCCATACTCTGACCAATTAAGCTCCCTAAATCCCTATCATCCTCCTAGATGTCTCACCATAGGCAGAAGGCACTTCAAGGAGTCATTTGGTTCAAACCAAAGGAAGTTACCCAAATTAAAGGTAACTATTTTTCTTAAATTGGTTTCTTTTTTTATACCTATCCAACCACTAAACTATTTTTGATCCATTATTTTGTAACAAAACTAGTATCTTAAATATACTAGGATGTTTTTATGAGAAGTATTAGAACTACACTTACACACTCCGCCATCTAATGGATGAAGAACATAATGTTTCTGTGGCTGGAAAACTAACGCCTCACAAAATGATGATTGTTCAATTACATCATACCGCCTCTCATTGTGGCCATTATGATAGAACTGTATTTATATATGATATATATTATGCTTATTATTTCTTTATGCTTCTATACTTCCCAATTTTATCAAGACTTTATGGTCTCTGTAGTGGGTAAATATGATAATCTCATTTTAGGAAGTGCGGACTACCACCCCCTCATAGTGATGTGATTCGTTAATGCAATATGTGGGATGTATAAAGGATGAAGTTATAGATATTATATATGATATTATACTGGAATTATAATATACCTATGTATCATAATGTTTTATTTCCATTAAAATAATAAATAGAAATTAAAGTAGCGTCCATGCGTACGTATGACTTACCGTCTCTATGAACGGTGAATTTCATTTAATACCTCAAAATGTTATGTAATATTATAAATGTATGTATATACTGGATATATTTGATATATATGATATCTAAATCATGAATATAATTTTGTATATAATGGAATATTTACCACATGGACAACATATAAATATAAGGTGTTTATTTTTTTCTCAAGTACCAAATATCGACAAAATGGACGTTATTAACATAAATGATTACATAATATTTATAACATGGTATTAATTTATATAAAAGGAATAATAAACATGAAAAAGGTTCTTATGTAAGTATAAATTAACGTTATTATATTATTTAGGAGATTAAAGAATGAACAAGTCATATTGTACATGTGGTAAGGGACATCATCTCAATCTCCTTTCATTGAGGCATTTTTAGTTTTATACACCACATTATTTTATACGGTGTATAAACCCCATTTACATTTCATTTTACTCAAATGAAATCTTTTTTATACAAATCATTTTACAAAATGACAAAAAAGGAATGTTTTTTTTACATAAGAGGTGACAATGACCTTTCTGCCGCCATGAGTTTTATTGGATCTTTGGATTCCTTAACAAGCCGAAATGTTTTTAAAAAGGAAAAATAAATACCATATAATCTTTTTACATATTTTGGTATTTAAAATGATTTTTATAATGGATTTATTATTTCAATATCTTGAAATGAAATTTTATTATTGAAATGTGGAAATGTTATCTTTCATTTATTCTTATGTTATGTGTTATGATCATGTTATGGTTCTTGCACATTATTTTTGTATATGGATGGTTCCATGATAACCCTTGGGTGTGTGTGACCGAGATAGCTCTCCAATGCATTGGGTAATGTGACGGAGGTAAACGTGAATGTTTCTCCTAATAGATTTGGGTAATATACTATGATGGGTATTTCAAATTAACTCCCTATGTAGCTGTGATGGCTACAATGTAAGTATGATATGGATTCCAAAAGTTTCCTTTATGATTAATTATTTATATGTGGCTTTCATAAATCTTATGATTTCTTGAGGTATGTAAATGATTTATTGTTTTGTAAGTATTTATGAACAAATTTTTTTCATTCTCTGATTTATAACCCTTACTGATATTTTTTATGATCATCCCATGTTTTGAAATGTTTTCACAAGACTTAAAGATGAATAGGGTCAAGGATGGGATCAAGGAAAAGTCATGCAGTCTAAAACATTGATCAAGACATGACTCTTTTTTTGAAGAGTTTTTTATTTTATGAAAAAAATGGAAACTGTGTAGATATTTCTAACTTGTAATGTTTGAGATGTAATAGTTATGTCTTAATTCTCTAAAACTCTAAACCTGAAAAGATCCTCAATGTGAATTATTATGTTAATTCAAAATTATGTAATATTTAAGGATGGTTCCTTATAAAAATTGATTCATTAAAATATAGAACAATTCGTTTAATGGATTCTATATTTATGTTTATAAATTTTTTTATCCTTTATGGAGTTTAACTAACAACAGCCATATTATTTGGAAAACTTTTTATTTTGTTTGGTATCATACAAGTAATGTTAATAGAATCCTATAGATTATTGTCTTATCTAGTTGTATGTTGTCTTCATGGTGTTATTTGAGGGTGGAAATAGGATATATAATGATTTTTTTGTGGTATTTGATTTTTTAATCCATATATTAACGTTAATTATTGTTTTCATATGGCTCGTGGTTGTGTACCTAATCAACCACATTTTTCATTTGTTTATTGTCATTAATATATTATAAAAGTGTAATTGGTTTGTGTTATCTATTATGATGATTTCATTAACATGAATATTAGAACCAATGTTATTATCAGTGAAGCATAGTGATTTGAAATATTTATTGTGACATGTACAAATTTTGCATGGGTGATGTGTTTGATTGAATGGGTTAGATGATCATAATATTGATTTATATGGATTTATAAGATAAATGTTCCTTGTATAAAATATATATTGGTTCTAGGAGTGGTATTATTGTCCTATAACATGTGAGGGATAATAGTGTTAATTAAAATAAGGATCATGATTTAAAACTTTTGTGACGCCATTAGAGTAACTGTTAACATTCATGATTATAGTTCTATATGATTCAATTTTATGAGTTAATGTTTCATATTATTACCTACGATCCTCATTTAAATATATTTGTTACCAGGGGTTGTTTATGATTAGAGTTTTAAATAGAATAAATGGTGAAGTTTTGACTTTGAAATGGATGACCTTATAATCCATATAGTGACAAGACACTTGAACCTATAACTATTAATGTAGTTGTTTCTTGTTTGTAACTTTATCATCAACCCTATGCATAGTTCAATGATAGCACTAAATACTGTTGATTTTGTTAATTATACCCATGATTCATGGATTATTTCATTGGATCTCATATACATGAAGAGAATCATGGGGTTTTTGAATATTTTTATAGAAAAAATTAGTTTTATAGACAGTTATTACATGCTTCTATTTGTTCATGTGTAATATATGATGATATATTTATGAGAAATATATTTTTTTATTAAATATTTTTAGTATTAAATTTAAATTTGTATTATTATATGATAAAATGATTTTTATATGTCAAGGCATTCTAAATTGATTTATTATTCTAGAAATATTTTAGATAATTTAGTTTTGAATCCAATGACTGATATGTATTTAAGAGACATACAAACATGAATCATGAATTTAATAAGGCATAAATGCTTTAAAATAAATGTCATTTTCTCACTGATATAATGGGGTGGTTTTATATTCATTAATAAACCAATGCGTTTTTAACTAATATTCCATGAGGTAAAATGGAGTTGAATGTAGGAATATATATTAATGGAATATTGAGATATTTATGAAAGAAATATTTAATTTCATGAATTATGGATTCTTTTAATTATTTTCAAGCGTGGATAATTTCTCTTATGTTGAAAATAAATCCTATTTAATTCATTTGATTGAATTTTATAATCATTCATTAAATAATTGAATACATAGTAAATTAATATATTTAATATTTTTTTCCAATTTAATGAATGATTATTGGTTATGATTTTCTTAACTCCTCAAAAAGGGAATTATTATTTTAATGTTTAAGTGTTTTTCAATAACGTTCCCATACCATAGGTGGTATTGTTTTTAATTGTCTATAAAATTGTTTTCCATTGTTTATTTTTATGTTTTTATGACACATTGATGTATCTAGGGGTTATCAAATTTACGATATAATATAATACTAAATAGAGACAACATCTTCAAAAGCATGACTATATCTTCGAGAGTGTTTTTTAGTAATGTGTTATTATTTTATAAAGAGATGCATTTTTCTTCTTGTTCATTTTTTTACTATCCTACGAATAGATTGGATAGTTGAATATTCCCTTTCATTGTAATATTGTTTCACATCAACAAAATTTTATATATTTGTCAATTTTTTTAGGTTTTAAGGGATATTATTATCTTATATGTTTCTTTCCCAAAGAAGAGTAGAATGTTGTATTCAAACAATAACCAGAGTTACAATACAAATGTTCTATTGGTAAATTTTTTGGGTTTTACAGTAGCTATGTAATAACATTTATTTTTCAAGATATTTGATATCATCATTTTGATTCTGTTTTGAGAGATGTATAAATATCATTTTTATTCATTCATCGTGTCGTCATTTCACTCAATATACATTATTGTTATGGAAAAAATATATAATTAAATCTATTCCATGAGATTAGAATTATCATTTTTAAAACAGAAATCATTTGGTACCTATATGGTTATATAGGTTTGGTGTAGTGACCATACATGTTATGGATAATTTAAGATATATTAATGTTGTCAAAAGAACTATCTATGTGGATATGTTTAATATCATAAAATCTAAGATAATGTGAATATATTCTCATGACCCATTACTAGAGATATTTCATTTCATTTTTTGGGGATTATTTAATTAATTAATATCATAGGTTTGAGAGATTTTGTGGATCAGGTGATTTAGCTATAGATCTCTAGAAGATCATTAGGATGGAATAGAGTGAGTATACATTGAATATTTTTTATGTATTTTATTTATTATGGATATAATCTAATTATAGTATAATGTAAATATTGAGAATAAAATTGGTTTCTTCATTTAGGGATATCGAACATGGGTATTTCTATATAATTAGATGTGATACCTTGGTTTTTAGGTTGAATCACTCGAGTACCTGATGAATTTGATCAATTATTTTCTATTTTAGATTTAATATAATATTTGGGGAGACAGAAGTTAGTTGTCTATTAGACATAGAAAATTGTGTTATATTTTTTTTTCAACTGACAACTACAATGAAATTATAAATGTGTTGTTAACATTACCTCTATTATGGACAAATGATGATCCAGGTTTTCTCCTAATAATCTTCGTATAATGAAACATGTATAATGATGGTATAATTTATGTTATTTAGAATATAAAATATGGCACAAGTAATTGGATAATAATTTATATTATGATAGAATCATTTTTAACATAAACATAGGTTTTTTACAGTTTTATATTTTCTAGTAACATGGTGATATTATCCCATATATGTAAAGCTTATGATATATCCACATCATAAGACCATGGTGTAATATCTTTCACAAAGGAATCACATCAAAAAATATATACTCCATGTTCTGTTGTTTAAGATAATAGATATTTCATATCTATTCTCACTTTTAAAAGAAGGGGTGGTGATGGGATCCATAAACATAGAATTATTATGATTTTATATGATTGAATCAACAAAGGATGGATCACACGAAATAATTTTTATTGAAATTCACATTATTTCATTAGAGGATTTAATGATTTTACTTTTTTCAACTTGTGTGTGATTTTGATCTTCTATGTGCAATCATATTTTTCTGAGTAAAAAATGAAATTCTAATTTATGGAATTTTTATGAATAGTTTTATAGTTTGTATAATTCATGTTTTTTGTATCTGTTTCATTATTTTATTAATTTCTAAACATGTAGATGGTTTTCTATTTAATATGTGTAAAGAGAATATTATAATTTGATCTTAGGCCACGTTTCTGTAAAATATAGGGATACCAGGATTTTTCATGATCAAACACATCAAATTTATTGGTCTAAAATGGGTATCTTGATTGACATTTTTTAAATGAACTCATGCTAGATAGTAAAGGGAAGTAGAAAACCACATTCATTCCATTTAGGTGTTTCATTATCATTTATATTGTTCAGGATAGAATAAGAATAAAACACCTCATAATTAAACAGAAATACATTATGTGGGAAAAAATTTCAATATATTTTATCGGTTACATATTCTTGTAATTAAAACAGATATTTTAATTTGATGATTTGATTTTGGAATATGAGTCTTGTCATTTTTATGATGGAGGGGTTATTAAGAAACATGGTGTGATTTGTTTTTCAATTATTTGAAGATACATGTTCATTTAATCACTTTGTAAAAGGTATTATAAAAAGTGATGGATTCTCAGATGATGTGGATCATGAAATTCACTCTTCATATTGGTAGTATAGTTATATGAACCATTAATTTATTTTGCAAATGACTTGTGAAATCATTCTTGATTTTAAATTATTTTACATTTATAGTATTCTATGGTGAATTTTTTCCTTTATAAATATTTATAAATATTCCCCAAATGACATGAAAATTGATTTTTCATATTGTAGGCCTCATGGAACAACATGATGATGAAAATGGTTTAGTAAATAGTATATGTTATGACTAAATTTTTTCAAAGGGCCACAATATTTTGATGTTATTTTGGTAATGTTTCCCTCTATTTTTTAGCCATATGAAATAATATTCAACCACAAAAAATTTCTAGATATGATTTAGGTATGTTATTGAATCAATATTATAGTGTGTAATTTTGGACATTCGTCATTATATGGGTATGTAGTGTATGTTTGAAAAAAGGTTTATTGTACCTATCTAGATAGATATTTTTTTTGGTTTTTTAGATTATCAGTTTTAATTTTTATGTCTCTAGAAATTGATCTGTGATGAGTTTAATATTTTCTAATTTTGGAGTTATCTGCAAGAGAATCATCATGAATTATCTAGAGATTTTACTGCAAAAGGTTGTGTTGGATTGTAGAGACAATATACAGAATAAAGAGATTAAACAGAAAATATTATTATTTAAATGATACAATTATATAATATCGAATAAATGGGTTAGAATGACTATTATTAACAAGATTTTTTTAATGTATTAATTAATTTTTTTCAAAATTTTAAATCATGCTTTTTTTTAATTTTATTTCATTCTTCAAGTATAGAATATAATCAAAATTTCCAATATTGATTTTTATGAGTGAATAATATTTTAAAAATTTGGAAATAATATTCAATAGTTTATTTGTGAAAATTAATCAAAATTCTCAATTAATAATTTAAAAATACTCATAGTATGGTTTTTTAATAATTTTCTAGAAATTTTTATTTTTGAAGGAATACAGGAAATAATGATTGGTATTGAAAATTATATTTTATATTAATATATTCAAAAGGTAAATCTATGTCTTATATTTTTCAAAAAATTAATTTATATATTTTTATTTAAAATAATGAAATTTCAGTTTTTTAAAATTTACTTTTACAATTAAATTTTATTATGTAATTTTTTTTATTTAAATGAGAATTTTTCCATAAAACACTTTTCATTGAATTTAGAAAATTTTTTTCTAAATAACATTATGAATCATAAAATTGGAAATTTTGAAAAATGGATTCCATTTTTTTATTCATGTGTAACAAATTTATAAAATAGTTCTGTTTTATTTTTGGGTTCTATGAATAGTAAATATAGTAAATTGTAATCATGGTAAAGGATAAATCATGAAATTAATGGAAAAATGTAAAATTTTATGAATTTTAAAATATTAAAAATTTATATATATCTTAATTTATGCATTTATATATACCATAAATACACAATGTTCTAATTTATGATCTTTTTTGAGACACTTCTATAAGATTATTACCATTCTAGTATTTTATATATGAAAATGTCAAACATCTCAATTTATTTTTCATCACAAGTTTATTATTTTTAATAAAGTGTTATAAAAAGGATATATTTGAATATAATTAGCTTATTGAAATATTTTATATTTTTATTCATCGCATAATTTAATTTTTATTTTTTATTAAAAATATAATTTCATTAAATGAGTGACAATGCATATGCAATTATATTTATATTATTGAAGAAATCAGATAAAAGATAGTAAAAATATTAAATTAAATATAGAATTAGATAAATAATTTATCATTGAATTTCATCACAGAACTTATCATTATATATAAAATATTTTTTCCCATTTATAATTTTTTAATATTTTTTTATTCTAATTCATTAATATTTCTCAAAATTTACCTTATAAATATTTTATAGTAATAAATAAAGATATATATGATATAATATTCTAGAAAACATTATATTAATAAAAATTATTAGTGATGATATTAAAATATAATCCACTAAACATTTATTGGTATATTTTCATTTTATAGTTACGATTTCTACCCTCAATGTATAAAAGTCCATGTTGTCATATAAAGAGTTAAATGTTATAAATATGTGTTAAAATAAAATGATTAGTGTATAAATATTATAAATAATAAACCTATTTATATTGGATGCAGATATTTATATCCATAATAAAATTATATTTGACATAAATTTTTTTTATACATTTTGAACTAAATATTAATTATTATTAATTTATATTTTTTGGACAATCAAATAGTGCCCATACCATAACATATAAATGGGAACCTATTTTACTCATAACTTAACACATGAAAAGTCAATCAGATCATGAACTACTTACCTAAATACCTTCTAAAAATCTATAATATCATTATATATATATTCTTTTGGGCGTTTTATAATTTTATATAGGAATTATGTTATAATTAAAAGGTTGTTTTCAAAATTTGAGTTATAGTTTTTAAATTCAAGATTTATATTTGTTTTATCATACACATACCTAAAAAATTATTATACCGTGATTAAATAATAGCAAAATTTTCCACAAAATTCAATGATTTTTTGGCATTTCCAATATCCAACTCCTTTTAAATGAAATGGGAAATGAAATTGTTAAAAAAAATATGACAGTCATCCACATCACATACCAATTTAATTTATTTTCCTGCATTACCTAAATTTAATTTTTATAATGATATAATTATTATTTATATATGATATTCATGACATATTAATAATTATTTACCGATAAGATATAATTTACCTTATACGTTTCTATGAACTGAAAAATTGATAATGTCATTTGGGAGTACATGTAGTATACCACCTTCACGAAGTGATGTGATTCCTTTGTATTCCCTACATCAAATGGATTATATATATATGAATATTTGATGAAAAATAAAATATATATTATATCATGATCCTAATAGAATTATTAAATAAATATTACCTATTTTACATAAGGATATTGAAAAAATGGAAACCTTACTCTCACATACTTATAGACGAATTTCTATATTTTTATAACATATTTTAGGTGTTATAACCATATTTTATGGACTCACACACATGTATAATTGAAATTTAAAAATGAAAATTAGTTTTTATATTATGTAATAATGAATCCATTGACTATATTCAAGCTATCGTTGTTATTTTGTGCTTAGGTAGAAAATATAACTAAAACATCTAACATGGACATAAAAGTTAATTAACTATCATAAAATTGTAATAAGAGAGATTTAAGTAATAATAAACATAAAAAAATCATTGTAATGTAAATAATTATTCTATTATTATTATACATAAGGATAAATAATTTACATGTTGAATAAAAAAAATTAAGTTATTTTTTTGTCACTTTTATTTAATTAGATTATATGCCTTACACTCAATCAGTTTAATTCTTTGTTGTATATAATTCCATCTAATGTATATTATTAACCTTATAGTGAACAAAATTGAAAATTAATAACCATGAAATGTTAATTATTTTATGGGGTGTATGATTCAAATCTTTCAGTAGTGGTATTGGTTTATTTCATAATCTTATCATTATTTGAAATTTCTTATTTTTTCATATCATTAGATAAATACTTGTCATAAATTTCCATATATTTTAAAAATAAAATACTTATGGTTTTAAATATTCTCTTATAGTTATTTAAAATATTTTTTTACATTTTTTGAATTTTGAAAAAACCTGTTTAATTATTTTTTAAACGAGGAACAATATGACATTTTGGAAAATTATATGGATGGGTTTATTTTTTAAATTATTTGTAATGTGAGTAATTTATAAAATTATTGCTGAATAAATTCATATATTATTCCATTAATTGATTATATGATTATTTTTCAAAAAAAAATTCACATAATTTCAATTGATTATAAAATAAATTATATCAAAATGGAAAGGTTATTTTCTTCCCAGATTATCCCATGGGTCTTTAGAAAATAATATTCAATCTAGAGTATAATGTTTTTTAATACATAATTAAAACTATTGATATTGTCCAAAGATACCACACTTATTCTTGGACTATATGGTTATTGAATTTATTGAAAACATTAAATGTTTAAAAAACCATTAATTTATGGGGTCTTTTTGTGATGATGGTTTCATGGTCCTATTGAAAAAAAAATCAAATTTATCATTATAAAAAGAGTTTAAATTATATCACCCTTTTTATAGACATGTAAATGTATTATATATCATTATATAGTTATCGTAAATGATTCAAAGTGTATTATTTTTGTGAAACAATTTTATATTCGTGATATATTATGGGAAAAAGTCAAAGAAATATTCTAGTTATATAAAACATGTTATTGTACGTGATACGTTAGGGAAATAATGATTATATTTTTGATAAATTATACAGAAAACTCAATTTTTTTGAAAAATAAGTTGATATCAGTATTGAGACATGATCTCATATTCATTGTAGTTAACGATGGTTTATGATTTTTTATAATTTCGAGTATGTAACATTAAATCCTGATATAATCTTGTGGTTCATGACTGAGTAACAGATAATTATCATTCATAATATTAATTTATTATGAATTGTTATTTTTTTCTAATAACTCATATTTAGGGTGATTGTCAGATTGGGTATAAACTTTAAAACTTATGGTAATAATGTTCTTCCATATGATTATCTTATGTTTTCGTAGGATCATCAATTGATATCTCTCATGCTAACCCATACATTGAATTTGATAACAACCTTTCTTATGCTTCATATTATCAGTATATAAAAAAATTATTCTAAATGAATTGGGATTATATTTTTTATCAGACAAGAGACATTTTATGGGAGATGTAGAAGACAAATCATGGAATATGAAATGACTGGAATAGAGGGAGATGATTTTGATATTTATGAACTAGTTATGTATGAAAAAATTTTCAATTTTGACCTATTTTTTTCAAACAATAACCCTAAATGGTTCTCTAATATGAAATCAATCCTATATTTCATTTTATATAATAAATTTTATTAATGAAAATGGGTCGTTTCTATCAGTATGAATGTAAAACATTATATATTATGTTATTATCACATTTTTTTGAGTTTTTTATCATGTTGTTTTAGATTGTATTAGATATCATATTAGATATCATTAGTGATTATGAAATTCTCAGTTGTGGTTATCTAAATTTTCCAGAATACCAATAAGGTTTACAATTTATGGTGATAAAGAAATATTGTGAACAATTTTTTATGGTAGAGGTATCCCCTGATTTTACCATGTTAAATATGTTATTTTTAGATGGATTATCATATAATTTTGTAGAAATATGTATACATTTATCCAAATCCATTTTTGAATATAAAATTTTTTATTTTTAAGTAATTATAGTATATTACTCTATGGGATATAGAATTAATGGAATGATTTACAATTTGATGAAAAAAATACATTAAGTCTCATCCTATAAAATCTATTTTCAATATTTTTTGAGTTCTGATATTTTATAAGGAAATTTTTTGAATAATTTAATAAAACCAAAAAAATTCTGTATGTGAAAAAACTACATGTTTGGCAATGTAACTTGGATTTAACCCATAACTGAATAGTGATAAGGGTGGAACAACTATTATTTCCCAATACAACTTCATTTCTATTATGTAATTTTTTTTCTTTATTTAAAATATAGGAATGTTAAAGGTTATTTTAATTTTTGTAACATATGTATTATCATCTAGTTTACCGTGAGATTGAATATTTATTTAGAGATAAGTGACTAATGTTATATCACAATACATTCAAAACTTTTGTAAACCAATATGATTAAGGTAAAAAATATTTTATGTTATTTTATTTTAAGAATAACCATCAAATTGTTTCTTTTATTAATATGTCATTTTAATGTGAATTTATGGTTATTCAGGTTGTTATTTAAAAATGGTTTCTCTATAATGGAGAACATAGGTTAAGTGTGTGAACATATAAGGATATAAATAAAAAAAATTTATGAGATGAATATATAATCTAATCCTTCTAATTTTTTATTCAGTTATAATATATATTAAATTGTGTAATTTTGAGGATAATTTTTTATTGAATCATTTATGTTGTTCATTGTGAATTATGTTTGATTTTTAGAGATTAAAATTTGTTTTTATTTTTTAAGGATTATTCATTATTTAAATTATTCATACATTGTAATTATTCTATTTGAATTGTTCAAGTAATAATTGTACAATGATTTTTTTTCAATTTTTATAATATTTTAGTCCTTATATTATGACTTTAATGTCACGTGAAGAAAAAATATTCATCTTGAATAATCATCATTTTTTGAAAAGTATGATATTGTTAGGGAAATATTTTATTATATGAAATTATAATTAATAGTTTACTATATTTCATTATGTTGAAATTAAATTTGTTAAAACATTTATTTATAATTGTGAAGTATATCATCAAAAATAACTCATTTTTAAAATTTACATTAGAGAGAAAAAATTTCCTTTTAACAATTAATAAATTTACTGTTTTTTATGGTTAAACGTTGAAAGATATTTTCTATCACTCTTAAATTGTACATATAAGTTAGTTTTTTACATCAATATTGAAATTTTTTACTTCCCACTTATGTTATCCGAATAGGAAAATATTTCATGTTATAATCTATATGACCATCATACTTACTTTTAATATTTTTTCATGTGGAATATTTACTGACCCTTTTAATGATGTCGGAATTAAAAAATTCTATTTTGAATATTTTAACATTACTAACCGGACCTAATATAAAATTTCAACGATGAAATTTATTATATTGTATAATGTGGGGAGATTATATTATCATAATCTTTGATATGCATGAACATTTTCATCTCAAACGCCAAAAGGTTGAATATGGAGGACATAATCATGGTGATGAATCTAGTGTTGATCTCACCACTTGAGGTCTTACTGAGGATCAACAAGGCTTTATATCTAAGTGTTGAGTAAGTTCCCATATTGGGGGCCTTTGGAAATTATTTTATGCATAAGAGGTGTGGTGCCGGTCTGTTGATGTTCCTTCACCTTTGAAATTCTAATGTATGAAAAAGGATCTTCTTTCTCAACAGGGGGGATGGGGGTTTCTTGATGTTGATAATCTTGGTGGTTGGGTGCGGGCGGGCCACATTCAACCTTTCCCTAAGGGTGAGGGGTTGGATAAAATTTTTTAGGTTCTTGTTGTATCAGTGGAAATTATTGAATAGTTTTGATGCCATCAACTAGTGTAGCGGGTGTGGGTGCCATTGTCTTGGGAGACTAGTGGAGGGATCATTCTGGCCGGTGATATTCATCGATGGATTTTTGTTTTAAGGGGAAAATGGCGACAAAACCATTACGGAAGCCATTGGTTAACAGGGAGACCTTAGGAAATATAGTCATGACATATGTTTCAAATGTAGTGGCATCATGATGGAGCGATCATGGATAGGCATAAAAGGATGGTGTGGGATCCCAGTGGTTGTTATGAAATCTATCTAAGAGCTCAAGAGGAGAGGCAGTGATCTCGGGATGAGTGGTGCCTGTCTGGTTGACATACAACGTTTTATTCAATCATGGTCAGTAGGAGCTTGACAGGATGATGGGATTTGCAGGCTGGCTCCAGCAGCAGTGGCCTTCCAATGCGTCAACCTTGAGTTCGATGCTCGATAGTGCTAGTGAGGACATTAGAGTCATATTATGAATTTGACGTTGGGAAAGACTTACTTGGGATGGGGTTTTTATGCAGAGGTGATGGAGATTTCTGGGAGATGTTGATCACGTGAGACCTCGAGATGGGGTTGCGAGAATTGGATGGTTTTGGTTTATAAGCAGGTGGGCACTATTGGGAATGTTGGAAAGAAGTAGGTGGAGATATTAGGGAATGAGATTGGGACCTTGGTTCATGATTATTGGATTTTAATACATGGGATTGGCTTTTAAAGGCTGGATTCAGTGACTTTTTTTCATGGATGGTGGCCTTCGGATGCTGGATTGACAGTGACGTCAGGATGCACAATGCCAGACTGACAGTAGTAAACATGGTTCGAGTAGTTTCATGAGTAAATGATGTTTTCGGAGTGATGTTTTGGGCCTCTAGGCTATTTTTTTGAGGTACTTGTGGGTTTTTGGGCCATGATGTGGGTTGTGTGTTAGTATATAATTTTTAATAATACTTTGTGCAGTCATGGATTTGGGATACCAAATCCATGATCATATCTGTTTCGTATGGCATAATGTAACATCCGTGTAATTAAAAAAGAAAATTATATTTTCAATAACATACATGATATGTATTACTAAGCATATAGGACAAAAGAAATTTTATTACATAATTTTGACTATTATAACCAAGATATCAAAAAATATAATTCTAAATTGAATTAGTATCATTATTGTAAATTGTTTAAATAATTAAATATAATAATTGTTAAAAATTTAGTAAATTCTTATATATCTTAAAAATTAAAATTTTTAATTAATGTGGTTTGTTTTTATTATGTGTAATTAATAAAATTAAAATTTTAAATTATTAAAAAATATAATTAATAAAATGATTTCATTTTGGAATTCATCATGTTAAAATTATCTTCTGATCATTTGTGGATATTTATTTATATATTCATTCTTCATGATATGTTTGAAATTATATATTTTTATGGAAAATATTAGTTTATTTAAATTTATATATAATGTGAAATAATATTTTGTAATTTTTCTAAAATGAAATATTTATGTATTTTTAAAATAATACCCTTCATTAAAAATGTGTTTAAACTTGAATTTGGAATAATACATTATGTTTTTAATAAATTTCATTTTTCAAAAAAACCATGTTTTTTATTTCATTTTTTTGTGTAATATTTGATTTAACAATAATAGTTATTTGATTTTAAATATAATAAATGGATTCCATAAATGGAGTAAATATTTCAATATTTATTATATATTTGTCTTTTTGGAAATAATAATAGTAACCATAGTAATTTTTATTATCATGATTAATTAGAAATCGTATATTTAAGGGTTAAATAAATATATAAACTATTAAATGATCCTAAATCTTTTATAAATAAACTTTTATGAGTATATATGGAACACAATGACCCAAGGGTCGAATGTTTTTTGTTTTGGGGCCACAATTATTGAATTATGACCATTATAGTGATTCATTTGAGGAAATGACATAGATATAACCCAATTTTGTACAATAATTATAATATTGTTTATATGGTGTAATAGATATTATTTGTTTTTCTATGAATACTATTTTTGAACATAAAAAATTCTTATTAATCTTGCTAATATATTAAATTTTTTTACATAAGTTTGAATTTTCTAGAATTCAATAGCAAAAACAATGATGTAATTTTATAATTATTGAAAAAATAAAATAAATCATATTGAAAATTTTAAAAAAAAATTATCATTTTAGAAAAAAAAATTGAAAATAATATTAAATATTACCATGAAAAATTATGGAATTAAAAAAACATTTCTCTCAAATGTAGATATTATATTCATATAATTAATTTCAATTTAATGAAACAATCTAAATATTAACATTGTCAATATTTAATTGTATGCAATATTTAAAAAATTATATTCAACTCATATTAATATAAAATTCATCCATTTGATTTTTAAAATGTTTAAAATATCATCCATGGTACATTAATGGGTCTATTTCTTTTTATAGTAACTATATTGAACCCAAAATAGTAATAACTATTGTTCTCATGGTATGCCTTTAAGTGGTTTTGTATGGGTCAATAATAGAAATCAAGTATTAAATATAGTCAAAACATGATTAATTTAAAATAATTTTCAATATCAATAGACTAATTAATTATATTATAATATTAACTCAAACTAGATAATTTTTTATTAAAAGTATACTATATGTATTTAATACTTTGAGATATTTTATGAGTGTGATTCGACTCTCTAATGAATTCATTATCATAATAACTTCACTTACCACTCTATAAACCATTGTAGTTTTAACAATCCTTCCATAATACATTCATATATTCCCACCTCTCATTCAAGAGGTATTAGTTATGTAATATTAAAAAATTTTAGAGGACATAATTTTTTAAATAAAGGTTTTTTTCTAAAGGTGAGGTATATATTTTATTTGACTTTGTTCATTAATTTATTCTTCCAAATCACACAAAAATTATTTAAAAAAATATAAAATAATTGATATAGTATATTTTTTATTATTATGTTTTTTTATTTTTCTACGATAACCCCTATCCCTCACCTACTCCATTAAATGTTAAATAAAACAACCATTCATTTGTACGGCGGACTACGGCCTCACGAACTAGTATAATTAATTTTTTATGTCAATCTCTCATGAAATTATATAATTATGGAATTATTTCCAATATAAGATACTCGATACATACATATTATTATGAAAATATAATATATCATATACCTTATTACATTTAAAGGCATTAGAAAATGATAATGTTTTTATGCATATATGTGGACTACAAGCTTCACGAAGCAATATAATACATTGTTCATCATGAAATCACAATGATGAAAAATAAATAAATATAATTATTATGATATATGTTATATAATTATAATTGTGGAATAACAAATAACTGTTACATTCATTCGATAATTATAATTGAAAAATTTGAATATTTCTCATGCGTAAGTACAAACTACCATGTCAATTTTTGTAACATATTTAATTTTTCAAAATATTATTTAATTTATTACATTAATAAAATATCATATGTCAAAAATGGTATTCATGTCATTATTATTATTTATTATATCTTATAATTTCCATCTTGACCACAGATAACCAACTGATGTAATTTTTTACATATTTAACAATTATGATCAAAACATCTAGAATAAACACAAATTATAAAACAATTTTTTTCAAAATAAATTATGTTATCTGAGATGAATAATAATAAAGAAAAATGAAATTTACAATTTAAATTATTTTAATATTTTTATTATTCTGGATGATAATGAATGAACATGTTGAGTAGAACTCAGTGTAAGTGATTTTCATGTCACGTTTTTTTGTCAGAATTATGTATTATACACTACATGTTTAATTTTTTTTGATTTCTATTATTATCATCAAGTTATTTTGATAATATTATCAAAAAATATATGGGAATAAATATCATCTTAAATCTGATTATTTCATGGTTCTTATTGTTGAAAATATTCCACAATGTTAAGGGATTATTTCAAAATTTAATCATTATATGAGACATGTTATTTTTACGTATCGGATAAGGAATACTTCTCTAACATGACCATGATTTCGGGAAATGTTTTCAAAATGTTATTAAATATTACTATAATATTTTGAAAATTATTTTTATCAATTTTTTTTTCAAAATGGAATGTAATCAATCATTTTGTCTCTATCCAAATGAGGTACTCTGTACCATTATAAAAAAATAAAAAAGGAATATTTTTTCATATAAGGAACAGTTTCCCTTTTTCAAGATTCCCCACTACTTTGATTATTCCTATGAAATCTTACTAGTTTATATTCAAAAAACATTTCCTTCATGAATTCTAAACTTTTAAGAATAATTATTTCAAAATGGAATGGTAATTATACAAAATGATTATTCCATGTGAGATTGAAAAATCATTTTCAATTTATTATGAAATCCATTATTATTAAATAATCCTTAATGGGAATATAATCCCATGATACCATACTAATTAATTATCAACATGGTTTATGTTTATGATGAAATGTTGAAATGTTTATGAAACACATTTATTATAATGGGATTTGATATGATATATTTCATTGGTTATTCAGAAAAAATATGTATGGGTTTCAATATGTGATTGGTTGGACCAATATATCCCTTCATTAAATTTATTAAATTAATACATCGAACATTATATTTATAAGATAGTAGTCATATTTCATGATGCATTATGGGAAATAAATCAATGATTTGATATGTTATATTAAACTAGTTGATGTGATAGATATGTAAAGGCCCAGAAATTCCATGAATTTTTTTCGTAAATTCATGGTATTTTTACTAGATCGTGAAAATTTGCGGAGCTTGATTTTGAGGCACGGAGTTCTTGGAATCAATTTCTAAATTTTTGTTCGAGTACGTTCAGTAAACATATGAGCAGTATTTTATAACTTTTGAACCAGTACTCAGAATTGAAATCCAAGGTCACCATTGAATACACAAAGTCAGTGATTTCGTAGTGATACCTTTACCATATTTGCATTCAAACAAGAATAGAATTTTGATTTTGGGTTTTCAATAAGATAAATAAAAATAAGTGTAGCTTATTTTTATTGTTAAGGTGGTTAAAACCTCCAAGAGGGGGTTAGTGGTGGGCTCCACCACACCCTAACATCCCATTGGAGGTTACGGTGGTGGGGGCCACCTGCAAATAACATCCCTTGGGAGGATATCATTGTTGGGGACCACCTGGGTGTTGTAACCACTGGGAACCCCCAATTAAGTGGAGAAACCCATGAACATCCACCATTAATTAAATGTTCCAACCCTCACAATTAATTAATAGAACTCTTTCTTTTAATTAATTGGCACCTTTTGAATTCTTTTGAATTCATGACAACAATTAAATAATAGAAAAATCTATTAATTTATTTTGGATGGCATCTATTCATTTGTGAAGATTTTGATGAACTTGGATTTGCCATTTATCTCAAACTAAGAACGATAGACATCTTCCACCATCGTCCTTCCTCAATCACGACATATGTGGGATAACCATCTTTGAAGAACGCTGACGATTCCATCCTCGATTTATTCATCTTATTTCTGACCTCAATGGAACGACGTTCGCTTCAATTCCTTCGTCAATGATCATCGACAAACGAGGTAAGGGATTTGAGTTGATTCTATTCCAATTCTACATCGTTCAAATAATGGAATTTGAATTACCGATTGATATCACGATAACGAGGAGGGATCAGACCACACGAACACTGCGGCCAGGTAGGTCAAGGCAGAGGAGGCACGACACCGTTGTTCCGCGCGGTAGAGGTGACCGACGGCCAGGGCGGGCGGTGTCGGGCCGGCCGCTGGTGGTCTGGAACCGGTTGGCCTCTCGGCCAGCCTGACAATGTAGGACCCACCGAGGACACGTGGCTCCTGAATCGGTGCATAGCTCCGGTTTCATTCGACCAGTACAGGGGGCGCAACACACCCCCACGCATGGCCATCCAGGGCCATGTGGGCCAACCCGCCGGGCCATGCGGGCCATCCCATCGGGCCATGTGGGCCCACCAGCCGGGCCATGCGGGGCAGCCAGCCGGGCCACATGGGCCATCCAGCCAGGCCACAGGGGACAGCCATAGGGGCCATGGGGGCCAGCCACCTAGGCCACGTGGGCCAGTCGGTCGTGCCACGCGGGCCAGTAAGCCGGGCCACACAGGAAGGCGAGCCGAGCCACGCGGGTCGGCCGGTCGGGCCACGCGGGCATGCCTACCGCACCGGCCCTCTAGCCAGGATACACCGTCCAGCATTCCACACCACGTGGGCTAGCCGGCTGGGCCACGTGGGCCTGCCGGTCGAGCCAAGCGGGGTTGCTGGCCGAGCCATGTGGGCCGCCAGCCTAGCCATGTGGTTCGCCAGCTTGCCGGGCCGGGCCACCCTCGAGAGGAGCTTCCATGGGCCGCGATGCCCCCTTGGGTCGGGCCGCCCACTCAGGCCGAGCCTCCCTCGGGCCGGGACAGTCCGACTAAGCTGGACAAGACTCGGACCCACTTTGACCTGTTTACACCTTTTTGCCCATATCTTGGGCTATGGGTGTCCGATCGACGAACCTTCAGCAGCGACAGAAATCCTAGAGTGAGAAGATTTTTTTGGTATATCCCATTTTAGATTTGGACATATTTGGTGTATGGTCTGTTTTGTTTGAACCCAAAAAAACCATCCAGGCCCCCGAGAAAGAAATGCCAATAACTCAAAAACCGGGCGTCCGATTGACGCACCTCCTGTTGCGTTGAGACCCTTATGATGAGGTGCACCATTGATATACTTCTACATAGGACTTCATGAACTTTTTTGTATCAAATAGTAGCTAATGTAGTGAATCCTCCCAGAGATGGGCGAGCGGAGTATGGAGACCTAGTAGCTTGTTAAGACCTAATGTATGCTGATCTTTCAACTCTGAGTGTTTCGACTTGCCCAGGGGGAAGCATCTATGTGTAATGCGACAAACCCCCAATGGGGAGAACCTCTGTGTGATGTAGTAGATGCATGATACTCGATAGGAGGAGTACCTAAGTAGGCTACGAGGGGGAGGGCCTCTTTGTGACGCAGAAGACCAACAGGGGGAGTGCCTATGTGTGACGCAGAAGACCGACTGTATTCAAGAGGAAGAGTACCAAATTATTACAGGATAGTGTGAGTAATTATGAGTGACATGGAAGCCCACAGTATTCTATAGAGGAGGAGTACACCAGCAGTCGAGGTTTCGACAGTTTGACTGGGAGTGTTACATTATATCCCCCCTAGAATAAAATCATGGTTTTGAGCTGAGTCAATGACATTAGTGTTTTCCACATGATTGAGACGGGATACTAAATAACTTTAGAATATGTATGGGCATATACCTATGTAATTTTTATCCATTGATTTCATTCCGTTTGGTTTATCCTTGTTGGATTTAGTGAGACCTCAAGGGTCTCGAGGTCCCAACTTAGTGTCGTTATACTCACCCCTACACGGTCTATGCCTGCACTTGGTTGTGTTGGTTGTAGACAATGGACACAATTTACTAAGGCAGAGAGTAGCAGGACTGGACGATACCGAGAGGAATACCACTCGGCGAGACGGTACACGGAGCGGATGGACAGATGTGGAGTGCTGAGGAGGCCATCTGTACCTACCCTTCATGTTGGAACCCCGAAAGATGACCTAGTTTCTACTTTACTTTTCTTCAGTTGTTATTATTTTCAGTTATACTTGTACATTCTAGTTGGGATTGTATTTCTGACCCCCTTTACATTCATCAATCTCTTTTGAAAACTATTGTACTTATTGTTTTACTTTCAGTTGTGTAATATGATGTTTTGTTTACAGTTTTAAAGGCATGTCTTCCCAATTTAGGGATTTATTCCATTGGTGCTAGTTGCCAACCCCTAGCCTATGGAGGGTGTGCTTGTGGTAGTCACGATACAGGCCCCATGGGATGGGTCGTGAAAAAATGGTATCAGAGGAGTCGGTTCTACCACAGAACATAGAACACTGATCTTTCATTTCAATGATGAAAATATTGATAAGGGTACTAATTGTGGTTTTTAGTTCTGGGAGTCCAGTTTTGCTGCGGGGGGCCGACATGTCCATACACCATGACCTTGATTACTGATTTCCGACCTAGTACACGAAGACACTGATTGAGTGTGGATTTTCAAAAGTTTTTTTAAGTCAGCTCAACCAGGTCAGATCACCAAGTATAAATCTTTTAACCATATCACATCTGTTTATTTTAGGATGCCTCCCCATAGATCCCTGAGAGTAGTACACTCTGACAACCCACATTGCGACGAGGATTAGGTGCATGGACCTTTACCAGCAGAGGCACCAACGGTACCACTTCCCGTTGGGCCACCGATGCCACCAGCCCCAGCAGCAGACGATGTACACTGATTGAACGCATCACATGAGTTCTATCCCCAAGTTCCACCCATGTTTCAAGGATAGATGGACCCACAGGCAGCCATGGATTGGCTGGAAGCTATGGTGAGTCTTCAGGCTGGTAGGGAAACCATCAGACCTCATGGTGATCCTTGTCGCGAGTCTCCTTCAAGTAGCAGCAGGCAGATGGTGGAGCCTGATACTCCAAGTCCACGACGAGGCGACTCTACACTAGACAGACATTGAGATCCTATTCTAGGCGGAGTTTGTTCCAGTGTCTCTACGAGCGATATAGATACATGAGCTACTACATCTACAGCATGGTAGCATGATAGTAGAAAAGTACTCAGAAAGGTTCACCGACCTCTCGCACTACTCCATGGATATTGTACGAACCCATTCTTCAGGGCTGGGACATTAGTGCAGGGACTCAGGTGAGATATCAGGTCATCGATGATCACAATCAGCTTCTTGACGCAGGCGAGGGTGTTAGAGAGAGCCCTCATTGTAGAGAATTCTCTTAATGAGCTGACACCACCAGCGAGACCCACTACTAGTCGACATGTAGTGGAGTCTTCTACAATAGGTCGTAGACAGATGATGTGGATTTCCAAGAGAACCAAAACCATGGGTGGATGACCGCATGTCTCCGGATCAGTTGTTCAGGGCACCCAGGGCAATGAAATATATTCCCGGAGTAGACCACTCAACTCATTTGGTGGGCAGGGTCACATGGCTCGGGAAAATCCAAACCACCATTCATATAATCAGAAGACAGTTGAGGGAAATCCCAGGTAGAGGTAGAGGTTTGATCTAGGCGGTCCACAGGGAATAGAAGGATGTGTAAGAGGAGCTGGTCGAGAAGCTGGCGGTGGACGACATTATGAGGTGATAGCACCACCACCACCACCACCAGGAGCACCACCCCGACTAAAGGGTTCCAGTGGATAGGAGAGAGATTAGTATCAGGCAGTTGAGGCATACAACCATGGCACATGGGAGACGATTCTAGGTACTATCTATGTCTACTCCACCATAGCTAAAATTCTTATAGACATGGGTGCCAGTCATTCGTTCCTTTCCCAACCCTCATTCAGAGCATGGAGATTCCAATGGAGTTGTTGGATCGATCCTTAGGGCTAGAGACACATATGGGAGTAGACTCGACGATTATGCACTGGTGCTGGTAGTGTGAGGTTAATCATATAGGCGAGATCTTCGGCTGAGATATCCTCAAAGTGGCGTTGAGACCATACAACGCCATCTTCGTTATGGACTGGTTATCTACATTTCATGCTCAGATTGAATGTATTAGTATAAAAGTGTGGTTTTTCTTCATGGATGGGACCAGGTTAAGATTCTACGGTGAGAAGGGAACCTTTGCAGCATAGGACATTCATAATCGGAGTTGGGTGTAGCCAATCACTCACCATTTGGCTTGCCTTACCCTTAGAGAAGTTGATGTGGAGTGTCCAACATATCCTATACTGGTGGAATAGTACATGGATTTTTTCCCTGACGATGTCCCATGACTACCTCCTCACAGAAAGGTGGAATTATACATTTACATGCCCCACGGGACGACACCGATATCTACTCTAGCATATTGGATCGATCCTGCTGAGATTCGCGAGCTAAGTGTACAACTAGAGAACTTGCTGGGGAAGGTATTCATCTGGCCTAATGTTTCTCCCTGGGCATCCCTGATTCTATTCCCCAAGAAGGCAGATGGAAGATTGTGGATTTGTGTTGACTACCAATGCGTAAACCAGGTGACTGGGAAGAACAAGTACCCACTCCCAAGGATTGAAGACCAATCTGATCAACTAATGGTAGCACGGTAGTTGTTGAAGATACACCTTAGATCAGGCTATCACCAGCTCAGAGTTCGAGATGAGGATGTGCAGAAGAAGGCCTTCAGATGTCGATACGACAAAAATGAGTTCTTGGTTGTTCCCTTCAGCGTATCCAATGCTCTAGAAGTGTTCATCTATCTCATGAACATGATCTTCCATCCATTCCTCAATTTCTTTGTCGTAGTCTTGATCAACTACATTCTGATCTAATCGACAACTGAGGAGGATCATGCCTACCATTTACATGTATTAATGGACACACTTCGAGATCACTAGCTTTATGGTAATCCCTCGAAGTGCTAGTTTTGGATTCGAGAGGTTCCCTTCTTGGGAAACATCATCTAGGCAGCTAGATTTGACCTAGATCTATCGAAGATTGAGGAGTTACTTTCTTGGGAGCCACCTAGGAGTGTGAAAAAGGTACGAAGTTTCCTGGGATTGGCTAGGTACTACCAGAGGATCGTTCCAGACTTCTCCAGAGTTGCAGCTCCACTATCAGCCATGGCGAAGAAGGGGCAACCATTCGTGTTTTCTGAGAGATTCTAGTAGAGCTTTCAGGAGCTGAGATAGATGATGATAAGTGCCCCCATCTTGATTCTTCCAGAAGAAGGCATACGGTACATAGTTTGCTGCAACGAATCCGGGACCAGACTTGGGTGTGTCAAGATATAGGTGTGACCAGTGATTTCATATTGTTCTCGGAAGCTGAGACATCATGAGAAGAACTACGATACCCCTGACATGGAGTCAGCAGTAGTGGTATTCAACTGGAAGATGTGGCGACACTATCTGATGGGCCAGCATTTCACAGTCTACTCTGATGACAAGAGTCTCAGGTATATCTTCTACCAGAAGGACATGAACCTGAGACATTAGCGTTGGATTGAGTACCACCATGACTATGACTTTGAGATAGTCTATACTCATAAGAAGGGGAACATTGTTGCAGATGCTCTCAATAGGAGATCTGGTATACAACTGGTAGGAGAGGTGACAAAGCAGCAGACTAGTTGCAGATATCTTTTGTGGATAGGGATGGATAAATCTTTCTATAGTCTCTTAAAGTAACTCCTCCACTTATTAAGTGAGTCAAGGAGGCACAACATGGAGACACTGTATGTGAGACACGACATGCTCAGATATCCAGAGGCCTGAAACCTGATGGATTTTCTGAAGGTATGGAGCAGGTCATCTTATATAGAGGATGTACCATGGTACCAGTAGCACTTCAGGAAGAAGTCTTGAGGGAGATCCACACATCCCCCCTAGAGGTACATCCAGGAGTGGCGAAGATGTACTAGGACCTTCGACGACGGAACTGGTGGCCATGTATGAAGAATGTAGTAGCTGAGTTTGTCTCATAATGCCCCACTTTTCAGCATGTGAAGGTAGATCACCAGGTACCAGCAGTCTTAGTACAACCCTTAGAGGTCCAATAGTGGAAGTGGGATGGGATATCCATAGACATTGTAATGTTTCTTCCACGTACATCTAGGTGTCACGATTCGATATTGGTGATCTTTGACTGACTCACCATGTCAGCCCACTTCCTACCAATCCAAGATCAGGGTTCAGTAGAGAGCTTCAGACTCTTATATGTGCAATAGATTGTGCATTTTCATGGAGTACCTTTTTCTATTATCTCTGACCGTGACGCGTGGTTTACTTCCCACCAATGGAAGGGGTTTCAGGAGGCTTTTGGGATTTAGATATGTAAGAGCACCATCTTCCATCCTCAGACAGATGGTCAGACTAAGTGGACCATACAAACCCTTGAGGACATGGTCCATGCATGTGTCATCTACTTTGGTTGCAGTTGGGAGGATCACTTACTTTTGGTGGATTTTTCCTACAACAACAGATATCACTCCACCATCGCTTTGGAACTTTTTGAGGCCTTGTATGGTCGACCTTGAAGATCACTACTGTGCTGGACAGACTCTGGGAAGTTAGCACTAGTGGGACCAATGATTGTTTGGGCTACCATAGAGATGGTGCAGATCATCTAGAAGTAGATGAAGATTACACAGAGCAGACAAAAGTCATATACTGACAAGAGACAGAGGCCTCTCGAGTTCAAGGTTGTTGACTACGTCCATCTACGGGTCTCACCTTAACGTGGTCTACGGGGATTTGGCTAAGGAAGAAAGTTATCTATGTGATTCATCAGACCAATAAAAGTCCTCAGAAGATTAGGCAAGGTGTCTTACCACATAGATCTTCCACCTTAGTTGCCCCTGGTGCATGACTTATTCTACAGATCTCAGCTGAGAAGATATGTGCATGACCCTTGCCACATCATCGACCATGGGGAGATATACATTGATGATGGCGAAATTTTCATTAATTTTCTAGTGGAGATAGAGTATTGATAGGAGAAGGTCCAACGTGGATGGTTGATACCTCGGGTGCGCATATGCTGGTAGCATGAGAACTTCAAGGAGAGCAGATGATAGCGAGAGACTAAGATTTGTGCACTGAACCCCCATTTCTTCCCTTAGTTAGAGTTGTATATTATGGGTATGTAAATCCTTGAGGTGGGTAAAATGTAAATACTCGGAGATTCTGTGAAAAAGTTTTTCGTAAATTCATATGATTTTTACATATCCCTGAAAATTTACGAAACTTTATTCTGAGGCCCGGTGTTCCCGGAATCAATTTCTGAAGTTTTGTTCACCTACATTCAGTAAATGTACAAGTGGGATTTTATAACTTTGAAACGTTCCTCGAAATTGAAATCCGAGGGCACCATTGAACTCACAGCGTCAGTGATTTCTTAGTGAGACCTTCACTGCAGTTTCATTCTTTTGAGAATGGTTGTTTGATTTTGGATTATTAATAAGTTAAATAAAAATAAGTGTAGAGTATTTTTATTTTTAAGGTGGTTAAAACCTCTAAGAGGTGGTTATTTGTGGGGACCCCCACACCCTAACCTCCCATGGGAGGTTACGGTGGTCGGGCCCCCCGCACATAACCTCCCATGGGATGATATCGTTGGTGGGGACCACCCAAGGGTTTTAATCCCTTGGAACTCCTAATTAAGCAGATAAAAGCTTGAACTTATCCCCTTAATTAAATTTTCTAACCCTCATAATTAATTAATTGAACTCTTTCATTTAATTAATTGGCACCTTTTGAATTATTTTGAATTCATGCCAAAAATTTAATAATAGACAAATATATTATTTCATTTTGGTTGGAATCTATTAATTTCTGGTGCTTTGGAAGTTCGTGGGGGAGCCATTTCCCCCCAACAACGAATGACAATCATCTTCCACCTTCTTCTTTCTCCAACCGGGACAATGGAGGGAGCGTCGTACTTGAAGAATGTCGACGACGCCTTCCTCGACTTCTACGTCTTCTTTCCAACGTCAATCGAATGTCATTTTATTCCAATCCTTCGTCAATGACCATCAAAAAACGAGGTAAGGTATTTGAGTTGATTTTTTTTCATGTTCTAAGTCATTCATATTATGGAATGTGAATTGCCGATTGATGTCACCATAATGAGGAGGGCTCGGACCGCACAAACATAGCCTGACCCTACCCCATGTTGTTCTCGTTTGTTGACGATGGAGGCGGAGTAGTGGAGGCCAGCGTCAGTTGACCGTAAAGGAAACAAGCTGCGAATAAATTTGTCCACAAAGGAACTTGCGGCACAAGGCCTCCTGGTTGCTGAAAGGGCGTGGTTCTGTTGTGCCGCACATATGAGACGGAGGTCGTGACTAGGACGGGCCACGGAGGAGGTGGCACGACATCATCGCAACCTGCGGTAGAGGTGAGACGCCGCTTGGGTGGGCCTTGGTGGAGGAGAAGGGGCAGCCGGTGTTGGACCGGCCGCCGTTGGGGTGGAACCGGCTGGCCGCTCGGCCAGCCGGTCAAGTTGGGACCAACCTCAGTCATGCGGCTCCTGAATCGGCGCATAGTGATGCTTCCATTCGATTACGAGGGGCGTGGCTCCCCACCACTTGTGGCCTACCAGGCCCCGCGAGCTAGCCAAACAAGCCACATGGGCCTCCCAGCTCTAGAAGACCGGCTGGTTGGGCCACGCGGGCCCGCCGGCCGTGCCTCGTGGGCCTTCCCGCCGCGCCAGGCGGGCTTGCCAGTCGGGCCATGCAGGTAGCTAGCTGGGCCACACAGGCCACTAGCAAGCTGTGTCGGGACATAGTCAGTTCAGTCCGCCATCAGGTCAGGCCGTCCTATCTAGTCGGGATGCCCTTAGGTCAGGTCGGACCCGCGGACAGGGTCAGACCCATGTCCGGTCCCGAAACCGCTTTGTCTGATTTACACATTTTCACCCATATCTTGGGCTACGTGTGTCTAATCGACGAACGATCAACAGTGATAGAATGAATAGATAGAGACAGTTCTTTTGGAATATCCCACATTATATTTGGTAAAATATTGAGTATGGCCAGGTGAGTTTGAAGCCAAAAAACCAAATGGGCCCCGGGACGGAAATGCCAATAACTCACAGACGAGACGTCTGATTGACAAACCGTATATTGTATTGAGACCCCTATGATGGGGCAGACCTTTGATATAGTTACAAATCGAATTCGTGATAGTTGGATTATCACCTGGTAGTTCGTGAAGTGGATCCTCTTAGAGACGAGGCAATGTAGTATAGAGACCTAGTAGCTGGCTGAGACCTAATGTCTACTGACCTTTTGAAATGGATTGTTTTGACTATCCAGGAAGGGAAGAACCTCTTTGTGATGTGGAGACCCATAGTGGGGAGTGCCACTGTATGATGTATCAGACCCACGATACTCGAAATGTGTAGTACGTCAGTAGGATACAAGGGGTAGCGCCTCTGTGTGACGTGGCAGACCCACAGTGGGGAGCGCCACTGTGTGACACAGTAGACCCACGGTACTTGACCGGAGGAGTACCACAATAGTCCAGGATAGTGGAAAGCACCTCTGTGCGACGCGACATGACCACATTACCCTATAGAGTAGGAGTACACCAGTAGCTGAGGTTTCGACAGTTTGACTAGGAGTGTTACATGATACCACCCCAAGAATAAAATCCTTTTTTTGAGCTGAGTCAAGGAAATTAGTTTTTTCCTTGTGATTGATATGGGATACTAGATAACATAGGTATATGTATGGGAATATACCTATGTAATAGTTATCTGTTGATTTCATACCTTGTGGTTTATCATTATTTTATTTAGTGAGACCTTGAGGGTCTCAGGGTCCTTACAGAGTATCATTATACTCACTCCTGCATGGGCTATGCCTGTACCTGGTTGTTTTGGTTGTAGACAATGGACAATGCTGACTGAGTTAGAGACTAGTAGGATTGTACGTTACCTGGATGAGGACCACTCAGTGAGACTGTACATAGAGCAGATAGACGAATGTGGAGTTATAAAAAGGCCATATGAACATACCCTACAGGTAGGAACCCTGGATGACGAACGCGTATTATCTTTAAATTTCTTCAGTTGCTCTTGATTTCAGTTGTACTTTTACTTTCTAGTTGGGAATGTATTTCTGGCCCCCATTACATTCAGCACTATCTTTTGTAAATAGTTTTACATAGTATTTTACTTCCTATTGTGTACTCTGATATGATTTTTTACATTTTTAAAAATAATTCGTTCCCACTTTAGGGATTTATGACATTGGTGATAGTCGCATGCCCCTGGACTATGGAAGGTAGGCATGGGGTAGATATGATTCGGGCCCCGTGGGATGGTTCATAAAAAATATTTTATGGGAAACAAGCCAATGATGCTTATTTATTATGGAAATAAAGTTGATGTTCTTGATCTGTTATGGGAAATATGTTTATATGATTGATCCATTTGAAGTAATAAGTCATTATTCTTAATTTGATGTAATCTGTATTTAACATTTTCATATGGAATTATTTCAATTAATATTATTATATAGCAAGAATTTATGAATTGATATTATTGTTCTAGATTGTGTTATAATGAATTCTCATATATATGATTCCTAACATTTGAAATGATAATGTTAAAAGACACAAATAATAATAATGATATTTTTTATATTCAGTATTAAAAATTTAAATTATCTTAAAAATCATATACACTTATGTTTATATAATTCATTAATATTATTGTTGATTGATATATTCTTTGATTACACTTTTTAAGCTTCTAACTTCACCCTTTCATATGATTATTTACCCCTATAGTGAAGAATGATACTAAATGATTTATGTTTATTAAATTTTTATATGTATTAATTTAATGGTATATGTTCAAGGAACTACATGGAATATTATAATATGGGTAGTGTGGGAGATTATGTTGTATTTTATGAACCATATCATTATGAAACATTGTTTTTATGAATTTGTGAAACTTCTAAAATTCAATAATCCAAAATGGTCTTTCCGCAAGAATGAATACCAATAATCCATTAATTTTTGTAAATCTTGATGATTTATATTGGGTAATATGAATCTTTCATAATGTAAAAGGTACTTTTTAGGGTTTTACCACTACGTCTAAGAGTGGAGGTCATGGTCTATAACATACCATGTGACTGAATTGAATGATATTAATCATGATCTCATCTCCATAAAATTTGAACAATGAGTCTATAGTATTTATAATATAAAAATGATGATTCATTATAAAAAAATTACCTTGGTAAGAGTAATGATTCATGGTTGTGGGATAAATTGATGATGTATCTTTTTCATTACATCATTACTTTCTCATGATCATGACCTCATCCAAGGGATACACATTTTCAATGTTTTTAGAGTTGGTATGTAATATAGGTCATAAATATGTTTTATATTGTGTATTGTATTTATATTTTTATGTCTTAAAGTAATTTTATAGATAGGGGTCTATAATAGAATCATTAGGGAAAAATACCACGAGAACAATATGAACCAAGTTAGTAGTACTTTTATGATATGAAACTATTAACTATAGTGGTGTGTTTCATTATTTAATAATGGTTTATCTAACCATAAAACTGTCAAGGTAAACTATATAGATAAAATGGAGTTGGTCAAGATTATATATCATAATATTATATAACTTTTTCTAATAGTGAAAAGATAACATGAAAAAATAAGGAATAAAATATAGAACATGGATAGTTTATAAGTAAACATATCTTGATGTCTAAGCATGTGACCAATATGAATTCTTCAATAACATCGCAACACTACTCAGATACCCTTTTTAATTTTTTATTCTAGTATCTACCATAAAACATATTCACATTCTGCATCCTCTACTTATCACTTTTGGAGGTTCTCTACATAGTTCATTCAATTATTTCCCATCTAGGATGATCTCTATGAGATATGTTCTAATATAAACCGAATCATGCAACTTTTTTTTATATCTTTTTGATCTCTTACATACTTCAAGTGTCATGTCACATTTCTCCAATGAATGTTGGGTTAAGATGTTTTGATGGGAAATTCATGATTAATTTTATGATCTAGAATATTGTTATACTAATATCTTCATTAGGAATAGCCATTTTAAATAGTTACTAAGTTTCGTTTTTGTAATGGTAGGTGACTCTATATAATTCTCTTATCAATTTATTCAATTGGTGATATTTTAAATTAAATTGGAATTTTATTGGAGATATATGAGAGATAATATAGAATGATGAACCATTTTCTGTAAATGGGTTTATTGGTGTAATTAATAAAAGATTTTATAATGAAGACAATATTTCTATGAAATGACAAAATGATGAATTTTATTATAATAATAATTTTTAGTAATAGGTGTACTGAAATTTAATTTATTAAAATTATTTACAAAAATCCAAGAATGTATTATGTGGTTGTATTTTGAAAAAATATAACTTGGGTACCATTGTTTTTTGACATTATCAATATATCCTGTCTAATTATAGTGAGGGACAACAAAAGATTATGGAAAAGTTCTCATTATGGTTTAACAAATAATGGTAGAATTATATTTATAGTTAATATTGGGACACCGTATCTAAATAATCATGTTATACATAATTTTTTATATTTAAATTTTATATTTTCACATTCTTATCCACTATAGCCCTTATGTTATCTTTTGTATTCATAATGGAATTTTTCATGCCTTTATTAAAAAGTATTATGAATTAGGAGATGTGAATGTTTTTATTACATAACTCTGTTTTCATTAATATTTATTTCCAAAAAAAATGTATTTTGATTTGTTTTTTTAATATAAATCCCAGTGATATATTAAATTCAATGATTTCAAATAAAAATTCATTATGAATTTTTTTTCCTAAAATTGTTAATCTATATGGTCTATTATGATAGTCATTGTATAGATTGACTATAATGTACTAATATGAATTTTTCTCACACTGTAAATATTTATTTAGACAAATAGTGATTTAGTTTTTTGGTATATTTGTATGGTGAAAAGTTGTACACTGTTCATTTAAATCATTCATTTAATATTTTCATGGTTATGTGTTAGTACAATGGTGATATATGGCCACATCGATACATGTTCATAATATCATGCTTAATATATTTCTATGATAGTACTCTGGGATTATACTGACATTTCTTATTTATTTATGCCTCTTTATAAAAAATTTACCTTTTTTATCATTATTTTATAATTTGTGATACATGAACCATGCAGATATATTTTCATGTGAAATAATTCACCGTTATTATTATAATGATACATAGGTGATTGTATCCATCCCATAGAAATCTAAAATGTTCTTTGAGAAATATTTCAAGGAATCTATAGTAACATGCTTTATTGAATTTGTTCTGTTCTTTATTATATGTGATACATCATTATAGATCCCATGTTTTCACCTTAATTTGGAATAATAGTTTAAATTTACATCTAATTTATCCTTTATCAAATTTCATTTGTTGTCAAAAATGTATAATTATTTTATGATTTTTGTCAACTGTAAATGTTAAAAAAAACTAATAAAACATTAAAACATTTACCACATATATACAATAAAAATAAACACAATATTTTATATGGATTTTTTTTTGAAAAAAAATCCATAATATAAAACTCAACCTTATATGGAATTCTATTTGATGCTAAATAAAATGTAAAATGTATACTTATTAGACAAAATTATATATAATAATTATATTTCCTTAATAAAAGAAAAAAAATAGAATAAAAATATGACCTTAAAGAGAGGTAATTCCAAATGAAATTGATTAATATTTTTACATTCTAATAAGAATGAAATAACATCACATAATATTAATGTTATAAATGAATTCTATGTTATTCTATAAATTTTTCTACAGATTTATACCACAATATAATATATAAAAAATATTCACATCTCATTTTTAGTACCAGATATGATAAATATATTTCCCTGTATTTTTCTTGTGCATCATAATCTTTGTGAAAACATCCAAATATTGATATCATTGAATATGATATTGATATAAATAATTCATCCATCAATATTTTCATTTACAGAAATTCTAAAATTCAATCATTACAAAAAACATTTAAAAAAATATTTAAATCTAAATGATGTATTTTCCAATTTACCAAATCAAAATATCATTATAATATAGTTTATAATTGATAAGTATTCATATTTTTACTTTTAATGAATAATTTTACTACCCAGAACAATTTTAATATACATTTTTGTTATAATATAAACTTTGTTCTATTGAACAAATTATTTAACTATATGATAAAAATTCTCATTTTCATATTACTTGAACTTGTAATAGAATTATTGGATACAACTATATCACATATCGATATATTTGTAAGAAATACTTCCAACATCACCACTAATATGTTGTGGGTAGTTACCAAATCTAATGAATATGTTAAAATACACGGTGAAATTTTGTATACATAATACTAATCAAATGATATCATATTAATCTATCTACTATAATATTAATTATTAATCAACAATAAATATAATCGATGTATATATATCAAATATCCCAATAATATGATTTACAATATTTACATGAGTCCATATAAATGTGTTACAATAACGTAAGTAATTTAGCCCTTAATATATATGAAAGTATTATGGTCATCAAAATTGAAACTCTTTTCCATTAATTAACATATAAATACTTCACTCAAACCACCAAATTCATAAACATTAATAATTTTTGATATATAGATTATCATAAATGAGAAATGAAATTTTAAATTAGTATTGGTGAGAAATAATACACTATATTATCATCTAAAATAGTAATCATACATAATTTGTAATAATTATGAATGTGAATAATTTTTAAAAAAAATTACTGAAAAAAAGTATCAATGAACACATTAATATATAATAATAATTTTTTTATTCCTTATATTTTTAATATGTCTCAAATTAATTGTACTGATGATATAAAGATGAATTTTTTTTAATAAAATACCATTTTTTAAAAAAATTATTGATAATTTTTCTTTGGGAATGTTATTCTACTAGAGTAATGAAATGTAAAAATAATTTTATCTGGTACTATATTATCAATATGGTTATGTTGGTTATAAAACAAGTTAAATTTATTCCCACTACATCAAATTTGATGAAACTCATCAAAAACACTTGTTGAAATTATTCATGAAATGGAAATTGTTTCATTACAATAATAATATTCATTCATATCAATCGATAAATGTTTTACTTTATGAATCACCCTACATGCTCCAATATTTTAAAGAAGTCATGATATATAACTCCCTTCAACTATAAATATTTTTTATTGAGGAAATCCTCCCATTATTTATTACCGTAAGTTCTAAACTAAAAATATAAAAATAAAATAAAATATTTATTGTTATATAGTTGAAATTAAACTATAATAGTAATTAATTAAATGAGAAACATATCTAAGTTTGATCAATATTCAACAAGAATATATGTTTGAAAAAATATGCACTTGGTGCAACATCATGGACATCGATCCTATACATAAGAGAGAGAATGTGTATAATTGCATTGGTAATGAATAATTTATCTAAATACTATTTCTATTCATTCAAAACTAGAAAAAGACTTCTAAATATTATAATAAAATGATTAAAGATATATATAAAAAATTATAACAATCCAAAACCATTTTAGTAGTTATGTTTCTAAACATGTTTCCGAAATAAGTATTTTTCATTTTATGATTATTTATATTTAGATTATTCTATTATTAAAATATTAAAAAACCATCAATATAAGTGAGAACAATTGAGTCTTAAAATTTGGTCCATATTCATATAAATTATCCTGGTTACATGAATTATTGATTAGTATATTAAGATTGTGTCTTATATGTTTGACTATAAATAATGTTTAATTTATCAAATTTTTTATTATTGATACTAAAATAATGTGGGTGTATTATTATTACTAGAGAAATTGTATTTCTACTTTAGTAATAGAATAATTTTTTATTCACTCCTCCAATGTGGATAATACGTTTTGGGGTTATTAATTTATTTTATTGAGGTTTTTTGAAAAATATTTAAATCTTAAAAGATATTATATAGGTTTAATTAATTAGAAAGTATCTTTTTAATGAATTTAATGCTTAATGGTTTTTATAACAAACTAATAAAGTTATAATATTGAAACTTTTCATGTGGAATTTTGGGATGAGGTTGATTTAGAGTATAATTTTTTTAAATATGAAAAAATGTATAAATGATAAGAGATATATATAGTTATGATATATCATAAAAAGAATATTTAATTTTTTTGGATAATGAAAGAAACCTTATATATTAGAGGATAAGTGAGTGTGTTTGGTATAAAATATTTCATGACCTGATGATTCTTATACAAATGGTTTTTGATATTTTCTCTTGGGTAAGAGAAAACCTTATATGGGGACTATAAAATTGATTTTGTAATACAAGTATTATTTTTGAGGGTTATAAAGAATTATTAGTAGTATGAGTACTTTTTTAAATTTTAGATAATGATATAGAATTATTTCTATGGAGAAAATGATATAGTAATAGAAATATTAAATTTGGAGGACCAAGAGAGTGTTCTACTATATCTCCTATAATAAAGGACTATAGTTCCTATGGTTGAGGTATTCATACAATATGGTGAAGTGTTCAGTAAGAAAAATTTTGAAATAGATAATTAGGATAGTATAAAAATAATGAAATTTATGTATATAAAAATCAATACTAGAGATCCAACACTAATTTTAAATGATATTTTTTGTAATTTTCTAGTAGAATATTAATAAAAAATTCCTATATATTTGTAATGAAAAAATTTCAACACAAAAATGAAAATATGAAATCAATATCTGATATACATATAATGAAATCATAAAGTATATTCAATGACTTCTATAATATTTATTAGAGGCAATGTTCGTATTGATAATTTATCCCATATACATATATTAAAATCTAAATTATTTTTCATTAAATAATAATTTTATACATCTATTAATACATAATTTATATGGAGGTATAACATAAGAAATATCTTTATAATTTGTAATTGTAAGTTATTATTATCATGTTATATGGATAACTATACAGTTCATGTGAATTATATTATTTATCTTTGGGTAATCAGGAACATATGACCAAAATTGGAATCATTAGGGTCTATATATGTGTTGGATAATTGGGATTGATGATTAGAACTAAAATTTATGTTTGTCATGTGTTGATATGATTTAATGGGGACCTTGAGAAAAATAGGACTTTTAGCCACTGTTTATTTTCAAGAAATGAAAAAAATAATTTTATAGGAGTGGGAAACAATATGATATTTCAAATGAGGCCTATTTTAAATTTGATATTATAAATAACTAAAAAATTAAAAATACATATTTCATAGAATATTATATATTTATTTATGATGTATCTAAAATAAAATTAAACTCCCATATCAGAATGATTTAGTATCTTTTAAAAAGGAATAAAATCTATAAAAATTAAATATGGTCAATGGATGTTATTAAAATATTATATAATATTACCATTAATCATGAAATAAGAATTTAAATGTTTAAAATGATAATGATTAATATAAAAACATATAATTTTATAGTTATATCACACCATATGAATAATCATAAATGGATGAAAATTGAAATTTTTTGTTTAACTAAATGAAAATAATAATAAAACAAACTATACGAAATTAAAAGGGTCACATGGGATGAAATTAATGTTCTCCATTTGAATCCCCACATTCATTCTCAATCTAATCAACCAGATTAGGCCAAATACTCAGATACACATAAATAAATTCAGCCAGGATACATTTTCATGTATAAAGATCAAACTATCTTTTATTCCACGACCATGAGTTGAAAACATTTACATTCATGTGATGAATTTAGTCATAGTTTTATATATAATGCATTATTTTCCATCAGAATAAACAATCACCCATTATATAAATTGACCATAATTAATGAGTTTGATTCATCCTTAGACATAATGATATTAAATTTCATGTATATAATATTCCCTTATAATATTCAAAATTCCTCAACCAAAAAATATTTTTCCCAACATTGTGTACGATAATAATGATATGATTAATATCCAAATGTACCTCTAATAATTTCTCCACCTCATATAACATCATGAGCACACAAACCCTCCATATTCTATTTCATGACATGATGTAGTTCTTTGTATTTCATCCAAGAGGACATATCCCATGGCCAATGTAGATACAAAACATCCTAGAGATGTATGGATGAAAAATGAATTTTCAACGCTAGATGTATATTAAAAACCATGAAACTTCTTGCAGGTATATTGAAGTTGACCCAATAATTGTTTTCTGTTGCATTGGATTTTAGAATTGTTCACCTCTGTAATAAAAACGTGGAATTTGTCCCATATGACCAAATAATTTATAATGGGGGATATGATAATTGAAATTTCATACACATGTGTCCCACCCATATAATGACCATATCACGAGGAAAAAATATTCCACGATAAATTCTATATAACAAGATCCTAGAAGTTCACTAATTTTTTTTTTCACATGTGAACATCCATGATGCATTCTAATAAATGCTGATCTAATATTTCTTGATATATTACTACTGATGATATTTCTAATACATGAATGTATAATTCATACTTATTATAGATTATCATTTGATAGAGTGATCACATTCATACACTATAAATGATGAAGATGAATATAGGGGATATACCCTTGACAAATGTTTTTGTGCAGATTGTATATATACATATATATATTGAGAATTATTAATTTTACAGAACCCTAAACAAGTCAGCATTCCTGATGGGGCTGTTGTGATGAAGAAACGATCATATTAACTATAAAATGGAATTTTGTGATGGAATGGAAATTTTTCTTATTTATTTTAAAATAAATATGTAATCAATTTGAAAATATTTTATTTTTCTAATTTATATCACAGTGATACAATGAATGAATAAGTTCATTTTTACCAACATGTTATTATGAATGATAAATTACTAATACAATTGATCCAGAAAATATTTTTCCAAAATATGTTGCATGAATCCATGGAAATTATAAAAATAGTAGTATCCATAAGAAATATTTTCCCATTAAATGAGAGTATCATTTGAATAATAATTTAATAAATTTATTTCATAAACATTTTCCATCATCGCCAAGCACATGAGTGTAGCCTATAATCCTTGCATACTCTCCTAACTACCATTAATATTGATACTACAATCATGAAATGGTTTTTTATGGTTATGTTTAAACTGATATAATGTTTGAAAAATTAATATCTATAACTTGTAAAAAAATAAGAAAAAATCATTATAGTTATAAAATGATATGTAATTTTTAAATCAAAAATTAAATAGTTTTATTAAACACATGTAATATAATGTTTAATTTAAAAAATAAATTCTAAAATAATGTATTTTGATATAGATTTTTTTAATTAATAAATTAATAATTATATTTTCATGTTGGTATATAATTTTATGAAAATAGTTATTTCTATTTAATTATGATAAAGTATTAATTTCTTATAAGGAATTGAATTTATTATAAACTATTATGATTGTAAAAATATATTTTTTCTGAGTTATTATATATCATTAGTTTAATTAGTTTTAATATAATTTAATTATATTTTTTGAAAAATATTTTTTATATGCATTTAATAGAGATATTTTTTAATTAAATGTAAATTTTTTTTAAAAAATTACATCGAATATATTTAGTTAATCACTAAATTAAATTGTTCCACTTTAGTATTTTGAATAATGCTTAATTATCCCAAATTTGTAACTTGATGATACAAATTTATTAAATTAGATCATTTTTAAGTATAATACCCATTTTAATTGTTTACCATAGTAAAAGGGTAAATTAGTTTATCAATGTTAAAAATAAAATGATATGGATTACAAAGTGACCATAAAACTAGTAATAATTTTATTTTTCATTAAATTTCACCTATAGTAATCCATGATATGGTTTTCTGACCTTTTTTTATTCATGGATGGGATAATAACCAAAAAAATATTTTAATGATGTTTTTAATAACTATTTTATTTTTAACTTACATTTATTTGAAGGATATTTTTTGTTATAAATTATGTTTTGTTATCTAGGTGATTTTTCTTCATCAGGGTAATTATTATTTTTTAATGAAATTCTAACACAACGCATATGTGATAATAAATCAATTATGAAATGTATAAAATAATTAATATTAATAATATTTGATATATTAAATTTTTACATAAATAATTTTATTCAAAAAATTTCTCGATTAACATTACTTATCAAGGATTTTTGAAAATATTTTATTTTGATTTTACATATATTCATGAGGTTAATAAATTCATTTTAATGATTTCATCTGAAACTAATAATAATGATATATTATAATAAATAATATTTAATTGTGTCATATATAATTAAAAATAATATTATTATGTACATGTTATTATAAAATTTTTTATAGTATCATCTATAGTCTATTTGTGGGCATCATTTAAATTTTTTGTATTTAAATTTACCCTTAATGACAAAAAATTCTAGTTGTCGTGTTAATTTTGAAATGGGCTATTGAAGCATAAATTTAAAATTTAACTGTAAATAATCCTATTAAAAATTTATAATCATTATTCATTAGGATAATTTAGATAAATTATCATCATATATTCTAAATTTTTCAGTTTTGATCTATTTTCCATTGAAAATTAATATAAATTAATTTATTAATTTGACAAAATGAAACTATGCGCCTCAAATATATTTTAAAAGGTAATATCTAATTCACATTTCATAAAACTCAAAAAACCATTGGGTTCAGACATGATCTTACAAAATACATTCCATTAAGACATATCATAATTTAAATGTTCATAGTTTATAAATAATTTACAACATTGAGTGTTTAAGGTATAAATCTATGGAGATATCCTAACGAAGAGGAATATATTTTAGGTGTATGATTTTGTATTAATAATTATTATACCTCAACAAAACATCCTTAACCATGATATTATAACATATATATCATCTTCCATATACTGAGGTATTTTTATTTTAGTTGAATAACCTATTTCCTTCTCCTCCTACATAAAATGTTCACAAAAACCATAGTTTATGTGTATAGATGACAACTAAATCCCAAAATGATGTAAATTGTTTTCTCAACCATCCAACATAGATTAGCTATGGTTATGTCATTAATGTTAATATATGATATTATAGACATATTCATCCTTCCAAAATGATTATATACCATTTAGCTTTTAACAATTTCATTCAAATTGAAATGATAACATTATTCATCTGTATGAATGGACCACGAATACCACAATGAGATGAGATTCCTTTTTCATTAACACCTCACAAAGATAATATATGTAATTACATTTATAGATGAAATATAATATTTATTAACATAATATCATTTTTAGGATTATATAATACATACCTTATTTCCATAATGATTTACGAAAAATGGATATGTTACTAGTCAGTTCTTATGGCCTACTTTCACAATGATGGTAATATAGTTTGTTTTTCATAACCATGTTTAATAGAAGAATATAAAATCGTAAATTATGTATGAATATTAATAATAATTCATGATTATAAATACTCATATGAATGAATAATATCCCCATTGAACATATTCATCATACCAAAGACATTTCGCATATATAATCCATATGTATTTAAAAAGTGTGATGTGAATTTAATTGTGTTTTAATTATATAGAATATGGTATTAAATGAAATATTAGTACATGAAACATGAAAATTGGTACTTATTTTGTATAAAACATAAAAAAATTTATTATTATGGAAGATAATAAACATAAATTAATTATTGGACTCAAAGAATGTTATATTAATTTTAATTTAAACATTTAATGTTTCCTAAAAATTGTTATCTTAAATATATATCAACATATTTAGTAGAAATAAATAGTTTTTTTCATAGTGATATAAATTATTTCAAAAAGAAGTTTTTTGGAACCATTTTCCAAACATTTAATTATTTTGAAAATGAATTATTTTATGGAAGGATTATATTTTATTATAATGATTCCAAAGTAATGTTATATTTTTATATATTAGGAAAAATGTAATATTCCTACCGATATGCATTTTATTATATTACTAAACACTAATACATTATTTCTAAATTTATTCAATACCAAACCACATTTCTATTAATATTTTTATTTTGGTATTGAAATTCAGTTTTTACGATGAAATGATAGTTTGACATCCAGAATGTTTCTTAAAGCGGTTTATAATTTATTATCAAGGGTTTTATTCTGGATATAGTCACATGATAGTTTCTATGAATGGTCGATATATATTTTAGACCAGCGGTGGGGAAGGGATATCATAAATGATCAGTGTTCTGAGATAATTTTATAATTAATTTTGTTTTGATATTCATTTTTATATAATTATCATGGAGGTCTTTAATATAGTTATTACAATTATAAGGGGTTGTTTAATAGATATATATGGATTTCAAGTTGATGGAGTCCCAATTAACCTAAATGAACCATTTATGATTTAAAATGAGTTTTCTTGGAATTTTGTTCATCTTAAATGGTATAATAATCATTTTTTTAAAAAATAGGACATATAAAATAAAAATCTATGATAATAATAAATGTTTCTGTATTGGTTTTTATTTTTTAATATGATGTAAAATTTTTATATACCTTCTGTCCCATACTAATTTTTTTTACTCATATCTAATTTCAGAATGTACTTCATGTGTTTTGATAATCAAAAATGGAAAATATAAAGTGAAGTACAATTCTATGATGATTTATTATGAAAATAAATTTCATAATATAGACCGAATAGACTAGAAATCTGATAACCATGACAGTCTTAACACATAATTATGTGTGTTCCCTATCCTAATTGGTAGGGTACTATCACATTTTGTCCTATATCATTAATGTTGGATCTAATTATCGATAAACCAAATTGAAGAAAGATATTTTATTTTTTTTCTCCATAGAGAACTCCACTGGGCGAACCATACCAATATTTGATAGAAAAAAAAGCCAATGGTATAATAGAAAGGTACCAAAAAACAAGATAATGACATAGGTCATAGCGGACATAACATCTCAATCCCAAAACTCAACAACAACTACCACCTCCAAGTGTTTCTTTCTCTTTTCTTGAATCTATAAGGTTAGATTATAAGAATTACTAACAATATATCTAAGAATTAAGAGAAAATCCTAGTATATAATCACCATATATTATATATTAAAATTACACATTAGTTAAAAAAATAAATATTTAAATTTTAAATAAATACGATTGGTAGTTAAAATTCATATTTAATTAAATCAAACATTATATTTTAATTGAAATAAATCAATTAATGAAATCGATAAATATTCAATTTTCTAAAAAATAGATTATATAAATTCACAAGGAATGTGGAACACAGTTTACAAATAAGGGCATATATATATATATTATAAATAAAAAACATGGTCCTAATACTATAGGTAGAATAGTTCTATGTTATGAGATTCTCAAACAAAAATATTATTATAGTAGAAATGTGCACTCACATATCTCTGACACTAGCATAACAGTACTACTAACATCCCAATGGGTATATTGACTTCCAAAATGAATATATTACATTTTAAAAATTTACTCTTATGATAGGGATTTCTCATCCTGACACCTTTTTACCTTTGAACTCACGAACTACATAGTGTTTTATGTGATCAAACAATAACAAGTATTGGTAAATTCAAATTAAAATTTTATAAAATATAATTAACACATTTCTAATTATGAAACAAAAACTTGTTTTTAATCAAACAATGCATTTCAAAAGATAAAACCCCCATATTTCTATAAATAAATCCATTTTTCATAATCACAATAATGAAATCAATATAAAAAAATTCGCAAATAAATTTCAAAACTCAAACTCCATAATTAAATTTCACAACATAAATTTAATAAATTTCCATTCAATTTCAACAAACACAAAACAAGTGAATGTAATTGGGGGTTTTCTAGAATGTTCATGCCATATAAAATTCAAATCCACAATTCATTCGAATTTTCGTTTTTAATAAAACTATTTAATGAAATTTAATATAATTTAGGAAGTTAAATACAAGTCCAGAAATATAGAGTTAAAAAATTTGTTCAATCATAAATGGAACCACATACACCGGAATCATGGGATCACGAATCATGACACCTATAACATAAAACTCCATCAATCAAAATTAGAAATGAATATCTAAGAATTAAACATTGGATGAAGACCAAAAAACATGTATTAGATCCTCAAACAAGAAAATGGTCAATCAAACCCAAGTAAAGAAAATATAATAGAGAATGAGAGATGGAATATGGATTAAACATTTAACAATAAAGGATTGAAAGATGACCACCATGATTTTATATTATTTTAAAGGGGTTAGGAGAAGAAAAAATCAACCCTCAAGGATTCTGATGTCCTACGGGGATATCCTATCCTGAGTTAGTGCCATAAAGGTGATGAAACAAGGTCACAAGAAATTTTGAAATAATTTATCTATTAATTAAAAGCCTCATGCACGGTTTCTTCCATAGGTATGTACTATTATAAAATTTGTGTCATGTTGAAATATTCCCCTTTTGGGGTTTCAAGAGTTTATCATATGTATATTATTGTTTTTTCAAACAGGATGACAAAATTGAAAACTATAATTGCAAAGGGATTCATGGTTTCCACTAGAAGGATACACAATTTTTGAAACATGTGATCCAACCATGAACATCAATAAATATGTTAAAAAGTAAACAAAATTCACCTAATGTATACCTAATTGAATCCGAAAAAAATATTAAAAATATGGGCATATTATTACATTAAAAATGAATGATGATGATATAGAAACCCCAATATAGAAAAAAAATTCTTCATAAATCTTGGTGTGAATAATCCATGTCAAAAGGATGTGGTAATTTAACTCTCACCATAGCCTCTCTCTTCCAAGTCATCAGAGTATCTAAAATCTTGGTGTGAATATTTCCATTGATTTATTAACATATAAATCATTATTTTCATCCATACCACTCCTACTCATAATATGAGATGGATTTGAAAGATACATTCACATATGTGATACATGTATCAATTTATATATCAAATTCAACTATGTTGGATGTTCTAAATGATAATCCACATTCCCAAAAACATAATAACATAAAAACTTCCTAAAAACAAGGAGAATTATTTTCTTCATTCACAATATATTGATAACCCAACCGAGAGAATAATTCATGAAAAACTAATCACCAAATGAAAATTACAATGGTCTATAAAGATGATTATTGTAACATTCATACCATCTCTTTATCGTTAATTATTTAGGATTAATCATCTGTATCATTACTTCCATCTCATGTACAAATTTCTATCGTACCAAGGAAGATTAATTGATCACGGATCGTCACAAAAGATACATAGAAGTAAAACCTTTTGTGTCCTTAAAATGATAAATTAGGTTCTTGTATTGTGAAAAAAATATGATTTTAAAACTATTCCCATATTAAATGATAATAAAAAACATCAAAAAAGTCAATAAGTTTTATGTGAAGCATGTACTAAATAATCATTAAATATATTTATGTCATTCCATCTAACTGTGGAAGGTATTCAATAATCAAATGAACCCGAGAACACAATTAAACATGAAGGCCTCACTAAAAGAAATAATAAATTCAATGATCCCTATATGATACTATAGTATATGAAACTCAATCAAAACATAAAAACAATTCCAATTATATATTTCACAACTCCTCTCCACCAGTTGTATGATGAAGGGGTATAATGTCTTCCTATTTAGTGACCCAATTGATCTCAACCCATATCATATTCTTTTTTCTCTTGGTTTATGGAAAAAAACCAAAAATTACACAATTGTATAATCAAAATTCTTTGTATACAACAGAAATGAGTCATGAAATCGTGAAGGTCACTAGTTCTTTTCTTAATAACTTTTTCTATTTATAAAAAAGGGAGTCAAAATCAGCAATGCCTCAACTCATACATGGATACTATAATCTTCATCACATGTCATTAATGATATTCATGGTTCCTGGGAACACCACCCATTTGGTATTATGGAAAATGATCCTAACATATATTATCATTATAAAATGTAAAATGTACCAGTTTAGGAAAAATAAAATTCCCTTCCTAGAGAATGACTACTATAATAGGGTCTCCCCATCATATAGAGTGGCTATAATTCCATGGAACTCGTCATCAAGCTACCGATCTTTATGAATCATAAAAATAAGTGAGAAGGTCAATTACAAACTAGAAATTAAACCTCCAACTATGTTTCCAAGACACCAATATGAAATAATGAAAAATGATGCATCAATACCTAATCTTATGATGATTCTATCATTGCCTCACTAAGAATATTTCTATGAAATTATTCTAAAATGACATTTACATTCACTGTGGTAGAGGTGATGTCAAACATGAAATATTACATGTACTCCACACAACACCATATAAGGAAATTACAATATTTTGTATGGAATATATAACTCCAGATTTTGTGGTTGTAATACTAGGTAAAAAATTCACTATAAATGTCACTCCTCTAACTCTTAAAATCATTCATCGCAATTGAAATATCATGATCATGGTTTAGATAATTTTTTTAATGTGGGACAAGCATATAAGAACTATAAATAGTCAAATGATCCCACATAATTTTAATGCATCCCAGTCCTTAACATGATGCATCATGGATGACAACATATCCATTCTTTCCCTATAGAAATGTAAATAACGGTGAGGTAGTCGAATGGTGTTCCAACTCAAAAAATGAAATATGACATTCCTCATCAAAAATAGACAATACCTACATCCATGGTAGAGATTTCATTGGATAATCCAATAATGATAATTCCATTAAATAAATTCTGTAATACCAAAAAAATTCAAAATTATCCAAATTTTATAAAAAAATTATGATTGTTTCGCTGTACTAACAGATTAACCATTTTCAGGATCAGTTTAAATAATGTGTTCTAAAACCATGTTCTTGAAGAAATACCCTTTCCACATCTAGAAATAGAATTATTAAATATTGGAATAAATTCATTTATTTTTCAACAATTCTACAACTAAATTCATTTAGCATAAATGATTCTCCTCAAACATAGAGTGAACATGGATTTCATCAACATAGAAATTATGATGTTATCCAGATACTCCTAGAAAATCCTATTCTTTAAAACATTAAAGACTGTAGGAGAATTGATTAAAGAAAATTTCATTACATGATACACATAATTGGCATACCATATCCGATGTTATGTTTGTGAAATGTTATATTATTTTATTCTGAACTAATTTAAATTGTAATAAAGATAAATAATTGAAAACCAATTCACCACATTCAACTGGTCAATAATATCATCTATTTTTGGAAACAAATACATTTTCATTACTATTATTTTATTATTTTTTTGGTAAAAAAACTAAATGGAAATGTGACTCACCATATTTCATAGAAAAATGAACTGATTCCATCCATGGTGACACAAATAAGGCTATATTTAATTTTCCTGGAATATCATCCAAATGAGTATTAAATTATATCATTTCATTTTCTTCCATGTTTTATGAATGAATATGAAATATGTGAGTAGCCATCACTAAATCTTTAGAAAGATACACCTCCTTGCCCGGTATAAAACTAGATAGGTCAGATGGTGAAAAGTTGGGAAACATGATGAAAACTTCAAGGAAATCATAGCTCATGTATTTTCACTCTAGATAAAAATTCAACATTGATATTTGTTTTCACAACACTAGATGAGAAGGTATGACTCTACTCTACCTCATGCCCCACTTTCCCTGAAAGATAAGGTACACTCTATAATGTTTAGTGAATGACACCCTTCAAATATAACAATCAATTTGTGAATTATTAGTAAACAATAATTCAATAAAAAAAATAATCAATTGGTTTCATTTCAGGAACTACTTAACTATAAAAATGATTGATAACTGATAATAAGAAAATTCAAGAATGAGTAAAGAGACCCATATATCTCTATGTTATGAGGGGTGACGTAATATCCATCAGATAAGAACATATCACTTTGGGAATATTAAGAATATTAAAAATAAGGGTAGGAATTATATAAATAGATTCACCTATATCAAATAAAGAATTCAATATTGAGAATTCTAAAGTGATGCTACCTCTCAATGTAAATAGACCCATTTCAACTTCCTCTAGAGACTCCTCCAATGAATGACAATTCATTATTTCATATTTATGTAATTGGGACCACTTTTTCCATGAAAACTCTTGCTGAAACAATGTATACATAGAAATAGATGATATCGTTCCACTCTGTTTAGTGATATAGACAGAATAATATCATCATGTGGATGGCGAGTTCAAATGAACAACATATATCAGGTGATTCCATGTAGTGATGCTTCAAATTTTTAGAATTATTGCACTATAAACGACCAAAATGTAATTTTATATGAACCATATTTTTATGATAAAAAGCAATTTTTGAGATCTACCATCGGAATCATCACACTTCTACCTTCCTTTATCGGATCTCACACTACCATTGGGAGAATATTGACATCTTATGAACCCTATATTAATATCTAGATCCATTTAAATAGTAAATTCTATCTCTATCAAACACACATAAGTAGGATTATTTAGCAAAAAATGAAAATTTACATTAGCTCTATGTACCATATCAAATCATCGATTTTTTGTCTTCAAATTCTACATAATCACTTGTGAAAACTGCACAAGTATAGAAAACTTATTTTCATAATCCATCATGGTTATGTAGGAATGTTAATGTTATCAAAACTAAATATACATATCCAACACAATATAATCAATATAGAAGTGGTCATCTAAAATTGATTTATTGAATTTTCATAGTATCCTCTAATGATTCTTTCCCATCACTATAGTGTTATGTCGTCTCCTTCTAGGACCCCGTTGCTCAAAATTGTCACATTTCACAATGATTTCATCTGATATTTATATGTACTAAAATAGAATTTATATATCCCTCAACTAATCATCTTATTGTTGATGGTAATTAGAGCATTTAATTACATGTTGGGGTAGAGAATAAATTTTCGAGAATGATTTTTTAGTCATCCGTTTGATGTTACATAACTAAAACCTAAAATGGAACAGGTAAACTTGCTAGTCCCAGAGCATGGATAACATGTACAATAACCTCAACCAGATTCGGTCCATTGTTGGGTTTTTTCCTTTTTTATCATTAACAACATCCTCCTAGATCTGATTTAATAATATTCTATAAGTTATATTTATACATAACATTGGAAAACAATATTAAAGGCACAATAGAGGACACACAGATCAACACTCAAAAAATATCCCAAATGGAAATTATCATCAAGAGATATACAAATATGTTTGTAGTTAAAGATATCAAAATTAAAATTTGTAAGAATAATACAAGTTTTCCCCATGATGTCATTCGTAAACCACCTCATGTGTTACAATGTTCCTTGTGGTATGATATATCAGTGAACCTAATCAAAATTACCTTTTATGTTTGAAAATGACCATTAAACATAATTATTTAATCATGTTATGAAAATTAACCTACACCAATAATATCACTTTTTCATAAAAAATATTTGATACCATGGTACATAGATAACTAAGATGATGCTGAAATAGACATAAGGGCATTCGTAACCCTAATGAGTAAGATAGTTGTAGATGGCATCATATAATGCGAATGTGGGAATGAATATGCCAAAAGAACAATAGAATAGAGAGATATAAGTTAGTATCGAAAGTAGAAAACACTATTGAGAGAACATTACTAGAATCAAATAGGTAATAAAATCCACAGGTATGATGAAAAAGTAACATAAAATATGATAATTAACTAAGTCTAAGTAGAAATAAAATTATCAAGTTCAAAGATCAATAAAAAATACCACCTATATGTGGTGCATTTACATTGTCTTGACATGGAAGGAAGAAATATAAAAACTCATAATTGGACAACATGGGTTTGGGAAAATGACTAGTTGATTTTATGTGTGGATTCCATAATATAATGCCACCAAAATTAAAAGTACAAATAATACAATTTCCAATAAGAAGGCTTACATTTTTAGGGAATATTTATACCAAATCATGAATTACATTACAATTGTTATAAACACTTAAGAAAAATTGGTTAATAAAATTTTTATATAAAAACATAAATAATCACATAGCGTTTATGTAAAAAGGATTAAAAATAATGATATATATATTTTTATATGTTAATAAATTTATAATGAGAAACATGGTACTTTATCAAGGCATATTAGAGTTACATGTTATGGTATCATCAATCACTTATATGATGAAAAAAGCATCACTCATATATATATCAAAAACTACCAAAAGAAGGCTAAAAAAATCCCACCATGGAAATGGTTTTCCATTAAGATTGTGTCTACTTTGTTAAGAGTTAGTCTGTTTCTATGGAATTTTTATCTGAGTGTGTTTTCCCTACTAAATCTCTATCTACCTAAGATTAAATGATATCAATAAACAATAAATAATATCTTTTCAATATAAAAACTATTTCAAGTAAAATTGGAAATTATTTCATATCTATATTACTATTTCTATTTAATAAAAAAATGGGGTTTTAAAAAAATCATGGATATTTCCTTGATAATACATCCTTGATTAAATATAAAAACATTTAATCCACATCTATTAAGTAAAACATTTAATTCATTATCAAAAATAAATTTCACAATTCATATTACAATAATTAAATTTCACATCTTAATTTTCTAATTTTATATCTAATTTACACACACACCCCAATTTAATGGAATTTGGGGTTTCATGAAAATCACATTAAAAATCATATATAAATCCCCTATCAAATAGAATCGAGTTATTAATAAACATATTCGTATGATTTTTTTTAATAAATGTGTTATACATTAAATAATATACTTATTAATATGTAAATTGGACCCTCATTAATTTATACAAACAAATTTGGATCATCGAATCAAAAATCACATAAATTATAACAGGAAACTCCAAGGAAGAATATCGACAATGAACATTAGGTAATCAATCCATGATTCAAGTCCTAAAACAATTTTTATTTGATATCGGATATAATTCATATCTAACCAACATTATGGAGTAATGAAGGGGAGAGAGATAGAAGGAATATAGATTGAACTCTTAGTAAAGAAGGATCAAAAAATGATAACCAAACACAGACACACTTCGTAAGGGATTTGGTGGGGGCTAAAAATGGTTTTTATGAATTCCAATGAGCTTTGGGGATGTCCAATCAGTATGTAGGAATGATATGGGGATGAAATATGTGTTTTGGGAATTTTAAAGTAATTTTAAAGAATAATTAAAAGGATTATGAATGGTTTCATAGTTAGGTCCACATGTTTAGTCAATCCACACCCATAGTCATGTACACGTACTGATGGAGATACATATTTTCTCCATAGTGGGTGTATGATTTTTCAAATTGTGAATCACCTATTTAACCACATTATCCTTGTATTTTAATGGTTTTCACTAGTTGGTTGCACTTTTTGGGTAAACCGTGGTTGAACCATTGATAACTACAATGCCCATAAAATTTTGAAAAAAATTCACCCAAATAATATCTATTCAAAATTCAACACAATAATGATCAAAAGAGTTGTTGAAGATTACTTTATAATAGTTACTAGATGTAAAAATAGTAAATTTTCTTTTCTAATAATATTAAATTGTTTAAATAATGGATGCTAAATAAATGTGTTAACCATGTATATAAAAAGAATTAATATTTCAGAGTTTTGACCATGCTATCTAAAAATATAAATCAAAAATATCATATAATATACATGAGACTGAAATTTATTTTATATTCACTAGAATATATAATTTTTAAAGAATCATCCTTAAATATGGTATTAGAGAAAGTTATTGATAACACTATTTGTAGGATAATTTTTATACAATATCCTTAAGTAACAGGTTTGATTAAATGATATATAATTTTAATAATAACTTGTTTCCCCATATACACTATTTTTTAGAAATATTTTCTATTAAAAAAAATGAAGCCTTTTTTGGGAAGGTACTAAGAGGATGATATGTGTCCAAATCACCAACCATGAATGGGTATAAGTAGAATAGATCATTTTTTTCATTGAAGTCCTAGTTGAAGAAATATTTTAGTATTAGCGTAATCTATTATAGATGGATGCATGATTAACCATAGGGTCACATCAATATATTATATAATTATATAATAAATCATCTCTAAATATTATGTTGATTTAATGACAATTTAGTATCCAAACTACTGATAAGTACCTTGTAATAATATTAATGTTATGGGTTGAATCCGGATCGAGATGAAATTATCGTATATGAAAATGCATTGAATTGAGGAAAAAGGATGAGTTTTTTTATGTGTAAAGGAAATTTTACATGATTGGATGGGAATATACCATATTTTATCATGAATCATGATAGTATTTTCTGTCAGTAATACTCACCATCGATAACATGATTTTGATTGAATTTATTTTAAAATAGATTGAAATTTTTTGAGAGCCATAATCAGAGTGCTTAGAAGATAAAAATATATTTCATGGCTGATTATATATTCCCTGAAATAATACACGTAAAATGATATATATATTATGTAATGTACAATAATTCATAATATAAATCCATGGGTAGTAAAATTATGTTATCATCGTTTGATATGTTATTCCAAATGGTTCTTGGAGAATGAATGATATATTCCTCCTAACAATACATGTGAGATATGTTTGGTTACAATTCTTGTGTGTGAAAAATAAAAGTTTAATAAATAGTCTATAATTTTGGATCATATATCCATTCATTAATAATGTATATTATTATTAATTATTTGGTATATTATGATAATTTGTGTCTATAAATGGTTACTTGTGATGGAAATCGAAAATGATGAAAGAATAATGGTGTGGAAAATTCATTATATATTACAATACTATGTGAAATGAAATCTAATAGTGTTGTGACATGTATGTTACTTGTTTATTTTATTTATACCAAAACCTCGTTTGAATTTTTATCTTCTCATTTATTCATATATATGAAATTTTAATGAAAATCTATAATATCATATCATCAATGTTTTCTAAGACTTTTGATGAAAATGTAATGTTAAAGTATTAAAGAAATTATGATTTCTAGGTATCTTTCTGATTTTATCATTTGAATGGTATTTCCTAAAAAGATTATCGACATTACCATGGTAGTGTGTGGTATTATTTAGGTAATGTATTAGATTTGAGGTTATCATGCAATGAAATATATTATATCAATTAATGATTTGTCCCATGATTACATTAATTTAATAACCAATAAAGAAGATGATAAATTGATAAAAAAGACAGATTAATTAAAATAAAAGTAATATAAATGAATAAAACATACATATAATTGATTAAATAATAGTGATTAATATATAGATTTTATTCGTGGAGATTTTACAGTTGTCATTTAAAATAGGTATAATCATTTCATTTTAATAGAGTACATGATTATAATCTAAATTCAACAGTCCTATATAGAATGGCTCTTGAAGAAATATTTTAATTTAAAAATATAATATATGATTTTCCTAAAAAAATTATTTTTTAATTGTACATAACAATGGGATACACCTATTTTATATTGTAAAATGAAATGTAATTATATGATGGTTTTAATAAATTATACGGATTGGAATAAATTCATTGTTAATTAAAAGAATCGGTTTCCCCATTAGTACTTATTTTATTGAAAATCTCCTTGGATTGTACTATTTTAAAATGAATCACCTCAGATCAGTGTGCTAAAATATCAGGTTGATATAGGAAGATATCATTAATAATATATATCATTCTTGATATAGGAATTATGATTTTGTAGTTATTATCTTTTGATTGAAAAATAGAAAATATATATAGTTATTTTTCATAAAAATAAAAAATTCCATGAATATTAGTATAAGATTGTTGTTGTGTTTATAAATGATATATTTTTGTGTCAAAAAATCTATGAGGATCATGGATGAAAAGAAAGGGTCGTTCGTTATGAATTAAATAATAACAAACTATATTACTGTTTAGTAGGTTTGACTTTTGGTTGAAATAAATAAATTACTATGTATATATTTGTTATAAAGATGAAATAACTATATACCCTACTAAAACAAATGTTTTTAAGGTGTTTCCTTTGACATTCATTACATTATGGATTTTTATTTTTCATTTTTTAATAGGTAAGTAATGATGGTTTATTGAAAACACTTCTCATTTATCCTACCTATTATAAATATTATTTAAAATGTGATTTAAATTGAAAGGGAAAATTGAGATTAGTTTTTTTTGTAATTAAAATGATGATTGGTGAATTGAGCTATTTTATTCATTCCCATTATAGGTAGGGAATTTTTCATCTATAGTTATGATTCATTAAAGGGACAATATTCAATTATGATGCTAAATTATCAGGTAGCTACTTAAGAATCATGAAAAAAATAACCTATCAGTAACATTTTTCAACACATGATTGTGAATTATCTTATTTCGTTTTTATTAAACAATTAGGGGAAAAATTTAGATAGGGAAAAGTTTTAAATATATGGAAATAATAAATTAATGATTTATTAATTAACTAATAAATTATGCAATACTATATTTGGGACATGGCTAATGCTTATTAAATAATATGCATGATAATTTTTTATAATACTAGAAATTAAATGATTATGATATTTTGTGAGTAAGAAAAATGAAATTACATTATAAATATTATTTTTATAACATGTAACATTGTATAATGATTATAGTATTTTTTCCTCTAATCTGTTTAAATATAAATAGTCTCAGTTTTTATCTAGTTTCATTGTGTTTTACAATGATTGATAAAATGATAAATGACGATATAGTAGACCATGGGTTAGAGGTATATGTCAAATGAAATAATAAAGGGAATGATTATTAAATTTTAGTATGAAAATTTGTAGAATTGCGATTTGGAATGTGTTGCTTTGTGTTTTTTGTTCGTCAAATGAAGAAAGAATTTATATGTGAAGCACATATATCCCCATTTTTCATTCCTAAATTTAGTTTTAATGTTGTACATAAACATTCAGATATTTTATAGGTGGGAGAGATTTATAAGAGATATTGGGGATATTAAAATGAAATATAATACATTCTACAAGTTAAAAACTGTATAATTATTGAAGGGGATTATTTATCATTTTCCAAAACTAAAGTGGAGATGAATATTAATATGTATTTGATTATAGGATTTCGAAAAACATCCCAATTAACTAATTTGGATTTGTGTATTTTCAATTGATAAAATAAACATATTCTTTTTTGTTACATTAGAGATAAAATATATTTTGATCCTCGTTATCAACAGTATCTCAAGAAGATATTCCTGTTACATGGGGTTCCCAAATCAATCATATTTGTTCAAGATTCTAGGATCACCTAAAATGATTGGAAAGGAATTGATATGTCATTGGGCCATGAAATAAATTTTACTTCATAGTCCCATCCACCGATAGATGGATAGAAATAATGTGATATTTGATCATCTGAATAGGGTTTTTATACAATGGTTGTTAGGGGATGTTGGGATCTAAATAATTCATTTTTTTAGTTTAATGAAAAAAAGGTTCTCAGTACATGTGAAAACATATGAGGATATATATATGTGGAAAAAAAATTAGAACACTATATTTAAAAATGACGTATGGTAATGGAATCTGATGTAGAATTATTGGGTAATGGAATTAGATTGGATGGATATTTTTATTTACCATAATATGAGGATATCACATTAGACGGAGAAATGTTATGAAAATAAACAATATAATGATATGTTTTTCAAGAAATGTGACCATTTTTTCTTTGTTTATACCCATGTAATTTCATTATTATTTTTTGTAAAATGGTGATGTAAATGCCATTGTTAATTTAAATACATGATATTTGAGTTAAATTGTAATGATTTATGTAGTTATTATGTTTCTTCTCTATTTATCCCATGCATAGTTATGGTTATAATTTAATGTTAAGAAAACAATTTCCAGGTTCATCACATGTTTTAATAAAAAATGTTTTACAATTCTATGATTACATTTTTATTTAGAATATACACTTAATATTCAATAACATATATAATATGTATTGTGAAAAATGCTAATTCACCATGATTAGTTTTTGTGGAATAATATGGTTGAGGAATCATCAGGATTGTCATAAAATGTTGTGAGGAAGTAAGAATACAAGTTTTAAATTACAGAAAAATATTTCAATGATGGAATTTCCAAAACAAATGAAGAGTTTTAATACATGAATAATGTTATAGTAAGTCAAATACAATTCCTATAATTATTCCCTAGTTATATTAAATAGAGTTCTATTCACTGTAAAAATGTAATGATATCTTTTAATAATAAATAATGTAGTTTTGTTAAAATATTTCATTATATGATTTAACAAAAAAATTGAATTTAAAATATTTAATTTTAATTTCGTAAAATAAATATCAATTATTATTTCCCCAATTAAAATTTTTCCTATATTTATTTCTTCTGGAATTTATCAGAAATATTTCTAGTGAATAATAAAATGTTCTAATAATTTATAAAAAAATTTATTTTATTTCGAGTAATTAAATACTAAAAATATTTATTATATATTTTATAAAATTTAAACAGTTTATTTAAAAAAAAAAAAATTTTTAAATAAATGAATTTTATTCTTTAATTTAGTGTAAAAAATATAATGTTAAAAATAAATTTTGTCATAAAAACTGTTTCTTGTCAAATTTTTCTGATTCTTTTTAAATTATATAATACAAAAATTTAATTTTTATCATGATATAGGTTTAATTTGTGGAATCTTTTGTTCAAAATTTATCTCATAGGTCCTTTTTATTTATTCTCGATACGATGAGTATCAGTTATACTTTTTGTTACCAAGGATAGGGGTAAATTTGTAAATTAATGACAAAAATTTAATGTTGTGGAATATAAAATTATCCAAAAACTTTCCAAAAATTATATTTTATTATTTGAATTCATTTGTTCACATTGATGGTTTAATTATATGGCCTTATTCCATTTTTTAATGATTATAAAATTATAATATTTTTTTCATAATAGTATGAAATGTCACACTCTTGTTTTCAATAACTATATAATTTTTAATAAATGGTTATCTAGAGAAAATATTTAGTTATAAATATTATTTATGATCATAAATTTATTATCTTCATCATATATTTTTAAGTGAAATAATTCTAAAATTATACTGATGAAGTAATTTATCTAATAAAAGTAAAATCATATAAATGATAATTAATATATTTAATGTTTTATAATTGGATATTAATAATGTCATTATATAATTTCCTTGGTGAATATTACATGTTATGGAGGTAATTAATTTTTAATATTTACCTATTTTTACTATGTTAAAACTATCACTATAATGTATTATTATAAAAATTGACATTATTAATATATTAAAACATTTAATTATAATTAAATTATATAAATCAAAAAAAATATTTATCTAAATGATTAATATAAGGTTTTTAATATAAAATTTTTCTACTTATGTAAATTTTTTCAATTATTTGTAATTATATTCACCATAAAATAATAAAAAACTTTTGTTTCATAGTTATTGTGAAATGGGATAACGAGAGGAGAAAAAAATTGATATGTATAAAAATAGTATAAGATTAAAAGTAATATTAATTTTATGATATTATTTCTTTAAATTATTGACCTATATTTTAAATATATCAGTTTAGAGGATTTTATAGGGAAACTTAATGAAATACTAATTAATTATTTTGTGAGATTACAATAGTTATCATACCATTTCTATAAATGATAATCTCTTATTCCATTTACATCACACCCTATAACCAATTTTTTGGGATACACTATAGAACCCATATATTTTCTGAATATTGATTGTTGAATAAATTTAAACTTATTAATATTTTTCATTTCATGAAAAACTAATGATGTTTTCTATATTAAATTACAATGATTGGCATGCATTACACAAAAAACAATGTTAATTGTTCTCTAAACACAATATAAATTTAAAATTTATCCACATTAATAACTGACGTTATCTTACGTTACACGACTCTATGACATTTATTGATTGGTTGTGTAACATGTAAGATCAATTTTTACTAAACTACAATATATCACTAAGATGTTATTACAAACTCAAATAAGGTATATCAAAACTTCTAAATTAAAATATATGAATATTTTTAACTTCTTTTTGAAAATTTATTCAATGCAAAAATATATGATTAATACATAGGGTACCAGTTAATTAAAAATGAATAAGAAAACCAATTGACTATAAAAGAAAATATTGTTTGGGTCATAAGAATTTTTTACCCTAAGAGAATAAATTATTTATAACTAGTGAGTTATATAAACGTAATGTATATGTTATTTATAAAATAAAATATTATTGATATCCATCCCATAGTATTGATATACATAAGATAATAAAAAAATAATTTTATGCTTAAAAACATAAATTTTTATAATAGTATTTTTAGTAATATTCTATTGAGAACACATTTGAAATAAAATTATTGTATATTTTATAGATTTAATATATCATAATATACTCCTTATTTAAAAAACTCATAAAAATTAAGTTAATATAACATTCTTGAATTTTAATGTAAGGTTACATTATTAATGAATAATTAAAAATACATAATTTTATTTCAAAGCTACATTTCCCCTAAATTTCTTATACTATAAAATTATATTTTATATTGTTTTTAAAATATCATTAAAAAATATTTAATTACAATTTAGGACATTTAGATAAATTTATCTTTAAAAATGGTTATAAAATCATTTTAACCCTTTAAATCTTTTTAATTCAAAGACCTCATTTTAATCCCTACTTCATGTTTAATTATAAATTAATTTATAGACTTCTATTATAGGAATTTCTAAAATTGGATTCTATAATTAAAATATGAATAATTTACAATGTTTAATAAGTTAATATTATTTATGTAAAAATATTATAATTGAATGTGATTAAAATAAATTAAAATGAATAAGTTAAAAATTATGAAATCATAGTACTAAGCCATAAATTTATGACTGAGATGCATATAGAAACATTTCGAATACCAATTATAAGGATATTATTCTTCCATTGACATTCAATTATATTTTTTTGTATGTTTGTTTTAGAATTTTTTTTGATGAGATCATAGGAACACATATTTTCTTTTCCAAAATGCCATGTGAGTCATTTCACTTCTTTATAAAATCTCACAAACTATACATCTTCAAAACACCTGTAATCCCAAATTGGATAGTCAATGATCCTACCAATAAGCTTCCAAACATTCCTCACTAAATCTTATAATCCTCACATTTTTTATAATGTAACCCATGTTTGCCTTTTGGCACAATCCAAAAGAAGATACCCGATTAATAGGTGACGACTTTTCTCTAGTTGCCTTTATTTTTATTATTTCTCCAATCCATCCACTCTCTTTATTAAATGAACGTATAAAAAAACAATATCTTCAATATAATATTATTTTTTTATTTTTTGGGTCACAAATACACATACACACAATTTCTTCTAATGGTTAACAATCATATTATAGATGTGTACGATGTACTACTGTAACACCCGAGACTTTTATGTTATCAATGGAATCTTTTTCTACACAACACTTGCTTGGCATGCATTACACGCAATCACGACCTTCCTCGATAGCTTGCGTCGTACGCAATACCGAGTTTCACTAAACAACAATATGCTATTAAAACTAGCTGTTATGAATAGTAATAACCACTTTTTGAAATTTTATAAATTTTATTTTTCAAAATGGACTTCATTTTTTGACTCAGAATATCGAAATTAGCCTAGGGTGAAATTTTGGTATTTTTCTGAAAACTTTCAATTTCTGATGAATAGTGAAACCACTAAGTGGTAGGTTAAAAATTGAATTTTGCATAAAACATAATTTTACCGCTTCTGTGAATGGAATTTCGAAAATCCGACAGACACAGTTGATATCAGTAAGTAAAATGTGGTTCAATGAGATAAAAATAATTTTTTGGTGAATAGTAACTGTTTACTTTTTTTACCGCGGTTAATAGTAAATAGGGTAACTAAGGGTAAATATGATATTACTATTACCCTAACACATGTACTAATTCTATTGGACAAGTGTAATTCGACCAAAAACAAACTTAGGAATAACATATGACCATTTAGGCCCACATGGATTAGATTAGGACATTTATTATTAATTTATTTAAAGAAGGGTTAAAATAGTTAAAATCAAAGTTTAATAAGTAAAGCATTATTAATATGGGGTTATACATAAGATAAATTCGACTATAAATATTCATTAGAAAGATAAAAAGATTTCCTACATAATGGTATTTTATTTGTAATTTTTAGACATTAAATAATTTAATTTATTTATTACACAATGTGATGTAGTAATTATCTTATTAATGAAATATTGACATAATTGATGTTATAAACACCAAAATAAATGTAATTTGACACTTTTTATGAATTCCACTAATTTTATAGGTTACTATGATATATTAGTGTTGATTTAATCAACTTTGTTTGAACATATAATTCTGTTATGACTTTCAAAAAAATCATATATCAAATAGTGTCAAAATTGACACAAAATAGTTTTTAAATCAAATACTATATTATTAATTGATATTTTATTCCTAAAAATCTATGGTTCGGACAAATGACTTAGATAAGGATATATATATTAATAATAAACAATTTTGGGGTTAGTTTGGCATGTTATAGTAAGTTTATTAACCATATAGTTAAAGAAAACAAAAAGACACGGTAAAAGTTAAATTAATTAACTTAGAGTTAAATCTAATTGATAAGGTTAAAATAATACCCTAAACTTGTCTAAATCCTATTGGTTGATAGGATTTCGACCCATCCCCACTTTAGCTTAGAAATAAGACCCTTTGGAACCATTATAAACCGATTTTTACTTTAATATAAAATAATATTTTGAGATATTCCTAAGGTGCCCTTCTCCTCCCTTAAAAAAGGGCACCTCCTCCCCCTCCTCCTCACACCAATTTGAGCACTCAAGCTCGGCCAACCCCTGCAATTTTCTCCTCTCCACTTCCCTAGAATAATCCTATAGGTCCTGGTCTTCTTCAAAGACCAATCATAGTTCCCTAAGTGGAGGATTCAAAGAGACGTTCCAAAGAAGAGGTAATATCCATTACCGATCTTTTCAAATTCTTTCTTCTTCAACTTCTTCTTCTTTAGTTGTTTCATGATAAAGTAATAACATCAGTATTACTTACATAATTATATGTTATTATAAATATGAAACAACCCTAATTCACCTTGTATCCATCCCACGGAAAAATGAAATCACCGCGCGTGCGTACGTACAGAATACCGTCTCCACGCCGTGGTGTAATCTATTTTCCACCATTACATTACAAGGATGGGTATAATGGTATAATGAGTAACTATTTATGATTATTATTAAGTAATATTGATACTGAAATAATATATATATGCTCCAATACAATTCCACGATCATAGAAATGATATCATCACTCGTGCGTACGTACGGAATACCGTCTCCACGATGTGATGCGACTCGTTCTACATGATCTTCATTACATAGTAATTATATAAATTGAATGAATAAATATGATATATGTTACACTAATACCATTTTGGATATAAGGTATCTATAACCTTAAAAGAAGAATAAGAATGTATTCGGCAACACACGCATAAGAACAAAAGGCAATAAAGACCCGAGTAACAAGTAACAATGAAATATTACTAATAAGAAGCTAAGAATATGACCATATATGATATCATATCAATATGTATGATTCTGGAATAAGTCAATAACATTATTTAAACCATTATACAGGAGCTTCGGACACGTACAAAGCAAATTAGACCTAAGGTAAGGGGAAATGTCACAATCTCATTTTATCCGAGATTGTTTATTCGTAAGTATTTACTGGGGTGTATTTTATCATCCAAATCCATGTTCCCTCAATACGTAATATTGTTTTCATCCACTTACAATAGTTTAAATACAATTTTACCCTTCGGTGAGTTTTTAGTAAAAGATATGAAAGGAATCTTTTGTCATACGAGGTACTTTTTGACTTTTCCGACAAAAGCACGAAGAATTTTTTTTAACTTATACGGCATGAATGGATTTTTAAAACATTATTTCCAAGAAGCATACTTTACAGGTTTTCAAGTTTATTTTTAATCAACTTCTTTTATTTTAAAGTTGTATGACATGTTATGAAAGGAAAAATGTTTTTGAAGAAGAAAGGATATTTTCCTCAAGAATGGAGTTCAAGTGTCTTATCAAAATTATTTTCCATCTAAGATAATAAAGGGTTCTATTTTTATCACTATTATTACATTGATTTGATCATGTTGTGATGGAATTATTTTTATGAATTCCTTTATCTTATATGAATTGATTTTTGATGACATGATGTTTCAAGAATCCCATTTTTGTTACATGTGTTATGCGATGATGTATGATTATGTGGAACACATAAGAAACGATTCATTATAATATCAGTGGGATCTATATCTCCCTCCAATGCATTGGGTAAAGATTTTATATCTCATGAGATAGGCATGGCTAGAACGGTAGGTTATACCGGTTCAGTGAAACAGGACTGAAACGAGGGTGACTCAGTTCAGAAAGGGACTTTGTCCACTAAGATAGTCTTGGCAATGAGTCATGACTAACAAGAAATGATTTTCCATGATTATGTGTGCATGCCACAAAGTTTCAAGTTTTATGTTATGATTATGGGGATCTCATTTTCACTTCTATGATTTATTCCATGATAAGATATTATGATCTCTTTTGCAGGTTTTGATTTTCAAAAAGATATGATATGATTTTTATTTCCTTTATTTTCCCTTGCTGAGCATTTGAGCTCACCCTTTTATGTTTTCTTTTCCCCAGGTCAGGAAGATGGATATTAAGTAGAATATGCTAAAAGGGACCCTAAATATGATGAAATAAATGGGAGACGCTGTAGAAGATTTATGAACCAGTTGTTTATGTTTCTCAGTTTCTAAAGACACTATAACTATACGGTCCTTTGTGGTTTTGTCATATGTTGTAATAAGTGTGCTTCAATTTTGATGTATTAACAATGTATGTAAAGTATGGGTCGTTATAGTTGGTATCAGAGGAAAGGTATAGTCAACCTTTGGAAACTAGGATGTGAAAGCCTTAGTAAGAACCCTAAGGATAAGTCTAAGAATAGAACACAATCTTAGTGTTTTAGAAATGGCCATGAATACCCTAGGATAAAACCTTAAGTGTGAAATTTTATCCTTGATAATGTGGTTTTCCTATTATAATAAGTGTTGCTCACACTATTCTTCTTTGTTTTAGTCAATGGCTGGAACCCGAAGGAATCGTGTTAATGCGGAATGCGATGGGCAATGCAATGATTGTCCCCCTGAGCAACCAAATGATATGGGAGATGGAATGAAATATCTTGTAGCCATGCTCACACAACTTTCTCAAGCTATGAATCATGCAGGACTTCCAAACGAGCAAAGGAAGGAGCAACATTCTGTTGAATCCTTCATGAGGCAGCGTCCACCATCTTTCAGCGGGTCTACTGATCCATTAGTTGCTGAACAATGGATTAGTACTACTGAAAATATATTTTCAGTTATTCAATGTTCTGAGCATGATAAAGTCATCCTAGCAGTGTATCGTTTGGAAGGAGATGCTGATCAATGGTGGAATCTTATTAAGAATACAAGGCAAAGGGATGAAATTGAGTCTATGGAATGGAATGAGTTCAAGAACTTATTTTTCAATAAGTACTTCCCCCGTATTCTCCGAACAAAGATGGAGAAAGAGTTTCTTGAACTCAAGAAAATGGATGATGAATATGTTGGTACCTATGAAGCAAATTTTACAAGACTTGCAAGGTACGCTTCTGGTATTATTATCCAACCGGAGAGTAAGATCGATCGATTCTTTAGTGGCTTAAAACCAAGTCTTCAAAGGGCGTTAGCCATAAGGGACTTCAATAGCTACAAGGAAATCGTTCGATGTGCTCTCAAAGTCGAGATGGAGATTGGAGTAACCCATCAGTCACATGGGTTTGATAAGAAGAGGAAGATGGAATTCAAAGGAAAATCTAAAGAGCACACTGAAAAGAAGATGAACTTTCCCTTATGCTCAAAGTGTGGAAAGAAACATGGAGGGAGTTGTCTTAAAGGGACAAGTAAATGTTTTAAATGTGGAAAAGAAGGTCATCGGGCATTTTAATGCCGTGATAATGGGAAGAAGATGTCTAATGACGCAAACAAAGGAAGGGATACACAGAATGAACCTACTACACTTCAATGTTTCAAGTGCAAGGAGATGGGGCATTATGCCAATCAATTACCAAATACAAGGGTTGATGATGATGGTCGACGTCAACAAAATCTTAAGGCTAAAGACAAAGGAAAGTCACATGCAATTTCTATCAGCGATGTGGAGTACGATAACGAAGTGGTGAAAGGTACACTTACCGTCCACTCTAAAGTAGCAAATGTTTTATTTGATTCTGGATCCACCCACTCTTTTATTTCCAAAGAATTTTCTAAGGGTATCACCGTATTACCTCAACAATTAGATGTTGAGTTAGCTGTGACAACACCTAATGGCACAACAGTCACATCAAAAGTTTATAATTCTTCTCCGATCGAAGTTTGTGGGAAAGTGCTTCCTGCAAATCTTGTGATCCTTCCGTTAGTGGAATTTGATGTGATTCTTGGCATGGATTGGCTTTCTCTACATGGAGCTCATATCAATTGCCAAAGAAGGGAAGTCACATTTCATATTCTAGATCAATCTACGATCGTATACCAATGCAAGGATGAACATAACCTTCCAGTGGAAATTTCTTCCATCTTATGGGTATTGATTCCACTAAATGAAGGTTATTTATCTCAAATGGTTGGTGAGAAACTCACGATTAATAATATGACCATTGTAAGGGAGTTTGATGATGTCTTTCCGGAGGAATTACCGGGTCTTCCACCAAATCGTGAAGTTGAGTTTTCAATAGAACTCGTACCGGGTGCTTTGCCTATTTCAAAGACACCTTATAGAATGGCCCCAATCGAGTTGCAGGAATTGATGAAGCAACTCCAAGGGAATCTTGATAAGGGATTCATACGCCCTAGTGCGTCACCTTGGGGAGAACCTGTTCTATTTGTTAAGAAGAAGGATGGATCAATGAGACTCTGCATTGATTATCGAGAACATAACAAGATCACTATCAAGAAAAAATATCCTCTCCCATGCATTGATGACTTATTTGACCAACTACGCGGAGCACAATACTTTTCCAAGATTGATCTTCGATCAGGGTATCATCAATTAAGGGTAAAAAGGGAGGATATACCAAATACGGCTTTCCGTACAAGGTATGGACACTATGAATTTATAGTGATGCCATTTGGTCTTACTAATGCCCCTGCTATCTTCATGGATCTAATGAATAGTGTCTTTAGAGACTATCTTGATCAATTTGTGGTAGTCTTTATAGACGATATTCTTGTCTATTCAAAGAGCAAGGAAGAGCATGAAGATCACTTGAGAATTATTTTGAAGACCCTGAGAAAGGAGAAGCTTTATTCCAAATTTACCAAGTGTGAATTTTGGCTTGAAAAAGTTGCATTTTTGGGTCACATAATCTCAAAAGAGGGGATATCTGTGGATCCAGCAAAAACAGAGGTTATCGAAAGATGGTCGAGACCAACAACAGTAACTGAGATCCAAAGTTTTCTTGGTTTGGCTGGATATTATCGATGTTTTGTAAAGGATTTTTCACGATTATCTAATCCACTCACCAAGTTGACTCGGAAAGGAGTTAAGTTTTTCTGGATAGAGGAATGCGAAGAGAATTTCAAGGAGTTGAAAAGAAGGTTATCCAGTGCACCTGTGCTCACACTGCCTTGTAGAGGAGAAAGGTTTGTGATCTACAGTGATGCATCCAAGAAGGGATTGGGGTGTGTTCTTATGCAAAATGATATGGTGATAGCTTATGCCTCACGACAGTTGAAAATCCATGAGCAAAATTACCCAGCACATCATTTGGAGTTGGCTGTGGTAATCTTTGCATTAAAGATTTGGAGGCATTACCTTTATGGTGAAACATGTGATATTTATACTGATCATAAAAGTTTAAAGTATATTTTCACACAAAAGGAGATGAATATGCGCCAAAGAAGATGGTTGGAGCTGATTAAGGATTATGACTGCTCAATCCACTACCACCCTGGGAAAGCAAACAAGGTGGCAGATGCATTAAGTCGACAAGACCATGCTAGTTTATCCATGACGAGGATCACAAAAGATCCAATATTTATGGATTTACAAAGGATGGATCTTGGAATTATAATGGAAGGGGAAAATATTATCTTTCTCAAATGAATGTTCAACCATCTATACATGTGAAGATTAAAGAGGCACAGAAAGAAGATGTCGAGTTACAAAAGAAGGTGAAAAATGTTCTTGAATTCAACCTTGATTGTGATGGGAAAATAAAGTTCAGGAATCGGGTTTGTGTTCCTCCCATCCCCGAATTAAAGAAGGAGTTGCTGGATGAGGCTCATAGTTCTTCATTCTCTATTCATCCTGGAAGCACGAAGATGTATAGGGACCTGAAAGAGTACTTCTGGTGGGACGGCATGAAAAGAGATGATGCAGAATATGTATCTCGATGCTTGGTTTGTCAACAAGTTAAAGCTGAGAGACAGAAGTCTAAGGGGATGTTACAACCATTACCCATACCCGAATGGAAATGGGAAAACATCACCATGGACTTTGTCACAGGACTTCCTAAAATATCCTAAGGAAATAATGCTATTTGGGTCATAGTTGATCGTCTTACAAAGTCTGCACACTTCATTTCTATTAGAGAGGATTTCTATCTAGATCAGGTTGCCAAGATATATGTAATGAAAGTGGTAAGATTGCATGGAGTACCACTTTCTATTATATCTGATCAGGATTCGAGATTTACCTCGAAGTTCTGGCGAAGTCTTCAGCATAATCTGGATACAGAGTTGAGTTTCAGCACTGCTTATCATCCCCAGACAGACGGTCAGTCTGAGAGAACAATTCAAACCCTAAAAGATATGTTGAGAGCTTGCTCTATGGATTTCAAGGGAGGTTGGGATCAACACCTACCTTTGGTGGAATTTTCTTATAAGAATAGCTTTCACTCCAGTATTCAGATGGCTCCTTATGAAGCTCTCTATGGAAAGAAATGCAGGACTCCAATTTGTTGGGATGAAGTTGGGGAAAGAAAGCTATTAGGACCTGATCTCATTGATGAAATGGCAGAAAAGGTTAGATCTATTCAACAACACATAAGAGCAGCTCAGAGTCGACATAAAAGTTATGACGACAACCGAAGAAAAGACCTAGAGTTTGAAGTGGGTGATAAAGTGTTCTTACGAATATCTCCCTGGAAGAGGGTTATGAGATTTGGAAAGAAGGGGAAGTTGAGCCCTATATATATCTGTCCTTTCGAAATACTGGATCGTGTTGGGAAGGTAGCTTACCGATTGGCGCTTCCACCGAATCTCTCTCAAGTTCTCGATGTGTTCCATGTATCTCTCCTGAGAAAGTACATACCAGATCCTTCACATGTACTCAGCTCAGAAGTTGTACCGCTGGAGCAAGATCTTTCTTATGAAGAACATCCGATAGAGATTCTGGATCGTAGCGAAAAAGTCCTACGAAACAAGATCACTCGATTGTAGAATGTTTTATGGAGGAACCACCAACTTGAAAAAGCTACATGAGAGCTTGAGGATATGATGAGGGAGAAGTATCCTCATCTGTTCGTTACAAAGTGACGAATTTCAAGGGAAAATTTTTTTTTAAGCGGGTAGAATGTAACACCCGAGACTTTTATGTTATCAAAGGAATCTTTTTCTACACAACACTTACTTGGCTTGCTTTACACGCAATCACGACCTTCCTCGATAGCTTGCGTCGTACGCAATACCGAGTTTCACTAAACAACAATATGCTATTAAAACTAGCCGTTATGAATAGTAATAACCACTTTTTGAAATTTTATAAATTTTATTTTTCAAAATGGACTTCATTTTTGGACTCAGAATATCGAAATTAGCCGAGGGTGAAATTTTGGTATTTTTCTGAAAACTTTCAATTTTTGATGAATAGTGAAACCACTAAGTGGTAGGTTAAAAACTGAATTTTGCATAAAAAATAATTTTACCGCTGCTGTGAATGGAATTTCGAAAATCCAACAGACACGGTTGATATCAGTAAGTATAATGTGGTTCAATGAGATAAAAATAATTTTTTGGTGAATAGTAACTTTTTACGTTTTTTACCGGGGTTAATAGTAAATAGGGTAACTAAGGGTAAATATGATATTACTATTACCCTAACACATGTCCTAATTCTATTGGAAAAGTGTAATTCGACCAAAAACAAACTTAGGAATAAAATATGACCATTTAGGCCCACTTGGATTATATTAGGACATTTATTATTAATTTATTTATAGAAAGGTTAAAATAGTTAAAATCAAAGTTTAATAAGTAAATCATTTTTAATATGGGGTTATACATAAGGTAAATTCGACTATAAATATTCATTAGAAAGATAAAAAAGATTTCATACATAATGGTATTTTATTTGAAAATTTTAGACATTATATAATTTAATTTATTTATGACACAATGATGATGCAGTAATTATCTTATTAATGAAATATTGACATAATTGATGTTATAAACACCAAAATAAATGTAATTTGAGACTTTTTATGAATTCCACTAATTTTCTAGGTTACTATGATATATTATTGTTGATTTAATAAACTTGGTTTGAACATATAATTCTGTTATGACTTTCAAAAAAATCATATATCAAATAGGGTCAAAATTGACACAAAATAGTTTTTAAATCAAATATTATATTATTAATTGTTATATTATTCCTAAAAATCTAAGGTTCGGCCAAATTACTTAGATAAGGATATATATATTAATAATAAACAATTTGGGGTTCGTTTGGCATGTTATAGTATGTGTATTAACCATATAGTGAAAGAAAACAAAAAGACACGGTAAAAGTTAAATTAATTAACTTAGAGTTAAATCTAATTGATAAGGTTAAAATAATACCCTAAACTTGTCTAAATCCTATTGGTTGATTGGATTTCCACCCATCCCCACTTTATCTTCGAAATAAGACCCTTTGAAACCATTATAAACTGATTTTGACTTTATTTATAAAATAATATTTTGAGATATTCCTAAGGTGCCCCTCTCCTCCCTTATAAAAGGGCACCTCCTCCCCCTCCTCCTCACACCAATTTGAGCACTCAAGCTCGGCCAAACCCTGCCATTTTCTCCTCTCCACATCCCTAGAATAATCCTAGAGGTCCTGGTCTTCTTCAAAGACCAATCTTAGTTCCCTAAGTGGAGGATTCAAAGAGGCGTTCCAAAGAAGAGGTAATATCCATTACCGATCTTTTCAATTTCTTTCTTCTTCAACTTCTTCTTCTTTAGTTGTTTCATGATAATGTAATAACATCAGTATTACTTACATACTGATATGTTATTATAAATATGAAAGAACCCTAATTCACCTTCTATCCATCCCACGGAAAAATGAAATCACCGCGCGTGCGTACGTACGGAATACCGTCTCCACGCCGTGGTGTAATCTATTTTCCACCATCACTTTACAAGGATGGGTATAATGGTGTAATGAGTAACTATTTATGATTATTATTAAGTAATATTGATACTGAAATAATATATATATACTCCAATACAATTCCACGATCATAAGAATGATATCATCACTCGTGCGTACGTACGGAATACCGTCTCCACGATGTGATGCGACTCATTCTACATGATCATCATTACATAGTAATTATATAAATTGAATGAATAAATATGATATATTTTACACTAATACCATTTTGGATATAAGGTATCTATAAACTTAAAAGAAGAATAAGAATGTATTCGGCAAAACACGCATAAGAACAAAAGGCAATAAAGACCCGAGTAACAAGTAACAATGAAATATTACTAATAAGAAGCTAAGAATATGACCATATATGATATTATATCAATATATATGATTCTGGAATAAGTCAATAACATTATTTAAACCATTATAAAGGAGCTTCGGACACGTACAAAGCAAATCGGACCTATGTTAAGGGGAAATGTCACAATCTCATTTTATCCGAGATTGTTTATTCGTAAGTATTTACTTGGGTGTATTTTATCATCCAAATCCATGTTCCCTCAATATGTAATATTGTTTTCATCCCCTTACAATAGTTTAAATCCAATTTTACCTTTCGGTGAGTTTTTAGTAAAAGATATGAAAGAAATCTTTTGTCATACGAGGTACTTTTTGACTTTTCCGACAAAAGTACGAAGAATGTTTTTTTAACTTATACGACATGAATGGATTTTTAAAAAATTATTTCCAAGAAGCTTCCTTTACAAGTTTTCATGTTTATTTTTAATCAAATTCTTTTATTTTAAAGTTGTATGACATGTTATGAAATTAAAAATGTTTTTTAAGAAGAAGTGATATTTTCCTCAAGAATGGAGTTCAAGTGTTTTATCAAAATTATTTTCCATCTAAGATAATAAAGGGTTATGTTTTTATCCCTATTATTACATTGATTTGATCATGTTGTGATGGAATTATTTTTATGAATTCCTTTATCTTATATGAATTGATTTATGATGTCATGATGTTTCAAGAATCCCATTTTTGTTACATGTGTTATGAGATGATGTATGATTATGTGGCACACATAAGAAAGGATTCATTATAAGATGGGTGGGACCTATATCTCCCTCCAATGCATTGGGTAAAGATTTTATATCTCATGAGATAGACATGGCTGGAACGGTAGGTTATACCGGTTCAGTGAAACAGGACTGAAACGAGGGTGACTCGGTTCAGAAAGGGACTTTGTCCACTAAGATAGTCTTGGCAATGAGTCATGACTAACAAGAAATGATTTTCAATGATTATGTGTGCATGCCACAAAGTTTCATGTTTTATGTTATGATTAGGGGGATCTCATTTTCACTTCTATGATTTATTCCATGATAATATATTATGATCTCTTTTGCAGGTTTTGATTTTCAAAAAGATATGATATGATTTTTATTTTCATTATTTTCCCTTGCTGAGCATTTGAGCTCACCCTTTTATGTTTTCTTTTCCCCAGGTCAGGAAGATGGATATTAAGTAGAATATGCTAAAAGGGACCCTAGATATGATTAAATAAATGGGAGACACTGTAGAAGATTTATGAACCAGTTGTTTATGTTTCCCAGTTTCTAAAGACACTATACCTATGCGGTCCTTTGTGGTTTTGTCATATGTTGTAATAAGTGTGCTTCAATTTTGAAGTATTAACAATGTATGTAAAGTATGGGTCATTATAACTACCACATCACTAAACATTGATTGTTCATTTTTCCATTACAACCACTCATGGTGGAAACTGTTATGGACACTAGTTTTATATATGTAATTTATTATATTTTTTATTTCATTAATTTAACTTCATTATTTTACAGTTATTTTCTATTTTTCTTACCATTTTTGGTAAATATGATAATTTTGTTTGAGGAAGTGTGAAAAACCACACTGTCAATTTATTTTTATTGATTCACAGGCTACATGAATTGTATTAAATATGGTATTAGTGAAATTATATGATATATATGATATTATAATTATAATTGAATAATAAAATATATTCATATATTTTATCATATTTCATTTACATTTTCTATTTCAATATGATAAAAAACAGATACAACGATCATGCGAACATACCACTTACTATCTCCTTGAACGACTTATTCCACTTCCTGATTCTTCAATATATAGATTTTTATAATAAAAATATACGAAATATATATGATGTATATAATCTTATTTACATTATTTAAATCATGATATGAGTATACTGACAAAATATATAATAAATTAGGACACTTGTGAATAATAAAGAGGATATTATTTGGATTGAATCCTTAACATTGGATTGTTAACAATAGGGTAATATAAGATGATAATAAACTCATATATGGTATTAGAATTAACTATATTTTAATTTAAAAGGTTTAAAGTAAATTTATATTTATTTAATAGGTGGTTTGAATGATTACTATTATAGTCAAGAGGCGATGTTATGGGATTTCATCTAAATTTTTATTTCCATGGGATACAATATTATCCAACACACGATCCTTTTTTGTGGTGTGTATACTGCACATGGATATATTAAATGATTCATATAAATAAATTTATTGGTATTTAAATATTGATTATATGGTGTTTATTTCATTGGTTTTATGTTTATAATGTTATCATATAAGTAACATTGAGACTACAGTTTTGATATATACATAAACTCTTTTAGAAGTGTATATACATACATTTTAAATGTTAAATTTCTAATTTATTTCATTTAATGTTATATTGATATTAATTAAAATGCATTTAATTTAGTTTATAGTATGATCCAAACCATCCAATTTATTAGTGTTAATTGAAACAATATCATCACTTTTTAATATTGTTTTTGAGTAATTTTTCATTGATGAAATCTTAGAATCTATATCTCAAGAATAATCCCAGTATATTTTATCATATGGTTATTCGATATATATTGGTACCATTTTTCGACTCTTTGGTACATAATATTGTAAAGAAACAACTTTTATGAAATCCCCACATTATCCTATATTCAGATGGAAATATTTGTCCTTTTAATGACATGTTTTCATTTACCAATTTTTTAAAATCAATATTATTATCGTTTTTAAGAAAACATATTTCTGAATCCTTTTAGAAGGAATATTTAATTTCATTCTTACCTCGTCAAACATGTATGAATATACCCATCCTCATTTCTATGAAGCATCATTATCATGGTTAAAATAATTATTTATAAGTTTTTTTTTCGAATATTGTTTCCAAGTAAATTAATTTGAAATTTTTTTAGGATATCATTATAAATTTTAAATTTTTTTTTATGGATAATAGTTTTTAAAATGTTTTCAAAATTATTTTATAAATTTTCAATGTAAATAGTATTAAAAAAATCAAGATTCATTCATATATGTTTTCAATTTAAATGGGTTTCATGAAATTTTATAGATTATATTATATGTTTTCATGTGACACCCCAAGCATCCATGATACTTTTCTCTTTGAATAATGCAATAGCTTGCATTGTATGAAACTTCGAGATTCAAACACCAACAACCAATCAAAGTAGCCGTTATGAATAGTAATACCATCTTTTTGAAATTTTATCAATTTTAACATTCAAAATTTACTTCATTTTTATTGTTCGGAATATCGAAATTATCTTAGAGTGAATTTTTGGTATTTTTCTGAAAACAATAAATTTTTGATGAGTAGTGAAAATATTAAATTTTAAATATATAAATATTTTTAAATCAAAATAATTTATAGTCATAAATGATATTATTGAGTAGTATTTTAGTATTATTATATTATATTTTTACCATTTAATCAAAATTTTGACATTGGATGTAATTTTAAATTTAAACTGCACATAAATAATTTTCAATCTTTTGATAATTATTATTTCTTAAAAAATGATTTTTGTTTTGACAACGAGAATAAATTTTAAAATAATTTTTTACACTTCTCTATTTAAAATTTATAAAAATGGATTCTATATTTAGAAATAGGATGCCCAAATTTTGTAAATAGGTATCTTTTATATTTAAGTATTTTTAATAAATACTTCGGTAAAATTTTTATTTATCTTAGTTAAAGGGTAAATCCGGTAAATAAGGGCAAAAACATAATATTATAATAATATTAAATTTCCAAAACACATTTTCTTAATCTATAGGCCGATAAATTTCCAACCATGGTCATCCTAAGAATGATTTTGGGACGCCATGGAGACACTTGTAATTGATAATGAAACATTATATAAATTCAGTTATAGTAAATACAAAAATGAGATAATCATATATCTTTTAGTATATCGATTTTTACATAAGGTTTTATATGTTATATCTTAGACAATAAATATTCATTAGAAAGATAAAATGATTTTATACATAATTATATTTTATATATTATTTTTTCAAATTTAATAATTAAATTTATTTATGATCAAATGATGATGCAATATTTTACCTATTATTGAAAGAATCAAATAAATGGTATTATAAATGATAAAATAAATATTATCTAGAAATTTTGATGGAATCCAAAAACTTTATAGGTTAATATGAAATGCTTGGATTGATTAAATTAATTTACATTAAATTAAAAAGTTTATAGGAGTTTAACAAAAATTAAATTATTAAATAGTGTCAAAATTGACATATAAGAGTTTTTAAAACAAATATTATATTATTAATTGATATAATTTTCTTAAAAATATAATTTTTGGCCAAATGAATTATATAATAATATTTATATCATTAATGATCCAATTGGGGTTCTCTTGGAAGTTAATAGTTTGTTTATTAACCATAAACTTTAATAATACAATAAGACATGGCCAATGTCAAAATAATTAACTAAGAGTTAAATATAAAAGATAAGGTTAATATTGTGACACAAACCTATCTAAAACCTATTTGTTGAGTAGTTTTCGATAGATACACAGGTTAATCTGGAAATTAATTACTTTGGATCCATTAGAAACTGAAAATGATTCTTTTATAAAATAATATTTTTAGTTATTTCTATGATGCCCCTCACCCCTCTTAGAAAAGGGAACTCCCCCTTCCCCAAAATTCACACCATAAAATCCTTTTGGCTTGGAAAAACCCTACCCAAATACCCTATAAACTATCTTAAATTCATCCTAGACTCCTTTCATTAGTCTTAAAGCCAACCTATGGATCCCTTTTAATCAAATAAAAATCATGAACTCAAAGAAAGGGTAAATATTTCATCACCACATTCAAGTTCTTTTTTTCTTCCACATCCTATTTCTTTGTTATTACCATTCAAAAATAATACATCTAGAATATTCTATATACTATGATGTTATTATAAATATTTTACAACCCAATTAATTATTCTATCCATCCTTTTAATGACATGAGAACATACATGCATATGTACGGATTTCCGTCTCCCTGTCATAGTGTAATAGTAATTCAATACATTATTATTTGAATGGGAATAATAATGATGTGTAATTGATGTAAATATTAAATATAACAAGATAATGATTCTGTCTATATTATATACCATCCAATTATTTATTATTTTAATATCAAAAGAATGATATTGTAGCTCATGTATACATACAGATTACCGTGTCCACGAATGCGATGAGATTCATTCCCCATCATATCTATTCAAGAATAATTTTAATTAGATGGTATAAATTTATGTTTAAAGACTTAATATCATTATGAATTTGAATAATATACATCCTATCCATAAAAAAACATTACTTATGTAAAAATCCATATAAAGGAAAACAAATCAGTTAACACCCGAAACGATGATAATACTAAGATATTATTAACAATGAAATGTTAAAAGATAATATATGATGTCATAGTAATGATTATGAATCTTCTATAATTTAATAACAATTATTTCACCATTATACAAGAGGTTAACCTACCCTCAACTAAGTAAAAGTAAAAGGTAAGGGTTAATTTCACATTCTCTTTATTATCCGAGGTTGTTTTTATGTAAGTATGTATTGGGACCTCTTTATCATCAACATGAATGTTTCTTAAAAATTTATTCAATTTTATTTTATTATTTACGAGACTATGGGTTAAAGTCATTTATACAATTGTTTGAATTTTTATAAAATGTTTTTAAAGGAATATTTCCGTTGTTTTCCAAACAATGTACCTTATAACATTTTCGACAAAATTAATATAAGAATGTTTTATTAACTTATACAACATGTGAAAATATTTTCTATAGTTATAACATCATCTAAGATTCCCATATAAGATTATAAGAATATTTTCAAAATGAATGTTTTCATTATAATTAAGTGACACTTAAATGATTTCAAAATAGAAATAGATATTTGTATAAATTTTTTTTTGATTACATCATTGTCAAACTCCTGTGATGGATTTTATGTTTATTTTATGATTATTTATTATGATACAAAACATCAATATTGTATAGAAGGTTTTGTGATATGATTTACCATGAATGTTCTATTTTTATACCATTCATCGTTTATTGTTAATGTATTGACATTTCATATGCTAGTTTTAATATGAATGATTATGTTATATTTCAACCTATTCATATGAGGAATGGATGGGAATTAGTAAGTGACAGGTGGAGCCCGCTATAGCTCCTCAATGCATAGGTAGGTCTCATGAGACAATCTAGTGTCTTGGCATAAGGCCTTGACAAAATCTTATTTGTATTCATGGCACAAGGCATTGACTATTTGGTTATGAAGTCTGGCATTATGCATTCCATCATTATCAAAGTGGCTATTGATATTTTGTAATGGCCCGGACCTCTCTGGTCCATTACTTTGTGGAATTTTGGTGTTGGAGGTGTTCCGGGAGGCCATGGGGACTTATCCCCAACACTTTGCCAATTTTCCAGTTCTGTGAACAGTGTTTCCAGTTTTATGAACAGCAACAGATCGGTCTGACAGATCGGTCTGACAGATCAGTCTCACTGATCAGTTTCACAGATCGGTGTGACAGATCGGTTTCACAGATCGGTGTGACAGATCAGTTTCACAGATCGGTTTCACAGATCAGTTTCACAGATCGGTGTGATAGATCAGTTTCACAGATCAGTTTCACAGATCGGTGTGATAGATCAGTTTCGCAGATTGGTTTCACATATCGGTGTGACGGATCAGTTTCAGTGATCGGTCTCACCGATCGGTCTGACGGATCGGTCTCACCAATCAGTATCACAGATCGGTGTTACAGACCAGTTTCATAGATCGGTGTGACAGATCGGTTTCACAGATCGGTCTGACAAATCGGTTTCACAGATCAGTCTGACAGATCGGTTTCACAGATCGGTGTGACAGATCGGTTTCACAGATCAGTTTCAAAGATCGGTGTGACAGATCGGTTTCACAGATCGGTTTCAATGATCGGTGTGACAGATCGGTTTCACAGATCGGTTTCACAGATCAGTTTCACAGATCGGTTTCACAGATCGGTTTCAAAGATCGTTATGACAGATCAGTTTTGCAGATCGGTTTCACAGATCGGTGTGACAGATCAGTTTCACAGATCGGTGTGACAGATCAGTTTCACAGATCAGTCTGACAGATCGGTTTCACAGATCGGTTTCACAGATCGGTTTCACAGATTGGTGTGACAGATCAGTTTGACAGATTGGTTTCACAGATCGGTTTCATGTACAGTAACGTTGGGTGAACAGTATTTCCAGACTCCTACAGTTTTGCCCCTTTTTACGTTTCCTTTGACGTAAAATACTTTTAAAGCCTTATTTTAATAGTTCTTAAGGCCGATTCAAATGCCATAAATCATATATTAATTATTCCTAAGGCTTGGAATGTTTTACTTGGTCAAACCACGTGGGTTAATGTGATCCATTTTTAATGGAGAATTAATCGGATCTTAAACCGTCGCCTCGTTAAATCATAAAAAAAGGGACGAGATATCATTCTCCCTTGTTCTTTCCCTTTTTTCTCAACTAAGAGGTGCTATAACCTTTCAATCCTTTCCGTAGGAGTTGCACAATCAACCTTTACTCCTAGGATCAGTTCTTCTCTGTTGGATGCAACCGAGCCGTGTCAATCAATCTTTGATATAAGCATCCTCCGGTGGATGCAGTTGTCACGAGGGGAGGATCGTGACCTGTTGTGTGGATAAATGACGTCAAGAACTCTTCGAGGTAGGGGATTCATGGCTTCTCTAATTTTATATGTGCAATTGTAGAATTAGCATGATTTATTCCTTTGGATCACAATGAAATTGACCTAATTAAATACTTGAACCGGATTAAAAGAATTGGTTGATCGCATGTTGTTGCTTTATACCGTGATAACGGTTTGCCTCATGTTTTCCTATATATAGTGATATCTATGTTTTATTTGGCTTTGCTGTTCATTCATGATGGAAATTGATAATGAACGTAAAGCCGGAATTATTTGTTAAATAATTGACTAAAGATAAAGAGGCATGTAAATTAATCTGGTTTTTGCCGTTGTTGTAGTTCTAATTTGAGGATAATCAAATTAGGGAAGTAAGCATGTTTGTTTAATTGTGATAGCTTACTAATTAGGTATCCATGATTGGAACCTACGAATAACAAATCAGTTAATTCAATATGGATTAGAGAACAGATTATGTGGGAATTTCTAAAGGGGTTCTGAGTTACCCTCAAGTTTGTTAAAGGGCCGAGAGCCCATTTGGTGATCTTTGTTTTCCTGCTGCTTGTGATTTAATGTGAGCCTGGATGGTTGTTGTGATATGTGGAGGCATGGAGGCCTTGTGGTTATGGCAGTAGATGACGCCTAGAGTGGCGAGATGCATCAGTTTATGCATGTGGGTGTCGGGGAGGACACCAGGGGTGATGGAATGGGATGGATGTGGTTGCTGGTTACCTACAGTTTTCTTGAATGTTAATCTGCTTTGCTTTTCCCCACTTCTCAAGGCAGCTGGTCTTGATTACCCTCTTTCCGAAGGAGGCGAAGACACGCGGGGTATGCCACGTGCTTTCCGTGTTTAGCCTCTCGATGGAGGATGGGTCTATGCTCTTTCTATAGGCGGCAAAGACTCGACGGGTAGTATATCTACTCAACGTGTTGAGCCTCCTTTGTGCTTAGAAGCATAGGATGTTTTTCTAGAATGCCTGGGAATGTGGAAAAGTAATTTGGTAAGGAGTATTTGATTAAATGGTGAAAATCCACGGGGATGGAGATGTTGGAATTGAAAGGTGATGTGAATATAAAAAATGAGCAGTTGTTTTTGAAAGTGATTCCAATTCAGTTTAATGTGGAATTGTTCATTCTTAATTAATGTTTAAAGAATTAATTAACGTACAGTGGAATTGATAAATGAGAATGGAGTAATCTAATGAAGCTATTCAATTTGTTGTGTGCTTATAGGATACCTAGTCTTTGAAGTAGCAGCCTGGAGTCTGAGAGACGTTAGCTGCAGTTGTATCTAAGACTAGGTAATGCCCATAGTGTGGATGTGAGTTACTTATATATTCTGTACTTTTTGTGTTTCTATACGCTACTCCACCCTGTTGGTAAGGGAAACTGACACCCTGGGGATCTTGAGCCCTGGGGGGTGTTTTTCCCAACATTCTGATGGGAGGTTGAATGGCTGACTACCCTCTTTGGCCCCGCTCTCTTCTCTTGGTAGATACTTGTGCCATGAGGCACTGTGGTTAGTTACCCCATATATGTGTGTAGAGGGCTGTAATGGCTTGTGGTTATTCACACACATATATTCTGGATATAGTATCCTATGGACTACTATAGGTGTAACATGTATAGGCTGTGATGGCTTGAGGATCCTTACTCGGTGTATGGGCTGTAATGGCTTGAGGTATAATACCCGATGTATGATACACGTTATGCGAGCTGTGGTGGCTCCCGGAAACTACCTGGTTACTTTGGTTGTGAGGACGGTGTGGTGCTTCGCCCAGGTGTCTGCGGGCAATCCTTTGTGGTACACGAGGTGCAGATTGTGGAGCTTAGCCCAGGTGTCTGCGGGCAAGCCTTTGGAGAGAGATGCACAGGACGTATGTCGTTGGGGCAAAGCGGAAAACCAGTGGGGAAGTAGTAGCGGGGTACCCTTGAGATTCTTTACTATATGATATATTCTTGTATGCGTTACTTGGTGAGAGTATCCATGGTGAGGTTGGGAACATAGTATACCTGTTTAGGTGACGAGTTAGTTTCACTTGTTGTTCACTGGGCCTTAGCATGCTTTCTTTACTTTTGCACGAGGGTCTTGGGGAGGATCCTACTGAGTATACTGTTATACTCACCCTATGTACATATAAACTGTTTTCAGGTCACTTAGAGCTGGTTGGAGATCAAGCTGGTTACTACTAGCTTGCGGTTGGAGGAGGAGCTGTTCGGGATTGTGGTCGCTGTCGTTTTACTTTCTTTTGGGTACTTTTAGTTCTCTCTTTCAGTTGTAGTACTTTTTCATGACATTTCATATATGTACTTGATTTCCTTTTACATTTCAGTTCTGATTTGGAGTTGATTGGAGTCTATTCTATCTCTCTCTTCTGCATGTGTTCTCTTAGAGGGTAATGCCTCCCATTTGTGTGTGTATTATACCCTCGGTGCTAGTCGCCAACCCGGGGCCTACTGGAGGCGGGACTCGGGGGTCATTATCTCCCTTCTCACATTGCCGGCCAAGGAGGGGTACACTTTGTGGGGAGGGGGTCGTGACAGAGTGGTATCAGAGGTCTGGTTGAGGGATAGGATGGAGTTTGGAGTTAGGCACAGGTGAGGATGCATGGGATGGTAGGGCAACAGTGTCATTCATGTTTAGCAAGTGGGGTAAACACTGGAGACCGGCAGAGACATAGGCGTTCAGGGCCCCCTATGATCTGTTGCACGGACCTTTAAGATTACGATGGCTACTAAACAAAGTGATATTGGTTGCAGGGTAGAGACCTAGGAAAGGATCATGCATAATTATTCTTTGCGCTTGTGTTTGAATGGGTAGACCTTGGGATAGCTAACCTAAAATTAATAAAACAAAATAATTAATTAATTAATGTTGATTCTTCCATATTCCCGGCTTAGGAGCTCTAATGGTTGTTATTTTACAGGTATGGCTCCAGGTCGACGTCCTCGTCAGGTTTGCACAGAAGGTGCCCAGTAGGCTGTTCCAGCAGATCGCCGCCGGGTAGAGGTTGACGACGATGAAACTTGGAGGAAGACACTCTGAGAGTTTCAGCGCCAGAGTCTACAGAATTACGAGGGCTCCGTTTCAGATGCAGTCACAGAAGACTGGTTGGAGGAGGTCGAGATAGGATTCAGTTCGATTCGTGCTTGGAAGGAACACTGGGTGTCCTTGGTTGTGACGATGTTGCGTGGAGCAGCGAGAAAGTGGTGGTTCTTGTTCCTCGGGGATCGCGAGGAGTCAGCGATCTCATGGGAGGAGTTTCGAGACTGGTTTAGAGTCGAGTTTCTTTCATTGACTGCGAAAGCGTCCAGTCGCCAGGAGCTACTCACCCTTCGAAAGGGGAGCTCCAGTGTTCGAGAGTTTAGAATCCGTTTAGGAACCTTCTATGATATTCTTCCGACCTGTTACATGATGATGAGTCCAGGGCGAGGCATTTCGAGGAGGCTTTGCGTCCCGAGATCCAGCGCCAGGTCACCCCATTTATGCTGAAGACATATCTAGAGGTGTTGTCGAGGGAAGAGGTTGTTGATAGGACTTTGGCCAGGACCGGATCGTCACGAGAGGGGAATCGTCATGATTCCTCACGAAGCAGGGCTGTGGTTCGGGGTTCCCAGTTTTCAGGACAGAAGAGTTTCCATTCACCTGGGGGTAGGTCCCATCCCTTCCCATCTCGTTTTTCCGGAGGCAGCAATTCTCAGGCCTATGCCAAGGGATTAGGCGCTTGTTTTTCTTGTGGTGGTCATGGTCATCAGCAGTGGGAGTGCCCAACTTTTCAGAGCAGTCATCGTGCACCAGGCGCTCCACTCCAGGTTCCTCCGTTGAGGCAGTTCCAGCCGAGGCAACAGCAGCAGGTTGCACCAGCATTAGATCACCCGAGGGTAGATGGAGCAGGCAGAGGACAACCCCATGATTCTCCCCGTCCTCAGAGAGCAGAGCGTGGCCGTGGTGGTGGACGTCATCAGGGTCAGAGAGGCCGTGGAGGTGGTCGTGGTCAGCTTCATGCTCTAGCGTTGCCAGCTCCAGGCGAGCCAGACGTCGTCCGAGGTACCCTTTGCTTGTTTTCTACCTTGGTGTATGCCTTGTTTGATTCAGGAGAGACACACTCCTTTATATCCCCTACCCTTGTCCATGCTTTGGGACTTGAGGTAGAGAGGATTCTAGTGCCCTTGGCATTGACTACGCCAGTTGGAGGTCGAGCTAGCTTGTTTGAAGTATGTAGAGACTGTGAGCTAGTGTTGGGGCAGCACCGCTCTTGGGGAGATTTCCTATGTTTACGAATACAACCATATGATGTCATCCTCAGCATGGATTGGTTGTATTCGGTGTAGGCTATTGTGGATTGCTACAGGAAGAAGGTCATTTTCTTTGATGAAGATGGAGAGGAAGTAGTGTTTGTTGGTGAGAGAGATCCTCGGATGAGTCATAGACGAGTTTCATCCTTATCATCCATGATGGATGAGATGATGCTGAGTTCTTCAGAGGTTCAACAGTTGTCGTTTCCTAGGGTCGTAGAGGAGTACCCTGACGTCTTCCCAGAAGAGGTTGTATCCTTACCCCCTCGACGAGAGATCGAGTTTGGGATCAAACTACAGCCGGGAGCGTCTCCTATCTCCATGTCTCCGTATAGGATGGCCCCTTCTGAGTTACGAGAGCTACGTATTCAGCTCGATGGTCTGTTGCAACATGGTTTTGTTCGGCCAAGTGTGTCACCTTGGGGTGCAACAGTTTTGTTTGTGAAAAAGGCTGATGGCAGTTTGCGGTTGTGCATCGATTATCGTCGGTTAAACAAAGTGAAAATAAAGAACCACTATCCTCTCCCACGGATTGATGACCTATTCGATCAACTGAAGGGTGCAAGTTGGTTCTCAAAGATAGACTTGCGGTCAGGATATCATCAGATGCGTGTAAAGGATGAGGATATCCCGAAGACTGCTTTCCGCTGTTGTCATGGGCATTATGAGTTTGTTGTAATTCCATTCGGCGTGACAAATGCTCCAGCTGTTTTCATGGGGTTGATGAATGTTGTGTTCCGTGAATTCCTGGACAATTTTGTTGTGGTTTTCATTGACGACATCCTTGTATACTCCACATCTGAAGAGGAGCATGCAGAGCATCTACGAGTCGTTTTGGGAGTTCTTCGCCAACATCGGTTGTTTGGGAAGTTGTCCAAGTGTGAGTTCTGGGCTCGAGAAGTTCGTTTCTTGGGACATGTTGTGTCCCAACAAGGAGTAGCTGTGGATCCTTCTAAGATAGAAGCAGTGGTGTCTTGGCCAGCCCCCAAGACCGTGTCAGAGGTGCGAAGTTTCCTTGGTCTCGCAGGCTATTACAGGAGGTTTGTGGCTAATTTCTCCCGAGTTGCGACTCCTCTGACAGCTTTGACCAGGAAGGATCAAGCCTTCATATGGACTGATCAGTGTCAGAAAGCTTTCGAGTATCTAAATGAGAAGTTGGTAAGTGCTCCAGTCCTTTGTCTTCCAGCGGAGGGAGTCTAGTTTGATGTTTTCTATGATGCTTCACATATGGGGCTAGGTTGTGTTCTTCTGCAGCAGAGGTCCGTTGTTTCTTATGGGTCTCGGCAATTGCGTCCCCATGAACGCAACTACGCCACCCATGATCTTGAGTTGGCAGCCGTGGTGTTTGCGCTGAAGTTGTGGAGACATTACCTCATTGGCGAGTGCTTTGTGGTTTTCACCGATCATAAGAGTTTGAGGTATGTTTTCTCCCAACGTGACTTGAACTTAAGGCAGCGTCGGTGGATGGAGTTCTTGTAGGAATACGACTTCGAAATATTCTATACACCTCGAAAAGGGAACGCTGTAGCTAATGCACTAAGCCGAAAGTCACGTAATGATGTTGTGCGTGAATCTGGTGATTTCTGGAGAGTGATGGAAGAGCTATCAGCTTTGCATCTTGATATGGGAGAAGTTGGGGGAAGAGGTTGTCTTTTCCAGATGACGGTGCAGTAATCCCTGATGCAGAAGGTGGAAGAGTCTCAGTTGGGTGATCTAGAGGTGGAAGTTTGGAGAGATAGAGTTATATGTGGTGAGGCCCCTGATGGTTGGTCGGAGGATGAACAACACCGAGTGTTGTATCATGGCAGGCTTTTTGTTCCCTTGGCGATGTGCGAGACGGTTCTCCGAGAGTTCGATAGTTCACCCTTGGCGGTACATCCTGGTGTGACGAAGATGTACCGATCCTTGAGGAGTTAATTTTAGTGGCCTGGGCTGAAGCGTACAGTTGCAGAATGTGTGTCTCAATGTTTAGTCTGCCAGAAGCTGAAGGCCGAACACCGTGTTCCTGGTGGTCTTCTCCAGCACTTAGAGATTCCTCAGTGGAAGTGGGAGGACATCTCAATGGACTTTGTTACAGGTTTACATCGAGCTCCGGGAGGACATGATGCTATATGGGTGGTAGTGGATCGTTTAACAAAATCATCCCACATCATAGCGATCAAGGAGTCGAGCTCAGTGGAGGTTTTGTCGAGACAGTATCTGGTGGTGGTGGTGAGGCGTCACGGAGTTCCTAAGACGATCATTTCTGATCGAGATCCTCGTTTTACCTCAAGGGTGTGGAGAGGTCTCCAGCATGATTTTGGCTCTCAACTATGCCTTAGCACTGCTTTTCATCCTCAAACGGATGGTCAAACAGAGCGAACAATCCAGACTCTTGAAGACATGTTGCGCTCTTGTGTTCTTGATTTTGGAGGTTCATGGAAAAAGCACTTACCTTTGGTAGAGTTCGCTTACAATAATAGTTTTCACTCTACCATCGGCATGGCGCCGTTTGAATCCTTGTATGGCCGGCCATGCCGTTCTCCGTTGTGCTGGACTGGGGTCGGAGAGTCAGCAATTCTCGGACCAGAACTAGTGCAGAATACAACAAAGATGGTTCAGGTGATTCGTGAGAGGATGAAGACAGCACAATATCGTCAGAAATCATATGCTGATCAAAGAAGGAGACCGTTAGAGTTTAATGTTGGGGATCATGTGTTTCTGAAGGTGACTCCCCGTCGTGGGTAGCGAAGGTTTGGTTGCGGAAGTAAGCTTTCTCCCCGTTTTGTTGGGCCTTTCGAGGTGTTAGCTCGTGTTGGAGATGTGGCATATCGAGTAGCACTTCCCCCTCAGATGAGTCGGATACATGTTGTTTTCCATGTATCACAGCTCTGTCGTTATCTTCATGATGAATCTCATGTTATCGATTGGGGAGAGATCGATATTGATGATGATGCAACCTTCGAGGAGCGACTTGTGGAGATCCAAGACCACAAGGAGAAGGTGTTGCATGGGAGTTCTATCCCCTTAGTTCGTGTCTTGTGGTGACACTGTGGCATGGAGGAGAGTACCTGGGAGCGTGAGTCACAGATACGTGCTCAGTACCCAGAGTTGTTCAATGTTTAACTCCTTTCATGTAATGATGTTTCCTCTCTGGTTAGATCTTTCATGTTTTATTTATGTACCTTTGATGTGATGTTGTGAATGAATTGTTTGGGTATGGATTGTTTGTTCCTAGATTTCAGTGTTTTTTTCCAGCTTTCGAACAACTCATGGTGGTTTTTCCCTGAGAGGTATCTTATGGGGTGGTTATTCGGACCCCTCTTTTCTTCTGGGTTGGTTTTTAATTCTCGAGGACGAGAATGTTTTGAGAGGTATCTAATGTAATGGCCCGGACCTCTCCGGTCCATTACTTTGTGGAATTTTGGTGTTGGAGGTGTTCCGGGAGGCCAAGGGGACTTATCCCAAACACTTTACCAATTTTCCAGTTCTGTGAACCGTGTTTCCAGTTTTATGAACAGTAACAGATCGGTCTGACAGATCGGTCTCACCGATTGGTCTGACAGATCGGTCTCACCGATCAGTTTCACCGATCGGTGTGACAGATCGGTTTCACACATCGGTGTGACAGATCAGTTTCACAGATCGGTGTGACAGATCAGTTTCACAGATCAGTTTCACAGATCGGTGTGATAGATCAGTTTCGCAGATCGGTTTCACAGATCAGTGTGACAGATCAGTTTCACAGATCGGTCTCACCAATCGGTCTGACGGATCGGTCTCACCGATCATTTTCACAGATCAGTTTGACAGATCGGTTTCAAAGATTAGTGTGACAGATCGGTTTCACAGATCGGTCAGACAGATCGGTTTCAAAGATCGGTCTGATAGATCGGTTTCACAGATCGGTGTGACAGATCGGTTTCACAGATCGGTTTCAAAGATCGGTGTGACAGATCAGTTTCACAGATCAGTTTCACAGATCGGTTTCACAGATCGGTTTCACAGATCGGTTTCAGAGATCGGTGTGACAGATCAGTTTCGCAGATCGGTTTCACAGATCGGTGTGATAGATCAGTTTCACAGATCGGTGTGACAGATCAGTTTCACAGATCGGTCTGAAAGATCGGTTTCACAGATCAGTTTCAAAGATCGGTTTCACAGATCAGTTTCACAGATCGGTGTGACAGATCATTTTGACAGATCGGTTTCACAGATCGGTTTCATGTACAGTAACGGTGGGTGAACAGTGTTTCCAGACTCCTACAGTTTTGCCCCTTTTTACGTTTCCTTTGATGTAAAATACTTTTAAAGCCTTATTTTAAGGGTTCTTAAGGCCGATTCAAATTCCATAAATCCTATATTAATTATTCCTAAGGCTTGGAATGTTTTACTTGGTCAAACCGCGTGGGTTAATGTGATCCGTTTTTAATGGAGAATTAATCGGATCTTAAACCGTCGCCTCGTTAAATCATAAAAAAAGGGACGAGATATCATTCTCCCTTGTTCTTTCCCTTTGTTCTCAACTAAGAGGTGCTAGAACCTTTCAATCCTTTTCGTAGGAGTTGCACAATCAACCTTTACTCCTAGGATCAGTTTTGCTCTGTTGGATGCAATCGAGCCGTGTCGATCAATATTCGATATAAGCATCCTCCGGTGGATGCAGTTGTCATGAGGGGAGGATCGGGACCTGTTGTGTGGATAAAGGACGTCAAGAAATCTTCAAGTTAGGGGATTCATGGCTTCTCTAATTTTATATGTGCAATCGTAGAATTAGCATGATTTATTCCTTTGGATCACAATGAAATTGACCTAATTAAATACTTGAACCGGATTAAAAGAATTGGTTGATCGCATGTTGTTGCTTTATACTATGATAACGGTTTGCCTCATGTTTTCCTAGATATAGTGATATCTATGTTTTCTTTGGCTTTGTTGTTCGTTCATGATGGAAATTGATAACAAACGTAAAGCCGGAATTATTTGTTAAATAATTGGCTAAAGATAAAGTGGCATGTAAATTAATCTGGTTGTTTCCATTGTTGTAGTTCTAATTTGAGGATAATCAAATTAGGGAAGTAAGCATGTTTATTTAATTTTGATAGCTTACTGATTAGGTATCCATGATTGGAACCTACGAATAACAAATCTGTTAATTCAATATGGATTAGAGAACAGATTATGTGGGAATTTCTAAAGGGGTTCTGAGTTACCCTCTTGTTTGTTAAAGGGCCGAGAGCCCATTTGGTGATCTTTGTTTTCCTGCTGCTTATGATTTGATGTGAGCCTGGATGGCTGTTGTGATATGTGGAGGCATGGAGGCCTTGTGGTTATGGAAGCAGATGACGCCTATAGTGGCGAGATGCATCAGTTTATGCATGTGGGTGTCGGGGAGGACACCAGGGGTGATGGAATGGGATGGATGTGGTTGCTGGTTACCTACGGTTTTCTTGAATGTTAATCTGCTTTGCTTTTCCCCACTGCTCAAGGCAGCTGGTCCTGCTTACCCTCTTTCCGAAGGAGGCAAAGACACGCGGGGTATGCCACGTGCTTTCCGTGTTTAGCCTCTCGATGGAGGATGGGTCTATGCTCTTTCTATAGGCGGCAAAGACTCGACGGGTAGTATATCTACTCACCTTGTTGAGCCTCCTTTGTGCTTAGAAGCATAGGATGTTTTTCTAGAATGCCTGGGAATGTGGAAAAGTAATTCGGTAAGGAGTATTTGATTAAATGGTGAAAATCCACGGGGATGGAGATGCTGGAATTGAAAGGTCATGTGAATCTTAAAAATGAGCAGTTGTTTTTGAAAGTGATGCCAATTTGGTTTAATGTGGAATTGTTAATTATTAATTAATGTTTAAAGAATTGATTAATGTACAGTGGATTTGATAAATGAGAATGGAGTAATCTAATGAATCTCTTCAATTGGTTGTGTGCTTATAGGATACCTAGTCTTTGAAGTAGCAGCCTGGAGTCTGAGAGACGTTAGCTGCAGTTGTATCTAAGACTAGGTAATGCCCATAGTGTGGATGTGAGTTACTTATATATTCTGTACTTTTTTTGTTTCTATACGCTACTCCACCCTGTCGGTAAGGGAAACTGACACCCCGGGGATTCTGAGCCCTGGGGGGGTGTTTTCCCCAACATTCTGATGGGAGGATGAATGGATGACTACCCCCTTTGGCCCCGCTCTCTTCTCTTGGTAGATACTTGTTCCATGAGGCACCGTGGTTAGTTACCCCATATATGTGTGTAGAGGGCTGTAATGGCTTGTGGTTATTCACACACATATATTCTGGATATAGTATCCTATGGACTACTATAGGTGTAACGTGTATAGTCTGTGATGGCTTGAGGATCCTTACTCGGTGTATGGGCTGTAATGGCTTGAGGTATAATACCCGACGTATGATACACGTTATGAGAGCTGTGGTGGCTCTCGGAAACTACCTGGTTACTTTGGTTGTGAGGACGGTGTGGTGCTTCGCCCAGGTGTCTGCGGGCAAGCCTTTGTGGTGCACGAGGTTCAGATTGTGGAGCTTAGCCCAGGTGTCTGCGGCAAGCCTTTGGAGAGAGATGCACAGGACGTATGTCGTTGGGGCAAAGTGGAAAACCAGTGGGGAAGTAGTAGCGGGGTACCCTTGATATTCTTTACTATATGCTATATTCTTGTATGCGTTACTTGGTGATAGTATCCATGGTGAGGTTGGGAACATAGTATACCTGTTTAGGTGGCGAGTTAGTTTCACTTGTTGTTCACTGGGCTTTAGCATGCTTTCTTTACTTTTGCACGAGAGTCTTGGGGAGGATCCTACTGAGTATACTGTTATACCCACCCTATGTACATATAAACTATTTTTCAGGTCACTTGGAGCAGGTTGGAGATCAACCTGGTTACTACTAGCTTGCGGTTGGAGGAGGAGCTGTTCGGGCTTGTGTTCGCTGTCGTTTTACTTTATTTTGGGTACTTTTAGTTCTCCCTTTCAGTTGTAGTACTTTTGCATGACATTTCATATATGTACTTGATTTCCTTTAACATTTCAGTTCTGAGTTGGAGTTGATTGGAGTCTATTCTATCTCTCTCTTCTGCATGTGTTCTCATAGAGGGTAATGCCTCCCATTTGTGTGTGTATTATACCCTCGGTGCTAGTCGCCAACCCGGGGCCTACTGGAGGCGGGACTCGGGGGGTCATTATCTCCCATCTCACATTGCCGGCCCAAGAGGGGTACACTTTGTGGGGAGGGGGTCGTGACATATTTCATGTGATCATTCAACTAGTAGAATATCCACGTGAATATGTTAATGGAATTATTTGATTTTATCATTTCCATATTATTTCAAAGAACAAGATTAAAAGGCTGTTGTTTTTTATACATTTCCACAAAAATTTATCCTTATTTATGAAATTTTCCACTATATTGTAATCCTTACATAGAATCTGAGATCACCCCATTCTATGTATTATTCTTCCCATGATACAAAGAAGAATATTATGCCTGACCTATATGGATAGTCTATAGGATCTCAGTGTTTTTAATGGAAACAATATTGTTGTAGTTTTCTATTTTATAATGTAATGCAATCATTATGAATGTATCTAATACTCCCAGGGGTACTAAACTAATCGGTCTTTTGAGAATTAATCTTTTGTGATCATGCCAATGGCACGTAATAATTCACCGACTCTGGGATTCTAGAGTCAGGGAATTATAGTTGGTATCATAGAAATTTAGTACAAACCTTGGAATCTAGATTTATATAAACCCGGATTAGAGCACATAACCATAACATAGACCTTGTTGATTTTTATAAAGGAACATCCTAGAATATTCATATTGAAGAGATTTTGAGAGTTTTACCAGCAATACATCCCTATATAGAAGCAAGTTGGTAGAGGCAGCTCTGGCATAAATGTACCTAGGGGTAAAACCTAAAAACAGTGCTTTGAGCTAGACTCGGGTGGGAATTGGTGCATGACAATAGGACTTGATCCACTATTTGCAACGAAACACGTGGGGGATATGCTTAGGATAATTCTCATTTTATTTACAAAACATTATGAATGTTTTATGAGTATATAAATCCTCAAGGAAAACATTTGTATGATTATGCATTATATCCATAAACTGTTCAATTTGTGTTAAGTGTTTTACATGTTTGGATTTATGTATTGTAATTCATAAACTAATCAGGTTTATTCCATTGTTTAGAAATGACTCCTAGAGGAAGGAATGGAAACCATATCAATGCAGACACTCTATATAGGTATTTCCCTCATGCTCAACATAATTATTGTGGAGCTGGTGATACAACTGGTGCTGATCAGCTAATCACCATATTGGGACAACTCATTCAGGTTATGAATAATAACCATAACCATATGGATCACCCTAATCCGCAGCGTGGATGATCATTGTTAGATAGCTTCATGATTCAACAACCACCAACATTCATTGGGGGTACAAATCCATTTGTAGCTGAGCAATGGATAAAATCCCTAGAGAAAATAATACAAGCCTTAGGGAGTACTAAAAGGGAAAATGTTATCATGGAAGTTTACCATCTCACTGGAGATGCTGATCAATGGTGGTCCTTGATTCAAATCAAAAAGGAAGTGAATGAAGTATCTAATATGGAATGGAGGGTGTTTAAAGAAATTTTTGTATAAAAATAACTTCCCCATGACCATCGAGCGAATATGGAAAGACAATTTCTGAGTCTGAGGAAAAAAGTGGATGATAATGTTGCAACGTATGAACCTATATTTACAAGTATAGCGAGGAATCAAGTAGATTATAAATGTACCCAATGATATAATATTAATCATTTCATTTATGGGATAAAATCATTTATCCGTAGAGCAGTAGTCTCACAATACTTCTAGTCATACAAATATATTGTCTAATTTTCTATCAAGACAGAAAAATAATTTGCTATGTCGTACGACATTAATGTAAAGCACGAGAAGAAGAGTTATGTTGAGCACTCTGGAAATGGAAATATGGTGAAGAAGGGAAACGTTGAATATCTATCCTACATTAAATGTAGGAAGAAACACCCTATTACTTACATGGTGGGACTTGGAGTCTGTTACTAGTGTGGTAAAAAAGTCCACCAATCTCGTGATTGAAAGGATAATAAATATACTATCGATGTCAAATGCTACAATTTTAGATAAAGGGGGAATTATGGGAATGAATTTCCTAAGTGCCAGGGGAACTTACGTCATAAAAGGCTAAGGGATCACATCCAAGAATATTCTATCACTACTTATGAGGTTGAAGCTTAAAATGATTTGGTGGCAAGTAATATAATTTTTTCTTCAGGTTTAGAAAATACTTTATTTGATTTGAGATCATCACATTATTTCATATCTTCCCAGTTTTCTAAGAAAATTAGATATTTCCAATTTTATTTAACAAGGGAGTCATCAATCAAAACTAATAATGGAAGTATCATTGAAAAAATGTTTTGTGAATCAGTCCCAATTATTCCATATAAATTATTATTATCTATTGATATCATTATCATACCCATGATTGATTTTTATATAATCCTCAGTATGGATTGGATTTCAGACCATGATTTGAAAATAAAAATTAAGAAGAAGGAGGTTACACTTTTTGTTGATGACAAGGAGTGCCTTATCTTTAGAGCATAAATTTCTCTGGCTAATTCATATCTAGATCCACCACCAATAGATCTAATAAATTAAATTATTGTGGTGGAAGAGAATGAAATAATAGTGGCTGAGGAATTGAAGGTTCAATTAGAGGATGTACCTATTGTGTAAGATTATGTTGATGTGTTTCCGAAGGATTTACCAGGACATCCTCGAGAATGAGAAATTGAGTTTTTATTTGATTTATTTCATGGTTCAAGGCCCTTATTGAAGACCCTTTATAGAATGGACACTGTGGAATTAGTGGAACTAAATATACAACAATAGTAATTTAGTAATAAATGATTTATTCATCCTAGTGTTTCTCTATGGAGATCCCCTTCCTTTTAGTTAAGAATAAAGATGGATCTATGATGTTGTTTACTGACTATAGAGAGATCAATGCTATAACAATAAATAACAGGTATCCCCTATCTCACATTGGTGATTTATTTGACCAAATTCATGGAGCTCAATACTTTTAAAGATTGACCTTAGATCTGGATATCATTAGTTATGTGTGAAGATGGAAGACATTTCGAAAATAGTATTTCACACCAGGTACAGGCATTACGAGTTTATAGTAATGCATTTTGGATTGACTAATGAAACCTTTGTCTTCAGGTATCTAATGAGTATGGTTTAAAATGAATATCATGATGGATTTGTAGTAATATTTATTGATTATGTCTTGGTATAATCCAAAATCTACGAATATCATGAAAATCACATGCACATTATCTTGAAGTCTCTTAGAAGACATGAATTATATGGGATGTTTAGCAAGTGTGAATATTGTCTTCAAGAGATTTTTTTTCTTGGCCACATTGTCTCTATGGATGGAATCTATGTTGATACTTCTAAGACCATGGCAATCCAAGAATGGCTATCACCAATGATTATAACTGAGGTACACAATTTTAGTGGTTTAGAAGGTTATTATAGATGTTTCATCCAGAATTTTGCCCAGTTGGCAAACCCATTTACAAATCTCACACGAAAAGGGGTTACATTTGTTTCGAAAAAATATTATGAGGAATGTTTTGAATAACTAAATAGATGATTATTCAACGCTCTTATATTGACACTACCATCGGGGAATGATGGTTTTTTTATTTATAATTATTCATCAAAGAAAGGACTAGGTTATGTTCTTACGCATAATGATAGGGTTATTGCCTATGAATCATGAAAACCAAAAATTCACGAGCAAAAATATCATACTCATGATCTTGAGTTAGCTGTTGTAATCATTGTTTTGAAGATGTGGAGACAATATCTCTATGATAAAAAATGTGAGATATATACTGATCACAAGAGTTTGATGTATATTTTATCACAGAAAGTACTCATCATGAGGTAGTGTAGATGGCTTCAACTACTCATGGAATAAGATTTCACTATACACTACCACTCGAGAATGCAAATAAGGTGGAAGATGCTTTTAGTAGAACAGATCCTGGATTATTGAACAAGATGATAGTTGAAAAGGATCCTATATACATGGATATAGTGATGTTGGACATGGGGATAACCATGTAAGGAGAAACATCAATACTTCTTCAAATGGTTTCCAAACCAGCTTTACTAGATAGAATAAACAGTTCTCAGACTAATGATGAAGCATTTCAAAAGATGATTAAAGATGTGAATGATGGGAGATTGAGTGATTTTGTGTATGAAGATGAAATTTAAAATTTGTTAAGAGGTATTGTGTTTCCAGATATAACTGATTTAAAAAGGGAACTATTGGATGATTTTTATAGTTCCAATTTCACTATAAACCCTGGTAGAACTAAAATGTATAGTGATTTGAAGGAAAATTTTTGGTGGGACAACAAGAAGAGGGAGATTGCTGATTTTTTGTCAAGATGTATGGGTTGTTGAAGTGAAAGCTAGAAGGAAATATCCTAGATGAGTCATGCAACCTCTTCCCATACCTGAGAGGTAATGGGATAACATTACGATTGACTTTTCCATGGGATTACCAAATAATCATAGAAGGAATGATGAGATATGGGTCATTGTCGATCGTCTTACAACGTCAACACATTTTATTGCTATAATAGAATATTTACCACTTGAAAATTTAGTAAAATTGTATATTAATGAAAATTTAAGACTTCATTGTGTACCCCTATCAATTGTTTCTGATCGTGATCCCCATTTTACATCATGATTCTGGAAAAGTATTCAGAAATCCCTGGATACTGATCTTCATTTGAGCACTGCCTACCACCCTCAAACTAATGGGAAATCAGAACGGATTATTCAAACCATAAAATAAATGTTGAGATCTTGCTCACATGACATTCAAGGTATGTGGGATTAATATTTATCTCTGGTATAGTTTTTCTATAACAATAACATCCATTCATGTATTCAGATGGCACCATAAGAAGTGTTATATGGAAATATATGTCGCACATAAACTAGATGGGATGATGTTAGAGAAAGAAAACACAAATGCCCAGAACATGTTGAAGAAATGATGGAAATGGAGAAGGTAATCCAAACCCACATCAAAGATGCTCAATGTAGGTAGAAGACCTATGCCGATAACTGAAGTAATTATTTCAAATTTCAGGTAGGAGATCATGTTTTCTTGAAGGTATCTCCATGGAAGGGGGATATACATTTCGGTAAGAAGGGTAAATTGAGTTCTAGGTACATCAGAGCATTCGAAATCCTAGAACGAATTGGGGCTGTAGCATACCGTTTGGCAATGCCGCCAACTATCTCTAAAGTTCAGGATGTGTTCCACGTATCACTGTTGAAAAAATACTTGTCTAACCCAACACATGTACATAAATATGAGGAATTAAAACTGGAACATGATATTTCTTATTTAAAAAATCATTTAAATGTTCCGGATAATGGGGAACAGGTGTCGAGAAACCAGATGACTCGTCTGGTTAATGTTCTATGGAGAAACCATAATATCGAAGATGCAACATGGGATCCCGAGGATCTTATTATGAAGAACCACCCGAATCTTTTTATGAGGTAGTATTCTAGAATGTTAGTGGATGAAATTATTTTAAGGAGGAGAGAATTTAAAACACCAAGCTTCAATGATACATTTCCCTTTGAATAATGCAATAACTTCCATTGTACACATCTTCGAGATTCTAACACAACGTGACCAATCAATGTTGACATTATGAATAATAATACCCACTTTTTAAAATTTTAATATTATTATCAATAAATATGGACTTCATTTTTTGGATAATAATATCTAGATTATATTAGGATGAATTATGGGTATTTTTTTAAAAACAATCAATTTTTATGAATAGTGAAAAATACTAAATTTTAATTTAAATCAAAATTTTTTAATATAAATAATTTATAGTGATAAATTAAATAATTGATTGGTTTTTAAGTAAACATAGATTATATTTTTATGATTTAATCCAATGTTGGTCATTAGGCATAATTTTACATTTAAACTAGACATAAGCAAGTATCAATCTTTTGATAGTTATTACTTCAAAAAAACACACTTTTTGTTTTGAAAACAAGAATTAATTTTAAATTAATTTATTCAACTTCTTTTTTTTTGAATTTAGAAAAATGGATTCACTATGTAGAATCAGGATGTTCAAATTGTGTAAATAGTTAACTTTTATTTGTTGACATATTGAATAATTACTTGGGTAAATTTTTTATTTACCATGGTTAAAAGGTAAATCCTTTAAATAACGGTAAAAATATAATATTATAATAATAATAAATTACTCTAACTTGTGTTCTAACAATATTTTTTGATATATTTCCGATCATGGGCATCCATGGGTCTATTTTGGGACCCCAAGAATCCACTTGTAAGTGATAATGACACTTTATATAAATTAAGATATCGTAATTACAAAAATGACATAATCATGTATCTTACAGTAAATCAATTTTTACATAGGGTTATATATGTTATCACTTCGACTATAAATATTGATTATAAATCTATAACAATTTCTTATATAATATTATTTTATTTATAATTTTTAAAAATTGGAAAATTAAATTTATTTCTGACACAATGATGATGCAATATTTTCCTTATTAATTAATGAATCAAATAAATGGTATTCTAATTGTTAAAATAAATATAATTTGAAAATCTTGATTCCATAAACAATTTTTCTAGTTTAATATGACATGATAATATTGATTAAATGAATTTATTATGAATTAATAATGTTGTTAGGACTTTAAAAAAAATCAATTATTTAATAGTGCTCAAATTGACATAAAGAGTATTTCAAAACACAAATTATATTATTAGTGATATAATAATCCTAACAATCAATGGATCAGACAAATGACTTATATAATGATATTTATATCATTAATGATCCATTTGGGGTTCGTTTAGAAATTTATAGTAAGTTTAATAACCAAATAATATAATAAATCACAGAGACATGGTAAATGTCCAACGAATTAACTAAGAGTTAAATAAAAAATAAAAGGTTAATATAGTGACCCAAATCAATATAAAAACTATTTGTTGAGTATCTTTCTACCAATAAACCTATTATCCTCTATATAAATCACATTGGAAGAATTTTAAAATGAAAATTATTTTATTAAAAAATAATATTTTATGTTTTTCATATGGTTCCCCTCACCCCTCTTATAAAAGGGTACTCTACTTCCCTCAAATTCACACCATCAAAGCCTTTTGGATAGGACAAAATTGACCAAATACACTCTCAACTATCCTACATTCATAATAGAGGAATTTCATTAGTCATAAAATCATCATATGGAGCCATTTTGATCAAATCAAAAGGAAGTACCCGAAGAAGAGATGAATATTTCATCACCTCTTTCATGTTTCTTTATTCTTCCACTTCCTTTTTCATTTTTTTACATTATAAAATAATAACTCCAGTATATTCAATATAATTTAACGTTATTATAAATATGGTACAACCTAATTCATTATTCTATCCATTCATTGAATGACACGTCACCATACGTGTGTACCTACAACTTATTGTCTCCACATCATGGTGAAATTGTTAATCAAGACATTATTATTTGGATGGGTATAATAATTATGTGTAATTGATTTAAATAAAAAATATAACATGATAATGATTATTTATATATGATATACAATCCAATTATATATTATTTTAATACTATAAGAATGATATTTTCGCGCGTGTGTACGTATGGAATACCGTCTCCACGGACGCGATGAGATTCATTCCCCCATTGTATCCATTCAAGGATAATTTTCATTAGATGATTAAAAATAAAGTGTAAAGACTTAATAAAATTCTGAATATTAATATGATACATCTTATCTATATCAATCATTACTTACGTAACAAATCATATAAAGTAAAACAAAGCAGTTAACACCTGAAACGATGATAGTAATAAGATATTATTAATAAAGCAATGTTAAAAGATCATATATGATATCATATTAATGTATCTGATTGTCTTAAAATTTAATAACAATTATTTCACCATTATAAAATAGGTTAACCTACCCTCGACCAAGGAATAGTACATGGAATGGGTTAATTTCCAAATATCTTTATTATCAAAGGTTTTTTTTACGTAAGTACATACTATGAACTCTTTATCATCCACATCCATGTTTCTTCAAAATGTATTCCAAAACATTATTAATATTTACTAGATTGTGGGATAAAGTAATTTCTACCATTGTTTGTCTTTTTATAAAATGGATTTAGAAGAATCTTTCTGTCGTTTTCCAAAAATGGTTCCTTATGAACTTTTTGTTAAAATTAAGGTAAGATTGTTTGTTTACATATACAGTGGGTGTGACTATTTTCTGCAGTTATAACATCATCAAATCTTCCCTTAGAATCTTATACGAATATTTTCAAAATAAATTTTTCTATATAATTATTTGACTCTTAAATCTTTTCGAAATATAAAGAGATATTTCATTATAAAGATTCTGAATTCATTTATTTCAACATCTATTGATGAATTTTATGATTGTTTGATGTTTATTTATTATGATATAAAAATTCTATATTATATTGAAGGATTTTTTATATTTTTGACTTTGGATGTGTTATTTCATACCATTAATGGTTTATCGACAAATTGTTGATATTTCGTATACTAGGTTCAATACAAATATTATATTATGTTTAAACCATTTCATATGAGAAATGAATTGGACTTTGTAAGAGACTGGTGGAGCCTACTATAGCTACTCAATGGATTAGTAGGTCTAATGAGACAAACTAGTGTCTTGGAACAAGGTCCTGAAAAAATCTTATTTTTAGTCTTAGCACAAGGCCTTGACTATATTGTTATGAAGTCTGGTATTATGAATTACATCATTATAAAAGTGGCTATTGATATTGCATGTGATTATTTGACTAGTAGAATATCCATGTGAATAAGTAAATGGAATTATTTGATTTTATCTTTTCCATATTATGTAGATTTTAAAGATTAAAAGGATTTTTTTAGTTTTACACATTGCCTTAAATGTTTATGCTTATTTATGAAATTTTCCGCTATATTGTTATCCTTACTGAGCATCTGAACTCACCACTTTCTATGTTTTATTTTTCCCAGAATGTGAATCAGTATATTATGACTGACCTGCAGGGATAGTCTATGGGATCTCAGTGTTGTCTATATAAACAATGTTGTTGTAGTTTTCCATTTTATGATGTAATGTAAACCTTATAAATGCATCTTGTACTTCCAAGATTATTGAAATAATTGGTCATTCGGGACATGATATATTGAGATCATGCCAACGATGGATAATAATGAACCAACACTAGGATTCTGAAGTCATGGCGTAACATTTCAAACTTATTTTCTAGGATTTTTTTTGAATAAAAATTAACATTTTTTTAAAAATTTCAACATTTTTTTCAATGAAATTTTTTTGAAATTTTTTTCATGTTATATATATATATATATTAATATATAAATAAATTGTTCTCAAAAAAAATTTAACCATTCTTTAGATGTTATTGAATTTATTTTCAACGAACTATTTTTAAAAACTTTTCTAAACATTATTTACGTGGTTTCAAATTTATTTTCAATGAAGTGGTTTTTAAAATACTTTCTTGTTTTCTATTAAAATATTCATTTTGTATTCTAAGAAAAAATATTCTAAAATTTATATAGTAATATACTATAATTATTAAAAAATAGTTAAAAAATCATTTCAAATCATATTTATATGTTTTGATTGTATTTCAATTAAAATTTATTTTGAAATGGTTTAATGCATTAAAATGGTTTTACAAAAGATAAATGATATTTACCTAATGTAAGGTTTTTTGAAATATATTTAATAGTTATATAACATCTAGAATGTCATCTGTTGAAGTTACACAAGCCTTTCAAGGAAATGATCTGATGGACCACATCATATTTTTTCTCTAAATGGTTAATCTTAATGTAATGGTATTTATGAAAACAATTTATAATTCACTAGTTATATATTTATAAAATAAATTTCTCTTTCAAGGGTTATATGATTTTAAAAAATTATTATTTTAAATGGTTATGTTTATGATGAAATGGAAATGAATATTTCCATTTTCCACTTTTTATTACTTGATTACATGTATATAATACCCATTAAATTCATGGGATAGATATTATTATGTATTAAATTATGGAACATGTATATATGATATCAATATGATAGGGTTAAGACCTATATCTCCCCCATTTTTTTGGGAAAATATTAATATCTAACTAGAATGGGAAAGATGGTCTTGAGAATGAACCTTGACTTATAATATTCCCATGGTAGTTAAATATGACAACTATGATGGTGAACATAGTGAATTAATTCTAATATGATTTCCATGTGAGTGATCCCTGCCTACTAAGATTTTTTGGGGATTGAACCTATACTAAGAACATTGTCTGTGAAGCAATGCTCTGGAAACTATAGAAATCATATTATATGATTATGAGTTTTCAAAAATTCCATGTTTTATTCCTGTGATATCCTTTAATGGATTGTGATATTTATTTAATTATGATTCATGTATTATGATCTACCAAGAACTATTACGTGATTCATGAAAATGAAAATTATTTTCATGGTTGGATATTTTTCTTTTCATGATCATGTTCTCATGACATTATGCTCATGATTGTTCTTAAATATATATATCTTATTTTCCCGTACTATAATATTTAGCTCAACCCATTTTATTTATCCTGACACATGTTGTGAAGTTATGTATTATGTTTGATGTGTCAAAGTTGTGTTCTAGTCATGATGATCATAATGCGAGATAATGTGGAACATTAATGTTCCAATTTTTTTACATGTTTCTGAAGGAACTAAACTAGTATGATATTTGCTCCTCAATTTGTATAATTTTTATAGAATTCTAGAAATGTTATTTAATGTTTCGGAATAAAAATATAGTGACTCTATTGATGGTATGAGTGAAAAGTTTTTCTTATCTTTTTAAAAAAAGGATAAGGAAACATTATTGTGATCCCTGGGTATATTTTTAAGGATTTGTCTAGGGATGTCTCTACGAGTATGTGGATGGATGAGTTAGTATTTAGAAAATATCTGGGAATTTTTTTAAGGATGGAGAGTGGGTTTTCATGAAATACATCGATATCTCGATACTACATGTGGATGTGGGTTTGGAGTAGATGTACATAGGGGTAACGACTCTGAAAAGATACTTCGGGCATTAATCGGGGAAATCTGGTATACGCCAATGAGACTGTTACCCACTGGGTTTGACACACCTGAGGGATATTCCTTGTAAATTTGATAGAACCCATCATGAACCATCATGTAGTATTTAAGTACATGATTGCTATCAATTGTAACGGCCCGAAATTTTGAATAAATCTTGTTTCCTAATTTCATGTGTTATTATATTTTATTTTCATACTCAACAAAAATGTTTTATTTGATAAACATGATTATAATTAAAATGAGACCATTGGGTTTTGATTGTTATATGACCATCGGTCAATATGACCACTGTGAACAAAATGTTTTGATTATTGTCTCCAAATATAAGTAATCTTGGTTAACTATTATAGAAATAAGATTTGATGGCCTCACCTAGTAGTCATGGACCGATCGAAGCCCATCTAACAGAGCTTGGGAAGGAGGTAGCACCATTGGGCTTTGCTCTGGACCAAATCCAAGCTGAACTTCATCAAGTGAATCTAGAACGGAATCGTCTTCGCGAGAAGTTCAAACTGATAGAAATTACTACTCGGGCAATGTTGACTGAGCCGCCCCAAGATTCTATCACCCTAGCACTCCTTACTCTTAGGTCCTATGCTGGTATTATAAGGGGCTATGTAATGAGACCATAACTGCCTTGTGTAATCCTTGTTTTAAATAAAAATTGGGATTTCTTATTATGATGATGTTTATGAATTTTCAAATGACTGGATAAAAAATAGTATGCATATTTTTGATGAATTTTCAAAAGGATATTTTAAAAAAAATGTTTGTGTAAACCTTAAATAATTTAAAATGTGTAATGATTCTCAAAAAATGGTCTTCTACAATTATGTCCAGTACGAAATTTAAGGTCTAATAAAATCAACTTGATTTTTGATGAATAGTAAATTATGAAAAGTGATTTTATGATTAGGATTAGTAATATGACCAAATGGATTAGTAATCTCACTTAAAGAAAGTTTTAAAATAATCTAGGCACCTTGATTAAGTAATGTGATTCAATAAAATGGTTAAATAACGGTTTCATAAATTATTATTCAAGTATTAGTTTTTTTCGGGTGAATAGTTTTTTTTAATTAAAAATTTAATTAAAAATAATTAGAAAATTATTTTTATAAAAAGGACTTTATTTTTGAACTCAGAGCATCGATATTATGTTATGGTAATTTTTGGGGTTTTTTTCTGAAAAAATGAATTTTCGGTGAATAGTTTTTTTATTTAAAAATAAATTTAAAAATACATAGAAAATTATTTTTATAAAATGGAGTTCATTTTTGAAATCAGAGCATTGATATTTAGTTAAGGTGAAATTTTGGGATTTTTCTGAGAAAGATGAATTTTTCAGTGAATAGTAAAAATGCAGTTTTAGGGTTTCAGTATGTTTAATGACATCATAATTGTGTCATGATGATGTCATGAGAGATTTTAAGGGTTGGCCGGCCAAGGGTTATGAATTATTGTTGTGGGGGCACCATGTGGCCTAACTCCATGGTAAATGACAAGGGAGAGAACATGGGTTTGAGAAAAGCACATGTGAGGTGTCCCTTGGCCATTAATGCCTTGTCCCCTCACTTTCCCTATAAATACCAAGCCCTCCTCTTATCAATTCTACTCCCCACTCTTCCCCAACGAAGTTCTGGTCTCATTACCTCCCAAGGAGTCCTCCCAAGGTGCCCCCAAGCCCTCAAGGTCCCAACCATTGAGGTTTAAGAGTTACATTTTAAGGTAAGGGATCCGACCTCTCTCTTTCTTTTCAAGTGATCTCTTTTATGTCATTCCTTTTATGCTCCATGTTCTTATGTTGGAGGATGTTATTTTAAACTCCTCTTACTTCCCTTTTTTATTTTCATATAATGAGAGATCCCCTCTTACTCTCATTATTTCGTTTTATGAAGTTTTATGTGGCGCCGTTAGGCTACCGAAATTTTTGTAACGGATTCTTTCTCCCCTCTCATTTTTCAAGTTCAATTTTCATGTCAAGTCTTTCAAGTTCCTTTTTATTATGTTGGGGTATGATCTCTAAATTTATCATACTGATCTTTTATGATCATATGATGAGAGACCCCATTTGATCTCTTCAATTTAGTATTTTGAAGTTTTAAGTGGTGCCGTTAGGCTGCCGAATTTTTAAGTGGTTCTTCACCATTCTCATTTTGAAGTTCTACTTTCATGTCAATTCTTTCAAGTTCATTTTTGTTATGTTGGGGTATGATCTCTATATTTATCATACTGATCTTTTATGATCATATTATGAGAGACCCCATTTGATCCCTTCAATTCAGTATTTTGATGTTTTAAGTGGCACCGTTAGGCTGCCGAATTTTTTTAGTGGTTCTTCACCCTTCTCATTTTGAAGGTCTACTTTCATGTCAATTCTTTCAAGTTCCTTTTTGTTATGTTGGGGTATGATCTCTATATCTATCATACGTTACTCTTATGTTCGTATGATGAGGGACCCCATTTTATCTCTTTAATTCAGTATTTTGAAGTTTTAAGTGTCGTCGTTAGGCTGCCGAATTTTTTAGGGGATTCTTTCACCCTTCTCATTATTTTCAAAGTTCTACTATCATGTCAAGTCTTTCAAGTTCATTTTTAATTATGTTGTGGAATTATCTCTATATCTATCATACTGAACTCTTATGTTCACATGATTAGAGACCCTATTTGATCTTTTCAAATCATTTTTGTTGAAGTTTAAGTAACGCTGTTAGGCTGCCAAACTTTAATAAGAGAAATCTAATTTTTGACTTCCTTCCATGTTTTTCATTTCAAATGGTATGTCGTTGAAATTTCATTAACATGATCATGTATCATTCTTATTCTGTCCATATACTGTTTTATGGGTCATTTATGAATGTTTGACCCATTTTCCCTCTCTTTTTAATGTCTTCTAAAACGTCGTAACATAGCCGTTATGCTGCAGAATTTCCGTCTCAAAATGTCTCTCTCTTTTTCTATAGTTCTTTTATATTATTAAGTGAATACTCAAAGTTCTTTCTTCTAAAGGGGTATTCACATATATACCAAAATTTCTATTTTAAATTCTGGTATTTACATACACGAGACCCACCTTCCTTTTCTGTGGGTTTTAAAGTGACGTAAATGTAGAGACCCGAAGCTTATCGTACATGGACGTTACATTACTTTTGCGGAATACTTAGTACATAACAAAAACACACACACAAGGATCGTAATAGTTTAGTGTCTTTGGAAACTCGGAATAAAATCTTCTAATCGTGGGGAAAGATCTTCAACATCTCCCATAAAGATCTTCCTTTTTTTTACCTAAAACCTTTCTTTATATCCTGGGGAAAAGAAAACATAAAAGGGTGAGCTCAAATGCTCAGTAAGGGTAAACAAAAGAAATAACAATCACATCATATACATAAGAAGATAGCTTTTGGAAATCTTAACCTGCAAAAGAGCTCATATTATCATAACATGGGATAAATCATATAAGTGAAAATGAGATCCCCATAATCATAACATAAAACTTGAAACTTTGTGGCATGCACACATAATCATGGAAAATCATTTCTTGTTAGTCATGACTCATTTCCAAGACTGTCTTAGTGGACAAAGTCCCTTTCTGAACTGAGTTCACTCCTCGTTTCAGTCCTGTATCACTGAACCGAAATAACCTTCCCTTCCAGCCATGTCTATCTCATGAGATATAAAGTCTTTAACCAATGAATTGGAGGGAGATATAGGTCCCACCCATCTTATAATGAATCCTTTCTTATGTGTGCCACATAATCATAAAACATACATCATCGCATAACACATGTAACAAAAATGGGATTCTTGAAACATCATGACATCATAAATCAATTCATATAAGATAAAGGAATTCATAAAAATAATTCCATCACAACATGATCGAATCAATTTAATAATAGGGATAAAAACAGAACCCTTTATTATCTTAGATGGAAAATAATTTTGATAAAACACTTGAACTCCATTCTTGAGGAAAATATCCTTTCTTCTTCAAAAAACATTTTTCCTTTCATAACATGTCATACAAATTTAAAATAAAAGAAGTTGATTAAAAATAAACTTGAAACTTGTAAAGGAAGCTTCTTGGAAATAATGTTTTAAAAATCCATTCATGCCGTATAAGTTAAAAAAACATTCTTCGTACTTTTGTCGGAATAGTCAAAAAGTACCTCATACGGAAAACGACAAAAGATTCCTTTCATTTCTTTTACTAAAAACTCACCAAGGGTAAAATTGGATTTAAACAATTGTATTTGGATGGAAGTAATATTACATATTTATGAAACATGGATGTGGATGATAAAATACACCCCAGTAAATACTTATGAATAAACAATCTCGGATAAAAATGAGATTGTGATATTTCCCTTACCTTAGGTCCGACTTGCTTTGTAAGTGTCCGAACCTCCTGTATAATGATTTAAATCATGTTATTGACTTATTAAAGAATCATATTAATTGTTATGATATCATATATGGTTCACTTATGACATTATATTACCCGTTCTTTTGTAAATTCCATGTTAAAGAAGCGTTTTGGGTAAAATCGTTTCATTTTTCGTAGGTGTTTTGACTTGTTGTTCTTGACATCATTATTACTTATATCATGATTTAATCACTTCCAGAATATAAAATATGATTTATATATCATATATATTCAGTATATATATATATATATAATAGGTAGATAAATAAAATGAAAAACACCGTTCATGGAGATGGTAGTCCGTACGTACGCATGAACGTTGTTTTCCTTTCCTTATTGTCTTGAAATGGAAGTATGTAGATGACATACATATGTATATATATACATAAATCCAGTAGCTTTATAATGTCATATATTTCATTATTATTTCTTATATATACATTATAATCATTCTTAATTGGTTAACATGGAGAATGAATCTCATCGCGTCGTGGAGACGGTAGTCCGTACGTACGCACGAGCGATGATATCATTTCTATAAATATTGAATTGAATTGGAGTGGATTATACAATATATCAGAATCAATATGATGTTTTAATAACTATGTATAGTTATTCTCTACACCATTATACCCATCCATGTATGGTGGTGGTGGAAAATAGATTACACCACGGCGTGGAGACGGTATTCCGTACGTACGCACGCGCGGTGATTTCTTTTTCCATAGGATGGATAGATGGTGAAATAGGGTTGTTTCATACTTATAATAACATATCAGTATATTAGTGATACTGATGTTATTACTTCATAATGAAACAACCTAAGAAAAAGATGTGGAAGAAGAAATAAAGATTAAAGAATTGGTAACGGTAATTACCTCTTCTTTGAAGCGCCTTTTGGAGACCTCCTCTTAGGGAACTAAAATTGGTCTTTGAGTGAGACCAGAACCTCTAGGATGTTTCTAGGGAAGTGGAGAAGAGATTTTGGCAGGGGTTGGCCGAGCTTGAGTGCTCAAATTGGTGTGAGGAGGAGGGGGAGGAGGTGTCCTTTTTATAGGGGAGGAGAGGGGCACCTTAGGAATATCTCAAAATATTATTTATATTAAAGTCAAAATCGGTTTATAATGGTTCCAAAGGGTCTTATTTCGAAGCTAAAGTGGGGATGGGTCGAAATCCAATCAACCAATAGGATTTAGACAAGTTTAGGTTATTATTTTAACCTTATCATTTAGATTTAACTCTAAGTTAAATAATTTAACTTTTACCGTGTATTTTTGTTTTCTTACACTATATGGTTAATAGACTTACTATAACATGCCAAACGAACCCCAAATTGTTTATTATTAATATATATATCTTTATCTAAGTCATTTGGCCGAACCTTAGATTTTTAGGAATAAAATAACAATTAATAATATAATATTTGATTTAAAAACTATTTTGTGTCAATTTTGACACTATTTGATATATGATTTTTGTGAAAGTCATTACAGAATTATATGTTCGAACCAAGTTTATAAAATCAACACTAATATGTCATAGTAACCTATAAAATTAGTGGAATTCATAAAAAGTCTCAAATTATATTTATTTGGGTATTTATAACATCAATTATGTCAATATTTCATTAATAAGATAATTACTGCATCATTGTTGTGTCATACATAAATTAAATTATTTAATGTCTAAAAATTACAAATAAAATACCATTATGTAGGAAATCTTTTTATCTTTCTAATGAATATTTATAGTCAAATTTATCTTATGTATAACCCCATATTAAAAATGTTTTAGTAAATAAACTTTGATTTTAACTCTTTTAACCCTTCTTTAAATAAATTAATAATAAATGTCCTAATCTAACCCAAGTGGGCCTAAATGGTCATATTTTATTCCTAAGTTTGTTTTTGGTCGAAATACACTTGTCCAATAGGATTAGGACATGTGTTAGGGTAATAGTAATATCATATTTACCCTTAGTTACCCTATTTACTATTAACCGTGGTAAAAAAAGTAAAAAGTTACTATTCACCAAAAATTATTTTTATCTCATTGAACCACATTTTAGTCCTTGATATTAACCGTGTCTGTCAGATTTTCGAAATTCAATTCACAGAAGCGGTAAAATTATGTTTTATGCAAAATTCAGTTTTTAACCTACCACTTAGTGGTTTCACTATTCATCAAAAATTGATGTTTTTCAGAACAGTGCCAAAATTTCATCCCAAGCTATATTTCATATTCTGAATTCAAAAATGAAGTCTATTTTACCAAATTCATTACATAAAAGTTGCATTAATTAATTTTATAATTAAATCCTGCTTTTAAAACAAATAGCGTGTTTTTAAGAAACAATATCTATCAAAAGATTGACACTTGTTTATGTCTAGTTTAAATGTGAAATTACATCCAATGACAAACATTGTATTAAATTGTAAAAATATATTCTAAATATACTTTAAAACCACTCAAATTAATGATTTATCACTATTAATTATTTCGATTAAAAAAGTTTTTTTTTAATTATAATTTAGTAATTTTCACTATTCATCAGAATATGAAAGTTATCTGAAAAGTACCAAAATTTCACCTTAGGCTAAATTCGATACTCCGAATCCAAAAATGAAGTCCATTTTGAGAGTTAAAATTTCTAAAATTTAAAAAGTGGTTATTACTATTCATAACGGCTAGTTTTAATAATATTTTAATAGCATATCATTGTTTCGTGAAACTCAGGATTACGTACCACACACGCTATCGAGGAAGGTTGCGATTGCGTGTAATGCAAGGCAAGTCAAGGATGTGTGTTGTGCAAGCTCCTTTTTGTGTAGCGTATAACACAAGACATTAGTAAAATAAGAAAGAATATTTTTCATAAAATCTCGGGCTGTTACATTCTACCCCCCTTAAAATGAATTTCGCCCTCGAAATTCGTCAGGGTTATAAATGGTTTACTATTCGAAAGTTTCTTTAATAGAAACCCACATCGTAAAAGGGAATACCAAAACATGGCTTTAAAAACTAAAGTATGAAATGTAACGATTACCCAAATAAACTAATCATTGGGTTTCCACATAGGTGAAAATATGGATATGGAAGAGAAATCTAACCATCATGTTCTGATGGATAGTGGTAGAGAACATGGCTATGGAAAATCCAGTAATCAAAAATCCATAGATTTGTGATGATATAAGGTACCATCTGATTCATCAGGTATAAGATCACTAGGACAACATTTTTGGTTTTCAAGATCATTTCCCTAAAGTTGAAAATTAGCTTAGAATAAATACTTACTTTATTTTGGTACAATCTCACTTTTGTTCGTGCCTTGAACAATTTCTACTTCATCTCTTAAATAAATGAAGTTGAATTTGTTATTCGTGAAGTGTTAGCAGATCATGTGATAGAATGACGGGTCATTCCATCTGTCTCAAACAAAAGGTAAGCAAAAGTTATTAAATATACATAAGTCATTCTATAATGAGATTAATCATATATAGTTCCTAAAATGGACTTATACTTCATATATCATACTGCTTAATATAATAAAACTAGTTTCTACTAAACAGGGACTTCCTGTAGGTCAGTGGTAGGTGATAAAGGCCAGTCGCACTTCGGTTGTGGGTTCGATTCCTACAGCCTTGTCCGAAGCGATGGGCTGTCGCCCGTCCTGCAGGTTGTCCTTTTTATAAAACTATATTACTATAACATCCCATCAATAATATCAAAAAAACTTCTATCCTTAAACAATACTAACTTATGTCCAACATAATCCATTCCAATCTTTAGGCTTATCCATAATACTGCAGTCCATTCTCATAACATAGTGGAAACGATTACCAGAGATTTAATACCATCGTTGATCCCCATATATCATAAGATATGTTATGTTGGTCACATTCTAAACATTCAAAGTCCTTAATCATGTATTCTCTTGAATACCCATTGAACCTTAGTGAAAACATGAATGCAGTTAAATGTTAACACTTTCCACATACCAAAATCCTCAAAATTCTATATACTCAAACCATGATATCACTTAGTCCTTATATCAATCATGAGCTCATGAATACTGTCAAATATTTCATTTTCTCATTTTTCCTTCATTATACGCATATCATCTTTTTTCCAAAAATACCTCTATCACTTCGAATACCACATTAGAGCAATACATAAATATTCCAATACACCATAAAAGTACCTCAACAACATTATTCTTGAATACCAATACATAAACACTTCAGTCCATCCACTTCAATGACTGTCCTAGAATAAGTCCTTCCTTGATTTAGAAGTATCTTTTTAGGTCAGGGAATTGAGTTGGGTAATGCCCATGTTCTCCACAAATAAGACATTGAACTCCATAACAATCTGTCACTCTATGACCCTTTTCTCCACACAGATAACATCGGTCCCTCCATTTTAGGTATTCCTCAAGGTTCTTCTTCCCTTCTTTAGAAATCTCAATCTTCCTTTCTTTATGATCCTCAACATGCGATCATGCATAATAGTTTATCTTCCTCTTCTTTGATGAATTAGTCATACCACTAAATTTCACCTTGTTAATCATATATCGCGATGACTGATTCGGCATAATCACAATATCTTTATCTCTAGGCATCACACAATTTTGTTGCTCATAGTCACAAATTTTTCCATTGGATTCAATGTTAACCGAATTCCTTCTGGTTCCCTCCATTAACTAAAACACAAAAAGAATTTTGTGAGAGGCGAAATCATGCTAGGGAAGACAACATAGTAAAGGGGGAGCACCCTCAATATCTAACATATTAGGTTAAATTCTAAGATCGTTACCGTAGTTCTAGGAATATATCCTATACGTATACTTATCCTTAGGGAGATCCCTAGACATACCTTAGAAATATCTCTAGGGATCTCACTAACGTTCTCACATCCTAGTTTCCAAAGGTTGACTAAACCTTTCTTCTGATACCAACTGTAGAGACCCGAAGCTTACCGTACATGGACGTTACATTACTTTTGCGGAATACTTAGTACATAACAAAAACACACACACAAGGATCGTAATAGTTTAATGTCTTTGGAAACTCGGAATAAAATCTTCTAATCGTGGGGAAAGATCTTCAACATCTCCCATAAAGATCTTCCTTTTTTTTTACCTAAAACCTTTCTTTATATCCTGGGGAAAATAAAACATAAAAGGGTGAGATCAAATGCTCAGTAAGGGTAAACAAAAGAAATATCAATCACATCATATACATAAGAACATAGCTTTTGGAAATCTTAACCTGCAAAAGAGCTCATATTATCATAACATGGGATAAATCATAGAAGTGAAAATGAGATCCCCATAATCATAACATAAAACTTGAAACATTGTGGCATGCACACATAATCATGGAAAATCATTTCTTGTTAGTCATGACTCATTGCCAAGACTATCTTAGTGGACAAAGTCCCTTTCTGAACCGAGTTCACTCCTCGTTTCAGTCCTGTATCACTGAACCGAAATAACATTCAGTTCCAGCCATGTCTATCTCATGAGATATAAAGTCTTTACCCAATGAATTGGAGGGAGATGTAGGTCCCACCCATCTTATAATGAATCCTTTCTTATGTGTGCCACATAATCATAAAACATACATCATCGCATAACACATGTAACAAAAATGGGATTCTTGAAACATCATGACATCATAAATGAATTCATATAAGATAAAGGAATTCATAAAAATAATTCCATCACAACATGATCAAATCAATTTAATAATAGGGATAAAAACAGAACCCATTATTATCTTAGATGGAAAATAATTTTGATAAAACACTTGAACTCCATTCTTGAGGAAAATATCCTTTCTTCTTCAAAAAACATTTTTCCTTTCATAACATGTCATACGACTTTAAAATAAAAGAAGTTGATTAAAAATAAACTTGAAACTTGTAAAGGAAGCTTCTTGGAAATAATGTTTTAAAAATCCATTCATGCCGTATAAGTTAAAAAAACATTCTTCGTACTTTTGTCGGAAAAGTCAAAAAGTACCTCGTACGGAAAATGACAAAAGATTCCTTTCATTTCTTTTACTAAAAACTCACCAAGGGTAAAATTGGATTTAAACAATTGTAGTTGGATGGAAATAATATTACATATTTATGAAACATGGATGTGGATGATAAAATACACCCCAGTAAATACTTATGAATAAACAATCTCGGATAAAAATGAGATTGTGATATTTCCCTTACCTTAGGTCCGACTTGCTTTGTAAGTGTCCGAACCTCATGTATAATGATTTAAATCATGTTATTGACTTATTATAGAATCATATTAATTGTTATGATATCATATATGGTTCACTTATGACAATATATTACCCGTTCTTTTGTAAATTCCATGTTAAAGAAGCATTTTGGGTAAAATCGTTTCATTTATCGTAGGTGTTTTGACTTGTTGTTCTTGACATCATTATTACTTATATCATGATTTATTCACTTCCAGAATATAAAATATGATTTATATATCATATATATTCAGTATATATATATATATATAATAGTTAGATAAATAAAATGAAAAACACCGTTCATGGAGACGGTAGTCCGTACGTACGCATGAACGCTGTTTTCCTTTCCTTATTGTCTTGAAATGGAAGTATGTAGATGACAAACATATGTATATATATACATAAATCCAGTAGCTTTATAATGTCATATATTTCATTATTATTTCTTATATATACATTATAATCATTCTTAAATGGTTAACATGGAGAATGAATCTCATCGCGTCGTGGAGACGGTAGTCCGTACGTACGCACGAGCGATGATATCATTTCTATAAATATTGAATTGAATTGGAGTGTATTATACAATATATCAGAATCAATATGATGTTGTAATAACTATGTATAGTTATTCTCTACACCATTATACCCATCCATGTAAGGTGGTGGTGGAAAATAGATTACACCACGGCGTGGAGACGGTATTCCGTACGTACGCAGGCGCGGTGATTTCTTTTTCCGTAGGATGGATAGATGGTGAAATAGGGTTGTTTCATACTTATAATAACATATCAGTATATTATTGATACTGATGTTATTACTTCATAATGAAACAACCTAAGAAGAAGAAGTGGAAGAAGAAATAAAGATGAAAGAATTGGTAACGGTAATTACCTCTTCTTTGAAGCGCCTTTTGGAGACCTCCTATTAGGGAACTAAAATTGGTCTTTGAGTAAGACCAGAACCTCTAGGATGTTTCTAGGGAAGTGGAGAAGAGATTTTGGCAGGGGTTGGCCGAGCTTGAGTGCTCAAATTGGTGTGAGGAGGAGGGGGAGGAGGTGTCCTTTTTATAGGGGAGGAGAGGGGCACCTTAGGAATATCTCAAAATATTATTTTATATTAAAGTCAAAATCGGTTTATAATGGTTCCAAAGGGTCTTATTTAGAAGCTAAAGTGGGGATGGGTCGAAATCCTATCAACCAATAGGATTTAGACAAGTTTAGGTTATTATTGTAACCTTATCAATTAGATTTAACTCTAAGTTAAATAATTTAACTTTTACCGTGTCTTTTTGTTTTCTTACACTATATGGTTAATAGACTTACTATAACATGACAAACGAACCCCAAATTGTTTATTATTAATATATATATCCTTATCTAAGTCATTTGGCCGAACCTTAGATTTTTAGGAATAAAATAACAATTAATAATATAATATTTGATTTAAAAACTATTTTGTGTCAATTTTGACACTATTTGATATATGATTTTTGTGAAAGTCATTACAGAATTATATGTTCGAACCAAGTTTATAAAATCAACACTAATATGTCATAGTAACCTATAAAATTAGTGTAATTCATAAAAAGTCTCAAATTATATTTATTTGGGTATTTATAACATCAATTATGTCAATATTTCATTAATAAGATAATTACTGCATCATTGTTGTGTCATACATAAATTAAATTATTTAATGTCTAAAAATTACAAATAAAATACCATTATGTAGGAAATCTTTTTATATTTCTAATGAATATTTATAGTCAAATTTATCTTATTTATAACCCCATATTAAAAATGTTTTAGTAAATAAACTTTGATTTTAACTCTTTTAACCCTTCTTTAAATAAATTAATAATAAATGTCCTAATCTAACCCAAGTGGGCCTAAATGGTCATATATTATTCTTAAGCTTGTTTTTGGTCGAAATACACTTGTCCAATAGGATTAGGACATGTGTTAGGGTAATAGTAATATCATATTTACCCTTAGTTACCTTATTTACTAATAACCGTGGTAAAAAAAGTAAAAAGTTACTATTCACCAAAAATTATTTTCATCTCATTGAACCACATTTTAGTCCTTGATATTAACCGTGTCTGTCGGATTTTCGAAATTCCATTCACAGAAGCGGTAAAATTATGTTTTATGAAAAATTCAGTTTTTAACCTACCACTTAGTGGTTTCACTATTCATCAAAAATTGATGTTTTTCAGAACAGTGCCAAAATTTCATCCCAAGCTATATTTCATATTCCGAATTCAAAAATGAAGTCTATTTTACCAAATTCATTACATAAAAGTTTCATAAATAATTTTATAATTAAATCCCGCTATTAAAACAAATAGCGTGTTTTTAAGAAACAATATCTATCAAAAGATTGACACTTGTTTATGTCTAGTTTAAATGCGAAATTACATCCAATGACCAACATTGTATTAAATTGTAAAAATATATTCTAAATATACTTTAAAACCACTCAAATTAATGATTTATCACTATTAATTATTTCGATTAAAAAAGTTTTTTTAATTATAATTTAGTAATTTTCACTATTCATCAAAATATGAAAGTTATCCGAAAAGTACCAAAATTTCACCTTAGGCTAAATTCGATACTCTGAATCCAAAAATGAAGTCCATTTTGAGAGTTAAAATTTCTAAAATTTAAAAAGTGGTTATTACTATTCATAACGGCTAGTTTTAATAATATTTTAATAGCATATCATTGTTTCGTGAAACTCAGGATTACGTACCACACACGCTATCGAGGAAGGTTGCGATTGCGTGTAATGCAAGGCAAGTCAAGGATGCGTGTTGTGCAAGCTCCTTTTGGTCTAGCGTATAACACAAGACATTAGTGAAATAAGAAAGAATATTTTTCATAAAATCTCGGGCTGTTACAGAAAAGATCATGTCATTAAAGCAGTTTTTAAAACGTTATGATTATGAAATGAAACCCATCTATTTTATGCTATATGGGTTATTTATGAAATGTTTGATGATGTTATATGTGTCTCACATGATAATAAAGGAAAATTTAAGGGTGCACCCTGATAGCGCTCCAATTCATTGGGTAAAGACTTAATCTCTAGAGATGACCATTTTAACGACGCCTTGGTGAATAACCTTGGTAATTTTAACGACACCTTGGGGATGGACCTTGGTGAAACGAAACGATTGTCAATATTAAATGTCGTAGAAACATCTTCAAGTTATAAAAAATGTTATTTTTATTATGATGTATCTCATGATTTCATTCTCATGCCTTAATGTTATTTTCATGACCTTATTGAAGTATCTCAAGTTCACATGTAAAATGTTTCTCTGGTTTCTCTTACTGAGCCTTCTGCTCACCCTTTCTTTTGATGTATGTCCATAGGTTATGAGATTCAGTAATGAACCTAGGATGAACTTGAGGAGAATCCTTTCAAGTGTTTAAGAAGAATGTTTTTTTTGTTTCATTTATTATGTTCCTGGTTTCCAAGACACTAAACCTTAAAGATCCTCGGTTTTGTAAAATGTAATGAAAGTTTATGTGATAAAAAGGCGGGATGCTATAGTTGGTATCAAATGATGGTTTAGTTATTTGTGGAAATTAGGATATGAAAACTTTAGGAAGAACCCTATAAAAAAGTTTAAATATAGGAAATCTTCCTAGTATTTTGGTGAGTATTGAGTAAAGTGTTTCCAAGCAAATACATCCCTGTCTGGATACGAGCAGGTAGAGGTGGCTCTGGCACAGATGTACATAGGGGTAAAACCCGAAAACACCGCTTTGAGCTAGACTCGAATGAGAACTGGTACACGACAACGGGCCTTGCTGCACTCTTGGTTACGACACTCCCGGGGGATATGCTTTGGTAAATCCATAAGCTTAGTATGAACCATTGTTAAAGGAACAAAGATAAAATAAAATAAAGATTCACATAAGAATATATGATCATGGATAACCTAGAAGGGAACCTAGGGGATCACAAGTTAGGGTATAATTTAATTCTACATGTTATCCTTAGATGCTTTAAGTTTCTTTTCATGATTATTGGCTAAGTATTTAAGCCCCTAACTATAGCTTCTTTTCATAGTTAATGGCGGGAAATGGAAGAACATGTCCCAACAACCAATGTGATAGGAAATGCTACGATTACCGTATTAATACGACAGAGATGATTATGGGATTAAAAGATGATTATTATTTTGGAAGACGTTCAATATTTTGAGGAACATATATGATCAAGGTAAATAGATTACTACGATGTCTTCATTGAGGAGTAAGGTTGACTTATATATTGAAGAATCAATGAATTTAAGGTGTCCTTATAGTAATTTAGGTTACTTTTGGGAATGATTTACCTATCTTGGGTTAAATATGTTTAGATTAGATACTTTTGTTATAAGATGTTCGGAGTGGTTGATGTTGTTTGGAGATGAACAATGAAGTTTATTTTGGAAGACTATGTTATCAAATCCTTCTTGTATTTGGGTTTTAATCTTAGTTTGGATTATTTTGAGGAATTTTAAGGACCGTTATTTTTGGAATGGACTATGATATAATTTGGGTAGTACCATGGAACATTAAGGATTTAAAATTAGTTTCCATTCCAATGGGATTCTTTCTTTTTGAAGAGTTGTTTTACCTTACCCTTTCGGTTTTTGGGATAATGTTTAAAGATAGAAGAAATAGATAGTTGATCTTTTGTGGATCATGTGATTCTCTAGATGATGATTCTTGTGTTTTAATGAGACCAAGTAGTTTTGAATTCTCGTCGTTTGGAGAAAAGATTAGTTTTGGTAGAAACTTATTAAAGTATGAAACTCTACATGAAGGTAGATATATTTCCTTATGTTTTTGTTCTATGTTGTAAATGAATTCCTCAAAGTTATTAAAAGGAATGTAAAACAAAAAACATTGTTGGTTTACGTTTCCTACAAGTTAATCAAAGACCGCTTACACACATCATAAGTTTGGGATTTTCTTATGGTTAACTTTCTCCTAATCATGATCTCTATCACTCTCCCTCAGAACGTGACCCTCTGTTATCTCCTCCATGTCCATGTTTCCTACATGGAATCCTAGTATGAGTAAACTCGGGTGGCCTTTGTACTCCCTTTTATTTCTTTTAAAGTAATAGTGTTACTGACTCCTTTTCCGATGTGGGACTTTCAATGAAATTTCAAAACCCAATTTAAAAAAATTGCGAGGACGCAATTTCTTAAGGGGGGAAGATTGTAACGGCCCGAAATTTTGAATAAATCTTGTTTCCTAATTTCATGTGTTATTATATTTTATTTTTATACTCAACAAAAATGTTTTATTTGATAAACATGATTATAATTAAAATGAGACCATTGGGTTTTGATTGTTATATGACCATCGGTCAATATGACCACTGTGAACAAAATGTTTTGATTATTGTCTCCAAATATAAGTAATCTTGGTTAACTATTATAGAAAGAAGATTTGATGGCCTCACCTAGTAGTCTTGGACCGATCGAAGCCCATCTAACAGAGCATGGGAAGGAGGTAGCACCATTGGGCTTTGCTCTGGACCAAATCCAAGCTGAACTTCATCATGGGAATCTAGAACGGAATCGTCTTCGCGAGAAGTTCAAACTGATAGAAATTACTACTCGGGCAATGTTGACTGAGCCGCCCCAAGATTATATCCCCCTAGAACACCTTACTCTTAGGTCCTATGCTGGTATTATAAGGGGCTATGTAATGAGACCATAACTACCTTGTGTAATCCTTGTTTTAAATAAAAATTAGGATTTCTTATTATGATGATGTTTATGAATTTTCAAATGACTGGATAAAAAATAGTATGCATATTTTTGATGAATTTTCAAAAGGAAATTTTAAAAAAAAATGTTTGTGTAAACCTTAAATAATTTAAAATGTGTAATGATTCTCAAAAAATGGTCTTCTACAATTATGTCCAGTACGAAATTTAGAGTCTAATAAGATCAACTTGATTTTTGATGAATAGCAAATTATTAATAGTGATTTTATGATTAGGATTAGTAATATGACCAAATGGATTAGTAATCTCACTTAAATAAAGTTTTAAAATAATCTAGGCACCTTGATTAAGTAATGTGATTCAATAAAATGGTTAAATAATGGTTTCATAAATTATTATTCAAGTATTAGTTTTTTTTCGGGTGAATAGTGTTTTTTAATTAAAAATTTAATTAACTATAATTAGAAAATTATTTTTATAAAAAGGATTTTATTTTTGAACTCAGAGCATCGATATTATGTTATGGTAATTTTTGGGGTTTTTTCTGAATAAATGAATTTTCGGTGAATTGTGTTTTTATTTAAAAATAAATTTAAAAATACTTAGAAAATTATTTTTATAAAATGGAGTTCTTTTTTGAAATCAGAGCATTGATATTTAGTTGAGGTGAAATTTTGGGATTTTTCTGAGAAAGATGGATTTTTCAGTGAATAGTAAAAATGCAGTTTTAGGGTTTCAATATGTTTAATGACATCATAGTTGTGTCATGATGATGTCATGAGAGATTTTAAGGGTTGGCCGGCCAAGGGTGATGAATTATTGTTGTGGGGGCCCCATGTGGCCTAACTCCATGGTAAATGACAAGGGAGAGCACATGGGGTTGAGAAAAGCACATGTGAGGTGTCCCTTGGCCATTAATGCCTTGTCCCCTCACTTTCCATATAAATACCAAGCCCTCCTCTCATCAATTTGACTACCCGCTCTTCTCCAACGAAGTTCTGGTCTCATTACCTCCCAAGGAGTCCTCCCAAGGTGCCCCCAAGCCCTAATGGTCCCAACAATTGAGGTTTAAGAGTTACATTCTTAAGGTAAGGGATCCGACCTCTCTCTTTCTTTTCAAATGATCTCTTTTATGTCATTCCTTTTATGATCCATGTTCGTATGTTGGAGGATGTTCTTTTATACTCCTATTACTGCCCTTTTTATTTTCATATAATGAGAGATCCCCTCTTACTCTCATTATTTCGTTTTATGAAGTTTTATGTGGCGCCGTTAGGCTGCCGAAATTTTTGTAACGGCTTCTTTCTCCCCTCTCATTTTTCAAGTTCGATTTTCATGTCAAGTCTTTCAAGTTCCTTTTTATTATGTTGGGGTATGATCTCTAAATTTATCATACTGATCTTTTATGATCATATGATGAGAGACCCCATTTTATCTCTTCAATTCAGTATTTTGATGTTTTAAGTGGCATCGTTAGACTGCCGAATTTTTAAGTGGTTCTTCACCATTCTCATTTTGAAGTTCTACTTTCATGTCAATTCTTTCAAGTTACTTTTTGTTATGTTGGGGTATGATCTCTAAATTTATAATACTGATATTTTATGATCATATTATTAGAGACCCCATTTTATCCCTTCAATTCAGTATTTTGAGGTTTTAAGTGGCGTCGTTAGGCTGCCGAATATTTTTAGTGGTTCTTCACCCTTCTCATTTTGAAGTTCTACTTTCATGTCAATTCTTTCAAGTTCCTTTTTGTTATGTTGGGGTATGATCTCTATATCTATCATACGGTACTCTGATGTTCATATGATGAGAGACCCCATTTTATCTCTTTAATTCAGTATTTTGAAGTTTTAAGAGTCGCCGTTAGGCTGCCGAAATTTTTAGGGGATTCTTTCACCCTTCTCATTCTTTTCAAAGTTCTACTATCATGTCATGTCTTTCAAGTTCATTTTTAATTATGTTGGGGAATTATCTCTATATCTATCATACTGAACTCTTATTTTCACATGATTAGAGACCCTATTTGATCTTTTCAAATCATTTTTGTTGAAGTTTATGTAACGCCGTTAGGCTGCCGAACGTTCTTAAGAGAAATCTAATTTTTGTCTTCCTTCAATGTTTTTCATTTCAAATGGTATGTCCTTGAAATTTAATTACCATGATCATGTATCATTATTATTCTATCCATCTACTATTTTATGGGTCATTTATGATTCTTTGACCCATTTTCCCTCTCTTTTTAATGTATTCTAAAACGTCATAACATAGCCGTTATGCTGCAGAATTTCCGTCTCAAAATGTCTCTCTCTTTTTCTAAAGTTCTTTTATATTATTAAGTGAATACTCAAAGCTCTTTCTTCTAAAGGGTTATTCACATATATACCAAAATCTCTATTTTAAATTCTTGGATTTACATACATGAGACCCACCTTCCTTTTCTGTGGGTTTTAAAGTGACGTAAAGATCATGTCTTTAAAGCAGTTTTTAAAACGTTATTATTATGAAATGAAACCCATTTATTTTATTCTATATGGGTTATTTATGAAATGTTTGATGATGATATATGTGGCTCACATGATAAGAAAGTCAAATTTAAGGGTGTGCCCTGATAGCGCTCCAATGCATTGGGTAAAGACTTAATCTCTAGAGATGACCATTTTAACGACGCCTTAGTGAATAACATTGGTAATTTTAACGACACCTTGGGGATGGACCTTGGTGAAACGAAACGATTGTCAATATTAAATGTTGTAGCAACATCTTAAAGTTATAAAAAAAAGTTATTTTTATTATTATGTATTTCATGATTCCATTCTCATGCCTTAATGTTTTTTTCATGACCTTATTGAAGTATCTCAAGTTCACATGTAAAATGTTTCTCTGGTTTCTCTTACTGGGCCTTCTGCTCACCCTTTCTTTTGATGTATGTCCCCAGGTTATGAGATGCAGTAATGAACCTAGGATGAACTTGAGGAGAAACCTTTCAAGTGTTTAAGAAGAATGTTTTTTTTTGTTTCATTTTTTATGTTCCTGGTTTCCAAGACACTAAACCTTAAAGATCCTCAGTTTTGTAAAATGTAATGAAAGTTTATGTGATAAAAAGGCGGGATGCTATATCAATGATATGGGATGAACCTAGGATGTCATAGATTAAGGAAGGTCTCATGAATAATATGTCCTATATGTAATTATTTTCGTAAATATGAGGTTTTCTAATAAGATAACTAATTTTACTCTATGATTCTGGTTTTAGTGAATGGATGGAACTAGAAGTAATTGGATTAACATTAAATGTGATTGATTATTTAATGATGGGATGTCATGAAAGGTTATATATATAGTGACATAATTTTTTTATCATACCTAATCTATTGTCAAGAAAAATTATTAACAATTTATACCCTAACCAATACTCGGACACCCCAAAGAACTGAATAAATTATTTTGATGAGTGTTCTGGTAATAGAGACCATAGAGGAATCAGGATTCAGTTTTATTTGTCTCATGAATGTGGAATGAATCCCATAGGTGAAAGTATTATATGAGCATGAATATGTTTTAACTGTGGAAATAAATGTCATAAAGCAAGTGACTATAGAGGACACTGAATACTTTGATTATGAAAATGGAAGAAAATATTTTACTCCCTAAGACATCAACGATGATTAATTGTTTTAATTTTAGAAAAAATGTTATCTCTGAAACTCCATATCCCAATATGAAATATATTACATGGAATAAGAATAGTTTTCTGATTAATGGTTACATTGTTGATCATGAAGGGACTATATATAAATTTTTTATGGAAGTTCTTATAATTTAATTGGATGAGGAAGACATGTTAGAAGATTATGGATGATGTAATCAATAAATTTTGGAATTTGGATTCATGAATTATGAAAGGTGAAATATACAAGGATTTTCTAGTTTATGTTTTTTAATTATTAAGCATAATACATTAAATAGATATGATCGATTATAAAAGTGATTTAGTGGGTAGCTGATTCCTATTGAAAACACATAATTAGGGGAATAATAAAAACAAATATATTCTATATGATATGATAATGATATTTTAATAATTAAATATTGGATATAAGTAAATTTGATGGTAATGATTTCCATGGTAGTAATTATGGACTTGTTGGGTGTTATTTTATGCTATCAAGGATGGAGTTTAATAGTTCATGGATTATTATAATATGTCCAGTAAACTATTGAAAATGTAAGAATGCATGTTTTCCATAATTATCTATGGAAATTCAGTATATTTCCATATTATAATAGATTATATGATAAGGGTTTTGATATCTTTGGAATGTGACATCCAAAATATAGTTTTTGATATAAGGGTAAATCAATATTATATAGTTTTGATGACTTTAATATAATTTTTTTCATTCTTTTCATTCAGATAGGTTATATGGTTAACAATTTAGGAAAAGATTAAGATGAGATTTAGATGCAATATTTATGAACCCATTTTAATTTAAAAACGTCTTTAAAATCCTATTAATATATTATCCATATATCAATGATTTCCCTCAAATGTATTTTAGAAATTGTATTAATATGGTTTTAAAAAAGAAAATCAGGCTTGCTGGGAGAAAACCAATCATATCTGGAAAGGCCATGAGTCGTAAACCCATGATTGAAGGAATATAAGGGGTTCATGCCTACCACTAGCCAACAAGATGTCCCTTATAATGAGTAATTATTATTTGTGAATAATTATTAACTGTGAACAAGTATAGTTTATTTTCATGTTTATATATTCATGTATTAATAATATTGATTTTTATGAATAGATAGAGATAATGAGTTATCATTTTATGTTCTCATATGGGCCTTAAGATATCCTAAATTTGCATTTAAGCACTTTTGACATAATTGTTAATTTCTTGACATACATTTATTGAAATAATTGATGAATTCGAAATATATAAAAAACTAAATAATTGTAATTTGATATAAATATATCCTATAAGCATACTTAATTATATTATTTATCAATAAATAAATTACACATTATTACAATAATTATGAGAATATTTTTTTCCCTTATTTCTTAATTATGTGTCTCAGTTATGTTTAAAACATCACATTTTTTTGACTATGATTCCCTTAAAATTTCATTTACCATTAAATTCTGTGTGTTTTTTTCCTCAATCACTACTTATAACTATTTGTAAATTTTTCAATAATTGAAATATTAACCCCTACCTATGTTCTACTTTTTCAAAACCATGTTATATGTAAAATTGTTTAGCCATTATTGATTGATCATTCCCTTTGAAGGGATGTTTTAGTATTAATTTTTTCAATCTGGTATTTATGAATGAACCATTAACCTATAAACCTTTGATAAGTGAGATGAATTTAAAGGGAAAATTTCATTTTAAAAGTGTACTATTGTATCACCATATGATTTTTTGAAATGGTTTTTTAAAATTATTTTAACATTACTGTATTTTTCATTTCACATAAAATTTATGATAGTTTATTTTATATTAAATAATTATTTTTTAATGAATTAATAACAAAACAAAGTTAATATATCCCTACATTCAATAGATTTTTTTTTTCTTCCAAGAACACAAAATTTATCTTTCATTACACGGAATGATGACTTCCTGTAATGTCTTGTGTAACATGGAAGACCATGTTTTAGTGAGAAAAAATATACTTTAAAATGTTTTTAAATGATATAAATAGGTATTACCCAGATTTTTAATTCGACGTTTTGATTATTATTAAATACTTTTTTCAAAATATAAACTTTATGAAAATATATATGTTTAATACATAGGTTACCAATTAATTACAAATTCTTATCAAAACAGACTAAATGTAATTAAAATATTATTATGGCAATAATGAGGATTTGATATAATAAGTTATATTTATAATAACTAATTTGTTATATTAATGTAATATATTTTATATATATTCAATAAAATACTTTTTATTGTAATCTAATTTTGTTATACACATAATATATGGAGAAACACAATTCTATACTTAAATTATTATATTTTTATAATAGTAGTTTTATATCCTTTTAATCGAGAAAACAAATTAAATCCAAATTTTTGTACTTTTTAAAACATAATATGTAAAAATAATCATCATATTTTAAATTGAAATATAAATATTTGGTTATGATAAATTTTTGGTATTTTTCTAAATGTTTTCATTTTTCAAATAATATATATAAATATTGATTTTTAATTAAAATTTGTTTTCCATATAATTATTTATATAAAAAAATTTGTTTATTAAATATGTTTGAAATATATTATATATAATATTTTAGTACACTTTAGGTCATTGAGATCAATTTCATTTTAAACAAGGGTATAAAAACCTAGCAAACTTTTGAATATTTTTGAAAAAAAAATCGCATTATTGACCAGACTGTGGAATTAATTTTAAAATAAATACTTATACATATAGGATTATAATATTGAAAAATAAATTATATGTTCGGAATAATATTTATTTATAATGTATAATAATATAAACTATTTTTTTACAAAATATTTAGGGAAGGTGGTTAAACAAATTACATCTATTAAGTGAAAAATTAATTCAAAAGAGTACTAAAACATAAATATAAGACAAAAACATCATATAAAATTTTAAACACCAATTTAATTGAAATTATTAATCCATTAAACAATCATTTATGAGTTTTATTGCTCTATTATGACATTGGTTATCTAAAAATTGTGGTATAGAAAACATATTTTCCAAAATTCCACATTGGCCCCTTCACATATCTATAAAGGCCATAAATTATTCGTATTATTAAAACAACTCAAACAACATTGGATTTGAAAATCTCTCCCACATAAACATACCAAAATAAATCCTTTCTACCACGAATCCTCCCCTTAGAAATATATCATCCATGGAACCCCTTTGGCACAATCCAAAGGTGTTACCCGAATAAGAGGTAATGTCTTCTCTCAAGCTCCTTTCATCTTTATTCATTCTCCGCTACTCTGCTGTATTTATTCAATTATTTTATTACGAAAAAACTATTTTAAATATGCTAGTATGTTTTCATGATATGGTTATGACCGTTAATTAAACACACATCCATCAAGTGAGTAAAAAACATACCGTTTATGTGTGCGACAAACATCCGGCTCACTAAAGGACGATTGATTGTTTTTCCATTACCACATCTCATGTCGTAAATAATTATGGGAACTATGTTTATATATTTCATATATTATATTTAATATTCCTTTATTATTTGGCATTTATTTACAACACATATTTTTTTCTTTCCATTTAGAGTAAATATGATAATTCTGTTTCAGAAAATGCAGACTACCGCCCCTCAAAGGAATTAGATTCCTTCACCACTACATGGAATGTATTAGGGAATAATTTAGTGAAATGAAATTATATTATATATATATTTATGATATAATTATTATAATTCAGTAATTATATATACATATATATATATATAATCATATTTCATTTAAATTTTTATCTTTCAATAAAATAGAAAAATTGAAATAACATTCATGCGTACGTACGACATGTCATCTCAATCAACGATGTATTATATTTCATGATTCTATATAATATATATTGTTCTAATAAAATAATTATTGGTATTAATGAAATTGATACAATTTTTTACATTTGATAAATCATGATATAATTATAGAAACTAAATATGTAACAAATTAAGATATATGAAAACATGAATAGAGATATTACCTAATGTGAATCATTATCATATTATTTATTATGAGCGGGTTATATAATTACATTATCTAACCATATATGATATTAGATATGATAAAATTATTTCATAAAATTTTTATAATAAATTTATATTTATATTAAAGATTATTTTAATAAGTACGATGAGTGTCAAGAAACATGGTATGGAGGTTGAATCTAATTTTTTATTTTGGTGATATACTGAATTAATTTTCCTTCCATTACATTTGTGTGGTGTGTATAATTCTCATTGATTTATTTAGAGAATCTTATAATTAATTTTAGTAGTATTTAAATATAAATTATATTGTCTTTATTTCAGAGGGTTTATGTTTTAAAAGTTATCAAATTGAAAATCTAGATTTGTCTCAATTTTTTTATTTGAGAAACATGTTTTTTATGCACCCTAATAATTTTCCAGATGTATGTAAATAGATTTTAATTGTTTTTAAACAAACGTAAATATTTTCATTATAGTATATGATTCATGTAATATCATTTTATTACATGAGTAGTATGATCCCAAGATACCATGTTATAAGAGTTTAATGATGTAATCTCATTTTTTCAAAGATTGGTTATGTTTATTTTTACTTTGATGAAATATTAGAATACATTTCTCAATTAAAACTCACAAATTTTCATAAAATATCGTTATAATAATATATTGGTAGCATTTTTCCAATATTTTTATATAAATAACATGATAATGTTTTTTTAATAAAGCCTAACATTACCCTCTCTTTAGTTGGAAATATATTTTTCTTCAATACCATGTTTTTCAAAATGGGATTCCAAGAATATTCTAGAAATCTACCATAATAATTGAAAACAATTATTCCTTTATTTATTTTAACATTATTTTCAATGAACTATTATTTCCATTTTACAAACAAGGTACTTTTCTGACCATTTACCATGAAATAGTATCTTTTTCATACCATGTATGGAATGTAGATATTTAAATTCGATAATTTCCCTGAAGCATCCCTAGAATATTTAAAATGTTTTAAAAAAAATTATTTTTTTAAAAAATAATCTTCAATTTTTTTTTGATTTCATTATAACATTTCAATTGAATTTCCATCTAATTGTTTTTCAAAATATACATAAAATTAGATTATATGTCTTCAATGAAAATATTTTTTAAAAATGAATAATATTTATTCATAATTTTTCTTTTAATAAAGTTTGTAAAAACATTTTAAACCTTACATTATTTTTTTCAATGGTATTTTCAATGAAATGGTTTTCAAAAAGTTTTAAAGATGTCTTTATATGTTTTCTAATTTATATTCAATGAAATGGTTTCCAAATTTTTTTCCGGGTAACAATATATATTGTCGAAGTTGATTGGTAATTAATACATTTAAAAATGTTTTCCAGATTTATTTATAAAATTTTAATGTTATTTTTAATGAAGTGGGGTTCAAAACATTTTTATGATCAGTATAGATGTTTTCAAGGTTATTTTATAATAAATGGATTTCAAAAAAAAATTCATTGATTCTTTTATTGTTTTCAAAATATTATCAAATAAAAATGTTTTAAAAATGATTCTATGAATATTATATAATCATTCAAGAAATATATTGTCAAAATGATTTCATATATTATTTGATATATTTTATGGTCCTTTCTTAGAAAATTATTTTCAAATTGTATAATGAATTACAAATCATTTTTCATTGAATAAATGATATTTTACTCAATAAGTATTTATCAATCCAATTTAAATTCTTTTGCATATATGATTATATCTGTTAATGATACTTATACATTTATATGAAATTATCTAATTGTTTAATTTATATTATTTCCCATAATAGTAATTCTTAATTCCATTGTCTTTATGAAATATATTTCTCTCTCAGAAGTTGTAATTTTTTTAAATTCATTTCTCATTAAATAGTATTATTCATTTGGAACCCACTATTTCTCATGTTATGTTCAAGATTAATTTGTAATGAAAAATATCTTTTTCAAAATGTGATGATATGATTGCATGTTTACAATATCAATTCCATTTCATGTGTAGTGATATGATTATTACTGATATTGTGTAAAATTTATGATTGATTTAATTATGAGATGGGTGGGACCAATATCCCCCTCCAATTAATTATCTAGAGATATATATATCTTGAGATAGATACTGATGGTATGGGGAATGAACCTTTACTACTATTATGGACATGCATGTGAACCATGCCAGCCAAGATGGTATGAGGAGTGAACTCGTGCTAATAAATTCTATGTGGGATTTAACCATGGCTACCAAGATGGTATAGGTAGTGAACCCATGCCACCAAGACGGTATTTGTAGCTATGTCATCGATTATATGGAAATAAAATTTTATACTTATTCTTCTTCCAAAACTCCATGTTTTATTCCAATGTTATTCTTTCATGGCATATGTTCATTATATCCTTGTTAATAATATCTTATGAACTAACATTATTTTGAAATTATTCGTTTACATGATCTTTGATATGAATGTTATGATATACTGTTTTCATGACCATGTTCTCATACACTCATTATCATTATTACGCTTGCAAATATTTCACATTTAACCTTACTAAACATTTTAAATCACACTATTTTTTGTTTCCTTTTCCAGGTTATGATGTTTTTTATTGTTTGGATGTGTCTAAGCAGGGTTCTATATAATAATAACATATCAGAAGGTAATTATGCACATCAATGTATGAATGTATATGATTACATGTTTCCAAAGGAAATAGACTTATATGGTTAATGGGGGACTATTTTTATAAATTTTTATTTATTAGAAAATTATTATGTAATGTTAATGTATGATTTGAGATGATTGATATACACAAAACCCAAAATACAATCCTATACACCCCCCACATTGTAGAAGACTTTATTTATGTACAATACCAATAATAAATGTAATAAGGTGTAAATCAATGAAGACTCCCAATTAATATGTATAGATTCTAATATCATGTTATAGTTTTATTGTATCTTCCACCAAATTCAAACCATCCACACCCTCGGTTATATAACCAAAAATAAAAAATACATATATTGAGTTTTTAACGTTATTGAAATAACCCATATCATTCTACCCACCATGAAAATTGTATATTAATCCACTACTATAGTTTAAGGATGTCTACAACCTCATGAACTGATACAATTCATTTTCCATACCCATAACACATCGATGGATTGTAATGAATGAATTTATATTTATATTTCATATAAAATGTTAAATTTTCATTTTGAGAATATATAATCTAATGTACCTCCTTTTATTCCTATTCACTGAAAAATTATAATTCCATTCATGTGTACATATGGGATACCACCTCTATGGTGTGACATGATTTAGTTTTAATCAGAAAATAAAATGGATAATACATATAATTATATTAAATTAAATAGTTTTAAAGTTATTATATTATTATCATTAATATATTATAATATAATATGACCTTTTTCAATAATGATTTATGAATAAAATTAAAATAACTCATGGGTAGATATGTCCATCTCTCTATATGATGTTAACATAGTTCATTACTCATTATTATATTTAATTATTGGAGTGAAAAGTACAATTTTTTTATAAAATAATAATAATGTAATTAATACTATTTTGGATATGATGGAATAATTTACCCATTTAATATAATATACCATCCAAATTAATTTCTGTAAGATGAACCAAATATCATCAAAACTCAAGAAGTTAATTCAATTGATTAAGTAATTATATATAACATGACATTAAACCAAATAAATGAAAAATGGTGATATGAAAATTGGATTCTAAATATGTGATTACAGAATCTATATACGTGGGTATTTTAAGTATAAGTTGTAACTAAACCCTCTAAACCAGTAAATATAATATATAATTACGAATTCATGAAAGTTAAATTACGATTAATGCCACTATAATAAATAATGTTAATGAATGTTAACATACATCAATACCACCTATCCCACTAGTAGTATATTTATTAATGAGAGTCTCAGATTAATTGGTTTATGATTATTTAAATGTTCATAAGAACTTATTTTAGTATCCTAAATACAGTTAATACATTCATAGAGAGTGACGATTGAAGACTATTGAATAGAAATTTTAGAAATCCAAATTTAAGGAAACATCTTTTGAAGTTAAATATAACATTTATAATTCTTTTCACATTGATTTTATATTGATCAATTCATACTATCCCAATAGAGATGGGTTACCCAAAAAATCCAATGGATTCCTTTTTAATAAAAATATTATTTTTTCATAAATATGTTTCGATCACCATATGGGATCTTAACTGACATAAAAACATAACCATCATTTATAATGATTTATTATTAAACATTTATACAATAATATATCGAAATTATAAAGATTGAACAAATTATAATTTCAATACTATTAAAAAATTTTAGAATTTATTCCCCAGTGAAAATGTTTTGAAAACCAATGAAACCGTCAATTTCATTAAAGGAATGAAACTGGACTCCTACTAAATCCTTGTTAATAACTCTATATTATATATATTAGGCCATTATGAAAACAACATATGGACTAGGGTATCCTTGTATAAATTCTTAATTTTTTTAAAAAAATATTTTCCCTATAATTGAAATGGGGAACAAGTATACGGGAAACCAATGAATAATATTTCACAAAACAGAAATGTAAAAAAACACATTTGGATCCCTCTTAGGATTAGTGAAAAATAAATCAGATCATATAACATCTCCCTACATATTTGTATCATTACATTGTATTTTAAAACTCTCATATTTAGATAATAAATTATTAATTTTTAATTAAAATGGAAATTTAAATGATTCTCCTATTAATGAAAACATGTATTATATATGAAATATAGAGAGGAAGAATAATTTATAGCCATTTAATTTGTATAGTATAGTAAATATTCTGTAAGAAGTTTAACATTATAGTTTCAATGAATTTAATGATATTTTTGGATATTTTATCTTAGGAATAAGGAAGCAAAATTGTAGTTTCAGTTACTCTAGGAAGTATGATATCTCTAAAATTGTCATGGATAACAATCCCCACCTCTTACTTAATTATTCACCATTTTTATCAATAGAAAAATCCAATGAACGAATATATTATTTAAGAACTCTCTTGATTAGGTTTCATAAGGACTTCAATAAATTTTTATTCCCTTTTTCAAGGATCTAAATTAGGATTATAGTAATTATTTATAATGGAGTAAATTTTGTGATGTGTTTATATGGCCACACAACAACCATAGGCAACACCCCTCAGGGACATTTATGAACATGTATTTTCTCATGTAGTGTAATACACATACAGATGTCCAGTAATTATAATGTTACAATTGTAGGAACCGTGTTCATTTAGATGGGTCAACCTTTCATAATAATAATTTATATAAAACTAGAATGAAATTGTAAATTATTTTTATCCCTAATATAATACCTATGTATTAGGAACATTTTCTTGATGTTATATATTGATCAATAAAAACATCCACATATATATTTAAATTAATTAATCAATGGATTAATGTTTCATCAAAAAAGACATTTTTATATTGTGAATTTAACTGATTAATTACCACATGATGTGATCCTTGATTTATATCCCTATATTAAAAAAAGGTTAACTTTGTTATTATATAATTATTAAGTATTTTATGATGATTATAAAGGAATATATATGAAATTACATGTAATATACCTTCCCATAAATAGTGTACCATCATTACGAATCCATATATAAGCGCATATTCCAATGTATAACTGAATCCTTCTATATCATGTACAATGTATTGAACAAGTCGGAAATGTATGAATGTTTTCGATAATTACTTAGATAGGGTAGTCATATTAGATTATGAAATGGTAGAAATAACATGATTATTACACAATAAACAATGATGATTACTTCAAATACTTTTATTTCCTCTCAGATTATTACACAATGTTTTAACATCCCTTAAGTGTAGAAAATAAAAAATAGTATTTTTTTTAAAGAAATATATTATATCATTTATGTCCCAACAAGGATAAATAATCCTTTCATTTTTTCGTATATGGATGTCGTATAGTTTTGAAATAATCCCAAAAAATCCATGAGAGAAATGTATTATTAAATAATAAATGTAATACCACTAATAGAATTTATTATGTTTTATAGAATTTTGAATGCATAGTAGAAATATAAAGATAATAGTTTTTTATAATGTCCATAATCATGGTATTTTGAGCATTGGTGTCCAAAATATCCATATTGGCCTTCCTATCCTATAATAAAATTTATTGATATTGATATGATTCCCTTGAAAATTATTATTACAATGAGAGTAATGTGATATAAAACTGATTTAATCCTACTATAAATTTGGTTCCTACATGGTAAGAAGTGTGATAATATTTATATGAATTGTTTTCAATATTAATTCTCATTTATCAAGGGTTAGAAATACCTTATAATTTCATATTGTGAACTATATCATTATGGTGGAGTGTGGTAGGAAATTATATATATATATCAAAAATATTTATTGAATTAGATCCACAAATTTTTTTATGGATTATTAATGAGTCGTAACGTTGTTGTGAGGATTCATTCACCTAAAATTCATTTAGCAAAATTGAGATTATATATAATAGATAATATAATCTCTATGATCATCCAAAACCCTAGAAATTTAATTTGTTGGGATGATCTCTTCTAGTGAATAGAGAACAATATTACCCTTCATAGGGATGGTTGAAGACAAAATGGGGAGTATCTAAATTCATATATCAGTTAATGATAAGAATGATTATGGGGGAATAATAGGAAACCAATTATTTTCATGAATTTTATTTTCAACTTTTTAAGAATGGAATGGATCCATATAAACTGAATATCCTATCATAAATAGATGTGCACCCTACTTAGAGTAATCAACTTAGGGGTCCCTCTGAGACATAGAAAAATATCAATTGATTAGGATAAATATTCAAAATATAATTATTTATACAAGTGAAATTTGATATATAATGTTAATATTCTTACACCCAATGAATCAGGAATATAAATCACAATATAAAGAGATCTCATGAGTATAATTGAATGCATAAAGAGTGATTGAGTGGTTGATTGTGAAGGTACATAAGTGATGTTCTAAATATCCATGCCTCCAACAAACTACATTATATATTCCATGTATATATATGTTTTTATAAAACAATATATCTTCATTAAATAATCCATTTCTTGACTTTAATGTTATTAACCCATCATTAGAATTTTTTTTATGGGATCCTCCAAATAAACATAAAAAATTCATACATTCCTAGTGACATCTATATAAAGAGATAGTTCATCCATACAATATGACCAACAATATGTCTAAAAAATTATATTTATTATAGAAGGTTAATTTTAGGGTATCCATAATCTATTGATTTCAAAATATAATGTTTCATATAATGATTCTTTTTGCATGATGAACATCTATTTAAAATATTAATTACAAAACAAATCACCTACACTCAAAGTGGAAACCCTCTATTTTCAAGGATATAATCAAACTTAACATTCGTTAATGGTGGATAACAAATATTGTTGATTAATGGGACTGTTTATTTAAAAATAATAAACAGAAAATGAATAAAAAAATATGTAAAATAAATCTAGTGATTGATTATTGACCAAAACATTGGACAAAATTTATTAATGAAAATATGCTCTCATTGCTACATATCTCTTAGTAAGATAAACCCTAGGGAGACCCACCACAATGTCTAATTCCATCACCAATATTTTGATAAATTATATGGGAGTGGAAGGAAAACATATAATATGATGATGATCGGACAAAATTACCTCCCTGAATGCATTTACATGAGAATCTAATGGGTGCGAACTGACATACAAGTGTTTTAGATAACATTTAGAAAAGGAGTCCAAAGGGATCACTAAAGAATTAGGGATATTACGTTCCAATTAACTGACCAGAATAAATTATGTGAATACTAATGTCATAATATTCAAATGAAGGTTGAGAGAAAAATATATAACATGAACTTCTCTATGAAGAAATATAATATTTTAATCCTGCACCATCTGATATCATCAAATTTAAATTTTTTGGTTGTGCAAGACAAATTTTCAATGTGAATAATTCCACTAATTAATTCATAAAATTCCTCAGATCTAAATTTATTATATAAGAATGATCATTAAAAATAGATTTATAGATAAATATTTTCTCTAATAATTTATCATATAAAATCATGACATATATCATGGATCATGGAAATGATAAACATATAAGTATAAAAAAGGTATTATAATCATGTCTGTGTATAACATGGTGAACACTAATAAAAATACATTTCCTATAATATAAAAATATAATGATATATATTTTTTACTTAATTAATTAGGTGGAAAATAATTCCATAAAGAAATATCACAATATTAATCATTGTTTATATGTCAATCATGTGATTTCAATAGTATATCACATATTGTCAAAACCTTGTTAAGAAAATGGTTCAAAAACCTTCTCCTTTGGTTTCATATTATAATAAATCAGGAATTGAATAAAATTATTTAGAAAAATTAATCATCTAAAAAGAAAATGTAAAAGGAATAGTTATTGGTTCATATTTGTGGGATATTAAAATTTCATTGATATTGAAAAAATATGTGGATATTTTTTAAAAATGAAATTAATTAAAAGTGTTTCAATTAAGTTTTAGTGAAATTTTATTTTTAAATTTAACATGAAGTTGTAAAATTAATAACATAATATTATATTATACATTTATAAACATTATTATAATAACAAATACTTCATTACTATATCATTGTGTTAATTTTTTTAGGATTATAACATTGTAGTATAATGTTTTATCTTTTTAAAAATTTAATGTTTGAAATTATCATATATTATAATATATTGTTATAAAAAAAATTGATTTCATTTATTGAATGAATTACACCTACACCTTGTTTATAGGGGCCGCGTTATAATATTCTTATTTAATGTGACATTTATAACCAAGATATTGAATAGGTGGGTAAAAACAATAATAAATAAATATTAATACAAATTATAGTATAAATATTAATAAACTGAATTCAATGGTAAAAAATTAGTTGGGAATTAAAATAAGAAAATAATTCCAAAAATATTCCTTTCTTGGGAAGTATATTTAAGTGAGAAATAAATTTTTATAACCACAAATAAAATTAATTAATGTTTTTAAGTGATGTTACTTATATATATATATATATATTCATTAAATTTATTAAAAATTAATTTAATAACTCTATTATACACTGAATATTTATATATAATTTTGCATTCATAAATATGTGTTTTTATAAATTTGATTTTCATAATGTTATCCCAGATTATTTTAACATTATTTTATACTAAAAATATATATTTAAATTCAAAAAATGTATATTGTATATGGTATCAGGCTGATTTTATTTCATTAATAGATTTGACATTTATTTTTATGAATTATTAATATTAAATATTGTAAATTGATTCCCCTTAGTAAATAGTAAATATGGATAATAATGTTGTACAAATTGTAATAAAGAAGTAATATTTATTACTATAAGTATAGGATTAGTGGAATTAATCACTTAACACCATATAAAAATTTAATTTTTTAATTTCCACAAGTCCAATAATATGACCCATATGATATTTAAAATAAAAAATCATAAGAAATCTCAATCCCTTAGTTTAAAATAATTATTTTATTCAATATTAGGCGAAAATTATGTTATAATGAAATTAAAATGCCAATATTGGGCCTTATAGATCAACCAAACCCTTCTAAAATCCGTTACAAGTTCTCTTAAACACATTCTATATCTGTTTCTATTCCTAAATTACAAATACAAGGATCTTAAACTGGTCATATACATGATTTTTTAATGAGGAAGAGGTCTAACTACAAATAACGAAAGGTGATATTTTAGGTAAGGTATTTTTTTCAATACAATATCAATCAGTATTTTTATTCTTGTACTAATCTGATGAACATTATATGATACGTAAAAAAATAATAAATATCATTTTTTCACCTATAGTTAACACGTGACAATAAAAGTATTTATTTTCATTCTCATTAATTTATGTAATAAAGAGAATGAACAAATGTTTTTAATGAATGTGATCAATGTTTTCTTATTCAATTAGGTTTTTTTCTCCTCTGTCACGTTGTTTTATAAAAATGACATTATAATTTTTTTCTATTCTAAATATATTATTTAATTTTATATTTACTATGGATTACATTTAATCAAATTATTCTAAAATGAATCTTCTTCTTATTTTTTAATATTGTAAATTTTAATGAAAAATGTGGAATAAATATTTTTTTGTAAAATAAATGGGACAAATATAATTTCATACAATCAAGGCCCTTCTTCTCTTTGGGAAATAATTTATATTTTTCTGTAATTATTCTTAATGGAATAGTCATCCATAATATTTTGAAAATATTAATATTATAATAAAATTATTTTAAAATTAGTTCGGAATTATCCATAAAAATGATTTTAATACTCATTAAATTAATAAATAAAAAATCATTTCATGTTATAGATGTTTTTTTTGTGGATGCAGTACACATTAACAAACATTTTTTATTATATATATTAATCATCATTATAATGATAATATGTTTAGGAAAAAAATTTGTTATTCATTGTTTATGATATTATGTATTGATGAAATGTTTGTGAAACTCTTTTTATTTACACTAGTTAGGATAATATTATACGATGAATATTTTATTATCTTTTAGGAAACAGATCTATGTTATCAATTATGTAATGATTAGACCCAAAATTATATTACCCTAAAATTAAGTGTGTAATATATAATATTTTTGGAGATTATTATGGGAATCTAGTTACATGTCGTATCTATTATGCTAAAAAGTTATGATTCTTGATCTGTTATAGGAACGAATTCGATTTCTGACTATATTATGAGAAACATGATGATGTGATTTATTAGTTAGAGGAAACAGTTCAATGTTTTTGGTTACCTATAGGATATATTTTTTATGCATGAACCATTTTCACTAAATGGTATTAGTTCAATACTATGAAATGTGAATTGGTTTCCATACCGATAATTCCAGAAACATTTAAAAATGAACTAACTATTCATCACTATTTTTTTAATACTTCTCTCTCTGATGATTTACGTCATTTGAAATTATATTGCATTATTTCATGACTCATGATTTTGATTATTATGACATTATCTATGTACAATGTATGTTATTGTTTGGTATTAATACACATAATTTTATTATATGGTTTTATAAAATCATTGATTGATATATCCTATGATTACCCATATTGATATTATATACTCACCAAATATAATGAATCTAGGATGATTCTTGTTTCTCATGATTTTTTGGAATTATTAAATTGATGACACTAGAAGAAATCATACAAATAAATTGTAATGTGAAATGTCATGATTGAAATATGGAGAAACAAAATGAAACTACACTGGGAATGAAATTTGATTGGTTTATTCATAACTATATTATTAAACCATTAATAATAAATTTCATCAAAATGATCAAATGAATTGTAAAATTATTATATAATCTAATATGGATTTACAGCCCCCTTATTTTAGTTTATCTTTTTATCATTAGTAGCTGGTGGATAGATCATGATCTATGATTAAATATTCTATGTTTTCCAATTCATGTATCCTAAAATGTTTATCTGATACATTTTTTATTTGGATCGTATAATATATAAATTTTGATATTATATTAGGAACATGAGTTGAGTTGAAAAATTCACATAATAAATTTAGATATATTTTGTAAGATAATTTAATGTTAGTACATAAGTATAATTCTTCATAAAAATGTTATAATGAATTCACATTAATTAAATAAGAAGGAAGATGATTTAATTGGTACATAAGAGGAATATTTTAATATACATACATGGTGTTCCCCTAGTTCAATTATTATAAATGAATGAAAAATTAATCGATTCATTAGAAACATAATTGTAGTCCCCAAAATGGTTTAGATATATGAAAATTTATCAACTGTAATGAAATTGATCATAGTGAAATATAATTATGCATTGAAATTGTATATTACCACTATTACCCTTGTATTTATAATATAATTATTAATTATTCCACATGAATACATGAATAAATCAAATGATGCAATAAAATAACAACATTCAATATTCCATAATTATTGGAAAACACATAACAGAAATTTAATGAATTTAAATGGAATGATTCTTGTGTTTTATAGATGGGTCATAAATCATATAAATTTCATAATAATATAATTATAGCATTTAATTAAATATCGGATAATAAGACTCTAAATAATTCATTACATATCCTTCAATGCTTCAATAAAAAATTCATAGCTCATTAAAAAAACTAGTTCACAAATACAATTGTTTATTTATAGTGATATGAGTTAAAAACATAATTCCTAAAAAGGTACATATCATATGATAAAGACAATACATTTTGGATAGAAGAATAATTTGATTAATGGTAATGTTATTATACACTCTAAAACTCCCAATATTATATTTTATAATTGTGTTACCTATAATTTTTTATCTATTCAATTTATATGAGAATCAAAGTGCCACCCATATGATAGGATGTTGAATTAGAAGATGATACCCATAATTGAATGATGATCACATACCGAGTCTACGAATTTAATAAAATAGAATTTATGTTTAATGTGTTTATGAAAATTAATATTCTTATCTTTATAGAGAGTTTGATGTTATTTTGTTTATGTTTTTCCTTTATTTCACTAAACAAACATGAAATTGTAATGAAGTGGAGAAAAATTTTATATTTCCATTCAACCTGTGATAATATATTTTTGAATTGATAAATATAAACTTATAGTGGAATTAAAATCCAGTATATGTAAAATTATTCCATATCAAAAGGATAGATTATCACAAAAGGTTAGAGAGAAAAGAAACATCAAATAAGTAGATATTTTATAGGGTTTTCATGATTTATCAATAATATAATAACCTAGTATTATATGAAATCATGATGTTTTGTTATCAACAAAACATATTCTAGGTTCAATGAAATTTTCAATGAATCTATATACATTAGACCTCATATTTTTGGAGGAATTAATAAGTAAAATCTACAAAAATATTGAAAAGGTATTCATTCAACTAGCAGTGCATCCTTTATGTGAATTTATATTTTTTTTAATAATTTATATGGATCCATTAATATTATTATTGATTATCAATTAAATTACAATATCACTATCAATAAAATTTATCATCCATCCCATTTTGATGATTTCTTTGACCAATTTTATAAAGATAATAACTTTTATAAAAATGAACAATATTTTCTATACATCAATTTATAATAAAATATTAAGATATACCACAGAATAAATATTTTACAAGTAATAAAAAATATAAATTTATAGTTATTCTATTTTACCATAAATATTAACCCACAGTCATTAAAAATTTTCTAAAATGGTTATTCATAGATTACTATTATTAAGACTTAGTCCTGGATGCCACTCAACAATGCCCCATACCTAGCGGGTCACATGGAATCCAATGACTCTATCAATATTCTAGAACCTTCTGACTAGCAGTGTGAGCCACATATGTCTATTTTGATACTATTCCTCATTACCAGAGGATATTATAATAGAATACAATAACATAATGATATCGGAAGAAGATTTTAAAAAAAAGGTAACTATACAAGATATGAATATATAATGAATCAAAAAATGTCTCTCATATAAGGATGCATATGTTACATGTATCTAGTAAACAACGAATAAAAGTAAATGGATGTACAATACTATACATGTGTCAAAAAAAAGAAGTCCCAAGTTGTCCCAGTATCATTGGAAGCGTCATCGTGGTAGAATTCTCCACGACTCCAATAGAATTATCAAGAGCCTATGTCAGGGAAATTTACAATATCAGCAGAAACAAACATAAAATCACTTTGGGTCACAATGGTATCCCAAATAAGGTTTGAGATAGAAGAATCCCAGTAGGAAACCTCCCAAATTCGTTACAATTACATGATGGTGAATATAACAATTTATTTAAGTAAATAATATATTGAAGAGTAATAAATAAAATAAAATATCCTATGGCACCTCCAGTACCATGCTAGTGATGCTAACTATCTTCTCACATATATCTATAAAACATGATTCACATTATGTGTACAAGAATATATAACAAATGAATTAAATAAAATGTCCAATCTGTTCATCTATACTTATCAAATCACGATGTTTTTTCCATGTATTTTTATTGAATAACATTCCCGTGGCCTTTTTTATTAACTACACTATCAGTCCACATAAGGACCATATCTAAGGAGTCATGATCAAGGAATTCTCCAAGAGTCATAGGAGCATCTCTAGGGGAACATAGAATAGTCAACAGATGGAGTTCTCGTATCATGTCATACCAGAAAAGTCATATGGGTGTCCAAGAATGATTGATCCTTGGGTTTGTGAGGACTATTTCATCCTATTTAATAATAACCCTATGGGAATAACAAACCCAAGGCATCTAGTAATAGTTAAAAGATCTATGAAATGTTTTCGACCGAATCCATAAAAAAATCCATCCATACATATCATTTCATACATTAAACATGTTTCTACCCACTCATGTAATCCAATAACGTTTCTTCATATAACATGTGTATACCCAACCATTTCTCACTCATAAAAATTAAACACTTAACATGGGAATACCTAGTCATTCATAACAATTAAAAACAATGAATTTAATTTTTATACTGACTCATTATTCAATTATTAAAAAACTATGTTTGTCATTCTGAGTGAAAATTAAACCATTTTATTATTTCATAAATTAACTTCTTTAATACCATATGATTCTACCTAAAACTTTTAATACAATTATAAAAATCATTTCTCAAGAGTATACCCACTAATGTAGTTTATTCACACATTCTCATGTCACAGGGTATACACACCCATTCAAATATTTCAATTTCATCCATTTAACCAATTAAACATATCACAACACAAGCTCACAAGGAAAGGTGGAAGTACATATCTTAATCATTTATTTCAATTTCATGTAATCCCAATTGAGGTTCAAACATCATGGGAAACTCATCAAAAAACCCCATAAGTAGTTAAATAATGTTAAAAATAAACGAAATGACATGGGAAAACTCATGGATGGACTTGATATGAGGAAAAAACACCAACACATCATAAAGGATCCTATTGGAGTCCACAATTTGACTTATTTCTTGAATATCTATTTAACATTTCAGTTTTGTGGCCACTATGGAAAGTCTAAAGGGAGAAATATTAATAAATAGATCTATACGGAACCAAGAATTAATGGAAATTTATTGAATAACTGCCTTAACTCTATAGTGAGGTGCTCATCCAGAATCATGTCCTGATTTGACTAAGGTTATGAGAAATCTAATGATTTCATGAAGAATGAGAAATTAGTATATACGTGACTAAATTAATTTGTTTCATTCTATAGAGTGAAAATTAAATAACAGATAACAATGAATTATAACATAATGATGTGGATTGGATAAGACAAACTGTGGTCAAATCGAAGATCGTATGAAGATGGTTCCTCACATCTATTCCATGAACATCAAATGAGATCAAAAAATGGTGAGCTTCAATTTGTAGAATGGAAACCAAATGTAGGATAAAAAAATAATTAATTTATACATAAAATTTTTATAATAATCAAAATATAAGTCTTCTGATGGTTTATGTGTATATTTTGTTAAGTGTGCATCAAATCGCATAACATCCAATATACAAAGGGGCACCCAGATGGTTTCCTCACAAAGATTCAATAGCTGTTCTAAAATCGTGCACTAATCCACTTTCCATGTATAAAAAACTATAAACATGTATGTATGGCCATATATCCAATTACATACAATTTTTATAGACCGTGCAGCATGTATCTACTCACTTCCTCAACCCACATAATTGCTAAACCATACGGGATTCCACCTATGATTTACAAAAACCATACAATATGGAAAAATGACCCAAAAACTGGGATCTAAGATCTAAACATGCCCTGTCAACCACAAAAAAACACCATGAACTCAAAAGGTATTCATTTTAGGCCATAATTAAGAAATTAAACTAAAAAAGAAGGGATCTATACCTATTAGAAAACAAATGGTTCTTACAATCTTTACCACATATAGCAATTCATCCCCAAACTCCCATGGAAGGGTGGTCAATATTCTTATGAGAACATATCTGGCCGCTAAGAACGTAGATTGGACTACCTACCCAATGTATCATCTTTTAAATAATAAGTCTTCCATATAACATTTACTAATGAAACTGATGAGCCTTGAATATAATTTTTTCTGATACTCATTAATACTAATTGGATCCACCTCATTGGAAGAAACAAAAAATATCCCAACCTCCATATTTTAAAAATAATGAAATGGGTCTTAAATATAATGGAATAAATAATATACATGGAAGACTATGTTCATGACTCAGAACCTATGAGGTAACTAAAATCGACAGGCTACCGAATATACACTCTAAATATCCTCAAAAATCCCTACATGTCATAGATAAATCCAACTATATTTATTGATTCTCTAGTATCCCATTCATTGTTAATCATGTTAGAAAATATGATATCCCATGTAAAAATCCCTAGAATGTATGGATTGATTGATATAAGATTCTTGTTTTTAGTAGGATGTATCCCCTAGTTTCTGAATTAACTAGACCATGTCAAATTTCCCTTATATGAGATGTGATCCCTGTGTAGCTGCCTCACCTACCTCTATCCTGCATAGGAGAGATCAGAACGGACTATAGTATAAATCCTCGTATGGTACCATATGTATAGTCTATGTATGACTATTATAGTAGGAGAGATTAACCAGAGGTATATTATTATCTCAATATCCCCCAAAAAATATAAATCATTCTCACCCCATGTTCCATAGACCCTATATGGTATAATATGATTAGTATCTATTTCAGGGTGGTTTGCTATGCTTAGAATCACCTCTGTACCAATTTCCCTCCAAAAATGCTTCCACAAAGGAAACATAATATATGTGTCCCTGTCAAAAATGATAGTAAGTGGGGCCTCATGAGGTCACACAATCTAATAAATGTTCAACCATCCATGCTCATCAAAACCATTGTTTTCAATGATTGGATATAATTCTTCAACCTTTTTGAGAAAATCAACAACAATCCACACATTCTCTTTGCCTCATTGAGCCATCGATAAACCAGACACAAATCCATCAAAACATCATCTTGTTCCCACTACATAATATGTAAATACTGTAAAAGTCATGTTTCTCACTTATGTCCCACCATCACTTTTTTTAAGGAGGGATATCTCATAGAAAAACTACCATCTTCCATTTTCTTACCTGACCACAAATAATAACGGAAGAAGTCACGGTTTATCATGGTGATTCTTGGATGCACTTCCCACGATATGAAATAAAACAACATCATTAAATTCTCTTGTATTTACTTTAGAACCAAATCATGTACATGAATATGTATGATCTCGTAATCACCAACTCTCTAACCATGTGGTGGATCCTCACCTACCACACTCTTCTATAGGAGTAGGCTCTTATAATATGGTAGTTAACTAATCCTCACTCTATCATGTGGGGTATAGGTCACTATTAGTGACAATATATAAGTCTATCCCAATCTATTACACACCTCCACCAACAATTTAGATAATAACACAATAATATTCCACTCACATCTAGCCTATTTCACTACCTATATCAAAATCCTCTTAGTTTGTGCATCAGCCACTTCATTGCCTTTACCATACATGTATTCATTCACAATGTTGATAATGTAAATGTACTCGACCAACGTTCCCTACTTCAGGTTCATATGACACTGTTTAAAATGTAATTAATCTTTTTTTGGTCATTGCACAACACAAAACACTCTCTTGACAAGTAATGTCTCCAGTAACACAATGCGTGCAAAATTACATGTATCTCAAGATTATGAATTGGGTAATTCCTCTCATTTGGTCATAGCTATTGAGACCTACACACCATGAATCTAGCACCCAATATCAACAGTAATCCAAACCCAATACCTAATACTTCACAAAAAATGTTATATTTATTTTCATATTTTAGTAGTATTAGTCATGGTGCTCATTTAAACATCTCACTATTTCTTGAAAGGACGACTCACAAGAATATGACCAAACAAACATCACACCATTCATAGTAAATACCTTCTATAATGCATCCATGAATGGGAAGTCATAATTGAAATCTTTCTAGGGGCTAGATGTCCCTACGAAACTCCATATGTAAAGAATATTCTCATACTACACTACAGAAACTACAACTATCACATTTTTTGGGTCCACTGATACATCTATCTCTAAGATAAGATGACCAATTAATGGAATTATATCCATCAAAAAGGTAACCTGTGTGAGATTAACATATAAATAATTCTCGCTCAATGTATTAACATCGATATCAATATAGATGGAATTTTCATCTTTATTGTGGGAATACACAATGATATTTCCCACAAAAACCACCACTATATAATCAATGGTAAAGATGGACTACTCAAACCATTAATTCCATAAAAACATCTGGAATGTTCCTGAGAATCAATTACATAACTTGATACTCATATAGACCATATATGATACTAATGGTTGAATGGTGTGTGTCTAAAGTTCGAACTCATAACTGGTGATATCCAACAATAAAATCATTATTTTAAGACACCAAGTGTCCTCAAAGATTATCATATAGGTCATTTATTCATGTCAAGGGTAATTGGTACTTAATTTATAATTGGTCGAACATCTTAAAATACACACATGACCTATGTTTATCATTTTACTTTTTTGAAAAAGAACTTCAAAACCATATAGATATGAAAAAATTTGAATAAAACCCATGCGTTTAAATACTCTTGCAGCCTCTTGAGCTCAGTAAACTCAGTTGTAGATATCTTATAAGGGTGAATGGATACTGTTTTTTCTCCTGGAACTAGATCGATAGTGAAATCCACCTCACACTCATGATGAAAAATAGAAAATTCATCTTGGAAGACATACCTAATGTAGTCAATCAGTAGAGGAAATCCTTCCTCACTCACACACTACTCATCTAGATAATCACTATCAATTTAGGTTTTCATCCCACATATCCCATTATTTGGTAAAATACCTCAGATCACGTTGACATCCCATTCACACATGTGTGAAAACACTCCACCCTATGGTGACATGAATGATAGACTCCAATATGAATATTCAGCATTAAATTGATAAGATTCATTCTATCCCATCCTTAGTATACCATCAAACACAATCATCTCGAGGAGATATAAATTCCAGAAGATGTGAGACTCACCATAATTACGGGGGGACTCTTTACACTATATTAAATCTTAAATTATGATTCCTAATTATGTTTCTTGTATCCCTATATACTTATAATATAACACAAAAAGAACGTGTCTTTTAAATACAAATGCAGATATAAAACTACAATATGAACCTCTAAAAAGTTACAATATTCAATAGTAATGGCTACTAATATCATACTTCTCACCATAGATGGTACAACTCCTTGTTACTTGAGGGTATGTTTTAAAAAAATGTATAATTTTAATTACATAGATCTATGATAAAACCTCACTACTCAGTGTAGGACCACCCTGATGTCTTGATGTAAATAGTGTCTGGATAACTCATCCACGACCCCACTACCTCATCCAAATCGTTCAACACTACTCAATATCACTCTCTGATGCAGAGTTGTTGAACCTACACTTCTAACTAGAATCAAAACTGACCCCTACCACTAATAGGTATAGGGATGTTCATCCATAAATGATACAGGTGACCCATCTTGAGGATGCCTTCACACTCGATTAGTATATGGACGAATTGATTCTTTACATGGCCTCTCACGCCACAAATATAAAAAAAATAGATGTATCAGTACTCACTTTTTAAATCGGGATAATATCAAGAGAATCCAAATAAATTTGCTTCTTACATAATTATGTTGAACAAGTGTGTTGAAAAATAGAACTTCTTTACTTATTAGCTCTATATTCCTTTAGGTTATTCACTATAATCATCACCTAAATTAAAATGGTATTTATATAGGTTAATATAAACATATTAACCTATGTTGTTATGGAATTTTGGATACCATACTCAATACCTCTCTTTATATATATCTCATTATTAAGGTACATTGGAAAAAAAGATGTGACATTATAAATAATGTCGACTACTCCATAAAATTAATCATACCCTAATACACTTGCATAAAATCAATAGCCCTCTCTACTCATAGCGTCACATAGTAAAAATAGTCGTAAAATTCTCTTTGGAAATCTGACCATACCATATCTTAGAAATTATCAGACATGTTCGTAATGTCACTTAATTTCTTTGCTACGAAACATAGTATACATGATGGGACACTTAACATCTTCTCATGATCCATGTCATGATAATTGAAAATTTCAAACCAATTCCCTATAAACATCTCAACACCCTATGAACCATGATACCCTGAACACATTAGCATGTACATCAGCTATAATAGTCATTCCATCTATTCCATATATAAGGCATGCTATGGTTCTCCCAAAAAATAATATATTTTCGAAAGAAACCTTCACAGATCAATGAATCAACACCTATGCCTATAATAGAACATGATGCCATAGATACAACTAACTGAATACCAACCAATAGAGCATGACCCTCCACCTCTATAGTGTGCTCGTAGTCTCCCTCTTGGTGTGCTACTTGAGGTTGTTAGGGTATAATTCCTCTATAATTATAGACACAAACCCCATTAAAGAGTGGTTTAATTATTCAATACCGAAAAGTAAATGACATTCCTAAACCCTACTATGACCAAATCACACCCCAAAACCTCCTATATAGCTTGGAATATGAAAATAAAAACTGATAACAAATTTACAATCCCATCAACATTCCCACTGAAAAGACAGTTATAGTTCTAGTTTCACCTATCATTTCATGTTTCCATTTATTTCTCATTTTAATTCATATTCATTTACATTTAATTTTCCATAATTTAGATATTCAACTGTTTCAACATATTGTTAGCAATGTTAAAACACATAAGGAATCAAAACACCGCATGAACCCAAAATTTGGTGCACATTAAATCCACACATATCAAATTTACATTAAAAATTGAATTCAAAAGCATTATCACTTTATTGTATATGAGTGCCCATACACCATATGAACATTAATATGGAATCACATTTCCATCCCATAGATAAAATATATAAAAAACCAAATATAACTATCAAAACACCTATCACAACAGCATGTAAAGTGTAATTCATCAAAAATTGAGTGACATGTTGCTGGGAATATTTTATCTAAAAAGTTCCTATATGATGAATGAGATTTAATAACCTCATTTAACTAAATTGGAACCAAAATAGTTCCCAAAATTGTATCAATAGTAACTTCATATATCATGTGTGCACCCAATAGAGAGATTAAATCATATCTACGAGTCAAAATATAGAAAATGGTGATTTTATTTGGATATTTTGGATTTTACCTGTATGTGAGGTAGCTATTCCCATGAAAAATTATTACAATAACTATATTTCATTCATATACACATATATTGCCTCTAAATAATAAGGAAACCCAAAAAATATTTCAGTTATACAACTTTTATAGGTACCTGACCTGGATGCCACTCATCATTTCCCTAATTCTGGTGGGTCATAAGCCCACAAACACATCACTCTAATTAAATAAGGTTGTATTGTATTAGCGATGTCATAGGTGTGTTAGTGGAAAAAAATTACCCCATTTCAAATGTACATCATATAGGAGTTAAATAACATAAAAACAGAAGAATTATATTATACTAAAGAATATTGGTAACTAAAAAATACTCTAATATATAACAAAGCTATAAGTATCTTGTATACATTGATTTAGATGTTACATGTATCTAAATATTATCCAAAACTGATACATGGAATTTAATTCAATATAACTATCCAAAAAGTTAAAAATAATAAAAGTGTCCTAGTATCATGGAATGAATCTGCTTGGTACCATCCTTCCCTACCATGAAATGAACGTTCAACAACCTATGTTAGGGTGATTTACCCTATCCACACTCGGAACAAAATAAACTATATTGGTATTTTAGGTAGTACAAATAGTGAGTGAGATAAATATCCCAACATGAACCACAAAAGATCTATAAAATTATATTATTCTATTTATAACAAGTCAAGTCGATAAACAATATTCAAGTATGAAATTAATTAATGGAATATTACCATGGACTGTCAAGTATGAATATTGTGATTCTGTAGGTCTCTCACAGCTCCCTATAAATCATGTGTCACCTTCTGTATATAGGAAATAATAATAAAGCAGTAAACCAATTTTCCTCTCAATGCATCCATAATTACCAATTCACAACTTCCATGATATACACTAAGACTGAATTATATTCCAATGACGATGGCCTATTAACTAATGTATGAGACCATAAAAGGGCCATATCCAATGTGTCAAGACCAACATATACCCATGGATTCCCATTAAAAGCTCAATGGAAAATCTATATAGGCACTGGTTGGATTTCAAGGTGAATTTATTACTAGATATGTAATATGTGCGTCGATGTATGCCAGATCCAAGGGCCAGTAAGGCCCATGGAATCCTATAGAATATAGAACAAAAGGAAATAATCCACCCAAGGCATCTTGTACCGTATGTGGTATCCCCATAATTTTTTTATGGGATCCATAGGAATATTCATCAATTTATACCATTTCCATACATAAAATATTAGTCTACCCACTCCTAAAATCTATTAACCCTCCATCATATAACATGTGTATACTGACCAATTTCTCACAACTCCTAATTAGACATTTTTCATGTGCATAACCACCAATTACTCAAAATTCATTTCAAGGATTTTAATTTTTATAAACCATCATTAGTCAATTACCATCCAAATGAATTAAGTCATTCCATTGGAAAAGATTTCCATTTAATCATTTCAATTAAAATACACTTCAATACCATATAAGTATACCCACTTATTTAATACCTTTTAAATGAATCTCATCACATGATTATACCCATTATTGAATTCCATTCCAACATAGTGAAGTCACATGGGTATACCCACCCATTCAAATAACTCTATTCAATACATTAATAGAATTATGCATAAAATAAAATAGTTATATAAGAAAAGGAGGTCATAAATCTCTATAGAATGTAATTAAATTCAATTTAATTCTAATATAGAATCCTATAACAAGGAAAAATCATGAACATAACACATGGCTAGTTGATCATAGGTCAAAATTAATAAAAAGGCATATCACATCCCAATGGTGGGATTGGGTTTGAAAACAACTACTAACAAATCTGAATTGATCAAATGGGAATCTATAATAGGTCCTATATCATTTATATCGATTTGAAATTTCAATTTCATGGTTGTGAAAAAATGTTCAGTGGGGAGAATATTGGTATATAGTTAAATATATCACCAAAACTCAAAGGATAATAATATACCACTTACCCTATCATTGGAATAGAGCTCTCATCTAGAATCATGTTTTAATTTTTGTTGGTTTAGGATAAATATTATGAACAAAAAAATGAAAATAAAATATAAGATATGAACCTAAATCCAAATAGCATAACCAATAGCTGGAAGAATCATGAATGGATAAAATGGAATTTAGATCACACTGATGGATATCCAGTGAATGTTACCACATTAGAATTAGATATTTTTAGAATAATAATTTCCAAATCGAATCTTATGACATCAAAGGGGCTCTCAATATATTTAGTTGATATCCACAGAATGAAAACCAAAAATAGGTTATAAAAAGAATAAAGTTTAATCCTAATATTATTAAAATCCTAAAAATATAGGGGGTTCAAAGAATATATGCACAATATGATAAACATATAGCAAATCTTCATAGCTTATTGTATTCCAAGGGGCACCCTCTTGGTTTTCAGGAAACATGAGACTATTGAGTGATATCAAATTGACCCATTTTTGGAAAAACTACAGATGTAACATCCTTGGTAAATAAATAATATGGAGTTTTAAAATTAATTTATATTTCATAATTAAATGATTATTTCTCTTTAATGGGGATGCTTTTTTTGATGGTGTATCTGACACTCAATAATGGGTTTCTCAGAAGCCTTATTTTACACACAATACTGAGTCATATTTGAAATAATAATAATATAATATTATTATTTTAAATGGTAGTTAACACCTATACATTTTATTAATGATAATTTATAGAACTAACCACATTAGGATTATATATTTTTGTTAAATGTATTTACATTTATCCAATAAATGTTCGAGGCTTAAAATTTGAATCAATCTAATTTTACGAATAAATACTCTAATATTATTTAAAAGATTGATTTACATTATTTTGAGGGAGAACCATTTTTAAATATATTTTACCACTTATATATGCTTATCATGACAAATAAACTTCTTATTTAGAAGCAGGGCATTAAAACAAACTTTGGGAAAATTTATGGTATTTTTCTGATAATGTTCATTTATAATGAATAGTAAAATGTACTGCATTTTAATTCCAAACTACCATTTAATCTAATTTATTTATATTGCTATATTACCTTTTTAATTGTATTTTAAGTTTAATTAGATTATATTTTTATAATTTAAACCAATTTTTATCATTGGATGTATTTCCAATTTGAATATTGAACAGAAACTAATGTCAATATTTTGATAGTTATTATTTCTTAAAAACAAGATTTTTCATTTCGACAACGAGAAATAATTTTAAATAAATTTATACAACTTATATTTTTTGAATCAGTAAAAATGGATTCCATATTTGGAATCATTAATTCCAAATTGTGTAAATAGGTAACTATTATTTTTATACATTATGAGTATTAACATCAATAAATATTTTCTTTTCCATCGTTAAAAGGTAAATATGGTAAATAAGGGTAAAAAATAATATTATAATAATAATAAATTATCCTAAAACGTGCCCAAATTCTATTAGATGATACATGCCTTTCCAGGGAATCCATGGTTCGATTTTGGGACCCCATAGAGCCACTTGTAATTAAAAATGACAAATTATAAAAATTAATTTAATGTTAAGGAAAATGTACCAAAAACATATATCTATTAGTATAAAAAAATTTATAGTTGTTTAAATATGTGATATTTTCGACTAAAAATAGTAATTAGAAATATAAAAATATTTCTTACTTCATTGTATTTTATTTATAAATTTTAGACATCATATAAATAAATTTATTTTTGACACAATGGTGAAGTAGTGTTTAGCTTAGTAATGAATGATTTAAAAAATTGAGATTATAAAATATTAAAATAAATTTATTATGAAAATATTTATGCCATACATGAAATTTGGAGATCATTATAAATTATTAAATTTTAATTAATAAATTTTGTTTCAAATAATCATGTTTTTATTATTTTTTTTAAATCATGATATGAATAGTTTTTAAATTGACATAAATGAGTTTTTAAATAAATTAATATTTTATTAAATGGTAAAAATATCCTAAAAATCTAATATTCAGCCACCCAACATACTTGATGTGAATAATTTAAATAATGAACCATTTTGGGTCTCTTTGAATTTTTTTGTAATTATATTTACTAAATAGAATGAATTTACAAGAAGACATGATTTTTGTTTAATTAAATAACTATGGGTTAATGCTAAATGATAATCTTAATGAAGAACCAAAAACATGTATAAAACTAATTTATTGAGAGTATATAGAAAAATATTCATCGTATCATATAAGTGTGATAGTTTGGTACCATTTGAAACCGAAAATAGTTTTATAAAATAAATCATATTTCAAAGTTTCCCTAAGTTGCCCCTCCTCCATCTTATAAAATGTCCCCAACGTTAACCCATTAATCAAGCTCTCTAGCACCTTTGGTTATCTAACATCTTCTACAATAATATCCCAACATACCTATCTTCCTCGTTGAATCCTTATGTTGAGAATACAGCAATTCAATAATGTCTTTTGTTTCAAACCAAAAGGAGTTACCCGATTTAAAGGTAACAACTTATCTCAGGTTCTATTTTTTTATATTCCTTCTCGAATACCTATTATATTATTTTTCCTTGTTTAAATAACAAAAATACAATCCTAATATATACTAGGTTTTATTATTATATCTATTCAAACTACACATCCACACACCCCCATCTAATGGATACAAAAATATAGTATCTGTGGATGAGGAACTACAACCTCACAGAATGATGATTGTTCAATTATATCCTACCACCCCCTATGGTGATCATTATGATGGAACTATATTTATATGTGATATATATAATAAATTTATTATCAGTATTGTACTATATTTTTCATTTAATTATTTTCTTTACTGTTTCCATAATGGTTTAATGCCATAATTTCATTTGAGGATGTGTGTATTACCACTCCCTCAAAGTGATATGACTCATTCATGGAATACATTAAATGACTAAAGAATGGTGTTTATGATATTAAATATTATATTATACTATAATTATAATATTCCTATCTATAATTATTTTTTAATTCAATTATATACAAAATATAAATTAAATTAGCATTCTTGTGTATGTACAACTTATTGTCTCAACGAACGGTGTATTTCATTTAATATATCCCTAGGTTATGTGCTATCTAAAATAAACACACACAAACACACCCACACATATATATAGTTGATATATATGATATATATTATATCTAGATCATGAATATAATTCTCTAGATACTATATGTTTGACCACATGGTCAACTTGTACTTATAAGAAGTTCATTTTGGACTCAAGTACCAAATATAGACAAAACAACTGTTATTAACTCAAATTATAATGAAATGTTTATAATCTTGTTGCAAGAGATATAAGATAATAAATAAACATGAAAAAGGTTCGGAAGCATGTAGAATTTTTTTTTAGTTTATTATTCACCAGATTAATGAATGAATGAGTCATGTCGGACATGAGGTAAGAGACTTCATCTCAATCTCCATTAATTGAGGAATATTATTTATTTATACATGAATTTATTTTATACGGTCTTTAAATACCTTTGAATATTCGTTTCATTCAACGGGAATCATTCTATATTAAGTATTTATCTAAACGACAAAAATAATGATTCTTTTTAACTTAGAGGCTAACAACAGTCATTCCGCCGCTGCGTGTAATATTAGATCAGGGGTATCCATAACAAGCCAGAGTGTTTTTAATGTAAAATAAATACCATATACTTTTGAATGTTTTTGGTATCAAAAATGATTTTTTATAATTAATTTTTTATGACAATATATTGAAATGAGATATTTTGATTGCAATGTGGAAATGTTATTTTTCATTTATTTTTGTGTTATGTGTTATAATTATGTTATGGTTCTTGGTCATTGTCTATGTATACTGGTGGTACAATGTTAAGCCTATGCCAGGTGAGCCCAAGATACCTCTACAATGCATTGGGTAACGTGATGGAGGCAAATGTTAATGTTTCCCATATGTGATTGGGGGAATATAATATAATGGTTATTTCAAACGTAACTCCCTATGTAGTAGTGAAAGCTACAATGTATGTTTGATATGGATGCCGGAAGTTACCTTTAGGATTTAGGATTTCTATGTGTTATTAATAATTATTTTGATTTCATGTGGTTTATAAAAGATCTTATTTTTAATGTATTTATGAAGTAAATGCTTCTTTCATTATTTTATAACCCTTATTGATCTTTTAATGCTCATTCCATGTTTTTTAAATGTTATTCACATGGTGTAAGGTAGGGTAAGATAATGTAAGAAATCATGAAGATTTATTTCATGAAATGAATTATTGTTTTGTTATAAGAGTTCTTATTTTAATAAAAATTTGATACTGAGTTAATGTTTATACATTGTAATTTTTGTGAATTATTGTAATAGTTACTGCCCTATTATATAAAAATATAAACCAGAAATGATCCTCAATGTGAATTATTAATGTCATTCAAGATTATGTATTGTTTAAGGATGGTGACTTATAGTATGTATAAGAGGTCAGTTTAGAAAACATTTCGAGTAACGACATTGTTAAATTAATATCCATAAATTAATTTATGTTAAGATTAAAATGATATATCATTTAAATATTACCATGTTTCATCGCCTATGATTATTATGTGTTCAAAATGTTTTTCTGTTGACAAAACATGGAAATTGTTAAGGGAAGTTATACAACATGACATGACCTTCAAATTCAGCATCCTTAGATGATCAGAATCATAATTTATTTATTTGTTTGAGTAATATATCAGTTGGCTCAAGTGATAAATGCTGGTCCTTTTTATAGATGATATATTGGGATATCCTAAAAGCCTAGAGGAACATGAATGTCACATAGTATTGTTTTGAAAACCATAAACAAAATTGGAACTATGTGTGGTTTTAGAATGTGTGAGTTTTAGTTACAAAAAATTTTATTCCTCAGATATATTTTCTGTAATGATAGAATAGTTGTTGATGCTTCTAAAACAAATGTTCTTAATGAATGGCCTTATCCCAAAAATATTACTGATATCCATATTTTTCTTGGTTCGATAGTCTATTTTTGAAGGTTTTTTTTGAAAACATTACATGGTAATCTAGAACCCAGAGTAAATTAACTTGAATAGTTGTTATGTTCGTTTGGATATAATAATGTGATGGTTTTTTCAGGTATTAGAAACAAGAATGGTGAATGCTATAGTTTTGGAACTACCATCTAGATATAGTGAATTTGTTATCTATAGTGACGCTTCGTTGAATGTACTTGGTTGTGTCCTAATGTAGAATGACCGGGTAATTGATTATTCTTCACGTCTGTTTAGTCCTTATGAGTTAAATTTCTATACACATGATTTGAAATTAGCTAATGTTGTTTGTCACTTTAAAATTTTAGAGGAATCATCTAATTAGAAAATAATGTGAAATATATACTTAATAAAAAAAATTTATTTGTATATTCACTCGAAAATAATTGAACATGAGATGGAGAAGATGGCTATAATTAATCAAGGATTATGATTTCAAGATTCATTACCATCAAGGAGAGGAAAATAATGTGGCCGATGATGGGAGTCAAAAGAGTAATGTTACATTAACAATGTTATATTAGGAACAAGATCATTTGATTAAATATTTGATGAACTTCTTCATAGAAGATTTTGGTTTAGGAAATTCCACTATTTTGATTCAGGGGTCAGTTAAATCAACCATTTGAGATAGAATAAAGAATTCATTAAAGGATGACAATGAGTAACAGAAAAATTTAATGTGGGTTCAGAATGGTATTATGAATGATTTTAACATTGATAATGATTATATTTTTAGATTTAGGAAGATATTAAGTGTTCTTTGTGATTCATAGTTGAATAATGAGTTTTTATGTGAAGATCATTGTTCTTTGTTTTTAGATCATCCTAGAAGTACTACGATGTTCAGAGATCATAGGGAGTATTATTGGTGGGATGGAATGAAATGATATTTTGATGACATTACTATGATGTGTTTGACTTGTGAATAGGATAATGGAGTGCGAAATTGATGCTTTAGACTTTACCGATGCCATAGTATAATTTGGAAAATGTTTCCACAGATTTTGTTGTGGGATTACCATAAACATCTTGAGGTAGAAATGAAATCTGGGTTATTTTTTATCGATTGACTAAATATTCTCATATCCATCCAATTCGAGATAATTTGTCTCTAGATCAACATTCTACGTTGTATGTTATAGATACATTCAGGTAACATAGAATTCCCCTCTTCATTGAATATGATCATGATCCGAGTATCAGTTCTATATTTTAAAAACGACATTATATGTCTTTGGGATTTAAATTACATTTTAATACAAATATACATCCTCAATAAGAAGGGAAATTAGAAAAATAAATTCAGACTATAGAGGATATGGTATGTGCTTCATCAATGGATTACTAGGGAAGTTGGGACCAACACCTTTCTTTGGTTGAGGTTTCATATAATAATAGGTTTATTTATAATATAAAGATGGCTTCATTTGAGGCATCATATGAGAATCAGTGTTGAACACCAAATTTTTAGGATGAAGTAGTTGAAAAGAATCTAATGGGACCACACTTGGGAGAAGAGGTAGCAGAAGATTTTTAGTTTATTTAGAAGCACCCGAGAACAAATTAGGGAATGCAGAAAAGTTATATGGATAACTGAAGGAAGATATTTTTTAGATGTATGTTGTCATGTATTTCTTAATGTTTATTCAAGGGAAAGTGTGATACGTTTTTTCAGGAAGGTAAATTTATTTTTAAGGTTCATTGGACCCTATGAAATCTTGGAGACTGCTGGATCAAATTCCTACAGAGTGGAATTACCTTCTAGTTTATCCCAGGTACATAATTTTTTTTCCGTGTATCAATTTTGAGAATGAATATTATAGATCCATATCATGTTTTGAGAGGTAGTCCAGTTGGAAGATAATAATTCTTATGATGGACTACTAGTCCAGATTATTTACTTCAGAGTGCCTGTGTTGTGGAATAAGGTAATCCATAATGTAAAAGTTTTATTGAATAACCTCTATGGTTAGATATAAGAGGAATCCAAAAGTTATACAATGGAAAAATATCCACATTTATTGGTTATGTGAATAATTTTTTGAGGACCCAATTTTCCAAAAGTGGGGATGGATGTAATATCATAGGTAAATAATGAATTTAGAGATTTCATATTAATTAATAATTTCGAATTAAATATTAATTTTTATTTAAATGGGATTCAATGATCAATGGTGTTCCCGACACCCACCAAGGGGTTTTTACAAAGTCTTATGTTGCTGATAATGCAAAGTAATATTGAAATTAATAATAATATAATATTATTGTTTTATATTGTAGTTAACACATAAAAACTTTTTTATCAGGAATGTACAGAACTAACCATTATATTATTATATATGTATTATAAAGTTCTTTACTTGTATTTAATAAATTTTATAGGCTTAATATATGAATGAGTCAAATTTTATACCAAAATATTATAATAATATTTAAAAGGATGATTTACAACATTTTGACGAAAACACTTTTTAAATATTTTTTTTCTTTAATATGTAAGATTTGAAAAAAAGTAATCTTTTTTTAAATGAGGGACATCAAAATTTACTTTGGGAAAATTTTTGGTATTTTCTGATATTGTACATTTTTTTCATGAATAACGAATTATATTGCATTTTAATTCAAAACATTATTTTAATACAATTTATAAATATTGTTAGATTGCCTTTTTTATTGCTTTTAAAGTACAATTACATCATATTTTTACCATGTAATCAAATGTTCTTTCTTATAAATAATTTAACTTTAAAATTGAACAAACCAAATGTCAATATTTTGATAGTTATTATTTCTTAAAAACACACTTTTTTTGTTTTGAAAATGTGAATTCATTTTAAATTAATTTATGAAACATCTGTGTTTTGAATTTGAATAAATTGTTTCAAATATCGAATCAAGAGGTATAGATTATGTAAATAGGTAACTTTTATTTAAAGATATTATGAATAATAACTTCATTAATATTTTCTTTAACATTGTTAAAAGTTATATTAGGTATATAAGGATAAAAATACTTTTATAATAATAATTAATTACAATAACACATGTCATAATCCTATTTGAGGATTCTGGTACAACTAGGGGAATCTTTGGGTTTAGTATGGGACCCCATGGACCCCATGTAGGTGAAAATGACACTTTAAAAAAATTATTTTAATAAAAAGAAAAATGTATCATTAAAATATATCTTTTACTAAAAAGCATTATAAAGGGTTATAAAAGTGATATTTTCAACTATAAATAGTGATTATAAAGGTACACACTGTGTGTAAGGACAACACTCCGTCTGTTTGCGGTGTTACATGACTAGTTTTGGAAGACGTACACACCCATGTGAATGGTTTAATGGTACACACCGTGTAGGATGTATACATGAAGTTTATCCATGTTTTGCAAAATTTGAATGCCTACTTACTCATGTTACCTTATTTCACTTATAGTATTTGGTCCTTAATAATCTTTATCTATGGTGTATGTTTGACCTTGCTGAATCATTCCACCATGACGTCCTCCGATTGTACGGTAGTTGCAGGGTAGTGATCGGACACTAGATATGGCTGATTAGGGACTACATATCGATCCTCCCATTGTTCCAGCTTGGCACCAGCCATTTTATCAGATACAGGTGTTGATGCATTGTTTAGGGAATGCATTATGAGGATGTTGTAGACCTCTCAGGGGGCACCACCTCCTTCCTATCGATGGAAGAATTAAGGTGAGTCATTATACTGCCGCATCCTCCCAGTTTCTTAGGGGATGGAGGAACCCAGACTATAGTGTCATGGCTAGAATCCATGCTGACGATCTTTGATCATATGAAGTTTCCTCTAGAGTGGAGGGTCAAGCTTGCTAAATATATGCTTCAGGATTCCATGAAGGGGTTGTGGGATTTGATCTCACAGACAGAATGCCAGAAATTCATTAATTGAGAGGAGTTCCAGCATATCTTCTATGACTAGTTCAATCTAGAGACCATGAGGGCCGATCAGGCCTGAGAATTTATGAGTCCAGGGTAGAGTACATTTTTTTAGGGAGGTTTCCTCTCATTTAAGCGAGTTGTAGTGTTTCACTCTAATTCCAATAGTTGATATGTTATTTCTTGCAATGATGTCTGAGGATGGTCTGAGGCAAGAAATATGATCACAAGTGAACATATTCTAATTGACCTCTATCAGCTTTATTATCAACCCCGAGCTAATCACTGAGTGAATCCTGATAGATTATGGAGTTCTGATCCAGGTCAGCTCGACATATGGAGTTAGTATCCCTCCTGCTGACAGTAGGATGTGCTACAGTGAGTCTTCGTGTGGTTATTCAAGGAGGAAAGACACATCTTCTGGTAGTTAGGATGTGTTCTCCCAGTGCAAGAGAAGTGGGAATTCGAGGCCACATTACCCGAGAGAGGTAGTGGGGTGCCGATTTTGAGGCAAGATGTGTCATATTCAATGCTTCTGTCAGATCTTCTCACCATCAACTATTGACATGGGTATATCTATGGCCCCTCATTACAGAGCATCACCAGTACTTTCTCACAAGTCTGGGAATTGGAGTTCTTCCGTCTGTTCAGGCCGAGGTGGAGGTCATGGACATGGTAGCCAGCCCCCCATTTTTCATCAACAACAGGGTGGATCAGATCAGGGGGCCAGATAGGGTCACATGGCCATGGTACAAGTCATAGATTTTTGGCAGATCAGACCCAACAAGAGCAAGATTATGGACCCTATGTAGTTCTAGTTACGATCTTAGTATCCTTAGTTTTAGCTTCTCCTATTTTCGATATTGGGGTTTTCTATAGCATTATATCTATTGCGGTTGTGGAAATCCTTGGGAGCTCCATCTTTTCTTCTGTTGATATCTTGACACTAGACACTACATTGGGGACTAGAACAGCAACTTTACGTCAGCGCAAGGAGTGCCATCTAGAGGTCGGTGGGTGTCACATTTTATAGTACAACTATGTTGTAGAGATGATGGGCTATAATTTCATTGGAAGAATGGAATGGTTTGTTCCCTTCCAAGATTTTGTTGACTACTATCGTCATAGGGCGAGTTCTACATCACCATAGGGTGGATATTTCTTTCTTAATGTCATGTGGGATGTCCAGGTGATTAGAGCGGGACCTGAGAATCGTGGGTTTGGAGGAGTTACAACAAAGATTACTGGTCTATATCGGGATGAACAGTGGACTTCATAAATGGAATTTACTCTAGTAGTAGATCGTTTGAGGGACATCTTTACAGAGTACTTTTTAGGGTTGACTCCGGAAGGTTTGGTAGACTTTCCTATTGAGCTTGTTCCATGACTAGCACCGAATTCCATTCCTCCTTATTGGATGGAAACACCAAAGTTACAAGAGCTCAAGAATAAGTTGGAGGAGTTGTAGGAAAAGGGTTTCATCAGACCAATTAATTCTCTTTTGGGTTCCCATGTCCTATTTGCGAAGAAGGCATATAGTACCCTAAATCTTTGTGTGGATTATCGAAATATGAACTAGTTGGCAGTCAAGAACTTACATCCCTTGCCTAAGATTGAAAATATAATTGATCATATTCAGGGTTCCCTGCTGTTCTTGAATATTGACTTGAGATATGGTTACTATTAGTTTCATGTTAGACAATCAAATATACCTCACACAGCCTTTCAAAGCTGGTATGGTCTATACGAGTTTATGGTTATGTTGTTCCGCCTCACGAACATGCCTGCAATTTTCATGGGACTGATGAACTGAGTGTTCCATCAATACATCGATTCATTCGTTGTGGTTTTTGGGGATGATATCTTGGTGTACTCTCACAATCGACATGACCATGCCACACATCTTGAGATCGTTTTGAGTACACAGAGAGAGCATCAGTTATATGGAAATCTTTCAAAATTCCACATTTGGATCGACCAGATTTACTTCTTGGGTCATGTCATCTCAGAGACAGGAGAATCATAAGACCTAGAGAAAGTGAGAGCAGTAGTTTCCTAGGAGCATCCGAAGAAAGTATTTGATATATGAATTTTTCTTTGTCTGGATGGATACTACAGATGTTTCATTCTGAACTTTTCAGGCATAGTATCACCACTAGCGGATCTGACTAATAAGGGTGTGAGGTTCTTGTGGTCAGATTTTTGTGAGTTAGTGTTTTATGAAATGAATGGGAGGATGACTTCAGCCCCAATACTAGTCTTTCTAGAGACAAAAATGATCTATATTGTGTACTGTGATGCTTTAGGAATCGGTTTGGGAGCTGTGCTCATGTAGGGATAAGGAGTCATTGCGTACGAGTCTCGACAGTTAACGCCACATGAGAAGAATTATCGGACACATGATCTCAAGGTGGATGTAGTTGTTCATTCCTTACATTGTCGAAGACATTATATTTTGGAAGATAATTTTTTGGTTTTCACCAACCACAAGAGTCTCAAGTATATCTTCACTCAGCGTGACTTGAATTCTAGACAGCAAAGGTGGGTTGAGTACCTTCAGTCTTTTGATGTTGAGATTTCCTATATGCCTGGGAATGGAAATGTTGTTGTAGATGCGTTGAGTAGGAGGACTTAGATACATTCAGTTTATTAGGCCAACTGTGAGTGGAAGCCTTTGGATCTATTCTCTGAGATGTATTTGGAGGTACATGATAAACAAGGGCAGACATTTTTTTATTCTGTAACTGTTACCTATACTCTTCTTGATCGAGTGTGAATGAGGAAGCTATCAGATTTTGAAGTCCTAATACTATGGGTACTTGGGGGTGCTAGCAGAAAAACGCGAGGAGCTGAGGTGGGATTTTCATTCCTAAGTTTGAGTAGTTCATCCTAGTGTCTCCAAGATGTTTCGTGTTCTACACCATCAGTATTGGTGGTTGTGTGTGAAGAGAGATGTTGTTGGTTTGTAATGAGGTGTACCACCTATCAGTAGGTGAAGGCAGAGAATCAGCGACAAACAGGGATATTATAGCAGTTACCCATTCCCGAGTTTATTTGGAATGATGTCGTGATGGATTTTGTGATAGGGTTACCGAGGTCTTTTCGAGGGAATGATGCAGTTTGGGCTTTCATTGACAGACTCACGAAGGTTTCTCTCTTCTAGCTAGTCAAGGAGACCTTCAGTGTTGATGATATGGGATGGTTTTACATCCATTATATTGTAAACTAACATGGTGTTCCAAACACAATTGTTTTAGACAGATATGAATGGTTTACATCTCAGGTCTTGTAGGGGCTTCTGAATGCTTTCGGTACATAGGTAATTTTGAGTATAAATTACCTTCCCCAGACAGATAGCATGTTTGAGTGTATGATTATGGAGCTTGAGGACACGCTTTGAGCATGAATTATATATTTCCGATTTTGTTGGGAGAAGCACATACCTCTTGTGGAGTTTTTCGATAATAATAGTTTTCATGAAACTATTCATATGGCACCTTATGAGTTTTTGTAGGGTAGGCCATACCGATCACCCATATGTTGGATGGAGGCAGGAGAGATGGCTATGCTGGGACCCCATCTTGTCCAAAAGTCCACAAAGCAGATAGAGTTGATTCAGAAGAGGACGTATACTACATAATCTTGACAGTAGACTTATGATGATCAGTAGAGACAACCTCTAGAGTTTGAGGTCATGGATTAGGTTTTCTTGTGTGTCACACCGTGGTTGGGACAACGATGGATTAGGAGACGGGGTAAGATTTTTTTGTGGTATGTCGGAGCCTTTGAAGTGTTGGAGAGAGTTGGTTCAGTTTACAATAAGTTTTAGTTACCATTGATGTACTGGGCTATGCATGAAATCATCAACATTTCTCAGCTTTGACATTACGTCTAATACCCGTCTCATGTTTCCAAACTAGTGGAGGCTGAGTTGGAAGTGGATGCATATTCTAAAAATATTCCTATCTGGATCATCAATCGATGTACGAATTTTCTCCATGGCCGGTCTGTTCATGTAGTACGAGTGATATGGAAGCACATGCGAGTACAAGATGGGACTTGGGAGGGAGATGTAGACGTATGATCGTAGTGACCATATTTGTTCGAGGTTTCTTCTTCTATTCCACCATTCTAGGGAAATTTGCAGAGGAATTTTATTAAGGGGGATGTTTGTTAGAACCAAGATCTTCTTTTTCATGTATGTTTTCCTTTTATGGAATTTTTTAGGAAAAGGGGAATATCTGGTTATTTTCAAAGTACACACTGTGTACTTTCTGAGTACACACCATGTACTCGGTTACCATAAGTATCCATGTGCGGGTCATGTAGCGGCAATGCCCCCGAACATGTGGGGGTGACTTGGAGGCCTCCAAATGTGGATTATGGAAATGGAAAGTACATGACCCGTGCATTAAAAGTACACAATGTGTATTTCATTTTTTTTCAGTAAACGTATCGGGTCACCTATAATATCCAGAAAAATATTCTTTTAGGTCACATTCGGCCGAGACCTCCCTGTACGACATTGAACTTCCTCCATGCCCCTGACCGATCATCTGTTACCTGAATCAATAATCGTCGATTACATGAGGATCACCTAGTTAATCTCTCTCCACTACATGAGATTAGTTTCCAAATTATTTCTATTTCCCATGTCATCCTCGGTTGAATGTTTTAGTTGTTTTTGTAGATATTTGGCGTTCTAAGGTGATTCAAGCAGTGAGACTCATGTATATTGATCTCCAAACACTGTGGTAGGTGCTTTGTTCCTTTCTATTCAATGTATTTGAATTATATGTGCCATTTTTCCCAATACCCATGAACGGGGTATTATATGTTTACCGTTTTATCCATATTGTTTTCCTGCTATGCATGTACACTTGAGTAGAGGATAATTGAATCTGAATATGGTAAATTGCTATGCTTTGGATGTGTTTTTCCTTGTATCTTTTCATTCTGACCTCAGAGATGTACTTAGCCAGTTAGGCTGCACTGTTTTTCCCATGCCTAGTATTTTAGGATTGTGTGACTATTGTTCTAATATGTTGTGATGCTATAGACTGCTAGTCAAGTAGTTCTTGAGGTTTGCATTGGCTGATATGAACTGCTACGCTTGCTTGACATACAATGGGTTTTGGGAACCCGGTGAATAGACCATTGGGAGAATGGACGTATGGGATTCTTCAGAGTGTAATTTCTACTTACAATGTGAGACCACATGGGGTGAATTAACGTAAGTGCTTCCTTAGAGTGACTATAAATCCTTAACGCATGCCAAAAGATGAATAGACATTGAGTTCTTCCCCAGGGTGCATTTAGTTATCGATACGAGACTATAGGGGGAGTTGACTGTGAGTGCTTCCTTAGAGAGTCTATGCCTAACCTGAACTAGAGGGGTTAGACTGAGTGTATTTCCTAAAGGGTTGCTTGGGTAGATTGGTTGGATCAGAGGGGATAGGATGTGAGTACTTCTTATTGGGTTACCTGTTTTTGTTTACCTGCTTTTCTAGTTGTTACTTGTTATATAAAAATGAATTTATTAAATCTGTGAATTGTTTACCTTTGGTATGTCATTGTTTACTGCATTATTTGATTAATGCTAGCCATATATTAACTGACTGCTAGGAACATATCTCCTGGTTTTTGCCTACTTGGATTTAGTATCACACCCTATTTTGGCCATGTTTCTGATCCCAAACATATTATATTATAGTAGTAATAGATATGGGAAAGCGCCCTTCCACTTCAGGTTTGTGATTGACTATGGATTTGGAGAGAATGGTAGCATTATGAGGCATATGATGTTGAAGATATGTTGTTTTTTTCCTTTTGTAATTTGTTTAGTATTGTTTGTATTCCAGCATTGTGATGTGTTTGATTGCTTTCTTGGTCATATGTATCATTTATCATTCTTATATTTATATATGTTTGCTCTAGTTTATCCTTCAAAGTCTTTCTCTGTTTACATTTCTATGGATTAATATTTCTTTTGTTTTTTATATTTGTTCCTCTTCTGTTGTGCTACTCGGCTAATGAGGGCATTGTTTCCCCACTATAACAGCCAAGGCATTGGCTACTTGTTAGCAGCCTCTGGCATTAGGGGAAATTCTCTTGAGGCCATGTGACCAACCGTGTATGGGGATCCTCTAGGTGGATTCATGAACCATTACGTTACATGAATATTTTTTGGAAGTGTAAATAATATATATTTATTCATTTTTTAAATTTCTCTAATTAATTTTTTCCCAAATAAAAGAATATGATCCTTTTTATTTTAACAACTCTATTTATTGAAAATCAAAATTAATTAGGTTTTTTATAGTATTTAAAATTAATTTATTATAATTAGAGTAAATAAATTGGATAAAATGGATTCCATATTTACAATCTAGAGGTTCAAATTTTTAAAATATTCATCTTTTATTTTTTGGAAATATTTATGGTAATCATGGTAATATTTATAAACTGGTAAATTGAAATGAGGTTAAGCTAGTATAATAACATGTTAATGGCCCTAAAATTTCTACATAATACTTTATTGTAAATTTTAATTTAAATGAAATCACTATATACACATATTTTAATTGTTTTAGGGAATTGATTCCACATAAATTACATATATCATCTTTAAAATGATTGAATGTGACAATATTCCACTCATTTAAGGTTTAATATACATTATGTGCCTAAATTCTTAAGAAGTATTTTCATAATAAATATATGTTCCTATAATTAGATTAATAAAATATTTTCATGGTGAAAATTTTTATATAATTTTAATAAATTATATAAAGTAAAAAAATTCTTACAAAAAACTGACATTGAAAATTTTTAATTAATAAAAAATACAATATTTTATTTTAAAACATATTAAATATATAGTATTTTATTTAATTTATTTTCTATACTAATTTTATATATGAGTATCACATGTTAATGTTTTTTAAATTTTTTAGATTGTAATTCGATTTATAAATTTATATATATTATTAAATATTTAATTATGAGTGTGAAAACTGGTATTAAAAAAATTTCTCAACATTAAATTTTTATTTAAAATTCTTTAAAAAATTCTAAATCAACAATAATGGAAACATGAAAATGAATTTTAAGTTAATATCACCCCTTATCCATTTCGGATATAATTTTCACCTTATATTTAATATTATAACCTGTTTAGTGTGAAAATATCGTTACTATAAATATTTTTAATATTTTTTAACTAAAAAATCAATCTAAAATATATCTCTTTAAGAAGAACATACTACTTTCGAAAAATTAGAGATTATTAAATTTTAACTCTTTCCAAACATAAGATCAAATCAGAAGACCTTTGGATTCATTTGGTCTATAAAATTTATAAAATTATAAAAATTTATAAAATTTCATGAGTTCCCCTTACCTAAGTTATGAAATATATCTTGACATTTCCGTCCATCACACTAATATGATTCTTCAAGATAAATATAAACCTACTAATATAAATTATGAGATTCTATTAACAGATTATATAGTTTCTCATTTTCATAAAATTCCAATGCTATGATACATTATATGTGATATATTTTTTCCAATGAATATGATTCTCTGAATCATATTAATAAATTGAATTCTAGATGTCTATGACTTTTTCAATCAATCATATTTCAATCAAGATTGTTTTTTATTTATTTCCCATTTGGGAAAGTAAATTATCTTTAATAAAAAAAATCCCATTCAATTTTCTTCACATTGTTTAGTTCTATACAAATAAATGCCTTTAATTTTATTTTCAATTGTATTATATACTATTGAGATTTAAAGAATGAAATTATAGAAAATTGATTATATTTTACTAATTAAAAGGGAAAATTATCATGTAGAATAATTTTTTGGAAAAAATAATAATTAATGTTTTTACAAATAACCATATATCAATTATTGTAATTTTTACCCTTGTTTTATGTTTTAAAAATGAAATAAAATATATATTTTTTTCATTTTATAAATATGGTAACATTTTTTCTATTTACAAACTATGTGGAATGGTTTTTTCATAAAAAATATACATCCTTAATGTATCTTCATTGTATCATGAGTGTTGAATACATTGATCAGTACATTACAAGCTTCCATGTTTTCCCAGAATGAACTTTTTTCGGATAATATTTTCGGAAATTATATATTTTAAATAATTTATTTAAAATTTAAAGGTGTATTGTTCTAAAGAATGATCATAATAATAGTTTTATTTAATAATTACAATATAATTCATTTCGTTTTAGTTAGTATATGATCTAGTGGTAGTAATATTAATTATTATATTGATAATTTTTAATAAATCATATTAAATATTTATTAAATTAATTTATTATACACGGGTTATCCTTTGATGGATTGATAAAATTTATATAAAACATATATTAATATAATATTTTATGATATGGTGATATGTAGATGACTTTTATGATCATATGGTATAAAAATGTGAATTTATTATGTTATTGGTGGGACCAAAATTATATATTCATAAAAGGATTCTTGTAATGTATTATATAACAAGTGATAATTATGAGGAAATGATTGATGTGATTGAGAAATTATAAGAAATAAGAATATGTTATTATTCTATAATGATAAAGAATTTTATATGATTGATCTATTTTGGGAAATAATTGGATGAAATTGATTTGTTATTGTAATCAAGTTAATGTGGTTGATCATTTATGGGAAACATGTTTTGAGGAATTTGTTATTATGAAATAATGGTCTTGTTACTTAATATTGTTATCTGAAATGAATTGTATACCTATCATGGTTCCCAAATTATAGGACATAAATTAAATGTTTATAGTTTACTTATTATGACCTCCCACCCTTATGATTTAGTTAAGTTGGAAATATTTTTTTATTCCATAACACATTTTTATGATATTTTACCAATTGGATTTGATATTAAAAGGTTATGGTTCTTGTATCATATTAATATTCTTTTATAATGATTTATTGTAATATTTAATTTTTAGTTCTCATTTTTTCAGTTAATGAGAATCTTACTTCACAATGTCTTCTATTTATTTTCCCTAGGATGAATGGAAAATATTATGATATTATGTGTAAGAATATAACTAAATTCAATAAAAATTATGGAATATTTTTAAAATATTTCCAGAATTATTATGATTGTGTGCATATTTCACAAAACAATTAAACATTAATATAAATTGGTTTTTATATATGTAATGTATTAAATATTAAACATAATTGATATAATTTTTATGTAGTAGATACCATGGAAATTATATAATAAAATTATATTTATGTTATTTTTAATAGTTTAATGAATGTTATATTCATACAGATGAATTAAAATTTCCATTCAAATAAAATAAAATTTATATATGATTTCATATAATTGAAAATATATTTTTCGTAGAAAATATTCTCTGTAATTAATTTTTGAAAATAAAAACATGTCAATGTTTGTCAACTAAGATAAACAGAATACTATTTTCAATTATAAAAAATAATTTTTTATAAAGAAAAATAGTGAAATATACTAGTTAGATATTGAATGATAATTTACATATAAAGTAATAAAAAAGAAATGACATATCAAAATATGATTTTTCTTAAAACATGTTAAATCATTATTATTGAGGGATGTTTTTAAATGAATAAATGCAGATTTATTTAAGAAAACCCATTACCTTGGTTTTCTGTATGGTATTGTGTTCTCTATCTTTCAATAAAAAAATTTTTGTATTATTATTGATCATTTTCATTACCTTATTTATATTTTTTTACTCAATAAATTTTATTAATATTATTTTATTTCCAATATTTTATAAAACAATACTGATAAATAACTATATACTGTTAATTGTTCCATTTCCCACATGTTTACATCAATAACGAGGATTTAGTATTTTTTATGTGATCATGTGTTTAAAACCACTAATTTTTCTAAAATAATGATATAAATATGATTTATAGATATAAAACTATTTATATTATTTTTGTCTAGATTATTCAATGTCCTTCCTATTTAATTTTTGGATGTCTACTAGTTTAGGAGAAATTGAATACAATTTATAATTTTTTTGATCTGTTCGTGAATATTAGTATTGTTAAAAAATGTTTTTAATAATTATTATTTTTATTTAAATGATTTAAAATAATATATGGAATTCTATATTGACATTTTAAAAAGATGTAATTAAATTTTGACGGGTTTTTAATTATTTAGAGATAATTAAAACTAATATTTCTCAATGTTTTTATGTTTTAACTTGAATTTATTATATAATATTTTAATTTATCATTAGACATAATTTAATCTATTCATAAGGGTATAAATATGTTTAATGTGTCGTGTAATGGTAATATTGTTACCTTTAAAGAAGTGTTTGGTTAATATTATATTTGAATAAGGGTAATTAGATCCCGCTGTTGTTCACCAAATGGCATGCCTTACTTCAGTATGGGTACCTGTTTCTCCCTCAATGAAAAAGTCTCATAGTGAATAAGGGTAAATTGGTTCTCTATAACATATAATTGATGTAATGATTACCATGTGTAAGGGTATGAGTGAATTTATAAAATATTTGTATGTTTTATATATATTATATGATTACAATCCTATTACATAATGGTAAGTCGTAGATTTCTAATTCCATGTAACGAAAATTTGGCTTCCATTAAGGGAACATTATTTATTCTAAATGATATATAAGGGTACATTGGTGAACATGTAATTTTATCCATGATTTGGTATAGGCTATCTAAATATTAGTTAGTCCAGCAAATTAGATATATTTATTTTACAATATCAAAAGTAAGGTAATTATTGGATTACTCATATCATGTAAGAGAAAACAATTACAACAATATTGAAACATATTACCTTTTTGTTGTTAAATAGCTGGTGTGTATAGATATAATTATTTATTCAGGGCCCTATTTTTCTATTCTATAACATCATGTACTTGATTTTCAATGAATTCAAATAAAGAAAATGGTTTGATTTATTTTTATTAATTTAAATTAAATATTATTAATTTAATTTTTTAAAGTCATTTCAATTTGGATTTTATTGAATTATAAAATAAATGAGTAATTAAGTATGTAATTATTGGAGGAGTTTCTAAATTATCCACCGAGAGATATTTTAAATAAAAATATGATTTTATTTTCATTAAATGATGTCTACATTCATTATTTACTGAATAGGTGATCTAAAACTTTTAATTTGTTATTGAATCCTAATTTACATTCATTTTAATTCCCTCCTTTTTTTTATGTAGTCATATTTTTCTCAACTATTTCTACATTAATGTTTTAATTTAATGTTATAAATAAATAAAACATTGGGAATCATTTTTATTTATTTTAATTGTAATATTCAAGGGAGATAGTACAATTATATTACCATTTGGTATATATTATCTTCCATATTAGAGAAGAAAATAATTCGATCTAAGTGAATTTTATTGTAATGGGATGCATATCCTGTATATAGTATTATCCATGTTTTTTTTCACATTAATCAATGATATTATGTGTTTTTTGGTGTTTTACATGATGGTAGAACACTTAATGTTTGATTTTTTATATTACCTTCAAGGAAATTGGTTAAGAAGATATATAAGGTTAATATATTGGATGCCCCTGGAAATTATGTGTTGTGTAATAATACCCTAGATAAGTAAATATGTAACTATTATGAAAATACCATTGATTAAATTAAAAATGGGATATTTGAAATAAATTAAAATATGATGTTTGAATGTGTTTAAATAATTTTATGATATATTTTTCTGAATGGTGGAGGCGGTAATGGTGCGGAGTGGTGATTGTATAGACATAATGTAGGGCTTTTATAAAGGGTAAATATTTTTTTCTTGTGGCAGTGATGTTTTCTTCAATATTTCCAATTGGAATGAAATTTTTTTGTAATGAAAAAGATGGAAGGGTCAATGGTTTTAATAGGATAAACTATTGTAATTAATGATTAATTCATAAATTTTGAGGGAATTATTGTATATTTGGTTGATTCATAATATTAAATGGATTTTGGTTAGAACTAAATAAAAAATACGTGGGATAGTTATATTTATTTTAATATTAAAATACAATTAATTAATATGAAAATGATTTGAATTTTAGGATGTTCATCGAGGAATATTCAATTGATGAATGGTATTTTCCTTCAATAAACAGGATGATAAATGAAAATAGAAAATTTTAGTGAATTTAGGTAAATTAAAAACCAAGAATCCATTATATGGTTGTAAATGTAATTAAATATGGATTTTTTATAGACTATGTATTTTAAAATACTGTAATTGTTTTGGGAAAAAATAGAAGGAAGATAAATTCATAGTGGTTTTTCGGTCTAAGTGGATATTTTGATAATGTTATAGTAATCATGATGAGATCCCATATGAATGGGATAATTTTTGTGACTATTATATATTATATATTCATTAAGATTTCTCTGTGAAACCCTCCCAAATTGATCATAATGTGATAACACTGAAATTGAGTTAGTGGTGTCTCTCAAATATCATGAAATCGATTATGGATGTATACATACTCATGCCTTCCCATACAATCATTTAGGAATGTTATATATAATTTTTATAGGATGGATTAATGATTTTACTACTCCTGTTGTTTCTTTGATGATATAATGACATAGTTCATATTATTGGACATGAATTTTAGGAGTATGGCATGATGTTTAATTTTTTTCATGTTCATGAAAACCATGTATTTTGGTTTTGGTAGTCATTGAGTTGTAGTATGCCATGTTTCATTTCATGATATGTGGAGTGATATCCCATGTGGCATTAATATAGTTATAATAATATTTCATAATTTTCATTTAATGGAATGTGGTATTATTTATCATGTGTCAGAATAAACATCAATTAAACATAATAGATGATATCACCATATAGTTTCTTTTTTTTGGCCTTATATAAAAGGACATGTTGAAAAGTTTTTTTTGGTTCTGATTAATAGATATTAAATAAATATTTAATTAGAGATAAATGTTTAATTTATGGATAATTAATTTTTTTTATGGTAATTGCCTATTAACATATTTTTGTTCTATTAGTCCTTCTATTTTATCAATACAAACAATAGTATTATATTTTCTATCATTCATTTTGGGTAGTGGGTATGATAATTCTATGTGTATGTATATTCTAACCATATCTATATATACAAATTTTTTATGATTTTTAGTGGATATCAGGGATTTATTGGGTAATTTCTGGTTTATGAGTTTTATAATTACTTCAATTTCAATATAATTATTTTTATTTCATGCTTCACATGGAGGAATTAATTTCGATGTGATACAATACATTCATTAAAGAAAATTTAGACTTAAATTTATTTTCATATATCTTTTTTTGTATAATACCCCTTATTATGATCTTATATTTATTTATATTGTTGGTAATGTCTTCCAAATAGTTTATAATATTTTAACCCTCGTTATCGTCACCCACATTATGTTTAATAGATAGTAAAAAAATTTGTCATTATCTATCTTCTTCAAAAATGATACTTGTAGGGGATACTATTTAATGACATGGATGGGAAAACGTCTTACCATAAATAATCTCCTTCATTTAAAGGAACGATTACAATAGAGATTCATTTGACTAAGTAGTTTGTATCGAACTAAATAGAAAATTTAATTTTTTCCCCCTTCAATTGACATTAGATTCTTTATGTGTTAATTTTATTATCATTTAATATAATTTAGAGAATAGTAATCAATATTGTTAATTTATTAAATTATTATATAGTCAAGTTATCTTATTTATATATGAATAAATATTTATTTTGATATCCTTTATGAAGAATGGTTCCCAATGTAGATTTTACACTACCATTCTATAATTAATGTTCAGTAATCATGGATTAGAAGTATTTTGGTATCCATTTGATTTAATATGACATGCATTAATTTAAATAATTAGTTTACCATAATAATGTCTTATAGATAATTTATAAATCATTATTTATAATATTTAGATTTGGAAATATCTGTAAAATCACCATTATGCTTAAATATAATAAAAATTAAGATTTTGATATGTTGAGAAATATAACATTCACTATAACTATAGAATGAGTTATTTTTTCATTAATGTATTACATTATAATAGAAATGTTCTATAAATTAATTGAAAGTAGATATTTTGATGGATGTATTGAAATTCAATGAAAATGATAAGAGTTCATATGATTTATATGATGATACTATAAAATGTTATAATTATTTAAAATTTTATTTATAATAATACTACTAAATTATAGTGTTGTAATGAAATTTCCTCACATGTTACTACTTGATCACTCTGTCATGGTTAGCATGCCTAATGATGAAAATATTTGTTATACAACAATATAATCCAACTATCTTTGTCATGGTAATTAGGCATGATTAATATTTCATATTGATATTATGACATCATATAATGTACTCATAAGGTTTTATATAAATATGGATTATAAATCTACTTATCCATATTGATGTTTATGAGTATGTTTTTATATAGAAATAATATTATTAAAGAATGTATCATTTAATAATATAAATAATAATTCATTATATAATAGATGTGTAATAATTTATTTATCCTATTAATATATTTGGGAAATATAAATACAAGTAATGTTGTTTCCTATGAAATGAAATTGTTATGATCAAGGGTTTTTATGGTTTAGTTGTTCATTTGTGAATTGAATTTTTTATATTTTATTTTTATAAAATGTTAATGGATTTTTAAATTACATTTTAATGAATATAATATAAAAATATTCCTTATAATTAATCATATTTTATGATCCATTTATGTTTCTTTATTTATTAGATTTTGTTCTCTATATGTTTGTTTTCATGTTTATAAGGTAATGTACAGATCTTATGATTTTTATTCTTTAATGGATTCTTCAAAATTGTTAGAAATTTTTTATCATTTCTATCTGGAAATGTTTTTTGAAATAAAAATTTATATTATGGTTTATTAAATAAAATTATTTTCTTATTTTTAATGATAAAGAATGATGTCCAATTCATATTTTAATAAAATTATTCTTTCAAGTCCTAAAGGTATTAGAAAAATTCCAAGAAGATTAGAATAAATTTTTACTGAAATAATAATGAGTATTATTAATATGAAATTTCATGTTTAATGATATTGGAAACTGAATGTTATAATTGATGAATTTTTTAATAATCAATGGCTTGGAAAATGGGATTTCCTCTGTTACAGAATGTGTAAATCAAGGAAAAATCAATTGTTAATAAAATTTTCTAATACAATTGACTATATGAAAATGGTAATCATTTGAGTATTAGAAGGAATTTTTTCTTATTAAAACTTAATTCCTATATTTAAGTCAAAAATTCCCAATGAGGCTTTTTATTGAATTATTGTTCGATTAAAACAATAGATGTTATCATTTATATGTGATGTTATGTAAACATGGGATAACTATTGGTTGATGATTTATGGGGGGAAGTATAAATAAGTTTTTGATTGTAGAATAGGGTTGTATATATGATAATGACATTGTAATATTATGATATAAGTGTTATTATTGTTATTTTTAACATTTATGTCACTAAGGCAGGAATAAATTAATCAAAAAAAGGATTCCATGATGTAATTTTCATGAAAACTGAGATTCTTTCTAGATGATGAATATTTTTTTGTAACTATTGGAGACTAGTGTCTTTGAATCTATGATTATATTTACATCATATAGATTACATGTCATAAGGATTTAGGAAAATAATGATGGGAAACACCATCTATAAAAATATGCATAATATGAATTCCATTATACTTTAAGATAGATTTAGTAAGACCTAATATAGTTAATTTCGTAACATAAAAGGTCGATTAAATTGATTTATATTCTTGAAATGTTCTATTTATGTTGATATGATTGATTTTGTTGGTTAGGATGTGTAATGTTATACATTTATAAATAATGTAAAACAGTAAAAGAAAATATAAATTTTAATATGAAACACAATATTGTTTTTTAATCTATGATCTCTCCATAAATTTTTTAGTAAAATATAGTCGAATATTATACCTATATAAATTGGATTTTCAGGAATTATTCATTATTTATAGTTCATTTCTCTCATCAAATTTATAAATGTGTGTACCAAAAATAATATAAATATTTAAAATGGCTTGTAGTGTTTTTTAATTGAATAAAAATAGTTTGATTGAATAGTATGTCAAATGTATTATATTTATAAATTGAATAAACTTCTATTATTTCATGGATGAATTTAAATCCCATATGACAATGAATTATAATATATTATTTATTCATTTTTTGATATCTTCAATTAGTAGTGAGACTTTTTTTGTAAAAATTAATTAGTTTTTATGTAGAAAGTATATTATAAGAAAATTAATCATATATTTAAATAACCCATTATTTGATTATAATTTTCTTTTATAAAAAACATTGGAATTTTTTTATAAGTTTCACTGTGAATTTTTTTCCGATCATGTATTTTTTATAACATGTGTCAATATAACATGTATAGATTTCCTTCTAAAATGATTGATAATTTTAAGAGATGTTTTGAAATCAGAATGTTATATTTGAATGTCAAAAAATGAAATTCATATGGTTATTAATATAATATTATTAAATAAATATAATCTAATTTATTTATGACATATAATTACTGATATTATTTTAATTATGTGAAATTATATATTATATCCTAATACACATGGATTAATTGTGTTTATATCATCATAGTTTTGAATTATAGAATATAGCTGTTGGTGTGTATGATATTTTAATTTATTTTCCATCCAGTTTCTCGATTGTTTTTTTAAATCAATATTGTTTTTATATTTAATGATTTTTTTCGTCTGTGGTACAATATCAATGTAATGATTTTTTATTAGTTTACATCACGTTTCTGTATTGTATGGATATCTATGTGAACTTGTACATATTGGAGATATGTGTCCCTTGATTGTTTTCATTTAAGATCATTAATGTGTTCCAAATATATTAGGAATCATGATTGGTATCTTAAATAAGAATTTAATTGAAACTCAATACAATCATTCACCCTATAAGTCTTGAGATAATTATAAAATAAGATAATAATGTAAATGTTATTTGATGTTAATTTAAAACATATTATTGGAAAATAATTTCCTATATTATGTGTCCTATTCATTAGTAAAAATGTCATAGAATTTAGATGTTGATATGAAATGATTTCAGAAATTATCAGTGGGTTTTCAATGTGATTTTTTAATTATGAATATAATTAAAAAGTTTTAAAAGATTATTTAGAATTTTATTTAGATTCATTAAAATGATTATATAATAATAAAAGTGTTTTTTTGGAATTTTTAGGTATTATTAACCCTGCCCATATTAATTTAAAATTTTGATTTAATAATATTTTTCAATTATACTATTCTACACTTATATGGGATCTTATCATTTTGTAAGGGTTATCAGTTTTCTAAATAGCTAAATAAATATAATAAAGTATCATTATATGTTATATTATATTAATATTAATGTTTTTTAAGGTTATATAGTTCATTACTCTATACTTATAATGGGAAGAATCATCATGTTTGTGTACACCCAATATGGTAAAGTGTATAGTCTCATTATGTGTAAGGGTATGAGGTGTTCTCATCCACTTTTTAAATATCCTATAGTCTATTTTAAAGGTGAAATTGTTTCTAAAAAACCAACATACAAGTAATATAAAAATTCCCTAATAATAATATTGTATTTATAAATAGTGGTTAATGGTAATGGTGTTTCGGTAAAGGTAGATCATGTCCACTGAAATGTAACTTATATATTGTAGAAATGTATACAGTGTTTTTCATATTTTATAAATGGGTATATCGAGCATGGATAAGGGTAAACTGCTAATTTATAATTCCACATAATGATATGATATATCTTGTGTGAGGGTATCAAATTTGTTATATATTCTATATAATTATAGTTCCAATAATTTTAAGGTTATATCATGATTCTCATTACCCTTTAATGGGTAATCATTAGATCTCAAAAACTAATATATATAGAAATGATATAAATGTTAAAACAATTATATAATTATACATTTTATATGAGTTGTGTATGATAGAGTAAATTTTCTAAAAACCAGAAATTTAAATTTTAGAACACCATATTATTCATTTGTAATGAATAAAAATCCAAAAATAAAATTGGTTGGAATGATATTAAATTATATAAAATTTATTTAGTTACATAAATGATTTTAAATATATGAAAATGTTTATTGTTATCATATTCAAATTTGTTAATAAATAAACCATTTTTTTATTTTATCATATATTCCTGATGAGAGATATATATTTTCAAAATTATATTTATTAAAATGGATATAGTATATCTCTATTATCATGATTCTAGTAATTCCATACCTCGCTATTTCTATTCGGAAAGCCTTCTAAAAATATATATAAATCAGTTTCAAAATTTTTATGGGCTAAGATAAGTCTTAATTCTACTATATCATTATGAAAGAGTATATTAATAGTGAAAATTAATTAACATAATGTGGATCCTATATATTTCTAATAATTGTAACATGAGAAAGGGATCATGATATATTTTAACAATTAGGATTATGGTTTCTATACTCTTAATCAACCCATTTAATAATAACAAATGATAATGTCATGAATTAAGATATTCCAAAATATTTTATATTAATTCATCTTGATTCATGTAATTTTATTCATAAAAATTACTATCACTATATTATAATTTATAATTAGTAATTTCAAATATTGTGAAATTTTTTATAATTTCAATATTATCATTGAATATTAATGAGATAATCACATGATGAAACAAATCATTTCATCCTAGAATATGGAATTCTCAAATTATTTTTTCCATTTTGTGAGATATTGAATGAGGATTATTGATGTAAATTTACATAATATAATCTGGATACTAATTGTTATTCGTTATTGGTTTATTTGATAGTAGATACCCCATTTTGTTATTTTATGATATCAGCAAGAATTTAATTGGATATAATCATATATAAAGCTGCTATATTAGTGACCATCAATTGTATAGTCTGGCTAAGAATTCCCTTGAATAGTAAATAATTATGTGTGATGGAAAACTCAATGATTAAATAAATACCCTGATACATTCTAAAATATGATGTGTAAATTATTTTATTTGTATATCTTTTGTTGTTTCTAGAAGAAATGTTTATAGAAGGCTGTGATGATGTTGTGTCTATGATTTTTAGTAGTGAAAATGATGATATTTTTTAAAATAACAAGGATTGGTTGTTTTAAATGGTGATGTGATGTGATTGTTTCATAGTAGTAATGGAATAAATTATTAATGATGGTACAATAGTGGCTATTACTATACATTATCCAATGGAATGGAAGTATTCAAAAATAAATAGAATGGAATTTTACATCTATCTAAAAAAATTTATTCGTAATAAAATGTGGATATGGGATAAAAATTAATAAAATATAAGTGGTATAATGATGTATAAATTCAATGTGTAAAGTATATTTATGAATATGACTTAATTTCATTTCATGAATAAAATTGAGAACTATTAAATTGATGTGTGGTAATTTAACAATATGAATTGGTTGAAAAAAAGTGTATTGTTTCAATAAAAGTGAATATATGGTTGAGTTGGTGTTTAAGAACACTAAATAATTATGGAAAAAAAATCTATTAATCAATGTTTGATTTTTCTTCCTTATGGTTTGTGTAATATTTTTGTTTCGTTCTACAATTCAAAATTGCATCAGTAGTGCTGGAGGTAGTGATTCCCATGGGGTTATGTTTTTAGTCAAATATTAATATTCATGAATTAATGTAGTATTGATACTCTTGATGCATTTATTATTAATTTTAATCTAATATATATATATATATATGCACCCCACCTTCATGACCCCCATTTTTTAACTCCCAAATATTTTTTGTGGTGTTTTTTCTAGTATCCCTATGTCGATGATTGATGGATCAATACCCACTCATCCTCGCATTCACATTCAATATATTCTGAAATGATCATGATTTTATGGGTTGTGGATTATAATAAATAATTAGATGAATTTTAAGGATATTATTATGTCTTTTTTTGAGTCGGTCAATCATTGTAGGATTAGGGAACATTATTTGATATCCATTATTATTATGATAAATTCATATTCATTTTATTAGATTGGTAGTGATGCAGAGGTAATGTTTTGTTCAAGATAAATGTGATGTGATGGTCCATGTCTCATTGCATTATGATGTTTTACATTTGGATTATAGAGTTGATCATTAGTGGGGAATTGGTGTGGGGTACCATTTTATCAATATTCATCATATTATATTAAAATAAATTGGATAATGTTTTTTTTACAGTACCACAGTGATGGTGGGATTTATTATTTGACTAATTTTTTCTACTTGTTATAATATTTTATCAGTAGTTATTTTTTATTATATTCACACATTTGAATTAGTGACATGGGGAAAGATCATAATGAGTATATATATACACACACACACATATTCACCATATATAGATAATATATCATTATTGGTTCATATTCAATTTTCCCCTAAGGGGCATTATTTTTATGAACAATATTGTTATTTTTGAGTTCCTACTATTATATTGAATTTCTTTTTAAACTATTATTCTTTATTAGTATTTAATTAAATTAAAATAATTGAGAAAATTTTGGATTTATCTTTATTATTTTATTAATTTGTTTGGTTATTAATATTATATCTCATAGTCAAACATTTCTTTTATTGAGAGTAATTCACCCCTTACATTCGAATTTTATACCATCATTTAACGTCACAATATGAATGAACATTTTTTGTGGGAATCCAAATTTGTTTTTCTTATACCTCTATTTATAGCTAATAATGTTAGAATTGTAAAGATGCGGTCATGGAAGATGTGTATTTGAATGAAATATCATTTATTATTTTTAATTAATAATTATTAGTTTTTTAATATATATAATAATAAAATATTTTTTCATACTAATAAATATAATTAAATATATTATCATTCCAATTTAAAAATAATATAACACGTTAATAAATTTTATCACTTATAATAAAAATTTATATATTAATATTCATTATTGATAAAAATACAACAATATCTTTAATGTATTTGGAAAATATGAAAAAAATAATTCATACATTGAATAAATGAGTGATAATGTGTTGTTGTGATATTTAAAGATCACTATATTCTATATTACAATCCTCATGTTCCTATTTAGGTCATTAAAATTTCATATACCACTATTTAATCCCAATAGAACATTTTATACGGTATAATATATATCTTTTTTTGATATATAGGAAGATGGGAGGTCGACTCATTCCAAAAGTGGTTATATTTTGTATCATAGGAATCACATAAAAAATTAATACATACTAATAAATTAACATCATATGAAAATATTGGTCACATTTGTGTAGAAATTTATTGAAAACAACAAATTTATGTGATGACCACACATAGGGATAATATTTCCTCTTAACATATCCATGTGATTAGTAAATTAATTTTATTACATATGGGATGAAATATATAAATATATCACCATACATGGTTTCCCTTAACTCATATGAGATGTGGAAGGATATGTTTTCTATAGATATTGGAAACTTAAATGTGGATTCATTAATATTCCTACTGTGAATATATTAACATCCATCGAATGGCCTGAGGGCCTACATTTTTTTTTTTGATTTTTTGATAATACACCTTTCAAGGGGTGAGGTGGTACCCTTACAAGGCCCGTAGGTGTAATTATTTCCTGGATCACAGGCTTAAGAGTAATTCATAACCCGTAAGCTTAAATCATTACATACATCGAAGACAAACTACATGGTACTTCTCCTCCCCATTATCCTCATTTTGAAATCATCTCTCCACCCTTTCATTGTGGTTTGGCTAGTTTATCTCATGCATTCACATGCCTGTCCCGATAGCAGGTGCCATACCCTCAAATTTTTTCAATCCATGTTGCTTTTACTGTGGTGAATGCTCCTTTCTCATACTCCTTATAGAGCTTGTTAATTGTAGGTTTTCTGGTTTTCATCTTCACTTATGGTTTCCCAAAGGCATTGAGGTGGCCTGAATGCCTTACTAGCTCAACGGCATGGTTGGCCCAAAGGTGTTAAAGGACTTAGAGATCAAATCGGTGGCCCAAAAGCCAAAATGGGTGAAAATTCCCTACTACTATAGTGAAAAATAGAGCTCTCTACAGTTCCCACTATAGTAAATTCTATATTAATAATATAGTACCTGCTACAGAAATGCTACAGTATATACTTCAGCACTGCTACAGTACCAGGAAATTATGTGTCCACCTAGATTTGATCCCGAGTCGCCTAGATGTAGTTAAGTATAATCACCAACCGGTCAGAGGATCATGTGATGTGAATTTATTTACACATTTATGGTGTTTAATTTCATATGTAGTAAAATAATATGCCTTTGATAAAAAAAAGATTTTCATGGGAATAACTTATTCCCCAAGAATGCCTCTATATGTGAAACCTGACAATAATCCGGTGGAATATATTATTTAACCAAGAAGATTATATAAATTAAAATAATATTTTAATAGAAATTTATTTTATAAAACAATTAAATTTTTGGAAACCTAGATTAAAACATTCTATAAATTTATTGTATAAATGTATGAGTACAATCGTAACACTATTAAATTTTGAAAAACATGATCATAATTGACACATGAGCCTTAGTACGGTTGGTGATGACTCTTAAGTGCATTTAGGAAACACGGTATCAAATACAAGAAGAGACATAATTTCATGGTACTATAACAGTACTCTAAGAGGTATTGTTGTAGGAACTATACACTACTACAGAAGGTAATGTAGTTGGACTACACCATGCACTGTTTGGCACTATAACAACCAAGAATCTTCCCTCGTTTGGGCCTTTGGGCCACCGATTTGGTCCCTAAGTCCATTAAGGCCTTCAGGCCACCCAACACATCTGGTCATTAAAGCCATCAGGCCACATCAAGGCCTTTGGGCCACCTTAAGTTCTGATCAAAACCAGACAACCTACAAGGAACAAGCTCTATAATGATGATGGGTAAGGAGAATATACCACAGCAGAGGCTACAAAGATTTCAAGAATGATAGTGTATGGTATCTGCCATCGGGACAAGCCTGTGGGTGAACGATATAGCCTTGACGAACAGCCATGCGAAGGAGGAGAGATGATTTCAAGATGATTCTAGGGAGGATCAGTTCCATGTTGTTAGTATGGGTGGTATGTAATATTTAAAGCATACAGGAAATGAATTCCTCCAAGGCCAATGATCCATGTATTACTTATGACTATGGGCCTTTTAAGGGTTCCACCTCACATGTTGAAAGGTGGATTATAAAAAATCAATAAAAAATAATGTAATTTAGGTCATTGGAAGGATGAATAGTGGAATTTCTCCTCAATGTATTAATGGAAATAATTGGGAGAGTAAAAAAATATAATCATATGGAATATATTTCATTTAAAAATGACGAAAAACTAGAGAAAAATATTAACTCTATGAATTATAAGAATCCTTGAGGTTTTTATAGGCTCAATGAAACTGATTAAACCAATAAGGGGATGTGAAATCTTTGAATTTATGGAATTAAAAATCCGGATCATTAGTATATGTGTTTTATGGATGGGAGAGGAAAATTTCCACTGTATGAGTATTATATAATTAACAAGATTATCTAAAAGCTATTTTTCATTAAAATCATTCATTTCTAACTTCATGTAATCATGTTTTACTAATCCAAAAAGATCTAATTAAATAACATTATTTTTTAATACAAAAATGGATGTGACTTAAATAATTTTTTAATCCAAGTTGATAATATAGAATCATGTTTTATTTAACCAATTTTTTTTTAATTAGAAAAAATAATTTTTAAAAAATAATTTGTTGATATTGAATTATTATTTTTTGAAAATCCATTAGGAGGATCTTGACTCAAAGAATATTGGGAAAACATGTTATATATATTTTGTATTTCTATTTTAGTTACCAAACATGAATCTCAACTCAATGTTTTATAGGAATCCTTATGGATAATCATCATTAATTAATTTTTAGAAAACAATAGTATTATATTGAACCACATAAATTAATAAAAGTAGGATTACATATCATTATCTTATTTTGAATGGTTTATAAAAATTATCTAACTAGATGATAAAAATATCATGAAATTCATCACCACAAACAAAATGTTTCATGGAACCATGAATTTTGAATGAATAAATTTCTTATATAATACATTAGAGTATTGTAAATTATTTTCTCCATGTGAAATGTTTTTTTATCATAATGGTAGTGATGGAATAAAATAAAGTTAATATTTTATGAATTGTGTTACCCATGGTAAATATTACACAATGATATGTCATTATAAATATGGAAACATGTGAATTTTGAGTAATTTGATCAAAATAGATATTTTTATAATGTATAATAATGATAACCTCAATGTTCGAGTACATAGGAATAGTTATCATTTTTAGGCATTTTTATTACCTCAATGAATGCTTTATTTATCATTGCTAGTATAATTTTATTACACAAAATGAATCAAATTGTATCTGAGGAGGTTACATGTGTCCTAAAATTTTATGAGCATAGTCTTCTCCCTCTCTAGACAAGAATATTAACAATACCAGTGTAAATTATTCCACACCATCTATATTTAGATAGAATAGGTCAAAAAATGTTTGATTAATCATGATATATATGATTTGGAAAATCAATAGATATTGAAATACATGTTATGATATTTATTTATATGATGAAACATATAACCACAATCTATTAGAATGGATTCCATATAGGTTCCTTTATGTCGTGGTAAATTATAATTGTCTCCCTATAAATGATCAAATAATTATTTAAATATAATTAAAATTCATAGATGTACCACCTCAATATAAATTGGATATTAGTTCATATGTGAATCTAGTAACTAAAAATGGTCAACACATTTAAATAAGTAAAAATGAAGAACCAAATAGGATTCATGTGGCCATATAAATTGTTCTGGACATAATATTTCATTCAAAATTAATATAATCCACATGATATATATGAAATTAAACATCAAAATATTGACCACGTACATAGGACATAATATTTTCACATTAGAAATGTAAAAACATCATCATAAATCAATGGGTTTTCTAGAAATGTAATTATAGTATTGCGATATTGGAATCATGCTTTCAAAGAATATGTTATTGAATAAATATATAATAAAAATAAATTTAATAAATTTTCATATTATCTAAAATATTCATTTATAATACAAATAAAACCTATAAAACTCTTATATCTTTTCATATAAGTTATTTTTTGATTCTAATAGCGACAAAATAATATCACGAGAATCATATTATAATAATAAATATTTTAGAAACAATATTCATGATTTTAAAAGGGTAAATAATATATAAAAGACATTGAGAAGTTGATTTTATGGTGCTGATAACATTTTCATTAATGATAGATATAATTAATGGGTTACTGTTGATATGAGTTTCTCATAGAAAAATCCTTAATTAAATTTTTTTAATGAATGTTTATCATTAATAGACATTGAAATAATTTATTAAATGAATATCAAAATATAAATCTCATTATACACAATGATACATTTCATTTAATGGTGTTAATTGATTGATGTGTATATTACAGATTTGATGAAAATATTAATGGAATACATTTTCCTGTACCAATAATAAAATTAATAGATGAATAATGATGCCACTCTATTGGATTCAAAAAAATCTGAATATTTCTATTAACCATAAATATTCAATGTTAATTATTGAAAAATATACTACTGATTATTTTAATTTTAATAAGTCATTTAATTTTTAAAAAATGAAATTTGGGATTTCCAATAAAAATAATAAATTCTATTAAAAATAAAATAAATAACCCATTAAAATTATATTAAAATTGTGAAATGGGGATTTTTTTTATTATTTTAATGGTTTCTTACTCTATGATAGTATTTCTATATTGTTTTTGATATTATTTCAAAAAATTCTCAGGATCGTTCATTTTCATTCTGTTATATGAGTATTTTATTAATTACTTTATTATATATTTGAGATATATCCATAATTATAATTTCATTATTTTTATTGAACGTTGATTATATATTTTCTGAAAAATACCATAAAATGAGATTCTTGGAGGGATATTGGATGATTCCACCTCGAAGATTGTTGTAATAGGCGGAAATGGTAAATCTCTTTGATCCCAAAGATTTTTTATTAAGCTTATATTATATATTAATTATTATTCAATAATGTTTATATGGTATGATAAAAAAATTATATTGTTGAACATATAATGAAATGTTTAATATCCCATTAATAATAAAATAATAATACATGTCATTCAAAATGTTGAATATGATATAGAAATAAACTTTCTTTTATAATTAGCGGAATTTTATTTAGAAATATGTTAGACCATATAAATTATATGGTTTATGATATTGAATGGATTAAACAAATATATTATTGTTGAAAATTGATATAAGAAGTTAGGAAAAGACTTAATGATTTTGTAACTAAAAATTTGAAATTTTTAAAATATATTATAAATCATCTTGATTCATTAGTTAATCAGCATATCCTTAAAAATAAATCAAAGAGAATCATGATAAATATTTATAATAAATATTATTTTTATTATAATATTAGTAAAATGAAATTTAAAATTTATTTTAATCAAAATATTTTTTATTACTTTTCATTCAGTCATATTTGAAATTAATGATAAACTATTCATAAATCTGAATTAAAGAATTTGGGATATATCAGAAATTTTTTTTATTGAATATCAATTATCGATTGAACATATAAATCCATTAAAAACATAAAATGTGTTATGATATTTAATCTCTACAGTTAATTATAAATATTTATTTGAAAATTTTCATGATATATACTATTCAATAATGCTAAAAAAACTCGATATCATTCACTAGTTCATTTGAATTTATGTCCTGCTCTTTAACCAAATTACCACACAAATATTTATTTTATACTTGAGAAATCAATTACTGATGAGGATTAAGATTATATCACATCAAATATCTTAATTTTGTCAATATTAATAGGTATTTATATAGAATATATAATGTAATATTTAGCAATGAATGGGGATTCCACATGGACTATTTTGGGTGTATATATATAAATTATAAATATCAATATTTTTTTTCTTAATAAATAATAAAAATGGTTTTTTGGAGATGTATTAGATAATCTAATCCATATGGTATTAATATGTGTATTTTCTTATCAAAATTTAATTATCATTGATACTTTATTAGAAAAATGATGTACATTTTCTATTTCACCATGTTGTGGGCTCCAATATAGGAAAGTATAAATCAATATAATCTAGAAACATTAACGAAGTAATTAAAAATTCTTTTTAATGGATACTATAAAATATTATAATTTTTATGATTATAATTATAATTTTTGAGTTATAATTGATCTTGAATTAGGATCTTCACCTGGTCAATCAGATGAGTCATTTATTTCAACACTACTATTTATAATTAAATATATAAATGAATATTGAATCATATAAAGATATAATGATTCATAATTTGGGTGACTAAAAATATAAAATATATATTAATAAACCTTTTTAAAAATGAATTATTAAGTAGTATATTTTTTAAATGGGTTTGGTAAATGTTGTTTTGAATATAATATTTTATTTTATTGATTAAAATAATTAGAATAAATTATTATCATTTAAATTAGGATTATAAATTATAAAAAATTGAAAAAAAATTATTGGAATTTTTTTTTATAATTGCTATTAACTAGTTGTTAAGAATCAGTTAATTATTTTTTAATAGATGAAATAAATCCTAAAAATACTGTTTCAGAAAGAAATTTTTTAATTCTAATTATTCATGATAATATGTGTAAATGTTTTATTTATATAAATATTCCTATATTATGTGACCCATGAATAACATAAATAAATATGACATCGTTATAGGTGATTATTCATTGAATTTAACAATTAATTACTGTTGAGTACTGTAAGGGACTGGTATCACTAGAGAGTAGATATGAATTTTTTTTTCTTAAATGATCTTAAAAATCTCGACAAAATATCATCATATTGCGACACTTATTCAAATATAATACGTAATAACATTCAGAAAATCTATTTAAATAATCAAAAGGCTATAGTGTGTTTAGATTCTTAGTATTGGTAATAAAGTGAGTTGTAAATATTAAGAGAAAACATTGTTCATAATGATTTGACAACATAATCAAGTGTATATTGTATACATAATATTTTCTAATATTGAAAATTTTTGAAATGAACTTGTTATTCATGAAATATATATGGCATATCTAGAATGGTGATTAATTAAAAATTCAAATATTTAATCACCATTTTATTTTCATAAAATATGCTTGTGGAATTATAATCTTAGGGAAACATAATCAAGAAAATATTTCTATTCTAAAAAATTTCCATTTATAATCATGTGAGCATAGTTTGATGAAATTGTAAATGCTTATAATAATTTGAAACTAACTATTCACAATCATATCCACACATATTCTTATGAATATTTAATAAATAAATCATAATATTTTGCCAAAATTATAAAATAGTTATCCCAAATAATATCCAAAATAATCAGCATAAGATATTTAGATATATATATGAGGTTGTATAAATTATTTTATGGATATAATATACCCAAATATAACATAACAATAAAATATTAAAATAAATTCCACATCCTTATGAACGAATTTATCATTTATCCACAATATACCATGTGAAAATGAAAAATATTTTCATCCATACATATTCATCTTAATCAATGACAATATAGAAAATAAATTTTGTTTTTGTCTTTGGATCTTATCTCTGTGTAGAACAATTAATATCAAGGGATGTTTTTACATTAAAATAAAATTAAAATATCACATGACAATTTCAAAAGGAAGATACAAATTACTTTTTAAAATTATGTATTCAATGGATAATAATTTCTATAATGTTTGGAAAATATACTTTAATGTTAAATATGAAACATTTAATGGAAAACTAAAATTTAAGAGTTGCCTTTAGGGTGGGTGAATTAATTTATCTAGTATATGTTAAAAAAATATTCAGTTAACAACTTTAGAAAACAATACCTCAATATGATAATAGAAATTCTATTCGATTAAATGTATTTTATTGAAAATAAAACCTACGTAAAAACAAAATTCATATATAATAGTTGAATGAATACATTCAATAAATTATTTTAAATAAAATACATACATGGGAAAATAATATTCCCTTCCAATAAGAAAATAACATTTAGTATTCAATATTTTTTTTTCTAGATCATTTTTTGAAAGAAATAAAGGAATATAAACCAATTTTGAAAATATATTTTGAATATTATTTATATATTAAAATGGATGAATTTTAATTATAATACTCATATTGTTTCTAGAAATTTAATTTTATAAAATAAGTCATGAAAATAAATTAGATTTTAATAGAAATATCATAACTCATTCTTCTGCATTATCACCCACATTCAAACAATTATTATAATATATATATACATACATATTAACCGTAAATCTATTAAAAACAAATTAATTCCTAAAATAATATATACTTATCATTTATAATTTGAAATTATCAATTTTTAACAATACTTATTTTAAAAAATCATTTATTTGAAAACATGTCTGATTTGAATAAATTTTATGGTATGATATTTGTAGTACATGTATAATTTTCATGGTCCTATAACATAAATAATAAAAAATAATAAATACTTATTTATATATTAAATATATAAACTTTATATCATTTCACATAATGTTCTTATAAAAAATTATTAGAAAATCTCATTGAGACATTAGTTCATACCTATGCCTTATTTATTTTTCCAAATTCAGATATATTAAATGAAAATAAATAAGTTATTCGTTAACATTAAAAAATAATTTTTATATCACAAATTTAATATATAATCAATAAATATATCTTCATCATTTGAAATTTAATTAATAATGAAAAATTGAATCTCATTTCCTTGTGTATGTGGCAGTTTATAAGAAGGAATAACTGACAGTATCATTTTCAGACATATATTCTGATTAAAAGAAATATTAGTTATCAAATAAATAAATAAATGTATATTTATTTTTCATTTTTTCATAATAATTATTCAATATTAACTATAAAATATTCATACATTCATATAATATGTTTTACTCTTTATGGAAAGTGAATAAAAATAAAGTTACACCAAAAATGTTTTTTTTTTCAAAAAATATATTTCACTGTGTTTTGCATTCATATTTTAGATTGATTTTCTACCACTTATTGAAATTTATTTTGATATATTGGCTTCAATATTTTTAATAAAATATTTAATAATTTCTAAAAAGGTAAAAATTCATATTTACTTTCTACCATCATAAATCATTAGCAAAAAGAAAGTGTAAAATTGACAATGTGGGTAAATATATATATAGGTATTTTATTATATTTAAAAGATGAAAAAATATCTTTTTTAATTTTTATTTTTAATCAAATTTATCTAATAATTTATTTTTTGTTTAATTGGATCCATTTTAAATTATATTAAAAATTATTATATTGTAATTATTTTGGTATTTACTTATCTTCCACAAAACACAATTATGCAATGGAGTCTCCTCCTTTCAATAATTCATTTAATTGTATTAATATATATCATAAAATAAATACTAAAAATACCTTCCATATATTCCTCCAAATTTTTTATAGCTTACGGTCTCCCAAAAAGACCATCTATTTAATGATAAAATTGTATGACATTTGGGGCACCACAAAGAATAAGTAATTGAATTGGCCATTATATTTTAGGATTAATTATATAATAACCCAAATATTTATTTCTATAATAATATGAGAATGAAAAAAATTACATTCTTTAATATATTAATTATTAATGATAAAAATTTAAAAAATATTCTATTTCGATTCCATCCCATGAGATTTGATATGATGCCTCATTCTTAGAAGTGAAAACAACCTCTAGGTAGTTAATTGATTTATTATTGTTTTATATCATACACCTCTAGAATAATGGAATGTTAATTTCAATAGATATGATATATATACAATTATTTTATATATTTTTTATTTTATTATGATATATTATTATATAATGTTATATATTTTTATTTTTTAATATAAAAATTAACTCATATGTACATAGAATCAACTATCCACATGTATTGATGTAATGAATTTCCCACAAACGTATCATAAAATTGCAATAAAATATTATATAGTGAATTTTTTTTTACTTTCATAATGAAATGATAATAAATATATTTTTATATAACATAATGTATTGTTATATTATGTTATTATTATGATTACTATAGTGGTAGATAATTATCAAAAATTTATATTTATTTATCAAGAACATTAGAGCACATATAAAGAGTGTCACCGTATTTTAAAGGGTTTATATTGCAATATCATTTTAATTTGAGATTATTCATTATTGAGTTATATTTTTGGGAGATATATTTTATGTTTATCAAGAAAAAAATATTATTTTCAACTTTTTAGTTATTTATTAGTTTTAAGGGTTTTCATTCATTCTTCACTATATAGTATATAAAAACACCTAGAAATGTTATCAATAAGATATGACCTTAATTGAACATTGGTGTGTAAACCTTTTTTTTCAATACCCATTCTCTTTAGAAAATGTATATAAATTTAATTTTTTATGAATCAATTCTTTTTTCAATCAATAATTACTAATAATGAAAATTAAATTTGGAGGAATTAAAAATATAATTTAAAAATTTATATAAAACAATAATAATGATTTTTTATAATTAAGTGTGAATATAATTTATTTATTCACTTTTTCCCCAAGAACTGATTTCCCTTCAAATATGAAAATTATAATATTTGAATTTCTCTTTTTTATTAAAGAAATTTTGTCAATGAATATCATTTATCATTATGATCAAAATTTTATAACACATTTATCAAAATAAAAGGATATTTTTCTTATATTTTCAATTAGTAGTTCAAATATTGTTTTAAAGTACAATTTATTTTATGTCATTATCCATTGGTGTAATTATTATCAATTATTAATATACTATAGTTATACAATATATTTCGTTTTTCAAGATTAATTATTATTATATGAGTTTGAATGCAAGATTAATTTAATTTCATTTAAATACGTTATGTTATGAAGTAATTATACATGTTTTAATGATCTTTTATTATGCATATGAATGTTTCTTATTAAATTATGTGTGAGCATAAAATTATATATTTCTTTAATTCATTGGTTAATGATTGATATGTCATGGTTTTATATGGAATGTTATAGGTATTGATACTATTAAATGGATGAAAATAGGTTTGGGAGTGATCACAATAAATTATGGGACTTTATCTATGACATGATAATTTTCATAGTATAGATTCTTAACAAGATACATTATTCCTCATGATTTTTATAGTTATATAATTATTATGAAATATTTTTATAATTATGAAATTTAATAATGGATAATGATTGATTAATAATTATACCTCACACTTTTGATTATAGTCATTTTATATTTTATATTTTTTAAATGACTCGTGATTTATAGTCTTTTAATGAATTGTTATAGACATTTTATGTTATGATCAATATCTTACCCAATAATTCCTATCTTTAACATGGATATGATGTTAAATTTCATTATCCCAATATTAACCATAATGATAAATTAAAATCACACATTCTAATATTTCTATGTATCACATGGCAAGAGAATCATTATAATTGATGTATATCAAAGAATGGTAATATTTTATATGAAATATTCCAGTGATGTTAAATAGAATTCATGGCATATGTTAATTATGTATCTTTTCTACCATGACATGAAACCATTATAGTTTTGGGTAATTAAATATTATGTATGATATTATAATTAAATCTAATCAGATGAAATTTGTATTTATGTTTTTCTCTGTTCATCATATATAGGATGTAATAGGTCTTCACACCCACAACGATGGGACTGTAGTAGACAAAGATTCACCAGATACAATTTTATCACATACCCGGTAATAAAGTAAATAGGATGAATATATATTTTTTTCAATCCCAAATATGTGTATTTCCCTCAGTAATGTTGTATACAACATTGCCTCAATATATTTCTTTCCATTCAATGTATTTCTATGTTTATAAGAACTGATAATATATAAACATATATCCACCAACAGATTAAAATTTACTAGAAGGATTTGTTTTTTTCAATATATCATGAATATGTGCATTAGTTTTTAATTATCAAGAATGAAATAAATTAATGAATTTTTGTTATAATTAACGTTATTTATTAAATTTAAACTATTAATATATAATAATGATGAATATTTAGGGCATATATATATTAATTATGATGGATTTTTATAGTTATAATTATTATTTACTAATAAAATTTGGTGGGGGATAGTGTTGTCTAAACCATATATGGTTTTGGTCAAATGTGGAGAGTAAATATTTATTGGATAAGTGAATTTCATGGGTAGATCAAGTTGTGTACTATTTAAATCATGAATATTTTTGTAATTTTTTGTTTTATGAAATATTTCATTTAAAATATATAAATATATATAATTATTAATCATATATTTATTAGATTGTGATTTAATATGGGTAGTAAATGGATTGGTTTTCTCATCAAGGCAAATGAAACACCAATTGGCTCAATGATTGAGATAGAAACACCAAATTCTAAAACTCCCTCCAAAGTGCAGGAAATGATAATAGGCTCCTCTCAAGTTTATGGGATGATAGAAACCTTATTGACACAAATGAAGGGATTTCTAAAAATATTGTTTCTTATTTCTGTAACACTATCAATGGTCAAGATATCAACAAAGATCTGTTGTCGAATTTCATTCCAAACATAGTTACATTTGAGGAAAACTGTTTACTTAAATGTATTCCTCTTGATTTTGAAATTAAGGACACTGTGTTTGGTCTTAACCTAGATATTTCCCCTGATCTGGATGGATTTAATAATTTTTTTTATCAATAACATTGGTATGTCATTTAAAAGGATGTTTGTAGTTTGGTTATAACATTTTTTTAAAAATGGAATTCTTCCTTATAGATTAAACTCTCAGTTCATTACTATTATTCCCAATGATGACAATGCTGATGAAATCCATAAATTCAGAACCATTTAACTTTTAAATTTTCCCATTAAATTCATTACAATGATTATTTCTAATACACTGTCTTCCATTAGTAATAGAAATTTCCCCTGCAATTAGTTTGGTTTTATAAAAGGCAGATCCATACAGGATTGTATCTGCCTTGCCTCTAAATCCACCAATTTGTTTAATTGAATCTATAGAGGGGGAATTTTGCGATAAAACTAGATATCACCAAATATTTTGATACCATTGATTGGAACATTTCTTTAATGTTCCCTCTATATTTTTTTAATGAATATATTACAAATAGAAATAAAACTATTATCAACTGAGCTCGTATTTCTATTCTGGTTAATAGTTCTCCTAGAGATTTGTTTAATTTCAATAAGGGTGTCAGACAGGGTGACCATCTTTCTTCCATCCTTTTCCCCATTGCAGTGTATTATTTGAGTAGATTGCTTAATCTAGTTGTTGACCATGGAAACATCAAATCGATTATTTCCTCTATGAATTTAAATACCCCATCTCATCTACTTTATGCTGACAATATTATATTATTACATTAGGGATATAATTAAAATATTAAAAACATTAACACTATTATTACACATTATGATGATTTGTCGGGCCAACATGTCAATTTGAATAAATCATTTATCTACTTTGACAAAATCATTACTCTTAATCAAAAAAGTCATATCGTTGATAAATTTGGGGTCAAAGAGGGTTCCATCACTTTTTCTTATCTTGGTATCCCCATATTTTGGGGCTGACATAAATATATATATTTCCATCACATTGTTGATAAAATTTATAGGCTAATTTCTGCTTGGAAGGAATAAACTCATCTAATTGTTGGAAGACTCTATCTTTTCAAATCCACCATTATATCTAAGACGGTTTATTCTATGATGGTTTACAAATGTCTTGTGGGTCTCAGAAAACATGTGAATATTTCTATAATGAACATAAATTTGAGTGGATGTACTCTAGAGAGGAAACTGGTCACTGTACCCTAGACTACCTGTTGTAAACCTATTGAAAAAGGAGGCATTATCATTAAGAATATTAAAAAAATATAATTATTCTCTCCAATCCAAACTTTGGTGGTCACTTATATATAATAAATCTCACAAAACAGGTATTCTTAGGACTCGCTTTATTCATATGCTTACGGTTGGAAAGAATTATTATATGACATCTTGTATCTGGCCATCTATCAAATCTTCTTTTTCATCCATTTTAGCCAATTCTATATAGATTGTATGTAAGGAATCTACATTAAACTTTTTGTTGGACAGCTGGACTGGATCCCCCATTATTTCTAAGATACCCAATACAGGCACCTATGACCCATCTAATTGCACAATTAGGGACATGATCAATGTGTAAAGTCTTGACTTACCTGATAATATCAATGAGGTGGTGGATAATTATATCTTCACAATGAATTCTGACCTTCTAGTTTGGAAACATTGTTAAAATGGAATGCTTTATTCTAAGAGCTACTATAAATACATCTTCTCCAATTATAACTAAAATATATATTGGATAAACAACATTAAAAAATATCAGATAAAACCATATCATTTCACTCTTATTTGGAGAATAGTGCACCAAAAAATTCACATTGATTGTTGCCTTCAATATTATGGTTTTAATCATTTCACTAACTATAGAATGAGTAATCAGAATTGGGAAGACATAAATCATCTTTTTATCATGTGTCACTACTAATGCTCTTTGTAATTACATTTTTTTTCTTTTTGAGAATAGATGGCTTTTGGACAGTTTCATTTTTTCTCAACTTAAAAGGACGGTAGAGTTCCCGAGATCTCTAAATATTAGAAACATATTTCTCATTTTTGTTTCAGAGGTCCTCCATGTCTTTTGGTATGTAATAAAGTTTTAAATTTTTAAAATTAATTCATTTAGATTAAATGTAGTTAAAAAGAGGATTCCTCTTTCCATTAAGGAGGCCACTTTGATCCAAAAGAATCACTGTGACAACATAGTAAAAGAACATGATACTCTTCGATGTATTGTAGTTTAGAGAATCTATACAAATCCAAACTACACTATTGATGTTTTTGGAATGCTCCACCTCTTGGCTGGATCAATGTCAATGTTGACGGAGCCTAAAATAATCCAAGACTATTTCACTGTGGTGGTGTCTTTCGAGACCATCTTGATCAGAGATTTGGATGTTTCTATGGAAGTAGTGGAATTGCATCGTACATAGAGGAAAAAATTTTGGGTGTCATACATGCCATCTCATTTTCCATGAAATTCCATTGGATAAACATTTGGATAGAAAGTGACTCGACCACCATTATGCAAGACATCTTGTGTGGTGTTACACACCTTGCATGGTCCCTCACCCCTAGATGGATGAACTGCCCGCACTCTCACTGAAATTTCAATTTCGTTGTCATACACACATATCGCGAAACCAACATGATCAGTGATGGCCTCACCAACAAGGAAGTTCACCATGACTCTATCTTGAGAGATTCCCACAATCCTGATCTACTCCCCCTTTTTATTAGTGATACCAAAAAACATCCTTATTTTCAACATAGGTAATCTTGATGTTTACTCTCTTTGATTTAAGAAATCTCATTGTTCTGGTCTTTCACAAGTACGCAACCTTTAAATAAAATATAAATAGTATAAATTTTTTGAGCTCATTCCATCAATGACTATTTGGATACCACAGTTTGGGCCATACGGGCCTAAACTAGTTAATGTCAGATTACGATTTTGATATGTTATTATATAATATGACATAATATGTATTAATATTACACGTATACAATATAAAAAATATAATAATGGATGATGATCTTATTGAGTTTCATATCATGACCCCAAATGATATAACATGAATGCAATTTTATTTTTTTTAGGATGAATGTAATGGATGAGATTAAGAATGAAATATTTCGAATAAATGATTTTATTACTCTAAAATTAATGTATATTTATATTTGGATAGTTACTTCTACCTTTAATATAATGATAATATTACATATCCCATGCATTCAAAATGTTTTTATGGTCAACATATAGTCTAGGAGTTTGCGGGTTGGTATTCTTAAGATTGAGATAATCTGTAATACATATATGAATTGGGTGAACTATTGTAGTAGATAATGAGGTGATATTATTTTGTATTTCTATGAATAAATAATTTGGGATATCTAAATAACACTATGAAAATACTCATTATATATGGTAAAAAATTAAACTTTGACATTGTAATTTGAAATTATATTATATTCTTTTAATGTGACATTGGTATTTTAATTATATGATATCTATGAGTCTGTAGTCATTTATATTAAATTTGGTGTAATATAATTATGCTTACATAAATTATATATCCACGTGTTCATTTTTGATTTTTTTGATAAATAATAATAACATCGTGTACTTAAATCGTGGTGGATTATTATATTAGTGTAGTCGTGATACATTATCGTATGATGAGTCATTTATGTAATTATAATTAATTTGACAATCATACTAGTAAAAATAAATTACTGGATAGAAAAATGAAGGTATTCTCAATTTACATATGATTTTACTCTATATGTGAATGTAATGTGATTGATATTTCCCTGGATAAGTCTACTAATCAATTTATGATTCGTTAGTTTCTATTAATTAAACAAAAAAAATAAATACATGAATCAGAAGAAGAAAAATTATGTTTAATATAATTTAATCATTGGGTATTCTATTGAAATAATATTATACTCATGGTAGTACAATATCATTTTTGGTCACTTTTAATAGTTCTATACAATCCACAACATTTGTAGTGATGTTGGGAATATTGAAATATACTCTATTTTCTTCCTTAACTATTACAGAATGATATTGAACTGAGTAGACCATTAATGTAGCTTCCAAAAATTCATTATCAATGAAAATACAAGTTCTTTATAGATCTAAAGTGTATTGCATAATCTATAATTATTATTGAAAATATGTATTATGAAATATCGCAATGGATGGACTGATAACAAAATTATGGGTGAAAAATATTACTGTTATGAAATTAGTGCGTATATTTTATGAGTTTTTTTATTAATGGGGATTCAAATATTTTATACAACAATCATTAATACTATACATAAATTACAAAAATCTGGAAATGAATATTATTATTTATTTAATTAAGTTTCCAAACTAAAATCATAATTGGTTCTCATAAGACGATAGTGAAATCAAGAAAGATGAATGATCCAATTGCAAAGAAATATATTTTCAAGCCTGACCAAACTAAAATGTGGATTCATTTTTTATATGGTCCCATTGATATGAGTCAAAATACATGTTAAAATAATTTCATTACATTATTTATGATGTAATTAAAAAATGAATAAGTTTCATGTAATCACTCTAATTTTTCTAGTTTTTTGAAAATATTTGGGAATATTCAATGTCCAGGATCTATGATGGAATTTTATTCCGAGGCCTAGAGTTCCATGAATTGGTAAAAAGAAAATTATACATTTTAATAGTGTGTGTGAGTGGATTTCATAAAAAATTTGAATAAAAATTAAATTGGTTATCAAATCACAAATATGAGTGAACCTTCACATTCAGAATGTCAATTCTACCATAGGAGCAACTTAACATTAGTAGTCACAGGTCACCAGTGAGAAAACTTGAAAATGGAATAACGATATGTAAAATTATTAAAAAAAATTATTTTATTTTTTTCAAAAACATGTAACTCAGGAACGGTGACTCAAATTGAAAAAATGACATCGATGTTGAGTTCGTAATGGGTGTTTTCCATAGACTGAGCATAATTTTTCTTATGTTGGTCAACTATGGAATGTAGTTTTTGGGACGTCACCGTAAATAAATAAATAAATTTATAATATTTTATTTCAAAATCCTATTCTCATTAATGGTAACTCAGATTTGATATCTGAGAGTACCATTGATATCATGAGGGTGTGCTTCCCTTAGGCAGGGCCAAACATCGACCGACACTGGTCAAGGGTAAATGTTAATTTAATGATGTTTTAAAAGATAATAAAATAAAGATCAGAATCGGTTTTTTTATTTCTTTTAATGTTTCGCAGTGATGATGTGACAGTATAATGCAAAAAAGGTAATTTATTTCTATTATAAATGAAATTGTGTGTTGATGATGCAACACAACAAAACAACAACACTGAAACATGTGTCTTCATGTAACTGCTCAACTGTTATACAGGATCAGATTGAAAATCCTAGATAAATGCATGGATGCTCTAGAAAAGAAAAGACATTGGCAATGCCTATCGGTGGAGAAGGAGAAGGGATAAATAATGACAACAGATAACTGATCATGAATAATGGATTATGGAAAGAGGTTCAAGGAAGAATTAATGGTGGTGGTGAAAACAGATTCTTCACCAACTACTAATATAATCCTTGAGTAAGTTTTTTTATGATTTATTTCATTCCAGATTCATTGATTTATGTAACAAATGTGGATCAATACGCGAACATGTTGAACTAAGATCATTCATGTGTATGTTTTGGCTTTGATTATGGGGATTTTAATATGGGTCATATAGGAATTTATGAGCTCCTTTAATATTAATATTAATATCTCCAACCGATTTCAATTCATATGATGATGGATTAAAGATTTCATGAACAAGGCTAATATTTATCTGTTTTGGGTGTTCATTTTTTCTTCCTAGTGCAACGATCTAGGCCTCCTCCTCAATGGTTGATGACAATGGAAATATGCAGTGTCTGCGGACCATAGTGGGAGATAATCCAGTGAGAGGAGGTCACAGGACATAGAGGTGCCCGCAAAACGACCACTTACATGAGATCCAGAGGAGATAGAAGGTCATAGTCAAGTAGGTCGTGGTAGTGGTGGAAATTTTCATCCAGGTGGGTCATGAAAAGGATGAGGGATTCGAGATCAAATACTAGTAGTGGAAGACCATGTGGAAACCACTGTTTGAGGATAGCAGGGGTGGCTATAAGATGGCATGTGGTGGGTCACTGTAGAATTGATAGGTGGGACGCATCATGCGGCTAGTAACCGTGTTCCTGTGGGACAATGAGGAAGGACCCTTTGTAACAAATGCATGTGGGGAACACAGAGGCCTCCATGTCTTATGTGGTGAAACAAGACTTCTCTTATGTTTTATGTGGGATGGGAAAGCGAGGCCCAGCATGTCGGGTTGACTCGACTTGTCGGGTCGGCATAACCCAAGTCGGGTTGGGTCGGGTCGATCATGACCATGACCCAACTACCCCCCTTTCACAAAAATTCCTATAACTCTCAATATATACATCCGATTGACGATCCCTTTTTCGAATTTAGTTGACCATGATGAGGATGTATTTTTGAGAAACTATATGTATTTTTTGGTGTAATTTTGAGTACAACATATTGTCTAGAGGAATAGGTTCTCCCATTAAAAGTGTGCTATGTATAGAATCTTGCGATTGGTTATGACCTAGACTATGTGTCTTAGCTAGAATGTATGTCATACATTGAAATTGTATATTACCAATACTATGTTTCATACATGGACTTTATGATTTATATATATGATGTGTGTTACCTATACTGAGTCGGTACTCCCTTGTCCCAATAGGGTGTGAGTTCTGTAGTCTTTGACGACACTCCATTTGTTAACAATACTTCGTGTTTTTTCAACACTCCATGTGTTACCGAAACTATGTTTGTTACCTAAAAACCATTTTTTACTATATGTGGGTATTGTGGATTCTTTCAATAGTCTTTTTTTATGTACGATATTGCTATTCTTGGTGTAAGATGACTATAGTGACTCTGATGGCTAGATATCAAGACACCATGACATAAAGATAATAGATGTATCGGGGATACATAATGACATATTAAAAACATGAGTTCTCATGGATTATTTTGGTATAAATGTTCTACATATTTACATTTAGATAGATCTAGGATATTGTTCTCTCAGAATTGAGTATGATATGAAAGGGACCTTATGGACGACATAGGATGTGACATTGATTCCTAGAATAGTTATTAAGTATACCTGGATGTTCATTCTATATGTTTTGTGTAAATATAACTATTTTTAGATAATTGTACCTTCTTAGTTGTATTTCCATTGTTTTCAATAACATTGTATTTTGGGGTGCCCTACTACGTATTGTTTTACTCCCCACTACATATGCTTTTCCCGCATTTGAATTTTCTTCGGCCGAAAATCGACTCATTAACTATGTCCACGGTGTATCAGGGCATGGTGGCGCTTAGACTGAACCAAAATATAATGTGTTATTATATAGCCTCAAATAGATATATATATATATATACCTACACTTCATGTTGGGTTTTTTTTACAGAGGCATTCTGGAGACTTGTATATTTAGATTACTTTTTTTGTCTGGTATTTTTCAGCTCTCTAAATAATCATTATTCTAATATACCTTATATTTGTTTGCATATTGTTTTAACATTATAATATTAATGGATTAGATTTGTATTAATGTGTATAGGTACTAAGGAAAATTCCTCCCATCTATTTGGGCTATGCCTACATGGCCGGAGTCTCATTCCCCTAGCCTATGGGAGACAGGCTTTGGGTAGAAACGACATGGGCCCCGTGGGATGGGTCATGGAAGAGTGGTATCAGAGGAGGTCATTTCTATATTAAGAACCTCGAGTATATGAGTTTGGATTGGGAAATAGTGTTAAGAGTTTCAAGTATTTATTTCATGTGAGGGAATCCAGTGATGGTGTGGAGGCCGGCGCACCCACACACCAAGACCCTAAATTAATTTTTTCATTTCAGTACATTAAACAACATATTTCAGGGTAAAATGATGGTACATGTATTGTATAGGAATGGGTTTTGTTTTTAATTTTCTTCTTGAGTTATCTCCCCTGTATAATCATTGATCATGGTATATCTTGTTTTGTTTCATGATGCTTCCCTATAGACATCCAACTAGGATTTCACCATGTGATCGTGAAAAGGATACATGGGGTGACGAGATATTGGTACAATAAATTTGTACCAGATACAACACCACTGGCTGCTGAACCAGCTATACCGCCACCTATAGAGTAGAGCATGGCACTCGTAGTACCTATAGATGTGATGTGAAGAAGATCACAGAACATGAGTTTCAGTGATAGAGACCCCATAGGTTCGGAGGGGAGCTCGAATTTCTTGTGGCTGAGGACTCGCATGAGTGGGTGACCAACTTTTCCATCTTGTCAGGATCCCATTACATCAGATGACAGTCCATGTAGTAATCCTTCTATGTGGATTATTAGTGTGATGGTGGTGTTTATATTACCCAATATTATAAAATGGTGAATCTTATATGGAAAGAGTTTGAGATCCTTTCTCAAAGAAGGGACCCTAAAAAAATATGTGCTATGTGTGCCCAAGAACTTATAGAGCATTGGTAGGACAAGATGTCGATAACTTAGTATTCAATGAGTCATACTGACCTTTCCAAGTAATTGTTGATTATGATATGACTAGTAAATCAGGGATCAGACCATTGAGCAAGGTTTTCATAAGGACATCTGAGTGAGTGTTATTCCTAATTGCATTTGTACTTTTACTAGGGTTCTAGAGGAATCTTTTTCAACAATGTTTTTTGACATAGTAGATACATCCAGTGGCTGATAGCAGCAGAAAACAAGGAGTAGAGCCATCAGTAACAGGAATCCGATGACGGTCTCAGAGACATATACATTTGAGTTATTCCGAGAGTTGGTCATAGTAAATTATATATATATCTCATGTCTTATCGGTTGATTCCATTGGCATAGAGAGAGTAAATTATTTGAAAGAGATGGCTTGAGACATATTGTTTGAGATTTCCATGCTCATCAGGCTACTCATAAAAAATAGTGGTTGGACAACCAATGAAGAGACAATGACATGAATAGATGGTTCTAAAAGGCATATGACGTGGTAGAGAAGTTGAGAGAAAAGAAATAGGTAGTATACATTTCTTCATATTACCACTGCCACCCATTTTGTGGTTCACACCGGTCTCCAGGACCTAGATTGTAGGGTAAGAGGAAATAGAATATAGTCAATTAATATGAACCAAGGGCTATATGAGTGATTCTAGGTGCGCTATGTGTCCACTTTAATATGTTTTTTAAGAGGCATAGGTGATAATAATTATTCATTATCACAAATCATGTTATGTATATAGAGTTTCTAGTTAATCAATATACTAGAACATTATGTATAGAGATAACTATTGGAGGAGACTCGATAATCAAAATTTTATTGACAGTGTGATCTAACCCTGAGGTGAGAGTTTTAGTTGGAAAAACATGGTTGAAGAATCTAAAAATTGTGATTTCATTCATGGTAGGGATTTTTTATCGACAGTCTATGCGTATATTTACTGTTCTAGGAAAAAAGGTTGCGGTATATCCACTGCGATGGAATGGGGTTTTCATTTTTCAGTGAAAAAGGAATCCCAGACAACACTGGATAAACTCATGCATAGAAGGCTTAAGACAATTAGTCTTGATACATCATAAATTGTGAAGGATCCAGAACCTATGGATGAGTGGAATTTAGGAGGGAAAAATGTTTTTGTTTCCATAATAGATGACCAATCTGAGATTAATATTAGGTTACAAGCCGATATCTAAAAATTAATATCAATTATCTAGAAAAAATAAGATATGGGCATTAGATCCTAGATAATGGATGTAGCGCATCTTGTTTATAATATGATTAAATAATTTTTTTTGATGTTAAATACATGAATCATCTATACGTTCTTCATTGATGATGTTGACCAACCAAAATAGCCCATACATATTCTATCATTGGGGTTGTGAGGATCAAACCAAAATACATCTAGTAGTGATAGACACATGTTCTGTTAGCCTTCGATCGACACCAATCGTTCTGTAGGTTCTAGCATAGAGAATCAAGTGTCTTGCATCAGTCGTTCGCGATCACATGTTCTTATGTCTTGAAGAGTGTCTCTTATTCTTGAGAAGGAATATGAGAGAATTCAAGAGAGGGATATTTTTTTTGTCTCAATGATTCTCTCACCACCAGCAATTTTGATCACTAGGAATAATTAAAAAATAGATCTATTTTTCAATTTAACTAAATTGGGTTTCAGATACAATATTTAATTACATACCATCAATTAAATACATTCATTTATATAGTGAAAATCCATTCTTCATAATATATATTACAACACCATTATTTTTAGTGTGCCAACGTGCACAAAATGGAATCATAAATGAAATAATGTTTAACATAATGATAATAGAGTTATTAATATTTTTTCTTGTCCCATCTAGGTTAATAATTACTTACCATCTTAAAATAATTATTTTACTACCGGACATGGATTTTTCCACTCAAACACAAATTTTATTTATTGAACACCCAAATAAATCTATAAATCATTCTCTTAAATAGATATTCTTTTTAAAACTAGTAAATAAATATATTTTAAATTTTAAAAAATAAATATATTTTATTCAATTTATGCGATCATTTTAACCAGAATAAAATTAATAATTTATCTTGGCAGTACTATTTATTCCATTAATTAAATTCATATATAATTTAAATGAGGATATAAGAAACACATAATGTCTGACCCTCTAAAAATATTTCTTATTGACATTAGGCAGGCTTTCTTGTGAACCATGAGTACTATCTAGAAATAGGTTGAGGAACCGAAGAGAATGGTCTTAAAGTCTCCATGATGACATCCACATAAGAAATCCCACTATATAATATAATCCTTTTTTTTCACAATATCTCATAAATAAGGCTTAATTAGATAGTCATCAACCTATACGCCTGATACCTCATTCATTGAATACCTGAAAAGAACACATTGTGACACTGTGGACATGGAATTTAGGGTGGAAAATCTATTAAAATCAAAGGGACAATATATAAACGTCCATAAATATATGTAACATATCATTCCTCAACCTATACATTAATAACATGCCATTTATGACACACCAAACATACCCTCCATCTCACCAATATATGGAATGATTTTTTTCATCACAAAATATAAGTGCCTGATCCATGACACATATTAATGATAATAATAATGTATAAGAACCATTACACATACTCATAGATAGAAATAGTTGATGACACAAAAACAAGACGAATTCTTACAGGTAGGTATGTTCTCATAATCTAACATCTCTTGGATAACCAAGTCTGATGTTATGGAGAAGATGTTTCATCTACTTTTAAGAACTCTCCCCAGACTGTATTCATACTATATGTCCTATCATATTATGTCAACTAACTACAGATCTATATTTGAGAATATTTTTGTATCACTTGATGTTTATCTTCACAGAGAGAAATAGTATTACTTTATTAATACAACTAATACACTATGAAATTATTACATCATAGTCACATTGAGAAATGAACAATATGTAATAATATGTTTAATATTTAAATACATTAATTATTCATGTAATAAATTAATAAATTTTGGGTTCCCAGAAAACAACGATAAAAGAAATCACATGGAATATAACCAACTACTTAAGACATTCAGTCTACTTGACCTCAAATTATGATCATATTTCCCCAGAGTCATTAAATTAGTAATGGGTTTATCAAAATTTTATTTCATGGAAATACTACTCATTAAAACGTCACCCCAAAGAGAAATTTCACTCATGACATGATACTTTCGTAGTATCTGATTCATCTGCAGAGGCAACCTTTGATCTTTCCCAAGATCCACTGCTACTATATTATCAAAATTATATATGATGGATCATTACTTCTAGGTACCACATCTATCTCATGGATGATTCTCTACATAAAAAATCATTATTTTGAAACCTCTAATTTTCGATATAATTGGGATCTTCTATAGAATCTACGACCACACCATGCTTTGAGCTCTTCCATCTCACATAACATTCATTTAAAGTGATGGTGTTCCTGTTTGAGAATTCAGGTCATCTTGATCATTCTAGAAATGAGAATCTGCATATCATATGATGACTAGTTCTTCATATACTCAAAGACCAAGAACATATTTTTTGTACTCCATAAGAACATAACAATGTCTTGACCTCCATAAAATGGTGGTCACCTGGATCATCATGTTATATTCCTACCATTGTCATTGAATATGCGACATCTAGCCATGTACATAACATAGCATGCATGACAAACCCAATTTCAGATTATTATTAAATCCATTAAAAAATATTTTTCTCTTCATGTGTTTGAGGACACATTTTAATGGAATGATGAATTCCATGTGATACTAGAAGCTATACCCTCCTAGATTGTTCGATAATGAATCTGTAGAACCTCTTTTCTATGTATGTCAATGACATAGGCACTAAAATCACATGGATATATGTCTCCATTGTCAGGGACCCATGTATGTACCTTAGAGACACATCTTCTTTTCTCCCCCCAAATTCTCTATGCTCACCCCAATTTCCCGTCTCTATTCCCTTTTCTATTTTTGTGTATTCAAGGAATTCCAAAACCAATTTTCTTTCTACTACAAAAGATTATATTCCACTATACCCCTTCATAAACCAATGCTGTAATCAATTGAGAAATAAATATCGGGAAACACCTCACATAGGGGATTTCATTGACCAAACATTTATTGAATACACCACACCTAATGATATGTATAGTCAGTGATATGCTGATTGTTTAAAAGATCATTTTCCTGACCTCTTGAGGATAACTAAAGAGATCAAACATAAAGAAGATCACAATTTAAAAAATAATATCCAGCCTAATCCTCAAACAAATTTGAACTTTTTGGTGAAAAAATGGATATAATTAATTCGGAAGTATCCACTTTGAGATTAGAAGTACAAAGCATTATGGTTTTTGAAGAAACCATTACCACTAATGATTCCATTATTCATCATTGATAGCTGGAATTTTTATCCAAAAAAACACTCATGAATTAACAAAATAACTAACCATTTTTTGTGGGATAATTAGTCAAGTGAATAAAAAAATTGTTGAATGGTCATTAAATCTGGATGAAATTTATTTCATGTATTCATAAGAGGGATATTTGACATCAAGGATTGAGTGTTCTGAATATTAGTCCAATGGTTCTTATGAATCAAAAATTAATGAACCATTGGTTGAAATCACAAAAATTGGAGTCCATACCCATTCATAACATTGATATTTCCATTTTTGAGGTTGAATCTTCTATTCAAAAGTACTCAATTTTGTAGAGAAATTTGGAAAATAAAACTGAGTTGGATTTAAAATCTCAAATTGTGATTGAATGTCCTTTTGAACCCAAGCTCAAAATTATTGTACTTCATTCACTGCTCAAGTATCCCTTCATAGGGTATAATCATGAATTTTCCATTGTAATTAATTCTTCTCTTGAAAACAGTAAAGTTGGAATGATCATTGATTTATTAGGCCATACTATAGAGGATACTAGATCAACCATTTATGAAATTATTGGGATTTACCCATTCAGTGTAGAATATATGTTTGAATATGACACAAATTCTAAACAAAGAATCAATCTCAATAAAGTATAAGGAGAGAAATATGGAGTCCTTAAATTTTTAAAAGTTGGTATTTTTATGGTTAGGGGGTTCAAGTTGAGATATAAATGTTAAATGATAGCACATCATGAGAGGTAACTCAGTGTTTTTATGATTCCAATCATAGTGAATCATTATTATTTATTTTTAATTTTGATATTTTAATAAAAAATTTAGTTTGTTGACTTTTTCTTCTCTTATGAGTAAATATGGGTATAAAATGGGAGCACCATATGCATCCAGATCTCATGGTGTGATCCCTGAGTAATACATTATTGAGAAATTTAATAGAAGACAATATATCATCATTTTGTTTAATTTGTTTGGTGTTTTTGTAGGATAAAATAAAAATTAAAAAAAATTAATAACAATTTAAATTTTTGAGCTCTTCTTATATTATGATCAATGAGGGGTATGAAATTGGAGTAACATATTCATCTATGTCATGTGGTGTGATCCCTAAGTAATACATTACCCGGAAAATTAAGAGAAGACATGTATCATCAGTTTATTTTATTTTATTTTAATTTTTTTGTAGGTTAGAAATAAATAAATATATATATATGTAAAAAAATTTAAAAGACATGTTGTATGTAATGGAAAAAATCATGTCACAACTGTCCAAGTAGTTGGGAATCGAACTAGGACTGAATGGAGTCTGGGGAATGCATTTTCAACATCAACCACCAGGTGAATTTATATCATGATTTTCATTTTTAATGTTTTTTTGATCTTATATCCTACCCCATTGTATGTTTTCATTTCTTGAAATATTGTGTACAATGTTATTCAATGTAGGGAAGAGATAAAATAAAAAAAGTGATTTTGTTTTCATCGTAAAATGTGTGGAAGGAAATTTTTTCATTAACCTTGAACATGATAAAACAAATTGCAAACTCTGAAATTCGATATTCAATAATTTTTCATGACATGATTTTGATTTTAATGGATGTTTAGGTTCATTGGCATTGATTTTGGAAAGTTTAGTTTTCCGATGTGTTTTTTCACCATTTATATTTTCAACCATTTTATAAAAAACAGAATCCACGTCCTCTAAATTTTTTTGTATTAGATTTATATCTTGGGATCCATAATAAATGGAATAGGGTTGGTAATCATTTTATTTTTAACATGATTATTCAAAAAATATCAATTGTGTGTAGAGTAATAGATTGACCTACTGTGTGGATTTCAGCACTTGGGGATCGTGACTCTATAGTTTTCTAGCCTATAGTTTGGAATTTTATCTCTATATGTGGTAATTTGATTTTTTTTGATTGAGTTAACTAGATGTGATTCTCGAGTATGTGAGATCCACATGGTTTCGAAAGGCTATTTAGCATAGGAGTCATCAGAAATGTCTTTCTACATGGCATGACTCGATTGAGTTCAGTTTCAATTACCATGGAGAATATTGAAAAAAATTAATACTCATCTTAATATTAAAATTTTATCCTCCTTAAGCTTCCAAATTTTCTCCCTTGAATGAAAATGAACCACCATGTCTATTGTGACACACTAAAATTCATGTTTCTTAATTGAAATTGGATGAAATATAAAGATTAATATGAACAAAGGCATGGACTAGGGCTTGAGATATTCTTATGGACCTAGCTTTTTTTAAATTATTTATATGGGTTTCATAAATTTTTTTGGTATGAGTTATTTGGTTGATCAATGTGTATTACAATGTTTTTTGGAAATGTGAATTAAAATATCATAGTTTTTAGATTTATTTATCTTAGGAATAGAAAAACAGAAATTGTATGGTGTGATTAGCCCCTAAAATAGGATAATATTCAATGATTATAATAAAATATTCATACTATTTATTAAGTATGGGCATCATTATTAGTGCATTTTACACTTTGATCATTATTTCACATTATGATTGTAATTCCTTTTAAAAATGCACTATTACACGGTACATTTGTGACCATCACATAAAACAAAAAAATCAACTTAATATTGTTTTAATATTTTATATTATAGTTTCCAATTATATAAGGAATAATTCATTCTTTTGGAGTACTTGGAGATTCAAATTGGATGACCACTAATGTGGCCCATGAAACAATAATTTTCTGGCGAAGTGAACTAGTTATCAGCCCAATAAAAGTATTTTCTAGGAAAAGATTCTAGCACAATGATCCTATGGATTTAAATGATCCTAGATGATATGATAGGGAACATTTTATTAAACATTGGGATAATCTAATTTGGATTTGATAATGGTTTTCCAGGTACCCCATATTGATGATGAATTCTAGGGCAGATTCTGAGGCCCAGAAAAACAGCCCACCATTTAAATCTTATTTCGCGAATCTCAAGTAATTTGCGGATTAAGTTTTACAATATATTATTAGAATTCATGGGATACATTTCATACTTCAATAAACCACTCAAATTCATCTTTCAGGAAGGTCCTTTCAGCACGTAATTTTGGTGGATGAAAGTTGGTTGCCTCTTCAGGGGATGTGTGGAAAATTATCATCTAAATTAGTTTTACACCCATCTCGGAAAACCAAAATTAATAAAAGACACATGTAAATATGGGGGATTGGACAAAGTATTCATAAATACTTATTTATGGAAGTAGTTTTAGAGGATTTGGGGATTTTGGAACATTATTTTCATTGTAATATAATTATGCCAATTTGTATTTGTAACGTTATTCCTTCTCAGGTAATTTGTTTGAATCACCTTAGTTTTCAATATATGTACTAATTCTTCTCATATTATGTTTTTATTAATATCACATTGATACCATTTACTCAATGATTGAATGTATTCACGACTAACCTTGAGATATTGTTCACACAATGGTGGAGTGATTGTGATTTGTTTGTTTTTACTTCATCAATTCCAACCTCATAAGTCTACATCCCCCTTCCATTGAGAACTTTTCATCAATGGGGGGATAGATCATTTATGGATTGATCCAATGGAGTATCATGGGGATGAATTGGAAGTTATTTCCCACTCCCTATGTGTTATGAATTTCATTTATTTTAGTTTCTATCATTAAACAATTTTCTCTCTTCCTCTTCCTTATTGAATTTATTTTATCAACTTTTATGTGCTAATTACAGTCTTTTCATTGGATTACTCATGAAAATGATCCTACAAGTTCATAAATTCAATAAGGAAAAGGAATTTAAAGAAGAATTTAATAAAAATCATTTTCATGAGAAATACAATGTAAAGGATCTGATTAGCACATAAAAGTATGGCGAATAAATTCAATAAGGAAGAATAAGAGAAAAAATAATTTAATGAAAGAATATCAACTAAAATAAATTAATAAAATGTATAGATTGTGAAATAAAATCAAATCCAGCACCTTTATACTCCCTTGGATCAACCCCTAAAATGACAATCTCTCAATTGATGACATGTTCCCAACGGAAGTGGGAATTAGGATTATGAGGGTGGAATTGAACAAGTAAAAACAACAACATCACGATCAGTCCACCAATGTGTGAACAATATCACAAATTTTGGTTTGAATATGTTCACAACTTTAGGAAATGGTATCAAGGTGATATTAATAAAAACATAACATGAGAAGAAGAATAACTTTTAATGAAAACTAAGGGGATTCAATCAACATACATGAGAAGGAAGAACATTACAAAGAAAAAATGGCATAATAACATTGCAATGAAAACAAAATTCCAAGATCCCCAAATCATCCACCACTACTTCCTTAAATATAAATATAGAAAGCATTTTTCCAAACACCAATATTCCCATGTGTCTTTAATTAATTATTTTGGGCCTAGATGGGTGGGAATTTATTGTAGATTCGGCTTTTCCATTCTTCCCCCAAAGTGGAAGCCAACTTGCATCCACCGAAAATATGTACCGAAAGGACCTTCTAGTTGGATGAATTAGAGTTTTCCATAGATGGATAAAATGTAGCCCAGACATTCAATCAATAACCTGTATAATATTACCAAAAAAATAACATTCTATTCGAGAGATATGATTTAAATGGTGGGATGTTTTTTTGGGCCTTATAATATGGCCAAGTATTTCATCATCAACTAAATCAACTTGGAACACCATTAATACATCTGAATTTGCTTGAGCCACTATTTAGTTAAATTTTACCTATAATATCCTCTATCTATAAATAATTTTTATGGATCATTGGTCTTGTATCCTGTCCTCTATAGTACATTTATTGTTCTATTGTCTAGTGTACTTCAACCAGAACCTTGTTGGTTCAAGTCCCACTTTAGTGTTTTCCAATTTGAATCTCCATGTGCTCCAAAATAATTAATTGTTCCTTATATAATGGGTGACCTGTAAAATAAATATTAAAAAAAATTAAGACCATTTGTTATGAGATGATCAATAATGTAATATTTAATAGTGCATTCTATGAAACAATTACAAACATAATGTGAAAAATGATTAATGTGTAAAATGAAATTATAATGGTGCTTTTGATTAATAAAGCACATTAATATTATATTATAAAAAATTAATATTAGCCTCTTTTAGGGTCTAATCTATCTATCATGATGGATCTTGATCCCATGAATATGTGTTTCCTTTCTGATTTCCTTTATGGAGACATATTTATCCAACCATGACTTAATAGACTATAAGATGGGTATTTCATTTCAAATAAGTTATAAATCCTAATCATATAAAATAAGGAAAATAACACCACTCAAATTAAACCATTTGTAGGAAAAATGATCATATCTGTTTATTATAAAACCAAATTTTTGTATGGGTTCATTAAAATGAATGTTTCATAACATGGAATATGGATTTCATCCCTAAATGGATTTTTTTCAACATTCATATCTGATTGGAATCATTTTGACTCAGAAAATAATTTGGTTGTTTCATAGAGACATATTCTAGAAGGTTCCCATTATAGAAGGTTGTTATGACATCCATTATCCAAATATCATAGTCACGGAAACAGAAATTCACAATATAATTCTGAAGTATTTCATCACTGAAAATGGTGAAAAGGATTCATTGTAGATGATGCGATGAATCTATTTGATTTCATTTGAAACCAGTCATTCCATATAGGTACTGAAATGTACTATCAGGTCCAGTTTCATCTTGAATAATGATTTGAAACATTGAAGATGTACACCAACTGGAGGATCTAACAAAATCTAGAATTGGTATTGGTACAAGGAATCCATTTCAGAATTCATGGCTTCAATCCTCATGGAAAAATTTGTTCCCCTTACTTATTACATGTATGTTCTATAACCTCATTATCAAATAATAAGGATTCCCCATCCTCAGTAACTAGAAAATTGTATCGTTCTGGTTATCCAACCACTCTTTTACTCCTACGTAGTACATTTTAATATAGAACTAATCTTTTCCATGAGGCTTTTTGGAATCTTCTCATGTAACAACTCTTGTGTACCTTGAGCCTCAACTTCATATATTTCTATGTTTTCCCCACAATCAATTTTATAATGGATCTACCTCTCCAAAAATATGGTATTTCAATAGACTATAACCCTAATCTTGGAAATGCATTATAGTTAATATAATTTTTTTCATTTTGGAATCTTATAAAGGTACACCTAGTGCCTCGAGGTGCATGTTTGTTACCTAAAGATGATTTAATAAAAACTTTTCTTTCCCGCCGATGTATTTTTGATAATATTTATTTTCTCCACTCTAATGTTCATATGGATTCAAGTTTATTTATTTAGTTAGTCCTTGGTTTAGTATGTGGGTAGTGGTTTGGAACACATATCCCCAACAAGATAATGGAATCCATGGATGACTCATCAATTATCACACCATTTTCATCATGGTATTGTTCCTTCGTTTACTTACACCATTACATTAGGGTATGTATAGAGGAGTTAGTTAGGATAGGAACCCAAAATCTAATAAGTAATCCATGAATTATTGACTAAGATATTATTCACCATGATATAAGTAGAGATTCATAATGTTATTACCATGCTGGTTCTCCATAACAATCATGTATTCCTAGAACAAATCAAAAGAATTTGACTTATACCACATTATGTAGACATGTCGATATCTACTAAAATCATCGGTAAAATTTATGAAATATGAGTACCCAACCATATCTTGAATATGAAATGTTCTACAAATATCATTATGTAGAAAATCAATAAGCTCTTTACATCACACACAATTCACACTAAAAGGGTCTTTCGGGCATTTCACGATGTAAATATGTGCGACAAACACAATGTGGTTTTAGTTCTAAATCATCTAAATATCTATCATGGTGTATCTTTGTTAACCCTGTCTCATTTACATGACCTAACCGATGATTGTAAATTATGGTGTGGTATGGGTCATGTCCAGTAGTTTTGTTATTTATTTCAATTACTTGGTTTTTGTAATCCAACATGTATATACCGTTATATAAATATTCCTTACTAAAACAAATTCTATATTTATAATAGAAGACGCATTCATTTCCAACCATGAAAATTAATCCATATGTATATAGTATGGATATACAAATATTGTGTTTATTTACAGAAGGCACATTAAAACAACAATTTAATACCATGATCATCCCAGTAAGAAACTGGAGGTGGTGGTCATCGAAAGCTACAACAAAAAGTCCAGATACACCAGATGATTGTAGATCTACCTACCCTTGGTCAATTATTTTGAATCTACATGATTCTTGTATTTGAAAAAATTGGATAGAACCACATAATATAATTAATATCAATGTTTTATAAATATATAAATTTTACACAACAAAAAAATTACATGAAGAATACCCTTACTTGTTTAGATGGATGCGGTTTTTCCCTCTGTGTCCCTTCTTGCCACATGCGAATCAAAAAAGAAAAGTTCCCCTTCCTCCCCCCTTGACCATCATTTTCATGGAAGGGACTGTTGAAGCATTTGTCCTAAAGAACATTGAAATCACATTCCTCTTATTCAACAAAAGGAAAAAAGAATTTTTGTGCTTCATGTCATTGTGCTCATGGAGAAATAGTATAAGAAGATCTGGTAGATACTTAACAATGTTTTTCATATTGAATTTCACAACAAAACAAGAGATTATGTATGGGAGTTATGTGATAATGAGATCAGTACACATTTATTTGGGGAGTTTAAAACATATATCCTCCATACAATAAATGTCCCCAATATCCTTGACTATGTGAGAACCAATAGGGGAACCCTACCAATGAATACAATAGAAGAGTTCCTTGGTGATATAAAACCATTAATTTCTTGTTCTCTAATGTTAAAGACCATGGATTAAAAAATCATGATATAAGCATCCATGTTTTCATGAGTAATCATGATTTCACATGATAATGATGATAACATCAAACATTAAATGTTGAACGCATCATGCATATCTTTCGCGTAGACTAGTATCTCATCGTCACATGCCTCTTCTATAGTTTGATCATGTAATAAGGATTCTAGAACATAAGATTTCATTTCATGGTGTAGAATGAACCAAATTTGTCTGAAGAATTCTCGGAAGGTACTCTCGGTGAGGTTATTTTCTTTATAGTGTATTGATCAGAAGGATCATTTGGTTGAATTTTTTTTCATTTTTATTCTGAAATTAAGCGAGAAGATAATTATTACATTCATGAATATATTTTATGAGAAATAATAAATTAATTTAATTACATCTCCTACTATTTTATGAAGTCTAAATGGTCTTCACCAATTGACTGAAAATGTCTAGTATCTTGGACTTTATAGAGAAAAGGATTCATATTACACATTGAATTTCCCCAACAAGGGTTGAAACAACAATTTTAATGTTTTTAGGTTGGTAAATATTTTCCAGCTATAGACTTTCAACTCCTTGATCTATGGAGTGGACTACCCATTCATGAAATACTGACTTTGATTTCCTCAAAAATTGCCTCCAATATTACACCATGTCATTCAAGGGATACACCTCCTGATGTAAAATGGATACATCTACCCAAAACATACATAGTGGATTCTAGTATAAAATTATGTTTCCCAATAAGGGTCAGTCAATCATATAGTGTTATTGAGTCCTGCCCTTAATCATGTAACAAAAGGCTTAGTCTAATTTAATATATTTTTGAGGAATTTTTTCTCTGATGAATAAATTTTAAATTATATTTACCACATTCTTATTAATATTCAATGGATCATAAATATTTGTTAAAATATGTATTTATAAAATTTACGAATAATCCTAGTTTATTTTATTTCTAACATACATGATTTTTTATTTCAGTAATTATGTGATCATGAAAAAACATTGATAATGATAAAACATGAAATTGAAATAAAAAATAATGTATTGGGTATGATCATGAATTGAAAATTTTAAGTGTATCTAGAAGTTGATAAACTAACCCTAACAAAGGAGAGAAACAACATGAACCTTTTGGGTTTGTTTTTACAACATTCCACTTATCCACCATTGTATCTATTGGGATTGAATTCTTCTCGAGACTAGCTTAAACCAATTCCAATAGAATAGGAGCTCCATACATTACTTATTAATTTTAACACACATGCATGTTAGGGGTAAAAGGGGGTTTTCATAAAAGAAACAATTGGTATTCATTCCCAACATTGTAATGGGTTGATATGGAAGACATTCGAAAAAAATATTTTAAAATAATATTAAAAGGATACCAATAAAATAAAAGGTTCTTTTCTATCTCATGATCATATAAAAACATTTTAACAAATATAAAATTAAAAAAATACCATTCAATTCATTATGAATTTTTATTATGACATATATCCATTTAATTAATTAATTATTATCATTAATTAATCTGTCTTATTATCTTAATCATTTTCTGAATTTTCCTGAGATTATCAACCACAAACATATAGGTAACATGTTGAACACTTGTTTGAATCGACATGATATGTATTTATAAACATTACAAAGACATTACTGTTTTCATTTTTTGTGATTTGGTATAGTAAAAAAAGTATAGTTCTCACTACATAGCGTGTACTATCTTCACCATCTTATACAAAGTACATGCCCAAGGACTCATCGTGTGAGGTGTACTATAGAAATCTTGGAGTACAAGGTGTGTCCCATGGGACACAGAACATCTTGTCATTTGATTACATATTTACCAATCATCTTCTCCATGTTTGGGATACATAGTCTAACCCCTGACCTGAATGTACTACATGCCATGACCGGTGGGCCACATGGTGTATAATCCAGATGGTAGTGTACCAGTTTTTCTTGGTCAAAAAGAAATGTATAAATTAACTACAGTATGTGTCATTAATTTACATGTCTTGTGTAATTTTATAATTTTTCCCAGTGCACTTATCAATAATACATGGATTTTAATCAATGATACACATTGTTTATGGTATATAACATGATGTTACATTCCCAAAAAATGATGTGATCATTAGTGTTTCCTGGAAATAATCATCAACACCTTTTGATGATTTCATGACCTTAATATTAATCCACTATATAAGCATACCTATTTGATCTATGAGAAATGAATGTGGAAGAAAAGATATAGAAATCCGAAGTAGAATAACAATTATCCATGAATTGAAAAAATAAATTTTGAAATCGTAAACCATCATTAAATTTTATAAATAATTATAAATGATTATGTGACTACTTAGATACCGAGTGAAGGATTGGAACGTAACAGAAGCGTGGTGGTTGGGAGGGCCGAACATTTTCTTTTCCATAATTTATTACCAATCTTAGATCAATACGATGATAAACACCAATATAAATGGATTAAGAACAAAGATATTGGCAAAAAAAACATGGAAATCAGATCCTTGGGAGAGGATATTATGCTTCATGTTTATAATTAATTTAAAAAATTTCTGCATAAAAAAATACCTTTATCATCGTTACATGAACTATTGATGATGATGATCATACATAATAACTCTTTATGATCGTCTATTCATGATGGTTAGGATCCAAGCCATAATTTCTCTATCGGTGATCCACATGTTCTCAGATGGCATCTGATCGACATTACTCATTCTCCCGGTGCTAGTGTGGAGAAATGAGTATTCTTCCATTTTTTGTTCTTCATATCACATTTTTTGTCTTGAAGAATATATATCATTCTAGGGAGGGTTGAGAAGATGCATCGAGAGAGAATATTTCTTTTTGATCAACAATTCCCTCAAAATTATCAATTTGGTTCCTGAGGTGTAATGGAATAATAGACGTACATGTCTATTTATAAACCTGTTTTTTCAATTACAATAATTAATATACTAACAGAAATTAGATAAATTCATAATCATAGATAAAAAATATGTTATATAATATAAATTTTAGCAACATTATTAGTTTTTCACCACCTTGTAGATAACGAAATCATAATGGAAATCTCACGTCACAAAATGATAACCATGTTATTATTATTTTTTCATGGGAAAAATAGTTAAATAATTATTTAATTCCTTGAAAATAATTATTTTACTACTATACATGCATTCGTCTGATCAAAATCAACTTATATTTATTGAACACCCAAATAAATAAATAACTTATTCCCCTAAATAAATATTTTACTCACAAACTAGTAAATAAATAATTATTAAAGGATAAATAAAATAAATACATCCTGATTAATTATTTCGATCGTATTACCTTTAATTAAATTATTACACAGTCTAGATTCAAATAATTAAATTATAATTATAATTAAATCGAGTCCCCAATAAACAATTACTGTGTGACCCACTAGGATTCATTCTCATTGTCATTAGCTGGGTATTCCTAATATCAATGAAAAGTGTCTAGTAATGGGTCTAGCCACACAAGAGAATGAACATACAGTCATAATGATGAAATTCACATATGAATTTTCACAATGTAATGCAATCCCTTTGTCACAATATACCATTAGGCATGATTCATGAAAGTTTTAGAAAACTATATCCTTGAAACATCATTCTTTGACTTTCTAAAACGAACTATTCATTATACAATTTCAACGTAATTTTTTAAGATTGTTCTATTTTAATAAATGGGATGAGATATCAACAACAATAAATGGATGGGGATCATCCTTTCTCGACTTATCCATTTATTAGATGTCATTTATGATGCGCCCAACATACCCTACTTCGTGACAACATTTGGAATTACTGTTTTCATTAGGAAATATATGTCTGTGACTCATGGAATGTATTAATGGAGTTATTAAAACCAAATTTCTATTACAAATTCATATAGACAGGAATATCCAATGACATTAATACATGTAAAATTAAAACTAACAAGTCGATTCTCAACATCTCTCATAATGGATATTCTGAAGTGAGAACATAATGAGAATTAGTATCATCCAATTATGAGTTCTCACACCTGATGGTATGCATACTATGTATCCTATCATAGTCTATCATCCAACTACATAACTGTTTTTAAAAATATTGTCAGAACAATTCAAGGTTATAATCCTAGTGGGGAACTGCTATGACATTATTAATGCGACAAATACTATTGGAAATTATTATATTATTGTCATGTAGACTAATAAAAAATATGTAATTAGATGTTTAATATTTAAATGCATTAAATATTCATGTATTAAATGTAATAATGGTTGGTTCGAGGACACACACTAAAAAACTGCACCCTTATGGTAGTAAATGTTATTATTTCATAATTCCAAGAAGTTGGGGTGGAGTATGAGGACATATAATAGGATCATTATCCACGATTACCTCTCAATAGATATATAGACTTATGTATTGTTCTAAACCCTAATATAGACCCAATATCACCATAATTATATCAGATGGATTTCACAGAGTTCTGCAAGTTGAGTGTACCGGTGGAGGACTAGAAGAAGAAGGGAATAGTAAGATGCATTGTTCGAGGATATGTGTGGATTACGAGATATTTATACATGTGATAGTGGATAATGAGTTTCCACTACCAAAGGGTTGATGAAAAAGTCAATTAGTTAAATGGCGAACCATTCGCATGGATAAAATGGTGCTCACAATATTTCAGAAGACCACACAGAGTATCATTAGGGCCCCGATCTTGATTTTTCCAATGGAGGGAGTTGAGTACGTAGTTTTATGTGATACATCAGGAACTAAACACGATTGTGTCTTGATGTAGAGAGACATAGTTATTTTTTGTTGTTCTCATCAGTTGATAAGATTATAGAAGAACAATGTGGCCCATGATCGTGAGTTTCCAACAACAGTCCTTTCATTGTAGATTTGGCAACACGGCAAGATAGGCATTTGTATTACCATCTATTAATTCCACAAGAGAGTCATGTATATATTCTCCTAGAAGGATCTAAACCTGAGGTATAGATATTAGATATAGTTCATCCAGGACTACATCTTCGAGAGATTCAATTATTCTAGTAAGGGAATCATTATTGCAGATTCTCTTAGCTAGAGATCCAGTTCATAGATAGTGAATGAGGAAAAAGAGAAGTTGTACTTATTACAGTTATCCTTTATGGGTAAATATGATCTATATTACCTTCATTTATTGTTCTTTACCCCTATAATCTTATAGTGATTCAAGGATTCACTTTTCGGAGACACCGACAGTGAGACATTACATACTCAGTTTTCTATAGAGAATTCCCCTGATGGATATCCAAATTGTGGGGTGAAAATAATTCCTTTATATGGACAAATAGTATTAGTAGTTCATTCTTAGAGTGTTGAGATGCTTTGGGACATGTGTGTTGGTGTAAACGCTGATACATGTGTAGAATTAAAAAATTAATGTCGTTCAAACCTATTGAAATAAAATTTGATCACTTTTGGGATCAGTTTTTTTTTGGTATACTCAATAAATCGATCCTTGTTTTTGGAAGGGTTTCTCTTTCATTTCTTGGGGTGCCATTAAGTGAGTGAAAATGATTTTTAACAAACATTATGATGGGTTTTCCATGTACGTTTAGAGGACATGATACCATTTCGGGTGATAGTGGACCGAATCACAAAGTTGTCCACTACACATATTTTTAAGAGTATAGTTCAGTAGATATCTTTGGATTCAACTACATGCATGAGATTAATAATCTACATAAAATCCCATAGAAGATAGTTTTTATCAGGATTTTAACAAATCATCCTAGTTGTAGAGATTTATGATATGTAGGAAAGGACCACATATGCAAAGTCATATCTTTTAGTGTGTTCCTTGTTGCAGTACATGATCTCTGGAAGAGAACATTTGAGTGGGAGGTTCATGTTCATCAATGTACCTGAACCTGGTTGGGAATCACATGGTTTGTATTTCAAGAATATAATTTCAAAATGTGGGCAGAATGTAAGGACATATATATATATAATATTATTTGTAGAAAATTTATTGGAAAATTCAGAGACAAGTCATTGAGACGGTGTGTGATTCTAAGGCCTAGTGTGTTCAGAATGGTTCGAAAAAAAATAGTTCTATTTTTAGTAGCTTGTGTGAGAGGTTTTTATGAAAATTTGGAATAACTATAAAATGGGTTCCATGATAAAATATTTAAAGCATTATTGTGTTCATGATGACAATTTTACCCGAGGTGCAACATAACTTGAGATGGAGTAGGTCTCTAATGAAAAATCCTAAATATGCCGTAACTATAACTAAAATAAATTTATTTTGAAAACATCTTTATAACTCATGAATAGTGACTCAAACAAAAAATCATTTTCCACCATTGGGATTGTAATGGGGAGTTTTCCTTAGGTGGTGCCTAACATTGGAAGGTGAAGGAAAACTGTGGAATGTAATTTTTAGTACGTAAATGTAAATAAAATAATTAAATAAAAAATATGGTATTTACAAATATTATTACTCATTAAATATATCTAAGATTGAAAATAAAAGAGTACTATTGATTTCTTTAGGTTTTTTATCGTGTGGTCTAACCTCAACCGGAGCGGGTCAATGGTAAACACTATTTTTTGATTGTTTTGAAAGAGAATAAAATAAACTATTGGAAAATATTATTTTATTTAATTTAAATTTTCACAATGATGTAGTGAAAATATGATGCCACATCATTGAAACTGCTTCCATTCATAAATGAAACAACATCATAACGCTACAAAACCATAAAATGGCATTTCTGAAACACATTTCTTCATTGAACATCTTGTGAGTGATACATGACCTGATTGTCAATATTTTAGAAATTACATGGAATCATGGGAAATTAAAAGGTTCTAGTGATTCCTCTTTGATGGTAATGAAAAGAGGGGATGATTTACAATCGATCATGGATCATGAATTCCAGATCAATGGTCTTATATAACGGATCAATGAAAGAAGGTTCTGAAAATATGTTATTCACGAAGGACTGATCTAATACATGAGGTAGGGTGACTTCATTATCTCCCCATTTTGGATTATAGTGACTAAGGCGGATCATCCAACAAACAAGTTGACCCCAATATCAGTCTCATATATGGGATGGTTTTTTTGCAGGGAATTGAATTGGGGTGGTCCATGATTTTATGAGATCCATTCTTAGAGTTATTAATCTTCCCCCTGATTTTTATTCTAACATGGATAGATTTGGGATGTCATGAGAAAGGCATAGATCTATCTATTTTTGGTGTTCTTGTGTTATTCACGAGGAAATGATCTAGGTTGTTGGCTCGATGGCAGGCAGAGAAGCCAATACGCATTCCCGGAGGGAAGACTACAGTGGATCAGCCCAGGGCTGGTGGTTGCCAGAGATGGTGGCACCATGCGGACTACCACAAACATCAGAACCAGTTGTGGAGGAAATATGTAGTAGAAACAGAAGTCAGGCCACATATGTTCCCAATATCCTTTCTCTAGTGGGACCATAGTGGGCATCCATGTTTGTTAGATGGGAATGCCACACCCACCACATCTAGTGTAAAGTTATTTTCCTGCTCTTATGGGATGGGATGGACAGGGGGCCGACACTAGGATAACGTAGTAGGATAGCACAAAGCCAGAATTTCCGGCCAGGAACAATGGATTTGGTTAGACTAAGAATTTTGGGTTAGATCAGAAATGGTGGGTCTCTAGAATCTGGGCTGGGTCGGGTCAGGATAGTCTGTCTGGAGTTGGACATGATAGTCAACCTTCCACTAAAACTCCCATAACACTCAAACTATATTTTTGTTTTATGATTAGATTATAGTACTTGGAACATTGAGAAGATGTGTTACTATTATTATTATCTATGTGTGTTTCTATTGATGTTATAATATGACTTATTGGCATGAAGATAAGACACTATAATAACTAGCATGCTAAGGATGGAATCTAGTGGTTGGCTTTGACATAGACTGTCGGTGTTACCTATATTGCCTGGCATTCCTACACTCTGTGTCATAACTGGATTCTTTGTATTACCTTTTTTTCAAACTTCAACATTGTGTCTTAGTTGGATGGAATTAGTACTCCCCTATCCCACCAGGGTGAGGTTCCACTTGCCTATGATGACACTCATTGTGTAATTAATATTCTTTGCGATATCTACACTTCAAGTGTTACCGAAACTCAGTGTCTTACCTAAAATATATGTGTTACTACATGGGGGTATTGTCGATTTTAGAGAAAATACAATTTTCAAACCATAGACCTACACATGATGTAAGATAACTCTAGTGACTCTAATGGAAATAACATTGAGACTATGTCTCTGAGAGAGGAAATATGTCTCTGTGAAACTTCATTATTTATCAATTACATGTATTATCCTATATAATTTTGGTAGACCTATTCTATGTTCTTAATTTCAGATAGCTCAAGTAGTGATATCCTTCGGAATCGATCCTGCTGAAAGCAAGACCATATGGTGGGCAGTGGATGATACCATGAGTCTTGGAATCCTTAACAAGTATATCTGAATGTTATTATTATTTTAGTTGTTGTCATATACCTATGTTGATATGACTATGCCTTATTAGTGATATTTCTGTTGTTTTTTTTTCATTTTGTCTAGGGGTTCCCCACTTAATATTGTTTTACCCACCCCTTCATGGGCTTTTCATACACATGTTATGTCTTTTGCAGATGATCGATTCTTTGATAATGTCATTGGTTGACATTGGTTGGGTTGTGAATATAATGACTTGAAAAACAAGGAGTTCTTCTATGGATTTAGATTGGTATTTTTGAACCTACCTTTAATGTCTTTGACCTACCTGGTTTATTCGTCTATTGAAATCAAGTGTTTGAGATGTTCTAATGGTCAAGGTGACTTATCCCCGACAATTTTACACATTTTCAATTAGATGAATAGTTACAAAGGTAGACTGGGGTGAAAATTACTCTATTGTGACCATAATGAATAGTTATAATAGTAGATCGTTGTGAACAGATACACCGACATGACCGTTATGAACAGTTCCATAGATAGACAAGTGTGAATAGTCCCAACGATGAGACCGATGTGAACAGTTCCAATGGTAGACAAATGTCAAGAGTTCCAATGGTAGACCGATGTGAACAGTTTCATCTGTGAGGATGTTGTGAACAGTTCCATCTATGAGGCCGATGTGAAGTGGACCATCAGTGAGGCCGATGTGAACATCTCTATCGTTGAGGTTGATATGAATAGTCCCATCTATGATGCTAATGTGAATAGTACCATTCGTGAGGTCGATGTGAAATGTTCAATCGGTGTGGCCGATGTGAACAGTCCCATTGTCAAGGCTGATGTGAACAATTTCATTGCAGAGGCCAATGAATATTGTAACATCATTGTGGCTAGTGTGAATAGTCCCATCGGTGATGCTGATGTGAACAGTGTGATCGGCGAGGCCGATGTGAACAGTCCCATTGGTGAGGCCGATGTGAACAGTCTCATCAGTGAGGCTGATGTGAATAGTCCCATTGGTGTGTCCAATTTGAATAGTTTCATATGTGATTCCTATTAGAAAGGTAGCATCGTTATGGTCGATGTGAACAGTACCATCAGTGAGGTCGATGTGAAGAGTTGCATGGGTCATGCCGATGTGAACAGTTCCATCGGGGAGGTCGATTTGAACTGTTCTATCGGGGAGGCTGATGGGTATAGTTATATTGGTGAGGCTGATGTGAACATTTTAATCAGTGAGGCCGATGTGAAGTGTTCCATCGGGGAGGCCGATGTGAAAACATCTATTGTTGACACCAATGTAAAGAGTTGTAATTTTAGTCCAATGTGAAAAGTTCAAACATAGACCTATGTAAAGATATCCTTCAATAGAATGATGTGAATAGTTCCATTGGTAAGGCCAATGTGAACATATCCAGTGGTGAGGCTGATGTAAAATTCACCACTGGTGAGGCCGATGTGAGTAGTTCCATCAGTGAAGTTTATGTGAACAGATCCATCGATGAGGTCGATTTGAAAAGATTCATTTGTTAGGCTGATATGAACAGCTCCATCGGTGAGGCCATTGTGAATAGTTCCATCTGTGAGGCTGATGTAAACAGTTCCATTGGTGAGGCCAATCTGAATAGTTACACCGGTGAGGTGGATGTGAAGAGTTCCATCTATGTGATGATGTGAACAGTTCCATCAGTGTGCCCGATGTGAAATGTTCCATCAGTGAGGCTAATAAGATCAATCCCATCAGTGAGGCCGATGAGAAAAGTGTTTCTAGAATGGTGAGGTTCTAATAGCTACTTCTATTTCTTTTGGTAAATTTCTAGTTCATGAATAATGTTCCCCTCTTGTTCTTCCTCCATTCTCTTGGTTGTGAGTCACTCAAATATTTATTTCATTCATGTAAGATTTGTGCATTCAAGCATTCCTCCATTGAATGGATCCCCTCTGGGTTTGATGAAACCAAGAAGTATCAATCAATAGTCAATTTATGGTGTGATCTATTTTTATTATTTTAGGCTAATCTTCTTATGTTTCTCCTTTCCCATTTATGGAATGCTATCTCCATGTATCTAATAGACATTTCATGGGTGTTTACAAGTGTGGTGGAGTATCTACATCCTTGGGTGGATATAGTTGTCATAGGGAAGGAGATCGTAATCCGTTGTGTGGCTCAATATTGTATATAGAAAATCAAGAACCATTTGAGGTAGGGGATTTGTGGATTCTATATTCTTTTATATGAAACAGTAGAGTTGTCATGTTTTAGCCCAATGGATCACTATGGGATTTTGATATTAAATATTTTAACTAGATAAATAAATTGATATCGATCATATGTTATTGCATCTTATTTTTCTAGATATGTGATATATTTTTTTTCCTTGTTTAGATTTTCATTCTTGAAGGAAATTGGTAAATAAAAAATGTCTAAATTAATTGCTAATTTTTTGGATAAAGAAAGAAGCGTGAAAATGAATCCACTTATTGTTGTTGTAATTAGATATAAATAAAATTGATACATTAATAATGTTTAATTATTTTTGATATCTAACTATTTAGGATTCCCATTATTGAAACCCACATACAATAAATCGGTTCATTCAAGATGTATTAAAGAAATTGTTTTCTGATAAATGATAATTTCTTGTATGATTTTGAGTTAAACTCTTTCTTGTTTAAGGGCCATGAGAATAGTTGATATGATTTTTTTCTTACTACTTATGTTGCGATGTGAGAATGGAAGGATTTTGTGATATGTGGGGGTTGGGAGGCCAATTGGTTGTGGCATTAGTTGAAGCCTAGAGTGGTGAGATGCACTGATTTATATATGTGGATGTCATGGAGAACACCATATATGATGAAACGAGTTGGATGTGATTGTTTGGATTCTTGATATTTTTTAATGGTTTTTTATCTTCTTCACATTCCCCACTACTCATGTCAGATATTTTACATACAATCCATCTAATAGGGATGAATACGTGTGGGGTAAGCCACTTTTTTTCCGTGTTTAGCTTCCTGAGGTAGTATGTGTCTACTCTCCTTCTATAGGCGGCAAAGACATGACGGGTAGTTCATCAACTGACTATGTTGAGATCGCTTGTGTTGAGTAGATTAGAATGTTTTTATAGAATTCATAAGAATATAGAAAATTAAAAATATTGTTGTTAAATTATTGAATAAATGATGTTGACCCAGGGGTTGGGGATTGTTGGGCCACAAAGAAGTCGTCCCAATTTATAGGAAAAATGGAATTTTCTTTTGATTCTTATGAAATAAAATATAGATATTTTTAATATTTAATTAATATTTAATGAATAAATGAACATAATGATATACTGATAAAATTTGAATGAACGAATGTAATCAAGACTGTTAAATGGTTGTGTGGTTATATTATACCTAGTATTAGATGTGGAATCGGGAGTCTGAGAGATGTTAGCTGTATTTTTGTCCAAGACTTGGTGATGGCCATAGTGCTATTGTGAGCTATACTATATTCTGTAATTATTTTGTTTCTATGTGCTACTAAACCTAGTCCATTAGTGAAATTGAAACACCAAGGATTCTGAGTCAAGGGGTTTTTTTGTCTAACATTCTAATGGGAAGATGGACGATAGTGTACCCCCTTTGTCCCAGCTCTCTTCTATTGGCAGTTACTTGTGCTAGTAGGCACATTGATTAGTTTCCCCCATATATGTGTGTAGATGGACGTAATTAATTGAGTTTATTCATAGACATATATTCTAGATATTTTTTCTTATGGATTACTAATGGTGTAACTTGTATATGATGGGATAGATTGAGGATCCTTACTTGGTGTATGGGATGTAATGGATTGAGGTATAATGCCAGATGTATGATACACATTATATTATACGTGGTGGATCCTAGAAACTACCGGGTCAAATTTATTATGTGGAAGCGGTGGTTTTTTTACTCGAGGTTCATGTTTTGGTGCTTCGCTCAGGTGTATGTGGGCATGCCTTTTGGAGAGATATGCATAGGATGTGTGATGTTAGGGAAAATATTCTTACCATTGGGGAAGTAGTAGAGTTGTACCGTTCATATTCATTTTATATTATATACACTTGTATGTGATACATGGTTCGAGTATCCATAGTGAGTCTAGGATCATTTAATTCTAGTTTAAGAAACGAGTTATATTTACATGATGTTCATTATATATTAGCAATATTTCATTAGTTTGGTACTAGAGGATGCATGGAGTATACTACAGAGAATATTTTTATACTCACCCTATGTATATATATAAACTATTTTTTGGGTCACTTGGAGCAAGTTGGAGATCAGGATAGATTCTACATGTTTTGGGTTGTAGGAGTAGTTTGGGATTCGTGGTCATTGTTGTTTTTACATTTTTTCAGTACTATCAGTTATCCCCTTTTAGTAGTATCAGTTGTTCAAGAAATTACATATGTTAAGTTGGGTTTTATTTTATATTTTTGTCTATGTTGGAGATGGTTGGTTTATATCATATATATCAATTTAGCCTGTGTTATATTAGAAGGTAATTCCTCTCATTTGGGTGTTCACTATACCCTCGGTGCTTGTTGCCAACCTGAGGGCTACTGGAGGCAGGACATGGGGTTCATTATCTCTCTTCTCAGATTTCCATCCCAGTATGGGTACACCTTCTGGTGAGGGGTTATGATAGAGGGGTATCATAGGTATAGTAGATGGATATGATGGAGTTTCGTGTTAGTCACTGGTGATGTATCATGGGTTGGTATGGAAATAGTGGCATCCATGTTTATCATGTGATGTAAACCCTGGAGACTAGCTGAGACAAATGAATTTTTGATCTTATGCACAGACTCTTATTTTTACAATGGCTACTAGACGAGTTAATGCTATTTGTAGTGTAGAGACCTTGGAAAAGACCATACATCATTATTCCTTGTTCACGTGTTTGAATGGGTAGACCTTGTGATAGGTTAACCACAAATTAATTAAAGAAAATAAATAATTAATTAATGTTGATTCTTCTATATACCATTATTATGATCTCTAACTATTTTTTATTTTATAGGTATGGCTCTATGTCGATGTCCTAACCCTAATAATATTGAAGATGCCCAGTATATTGTTCCATCAGATCGTCGCAGGGTAGAGGTCGACGATGGTCACACATGGAGGAGGACAGTTCATGAGTTTTAGAACAAGAGTATGAAAAAGAATGTGGTCTATATTTCAGATATAGTCATAGAAGACTGTTCGGAGGGTTTTTAGATACACTTTAGATCGATCCATGCATGGATGGAACACTTTTTATCCATTGTTGTGATGATACAATATGGAGAAACGAGAAGTTTTCCTTATTCTTCCTCGGGGATTGTAAGAATTCGGCGATCTCATTGGAGAATTTCTGAGACAATTTTATGGGGGAGTTTCATTATTCAACCACAACGGTGTCTAGTCTCTACAAGAATTATACCCTTTAATAGGGGAGCTCATGTGTACCATAATTTGGAATTCATATCAGGAACCTTTTATGATATGCTTCGAACCTATTGCCGGTTGAGGATTTTCCTATTCTCAAGGAAGATGTGTATCCATTTGTTTGTGGTTTGGTCGCAACCTAATGCATCTCATTTCTCAAGAGGATATGGCTCATAGGCATATAACATGTAATTAGGTTCTTTTTTCTTATTTTGGTCACATTCATCCGCAGTGAGAGTGCCCGACCATTCATAGCAGTCATTGTGCACCTAGTGTTCTACTCTAGGTTTCTCAATTGAGGTAGTTCTAGCTGAGGAAAAATAAATATTTTTCACCAACATATAATTAGGTGTGGGTATATGGGGCTAACAGAGGATACCATGTGACACTCTCCATCCATAGAGATTAGAGAACAACTGTGGTGGTGGTCATCATCAGGGTCCGAGAGGTCATGGAAATGGTTGTGGTCACTCCAGGCTTTAGCATTGTTAGCACCAGGCGAGCCATACATAGATTGAGGTACCATTTTCTTTTATTATAATTGGGTATATGCCTTATTTGATTATGCAGTGAAACACTCATTCATATCACCTACCCTTTTCCATAATTTGGGACATAAGGTATAGAGGCTTCCAGTGGACTTACTGTTGTCTATGCTAGTTAGATGTTGATTTGACTTGTTTGATGTATGTAGAGACTATGATCTAGTCGTGCATCATCATTTCTCTAGGGTAGACTTCCTATGTTTACATATTAAACCATATGATGTCATTGTTAGAATGGGTTGGATGTATTCAGTGCAGGCTATCGTGGATTGCATCAGAGGGCATGTTTTTTTCTTCGATGAGGATGGAGAGTCAGTAGTTTTTATTTCAGAGGAAGACCCTCATATAGGGAAAAGTCATGTTCTATCCTTATCATCCATGATAGATGAGCTGATGTTGGGTTCTTTATAGGTTCAAAATTTGGTTTATCTTAGGTTCATAGAATATTATAATGATGTATTTCCAGAATATTTTATAGCATTTACCCCAAAATGAGATATCGAGTTTTGGATCATGCTACGATAAGGAGAAAATCATATCTCTATGTATCCATAAAGGATGCCCCCTTCTGAGTTAGGAGAGCTACATATATAACTTGATGGTCTTTTATAGTTTGATTATATTTAGACAAGTGTGTCACTATAAGGTGAACACATTTTGTTTGTGAGGAAGGATGGAAAGAGTTTGTGGTTGTGAGTCAATTATCGACCCTTAACCAATGTGGCAATGAAGAATATCTATCAAATTTTGTGGATTGATTATTTATCCAATCAATAAAAGGCTGTGATATGGTTATCAAACATTGACTTGCAGTCAGGATATCATTTGATGTGTGTGAAGAATGATGATATCGTGAATAAATATTTCCTTTGTCTTCATGGTCATTATATTCTCGTTGTAATGTCATTCAATGTGATGAATGCTCTAGCTTTGTTTGTTTGACTGATGAAAGTGGTGTTCTATGATTTTCTGGATATGATAATGGTGGTTTTAATCTTCGACATCTATTTGTACTCCATGTATGAGGAGGAGCATGGAGATCATCTACACACTGTTTTGGGATTTCTTCATCAACATCAGTTGATTGGGAAGTTGTTGAAGTGAGGGGTTTGGGCATGTGAAGTCAGTTTATTTGGGAACATCATGTCCCAACATGGAGTAGATGTGGATTCATCAATGATATAAGCTATTGTTTCTTGGGAAGCCCCCAAGATAGTGGCAGAGGTACAATGTTTCCTTGGTCTTGTAGGATATTACAGGAGGTTCATAGACGATTTCTCAAGGGTTATGACACCATTAACAATATTGACTAGGAAGGACCAGTCATTAATGAGGATTGATTAGTGCCATGTAGATTTCAAGTATCTAAATGAGAATTTACTATGTTCTCCAGTTCTTTTTCTTCTAGTAGTGGTAGTTCAGTTTGATGTTTTCTATGATTATTCACGTCAAGGGTTAGGCTATGTTTTCAAGAAATAGAGATAATTTGTTTCTAATGGATCTTGAAAATTGAATCCCCATGAACATAACTATTTCACCCATAATCATGAGTTAGAAACTTTGGTGTTTTCTATGATGTTGTGGAGAGATTACTTCATTTTCAGGATTTTTTTTTGTTTTCAATGATCATAAGAGCCGAATTTATGTTTTCTCCTAGCATGACTTAATATCACAACATCATCAGTGGATGGAGTTCTTACAGGAACACAACATCAAAATATCTTATACACCTCGAATGTGGAATTTTGTACCTGATGCGCTGAGCAGGAAGTCACATAGTGAATTAGTCCATGAATCTAGTGATTCATAGAGAGTTATGAGAGAATTTATTCCATTACATATCGATATGGTAGAAGTGGGGTGAAGAGGATGACTTTTTTAGATGACGGTGCAGTCAACATTGGTGTAGTATGTGGAAGAGTCCCAATTGGGGGATCTAAAGGTGGAGGTCTGGAGTGACATTGTTTTTTTATGGCGAGGCTCCTAATTGTTGCCTATGGATGAACAACATCGAGTGTAATATCACAGAAGGCTATTTTCTTCATTTTCCGATGCATGAGATGATTCTCATATATATCCATTTCTATGATTTAGCGGTTAATCCTAGCATTAAAAATTATGTACCAATCCTTGAGGAGTTAGTTTTTGTGGCCTACGTCGAAGCATGCAGTTGTAGAGTTTTTTTCACAATGATTGGTCTGCCATAAATTGAAGGTCGAAAACTATGTTCCTAGTGGTTTTCCCCTGCCATTTTATGTCAGTCAATTGAGGCGGGAGGACATATAATGGAAATTGTTTTTTGTTAACCTCAAGCTCGGAGAGGACATGATACTATTTGGGTGGTTATTCATCATATATAAAAATCATCCCACTTTATAATGATCAAGGAGTCCAGCCTAGTGGATGTTTTTCAAAGGCAGTATCTAGAAGAGATGGTGAAACTCCATGGAGTCCTAAGGAAAATCAATTTAGATCGAGATCCTCATTTTACCTATAGGGTGTAGAGTGGTCTCCAACATTCTCTTTGTTCTAAGCCATTCATTAGAAGTTTTTTTCATCTTCAGATGGATAGTTAGACAGATCATACTATCTGGACTCTTGACGGATTTTTACGTTCATGTGTCCTAAATTTTGTAGGTTCATGGATGAGGAACTTAACCAAGATTGAGTTCTCTTATAGAAAATATTTTCACTCCACCATTAGTTTGGAACCATTTTATGCCCAGTATGGCCAACCTTGACGTTCTCCATTGTGTTGGATTATGGTGGATGGGTTATTAATTCTAGGATCGGATATTGTAATGAATAAAATTGAGATATATCAGGTGATTCCTGATAATATTAAGACTGTGTAAGATCGTCTAAAATCATATGTCGATCAAAGGGGGAGACATTTGGAGTTTGATGTAGGATATCATTTGATTATCATGGTGAATCCCCATAATGGGAAATGATGGTAATGTCATGGGAGTATTCTTTCTCTCAATTTTCTTGGGCCTTCCGAGGTGTTGGATTATGTTGGAGTGGTGGCGTATCATGTAGTACTTACCCTGAAGATGAGATGGATACATGATGTTTTATGTGTTTCCCAGTTTCGTTGTTTCATTCCAGATGAATCTCACATCATCGATTGGGGATAGATTGATGTTGATAATGATGCGACCTTCAAGGATAGGATAGTGTATATCCATGATCACAAACAAAAGATGTTGAATGTGAATTCAATCCTTTTGGTTCGTTTCATATGGAGACACGGGGGTGTGGATGAGAGTACATTGGAATGTTTGTCATTGAAACATGCTAATTACCCAATGTGGTTTGATGGTTTACTTTTTTATGTTAACATTACATTCTCTTTGTGGTATTATACCTTTTGTGTTTATGAAATGGATTTCTTTGGTTACATATTGTGGCCTCCTACATTTTAAGACGTATATCGATGGGTGGTAGTTCAGACCCCATTTTGGTTTCTCATTACGTTGGATTGGAATTCTAGAGGATGATAATGTTTTTATAGGCATCTAATGTAATGGACTATACCTATATAGTCAATTCATATGAATAAATCTTTTGTTTGAGGTGTTCGGGTGGTCAATGCTACTTATCCCCAACACTAGTCAATATTTCCAATTCAGTGAATAGTTCCACTGGTAGACCAGTGTGAATAGTTCCACCAGTTAGACCGTTTTGATTAGTTCCACCAGTAGACCAGAGTGAATAGTTCCTCCAGTAGAGCAGTGTTAAATGATACACTGGAGTCTGGTGCGAACGGTTCCATAGGTGAGACTAAATTTAACAGTTCCACCGGTAGACTGGTGAGAACAATCCCACCAGTGTGGCTGCTGTGAACATTTCCAATGGATGACTATCATGAATAGTTACGATGGTAGAAAGATATAAATATTTAAAATGGTAGACCGATGTGAATGTTCCATCAGTAGATTGATGTGAACAGTTCCATCAGTGACGCAGATGTGAAAAGTTCAATTGGCGAGGCAGATGTGAATATTGTTGAGGCCAATGTCAAAAATTCAATCAGTGAGGCTAATGTGCATAGTTCCATCACTGAGGTCGAGGTGAATAGATCCATCAGTGAGGCAGATGTGAGGAGTTCTATCAGTGAGGTTGATGGGAATAGTTCCCTCAGTGAGGCCGATGTGATCAGTTCCATCGGTGTGGAAATGATATCACTTCCCTCGGTGAGGCCTAAGAGAACACTTTCATCGGTTAGGCTGATGTGAACACTTCCATCGGGGAGGCCGACGTGAAGATTTCCATCAGTGAGGCCAATGTGAACAGTTCCATTGGGTGAGCCTGATGTGAATAGTGTTTCTAGAATGGTGTGGTTCCGACAACAACCACTATTTCCTTTGTAAAATATCTAGTTCATGAACAATGTTTCAAGACACCTACAGTTTCTCCCTATTAACTTTTCCTTTAAAATTTAATGAATATAATGAATTGTTTTAAGAAATTTAAGGATGAATTAAATCCCATAACACTAATATTCTTTTTTTCTCAATCTAGGGATGAATTTACTTGGTCAAATTGTGTGGTTTAATGCGATCCTTTATTAATGGAAATGTCGTCTAATCTTAAACCACTCCTCCTTTAAATATTCTAAAGGGACAAGATATCATCCTCCCATTTTATTCCTTCTTGTTCTTGGTTTTGGGATGCTAAAACAATTATTTCCTTATGGTATGAGTGGTGCATTAAAAAAATTCCTCATTATATTGGCTCCCATCTATTTTTTAGGTAACCAAGTGGTACTGGTCAAACAATTAATAATGGTATGATGTATTATCTTTCATTTGGGTTCATCTCCTCCTCTTTCACCTTTCCCTTTTAGGGAATTATATCACTATATTCTTAATGAAATTGTCATGGAAGATTCCCAGTGTGGAGGGGTCTCTATATCCTTGGGTGGATACAGTTTTCATGAGGGTTTAGTTCACAATCTTATGTGTGTATCGTTCTCATATAAGGAATGTAAAAAATGGTTTGACGAGGGGATTCATTTCTTGTCTATTCTTTTATCCGATACTATATAGTTAGCATGTTTTTCTCTAATAGATCACAGTGGAGTTTTCAAAAAAATTATTTCAATCGGATAAATAAATTGATATTAATTGTATTTTATTTACTCTTTTTTCTATATAGTGTGATATCTATGATTTGTTTATTTTGATTTTCACTCATGATGGAAATTGGTAATGAATGTAATGCAGAAATTAATTGATAATTATTTGGCTAATGATATAGCGGCATAGAAATGAATCTATATGTAGTTGTTTTAATTTGAAGCTAATAATATTTATATAGCAATCTAATTTAATTACTTGTGATAGATCACTATTTATGTTTCCCTTCATTAAAAACTAGGAATAATAAATTAGTTAATTCATGATGGATTAAATAACATGTTTTTTGATAAAAGATAATTCCTTGTATGGTTCTCAGTAACCATATTTGTTGTTTAATAGAAAAGAGACCTGTTGATATGATGTCTGTTTTCATACTGCTTATGTTGTGATGTGAGCCTGTAAGGCTATTTTAATATATGGGAGTGGGGATCCCATTTTGTTATGGAAATAGTTAATTTCAAGAGTGTAGAGATGTATTAGTCTATGCATGTGGGTGTCATCGAGGACACTAGATATGATGAAATGGGTTGAATGTGAATGTTTGAATTCATATTGTTTCATTTTGGTTATTATCCTCCTAACAATGCCCATTGATCAAGGAAACCGGTTTTCATACCCCCTTCTATAAGGGGAAACTACGCGTGGGGTATGGCACCATCATTTTTTGTTTATCTTCATGAGGGAGGATGAGTTTATGCTCTTGAAATCCTTGGAAAAGAATCGATTGGTAGTTTATCAACAAGCAGTGTTTATCCCCCATGTGAATAGTGGAATCAAAATTTTTTCTAGAATACCTATTAATATGGGAGAGTAATAATGTTTTAATTAAACGAACAAATAAATGATGTTAACCTTTTTGGTTAGAGATTTCGGGGATGCATTTCTGAGGTCTTAGCTTAAATGAATAATGGACTGTGTGTGTGATAATAAAGAAATATAATGTGGAAGTATATAATAGTTTATTATTGATTACTGAATTAATGAATGTAAAGTGAAATTGATATAAAAGGAATGGGGGAATGTAGTCAAGATCTTTAAATGGTTGTGTGCTTATATGATACCTTGTCTTAGAAGTGGCAACCAATAGTCAAAGTGACATTTGTTTTAGATGGTTCTAATACAAGGGTATTCCCATAATGTGGTTGTGAGGTATAGTATATTATGTAATTTTTGTGTTTCGGTATGCTACTCCACCCCGCCATTTAGTGAAACTGACAACCTGAGGATTCTAATCCCTAGGGGTGTTTTCCCAATCATTCCGATGGAAGGATAGATAGATGACTTCCCTCATTGGCCACACTCTCTTCTCTTGTTAGTAACTCTTGAGGGAAGGCACACCGGTTAATTATTACCACATATGTTTGTAGAGGGATATAATTTCTTGTGGTTATTCACACAAAAACATTGGTGAAATAGTTTCATATGGACTATTTTAGGTTTAACATGTATACAATGTAATGGATTGATAATCCTTACTCGATGTATTGACTATAATGGCTTGAGATATAATTCCTGACATATGATACATGTTATGCGAGTAGTGGTGGATCTTGGAAACTACCTGGTTACTTATCTTATGTGGACATGGTGGTTTTATCACACAAGGTTCATGTTGTACTGCCTCTCCTAAGTGTATGTGGGCAAGCCATCTTAGTGAGAGATGCTTAGGGTGTGCGTTTCTGGGGAAAAGCAGAAAACCAGTGGGAAAGTAATAGGGTTTTAGCATTGATATTATTTATTATATTACATTATCTTGTATGAAATACTTGGTGAGAGTATCCATGATGAGGCAAGGAGGATATTATACCTGTTTAGGTGACGATTTACTTTCACTTGTTGTTCACAAAACATTAGCATCATTTCATTAAATTTTTATGTGAGGATTTGTGGAGGATCCTACTGAATATACTATTATACTAACCCTATGTATATATATATATAATATTTTTAATGACACGGGAAGCAGGTAAAAATCATGCTGGTCTCTACTAGCTTGGGGTAGCAGGAGCTCTTTGGGCTTCGTCGTCACTATTTTTTTCACATTACGTTTTGTACTTCCAATTTTATCCTTTAAGTTGTAGTAGTTTTTTATGACATTACATATGTCATCTTGGGTTTTCTATTATGTTGCTATATGAGTTGTATTTATTTGGTTTCTTTCATATATCGCTCATTCCCATGTGTTCTCTTGGAGGGTATTTCCTCTCATTTGTGGGTTCAATTTTCCCTTAGTGCTAGTCGCCAACATGGGTACTACTGGAGGTGGGAATCATGAGGTCATTATAATTCTTATCACATTGCAAGACCAGTAGGGTTACACCTTATGGGGAGGGTGTGGTGACACATCCATTCAGGTATGGGTTTAATTGGAGAAATTTCACAGGCATGTACTTTTACTTTTTATTAGTTGGGCTTCTATTCTAGACCGATTTACCTTCATATTTCTTCTAGAATACCTTTTTATTGGTTTACATAGTTTTTTCACATTCCAAAATCACAGGATTGGTGTTTTGTGTGTGTTTATATAAACATAGTAAAATTCCACCCATCTATTTTGGATATTTCTCCTCAATGCTAGTCGTTATCCCCTAGCATATGGGACTCGATAATGGGGATGTCACGACATGAACCTTATCAGATGGGTCATGAAATTTCATTTACTATATTATATTGTTTTAATCCATATATTTTAATTATTTATTCTATTGTTATGCTATTATTTTTAAAACGAATTACATTTAAAATATATTTTATATATGATTTTTATTTACAAAAATACATGGCATAAATTAAAAATCATTGTATACCGATGGAGTGATTTTACGGATAATTAATGTTTAATGAAATGATTTTGAGGTGAGTTTTGTTAATTAATATTTATCATTTAGGACCTATAAAATTGAATTGGGTGTCTACTTATCTATCATAGAAAGGGTTTTTAGGTTACAACATCAGTTGTCCTATGAGCCTTTTTGGTGTGATTGTAAAAATCTTCGTGACTTTAGTTTACACTATAGTACATAGATTTTATTGTTCATTTATTACACATGGGGTGTGGTTAATGGAGAATTTAATTCTCATTGGATTTACATCTACTAAAATCATAAATGAAATTTTTATTCTTATTTTCATGAATATATATACATATATGATTATATGGTAAATATTATCATGGATTTTTAGTTTTCATTGAGAATTAATAACATTTATAAAATGATCATATTACAAATATCTTGAATTTTATTTAGAATTTATTTTCAATTATCTAGATTTCTTTTAATTGTGTATTTTCATATATTTCATTTATTTGGAAATTTTTAGATTGTCTGAATGAAGTAAAAACATGAGATTCTAATGTTTAATTATCAAAATGGTTTCTAAAATGTTATATAAATACTTTTTTGAGTTACATATTTTATTTTTATTAAAGGAATACGTTTTCCTAAGAGCTCTATGATAGGTGTTATATTTATATTTTTCTTATCTTAATGTTGTGTATTTTTTTAGTAATTATATTATATCATATAAAAATAAATTTTTGTTTTTTATATTAGATATTTTAGATAACTCCTTATTCTAGGATGAATAATTTGTAGATTATCATTTTGATCAAGATTAATGTGGCTATATTTACTTTAAACAGTGAAAACATTTTTGTTTTTCAACATATAATTATAATGGATTTAATGAAATGATATTTAATCTTATTCTCAAATTGAATTTATAATTCAATATTGATGAATTTATTATTACTAATGTAAATTTAAATAATTAAATTTTACTTATGGATTAACATATATGACATGTTTTTAGAGTAATTTATTTTATTAATGTTGAGAAAAATATTAAATAACCATTGAAAAGAGTTTCAAGTTGAGGAAAAACTATTTTTTTGAGTTTATAATATACCATTTATCTAAATATTCATTTTATTCAATTTTATAGGAATGGTTATTTATTCAACATCAGGGATGTGTAAATTTTTATAACATTATAAATTAATTTATTTCTTACATTAATATATATTTAATGGGTTTTAATGATTATAAATTAATGTTTTATTATTTTTACAGGGTTTAAAAATGTGGTTTCATACACATATGGATATTTTTAGTGGTTAAATTAAAAAGATTCATCACACGAAGTCACCGGATTATTTTTTATTATTATAGGTTCAATATCTAAATTTCTTTTTGCCTAATTAAATTTGTTGATTCCCTTTTTTATTATGTAATCATTTAATATGGAAAACATCTTTATATATAATTATTCACATATCATATAGACTAAATGATATATGAATCCTATAAACTATTTATTCTATATTTCATGGAATCCAAAAGACATATTTTATGTTGGTTAAATAATCCTCATGTATATGTAGAAATATATTTGATACATAGTAAAAAAAATTATTTTCATTTCCAATTGGATGAAACTAATCCAAATAAAATATATTAATTAAATTAAAATTTTATATTTTGATTAAATATAGGAATTAAATTTAGTAAGATTATTGATACTCTCTTTTTTCTTGATTATCATGTAAATTTATAATGGAATCCTTATATTCAACAATTCCAATAAATAAGACAGTCATATTGGAATTAGATTAACATTAATTAGACTACTGGTTTGACTAAAATCATAGATACTATATTTATTAAACTTCTATTTATATCATTACATTTAGTGGAATATAATCCTTGGTTTAAAAAAAATTGGTTCCAAATTTATTTGGATGTTTTCATGAACTAGTGTATAATTTATAGTGATTATTATATATTTTTTTCACCATCAGTTACATCTGGAATGAAAGTAATCAAGTGGTATTAATGACTACGATTATTCACTTGAATGAGTTGATATTATAAAATAATTCAATTTAATTTAAAATATCGTTCAATGTTGGTATATATTTTGGATTTCTGATAATACTAATATATCAATTTCATTGATATTTTATCTAAATGATCAAGTTGAAATCTAATATCTATATTGATTGATTTTTAGTAAACATGTATTAATATTTTTGGTTATATGATATATACAATAAGTGATAATTTGATGTGTCTCATGGAGAAAAAACTATATCCTAACATGTGGGTGTGTTGTTGTGCCACATTAAAGAGTCATTAATTACTAAATTAAAAGTCCATGCATGGATAAATGTTGAATAAACTATTTAGGCACTGAAAAATAATTTTCCAAACTCTAAAAATTAAAATGGGAGATAATAAAAATATATATATTTTTAGGTAATTATATATGTGACCGAACTTATAAATTTTAATACAATTGAGTAATATACATAAATTAAACAATCTGGTAAAACAATTTAGAATATATGAATGGTAATGATTTATTTTTTATTTTCCTCCTGTATCAAACTATTAAGAAGGTTTGAATCAATAAAAAGTTAATGGATTTATATGGATTATTTTACTTAATTTATATGAATATGTTGATTAATTTTTTTTACATGAAAATAATAATATTTAGTGTGTTATTTTTGTCATAGATATAGAGATCAAATTGGTCATTCATATGAGTTAAAAAATAATGGTAGGATGTTATTAGTATATAATAATAAATGAAAAGTTATTATTATATTATTTATTAAATTAATGTTAATTAAATAAATTTATCTTAATTTTTAATTATATTGATATACAAGATCCAATGTTTTCAAAATATTCAATAAATGTTAATAAGAAATTTAGGAAACTGTTTATCAAATATTTAGTGAAAATTATTATATGATGATAACAAGTAAATATTATGATAGAATTCAAAAAAAATTCTTATTTTAACGACAAATATATTACATAATTCATAAGAAAATAAGATAAATGGAAATGAATTTCCATATAAATATTTAATTTTTTGAATAGTTGACAATTATTATCACATCGTTGTAAACTATATAACATAAATGAAATTATTATAATCAAGATTTGAGTCAATGATTGATTTGGGAACACTTATAGAGTGAAAATTGGGGAATAATATATAAACACAATATTTAAATTTTAGTTTTCAACTCAAACCCAATGATTATGTATTCTATGGATTTTCTAAAAAACTCCCATATTCATGTATATTGAAGACAACTATATATTCATAAAAAAAATTATTATAATTATTCCTTGACATATTTTCCTATTAAATTCAAAATTTGACATTTTTTATAAATGAAATTTTCAAATCATAATAAATGATTAGTGAAAAAAATGCGTAAAAACAGAATAATGTTTTTGTATAAATTTTTAAAATCTCTATGTTGGAATATATCATCAAAATTCAACTGATAAGTGATTTAAATTTTATTTTGAGGATCGAACTATTATTCAATGATTATACCAATGCTCATGAATTAATTAGATCATCAATGTGAATCATTGTGCTTCTACGTAAAATTACTATCAATTTAAATTAAGATGTTTGAATTCCAAAAAATGGATTTTATAAGTAGTTAATCAACATTTTTGAAGAATATTTATAATATTGGACATTTTTATTATATAATATGTGAAGAACCATATATAATTTTACGAAAAAAGTATCTATATCTATTATATTTATTCAATATTTGTATAAATCTTTTGAAAACAAGAATACATCACATACTAATAATGCTAAAATTCACTCCCATTGATAGAACACATATTTTATTATAAATCTAAATATTCTAAAACCATGTAACTATATTAATTTATCAAATATTAAAGACATTACATTAAAAAAAATAACAATTGTTTCTAGTAAATTTCTAATATGGACAAGGTGTAACAATTTCCCTTGTCAATTGGCTTCATTTCACATAATAAAGAATAAGAATAAATTTATTTTTAATATTTAATTTATAAATAAACATGAATTTCATAAAAAAAATATTTTAATCTATGTGAATAAAATATTAAAAAAATTAATTATTAATTAAGAATTATTATTTATTAGAACTACTATAAATATTAAATCTATAATTTCTAATAATATATTAATCCATATAAGATAATTAATCATAATGTATTTTCTCACAAAAACATATTACATAGAGATCGTCTTTCATAAATTTTAATCATAATTTACATTATCTAGAAAGAGCATATTTATTAATAAGTCATGTTGATAATTATTTTTTATTGTAAAAAATATAATTTTTTTTCTAATTTAATCCCCATTTAACTTTGAACATAAAATTCTCTAACCTTTTCATTATTTGTATTTTCATTTGACATCAGATGTAATGTAATTTGTGTTATCAAACATCCAACCTATAGCTAATTCTAACACCGTAATCATATAATCCTAGAGTTAGTTCCATAGCTTATTACATTTTCGTTCATACAAGTTTAAAATCCCAATGAAATAAACAATTTACATGTTTTAGAAAACCATATTACATTCTTGATTCTCATAATTCACTTTGAAAATAAAATAAAAACAATAAATTTTAAAATTTAAACATTAACCTTGAAACACATTCAATTTAATATTCATCATATAATGGGGCAAAGAATCATTGTAAACTTTAACTAAAATTACCACTAATTGAAAATAAATTAGTATAAAAAATTACTTCATGGGAGTAAATCACCATTTAAAGTTAAGTAACTAATAACACATTTCGTACAAATATCTGGAAAAGGGATAATCAATATATAAAGGCTATGAAATTAAAACACATCCCATTTAATTGAACAATAGTAAATGAAATTTATCCATATATATGTCAAATAAATATTTCAGGGATAAATTGTAATTGAGTATATGAGATGGAAATTCCTAATAATTGGATGTCATGATACCAAGGTACATGATACCTTAAACATTTTGACAATTCACAAGGAAATTAACTATATCAGATAAAGCTAAATCTAATTTGGCCAAATTATTTGTGTCATGATGCAATTGATTCAATATGGGGAAACCTAAAATAGGGCCAACTCATTTTTACCTTTCCAAAATCAGGTAAACCATGTACTGAAAATGTTATTCCTTTCTTACCACTTACCGAACTATTGTTTACCATCAGAAATTCCATTTTTCATAAAAATATAAGGATCTCACTTTCATCCATTTTCTCCTAACACTCCTCCATATATGTAATAAACCTGATTTTTATATTCACAACCCTCTATAAATTACACCAAAAGAGTTACTATGGACCGATGGGGTCATCGCAATCATTAAAAACTGTATAATAATGTAAGTGTTCTCAAAATCATTTTATTATTCAATTATTTATTTCATGGTACCACCATTTATTTTCAATAAATATGGTTTTGTTTTTGTTCATGAAACACTTAATGTAGTCCCCCAGGTTTCTGGTAAGTAATAATTGTTTTATTATTTTTATGTACATAAAGCATATGATAAATTGTTGGGAAAGTTTAGATATTTTTAATGGTTAAAAGGTCACAACGGTGGTGATGCACGGGCTTCGAACGGTTTTCCCAAACTGTGCGGAGGCCATGTAGGTGGTCTCACTTGGGACAGAGGAGACCGCACGGTGTGGGCATGGTTAGGGAAAACCATGCGAGGAGGCCGTGCGGAGTGCCCCTTCTATGTAGTGACTAATACACGGTTAGCACACAATTTGACTAACCGTGTGGACTAACCATGCACGAGGTTGACGTAGATCCTGTTTTTAAGGATGTAATCAGTTTTATCTTTAAACCCACTAGTTTTTTCACCTAGATGGCCCTAACTCGGGATTTCTCTCTGGTGAAGGTGTGATAACACTTACAAGGCATTTTGGAAGTGACCTAGATGTTTTCCTTGGCATTTAGAGGCCGGTTGATCAAGGTAAGTTTGGATTCCTTGTGTTGTCTTAGATCTCCTTCTTCCCTCATGATGGATACTTAGATCTACACCAATGGTGGGTAAATCTGAGATAGTGAGTGACTATTAAGTCATTTCATGGTCCTGTTGGTGATAGGGGAAGGAATATAAGGATATTTCGTGGTGTTTCGACCTGGTCCATGGTTGGGTTTTGACTAATTTTTTGAGGTAGATGGCTTCACTCTTGACTCCTCCTGTTAGAATTGATTGTCTTGGTTTCAAATCTTGTTATTTGGAAGGAATTGATTATGAAAATCATGGAATAAATCATCTTTAGTGTTGATTTATGGTTTTTGGGAAATTTGGAAATCTTGGTGAATTATTGTGTAAATTAATTTTCATTTTTGAATTTAAAATGTTGATTTTAAATTTTGGATTTTCTGGAAGGGGAAATGGTTTGATGAAATATGGGTTTTCAATAAAAAGGTAGTTTAATTGAAGTAGTTTCAATTGAGAGAAGACACATGGTTATGATGGAAATGGTTTTTAATAAATGGTGTTTTGTTGAATGGATAGTTTTTTCATGATTTTTGTGAATGTGTGGTGGGTGTTCATGTTGCATATACGAGGCTTGGTTGAAATAGGACCTTGGGCTTGGTGCGAAATGTTTAATTGAACTTGTGACTTTTAAGTTCAAGGCTTTTCTAAAATATGACCTTTTTCACGGTGCCAAAGGCGTAATAGGACATGGTAAACAATTACCTTGTGATGACTTGGTAGATCGATGAGAAACTACTCATGAGTATGGAATTGTAATAACGAAGCATGCATGGTTGATCTCATGGGTTTGTGAAATGATTGGGTTTCCAAAAAGGGATAATGTGAAATGGTTTGAGAACGTGTTTGGTTATTTGTTTTTGGTAAAATAACTCATTGGAAATTTTTTTTAAATGCATTTGGTTATTTTGGGGTATGAATGGTTTTGGAATCTTGTTTATATCTAGTTATAAACTATTTTCAGAAATTGTTTTATATAAAATATTTTATTAAAATGTTGTCTTACTCTTCTATCCTAGTGGTGTGAGTAGGGAAGTCATTGGGGAAAACCTACTGTGTTTTATACTCACCCCTTCCTTGGCACAATGGTGCTTTTGCAGGTGTCATCTTCCGGGACATAGGTAATGGAACTGCATTTTAGTGATAGTGGTTCATGGTGATGCTTGGGAGATGTGTTGCTGTTTGGTGCATGGAGCTCGGTGTTGTGTCGTGGAGTGTTTCTCGGCTTGTATTGCATATTTTGATTAGTCTCCTACTTGGTACATTGATTCTATGTTGGTTTTTATTTGTGGTGGAATAGGGTAGTTCTCTTTTAGAAATTCAGGAGTTGGTTTTTGGATTAACGTTCTTCATATAGTGGTTGTTAGTGATGGTTTAGTTGGTTTATTTCTCAAATGGGAAATCGTCCCCCACTTGCAATGAAACCCTTTAGCATTTATTTCTAGCCATTGGCATCTTGGGGTTTTCGCTTATGGCCATGTAATGACTTGTTGTATTCTCAAGCCATTGAGGATAAGAGGGACATTAAAAATAGTATCATCTTGTTCAGTCCTCACCTAACATGTGGTCATCGATGTTCTTGGTCCTGGAGTTGAAATTAATTCTTCTTTATTCCTTGGTTTGAAATCTTAGATAGGAGTAGGATTTTCAGATCGTGAATTGTATAGCAAAAAGGGTGTAGGAAACTCATTTATGATGATCTTCAAGTAACCAGGGTACTGGGTTCATAAGTGTTTTGAATACACTTCTAGAATGATGAAAATCTCATTTTCATGGGTTTAGCCAATGAGATTAGCATAACATGAATTATATAGGAATGGATTCCCACTAGGATTGCAAATATCATTGTGAGGAATGAGTAAGGATTTTTTGCAGGATGCTAATTTTTGAAAAACTAGATAGAAATTGTTTTCAAGAAAAGGATTTTGAAAACAGGGTAATTGTTGTATTTTAAAAATGGGTTGATTTTCAAATATCAAGATGAATGTTTTAAGAAATGTTAGAACATGGGAAAAAGGTAGTTTTGAGAACAATTTTTTGAATGATTTTGTGATATAATTTGAATACTAATCCATCAGTTTCTAGAGAGTGATATTGACGGAGGATTTGATGTTTTAGAAAATGGAACCTGGTAAGCATCGTTGGAACCATCCCAATGAAGCTGTAGAGAAAGTGGTTGCACCAGAACCATGTGTGAACCAAGAACTGGTTCAGAGTATTTTTCATGCTTTTCAAGCTATAGATATTGGGAATTGGAGGAATGAACCAAGGAACATGGATCATACCATCCAGTTCATGAAACAGAATCCACCAACCATTCGGGGTGATGCTAAAACCGAAAAGGAGGAGGTGTGGCTAAGTAGGATGAATCATGTCTTCGTTTTAATCGGAACACCATCAGAGCTCAAGTTCATGTTAGAGACGTATATTCCGGTGGATCTTGCATGAGAGTGGTGGGAGCTAGTGGTGCTATCTTGGGTGTATCAAGGCATGTACTAGGAGAAATTTTATGAATTTTTCAATAAAAAAATCTATCCTCACACGTTCATGTTCCAGAGGATGACAAACTTTTTTAGACTAAAGTAGGATAATCTCTCTTTCATGTATTATGTGGATAAATTAATCAATTTAGTGTGATTTTCAATAGAAGTTGATGAAAGTGCGTCAATGAAGAAACACATCTTTGAATCATGGTTGCGATAGGAGATTCACATGAAGATAACTGTGATCTGTATTACGGATTTTTTGATGATGGTAAACATAACAACAGTAGCTGAAAGATACATCAAAATAGTTATGGGAGGAGGAAATATGAATATACCCATGGGAATTGGTGGGATATCTAATTCTGGGAACAAGCGGAAGAGGGACACCTTCTTCTAAGGTGGGGGTGTGAATCAGAATTAGACAGCTGGATCGGTGAATCTTCCTCCACAACCCATAATGAATGTTGTGTGTTTTCAATGTGCCTCGAATGATTATATGAAAAGAGAATGTAAAACACCACCGAGAGCATGCCACAATTGCAACAAGATGGGGAATATTCATTTATATTATCATAGTGCTCCACGGTCCGGTGTTCTTGAAACATATCAGGCGTCGTATGCATCTTATGCTTCGACAGGGCAAGGACATGAAACTTTGTCTCTCCAGTAGAACAAAGCTAGCCATGGTGATTCCGGGAATACGATGACTCCTCATGCAGGGCAATCTCAACAGGGCAATAAGGAGCAAATTGCAGCAACAAATAAATTTTATGTAAAAGAACAGGTAGTTGTTGATGACCAGCCTGGACCATCAAAAGTGAGAGGTACGATTCTTTTTAATTCTACCCTCGTGCAAGTATTGTTCGACAATTCTACATCACATTATTTTCTTGCATCTCGTATTCCTGATTTTCTGAACATAAAAGTTTAAATAATGCCTTCTGTGATAAAACTTCAAACTCCTATTGGTGAAAGAGAATGTAGAGCATTCGTGTGTCGAGGATGTTCTATAACTATTGATGGAGCTGAGCTAAAATGGGATTTCTCTCTGCTGGAGATTGATGTATATGATATAATCCTAGTTATGGATTGGTTGAAAAAGTTCAGGGCTCACATCGACTGTTATAGCAGAATAGACAGTTTCATAACTAAGGATGGACTCGAGCAACTCTTTAGAAAAGAAAGAGTGGAGAAGGTAGGTGCAACAGGCTTGTTGGCACCAGTAGTGGCAACGATCTCTAACTAGTTGGCTGCATTAAACATGGAATCGGGGGATGAGAACATTAATAATAGTTATCTAGTAGTCGTGGATCAATTTACAGATGTTTTTCTTAAAAACTTCTCAGGGTTACCACCTGTAAGAAAAGTGGAGTTTATGATTAATCTCCTTCTAGGGACTAGTACTATCTCACTTCCATCTTATAGGATGGTACAGATGGAGTTAAATGATTTCAATTTGCAGTTGGATGAACTGGAAAACAAATGTTTTATTCGTCCAAGCGTGTCCCCATGGGCATAACCGGTTTTGTTTGTAAATAAATAAGATGGAACTTTAAGGGTATGAGTGGATTATTGTAAACTTATCCAAGTTACGATAAAGAATAGATATCCACTACCACGCATTGATTACATGTTTGATAAATTGAGGAAATGTCAGTGGTTCCCTATGATTGATTTGCAGTCAGGATATCACCATTTGAGATTTCAGAAAGATTATATTCCGAAGATAGCCTTCAGGAGTAGATATGGCCACTACGAATATGTAGACATGCCTTTTGGTCTTACGAATGCACCAAAAGTCTTTATGGAATTGATGAATCAGATATTTCAGCGATATCTGGATTCTTTTGTTGTGGTGTTTGTGGATGACATATTGGTGTATTCAAGAACAAGGGACGATCAGGAGAATCACTTGGTGATAGTGTTGAATATATTTAGAGACCATCAGTTGAATACCAAAGTATCATAGTGTGATTTTTGGAAACAAGAGGTTTTCTTTTTGGGCCATGTAATTTCTGAGAAAGGTGTTTCAGTGGATCCATAAAATATAGATGTTGTTCATTCATGGAAACCATTGAAGAATGTCTTTGAAATACGATGTTTTCTTGGTCTAGCTTGTTATTACCGACAATTTTTACATGACTTCTCATGACTTGCTTCACCTATGACATCATTGACAAAGAAGAATAGTGAATTTCAGTGGACGGAGTAATGTCAGTTATCTTTTCAAGAGATGAATGTTCACCTTACGTCAGCACCCATCTTGATTTTTTCGAAATCAGGACAAGGGTACATGGAGTATTGTGATGCTTATGGATCTGGGTTGGGATGAGTTATCAAGCAAGGAGAGCATGTTTTTACTTATAGATTATGACAATTGAGAGCACATAAAAAGAACAAACCAACACATGATTTAGAGCGGGTTATAGTCGTCCATGCTTTGAAAACATTGGAGACATTATCTCTTTGGTGAGATATTCAATATGTTTACAGATCATAAGAGTTTGAATCATATTTTCTCATAGCGAGATTTGAATCTAAGGCAAGGGAGGAGGATAGATTATCTCAAATTGGTTGACTTTGACTTGATGTATACATAGGGAAAAGGAAATTCGGTGGAAAATGCATTGAGTAGAAAGTCATATGATCAGTTATAAAAAGAAGCATCAGATGATTGGCAGTTGATGTCAGTCCTAGCCGACATGAATGTGGAATGTGAATACCGAAGTGCTGTTGCACTTTTCATTCTAGTTGTGTTTTTTCATGATTTGATGGAGTTAGTATAGGAGGCACAGACATCTGATGTGGATTGTGCTGTAATGAGTTCAAAACTCAATGGTGGGGAGACCATTGAGGGATGGAAGTTGGATTGGTGTTCTGTTTTGCAGTTTTGAGATCAGATGGTTGTACTTTTAACCACTAAGGAAAATCTCTTTTATTCTTACAACCATTCCAGATGGGATTTTCATCTAGGAATAAAGAAGATTTATAAGGTGATAAAGGCACAATTTTGGGGGAGCGGCATGAAAAGGGAGGTAGCTGAAGTGGTTTCAAGGTGTTTAACTTGTCATAATGTTAAAGCATAACATCAGCGGCCAGTAGGTATATTACAGTCTCTACCAATTCTAGTGTGGAAATGGGAGATGATAGTTATGGATTTCATTACAGGTCTCCCAAGAACAGTTCGGAAGCACGATGTCATATGGGTGATAGAGGATCGGCATACCATGTCATCCAATTTCATCCTTATTCATGAATCTAATACGGTGGGGGATCTATCCAAAATCTATATCCGAGAAGTGGCAATGAGACATGGAATATCAGTTTCAATTAAGTCATACAGAGATCCAAGGTTCACATATTGTTTCTGGTGATCCTTACAGAAATCTCTGGGAACACAGTTAAATATGAGTACAACATATCATCCTCAGAGGGATTTACATTCCGAAATAATGATACAGACGTTGGAAGTCATGTTGCGGGCTTGTGTAATAGATTTTTGTGGCTCGTGGGAAGAGAACATTCCTTTAGTTGAGTTCTTATATAACAATAGTCATTAGGCCTCGATACACATGGCTATATTTGAAGCATTGTATGGGCTTCCCTGTCGTTTTCCTCTTCGTTGGGTGGAAACAGGTGAGAATTCACTATTTTTTCTAAGCCTTCTCCAAGAAACAATGGAGAAGATTCGTATGATTAAAAAGATGATAGAGATGGCACATTGTCATCAGAAACCTTATACGGATCATCTCCGAAGACTGTTGTCGTTTTCTGTGAGTGATCATGTGTTTTTCAGAATCCCTCCAATGAATGGACATCGCCATTTTGGGAATCATGCAAAATTATCTCCTTGATATATAGGCCCTTTTGAGATACTGGAATCAGTTGGCGAGGTGGCGTATCGTTGGAATTACCACCATGGTTCAGTGTAGTGCATAATGTGTTCTATGTATCTCAGTTGCTGAAGTATCAGCCTGATACTGACCTTGTGATCAGATGAGATCACGTTGACCTAGTGCAAGAAATTTTTTTGATACATATCCTAGTACGTATTGTGGAAATGAAAGACAATGTCTTGTGTGGAAAAAGAATTGGTCTACTGCGGGTTTTATGGCAGCATGGTCAGATTCCAAAGGAGACTTCGGAACGCGAAAAAGAAATGAAAGAGCAGTGGCCAGAACTCTTTCAAGAAAGTGATGGGTTTCTACATTCCGGAGACAGAAAGTCCAATGGTGGGGAGAATGTAGTACCCTTTATTTTGGTATGTAACCCTTGGTTTATTCTTTTTAAGTACATGATGCATAGGAGAAATGGTTGTGAATGTTTGGAGACTTTTAAAGGGTCAAGGTGGAAAAAGGCGGTGACACACGGGCTTCGCACGGCATTCCCAAACCATGAAAAAGTGATGCAGGTGGTGTCACCTTTGATAGTGTAGACTGCATGGTGTTCTTATTGTTTGGTAAAACTTTGCGAAGAGGTCGTGTGGAGCACCCCTTCCTAGAAGTGACTACCACACGATTAGCGCACGATTTTACTAACCATGGGAACAAACTGTGCACGAAGTAAACATAGAGCCTATTTTTAAGGATCTAATCAATTTAATCATTAAGTCCACATGTTTTTTCTCATAGATTCCCCTGAGTTGGGATTTCACTCTAGTGAAGGAAGGAGAACACATACCAGGTGTTTTAGAAGCGATTCAGAGATTTTCCTTGGCGTTAAGAGGGCGGTTGATCAAGTTAAATCTTGTTTCATTGAGTTTTCTTAGATCTCCTTATTCCCTCTTGATGTATCCTTAAATATACACCCATGATCGATATATCTAAGATAGCGGACTACTTTTAAGTCATGTTTTGGTGTTGTTGGTGATAGGGGGAATCTATGGTGGTTTCAGGGTGTTTCGACCAGGTTCGTGGTTGGTTTCCCATAATTTATTGATATAGGTGTCTTTATACTTGACTCATCATGTTAGAATTAATAGTATTTGTTTCAAATTTGGGTAATTTTGATGGAATTTATTGTGAATGGCATGTAATAAATCTTCTTTAGTGATGATTTATGGTTTTGATGGAATTGGGAAATCATGGTGAATTATTGTGTAATGTGATTTGGATTTCGGAATTTAATATGTCAATTTTAATTTATAGATATTCTAGAATGGGAAATGGTTTAACGAAAGATGAGTTTTTGATAAAAAGGTGTGTTTTATTGAAATAGTTTGAATTGGGTGAACACACTTGGTTTTGATGGAAATGGTTTTCAATAAATGGTGTTTTATTGAAAGGATGGTTTGGCATGATTGTTGTGAATGTGTGGTGGGTGTTCATGTTGCATATACGAGGCTTGGTTGAAATAGGACCTTGTGCTCAGTTCCAAACGTTTAATGGAAAATGGGAATATTATGTATGAGGAATTGTTGAAATATGACCTTGTGCTCGGTGCCAATGGTGTAATGGCACATGGGAAACAATTACCTTATGATGACATTTTAGATAGACGAGAAAATGCTTATGAGTATGGAACTGTCATAACGAATCATGCATGGTTCATTTGACAATTATTTGAAATGATTGGGATTCCAAAAAAGGATAATCTTAAATGGTTTAAAAGATTGTTTTGGTGTTTTGTTTGAAAAATAACTCATTAGAAATTTGTTTCAAATGCACATGGATATTTTTGGGTATGATTGGTTTTGGAAGATGGTTTATATCTTGTTATAAACTATTTTGAGAATTTTTTTATATAAAAGTATTTAAATAAATGTAGGATAACTCTTCTATCCTAGTTGCATGAGTAGGGAAGTCATTGGGGAAAACCAACTGAGTTTTATACTCACCCCGGCCTTGGTACATTGGTTCTTTTGCAGATGTCATCTTCCAGAAAACATGTAAAAGAAAAGCATCTTATTTATAGTGGTTCATGGTGATTCATGGGAGATGTGGTGGTTCATGGAGCATGGAGCTCAGAGTGGTGCTGTGGAGACTGTCTCGGCTTATTTATGGTCTTTTTTTTGTCTTCACTTGGTACTCTGATTTTTTGATGGTTTATATTTGTGGTGGAACAATGTAGTTCTATTTTGTTAATGCAAGAGTTGGTTGTTGGATTAATGTTCTTCATATAGTGGTTTTTAGTGATGGTTTGGCTGGTATATTTCTCAAAGGTTAAATTGTCCTACAGTTGCATTGAAACCCTTCAGCATTTATTGTCAGCCATTGGCATCTTGGGGATGTAGCTTAAGGCCATGTAATGACACGTTGTATTCTACAGCCAATGAGGATAAACGGGTCATTACACTTACTATACTAATAATCCATTGCTGATTATATGCAACCCTTCCATCGATTTATAATCAATTAATAATACTCATTGCATTCATTTTTCTCTTTTGAAATCACTTGATTATCCCCATATTAATTTCAATAAAATAATTTCTTATTTTATATACCTTCATATTTCCATGTGATTAATCATTATAATTTTAAAAATCATATCATTACTATAAAAATTATTCCTTATAGATGAAATAATAACTATCTCTCTAATTAATCTATTTCATAATTTCTTTTATATAATATAAATGCTATAAAACTAATTCTTATATTTATATTATTTATATTGAAAATACTCATCTATAGTATTTTTATATGATATCATTAACATCTATGATTATATAAGGTTATGTATATTAAAATATATATCAAGTAGTATACAAAGCAAGTTATTTTGTTTATACAGGAGTATATATTTAAATATTCTAACCAAGACAACAACAAAAAAGGTTTTTATAACTCAATTCATTTATTTGTTACGTAGCAACTCATTTTTTTAAAATTATCCATAATGTTTGATATTATTTATTCTATGATGATGAGATAATTTATTTCAAACTTAGTTATTATTAAACATCAATGCGGGAATGATGGGTTTAATCGCATTTAAATGTTTATAAATAATTCAATTATTCAAATCGTAATGGGAATATTAGGACTACATAAAACTGTTTTCCTATCATTAATGTTGTGAAACATTTATATGTTGTTTTTTATGCTATTAAAAATTATAATGAATCATGTCATTTATCTGTTATTCCATTATAGTTTTTTTTCATATTCACATTTAATGTTCTTAATGTATTTGGATTCCATAATTTTTTTTAAGATCATAGCATTCTCAATCATGTTTTATCATTATCAAAAAATGTTTTGTTATCATAATAATATATTTATCATATTTATCATGTTTTCTTTTATCATTATGAAGAAATAATTTATTATATTTTATTTTACTCAATGTTTTGCTCACACCATTATCATGTTTTGTAGTCCCCAGGTTGTTGAGATGATTATATAATATTAGGTATCATGAAAAGGGTCTTTTGGGGAACAATTATGGAGTAATATCTTAAAGTACTAGAAAATACGATGTTATTATGGATAAAAATCTTAAAGCTACATTTTTATGTCCATGGTTATTAATAATATTTGAGATAAATTTTTTATTGATTACTAGAATATGGTACAATTTATGTTATGTTTATATTTTGAGATATTATATATAGTTCATGAATCTCAATGATGATAGTCATGATGATGTAATGGTTTTAAGGAAGAGGTCATAGAAATGTTAGCCATTTAATAAATTAATTATTCGTTATATTTCTTGAAAACATTGATTGTTTTGGATACATGATGTGTTTAGTTGATCGTATGAATACAATTTAGAGAGGATGTGATAGTGGGGTTAATTATGTGTTATAGAAGGAAATCATCTATCTAATTATCAAGGTGAACCATAATTCTTTTGTGAAAGGAATATGCTACTGATATTTATACGATTATTCCCCAACGATTCCAATGTATTTTTCATGGTCTTGTTTTGGACGTTTTTTTAATTTATGAAAATAATTTTAATGTAAATTTTAAAAAATAAAACACAAATTTCACTATATTTGAACATAAAAATTATTAAAAAAATTAGATCTCTCTCATGTTATACCTAACCTTTCATGCACTATAGGAGTATTATCCCAAAAATATCATTCATGGTGACTAATTTGACCTCAACATCATCATTTTAACAAGAATATTTCCAGACTTTCTAAATTAAATATCCTTTTCTATTTTTTCACATTAATGTTTTTAAACTAACACCTTTAAAATATAATAAATCATGAATAAATTTTAATAATAATTATTTTATTCATATTTTTATATTGGTTGACAGAGTTATTATCATGTTTTTTAATCAATTTAAACTTCAATTATAAGAATAATAGAATACATTAATCTGTATTGGTTCATGGATGGTATAATGGACTTGGTGGTGGACTTGTATTCTTCCTTAGAACCCATAAAAATAGTATATAATTTATAATATGTGAAATAATCATTCTCAATTAATATTCAGTATGGTTTGTGATATACACAAACAATACTATGTATATTATCCAAAAATGTTCATTTTTATCCATTAATATTTCCTTAATTATTATATATATATTTATGAATTATAATTAACTATTATCATAGAATTTTTAAATTAGAGTATTATTATTAGAAACTGTATCATTCTTATTCGTATTGTAAACAATAATACATTCTTTATGACTACATTGAGTGGTAGAAACAAATTCAAATCACACTTGTTTAATTTCATGCTTCCTATCATAATGTATTTTCATTTTTTGTTCCATAAACAATTTTTTATTTTCAAATACTTTATAAAATATTTAATTATTTGATAAATTTTTATATTATATTATTTTTTAATTATTTTGGAAATTAAAACATTGAAATTTGTTTCAATTATTCCTATAAATGAGGAATGTATTGATGAAACGGTATCAGAACACAATACCATCAATCTGATTAAATGATTTCCCCTACATTAAATGGGATAGTTAGCACAACTAACTTGACTATATTAAACATTATTCTTTTTCCCTAATTTCGATTTTTATGACCATGTATTCTACCTAGATTCCTTATATCATTTCATTTTTTTTGATCTAATTTATATTATAAATGTTAGAATTGGGATAAGTATACAACTATGCTTTATATATGATTTATGGATTAGTGTATGTGAAATAGAAATGGATAAAATATTTTGGAACGAATATTAATTTTTTAGTAAAAATTCCTAGATGGTGTAGTACACTAGTGATTTGGTTGACATGGATGTACCTCATACAATTAAAAAGAGGCCCACTAGCTCATCTAAATGTCCCATCAGTCATAAGGTGGACTCCTCACCTATTGGGTTACCCACAAAAAATCCATTAACAATCTTGTTGGAACCAATGGATCAGTAAAATGGTTTTTATTTTAACATGAATGGTTCTTATCACCCCAACAACAAATTTTTATCAATCTAATCTCTAATGGAACCTAGATGGGAAGTATGACCATGGGGTAGACTCATTTTTCAACCTCTAAAACCCAGTTGTTTTGGTATTTTAATCATATATTTCAATAAAAATAGTGATATATGATATTAATTTACTCACCTATTAGTCCCTAGTTTTATAAAAATCAAGCCATGATCATTGGATCAATTTTTTATTCATGAAATCTTTAATCTATTTGTATCACATAGAATTGACTGCATACTAATGTTCCCAAGTTAGATATTCTTCTCCTAGCCAAAATAGATTAGTTTATTGATATATATTGGGAGTCATTCTGTTTTTTCCTAACAAATGTTTAATAATTATAATAGTTTTTTTATGTGGTGGAGGAAATATAATTATTTGAGATTTAAAAAACATATGTTCGACAACATACATTACAGGCAACATAGAGCTTCAATGAACCACTAAATATTATTATTCAAATAATACTATTATAAAATATATGATAAATTGGTGCATATGAATAAAATATACTATTTTATGATACATATATATATATCCTAAGAAATATAATTTTATATATAAATTTCATGTAAATAGTCACCTAATTGTTTGGAAAAAATTTAATTATTAAAAAATAAAATTACATAAAAATGAAAATTCATTTCATATTGTGATTGAAAATTATAACTAATTTTTTGAATTTATTGAAATTTTATTTTATAATATGTTATACCATTTTTTGGATAATAATATAAAATTTATTTTGATGTGAAATATTTATATTTTTCTTAACATGCTCATTTTTCATTGATTGTATGGAAATATAAAGTATTATTAAAAACGATAATTTATATTAATGTGTTCAAAACTTTTCATTATATTATAGATTATTTTTAATAATTATTTACTTATTTTATGTATATTCCAATTATATGAAAAATAATTAATATTATACTTTAGTTAGGTATCAAAATAGTTTTTTCTTAAAAATGATTTTTTTCTAAAAATTGCTTGTTGTTGTGTTGAACTAGGTAAATTTTAAATATCATTAATCCATTTATATGTTTGGAATCATAGAAAATGGATTTCATATTATAATTAGGTTGTCCAAAATTCGAAAATATATCCCTTTTCACATTTATTAATAGCATCCCTACTTAATATTCGTTGACATGGTTAATGAAATATAAGTTAATAAAGGGTAAAAAAATTTGATAAGGCTTAAAATGTAACCCTATATGCTACACTGTTTTTTTACAATACAGGTATACTTCCAAATAAATTTAAAAAATATGAATTTATGACACCATATGGATATGATTATAGACTTTATAATATATGATATAATGAATGGAAAAAAAATTCACTTTCATTATTTTATTAACTATAATATGTTGTAGCAATGATATTAAATAAAATTTAACAAAAATTTATTAATTATAAAAATAAAATATTTATTCACATGGTAATTTGATTAAATTTTTTATTAAATATAAAATGAATTTAAATTCATAAGAAACATCAGCGATTTTTTTAAAATTAAATTAAATTAAAAATAAATATTTTCAGAAAAATAAATATAATATTATTCAAATGAATTATTATTTTGATTTTGTTTATATACAATTTTATGTAAATTTTAATTCTATATATTATAATTCCAACATATCAATGATGAATTTAGTTCGAAATGAATAAATAGTTTCAAAATTAAAGATAATGTTATGTTGTATTTAATGACTAAAAGAATTTAAAAAAATAATATTTTCATTAATTGTATTTTTATAAGGTTAAATATATATAATATGGTTTAGTTTATTCACAATAATACATTCATAATATCTATATTTACTTTTAAATAGTAAAAACTTAATTACTATGTTTATTCTCCAAAATGGTTAACATGCTATTAAACCAAAATATAAGACTGAAATCTTAAGCTAACAATGTCCTGTTTTTTTGGATGATTGTAATTTATATCCACACATATTATCAAATGTTAAATTCTATTTTTAATATGTTTACTATTAATATTGATTTATATTAATTCAATGTTTTATGATATTTAATTAGTCCATCCCAATGTCTAATAAAAGGGAACCTCATATTATACAAACTTCAAGAATATGAAACAGTTTTTCTGGACTATAATTATCCAATTATCATTGATAATTCAATTTCCCATCCCCATAATAATTTTTTCATTATAAATCCAATATAATAATTTTTTCAGAAAGGTATAAGAGGTTGTTCGATGAAGAGATATATATTTTAATTTATTATTTTTTGTTGTTTATTCATTCACCTCCTTTAAACCATGGTCAATATTTATGAAATAATAAATTCAATATATTAAACATATTGATATTTTTGATTCTTATGTAATTATCTATATCAAATTCATCTTCCATTTAATTGGAAACTACCCCATCATTCGTGTGTATGGTAGACTACGGTCTCACGAACCAATGTATTCTGTTTTCCATCACCACCTCCTATGAATGGTTATAAGATATGATTTATTAAATATATATGATATTTATGAAATATTTATCATTCTATATATATATTATATTATTTATATTATTTCCAATATATTCAATGAAAATTCATAATGATCTTTGTGTGTATGTGGGGAGTACCTTCTCATTGAAGAGAAGTGATTCATTTTTCATAACCACAGAAGAAGGCGGATATAGACATATCTATTTAATGAAATAAATTATTTACAATATATTGATTATTTTTTGGTCGTTTAATAAAACTTACATTAATTCAATAATGATCATTGAAAATTTGATATGATACTCATGTGTACGTCCAACCTATCTTATTTAACATTATAGCTTAGTTTATTTTTCATAACCATATGTAATTATTGTTTTTAAATTAAAATTTATTAATAAAAAATACAGTTATATAATTATTATTATATTAGTGATGGTATAACAATATCCTCTTTTACTATAGTCATCCTACTTAAGTCATTTCATAAATATGAGCTGCCTATTGAAAAAATATGATTGAAACCTCAATTATTAAGTGAATGATTAGAAAATTATGTAATTAATAATAAGAATTAAAATTAGTATTAATTAATAAATAATGAACATATTTTTGTTATTCATTAAGATTTTTAATTTACATGATGATTTAGATATAAGGTTAGAAACATTATTTTAAAAAATCTGCTTTCAATGATCCCCTCCCAAATACTTTATTCTATTTTCATGTGCTTATAAATTGTTGATGAAAACTATTACTTTTGAATCAATTTATGATAATTATAATTTAATATAAGGTTTATAATTTAAATAAATTTTTTAGTGAATATTATTTATTAAAAAATTTGTAAGGGACGTATTAATATAAAATATGGGTTTCAAATTTTTTAATTCAATTTTATGACATTATTTTCTATGTACATATTATTTAAGAAACTTTTATGGATGTATTTATATGGGCATAAATATTTTATTAAGGTCATTTTGTGTCAAATTTCACTTTGAATATATTTTTTACTAACAGAATATTGGTGCATATTTTTGATGAATCATTTCGACAATGGAATGAAAAGAATGAACTATTATAAAATATACAACATCAACCAATTTATCCACCTTCAAAACTATTATATTTTATTTTCTATCCTATTATATATATACATGTTTTTATAAAAAATTATCCATCATTCTCTTACATCTTGATGTTTTTAATATTATATTTTGGGTTTTAATTTAAAGGGATATATTAATATCCAAAAATATTTTTATATTAATTAGAAGATTAATTTTATTTTTATTTTTTATATTCTGTTTCTATGATATTGATTAACATTAAGGGTTATTACACTTGTAAAACACTATTGGTGGAATAATAATGTCCCTATAAAATATTATATATCATTTATTTTTGATGTTTACAGTGATTTTTATTCAATTTCTATCTATGATTTTTATTCAATTATTTAACAATAATTTATTCAACATGAAATTGTTATGGTTTTTCAAAGTGTAACCTTGACGTTTATTTGATTTATAAGAGTAGTTTTTAAAATGATTCATAATGTATAGTAAAAACATTATGTATTCTTATTTGGGGTAATTTTAGAAATATATTAATTTCATGAATGATTGATGTGAATATATTTCAAAAATATTAATTTATTTACTACTTTATAAAGATGAAATTTATATCATAATGATTGTGATTTTATAGGATAATCATGTATTTAGAGGAAAAAATTTCAATTTCATTATTGTTTTATGATTAATTAACAACTTTTTTATGAAAATAATTTCATATAATTCACAATTTCATTGGTATGGAATTAATTTAACCTTATATTTATTTTTGACTAGGAATATATTAATAAGTGATCATGAAATAATAAATAACCTTATTTTTTTTATTATTACCCTTTATGAATTTTTTTATCATCACATATATTTGAATATTTTTCATTGTTTTAGTGATTTTTATTGTTAGATATAATTTAATGTTAAACATTATGATGTTGTGTCAGTAACATATAATGTGTTATATCATAATAATATTAATTGTAAAATGGAATCTATGAGGAATTTTCCAAATTATGATGTAACATCTATTTATGCAACGTTGATGAAATATACATATATATATATATATATATTTATATTTATACACTAATTTTATTTTAGAATGAATTGAAATGAATTTTTATCTATTGAATATTATTTTTAACTTATTTAATTAGTTATTGATGATTTAAATACTAATGTTTTATATAATTTTTATTCGTATGGTCTTTTAACCACACGTCTTTTACAATGTTAATACTAATTTTTCTAAAAAAAATTAAATCATTTTTTAATCAGGGTAAATGTGTACTATGATATATGGAAATCACAAGGATAATTCTAGGCTCAATATAATCCCAACATTATATAATTTTGTAAAAATAACTAGGCCTAGATGTTTGTAGAAAATGTAAATCCAACACCACACATTTTATTCTATCCATTAGGGGAAAAATTTAAATGCATCAAGAGGGGAACGGTTTTTCTAAAACCGTGTGAATCCATGAACAATACCATGAAATATTACATGTTTTCATGACATTTTTTTTAGCATGGTTTGAAATGTGTTTGGAAAACTATGGTCATTAAACATGTGAGTCATTCCTTAAGTCATGTGGTCATCAATGGTTTGTTAAAACAATGTTCCTTCAGTTTTGATGGTGAAAAAAAATCCAACATTACCTTAATGACAAAAACTTCTAAACCCATTATTCCACTCCTTCATTTGTAGTGTGATACATCATTTTCTTCTCTCATGAGTTACCAACCCTTTCAATCGTGACATAGATATATTTTAATCATTCAGAATTAAAATCATGATATGTCAGAAGCATCTGATCCATCCTAGAATGATCTTATAGTCCCCTACATTCAATTTGATTATATTTACAGATCTATAATGGTATTTAAGATCAAGATATTTTCCCTACATTCAGGGAGTTGTACCCCTTCATTGATTTCATCTAATATACTATGAATCTTTGCCTAATATCGAGCGATGAGTCATCTACATCCTTGAGGAGGTTGTCTTGCCATTTTCTCCTTGAGTTGTTTTTTTAATTACAGTTCTATTTTGATAAAAACTAGAAATTTATGATCATATCTACTTTTTTGAGTTATTTATATAAAACAGTGCAATGAATATTTATACACTCACATTAATCATTATTTACTATGTTTGAGTATGTCAATCACATATATGGAAAACGCTTGGGTGTGCTAAGTGGAAATACCAATTTTGGTTAATTTTTTGTAACTTATAATTTTTTTTCACTATCCTTATAGATTTTAAATAAAATTTACCATGATATATGAATTTTTAAAAACTCAAGGAACCTCCTAGGTGTTTTGTTCAACATATAATTGAAATTTACCAGATAAAAAGTTACATTGTTGGCCTTGTTAATTCCTCCATAGCTCATAGAGTAAAATTAATTACACTTCATTAATACGTTTAACTGAATTGATTACATATGCTCAATGGGAAATTCAGGTTGGTTTAAATTTTTATTATAAACTGAATGATTTATATTAAATGGCATATAATTTTTGTTCTGTCCACACATATTTCTTATTCATTATAAAATGATTATATGAACTATAATTCCTTTCTTGTGAATGAACACGTATATTTAATCACATTAGTGGCGATTCATTGTGGTTTATGTTATATATATATATAATTGTTCCATGATATAGTATTTTGAGTTTGGGTATGGGACCAGATTGAGAATAACAATAAGATGCATGCCTTTTTTCATTACACAATCGGGATATTTAGTTAAAAAACTCAGTTCATTTCATATTGAGGATCTTTTAAGGATTATATTTTAATATAATTATGTTATAATACATACATTACATTCCAAATTATTTTAGAGTATATACCACAAAACAACATATATTTCATTCAAAATATAATACTTTTAAAATAAAGAATGATTTCTTTTAAAAATCATTGTAACATTTATCATAAATTATTTTTACATATTATACATACTTAAATACTATTACATTCACCAAAAACCTAGGATGATCACAAAAAACTCATTAGGGGGAGTAAAATGAAAGAATGAACACATTATTCTATGAATTCAATAAATGTATGAAACCATTTTCAAAAAGAAATACTTTCAAACATATAAACATACCTTGTGAAACATGGTATTTACATGATATTTCAAAAAACACATATAGAACATAAATTGATCAATAATCATATATTGGTTCATTAAATAAAAATTCTTTTAATCCTCTCTCATACATTATAATTTTTGACACTCCTGGCTGCCTTACAATTTTTGTAACCGTCGTAGATATACTTGGAGTAACCAAACAATCGACATTCAACATAATCATACAAAAATAATTTTAGGTAGTTATTGGTCTAATCATCATCATAATAAATTCCCATGAACCATAACATAATAATAATACCATAATAATTTCATAAAAACATCTCTTTGGAATTTTGTAAAACAATATTTTAATAGTCGGTTTTAAAAGAAAGAACACATACAAAAATCATATAAATGTTGTGAAACAAAATAAAATGTTTGTAATATTTATATAAATTATAAAAAATATAATTGAAAATAATATTATTAAAATTCATCACACACAAACAATTTTAATTTCATATAAATAATAATGTAGAAGGTTAACCAAATGAATGGAAATCGAGTTAAGAATTCCCATAACAATGGTTTGTCTTACTTAAAACATGTTTAAAAATCATGTATAATGGTTAAAAGAGTGTCCTAAATATAATAAAAGAAAAATATTATTATTTATAATATATTTTATGATCATTTAGTAACATCATTTTACCCTTTAATTGTCAGTATTTAGTTCTTCCATTGTTTTGGGTGCATTCTATACATGATTTCTTTGGCCAATTTTGTATTTGATTTCATTTTTGTATGGAAAATAAATTCTAAATGTGGAATAAAATGACATAAATATGTTTATATAATATATATTTATACCATAAATCATTTTTAATAATAAATTATGATGAATCATTAAATAAAACATTAATGATATTTGTTTAGATCATTTTTTTTTGCAGTTTCTCGATAATCATGAAATTGTTTCATTATATAATATAATATCATACATAAAAGTTCATTATAGAACAACAATTTGGTTACAAAATAAACTTCAAATTATGTATCAAACATTAAAATGTAATTATGATCATATTTTAAGGATGTAATGGATATTGCAATCATAACATCCACAATTTTTGAGAATCGGCATATTAGTGATTGTGTTTTTATTTTTAGAACAAGTGACAGAGGAGATGAAAGAATATAATGACTCTATTACATGAACATGATAATATAAATATTATCTAATATTCACGAGATTTCAAAGATCCTGGATATGTGGATGGAATGATCGTATAAGGAAATAATGTATTTGGAAAGAAAAGACATGAAAAAGGAATATGATTCTTACCTCTTTGTCTATAAAACATGAGATCATGCTTTAAGCCTTTGGTTTGAGCTTTTTTGTGAGACCATATGCTCTAAGATGTGGGGAAGATCCGTGGAAAGGAAATTTTTCAGAGAATATAAAATTATCATGGCTATATAGGTGTGAGAGGTAGGGGAAATGAGGGTGGTATTTATAGTGGAGGGGAGGATAGCTTTTAAAATATTTTAATCAGTATTGTGATAATATTGCTTAAGATTATGGATACTCTTACTTCATATGACCCCAAATATTAATAATTTCATTAGATATCGAATATATTTTGATTATATCACTTATGATATCACAAATAGTCTATCTAAATTATAATTTCAGTACATGTTATTTAATATTATTTAATTATTCATAAAAAATCATGAATTTCAAAAACATCTAAACAATTCACCCCTAAAATATTTCAATGTGGTGAATTAAAAAATGAAACCCATTTTTTGAAAATATATTTCTAAATATTAGAAATGTTTTTTTAATAAAATCATACAATATTGAAAAAATTATAAATTTGAAAACTATAAATCAATTTATATGAGCCTGAAAATTTAATCAAAATATCAATATCATAAAAACTTAAGTAAATAAAATAATAATTTAATTTAATATTAATTACAGTCATATTACGATTCACCTTACTATTCATAAGGGTACTTTACTATTCACAAAAATTAATGTAGCTTTTGATAGATTTCAAATAACTTGCTGACCATAATTGTATTTGATTATTTTTCAAAATTCAAATCATATAAGGAGATAAATTATGTTAAAACAATGACTATAACTATTTAATTCACCAAAATCCATTCATTTTATTTTATTTTTAAACCCTTGTGGTGTTACAATAATGGTATCACACCCCCATACATGTCATGTTTATCATGATGTCTCACATGATGGCATAATTTGAGAATTGGGATTAATGTGCTAGATCCTTTATTTGATTGTTCAAATGACGGAACAGTCACCATATCATCTGACAAGATCAAAATCTAAGACTCATTATGAGATATAAGTAATGTACCATTTTCCTAAGGCTTATTTTCTTATTAGACTTGTTCTTGATGGAAATATTACACCTTGGTCTAACTAGTAGTTTTTATTCCATGAATATATTCATTATTTTAGGTAATCCATTTGTCAATGTAGGTGGATTCAATATATATCTATACTATGTATGTATTATTAGTATATATATTGTTTTTGCTTAGTCATCCATATTCTAGAAATGGTTTGAATCAGGTAGAAAAACTGGGTGTCCTATTGGAACTTGAGCGAGTTGGTTATTTATTAAAACATTGTTTTCTTATTATGTTAATAATAGCAAACTACAAATTTATGAGAACTACATATATTACATCTATAAATTACTGGTAACAAACTAATGATATTTTTATATGACATGAAATATGGGATGTCATTAGTATGTGAGACTTTATATGACCATAGTTATTGATAGGGGCAAGGGGCCTATTACAGTTTGTTGATATTCTAGTCTTATTAATGGATCTTAGGAGCATAAGAATGAGAATTCTCTCAAGGTTATAGTGTATAAAATTTATGTCATTTTTTAGTTGTTATATATTCAGGTCTACTATTCTCATTTGGTATGTTATAAATCCTTTCATTCTTGTATCTGACACTGCCTTGTAGATTTTTGTTGTTATTATATTGTAATTCAATTATTATTATTTTGTTGCTTAATTATATTGCTTGTTCATATACTCCCCAATCATTTTATGTTAATTGTTGTATCCATTATTTCAAATTGATAATATGGTATAGTCTATCCACCATATGACATTTACACAAAAGCTTCTAGTTAGTGTCTTTAGGAATATGTGGATGTGCACATCTGTCCATGTGAAACAACTAATCAAGGAAAAAATTAAGTGGATCATGGACCGTAACATTTAAAAGTTATATTAGAGACTATTTTTAACTTTTCATACATTATTGGTATTATAAATTAGGATATGATTTAATATAAGTTTTATTTTACCATTTTTATGGATGTAGATAACCCATGTATAGAAATAACCCAAATTACACGGGATGGTTAAATGTAGTTATGGATTTTTTCATTAACAGTTTATATGAATACACCATTTGTTGATGATTATATATTGTGGTGTTATAATTTTTAGAATTATTGAATAGATATTTCTTTACCATGGCCTAATGGAATGAGGGTGTACCATTATTGCATCACTATAGGAACAATCAATCTAATTTTCAATGTAATTTAACTTGTGTCATCTATTTTCACTTTGCATATTCATGTTACATATTGTTGGTTCCATGATTGTGTATTAAATTTAGTTGAAACTTATTATAGGAATTGGAAAAAATTCGTAATACTTAAATATCATGGATTTACTAAATACTGATTTCCAAAACTATAATAAGAAGTCACCTAAAGTATAAAATTAAAGAACATTAATCCATTTTATATTTGTCACAGGGGTTTCATTTTGTTGTGGTCTGGGTTAGGTGGATGCCACATCTTTTTCATATGGTGTATGGTTCATTATGGTTTGGAAATGGTAATCCATATATTTCACACAATTTAATGTTATTCTAGTTTTTGATAAAGAAATCATTTGTTATAAAATATATTTTTAATGTATGAATTTCCCTAGTATATATAGTAATCATATAATTAGACCATAAACTGGCTATATTAGTGGGTTGTTGGTGAATCTCTAATATTCAAATGAGATTCTATTGTATTTATCTATTAGATAGACTTTGATTTAAAATTAGTAATAGTGGAATGATTTATCTATAAGAAGGATGTTCACACATCCTAATGATCCATAAGAAATCATTTTAAAAGACCGAAAAGATGGTGAATACCATTATCTTTAGATGTGGGACTTGAGACACTAATGATTCATCCAGAATTTCCACTTGTGTAACCTCTAAATCTTCTTGATATGGGCATTGAATCCATGTTATGAGAAGGATTGTTACATATAATATAGACTATGAAATGTTTTGTCTAACCTTCGCGGATTACGGATGAGTTGACAAAGGAATTCCAGCATCCTTATCATCCAACCATTTCCCATGATGGAAGGCCAAAAACATCTAATGCATGATTTGAGAATATATATTTTATATTTAGGCATACAATGATTACTGTTGTGATAAGGGAATCACTATATATGTATATTCAATATTATAATATTAAGTATTGGTGTGATAATATTTCCCAGCCAGATTAGAATCATTACATCGTTTGTGTGGATTAAAAAAAACATTATATGGTTGTTTCATTTGTCAGATTGTGATTAAATATATAACTAGATAATTTTTCGACATATAATAGGGAAATATTTCTGTAATGGAATAATTTTCTCACTTCACAAAGTTATAATATTACTCTCCAATTATAGTGAGTAATGATATTATTACTCGATGTAAATTTGATGATGGGATTCTTTATTCCAATTCACAGCATGTCAATGTGTTTAGGTTGATAGAAATTTATAAAATCACCAACCAAGTCTGTATTATAGAGTTGAATTCGGGGGATTCTAATGGTGAATGAAAAATATGTTTGGAATATAGTTATATTATAACTCATTATTTATGTAGAACGAGGTATTAAAAATATACTCATGGTTATAACAGTAGTAAGGTTCCTCGCGTTTTCATTTTTCAGATATTCACAAGTGTGGTATGCTAGCATATGTGAAGCATCAGATCTTTCAAGTTCCAATAGAATGAAAAGGCTACAGTATGAACTTCCATTTCTATAATTTATACCGAACATTCCAAAAATTGCCTTTAAATAATGTAAAAACACTAACAACATGACCGTGAGCTGGATAGTGGTATCGCATCATGAAGGAACCTAGAATATCGTCAAACTCTTAGGGTGAGGTGGTGATTGAGGCATATGATGTCGTACTCATAATTCTTATTTCCAACAGAGAAGATTCAATAATAGAAAAATCTAGATGTGACTCAGATCTATGGAATAGGAAAATTACATGAATTATATCCCATTCTAATGGAGTATATTATCTGACCTTCTACTATATGAGGTAATATTATAGTTTCCTCCACTTTGGCTTCCCCTATATATTACATAAGATAGGATCACTAAATTATATTCAAGGAAATAAAAGAGATTCTAGTCCTGAGATCGGAAACTTCTAGGACATTATGATGCTGTAAACACCAATATGTATCCAATCAGAGTGGGATAAAATTTGCATGGATTGTCTCCTTGAGATAGGAAAATGCATTTTAGGTGAGATATTTTCAACCTAAACACTTTTTTCTTTGACCTCATCATTGGGATGGTCTTTTTATTTACCTATCAATCACATATTTACATCTATCAATGGAGGATGCCTTTTAGATTAATATTTCGTTCCATCCATATACTTGTGATGGAATGGGATGCCAGTGCGACATGATCGAGACCAATGCTGCTTATGCTGGATTATTTGACAAAAAACATTCTACTATGTTGCATGATGACTAAGGGTTATGTCGCACTGTTTTCACTCCTGTAGTAGTGAATTTTCGGGACATATATACTATGTAATTATTTAGACTACCTCTAAATATGAATAGTATATTTTTCTATAGATATAGTAATATGGGAAGCATAATTGACCATTTTTTCATATATAATAGAACCTATGAAAAAATTTGATTATGAGAAATTATAATTAATCTATAAATAAATTATTTTTATGCACCACCGCATCTGCTTTGGATTCACCATTCCTTTTCACTTTGTAGGGAGATGGTACCTTTAGGATCTATATAGATTTATATCATTTAATTAAACTATGAATAATGATATGGTATTATTTTCCATGAATATATGAATTATTTTATCAGATCAAGGGTTAAAGAATATTTTGAAAGATATATTTTTGGTCATACAACCCTTAAGTTTGTTTTTGGTCATCATACATACCACAAACATCATTCAAGTGATTTAATGGTATATAATATATCATGGTTCTGCCATTCATGCATTCAAAAGAACCTGCAGTTCATAATGATCTTATCAATTGGGTATTATCCACCACATCTATATTCCATCATGGTATTATTTTTTTGATGAAATCATAGTTTATTAAAAATCAAAACAAAACCATTCCATTGATATTGGGTTAATGTTGGGTACCCAAAGAGAGAATCATCCAAATGTTATTTTCCTAAAACCCTACTTTTGGATCGACAAAGTCTGGTTTTTGTGTAAAATTATCATGAAGTTATATGTTTTAATAGTACCATAAAAAGTGAATAATATAGTTTCCTTGGTGTACCCAAAGAACGTATTTGACAATAAAAGTTTCTTGGAAACATGTAGATATTACAGATGCTTCATCCAAGAATTCTCATGGCTTGCAGGACCTCTAAAGATCATTATAATGAAGGGTATAAAATTAATACAGTGGTAAGCTTGTGAAGAATACATTTATGTGCTTTAGGGTATATCTACTTTAACAACCATTCTTATTGTTCCAATTCCAATAAAAAGAAATATATTATACTAGGACATATCAGCTGTTGAACATGGAAATATTCTGATCTTGGATGAGAAAGCTTTCACATGTGGTTCTTATCATATTATGTCTCATAAGTGTAATTTCCAAATTCATCACCTAGATTTACCATTTCATGTAATTGTTATATTATATTAGAGACACTATCTAAATGGAGTGATTTTTTTGTTGCAGAATTATCACCAAATCATCAAGTATATCATTACACAGTGGGATATCAAACCTATGCAACGCATGTTTGTGGAGAACCAATAGTCTTTTAAAATTGACCTCACATACATGCATGCTAAAGACAATTCATTGGAAAATGATCTATGATGAATGGCTCAAAATCAGGTATATTAAGGGACTAGTGTTGAATGGAATCCAGCAGAATTATTCATAGTGATGAACATTGAGGTTCAAGGGGATAAGGACTAGCCTATCCTCTGAACTATATCCATGAAAGATAAAATTATTGAATGGGAAATAATGAGGAGTTACTTTACCCCAAATTACTTGTATGAGGGGTATGTGTCAATGATGATAAATTAAGTTTAGGTTGGGCCATGGATGGGGATGGTATATTGCTATTCCATTGTCTTTTATGGGTCCTAATAGACAATAAGGATGAGAAAATGAGAAAATTGCACACCTCATCATGGAATGTTAATCATAGTGTCACCAAGATATATCCTGATCTACAAAACCATTATTGGTGGCTGGGTATTAAATGAGATATTTCCAATATTATCACTCACCATTCCACATGCAAGCAAATGAAGGTGGAACATCATCATCTGAAAGGGATTATATAGTGTTTTTTCATTCTTTTTGTGATAATAAGAAGATGTTATGATGTATTTAGTGACCAAATTCCACAAATCATTTAATGGAAGTGATACAGTGTGGTATTTTATAGATTGTTTGATAAAGGTCACATAATTCATACTCATGCGAGAGGCCATTACTGTAGAAGATCATGAGAGATTGTATATCATTGATGTTTAATGTATTAATAAATATACTCGATCTATCATTTTTTGAAGGAGATGCACGATTAAGATAATATTTCATAATATTTTTGTATAATACTTTTATACAAATGTACTTTTGAATATTACTTATCTACCAAAAAACAATGTACAAATGGATCATAAGATTCATTTCAAAGAGGAAATGGTCCATACCTGTATCCATGAAATTAGGGGATCCGAGGAGATACACATTCCCCTCATTATGTTTTCTTATAATATTATATTTCTTGATACCATTGATATGGAACTTTATTATGAATTATATTGAAGGTATTTTTTTCTCACTCATGTGGATGATAGAGTTCAGGGAGGTAGCTTTCTTTGGTCCTTCTCTCATACATGAGACAACACAGCAGATCCCACATACCCAACAATACAAGGCAAAATCTCAATCTAGATAGTAGTAGTTTGCCAAATGAAAAACAATTTCTCACTTGGTTGAGGTCAGATTCCAATTTTTCTTATGAATACCACCCATGTTAGAAAATAGACATGTCTGAAAGATGGTAAAACAATCACCTTGGTGATTTTAATCATTCATGATTTGTACATGGATCACACTAGTGGCTAACCCAATATCACTTCCCCGGAGATATTGATCTATGAATTATTTATTTCATGTGTCTCATGTTTTATAATAATATTAATACCCATCAAATGACCTAAAAAATGATGAGGATGAGATGGATATAGATTCCATATTTTAGGAGTATCACATTCATATTGTTGATTGGAGTGTGAAGGAACAATTAGGTAGTTCATTTCATATGGTATAGATGATATTGTATCACAATTGAGTTCATTTCGAGATAATGGAAGTGGAAGTAAATATATGATAGCATTATAGATAAATCATTATAGAAAACACCACTTTTCTAACATTAGGATAACTCAGAGATGTGATTCATTAAGGATGGGAGGATGAAATTAACAGTATTATTATGAAGGTAAGGATCATTTGATTTTCAATATTAAGTGAGAATTTAATCACGGCAAATGTTATCTATGTCCTACTAAAAATCCTAAGAGAATTTAACGATCGTTCAGATCCTATAGTTTCAAAATTTGCGAAAAATAATTATTCGAAACATTTTTTAGAAACCAAGTCATTCAACCCAAGCAGTTTCTTCTAACTACGCGAGGTAAAAAATATGTTCTGTTAGAGCCACATGGATTTTATGAAACATGATGACTCTATGAATTGAACAATGATTGATTTCATTGTATAATTATTGTGCAGTTTATCATGGTTTTCACATGGTTTAGAAGACAATACGAGTTATACAAATGGGGCATTCCATATTCAATGGGCATGAGCACGGTTTGTGCACCGTTTGGAGAAATTATGCATCCAATCTATGTTCCCCGTATAATGAGGGTTTAATTTCCATGTTTTTTTCTTAATGAACATAATTTCCAAATAATTTATTACTCTCTTTATTTTACATTAATCTTTCTACATTCATTCTTCCATTATATACCAATAGGATCAATATGTGTGTTGAGATATGATCTTCATCTAGACTCCAATTCATGATTTTTTTTAAAAACATCTATATTAGTAATATCATTTAGTATAATACCTTTGACCTAATTTTATTTCAAGATCCAATGCAATATTTAGGTTCATGACCCATTTCACTATTTTTATTATATTGGACTGTTTCACCATTTTCATCCATCCAAAATAGAATATAAGGCTTGTATTGAATGATGTGTCATATGTGTCGTTTAATTGGGTGGTCTTATTATTATCTTATTGATTTTTATGTTTTGTAGATATGTCTTTGGGCCACATTTTTTCCTTTTCTGAGAATATATTTTTGATTGAGTTAATTATATTTAATTTATAAATGCTCTAAGATACATTTTTATTTATTCTTGTTTGTTAATATAGAGTTTGTCAATATGATTTATGGAGACCCGATGGGTATCCTAAGTTAAAATTCCCTAGTGGTTAACTAATCCTAGTTGAAAAACATTATTAATCTATAAAAAAAATTAAATTGAATTTCCATTGATATATGAATGTTTATAAAAACCAAAAAACCTACTAGATGTTTTCCTCAACCTCAAATAGGAATTGTCCATGTAAAAACGATTTAACATCATTTTGTGTGTGAATATTATAATTTATATCCAAATAATTTTGAAGTTAAATTTTATAAAAAAGATATATTATTCAAAATAATAATATCAAAATTATTTTATTGTAAGAGTTTCATATTTTTTAATAGAATTAATTTTTCAATGAATAATGAAATATAATAATTTTCATTGAAAAATAAAAACTCTTTATGTGTTTAGAAAGTGATTATATATTTTGGATTTGTTATAAAATTTACTTTTGGTAAGATTGAATATAATCTAATTATAGATATAATAATGAATTTATTAATTTAAATATTATAAAAAAAATTATACAAAATAAGAAATTTTTTTATTGAAACATATTCTATTATATTTTTTTAGTTTAATTATAGATTAAATTATTCTACACATATGTTTTTAATATTTATAAATTGATTCTATATTTAGAATCAAGAGGTATTTTTTTTAAAATACATCCTTTTATGTTATTCATGATTATTAATTACCTCATTAAATATTTGTTAAACCACCAATGTAATATTAAAATAATATACGGTGGAATATTTTATTAAGGAATAAAATGAACACTAATGGCATCCTTATTTATCATTGTGTTGGTATATTTCATCCATAATAACCCACACATCAAAATGATAACCATTATTTCTATATGATAATTATTGGGCCCATCATAATACATTATCTCCACTAAAGAAAAGAAATGTATGTTTGTTTGAATAATTATATTATTATGTGAAAATGATTAAAATAACCATTTTTATGTTTATAAATATATAATTAAAAAATATAACATTATATCATTTAAATTTTATTATAATATTTACTAATTATATAATTTCCTAAAATTGGCAAATAATACAACTGTAGTTATTATTTTATTTAAAATAAAATGAAATAAACACACATGAACATATTCAAAGTAATAAAATAAAAGATAATTATTTTGTTTAATATACATTTTTATAATATATATATATATATATATATCTATTTTGATTTAATATATACTAAATACACATCTTTTCAAGATATCATTATAGTATTATTTTATGAATGGTGTCAAAATTGATATTATTGTTATCCCATAATATATTTTTTTTAATGATTAAAAATTTGATAAATTACAATTTTCCTCAATCTGATTCGTAAGAACCTGGATCTTTATTTAATGTATGTTTTCCTTTTCTGGTCATTTTTTTGAAATAGTGGAATTTCTTGAAATTTTTTATGTACATGTCGTGTACTTTATGAGTACATAATGTGTACTCTATCACCATAGGTAAAAGTGTGTTGGATGTATGACAGTCCTACACACGACTATGTGAGGTGACTTGGAGGCCTAATGAGGGGCTCGGTAAGGGCAAGTACATGACATGTATTTCAAAATTACACATCATGTACTTTATTTTTTTCATTAAACACACCGATTTCATGTCTGAAAGACCAAATGCGATCTTCTATGATGGGTTCGTTCGAGAGTAAGGTTTCAACAGTGATCTTCCTCTGAGAACCCGACTGAGCATCTGAACTCTGATTTAACCATCATCAAATGTGTTGGGATCTCCTCAGTAAGCTCTTCATTCTTCTTATGCTTCGTTTCCTGGTTCCTCCTTTTTCTCAAGTTAACCTCGGTTGAGACTTTTGAGCATTTTTGTAGATCTACCATGTTCTTGGGGGATTAATGTCTTGAGGTTCACTTATATCATTCCAACAACATCGAGGTAGGTGGTTTGTGTCATTCCATTGAATGTATTTGAGTTATATTTGAAATTTTGACAAATACCTTTGAACGAGGTATTGTGTGCTTACAATTTTAAAACGATTAATTGCATGACATGCTTGTATGATTGTGTATAGGTTAATTGGAGGAAAATAGGGTTGATTTATATGCTTTGGATGTGGTTTCTCATGCATGTCCTATTTACAACCATTTGGTACTGTTTAGATTATTATTCATTCTTGATTTTTCCCATTCCTTGTACTATTGGATGGATTGATTATTTTATCTAACAAGATTGATATGCTCTGGACTATTTATCCAAGTAGTACATTAGGTATATATTTGATGTATTGTATATTCTGTGCTCGTTTAACATACACAAGGCTATGAGAACCTGGTGTAATAGACTATAAGGGGAATTGACTATGCAAACTTTCCTAGAGTGTCTTTAATCACCTTTTAATATATGGGGAATTGACTGTGTGATATTCCTAAGAGAGTCTTCAATCACTTTTGACTACTATGGGAATTGACCGTGTGTTATTCCTCGGAGAGTGCATATCACTTTTGACTATAAGGGGAATATACAGTGTGAGCTTCCTCATAGAGTCCTTATCACATTTGAACTAGAAGGTAGACTATGTGTCATTCCCTGAGGGTTTCTTGTGTTTCTAGGTAGGACCAGAGGGGATATTCTATGAGTACGCCCCATAGGGTTACCTATTGTGTTTTCCTGCTTTATTAGATTTTTATTTCATATATAAAACTAAATTCCTTCAAACTGAAGGACTGGTCACTACTATGTACTTCCTTGTTTACTTCATACTTTTTCTTATTTCCTAACATATATTCATTGACTGTTAGGAACATAAATTGTGGTAGATTCCTACAATAATGTAGTCTCACACCTTGTTTGGGCCATGATTTTGGGCCCAAACATATTATATTGTTGCAGTTTTAGATAAGTAAAACTGCCCTTCTACATCAGGTACATGAGTCTTGTGGAGATGGATAACATGGGACCAAGCTGAGGTTTGAGTTGCTGAGGAGTTTTCATTTGTTTTTCTTTGGTACTCTGGTTTAAAAGAATTTGTATTATAGCATTGTGATTTGTTTGGCTTCTTTCCTAGGCATATGTATCTTGCATCATCATTTCTATATTTGGGCCCTAGTTTAATTTCCAGACGTTCGTTGTTTTCTTTTTTATGAGTATTCTACATATAGTATTGTATATTCATTTTACATCCACTATGTACTCTTCCAATGAGGGAATCGTTTCCCCACTATCTCACCAAAGCCACTTGCTGCTACTTCGCAGTCTCTGGACATTGGGGAATTTTTCTTAAGGCCATGTGACCAAAATGGTACATGGTGTCTCTGGGCGGCTTCCAGAATGAGAACGTTACAAAGATGTATCATAGGGAGGTTTTTATCCTCCGACCTGTGGGTTATAGGCCCAAATAGGGTGTATCAACTCAGAGTGGTCAAGTAGGGTCATTGGGTCGTGGTGTGGGTCAGAATTTTGTAGGGGGGAAGACTCAACAAGAGTATGATCTCGAACCCTCTACAGTTTAACGTATGATCTTAGTTTCCTAGGTTTCACTTTATTCCCCTTTCGATATATGGGATTCCCATAGGTTTTTACTTGTTTATGTTGTGGAGGGCATTGGGCTCTGCATATTTTTATCTATTGATATCTTGATTCTAGACACTCCATTGGGAACTATAACAGCTCATGTGAATCAGTGTAAGGAGTTCCCTCTATAGTTTGGTGGGTGTCACAGTTTATGGGTCCTCAATCTTCTAAAGATGATGGGTATGACTTCATTCTTGTAATGGAATTGTTAGTTCCCTTCCAGACTGTTATTTATTTCTATCATTGTAGGTTGAGTTTTACGTCACCAAAGGGCATATCATTTCTTCATAGAAGAGAATGGGATGTCCAGGTGAGAAGATCAGGACCCAAGAATCATGGTTTGGGATGCGTTACATCCCAGATTTGCAAGTCTATATCTGGATGACCTGGGGACTCCACATATGAACATTCCTCTAGTGGAGGATCGTTTCCAGGATGTCGTTCCAAAGAACTTTTCATGTTTTTCATCAGATAGTGAGGTAGAATTCTCTATTGAGCTCATTCCAGGAATGTTATCAGTGTACATTCCTCCTTATAGTATGGATCCACTAGAGTTATAGTAGCTCAAGAAGCAGTTGTAGGAGTATAAAGTATGTGGTTTCATCCGACCCAATACATCTATATGGGTTTCTCAAGTATTTTTTGCAAAGATGGAAGATGTAACCCTCAGGCTTTTTTTGTATTATCAGATGCTGGACCATTTGACCGTCAAGAACTAGTATCCCTTGTCAAGGATTAATACTTTCATTGATTAGCTTCGAAGTGCCTGGGTTATCTCAAATATTTACTTGAGATCTGATTATCATTATTTGCACGTAAGACCATCTGATATACCTCTTACAGCTTTTTGGCATAGGTATGGTCTATAGGAGTATGTAGTTATGTCGTTCAGTCTCTCCAACACACCATTATTTTTCATGGCACTGATGAACTGAGTGCTCCATACATACTAGGATACATTCATGGTGGTCTTCATGGACGATATATTGGTGTACTCTCACACTTGAGGTATAAAGTTTTATAGGGATAGCTAGATACTACAGACGTTTCCTACAGGACTTCTAACGCTTAGCAGCACCTCTAAAAGGCCTGACTAAGATGGGTTCAATGTCCTTGTGTTTAGATTATTTTGTTCATGAGATGAAAGGTTGGTGGACTTCAACACTAATACAAGTCTTTCCAAAGTTGTTAAAGAGATATACTCTTTACTGTGATGCTACAGGTATCGGGATGGGAGTTATTCTTGTGCAGTGGTAAGGAGTCTTTGTGTACGGGTCTCGCCAGTTGAGGTCACATGAGGGGAATTACCTGATGCATGATCTTGAATTGGCATCAGTTTTTCTTGACTTATGTATTTGGATAAATTTTGTTCTGGGAGATCATTTTGTTTTTTTCATATACCACAAAAGTCTCAAGTATATATTTACTCTACATGAGTTGAATTTTAGAAAGCGAAGGTGGGTTAAGAACCTTCAGTCTTTCGACTTTGATATTACCTACACGCCTGGGATGGGAAATGCATTGGATGACGAATTGAGTAAGAGGACTCAAATACAGTAAGTTCAGGAGGCCAATAGTGAGTGGAAACATATGGATATGTTCTCTTAGGTGCATTTGGAGGTGCACGACAAAAAGGGGAAGATGTTTCTTCCTTCTATAGCAGTTACATATAATCTTTTTGATCGATTAAGAATGAGGCAGCTCTCAATTTCTGATGGCCTAGTCTTATGGGAATGTGTGTCTGGGGATGACCATGATGCTGGATAGACCATAGTAGAGGATGAGATCTTGTGTTTCCAGGGGTTTGTTTGGGTGCTTGTGGACATATGTGTGGTGCTGATGCGGGACATTCATTTCCCAGTTTTGTTAGTTCACCCTAGTGTCACCAACATGTATCGTGATCTAAAACGTCAGTATTGGTGGCTTGATATGAAAATATATGTTTCTAGTTTCTTCATGAAGTGTTCCACCTATAACCAGGTGAATGCGGAGCATCAATGACCCACATAGATTTTGTAGTAGTTACCCATTCCAGAGTGGATGTGGAATGATGTCGCGATGGATTTCGTGACAGGGTTTCCTAGGTCACCTCACGGGAATGATGAAATATGGGTTGTCATTGATAGAATCATGAAGTACTCTCTCTTATTTCCAATCAAGGAGAATTTTAGTGTTGATGAGTTGGGATGGATGTACATTCAAGAGAGTGTGAGCTTACATGGATTTCCACACTCTATTGTTTCAGATAGAGATGCATGTTTTACTTATTGAGTCTAGTATGGGATTCAGAATGCTTTGGGTTCACATGATCTTTTGAGTATATATTACCATCCCTAGATAGTTAGCAAGTCCCGGAATATTATTCAGGTTCTTGAGTACATGCTTCGAGCATGCATCCTGGATTATGGAGGTTCTTTAGGGAAGCACTTACCTCTTTTGGAGTTTGCCGATAATAATATTTTTCAAGAAACTATTTAGATGTCACCTTATGAGGCTTTGTACGATAGGTCATGCCGATAACCCTTATATAGGCTAGAAGAAGGAGAGGTAGCTATGTTGGGCCCTCATCTAGTCCAGGGGACCACATAGAAGATAGATTTGATTCAGAAGCGGATGGCTACCACACAATCTCGACAAAAATCTTATGCTTATTAGTACAGATGAACTCATGAGTTCGATTTTAGGGATCAGGCTTTCCTATGTGTCACATCGAGGTTGTGGAAAAGAGGGATTAGGATACATTGTAAGATTTCACCAGGGAAAGTTGTGTCGTTTGAGGGGCTGGAGAGTATTGGGCTACTTGCTTATCGGTTGTAGCTACCTCAGAGGTAAATGGCTATGCCCAACTTCTTCCATGTTTCTTAGAAACAACGTACCTACTCAAAACTGTCTCATGACTTTCATACTGAGGATGTTGAGTTGGAAGTGGATAAATCTTTTGAGGATTATCCTATCCGAATTGTTGATAGATGTATGAAGCTTCTCCATGGCCGGTATGTTCCTCATGTATGGGTGCTATGGAAGCATGAGCGAGTACAGGACGATACTTGGGAGAGCGAGCTGGATGTACGATTGCAGTGGCTGGAGTTGTTCCGGGATTCTTCTTCTATTCTGCCTTGCTAGGGAAATTCCAAGATGAATTTCATTACAGGGTGAATTTTTTTAGAACCCAGATCTTCTTTTTAGTTATGTTTTCTTTTTATAGTCATTTTTTTATAAAAAGAAGAATTTTTGGAAAGTTTTTATGTATACACCATGTACTTTATGAGTACACAAGGTGTACTCTGTCACCGCAGGTAGCCATGTGCTGGCCATGTGAAGGATGTGCACATTACCATGTGTGGTGACCTTGAGGCTGCCAAAACGAGGGCTCGGTAAGGGCATGTACACACCTTGTACATTAAAAGTACAGACAATGTACTTTCGTTTTTTTCATTAAACACACCAGGGTCGCATTTGAAGGACTGAAACACCTTCTTTTTGTTTTGGTTCAACCGAGAGCGAGGGTTCGACAATGATCTTCCGTCGAGCCCCCAACTGGGCATCTAATATATGATTCAACCATCGCCAATTATATTGGGATCAGCTCAGTAACATCGTCCTTCTTCTTGAACTTTGTTTCCGGATTCCTCATCTTTCTCAATTTATCCTCGATTGAGCATTTTTAGTGTTTTTGTAGATTTACAGTGTTCTTGGAAGATTCAAGTCTGTAGGTTCATATAAATCAATCCTACAACACTATGGTAGGTGTTTTTTTCTTTTATGTTGAATTTCATTGAGTTATATGTGCAATTTTGACCAATAACCTTGAACGGGGCGTTTCATGATTATCGTTTTAACCCTGTTAATTTCCTTCCATGCTTGTATGCTTGTGTAGAAGTTAATTCGATGGAAATAAGGATAATTGATATCCTTTGGATGTGGTTACCCATTCATGTTCTTTTTATGACTATTTGGTCATGTTTATATTGTAAGGCGTCTTTGATGTTTTCCCATGCCTAGTACTATAGGATGTATTGATTATTTTATCTAACATGCTTGATATGTTGTAGACTATTTAGCCACATAGATATTGAGGTTTACTTTGCCTATATTGCAGTGCTATGTTTTTTTAACTTACATAGGGCCCTGCGAATCTAGTGTAGTAGAATATAATGGTAATTGACTATGTGAGCTTCCTCCGAGAGTCTGTATTCACTTTTGACTATATGGGAATTGACCGTGTGAGATTCCTTAAAGAGTCTTTAATCAAATATGACAATAAGTTCAATCGACGGTGTGACCTTACTGAGATTTTTTTATCACTTTTGACTATAAAAGGAGTTGCTGATGTATGCGTACTCAAATTGTATTTATCACTTTTGAGCCAGAGGGGTAAACTGTGTGTGCATTCTAGAGGGTTGCTTGAGTTTCTAGGTACGACCTGAGGGGATAGGTTGTGAGTACTTAACAGAGGATTACATGTTGTTTTTTCCATCTTGATTAGTTTTTTACATTATATATAAAACCAAATTCCTTGAAACTATAGGATTGGTTACTACAGAGTATTTCTTTATTTACTGCATTCTTGTGCTTATTACCTAAACATATATTCACTGACTGTTAGGCACAGATCTCATGGTGGATACCTATAGGGATTTAGTCTCACACCATTTTTGGGCAATGATTTTGGGCCCAAAAAGATTATAATACTATAGGTTTAGATAAGGACCATCACCCTTCAACCTCAGGTACATGAGTGTTGTGGAGCTGGAGAGCATGGGACCAAGCTGAGGCTTTTGATGCGTAGCAGCTATCATATGTTTTTTTGTTGAACATTGGTTTAGTACAATTTGTATTCCAGCATTGTGGTTTGTTTGGCTGACTTCCTATACATATGTAAAATGCATCAATATTTATATATGTGGGCTCCATTTTATTATTTCCAGTCTCCTGTTGTTTCCATTTTTTTGAGTTATTCTATTTTTTCTATTGTATATAAGTTTTACTTCCAAAGATTACTCAGCCAATGAGGGAATAGTTTCACAACTATCACACCCAATTACCTAGCTACTAGTTAGAAGCAATTGTCTTTTCAGGAATGCTCTTGAGGCCATGTGACCAACCCGGTACATGGCGTCTCTAGAGGGCTTCTGGATCCGAGACATTACATGATTGGTAATTTTTCGAAAAAAATCATATTTGGTTTATTTATGGACATATTTTACTTTTATTGAAAATATATTTACCCTTAATGGTAAAAAAATAATTTAATCTTAATAATTATAAAAAATGTTTAAATTAAGATAAAAGAAAATGTCTTGATAATGAAAAAAATTCACATTAATAATATTAATGGGATAAATTGATATCAATTTTCCATAACCTTTTTTATAAACTAATAAATTTGGATCCATTGGAATATGATATTTTATTTATATTAAATTAATTCTATATGAAATTCATTAATTATCCCTCTCTACCATTGTAATAGGGATCCTCTACTCCACATTTTTCTAGAAAAAAATTGGTTGATCCATAAACAAGTCAAATACATTCAATAAATCCATACACATTGCCTAAAGGGATTGTTTTGATCATAAAACAATAATAAAATGGAATTTTGGAAAAACCATGATAATGTGGATGATGAATTGGCATTTCTGTTAATATAGCATTTTGATTATTATTTTTTCCTAATTAAAATATTATCCAAACACAGTTAAATAATATCAAAATTTTGTTAAAAATATAGATATGTTTTTTTGTTTTGTTTAAATGACTTATATACATTTCCCCATCAATTAAATGAAAAATTAAATCATCGTTTGTGTGTGTCTAGGAATATATCATTATGGATTGTTGAATTTTTTTCCATCACATCCCCTTATATATAGTTATACTATTGGATTTATTTAATTAATGTTACATTAATTAAAATATTGATTATAATTTAATGATAATATATCACTTATATTCATTTCATTTTATCACTGAAATATTATAACAATATTTAGGTCTTTATGTTAACTACAATCACCACAAATCGAAGTGATTCATATTTCATCACGACATCCCATTGATGTTATATATAATTATTTTCAAATAAAATAAAATATATTTATGATTTAATTTTCTTTCTATAAATTTATAATAATATATTTGTTCTTTCTATCATTGTTGTGTAACAATTGTAATGCAATGCATGAATATATACAACTTGTGTCTCCCTATTTATAATATAGTTTTTTTTATCAAAATGTTTTCAGTGGTTATATTTAAAATTCTTATTTAGGTTAATAAATTATAATAATAACATGATTATTATTAATGGAATGCTGAATCATAAGAAAATTTTACTAGATTAACCATATTTAAGTCAATGTGGTCATTTGAGATGAATTTCATCAAAACATCACAGGTCAAGATAATTAATCAAGTGATGTGTTATAATATGGTAAAATGGAAAATAACAGTAAAGGATGATAAAAATGTAAATTATTCTATTCTATGTCCATTTAATAAATATAATTTTATTCACTTTTTAAAATGTATATTTATACATTAAAAATGAATATTTTGGAAAACATATGAATTAACTTAAATGTATTTGAAAAGGATTAAATTAAAATGTTTTATAATGAATTTATAGAAAAAAAAGAGAAAATAACTTTTCAATTTACTCGTTTATGGTGTAAACATTAATTGACCTATGTAATAAATATACTTTCTTTATAGAATAAATTATATATATTAATTATTTTTAATTAGTTTTTTTATTCATCTAATTCTTTTGAAATTTTTTTTTGAATGACGGGTTTTAATGAATATTAATATGGAAAAATATAGAACATTTTTATTATAAGTGAGAATAATATTTTTTACTATCTTATATAATATAATTTTTTATCCATCGTAGGAGAATTTTATATCATTGGATACTGAGGATTTTTGCTTATGTAATATATCTTTAGTGAATTAGTTCTGAAAAATATTGGATTTTGAATTTTAAGGTGAATCCATTTGTAATAGTTGGGGTTATTTATTTGGTAAACATGAACGATATTCCAATTTTAATTTTAAAGGTTATATATTTTTTAAAAGTGATATCACAGTAATGCATCATTATATATATATGAATTTTTTATTCATTTTATATGTTTTTATGTAAATATTATGACCTTAAGATTTAATTAAATGATATTATGTTTAAAAAACTATATTCAGGTTCATTAGGGTGAATGTATAACTCTGTGAAAATGTATTCATGAGTTTTTTAATGAATAAGTATACATAACTCTATGATTTATTTTCCCAATAATATTTTCATAGAAAAGTTATACAAATTTAATTATTCATAAAATTTGATTTAATGGTTAAAAATACATTTATTTTAGACGCTATTTTTATTTTTTTCAAGGAATTTTTTTTATAAGTTTTCATGGACAGACTTGTTTCATTCATTTATTATATCCCTCTATTTGATCCTTTTTTCACATCTATATTTTAAAATTTTTTAATAGTGTAAAATGGGTGAGAGCCGACAATGGTGGGGTCATGGGAAAATTTTGTACATGTGTCATGAAAATAAAACAATTTATGTCTTAGATAAACATTTATTAAAAATTTGATTCATAAGTGAAGGATCTCACATTGTGATGTAATATTTAGTTACGAATAGGTGATTTATATGTTCTTTAAAACTCTAAATTCTATTTGTGGTTCACGAATGAATAAAAATTAATTCATTTATAAGGTAACAAGAATATGTATTGTTTAAAGATGGGTCTTTATATGTGTTCTTAAACATTCCCATCATGATTTTGATCATATATGTGAAATAAGATCAAACAATGTGTAATTTAATTTTAAATACATATTTTAATTTAAATTTTTATCATCTTCAATCCTAGGCCACCAAAGGATTATGTTGAATCCAATGGAAATTGAGACCTAGATATATAGAGACTTGGGTGTTTCATTTACCCTTGAACATACTGGGAAACAAGGAAATTATGAATCTAAATCCTTTTATGGAATTTAGATATTCATTAATAGATTGAAATAATATGTAAATTGAAAATTAAATTGGATTTGTTATCTCAATATTATATAATGACATCTCATATGTTATTATTCACATAAGTGGAATTCGAATCGAAACATTCACACATGTTCTTATAATCGATATAATATATATTATTAAAATATTAATAATTTGGATAGTGGATATTTTTTAAATTGTTATGATATCTGGTAATTGGATTGAATAACCATTTTTGGTATATGTTAAATTTTTTTATATTATGGTTCTTTGATGTGAATTTCAAATATAATAAAACATTACAGGAACTGTAAAACCATATTTTGTATAGGAATCCATAAAAGGTATATGGTACACTAAAAATATATGTGGAGCAAGAATTATATTTAAAAAATCATCATATGATTTAAAAATTTCCATTTTTATATTAATGATCATTCAAAAAACATAACTTTCGCTGGAAAGGGAATTCAACAAGATTTCATTAAACCATAAAAGGATTAATACATCATTTTCATGGTAATCCTTAATAGTTTACTAGTGAAATGAATGACTCATTGGTCTATTTTATGGGAATATAATATACAAAAAGGTGGGAATGTATAGAGATATAAATATTTAGGCCAAATTTGGAATTGGATAGCCTATAAATTTATGATGAACCATGACGTTGGGAATTTCTAATTAGACATTTTTTATTAATTTTTAAATCATGTGACCAATTTATTTCTCTAATACATGCACTATTATTACACTTATAGTTTTTATACTCTATTGTTTCTAATGTGATTTTTTATCAATCCATATTTTTACATCATTTAGTACCTATGCATAATTCATTCATACATCCCCCAATAAGTGAAATGGGACATTATCATTTTTTATGTGTTTGTTATATTAGGATTGCAGAATAGGAATGTTGTAGATTATAGAGTGTGGTACTATAGTTGGGTTCCACTTTTGATTCTATATTTTAGTTTTTTATTATATTAAATAAACCATATCATATATATTTGAATATAGTATAATAAAACATGGTAAATATTATATATAATTGATATAAAAATTCTTATTTTTTCCACTAGAGTTGAATGATATTTTTTCTCTTTTATGTTCTAGATAACTTTTTTATTCCATACCAGATGGTATATTCCATGTCATAACAATTTTATACCATCAATATAGGTTGTGATACATTATAAATGAGGTGGCCCAATTGATGTGGGTTGGAAACCCATCTCAATCATGTGGTTAAGAGATGGGATATGAATGGTTAAATGACATATCGAAGGTGGATATTGCTTTTTCATTAATATCTGGATATGTTATATTGGGAATTAGATGTTTTTATTATTTATAATGACCGCTTAAAAATTTGTGGGTAACCCATTTTTGACATAAAATCCATGCTTTATCAGATTAGAGTTTTTTTAATGTGGATTCACATGTTACTATTTTAATTTTAACTAACCATGGGTAATTATCTTTTTGTGTGATGTTGCATATTTATTATATTTTAGCAGTGCAATAGTATAGAATGAGGTGTATAAAATATATCATAATAAAGATGTAATAATTTTTTTAATGTATTTATAATTGTAGGGACTCATTTATTTCACAATAAATTTCATTCCATGAATTATAAATTAAATTAATTAATTTTGGTAATGATTATTAACTCACTTAATATCCATGAAATAAACTGCCGTTATGAAAATTATTATATATTGTCTCATTTTTTCTTATAATTATTTTTATATTACAATATTTTATGTTAGTATGGTTTCTACAATTTTATATAATTGAATCCAATTCATTCTACAATTTTAATAAAATTATAGTTAGTATCAAAAAACGCCTTCTACGGCTACATATTGGCATCCTATAACTCCATAAAATATAAACAATGATCATATATATGATAGTTACTATTTTTGATGTTATACATGGTGGGGAAAATAATCATTATATTATATCTATTAATAATCAAATAAGTTATTTATAGTTGTATATCCCACATAAATTAAATGGGGAGGGAAGCCCAAGGGAGATAGTGTTCGGTATCATGTAAAGGATGATGATATATAAACAACCAAGGAGAGGAGAGTAATTAATAATACTTATATGTTAAGAGGAATATAAAAACATGTATTACTATATATTATTGGATAGAAAATGTGTAATTATAACAAAAACCACATCATGGAGACATTTTTAAAATAACCCTTTCTAGATCAATTGATTTAAAAATGTGCATGGTCTTTCCGGAATATGATATTGGGGATCTAGTGTATGATGGACTATGTTGGTATATTTATTAACATAAAAAATTTTAACATTATTTTTTATGAGATTATATATTTTTATATGGATCATATTGGATGGACTCTTGTATTAGATCAATACTTATGGTTTCTTCAGTACCTGATAAAATTATGTAACACTAAGATTTAGGATCTCAATGTCATAGAGAATATTATGGGGAATGAAAGTATAAGAATTATATATTCAAATAGAAAAGGTATTATTTCATATTCATATGGTATGAAAAATAATTTTTAGTTATTTTTTCAAGTATACGACATGAAAATGATCCTAGTGATATGATTACAATAACATGTCCTCGAGAAGGGTTATTTCCTTTTGTGTGGTAGTGTAAGACTCAAAATAGTTTTAATATCCTTTCCAAATAATAGAATTTTTATCATAATGTATTATAGTAAACCTACATAGGTTCTACATGATCACCCAGCCATCTACTGTTGGTAATGTATTTTGTTGCAGGTAGTACTAATAGGAAGGTAACCACATACAATTAAACAAATATTTATATAGATTTCCATCGGTTTCTCGTGCCATGAATGTGGGGGAGGTACTCCAATAATGCAGCGATAATGTTTGTAGGAGGGATAATCTTGGGAGTGGCATGTTATTTCCTAGGTTATTGGGAAGTCTAAGATTCATGATGTGTTGTATAAAACTACCCATATAGATGTAGAACCATACACATTCAGTGGTAAAATTATTCATTCATGTAAAATTTTATTGATTTTCCTGAGAATGGAATTTCAAATTCCTTTATATATTATCAATTATTATATTTGATATGTTTTTAATGTATTTTTTGGTTATGGAGATAACAATAAATATATTTTTTTTCATTCAATATGAAGGTATTAGGTGATGAATGGAGTGTTCTGTCAAAATTTGAGGAATCCATTTAATTTTATATTTTATCAATAATGTAAATATTAAGGTATGATTAAATGTTTTCATATATATTGGATATAATTATATCAATCACTGATAAAATATTCTCATAGGATGTTAAAATTTATATTTCCATTATGATAGGTTATATATATAATAGTTAATGATATAATTAGTCTCCTAATGTTGGAAAAATTCTATGACGATTGGATTTTCCCCTAGATGTAGTACCAAACATTATTTTAATTGGTGGATTGTAGTATAATATTACATTATATTTATTATTTCACAGCATCAATTTTATTTATTCAAATGTTCTATAAATAATACAAATTGTGAAATAAATCTAGTTCACAATCTTGATCGTGTATAAAGACAATAATTATTTCCACCTTATAGGACTGATGAAATATTGAATCATATGTTGAAAACTAATCTTGGAATATCTGTATATAAAATTATTCATCTGGATTAATAATTCAAGATGGTGTTATAGTAGAATTAATTCCATTAAGGAGGATTTTAAAATGAAATTATACACATATTTCTATTGGTTAAAATATATGATGAAAAATAAAATTTCATCTCATCCGTACATCAATGATATATTAAATCAACTGACAGGTACCCAAATAATCCAAAGTTGCAAATTATGATTTTCTATAACATGTTGTGTGTTGAACCGTAAAATAAACTCTAAAATAAATTCAAGGTATGTTATAGACTATGTTTGTTCATGGTAATATTCACAGCTATGAGGAAAAATGTAATTGTATTCATTGAATTCGTGAATCAAATTTTACATATGCTTATTGATTAGTTTGAGGTAGTTTTTATTCAATAAATCTTAGTTCTCAATAAGTTTAGATACCTTAATTCAAAACATAATGATATCAACCTATTTATGATGACATAAAAATAACTATAGTCTGATCTCATTCAATTTTTTAGGAGAATGGAAGAAATAGAAATTTTCTGGGTACACACAGTATACTTTTGAATACACGTCGTGTAGCCTGTTTTCGCATGTATCTATGTACTATTCATGTAACGGCCGAGTACATGGATACGTGGATAACCTTCCAGACTTCCTAATGTGGGGGCCGATAAAGGCTAGTACGTGGTGTATACATTAAATAAACACTTCGTTTATAGTTATTTATATTTTTTATATCGGTGCGGGATCACGTCTCACATATAGAAACATGTTCCTTACCCCATGTTTTGTATAGGAGAGTGATGTGCGACTGAATATATTCAAGATCCTATTATTACTCTATCTAAGCATAGATTGAGACATCTTTTGGTGGATTGTATTCCCACCAGTGAGTTATCTCTTTCAATAGATCATAAATTTTGGATTTATCCTCTATCGTGATTTATCCATGGTTGACCAAATTTAACCCTTCTTGATATCTACGATGTTGTAGGCTCATTTATGAGATGCTATTTGAGAGTGTTAATCGTAAAACATCAAGGAAGGTGGTGTGTGTCCATATTTTACTTTATTTCAATTATATATATTCAATCTACCAAAAACCAATGTTTAATGTATTGAGTTTCATGAATATTAACCCTGTTTAATACCTGTTATTTTTTGTCTATATGTTAAAGTATTACTGTTTATGTATTAGGTTTATTGCATTGATTCTGGGTTAATTTTGATTATAGTTGTTGGTCCATGAAATCATGTTTTGCATGCTTTGATTTACATGCCTATTATTGTTAGGATGGTGTCGTTTTCCTATGAGATATATGTGTTTCACGTTACTATTTTTTTACAAAGGTTATTTTATTTTGATATCTTCATGAGGTAGAGAAATTTAATTACGAATGTTTGTTATGTTGACCCATAGGTATTGAATATGAGATCTTCCAGGTGGTCATTGACAATAGGGGTTATACCATGAGAGGTACCCAGAGGGTAATTATTTAAATAATTTTGTACCATAGTGCATTGACTGTGAGAGATTCCAGGGTCATTAAATTTTAATTTTTCAATGTACAATGAGGCGTAATTGACCATGAGAGATACCCTCGTGGTCCTTATAAATGGTTAGTTCCATGTGGGACGCAAGGTGTTAGATTGTGTGATCATTCCCAAAGGAACATTATTAATTGAATTGAGGATTTGTTGAACAAGATTGGATTAGACTGTGAGATCATTCCCAGAGGGATTCTTATTAATGATTATATTATTGTGATGAGTCCACCAAACAAAAAAAGAAGATTGGACTCAGTATTACTTATTTTTTTAGATGGTATTATGAGATGTCTATTTGTTATATTATAAAGGGTGATACATATATTTTTGATGTTCTCAAAGATCTCAAAAATAAATGATTTAATAAATAAAAAATGTATATGAATGTAATTAAAAAAATTACGATTGTTTACTTCTGTGTACTCCTATAATTATTTCTTCATTTCTATTTATTACCTTCTATATATATTCATTAACTATTTGGAACATATTTTTGGTTGTTTCCTACTGGGATTCATATCACCTCTTATTTGTGTCATTATTTTGGACACAAAAAATTATGTGGTTGTAGGTATAGATAATGGAATTCTACCTTATTCATCTTGTACTTGATTACTGTTGTAGTTGGAGTGTGTGGGACCATGTTGAGTGATGCAGTGATAATGGAGTTACTTCTTTTCTGTACATCAGTTTTAGTATTTTATTTCCTGCATTGTGACTTTTTTGGACACTATCCACAACTCATGTGACATGCATTATTTATATACATGCTCTAGTTACTTATTTTCTATCGGTCTTCCAATTTTTAACTTCTATTTTATGGTATTACCACTTCTGCTGCTATTTACTAATTTTTATTCAGTTGTGTATACTATTTTAATGACTTCATATTTTCTCCATTATAAAACCTTGGACCTCATTGCTAGATGGATTCCTTTGAAATATGGGGAAATTCTGTTGAGGTAATGTGACCAATCGGTTATGGGGCATCATTGTGCAGAACATGGAACTGGAACATTAGAAAATGATAATACCCCCCCCCCATGATGGGATAATATACCCTAACATCCTAGATATAACATAACATGTAATTAGATGTAGTGAGACAACATAGAATGCAATAACAAATTACAATCCCAAAAGATGTTTTTCTTCTTTTTTCATATGTTACCAATGTATTATTTACCAAAATTATCTTAAAATAATAAAATCGATCTTCTAAATTTCTAAATGTCTACTAAGTAGGGAAAATTTATGTAACAAAAAAAATCTATAGTATGTATCAATGTGATGTATTTAGTTTGTGGGAATTATGAAATATACATATTTAGTATTAAACCTTTTGAAATGAATTTATAAAGTAAAAAATCTGTGTATTTTTGTGAAATATTATATATGTGAAATCCAAGGAGTGAAATCTCAATCTGTATACAAAGATGCTGATGCAGCTGTGGAATACATGTATATTGGGTTAAAAAACAAAACAATCAATTAAGATAGACACAAATGGTAAATGGTACATGATAATGATCCTTGATTCACTTCTCATTTGAATCTCTCAGGGAATATTTTTAGTTAATCAGATGATTTTGATGAACAATTATGAAGGATATAACTATAACGTAATACATTTATTATGATAAATTTACATCAGCCTAGAATCATGATATTATAAAATTTTATCATTATTTATTTCTTTATAATTGATATTATATGATTCCAAACTGTAAAATTATCATCACATATAACTAATTGTATCAGTTAATAATATTAAATTGTGAGGATTCATTTTTCTATGGTGGAAGTATATAACGACCCAAAAAATATTCCTCATTTGATCATAGATTTCATTCCTCTGGATAAATTTTTGGATTGACATATAATTGAAACATATATAATGGCATATTATTTCATGAGAACATCAAACATAATGAATAAATTATTATCAGTTATTTATAAATTAAAATTGGAAATATTTATTAAATAATATTTTTCCTGAATAAAATATTTGATTAATTGAGTTGAATTTGATAAATTGATTTTTCATACACAAATTTTAAATTTCAAAAATGTAATAGATATTAATAATATTCCATGGTATTATTAATAATATATATTATAGAGAAATATAATAAGCAAAAACAATCTTAATTAAATATTAATTTCCCAAAAGTTTTATTATGACATTTAAAATTTTGTTCTGTAAGACATTTTACTATTCATTTTAAACCCGAAATTTTTTATATAGTTACAGGTTATTATAATTTAATATTTTTATTATCATATTTTTAGAATTAATATAAAAATTTAAATATCAATTCATTAATTACAACGTTTGAATCCGGTGAGGGTGAATTTATGAGAGTTTTTATATGAATAGTAAAAATACAGTAATGGTTTCTTCATATGTTAAATGCCTTAATAATTATGTCAGGGTGTTGTAATAATTAATTTACCACAAACCATGAACTAAAATATGGTATATTATTAATTTAAATGAATATTAATTTATTATAATTAATTTTCCAATCCTATAAGTTAATTTTCAAAGTCTAAAAAAGAATATTTATCTTCAAGAAAAGTATTTTGTGAAAACATAATTCCTCTTTTTCAAAAAATGTAATATATTATTATATTATGTTTTTTTGGGATAAAATAACATAAAATATGTCCCAAATGTTTATAATCATAGTAAAAAATCATGGTAATTCTCATGGTTTTACAATATAAATTTACAAGGACTATTTTAAGAAATTATTAATCAAATCATGCACTTATGCAATAAATACCGAACCATTTGACCTTTTACATTCACTCACAATCCATCCTCAATGAATCAATAAACTTTTTAACTCTCGATGATTACTCCCAAGGTTTCATAAATCCACCAATCTACCAATCATTATGTTTGAGTCATAACTATTCATGGAATGTGAATTATACTTATTTTCATTTAAATTAAATATGTATTTATTGTTTTTGTATTCTAAATGTCATGGTTATGTTGTTATATTAAACATTTATCATACCATCACTAAAAAATTATTTATTAATTTTGAGACACCCGTGTACCCTAATATTTTACTATTTTCTAAAGCTAAATTTTTTACTTGTTAGCCTACTGAATATACTACTCAAAATTTTCTGCATCACCTCATGAAATTATCTTTTTTCAACTAATGAATTCCCATGAATTTTAATTTTCATATTGTATTCATATAAACATGAAATATATATATTTTATACTAGGATTGGGATTAATGAAACCAATATTCCATTTTTTTGGTTGATAATGAGATATTGGAAAACTTTTTAAGCAGTTTTAAAAATATATGATTTAGATATAAAACCCTTTTTATTATTCTCCAAATGTTATTTTTAAAATATTTGACTATATCTTGGAGAGATAAATTTAGTTATGATTTTTTTTGGGTTTACCCTAATATCATTAAAATGTACTAGGTAATGAAATTTATCTTTAGAGATGATATATTTTAGGATCCCATGTTAAAAACCCTTGGAAATTTTAATATATGACATATGGGCGATGGACCTGGGTGATATTATTATAAATGTCTAAAATAAATGTTTTTTCCAAATTCAAATTATATGGTTCAATTTCATAATTTTATGGTATTCCTCATTTTAATATTGATCATTCCTGGTTGTGGGATTAATTCTCACATTCTCTGTGTTTCTTTAAATTATTCATTTGATGGGATTTATGTTGAACCATTTAATTGATGTATTTCCTTAGTAAATGGGATGCAACAAGATGATATAGTACAGAATAACAATAGATTATACAAAAAGAATTTATTAATTTTTATTATTATTCTATATTCATGAAATCTATAACAAATTTCCAACACAATAATCGTAAAATATCATCTGATTTGTTAACTGTTTTTTGGAAAATGAATATTTTTTTAATAAAAAGGAAAACATCCATACTATATTTAATGGTTAGTTAATATACCACATTATTTGATTGATACTAAGTTATTCTCACACTATATATTGATGATATGGAACTATGGAACATGATAATACCTTATAAAAAGTAGGAATAATATGGAAAATATATATATAATGGTTCTTTAGTAGGATATTTAATGTCCTGAATAGACATCAAATTAACTAGGGCCCCTTATTAGTAGATCTTATATGATAAATCAGGTGTTTCCATATGCTAGAGGCTGGATACTAGTATCCATGGTTTATTTTTGATACAATTGGGAGACTATACCATCATATTAGAGTATTAAACTGGAAAATAATAACAATTACAAGTGGAAGAATGATATAGGAGGAAACTATGATGAATAGATATGAAACCCACTTTTGATGAATCATATAAAATAGATATAATAATAACTTGATGAACGATAAATTACAGAACAACTGAATAATAATTTCCTAATCCACATTGATGTGACATATACAAGAATTTATGGATTAAAAATATACAAAAAGTGGAATAGGAGAAACAAAAAACAACAAGCTATACAAAAATAGACAAAATATAAAAACATTTCTCCACCAGCCAGTCAAGAATTGCTCCACTGAGGATCCACCTTTACGGTTTCTGGAATATTCTTCTTCTTTGTCTATTTCTATGATTCAATCAGTGTTGTCTGGCATTTATCGTCGTATTGATCCCAGATTGATCAATGCTACTAAAAAAATCCAAGTTGGCAATCCTCCCACGAGCTTCTGTTGCGCCAAGAACCATCAAATGGCATAAGAACAAGGTTACGACAATAATAATTGTTATTTAATTTACATTGATAATTTATGCATTTAAATTTGATTCAATTAATAATAAATGGTTCTATAAATCTGAATGAACAAGATCTGTTCTTCGTCCTTCATTTATGGATACAAATCCCAGAAACATCGCTTTAATTTTAATTTTGATTAAAATAAAAATGAGGAACTCATCCGTAGGAGCCGCTCTTTCTGTCTGTACAACACAAGAATACACGGCATTAGTGAATACTACACAACGTGTACTTAGGTTCAACAAACCAGTACTGGACCTCCAAACCACACTGCGTGAATTTAGTATACATATGTATTTATTACACCATGTTGACAATAATTGAATGGCTTTTAGAAACCGGAATACATGACATATATGTTGAATCAACATGTCATGTAGTTCGGTCCGGGCCAGGTGAAACCATGTACAAGGAGAATCTGCGTACCGCATACATGGGATTCCCAGGACGGTAACCACATCACAAGGAAGTACACGCCATGTTAGATTAATATAAACGCCTTGTAATCCAAAAATTCCAATGTACAGAAAACATGCCAAAGCCCCCGGCAGGTACTTTGGATAAAGGGTAAAAACAAATACACGCCATATAATATTTCCTACATGCCTTGTACTTTCCAAAAAAGGAATTTCTCCGGGTTTATTCCAAAGTACAAAGACCCGTACAAGGAATATTGATGAGAATATTCTCAAGGACATTCAGAAAGAAATATAAGATAAAGATTTGATTAATTTTAAGATTATAATTAATTGAATTCTAGCATGAAATATCTTAAATAGAAGAACATTTTAAAAAAATTAATACTAAATATAAGTAAATGTATTTGCATGGAATGGATGATTATGAACTAGAACAAAGACCCTTATGTGCTTATGGTTTCATTTAAATTTATTTAATTTATATTCTTTGGCCTCAAAGTATTCTTCTATTAAAATGTAGGGCATACATGACCATGGTTTCATTAATTTTAACACCATGTAATGTTGGATCTCATAAGCCAGAGAAGATAGTTCATAATCTGAATCCGAGGAGAAACAAACACAAGAGGATACAAAGGTGTACAGGTGGGAGCTGCAAAACACGAACCATCAGGTTCAATGTGTTTTTCTCTAGGTCAGTGTTAGCTTATCAAAACCTCTATATAACCTAAACAATAGAATATGGTGATCATATTATCTTATTTTATTTCAGTTTGATTGCATGGTTTATTTAGTAAGTATGTGTTGTCGTGATCACATAATTAATGAAATAAACCTGCATCCAAAGATGGAATAAAATAAAATCCGGACTATGCGTAAACATTATCAAAACATGGTTAATCGCTTAAGAAGGCATCACTTAATATTAAAAAGCATGTCATAATGTGAAACTACTCACAAAGGATTAAAATCCCTCAAATACGATATTAAGTCAGAACATGAGTTCCTTTACATTGTTAAGGGAAATACTCAATAAAACTATGCGTTTGAAGAACCCTTTTTGGGAGACTTATTTTTATAAAGGAAGCTATTATGAATGTTTAAGGTTGACTTGAACATTTTTTTTATCAAGTTTAGTATCCCTTGCTAGACTCATTTTAAAATGAAGGCATCTGTTGAGAAATCCAAGTCAGGATATCAGGATTGGATAGTCCACTCATCAAATCAGGTAACTGTAAGCTTACACTTTCCAAAGACCTTCCGACCTAAATACCATTAAATAGCTTGACCAACCCTTGTTGGGGTTATGTGAAGCAGAATATAGATCCTTGCCCCTAGAATTTCATGGAAACTAGACATTCAAAGTTCAAGGGTGAGGGCCATTGGGACTTGATTAAAATGTGGGAGAATTAATAAAATATTATTATTTCTCATAAAATGTAATCAAGAAATTACTGATAAATCGGCTCTTTTAATTTGTAAATCATTATTACAAACTTATCAAGCACATTTTCTTTACGATCAATTCTAGATAATGTCAATATCTTCAACCAAAAAAATTAAATCTTAATATTCAATTCATTTCAAAATCTAATATTCAATTCATGAATTTGAAAACCAAAATTTTAATGTTTTACATGAATGCATGGAATTGAAACTAAAAAAATTCAATCCAATTAACATTTATAAAACTGAACCTCAATATAATAGTAACATGAGAATCCATATCATGAAATTATTTCATTTCATCTACCAAATAATTATCTATTAGGTGGTTCTCTATAACAGAGGGACTTCATATGGGATCACAATTTCAGTCTAGGGTTCTATATTCTAAAACATTGTCCTATCAAAAAATTATGTTGAAATTACAATGATGACAACAATATTATTTTTGAAACTATTTCTCAAATATTAGATGATGACACCATCCAATATTTTTTTAAATTACAACACATGATTCTCGATAGATATGGGGATTTCCTTTATACATGGACATCAATATAATGGAATCTCAATAAAAAAATCAAATTATAAAAAATTACCACTTCATTAATTTTTATATTCATACTCTATATCAAAATAAAGTATATCCATTTAAATTATATAGATTGAGATGAAAAACCTCTATCAAAATAGCTGGAAAATTTTAAATGTATACAACTGATGTGTCATGTAATCACTCTATAAGAATGTATTTAGATTATAAGGAATCATTTGACTATCCATGTATTCACATTAATCAATAAACAAAAACCTAGGTGATTTTCATGAATGTTTCATAAGTCAATTGAACCCACATTATGGTTTCCATGAGAAATGATTTTTTACATCCGAAAAATTGTCATCATGACGGCAATCCCCGATCATAACACACATGGTTAGACATCTTGAATTAAGTGAAATCAGATTGATTAATGAATTTCTTATATCAATGGTGTCAATGGGACATCAAAACCACTATAAAAAATCTCCCAAATCCATGAACCTAACAACAATGATTTGTATCCAATTAGGAAAACATCATACACCCCACAATAAGGGTAGTCTTGTTCTTCCACTATCTAAAAAAATAATTTATTTTAATATAATATTTCACAACCTTTAATGGGGACAATGAGTGTTGTGTACCTTCCATATAACCATCAATTATTCACCATCGAGGGTTAACACACTGTATATTCTCCTTATGAATCACTTGATAGACACATCATATTAATTTAATGTTTATAATTCCAAACTCACTAGGATATATGAATATTATTCACTTAAAAATTTATAGAAATTTTTTTTACCCTTATTAAATACATTTTCATAACTATATATAATTATAACATGATCCCGATGAGTAATGTTTATGGAACCTCAATAATTATATGGTTTAACATGAATATACTATAATTAAAATAAATTCATAGAACTAAATGAATGGAACCATTATTCATATTATATAATAAATTCAGGTGAATATTCTCCTGGATGAATTATCCCTAGAACACTATAATCTCCATCAGATGTCCCTCTCAACATCATGAACCATCTTGGTCCACAATTTATCAATGTGACCAAATAATGTAAATTTTTATAACACTACATGGGTTTATCCATTATCTATGATATCTTAGTCCCATGCACATAAATAACTTCAGTATGACATGATAATTTTAATGAGAATCTCATATTCCATATATTCTGTTAATGGAGCTTTAGAAATCAACAAATCCTGACCTCACACTATCTATTCACTAGATAGCCCAACTGGATTATTTTGTCTCAAAAAATGAAGTTTTACACAACTATACATCCCCAAATTAACATCATTCATAGGTAACATACCTAGTGTCACCTCACATGAACCAATATCAATAAGAAGATACAATCTTGTACGATGAATCTGAAGGAACATAAATCCCTTGAAATTACTTTCTACTAGGGAAACTATGATCAATCCAAACATAGATCCATCGAGGTTTGTTTTGGGACATATTTCTCCATAGTTTCACACTTATCCAGAACATTTATTTATCATGTTAGTCACAATAGTTCTAACTATAATGACAATAGGTCAATCCCTCTCACATAGTTCCCATTAATTATATATTCATCCATGTTCCTATTAGAACCAATATAACAAACAGTTGTTAACACACACATTTGAGATACATCATATGTAAATCATCTCGTGACATGATTACATCTAATGACGTTGGGAATAATTATCTCTAAGAATAATTATATAAGAATGATCCATGAAGAATAATGTCTCAATAGTCGACTAAATATATAAATATTGATAGATTCATATAATATCCATAGTCTGGGAAGGAACATTCATTTGATCATATTTACACAAAAAATGTTCCATGGGAAGCACTATATAGATGGATACATGACTTATATTTTAAGAAACCTAAATATATAAAAACTCAAAATGAATAAATTTTAATGCATATTTTACAATACCATGAAAATGGGATCACTACACCTCTAATACACATTGATTTGTTTGAAAAATAAAATACATGGGTGTCTAATTATATATTTACAATAAAAGACACTATAATTGATCATAGAGAAAAATCATCACACATGTGTAGAATGAACCCATGTAAATATATATCATAACATATTATGAGTATTTGGTGACACATTAAAAAATTAATACATCGTCGTTATTGAAATATCACACTATCATTTATAAATTTCATGAATGACATAGATTCCTGATATAATGAATGAGACATGCTTTCATCAACATGAAGAGAGGTAACAAAATCACTATCCTTTTCATACTAATCCAATATTCAAAATAGTATATTTATCATAAATTAAAAAAAACATCATTATCACTCAAGACGTATATGACATAAAATTATAAAATTAGAATCCCATAGAAAAATAAAATCCCTATTAACCATGACATCATACCAAATAATTTTTTCAAGATGCACCAATATATTTTACATTCGATAATCCTACACATTTAAAATATGTAGACTACCAAGTCACTAAACAGTAGAAAAAATAAAATCATTGTATGGAAACCACATTGAAACATCTCAACTAGGTTCACTTTATTATCAGTATCTAGATTAGTTTTCTACATATCATCAGGTGTGAATCTCCATATAATAGATTTTTATCACTAAAAATGAAGGTAATTGGTGGTACTACGATGATAAAATACCAAATTTTTATTTTCATTTCTTATTAATAAATAGAAAATTATCATAAATATAATATTAATGATGGTTGATGTAGTAAAAATACAAATAAATAATAATATTTAAAATAAGGGAGTTTATATATAGGAAAGGCATAAATATAAATGTACACATTCTACAATGTATGAAATATATAAATACTAAATTGATAATAAAAAATCATTCACTACATATCTAGTCCAAATATGATACTTAAAACATTGTGAAATCTCAATCAATAGATCATGATAAAACTCAAGAGACATTCAATATAGTAGTTTGAAGCACCTGAACATCTACAATAATACACATTTCTAGTGGTAGCCTAAGTAGTGTTTGATTAAAAAATTAAATATGTCAGAATCAACATGTTAATGTATGAATATTTATATTTTTTAATATGACCACATGACTTGGTTAGCTAAAAACAATTTTATTAAAAATAAAAAAATTAGGAAAACTTTGTTAATCCTTATTTACAGACTGAATGATTGCGAATTAATTTTTCATTAATGGATGGGTGAAGCCCCCGTCAAAATCTCATCTGAACATTCACGGTGGTCTGAAGTGATAAAGTCCAAGGGCATCCTACTGAACCAAATCATTACAATCTTGAGGATGTGAACCTAAACTAGAATATATAATAAGCGGCTCCTCTTCACTTTCTGCTCGAGCAAGGGAATCCGCAGAAAAATTGGCATCTCTCTACACATGATGAACACTGCACCCTTCATTTATTTCCAACGAACAACTTCTGATAAGATAAATCATATTCCATAGAGGGTCTTAATTCCCTTGTATAGACCATACCAGAATCTCAGAATCCGATTCAGCCTCCAATACCTACAATCTGAATCTTCTGTATATAGAAGAACCAGAGAGAATGGCCTTCACCTTCGCGCACAAGGAGTTCCCCGACCCATAAAATGCGCTGAAAGGCATCAAAACTGATCCATTTGTGTCCCTGAGAAGACCACCCCATCACATGTAACCTTTCCTAAAAGAACCGTCAATATTATGCTTCAAACCACTAGCTGGAGGGATCCATCTAACCAATCGACTTTGCAGATTATTAACTACACTAGTATTAATTAGGAACCCGCCAAGAACCTATGATCGGTGCCCGCCTTTCAATATTGAGATCAACTCATGTGTGAGAGTTTTAGATCCTACATAAAGAAAAGACATCGAAGGTCGTTTAGCCATTCTGGTCAAATTCCATGCATCCCATAAAATCTAGCAAATGGAACTGAACACGATGCATCGAGTCCTGCTCTCCATCTCACAGTGGTTCGACACCATAAACCAGAACCCAATGTAGTCCTGCAGCGACTCATAATCTCTCCTATAAGCAATCCAATCATCAATCATAGACCACAATATAGTATCCCACTCACTCAAGAAAAATAAGTGCCACGTAGACTCCATGTGTGGACTACGACAACACAAAAAAGTGAGAAGCCACCTTAATGCCCTTTGATTGGACATTATCTTCCTTTAGAATTGCTCAATTCTGAAGCCTCCACAACAGAAAATTCATCCTCATGGGAATTTCCTTACACCATAAATGCAAATCCCACTCATCCTCAGCCGGTATCTCATGAAGATATCCTCTATAATCCCTCCCGTTGAAGATACCCGATAGTGACTTAGTGAAGCAGAATCTACTGGCCTCCTTCGAAGATAAATTAGACCTCAAACATCCTGGAAGAAAATGTTTATCTCCAACCCAGTTATCCCTCGAGAAATTGATATCTCCTCTTCCAACCACCCATTGAGTAACCTCTTGCAGATCTTCCAAATGATGCAGAACATAATTAGCTAGCTTTGAAAACATTCCACGACGTTTTTCCCAGTCTTCCAACTATTTTCCATAAAGGTTTCTAAGAAAGGAGGCCCATAGGGATTCCCCCACTAGAAAATCCCAATCAAGTCGCGCTTGTAAGGATTGAATGAAATCATTAGTGTCCCTTATGACAGTACCTCCCTCCTCCACTGGTTTATCCATACGTTTCTAAGAGGCCTAGTGATATCGGCCTATGGGGTGTGCATCCCATAATAAACTGGGCATGATCTTCTCCATATTATCAAAGGTTCCTTTTAGATTAATTATTGTTGAAAAAGAATGCATCATAATGGAGGTTAGCACACTATTATTCAGTGTAACCCGCCCACCAAAAGACAGAAATCTGCACTTCTAATTAACAATTCTCCCCAAAATTCTGTTCAAAATATCATCAAAGAAATACTTTTTAATCCGACCAAAGCAGATCGGTGCTCCAAGATAAATCATAGGAAACTACTTCTTTTGTATTCCAATAATGTATTGAATGACCTTGCATCTCCTAGCATAACAAATAATGGAAATATAAACACTGATCTTCCTTGCATTGATTCTTTGACTGCTTAAATCACCATACACCACCATTATCTTCAAGAGGATATGTAATGATCTTCCCATACCCTTACTGAAGAGGAGAATATCATCAGAAAACATGAGAAGAGAAATACACCATCCCCAGTCTACTTGTAAGGGGGGATTCTTCTTTCATCCATACTTATATGGAGGTTTCGAGATAAGTCATCTTGTTCTAGAATGAAAATGATGGGCAACAAAGGGTCCCCTTGTCACACACCCTGCAAAGCTTTTGACGAAACCAAATCCCTTTCCCATACTCGAAATAGATAGCCACGGTGAGGAGTATCATCTGAAACAAAGATCAATGTATAACTCATGGATGCCAAAACACCTCATGGACCGAATGACAAAATCCCATTTCAGTTTATCATAAGCTTTGTACATATCCACTTCGATGATGTTATTGGAACTGATATTCTTTTTGTTAATATCCTCCACCAGCTCTTTAGCAATGTCGATCACACCTTGAATACTTCTGCCTCTAACAAAACCATGTTGTTCCTAAGACACTATACGAGGAATAACCCCATTCATTATATCTATAAAAACATTCTCATGTATTAGAGGACCCATCCCAAGGATCGAGACCCCCATCTCCATATCATGGAAATCATTATACATAAATCAAACAACTATAGGAAAACATCATATAGAGTCACATCTGTCTAACTCAAACTCATATATTCCCTAACAATATTTAAATGGATTCAATAATCCATCCAATTATAGTTCGTATATTCGTTAAAAACATCATGACATACATAAACATATTTAAATTGCACCTGTGTATCATTCAAATAATATTACCTGTGTCTAACTCGAAATCCCCTATAGCCATAAAAAATATCTGAACACCAACTATTTAGAAGCTCCAATAACTAGATCCATCTATATAAGAACCCAAAATAGATCATATTCTAATTTTTGGATGCTTAAACTGTACTAATCTTAAATAATTTATTTTTTTATAACTATAAATAAATAATTGATGTCACAATGATTGGAAATAATATCATAACCTTCATCATATTCACTATAAAATTATTTAAACACATCAGTTCATTTTCTTTTTAAATCTCACATCTATCAATATCATATATTTTATTCTTAAATGTGGTCATTATACAACACTAATTGTTTAATGGACATTATAATATAATATTATACTGTTATTTTATATAATACATGGGGTTGTTTTATGGTTTTTGGATCATTTATGAGTGTTAGTAACTATTTCTAGTAGTTTATTTTTTTAGTGTTTAGGGATCAATTTGTAACATATCAAGTATACTATGCTAGGAGGATATTGGAGTCACAGTATTGGCCCACATTTGGCACATTGATTGACTAAACCATAAGATTATATATTCATTAATAGAGTATAAAATATAGTAAGTGCTTAGTTTTTTGAGTGGTTTATCCAAATATTAGGTGTATCCATGATACTACTTAATAGAAGTTTAGCATCATGTTCATGGGTAGACTAGGATTTGATAAATATTGTGGAATAACTATGAAACTTATAATAATTGATACCAAAAACTGATTTTAAATCCGTTTTACGATCCTAAAATGTCACTTTTCTCAACTTCTCCATTGATCTCAAACTTACCACCTATCATTGCTCTTCATTTCACAATATATTGATATTGATTAGGGTTTTGAGGAATCAATGTGATTTAGAAATCAAGAATCAATATTAATTGAACATTCATTACTATCCTCTTTATATTTTATTTTATTCTCTATCATGATTCCTTATATAAAATTATTAAAAGATTGATCAATGTCCTATTATGTGTATTTTTATGAGATTCTATTTGGATATATTGAATGGGAGATTTCAATTAGAAGATCTAGAGGTTTTATATTCTGTTTTACATTATAACCACCCAATTTTTGGATTGTAACTTCTCTATCACACTACAAATCCTATAACATTATGGAATATTTTATTAAAATAGACTCCCATGATTTGTTAGAAAACATCATGTATATTACTACCTAATTATTTTGTTTTGAAATGGAACTCATGGTATATAGAATAAATTATTTTAATTAAATTTAATTTAAAATGAAATAATTTTTATTTATATCATGGAATTTTACTTTCTTCACCATTTAAATAAAATTGAATAATAAATCATTCAATATTTTCCAATAGAGGCTTTTCCAATTTGGAATGTATTGATTTCCATTAGTTGAAGAAATGGTTATGAAAGCTTTCATTGTTCATGAGTATTATGAATTTCATTATTTAAGAATGTGTTTCATTGTGGACTATTAGTGGGAATTCCATGTGGAAATACATAATGAATAAAATTATTAGTTCAATCTTTTTCATAAAAAATTTTATGAATATATTTTTTTCATTTTTTCACATTCTGTTTATTATAAATTTTATCTAGATTGATCATTTTCATTGTGTTGTGTGCTGGTATTTCTTGTGGATTAGAAATTTTTTGGTATACTCACCCCATCAAGGAAGCATTGGTGTAGTTTAAGATGTTGTGTACTGAGATATATCTAATGGAGTTTTTTTTTACAATTAGTAAGTGGTGAATCATTTTGCATTGTGATTGGGGCACGAAGTTTGATCTTTGATCTTCGTCTGGGTGCCTCATGGGATCATGACACATAGATATAACTAAGATCATCATACAAATATTATTATAGATTTTTAAATTTCATTATACCATCTACTTTTATGTTTTATTATTAATTTTTAGTTATTTTATTATATTTTACATGCATCATGTTGAATTTTTTTCCGTTGTTTATTTTAATTTATGTTTTTATAATTTTATGGAAAATCATCATTCTATAATATATATTATTTTATTAAGAAATTCTATTTAAAAAAGTGTTATTTAATATAATTTTTTTAAAGATATTATATGTTATTTGGGGGTGTTCATGAACATTCATTATAGCCCCTTCATGGATCAATCATGTTGAAAATAAAGAAGTCAGATAGAGTAGATTCCATCATAAGATGTGTCACAAGCTATCCCCCAGGGATTGTGTCGTGACTACCCCAAGCCCGCCTTCTATAGGCCAGGGGCTGGCGACTTCAACCAAAAGGCGTATTCCCTAAAATTGGGAAGTCATTTCCTTTATAACCTATAGACTCACACAACTAGGAAAAAAAGTAGGATACAAGTGAAAAGTAAAAATATATAGTAAACAGGGTCTGTACAAAATGAAAAAGGGTCCTGAATACAAGCACAACTAATTATTATAAGTAGAAATGTACAAGTAAAATAGAAAACAATTCCTATAAACACCCACAAAGGATCCTACCTAAAGTGTAGGTACAACTCTCAAATTTTCATCTCTGTGGTACACCACATCTAGTTTCCACCTCTAAGCTACCTCCAGTCATTGTAATCTCATCCTCATTCAACATTTTCTATCATCTACATCAAAAACCACGAGGTGCGGGCATAGCCCATGTAGGGTTGAGTATAACGATACTCAGTAGGGACCCCGAGACCCACATGATTCTCAAAAATTCCACAATGGATGAACCATAAAGAATGAAAACAACTGAAAATCCTACTTAAGTATACTCCCATACATATACCTAAGTTGTCAAGTAAATCGATCTCAATCATGGGGAAACACAAGGCCCAAACCAAAATCCAAAATCTCTCTCATGAAGTTCGCACTTGGTAATCTCCACGATGAGAGATTATGAGAACAGACCCGCTAGTAGTAATTCAGCATTTCTTGGTGTCATCATACATTGCTATATGTGAGAATTTGTAATGGTCCTCTAATTGGATGATTATCATTAACTCACATCATGACTCACACACGAAGATTTTCTAACGAAAACCACCACAAAGATAGCTGGCGGGAATTTGGGTGTATTGGGTGTCTCGTGAATGACATGTTGTTAATGGATAATTCGGGGAAGGATTTGTACCTTCTATCATTATGAAAGTAGATATCATGGGACCTTTGATTAAAATTGAACTGTCGCACAAATTCCATGGCCATGGTGTCATGATGAGTTTATTTCTGGAATTCAAAGAAGGATAGATCAAGCATATAGGTTTATGACACTACCATGAAACTTGCTTGATGAGATATTGAGATGAAGAGATTAAATTAAATGGTAATAATTCTTTTGAGGTGACATGTCAATGCAGCGTCAACTTCTTTCTCTTGGGTCCGTTGACCCATTTATATAAATTAATCATGAACTTTAGGAAATCCCTCCTATTTCCAACTAGAAATAGGTCTAGAGGGTCACACACTATGTGTATCCAAGTATCTCAAGTAGAATAAATATTATTCCCATACGTAGTTTAATAATTATTCAAGGAAGCATAAATAACTTTAATGATGGAGGAAGAATAAAAAGAAAACAATATATATATGCCATGTATTAAGGATTACAAGCCATGTAGTTTTCATTTTGGAAATGAATTGAAAAAATGTACACATCATGTATTAATGATTATACGCCTATTAATTTTATGAAAAAAAAGTACACACCATGAATTAATGATTACACGCGGTGTATTTTTCCAGTCAGGATTTTAAGGACATAATATTGTTTTATTAAATGATATTTATTATAATCAGTGTGGGTGTATGTCAAGGAATTTATTATCCGACATGGGTGGATTTCAATAAGGGTTAATGAAATAAATAAAATGTGCAATGTGTTTATTTATTGTCACAACTCTATAACCTCAATCCGGATTATAAATATTCTCACAACCCCAACAATTTTCCTAAATCATTGTGAACAACAATTCTAGATAATTTTCTCAAGGCCGAAAGAACTCCTTAATCCTAGAAATCTCTGAAGACTGAGAGATATCCTCCTCCATCAGATCAAAAATATCATAGGAGAACAACGCAAGAAAAGGCTTCTCGATGCTAGCACCCATAGACTTCTTTGGCGACGTCCAGAGATAGGTGGTGCACATGTGGATCATCGCTAGAGGAAGTCAACACATGGCTTCTACGATGCAATGAAGAATCACATCATAAAGGGACCATAAATATCAACGAAGAATGAACACCATAAAATATACTTATTTTCATTTAATTTAATTAATTATAATCAACCTATGATGATCCACATTTATGGTTATGGGACTATGTTTCTTTTTTGTCTATTTCTGTGATTCGGTCCATGGAGTCTATCATTTATCATCATATTGACCCATGATTGATCATTTAAAATAAGAAAAATACAAGTGGGTATATCCACCCATGAGCATCGGTTGTTCCTGGAACCTTTAGTAGGATCCAAAAGTACGAACTCTTATAGGATCCCTTTCTCATGTTACAGCCAGCCACAGGGTTCCTACACTATGCTTGCTTAATTCGGGAAGGGTCCGCTCCTCAAACCACCGGTCGATACTCCAACATCCAAGAAGTCTCGCAATGAAGTATCCCAAAGGACCACCACGTAATAGGGGTCTCAATGCAAAAGATTGTACATCAATCAAACCATTGGTCTATAAGGTATTGGCCTTTTAGTTCTAAGGGCCCGGTTTGATACATGTTCGATCCAACCCAATCGTACCCCAACATTATCCAAATCGCATCTGCAGTATACCAAAAAAAACATCTTCATCCAAGGTTTCTTGCGCCATAGATGGTTCATCAAACAGATTCACATAGGTCATGTTATGGCCAAACGAGCGAATAAAATGTCAAAGCTGGTCTGAGTCTGGTATGACCGTGTCGGACCAACTCGGCTTGGGCTGAACCGACCCGGTTTGGGTCAACCCAGCCGAACCCTGTTCAAGCCCTTGGAGAAACCCGACTGAGCCCGTTGGGTGGCCCACGGCTGGCACAAGACTGGTATGTGGTAGGGCCGTCTGACAGTGGGGTCCGCCCTTAGCATCACCCAAGCGGAGGCGGACCCTAGGTACCCTGAACGGATGGTCTGTTTGGGTTGGGTGACCGACCGTCCGGTGCCATGTGGCGCTAATAGCAGGCACGTGGAACCCCAGGTCCTGCTTGGCTCCTCAGCTGGCCGAACAACGACGCATCCTCCATAGTGCAGTTGTGCTCCACCCCACCTTCGGAGGCCTGTAGTGAGCTAGCCACCCTCCTTCACTATCACAGCCTTGTGTCGGGCTCCTCCAAGCCTGGCGGCGCGGTCATGTGCCACCACCACATTCGGGAAGTCGGTCAGGCACGGGCCGCCGACCACGCTTAGCCATAACCGAAGATTCGTGGCCCATCACTGGAAGCACAGTCGCACCATTGATGACTTCGTGGCCGCCAGAGTGTTGGATACCACTCCCAAGCCCCACCAGTGCCGGTCACGAGCATGGGTTGCCGACAATATTCTTCGGGTCACTGGGCGCGCCTCGGTGGCCCATTATTCATTCCAAAAACTACCGCACCCAAATTGGAATGTTGACATTAATTCAAGAACATCATAAACAACAATAGTTTCAAAAGAGGTGTTTCCATGTTAATTTGTCCCACACCCTCGACGTTAGAATAGATAAAAGCAATATAATTGTTCATAAATAAAGCAGATTGACAGTAATATGGTATGGGGTATTCAAAACAACATTCCCTAACTCGATTGCTCGTTGACGTCGGTGTGGAGATGAATGGATGGACGTTGGTTCATCGTCTTTGAATATGAAACTCATTGGGGATCCTTCAATGGAGTTCGTCATTGGAGAATGTATTCTTTGTTGGAGAGATTGTTTCTCCACAATTCTCCTAAGCTCTTTTTTGCCAACCAAATCCTCAAACCAATAAGTGAAAGTCTTAATTAATAATTTTAAGTTTATTGATTAATCTAATTGAGTTTTCACATAATTATTAGGGGAAAAATAGTTACCTCCAATTAAAGGGGGATTTAAATGGTCTGGTGGTCCCCACCATTTAATTCAAATTGGGAGATCTCATGCTCGGGTGGTCCCCACCACCAAAACTCAAATTGGGGGGGATTGAATTCCATAAATAAAATAAAGCAACTTTATTTTATTTTCTCCCAAAAAATACACAAAAACTAACATTCACCCTTGACCTACCGTGGTCAAGATGAAGGTATCCTTAAGAAAATAATGACAATGGGAGTTCAACGGTGCCCTCATATTTCAGTTCCGATCACCGGTTCAAATGATACAAAAACCCACTCTCACATTTACTGAACGTAATTATAAAAAGTTCAGAAATTCATTCTGGGTAGACCGAGCCATGATATATTGCATCGTTAAAAAATGCAGACTCAAACATTTCCATATAATAAAAAAATTTACATGAAATTGTTGGGTCTTTACAACATGACAAGGTTATGGGATGGGTAACCCATCAATGGTGATATTATTTTCATTGGTTAAAAATTGGTGTGTGATATTTACAGGTCGATGGGTTTGACATGATTAATGATAAAATATATAAATTGATTGTGCCTAATTTTGTTTCATATACTTATATATTATGGTTAACTATTTTTATTTCATCAATATCTATTTCATATAAACACAATTTTTCTTTTTTTCTTCCTAATGGAGTGTGTTTGGAATTCATGGATATTAGTTAATGAGTTTTTTATTATAAAATTTAGGGAAATTATATATTCACTATATATTTTTTATTCAGATATATTGGTAAAGTTAAGGGGTTATACAATAATAGTGATTCATCCTAATTCCACGTTCATCGTACAAGCAGTCATACTTTGTCCTTATTTTTTTATTCATGGTGATGTAGTACATTATGTTAACATATTTATTGTTTTATTTTTTAAAATTTGGTACTTTTCAAATAAGTCTACTACTCTTGTTTTGAATTATTGTTTTGATTTATACTTTATTGTGTTCCATTAAAATAATAATATTAGTTTCTATTTCATCCTTAGTTAATTTTTCACATATTATGGAAAATAATCCCTCAGTGATGTAATTTTCCAAATGAAATTTTCTGTAAATCTGACGCAGTATATTATAGTTAATGGAGATGAAAATTTGTTTATTCATTTTTCACTTACATTAAAATATATATAGAATGAAATATTTATATATTGTTAATAATTGTTATTCATCACATATTAAAAGGGATATGATAAATATAAATAATTATGAAATTAATTATGGAGGTTTATATACATTTGGAAATAATTATATAACGAATATTATTTGAAATATTAAAGATGAATTTTATACATAATTAAAATATGTCTTTTTTATTTATTAGAATTAGTATATTAATATGAATCTAATAATTGATTATAAAATATTTTTGTTTATTTAATGAAATAATTATGAATTAGTAGATGTTTGAAATTATTATTAACAATATCTAAGGTAATATAATTGGTGGAAAGGATTTCTCAATTGAAATTAATCATGAATATTGAAATTTTTATAAAAATGATTAAAATTATTTTATATAATAGGAATGGTCAAAAAAAATTCATTATAGTATAGATATAAAATAGTTCATAATTAAGTTATTAATATAAGAATAACACTTAAATAAATGGATTAGCATTCATATTACACAATGGTGAAAATTGTGGAATGGTATCATAAAATGTAGATTAATAGTCATCAAGGACACTTAATTAAATTCATTATTATTTATTTTGGACAATGAGGCATTATGATTTAACATTTTATATTTATTTCATAAAATTTATTAATTATTTAGTTAATCATAAAAATTTATTATTTATGGAAAAAACTTCTACTGTTTCATTTTTAAAATAATCTTATAAATACTTAAAACAAGCTACGCTTAGTTATTACAAATAATAAAGAAATTTTGAGAGTGTATAATATAAATAAATATGAAAAATAGTCATTAATAATGGTATTATTATTAAAAAACACTTCTTATAATACAAATAAAAAGTTAGTAATATAGAGATAATGTAGATTCTTATTGAGATCAGTATAACAGAAAAATTATAAATTGAATGTATAATGTTTATTATAAAGACATTGTATTTCAAATTTATAGAACTCGGGTAATGTTATTAGAAAATTAATAGGTATCTATATTAATATTCCTAAAATATTTTTTATATTTTTAAATTTATTATAAGAATATTAATTTTTTTTAAATGAATAATGGTTGAAGTATTATTGTTATGATATTATCATACATTTATTATATTATTTATTCAAAAATAATATATAATTTTATAATTTTAATTGGAAATATATGGTTATTAATTTTTATATTTTATTCATTATTATCATCCAATGATTTTCTGGAATTTAATATAATATTTTCTTTTTGTGTGAATAATATGAAATTCATTATTTTATTTATACTATCATTAAAAATCAAGTATTTTCAATGTAAATTTTACGTTACATTCATTTTTAAAATTATTTAGTTACTTTGGATTAAATATATAGAAATTAATTAAAATTAAATTAAAATTATACCATGACAATTTATAAAAAACTTTTAATTGATTAACATGTATTTTCCAAGAAACTATTGTTCTTCGGGTTTTAATAGTAATCTCAATAGCAATTTCTTAAATTAATTGAATATAATTTTTATGAAATTAACTCTATATTTTAAATAATTATATATATATATTTTGCTGAGGTCACATTTTTTGTTATTCAATATTAGCAATTACACTGTTAAAAAACTTTATTTGACTGGAAAAGAGTTAAAATACGATTAAAAGGTAAAATTGTATAACAGAATGGTCAAAATGGCCTAAAATATGTAGATATTTTATTGTTTTATTATATTTAAAACCTATATTATATAATACTAATAAATATAAATTTTCGTCTAATTTTCCATGATATTTATAGAATTTTATATTAATGATTTGAAGAATTCCTTGTTTTTTCTCTCACCACATTTTTAAAATTATAGTACCAGTACACACTACATAAGACATCATTTTTATCTTATATAAAATGGGTTTTTTAAATTTCCTACAAACTATTCCTCTCTATGTCTTATAGGTGTTTGTTTTATAATTATATCAAACTCAAAAGGCATTAGATATAAACATTAGGTTGTTTTCTGTTGTAGAGGTGGTATTATTAACATATAATTAACGTTTTATTCCATATTTTTCACCCATAAAATCATCAAAAAAAATATTATATATTATCATAAGAATTTAAAATGTAAATTAATGTTTTTTACAACACTATTTCATATATATAACAATAAAATAAAATATAAAAACATTAGTCAATTGTAGGTTCGTACTACGACCTCATGATATTCTATACTTCATTTGACATCACAACATTTTATGGTTTTTCAAAAGGAAGGATAGAAATAATATATTATGAAATATATCATTGAAATATTTATATAGCCACAAAAGAATATATTTTTTAATGACTATAAAATTTATAATAAAAATGTTTTTCATTGTAATTGTAAACTACTACCTATGGAAATGTTGAATTTTATCTTCCACCCCATCAAAATTAAATTGTATATATTAAATAATTTTTATAAATAATATAATATTAATTACTTTAATACACTTTTATGAAGATAAAATTATTAATACCTTATATCTTTAAAATTCATTGAAATAAAATAAACATCACTCTTTCATATGTATGGCCACCCATCTCCATTATTATAATAAAATTCATTGTTCATAACAAAATTACATGGATTATTTCTAATTTTTTTAATAATGCATTATATATATATTATTAAAATTAATATTATTGCTTAAATTATATATAGTTGATCCATATATCCAAATTTATTACATCTTATTAATTTTATTCTTATGAATAGAACACCATAAAAATATAATAAGTGAACTCAATGCACTATGTAATTATTTATAAAATGGATATAATTGAAATAAATGTTCTAAGAAATCTAGTTTTTCAATAATGTAAATAATCATTATAATATAATTTTTTTATAATCATAAATAATTTTGATTTATTTTTAAATTTATGATTATAGATAATTTAAATTGAAATATAGATTTAAATAATTGAATGATCTGTTTTCATAATATTATTACCCATCCCCAAATTAGGAAGATAATTTTATGTATTTATCTATATTCACATTAATAAATTAAAAAGTACATTTTATGTATCTTTTTACATTATTTCAGGGGTTTTCATGATGAAAACTGTTATTTATTTTATATATAACATTTATATATAAAATATAATTACCCAAAAAGAATGGCGTAGTTTAATGTATAAGAAATCATGATCATTTAATACTTCCATATAAAATATATTAATGTTTGATTCATTTCCAATATTATATATTCTCTTTAATGAAAAACCCTCATTAAAGTTATTATGGAACTTTTAAATATGAACTATTGTTTAATGTGAAATAAAATCATAATAAAGGGGAAATAATTAAAGTTAAAATTTATAATTTTTTCTTTTTGATGGAGGAAATTAATGATTTTTTGGGTTTTAGATTTTTCATATTTTTTGTAAAATATTTATGATGATGATAAGAGAATGATATTTCTATAAATTAATTGATTAATTATCATGATTTCCATAATCTTGTGTTTGAATTAATAGATTAATATATTCCATTATAATCCCTTTTTTAGATTAATTCAAAAGAACATAAATCATTATTCCATGCTCGATGATATGTTTCTATCAGAAAATTTTTATTTTAACACATATACTAAATGAATTTTTTTAAGGAAATAAATATTCCTCATTATAGTAAAATTTATATATTTGAGAAAATTAATTTTCTTGGTTCTCCTGTATTCAAGGAATCCTCTAATATTATCCTTTTTTGTCATAAAATCTTATAAATTGGTATATGATAAAATATGAAAAGGAAAGAATAGTTTATGTGAATTAAAATGATTATTTCGGATTATCTATTACCATATTTACAATAAACTATATAGTACAATAAATTTTTTTAAATACACTAGAAGGATTCATTATTATTTCTTATATGATACTTACTGGGATTTTATTCTCATACAATTATTTATACTATATTTAATAGCGTTCAGGTATGACAATAAAAAAATTATGATGTTACGTTTATATGTATGGATATTTTTCATGAATCTTTTATAATTTTATTTAATGTATTTTTTTAATAATGTATATACTTTTTCAATTATTAAACATTGAAATTTATGGGTCTATTATGTAATAGTATATAATTAATTTTAATAAAATGTAATCTTGATATGGTCTTCAGGAATGAATTAAAAATAATTTCCCATTTTAGAAAAATAATTATGTAATGTTTTATAGATAGGATCATATGTTTTGTAAATGAATAGTATTTTGAAAATTATAGTTGTTAAGATATATAAATAATATATAATTAAGACATTTTAATTTCTTTTTACGGTTTATTTAAAATTAAGATTAATATTTTTCATCTTCTAAACTATGTACTTTTTATATTTTTTGAATGATGAAATATGTGTGTTGATGTATAATTGACTAAGTGGAAAAAAAATACATTCAAATTAGAAAAATTGAATTTTAGCAGATGGAATAATGACGTTTTTTACATGCATGGATTAATCTATATGACCAATAAATAGTGGTGATATCCATGTGATAGAGAAACCATATTAAGCAAATAATAACAGAACCATTGTCGATAATTTTTAAAAAAATACTATCTAGTATTTAGGGGATCAACTGATTAAATAATAGCTAATGGATAGGTTAAATCCTTGGAAAATATATTAAAGTTAACATTTTCTTCATATAATCAAATGGATAATCATATTATTTACAATTTTTATGGTGATGTTGATCGAGAGGGATATATAGTTTATAATATCCTTGAAATATAAGATATTTATTCCATTTTTTGCGATGAATATAAGAATAAATCAATAATAAAAATTTTCATATGGATTTTCAACATTGGTTGGAAATTTATTTCAAGGAATATATGCATAAAGTGAATGATTTAGTAGATATTTATTATAAAATCATCACCTAATTTGAAAAAAAAAATTATATTCACGGTATTAATAGTAAAATCATTCTATTTTATATAAAAATACATCACAAATATAAAGGGTAATTTTTTTTCATGAATCTTAAATGCATTAGAGCCACTCTTCGTATACTGATTAGGTTGTAATATAGTTTTATAAATATAAATTATTAACTTGTAATTAGTATAAATTTTTTAGATGGTTGGTAAGGGGGAATCATGCATAAAGAAAACCATGGCCCAAAGGAAGATCATATTCTCATACCACCCATTCATAAACTAACCCATTATGGACTCCATGGCTAGAGATATACAGTTCTAGAATACTAAAATCCCATGCATAATTTTATATTGGATATTGACCATAGAAATGAATGAATATCACACACATTATAGAACACATTATATTGTACCTATATGAATACAAAGAAATCTAAAACCAATAAATCATTTGGGGATAATAATTAAATTGATTGAAAAATAATTAATGTATATATCCCAAAATTATAATATAAAAAAATTATTGAAATCTTGAATGGTATAAATATAATCCCACTAAAATCTAATAAAATAATCCCACATACTTATAAGGAGGATTTATCAATCAAGTGAATCCACTGGTGCACATCTTAATCTTTTTGGGGCACTATTTCCCTTTTCTCTAGTTCCTCCTAGTATTACATCAATATGTATGTTGTCATCATAATTAAAAACATCTGATGGAATATCCCAATTATGGATACGTGTTCCAATACCTAATTGGATATCTCGTATCCCAAAAATTGGAGTAACTAAATGGAAAGTGTCATCTACACTAATGATTATTGGCAAAAACCCATTAAATAGAAAATACGTTTATATATATCTATATAATGAACATAAATGAAATCTAACATTCTTAACACCTTTTATGTTAGTCAAATATGATTCATACTGAAATAAGTCCAATAAAAACACATTTATCTTAATTAAAAACATTAATTATCATAGTCTATAGCATGAAACAATCCCAAATAATATACTCCAAGATCTATGGTATCTCTAATCTATGAGTTCTCGATCTGCGAACCTTACCATCCCTGATGGAACATATTCTAGGAGACCCCAGTCTTTGGTTATCACTATGATGATGGAAGTTCGTTATTTTCCCTTATGTCATCAATCTGGGAATACATGGTCTATAGGTGTCTCCAATAAGAATGTAATGTGAGAACCTTGTAGATAATGATTCTCATATAGGGGATCACTCCCCTGACTAATTGTGGAAAAAATGTCCTACTTTATCATTTGAGATCCTAACACAGAGATATTTGATCACCAAAATGATCACTGGTGTAGTTCATCTTCATTATAAAAAACCTCATAGATATCCCCACAATTATTGGGGATCACACCCAAGGCCATCATGGGACACCATAACCACAAATGAGACTAACAATATGATATAGAGAATTTGGGTCACACCTAGAACATCTGGCATATACTGATAATACAATTTGGAATTACCAATCATGTATCGATATGTATATAAAACAAAATTGAAAACCCTAATTGGTGATTATATTATATATTAGAGTAACATATTAAATTTATTTTCATACAATACCACTAAAACCACATAGGTATGATAGTGAGACGATAGTGAATAAAAACTCAATTAAAAATATATATACTCCCAAAACACGGTCTAAACCAATAACGTGGTAAGGATCATAATAACTTGATGAGGATGGAATGATACACCATACCATTATGGTTATAAAACAATATAAAAAACCAATGCGTTATTGTCCATGAGATGAATGATATTGGTCCGCACCAACATCAACTCATGTCTCATATCTCATAAAAATTCCACTCCCAATATCAAATTTTATATGGAAATATACACAAGATATGTAACAAGTGGGTATCCATATCAGTATTATTGGTGGATATGATAATTGGATATGTTCCTAAGGGATGTGCACAATAATTAACCATTTTATAGAACATTTAGGTCATGTTTTACCCATATTAGTTCCCCCACTATCAACTTGTCATGTAATAATCTTATTACATGGTGTGTAGATTAAGAAACATGAACTGTGACACCTCCTAACAACCTGGGGGTATCCTAATTCATAAGGCATGGCTAGCGATGTTAACCAACATTAAATTTACATATAATACATTGTTTTTTATAACAACATGAGGACCAAGTTATCTCCTCTATCCCATGTCAAAAAACTATAACATGATTTTTATATATAGCTACATCCTCCATTTCACGTACACAATGGTTCTAGCAGTGTACATCCACACAACCATGTACTATTATATTTTGTTCATTCCCATGCCTTCATCTACCTAGACTATACCTAATACCCCTATTGTACCACATGTACAATAATCATAGTTATATAATATTATCTTCCCTAAATGTGAAAAACACATGCTATATTCTCCAGTATTACATACGGTGTTATTGGGAATTATGAGTGGAATGTAAATTAGATTCAAATGAATCCATTTCCCCAATAACATTTAATATATAATCATGGGATATATATCAATCATTTAATGGATATATGTCTATAAAATGATTCATATATGTCTATTGAGACAAAAATCGGTCAAATATTCCTATATCATGGAGAAATGGTGAAAATTTGGATCCAACATGATTCTCATGTCCTATAAAAAATCAATACATTCTTAGTTCTCATACCGAGTGGTGTATAGTTGAACCCCCACCATCACCCCAGGTCATCGATCACCATAAGGTATTTATTCTCTATAATATACCATTCATGTAAACGATATGGTGGTTTACGAGATATTGGGATGATTAATAAATTGTAATTAAATAATTAATCTTCCTTTTAATAACCATACCAATGTCACCTCTATCAGTGTAAAGACACTAACAATTTATGTTTCATGCCTAGGATAATAAAAACATTCACTACTCAATTGTAGTCACACAAAATTTATCATGTATGTTTTTAGAGTAAATCTATATTACCATAAAAAATTAATTCTTATAATACAAAAAAATTAATATTTTTTATACTGTTATTATCTGCCTCTTTAAGCCATATAATTCAAATCAATCTCATTTCCTAGAGATTGATATATTCCAATAAAATACTTAATATATTTTATTAAAAATGCTATTGTTATGAATTTTTTAATTTAGAAATTATCCTTAATTATTTTAGATGAGACTTTCAAGCTATACATCAGTGGTTAATAATGATTCTGGCTAGGTAATGATCTTCATTGAGACATTTGGTTGGTAATCCATTCTCCCCTGATAGTATATTTTCATCTAGTATATTATTTAATTATAATTTATTAACAATTAAATAAATAGTAATGATAAATCGTGTTTTAGAAGCATGAGGTGTCGAGCAAACATGTATGAATTGAACCACATATCTATGAGTGAAATATATGGGAGTTGGTTCTGAAATTCATTATCTGTTCTCATAAACTACAATACTAGGTTTTATTCCTAATATATTTGAATGAGATATTATGTTTTTTAGCTTGTATAATTACCCTTAATTAAATATTATGTTTTCAATTTCATATAATTATTAAATTGTTAATGAAACATATATCATAAATAATTGTAAGATCCTTATATAATGTAACTAAAAAATTCCAATTGAATTAGTGGAACCCTATGAAATTGGTTGATGTTTATTTTCAATAGTTGAGGATTAATAAATTTATTTTGTGTAACCAATTAGAGTAGTGATGGATTTTGAACACATGTAGGTTTTTTTATCTCATGAGACACATTATTTACTGTTATCAAATGTGTGTGTGTATAGCCCCTAAGACTAACGTTTTTTGTTGATCACATGTGTGTAATTTTTTTTGTATATGTCTTATAATTTTCATTGTTCACATGTTTTCCGATTTGTGTCATTTTATCTTTACCATGATACCCATATCTTATATGGATCATATGTGTGTTTTTTGTGCCCCATTATGCATATTCATTACGATGATTATATGATGTGTGTGTTTATCCCACTGAAAAATATTCATGAATTTTTAATACTCGTAGTTTTCAAATGAGTGTGAATCATTCATACTATAAGAAGATGTTAATCTCTCTTTTATTGAAATTACTATTACTATTCCAACTATAATTGGGCCTTCATATTAGACCATATAGATTATCCACATCATAGATATGTCTACAAAATTGGGTTGTATATACATTTTTTATGCCATCTAGAAGGACGTGTCAAACTTGTCTTTTGGTAAAAATATGGACGGGAGACGTTTCATACATGGATAGATGTTTTTTAATTCTTAATGGAGAAAACGATGGTATGGTGGGGTATTTTATGGATTGATTCTATACTATCTACTTACCATATGTTAGAAAAATAATACAATATCCATTTCTATTATATATTAGAGAATCATATTTAATGTATTTCATATTTAGTTTCAGTTGTTCCTTCCACGGTCACGTACACTACATAAAACGCCACGAAAAAATGTACATATTTTATTTACGGATATCTTTCATCCCAATATATTTTTATTATGTTTTACAATAGAATAGAATATAACCACATATAATTTCAAGTTAAAATCATAAATGTGGTATATATTTGAACTAGTACATCTATGAACAACAATGATTTATACAATTTAATGGATAGGTTTCATTTATAAAATCTATTCAAATTGAGTCAAATTTGATAAATTGATTATTAAAAAAAGTGAACTTTAATGGAATAAATTAATATATTTATAATAAAATAAAGTATTATGAATAATATTTATTTTAATGAGGTTTTTTTATAAAGAAAATAATATTTAAATATAAATGTTAAAAAAATTATTATGTCAATTAATATTTTCAAATGTTAGAAAATTTTCACCCCACTATTTTTTAAATAAATATATATTTCCATATTTAAAATTTAAAATTATCATATTTGGAGAATTATTCATCTTAAAAAGGAATCAATTTTGAAATCATCACATTGAAATTAGGTTCAGGTGAATTTTTTATTATTTTCTAATTAACATTAATTTTTTGTGAATGCTGAATATACAGTTTATGTTTTTAGTATGTTTAATGACTTCATAATTATCTCATAATGATTTAATATTTAATTAACCAAAATACATGACCTAACATATGTGATTTTGTTAAGATAAATTATTATTATACATTATAATCAATTTCAAAACCTATAAGTTAGTTTCCAATATCTAAAATGAAATCATTTTATTTAAAGGGATTATTTTGTAAACAATTAACTATTAATTTACAAAAAAAATGTAATATATAATAATTTTAGGTAGAAGTTATTTAAATTAAAATAGATTATTTAAGAAATTTCCAAACCAAGGGGAAAACCATGGGAAATACCAAGTTTGAGATTTTCCACAACCATTATTTCCAAGGACTATATTTAAAAAATATTTAAGAAACCCAACACTGTTTCTATAAATACAAATTCATTACCCCATTTCCATTAACTGAAAATCCGTAATATACAAATATATTGCATTTTTTTTCTTTGAAGGAGTCTTTCCAAGATTTCCTCATCACTATATGGTCCTAATTCTCATGTTGTAGTAGTAACCTTTCATTGTAATGGAATTTTACTTCTATTATCTTTGATTAGTGAACCTTTTTAGGTTTATATCTTATAAATATTATGGTTAGTACCTAATATTATACTTTTGATCATAACAGTTCTTCTAAATTAGGTTTTCTGAATAACACTCCCTTGTTTCGTTTTATTGTAACCTTTTCAGTAATGAATTTTTATACTTGTTATGTTGTTGAATATAGTTCTCAAAATTTCCCAATTCTTGTTAAGAAATCCTCTTTTATTTTTCCCTTCTTATAACCCATGATTTTTTATTTTCCATGGGTATTCACGTAAATGGTTAAATTTTTTATTTGATTATTTAATTTATATACAATGAACCTACATTCATTTTTCATGGGATGAAAATAACAAAATGATAATATTTTTAATCATTTTTAAAATCCATGATTTACAAATGTTAAAAGTTTGTAATACTGTACGAGTTATGTATAAAAGGTTTTATTATGATCTATTTGCATGAAATTAATTATTACATATTGTGGATGGAACATGATAGAGATCTAATGCATTATGTAAATAATTTAATCTCTAATGATGACATATTTTACGATACCTTGGTGAATAAACATAGTAAATTTGATTTATTACAACTTTGGGATGGACTGTTGTGATATTCTTATAGAGGTGAGAATTAAATATTATAGAAAAATTTACTTTTTATGAATCGTTAGCTTTGTTTTATAGTATCCCCCATGTTTATATTGTAATTCATATTTGGATGATTCTTTATCACATGATATGTGTTTCCTTTTCTATTCCCTCATTGGGATTTATTCTCAACCCTTTCCATGATATAACATAACATGTAAATAAATGTAGTGAGATATCATAGAATGGAATAACAAATTACAATCCCAAAATATGTTCTTTTCTTTTTTCATATGTTATTAATGTATTAGTTAACAAATTTCACTTAAATAATAAAAAATTATCTTCTAAATTTTAAATGTCTACTATGTAAGGAATATTTTTGTAACAGAAAAAATTATATAGTCTATTTCAATGTTATGTCTTTAGTTTGTGGGAATTATAAAATATAAATATTTAGTATTAAACATTTTGGAACAATTTAATAAAGTAAAACATTTATGTATTTTGGTGAAATATTATATATGTGCAATCTAAGGAGTGAAATCTCGATCATTATACAAAGATGCTGATGCAGCTGTGGAATATATGTATATTGGGTTAACACCAAAAACACTCATTTAAGATAGACACAAATGGTAAATGGTACATGATAATGAAAATTTACTCAATTCACATTTGAAACTCTTAGGGGATATATTTAGTTAATCAAAATATTTTTATGAACAATTATGAAGGATATAATGATAATGTAATACATTTATTATGATTAATTTACATCATCCTATAAGCAGGATATTATAAAATTTTATCATTATTTATTTCTTTATAATTGTTATTATATGACCCAAAACTATAAAATTATCATCACATATAATTAATTGTATCAGTCAATATGATTAAATTGTGAGGATTCATTTTTCTATGGTGGAAGAATATAACGACCCAAAAAATATTCCTCATTTGATCATAGATTTTATTCCGCTAGATATGGTTTTTGTTTGAAATATAATAAAAACATATATAATGGCATATAATTTCCTGATAACATCATACATATTGAGTAAATTATTATCAGTATTTCTATGAATGACAATTGGAAATCTTCATTAAATAATATTTATCCAGAATAAAATATTTGATTAATTGAGTTGAATTTGATAAATTAATTTTTCATACAGAAATTGTATATTTCATAAATGTAATAGATATTAATAATTTTCCATGGTATTATTAATCATATATATTATAGGGAAATATACTGATTAAAGCACTCTTAATTTAATATTAATTTCCCAAAAGCTTTATTATGACATTTAAAATTTTGTTGTGTAAGACATTTTACTATTCATATTAAACCTGCTTTTTTTATATAGTTACAGGTTTCTATAATTTAATATTTGTGTAATCAGATTTATAGAATTAATATAAAAATCTAAATATCATTTCATTAATTATAATGTTTGAATTAGTTGAGGGTGAATTTTGGAGAATTTTTTTATGAATAGTAAAAATACATTAATGGTTTTTCTATATGTTAAATGCCTTAATAATTATGTCAGGGTGTTGTAATAATAAATTTACCACAACCCATGAACTAATATATGTTATATTATTAATTTAAATGAATATTAAGTTATTATAATTAACTTTCCAAACCTATAAGTTAATTTCAAAATTCTAAAAAAGAATAGTGATCTTCAAGAACAGTATTTTGTGAAAACCTAATTCCTCATTTTCAAAAATATCATATATTATTATATTATTTTTTTTTGGGATAAAATAACATAAAATATGTCCCAAATTTCCATAAAAATAGTAAAAAAATCATGGTAATTCTCTTGGTTTTACAACATAAATTTACAAGGACTATATTAAGAAATTATTAATCAAATCATCCACTTATGCAATAAATACCAAACCATTTGACCTTTTATATTATGATTTAAATTCATGAATCCAATATTCCATTTATGTTGGGTGATAATGAGATATTAGAATCCTTTTTAAGAATTTTGGAAAATATAGGATTTTGATATGAAACCCTTTTTATTATTCTCCAAATTTTATTTTTAAATTTTTTTACTTTGAACTGGAGAGATAAATTTAGTTATGATTTTTTTTGGGTTTAACCTGATATCATTAAATTGTACAAGCTAATGAAATTTATCTATAGGGATGATATGTTTTAGGACCCCTTGTTAAATACCCATGTAAATTTTAATTTATGACGTCTGGGTGATGGACCTTGGTGATATTCTTATAAATTTCTAAAATAAATATTTTTGCCAAATTCACATTATATGGTTAAATTTCATTATTTTATGGTATTCCTCATTTTAATATTGATCATTCCAAGTTATGTGATTAATTCTCTCCATCTCTGTGTTTATTTTGATTATTCATTTAATGGGATTTATGTCGAACCATTACCTTGATGTATTTCCTTAGGAAATGGGAAGCAACAAGATGATATAGTACGGAATAAAAATGGATTATACCAGAAGAATTTATTAATTTTCTAATTCTTCTATAGTTATTGAAATCTATAAAAAATTTCAAACACACTAATCCTAAAATATCATCTGATTTGATAACTGTTTTTTTCAATTAAATATTTGTTTAATAAAAAGTAAAACAACCATACTATGTTTAATGGTTAGTTAAATGACCACATTGTTTTATTGATACTATGTTATACTCACACTATATATTGAAGGTATGGAACTTTGGAACCTAATAATGCCTCATAAAATGTAGGAATAGTAAGGGAAATATATATATATATATATATATAATGGTTCTTGAGTAGGATAATTAACGTCCTGAACAGACATCAAATTAACTAGGGCCCCTTATTGGTGGATCTTATTGGATAAATCAGGTGTTTCCATATGCCAGAGGCTAGATACTAGTATCCAGGGTTTATTTTTGATACAATGGGGAGACTATACCATCATATTAGAGTATTAAAATGGATAATAATAATAATTAAAATTGGATGAATGATATAGGAAGAAAATATGATGAATGGATAGGAAACCCACTTTAGATGAATCACATAAAATAGATATAATAATAAATTGATGAACCATAAATTACTGAACAACTGAATAATAATATCATAATCCACATTGATGTGACATATACAAGAATTCCTGGATTACAAATATAGAAAAAGTGGAATAGGGGAAACCACAAATAACAAGCTATTCAAAAATATAAAAAATATAAAAACACTACTCCACCAACAAGTAAAGAATTGTCTCTATCTTATTCTCCTATTATTCAAAAATATTTTAATCATGTAAAATATCACTACAGTTTTTTATTCCCTTATTTATATATGTATAATAGTAATATTATCATGATCTAATGGAGTTCCATGTATTGTGTGTGATAAAACACCATTATGCCACCACCAATGTTGTCAATATGTAATCCAATAACTGTTCATTGAAACAATAATGTGAAAATATAATTGTTGAATAATTGAAATTGAAACTAAATAAACAATATCTTTATAATGTTCATTTAGGAAACCTAGAATATATACCTACATTAGCTCCATATGAATTGATGATTTGACCACTGACAATATTTAAATTGTAATAATGTATACATTGTATTGTTATATAATGTATCCTCTTATATTTCCATGATATCTGAGGATATAAGAATCCATATACCATGATATTATGTGTGGATGGATGAGTTCATGAATATGTCATCCATAACCAGTCTACCAATGCTTATATTAATATGAAAATAGTTAAATCCCTAAACCTCAATATGAATGAGAGTCTTGATTAAAATAAATAGATTTGCTTCATGAACCATCATGTTGACACCCAATGCATGGGATGTAGGGTGTCATTCCCATTATCCAAATATTCTCAATTGTATGAGATTTCCTGATCAACATCTGTTGTACGGGAGAATTAATCATTAGGTTCAAAAATTACCTTAAACACAATTCCATATCTAATATCAATAAAATAATATTAATATTATTCATAACAATATCCATGAGGTATCAAAAACTATGTTCTATACTTATCAATACCTAATATAAACCATTTAATTAAAATTCATATAATCTTTATAAAGAAGTGTAAAACAATTGGAATTACCATTACATAAAGCAATACTTAAAAATTCAATACATTTAAATCATTATGAATGTAATCCCACCATAAATCAATTCATTTTTATTTATTCCATAAATTTAATCAATAAAAGCAAGAAAATTAAATCACAAGGTTCTACCAACAACATAATAGGTTGTATTATTAATTGGGAAATTTCCGAAAATATTGAATTATATTTATATGTAATTACAAACAGAGGGCAGGTGTTTTGGTTGAATAAAAATTTTTATGTCAATGGGAAATCAAGTTACAAAATAAGGCAAATTCTTATGAGATGTTGTGATCTTTTAATAAATGAACTATAAAATTCATTTCATGTTAGCACATTCATTGGTTGATCATAATTGAGACCAACATCATCTAATCACTAATAAATTCTAAAAGAGATTATTGGATGGATTTTTATTCAATTCCTAATGATTAAATCCTTTTTAAGGTAATGTGCATCGTACGATGGCATGAAACTGTGAATCCTCAAATGATGGTGGAATCAGAATTCATTTACATTGGAATAATAACAATGATTGTACCAATTCCCTAAAAATACGAAGAATGATCTTGGACCAAAATAGAGAAATAGATCTGACGATAAACATATAACATAATCCTGATGATTAGAGATCATACCAAGAACTATCCAATGCTTCTTACTGATTTGATTTGGCATATAAACATAATATATATTGAGGAACCTATATTACACATCAATTTAGATTATGGGAGGATAAAAAAAAGTTTTGTCCACATAAAATTGAGTTAGAGGGAGGAATATATGGTTTAATGTATAATGGAATAAAAAATATAAATTTCACTATAAAAAACCCAGGTGTTCATGCTTCGATTTTATGGTATGCTAAATTTAATTCAATCTGTGAGAACGAACACTTTCAATGTAATATGTAATGGAACACTGGAATATTAATGATGTTGGACTATTGGGGGAAAAATATGTGACCCATTATCGATAGTATGTCACACCCAGTTCAGTTAGGAGACATCATGCATGTTGGGCTTAAAGGTTCTATCAAACCATGTAGTACATCCTATTTTTTCCAAACTCCATAGATTCTAGGCTCCGTACAATCCCCATACACTCGCATGGATATTGTGACTTATTTAGGTATCATCATAAAAGCCATTAAATAGAATTTAAACAAAAAGAAAATGAGTTTTACTATCATGAAAATAGGGTTCATTACAACCTCCCCTCAGAAATGAAACTCATACAAGAGTTGGGCTTCTAAGGGTATAGAGTTATTCCAAATAATGGATTATTCCAATAAACTAGTATATTATCTTTACAATCCCAATTTTCATATTTTATTTTAGAATTATTCTATAACAACCATAATGCAGGAACTGGCCATCCTCACAATGTCTTCACACTAAAATCCATGATACAAATTGAATTCTCTTTAAAAGAAGTATCAACATCAAATTCGACCTCATCATGATGATGGACATTGGATGGTTCAGGAAAAAATCAGTGAAGCTGAGATATGTGAAATACATCATGAATGGACCAATATCTATGATGAAGTGTAATATTTGGATTCACTAGTCCGATCCACTTCACAAACTCCAAGGGTCCAGAAAACAATGTTAATTCAAACCCTACCTATAAATACGTCAATTTCCAGACCATGTAGATATTAAAAAAACATATTTTTTTACTTTAAACGCAAGAGGTCATTACCTTATTTTTGGCATAGGATTTCAGTCTGGATTGATCTATCATCATGACATTTTCAATCAATAGGGTAAATCTCTATCGAAGATCCAATTATCACAAAGTGGGGGAGGGGTGAATCAGTTATATGTTTTACTATTATAATTAATTTCTCATGAAACAAAATTCTCCTCGAGTTATATAATAACAACATTGTTGAATGAAAAGGTGAAACATTCATAAGAACAAAAGATTTTATGCTACTCACTACTCAACAATAGTAAATATTTCCTTAACATGGTTTGGAAACAAATCAATGCAACACAATCATGTAAAAAGATATTTTATTGCAGATAAAATGAAATAATACATACCATTACACATGTGTAGAACTATGATCAATAAAATAGTTAACATGTTCTGTGCATACCATATAATGTAAAACATGTTTGTGTACCAATTTTAGAAACATCCACCAATATATTTCTATTCTAAAAACTATTTAAAAAAACATGAGAGTGGGGTTCAATCATGATAACTCATAATAACCCAATAACCCCTATAAATATTGTAACATCATTAAACAGAACACATTTCTATCACGTTCTCGTAGTAATGAATGACCAAGAATTAAATCAATAATGAGACACAATGATTTTACTTACTTATCCCACAAATTTCCAAGTCAAATTATCATACAATGGAAATATACCATTTTACCAATGTTAATAAGGATCTGTACCAATTCATGGTTTAGGATAAATTACCCATATGACTATGATTTCTACCATTACAATGTTTTTTGTAATATCAATACTTTACTAAGGGACACTCTATAACAATATTTCGATAGCTCATTATTGGTGGAATGTATCACCCTCCTACTCAAATAAAAATCAATTTCTTCATGGGTGTTCTCAAAGAGTTGACTTAGGAACAGATAACACTGATCCTAGATTCGACTCATTATTAGAGGGGGTAGATTCTCCCCATTAATCAACCTCAATATAGAGATTCCATGCCTTCTTACCATTCTCAAATCCAAATTTCCATCCTCTATTTATGTTGATTCCAATTTGTCTAAATGTCACAAAATTGTATCATGGTTCACCTCAGCTCTCATTATGACTGTTTGAGTTCCATATTGCTTATTCTTTTTTCAACCAGACTATAGTTGCTTGATTTCATCCCTAATGTTCTTCAATTGATTCATTTGATCACTTTTCCATTGAATCTCAGGTTTATATGATCATGAAGTTATTGGAAACCTTGATTGGTTGAATATTATGATTTTTTGGCTTAGTGGAAGATCTCATTTTTTAACTCCCAAGATCCTCAATGATTTGGTGGATCCTTATTCTTTCATCATCGTGGAACATCTAATTTCCTTTACAGAGATATTATCTGACTAAACCTATTAGGATTCACTTTCTCACTAACACTATTCCCATCCAAAACCATTCTATTTTTCATATTTTGGGTAAACTTGTTTTTTTATTATATGTGCTATGAAGTAAGAACAAGTGCATTGCGCCATCACATTCATTACCACATTTTTGTGGATGTAGACATAACAAATCCATCAGTGGATTGGGTATGGGTAACAAATTGACATGAATTCATATGGTGGGAGGCTTCTAAATTTGGGTTGTGTACATACTATTGTGTGACTTTAAACTGGTTACGACATGATGCTTCAATATATTATAGTGGTACCCAATAAAAAAGATGTTGGAGATGAAGAAAGAAGATTATATAGTTCATGAGGGACCATAGTGGATAAATTGAATCCTCAAGGGAAGTAACATCCAGAAGTCCTATTGAATAAAGAATGATATAATGTTCATATTTCCACCAGTCGCCACAATCATGATACATAATGGATCAAGTCAAATATATATCTTGATTGTTGGCCTTGTGGACTCAACTAATTTTGGGATGCCGAAGAAATCAATGATATTAACTCTTGATCTGAAGGTGGGTGAAATTTTTGACATGTTATAACAAGACTAGATGTTGGTGAGCCCTTTATGAGTAGTTTCGAATCAAGGGACTATTATGGATCTTCTTGAAAATAATGGAGGAGAAGTTTTTAATTACTCATTTTTTCATCTATGTGATTATGAGGTTGAAGGGGGTGTGCGTGAGGTTACTCTACTTATCGAGGGTTATCGGGGTGGTATTGTGCACAATCTAGATATGTATCCCCGAATGGTGGTTTGTGGAGGTCCCATGACTCCCTTGGAAGGCTTCATATAATGTTCTGTTTTATCTAAAGAGTAGTATTTGTGTTTGAGGGTAGTAAGATGGTTCTAGAGAACCATTGGAGGGTACTCAAACATTATTTATGACAGTTAAAATAAGGGAGTTGGTAACCATTGAGTTGAGAAGATGCTATAAATTACTGCCTAATGAGGATTGGAGTTAGGATTCTTAGGGAAATCCAATTAAACACTCCATGAATGGGAAGAAGGTTCCAGATATAGAACCACTTAAATACCAATCGGCAAGTGTACTGAGGATACAATTTAGTGTTGTTGGATTCATTGGATAAGGGGAAGTAGATGTTGGAAAACAATATAGAATGAATGAAAGGATTTCTCTTTTTTCCACTTCAAATGGATACATGACCAGAGAATCTTTTTAATCATAAATAGATAGAAAACAACATCCACCCTCCTCCCAAGGATTATTGTCAGTAGTGGAAACCAGGTGATCTGATTGAGCATTCATTGGAATTTCTTATGATTCTAGAAGATGAAGTGGTTGAACATGTTTTTTCACTTAATAAAACTAAAACAATTATAAATTATAATGTTGGGGAGATCACTGAGGGTGAATCAAAATAATAGGTTATAATTATGGGGACTTTCACACACTCTGTGATCCTCTATACGTGAGTATTGTTAGTGCTCTATCACCCTCATGGGTATGGGTACTATTCTCACATCATGATCCTTTGGGGTGTGATTCAAGTTGGATGTCCATGAATATCGAGGAACAACTCATATTCATGCTATAAAAATCCCTAGGCCTGAGTCTTATTCACATTATATGAACCACAGGGCATGAGTCTTATTCATTCTCTACGCACCTCCATGGAACGAGTCATGTTCATGCTCCAAGAACCTCTAGGTGTGAGTCCGGGTCATGCTCCCCAAAACTCAAGTGATAGTCCTTAATACAATCATTATTGGTGCATTAGATCCCATCATGACATCCAAATACAATCATGATATCATTACAAGATCCCATCTCATGATCCAAAAAAATATTTTTCTTCATTATATAATGGCTTGAGATCAGTCCATACATTTTCTCTACATGAAATAAGATCATCATTCATAACCCACCCTCTCAGTTCATTATTTTCACTCTACAAGCTCAATTCACCATTCACACTTAGTTAGATCAGTATAGTTCATTGCATTTTATTCTCAGTTCATCATTAACCCTTTTAAATGATTAATGATTTTTTGATTTCATATGATCAAGAATTCATGAAAACACTCCATTCCTTCGATGACATATATCCCTCATCAAAAAACATAAACCATGTCAAAGAATATAGTCAAAAAATCTACATCATGATTAATTTATTCATAACATTTTATACATTCGGGTTTGTTGGAAACTAGTCACATTTTTATATAATTTTAACCCTAATTTCATCATCAGTTCAAAACCCACATCATCTAATTCAATTAGTCATCTCATATTTACTACACACACACACACACTAATCCCCCATGATCCATGCTTATCATGAGGAACAAGATATTGATGAAATGTTTCTCAATGAAACACTTCCCTCCATGACCACACATATTTTTTCAATGGGAAAATATTTATATTTATATATAACCATTGATTATTCATAATTAGAATATTTACAAATAAAATCCCCCTCAAATAACATCCCCACATCGTCCCCTCTAAATTAGATGATTAATATATTTCCCACTATTATATACACAATTTATCCCCCTTTTTTAACCTACCAATGGGTCATTTTGTTTTAGTCTACAACATTGGAAAGAACACATGTCATCATACATGGGAAAAACCATTGTTACTTGGGGATAGTTGGTGCCACATCTAAACTTATTTGAGTGATAGGGGTCAATGAAACTACAAAATCCAGTCAATGTTATTCAAACACTTCGTTTGGAATGTAATTTGTCATAATGGACCACATGATGTTCATTTACTATCTTCGGTTCACCAAACCAATCGGAATTTTTATTTAAAAACAACTCTCGATGAGATTTTTCATTGTACATAAATTTTAAATAAACCATTAACATTATAAGGGAAAGTATTATTTTCTCTGAATACAAGTGGGATTCCTAGATATTTATTTGATGTCTTTCTGCATAAAATGTGGAAAAAGCAATATGAATTATTGTATCTATAAAGTATAATATAAATCAAATAATTTTCCTTTACTCTATTACATTTACTTTTTTTATTTCATCATCTTGTGATATTTTGATCTCTATAGCTGTAAAGACCCGGAAATTTCAAGGAAAATTTTTTCTTAATTTTATTTGGAATTTTACAAGAACGCAGTTTCTAACGGTGCCTGATTCTGAGGCCCAATGTGCCCGGAATTAATTTCCGATGTTTGGCTCGGGTACGTTCAGTGAACCAGCGAGCGGGAATTTCTATCTTTTGAACCGGTGCTCGGAATTGAAATCTGATTGCACCGATGAACTCGCAACTCCAGTAATCGCTTATGGGAACCTTTACCGTAGTTGCGTTTTATGCAGGTTGAGAGTTAGTTTTGGGGAAATTAAAATGAAGTTAAATAAAATGTGGAAACACATTTTATTTTTATCCATGTTGGTTATATCCTCCCAAAGGGAGTTAGAGGTGGGACCCACATCCACTTAACCACCCTTGAGAGGATTAGGTGTGGTGGGGCCCACACGAACCCTAAATCCTTAACTCCCCTCTAAACCCACCACAACTCCCACTTTAATGTTGACAACTTGTTTAATTAATGAGGTCAGTTAAGTGTGGTTTAATTTAATTTCAATCTTTTGAAATTATTGCCAACACTTTGCATTTAATTAATTAAACCAACTTAATTAATTATTTTGGGTGTTTGATTTCTTTTGAAATCATTTTTCCAACATTAAAATGAGAGATTCTATTCTTCTCTTTGGGTTGGCATATATTTTTGGGGAGAACTAAGGAGAGGAGAAGAACTTTTGGAAGACCTTCAACCTCTTGAAGAAGAACGTTCCTCATCTCCGAAGAACGTGAAGCAACACCTTCTACCTTCTTCAACCGGAGCAAGGAAGGGAATCACCGCCACCCACAAAGTATTCTGAGAGTGTCGACTCGACTCGACTCGACTTCACCGAGCGTATCATCCACCAATGTTGACGGAACGACGCTGTTTCCGCGACGCCCAACGTGCGACATCTTTTATCATATAGGGGTTTGTTTCAATTGTTTATATTTGTTAGTGAATTTCTGACATGATGATCTTCGTGGTTTAAAACCAAATAATATCGAATAACGTGAGGGGGCCGGACCGCACGAACACGGCCGACCCTCCTCCTTACTTTTCGTGTTGGTTCTTTGTGGTTTGGTTCGGGAAGGCGTGATGTCGTCGCACCATGCGGTTTCATGTGGAAGGAAATGCGTGGCACCGTCGCACCTCGCCGTGGAAAGAAGTCTAGGAATGTGACGCCGTCGCACCACATTGAAGAAAAACAAAGGCGCCGCGGCCGGAGCGGGGCCGTGGCGGAGGGACGCGGTGTCGTCGCACCGCGTCGTGCCAATCGAACAAGGGCCGCAGTTTGAGCCACAACAGTGCTAAAAGGGGCGGCCGGAAAAATGGACGCCAGTGGATAAGGAAGAGCCGCGGCCGTAGGGCCCCGGCGTAGAAGCCAGAGGTGGCCGGCCTCGCCGGCCGCCGGAGATCAGTAGAGATGCGACCATCGGGCCGCGGCGAAGTGGTGGAAGGCGGCCGGCCATGCCGGCCGCTGGTTTGCAAACGAGGCGGGACCCGTGGGTCCCTCGTGTGATAAAAACGGCCGGCCTAAGGCCGACCATGATCCTAAATACCAGGGATTGAATTCCCCGGTTTCGTAGAGGCTCCCCCCCCCTCCACGTGGAGGGGGCGTTTTATTCCAAAGGCGCAGCATAATGACGCGCCGCCCTTTTGAAACAAAGGGGGGGCTTTGCCCCCCGCGCGCGGCGCCCAGGGCGTGCCGCTGCGCTGCTGGCCAGGCAGGATTTTTCCGAGCCGGGCCGGGTCGTCGGGACGGTTCGCCGCCCGGGCCGGGTCGACCCGGTTCGGCCGACCCAGGGGGGGTCGGCCCGGGCCCCAACCACCCAGTTTCGGACCACTTTCGGTCAAATGCCCGTAACATGGTCTACATGCCTCCAAACGACTCGCCGTCAGCGGCATCGCAATCCTTGGATCGAGACGGTCGTTTTGGTATATTGCACTCAAGGTTTTGTATTACTTTGTGTTCGGCCAGGTTGGTTCGGATACGAAACCAACCGGGCCCTCAGGGCGGAAACGATTATATCATGAGCTCCGGATGACCGATTGATGTACCATCGAATTCGATGGATTCCTCTAAGTGAGATGGATCATTTGGCTTACTCCGCTCGGGGTTTGGATGCCATCGGAGTGCGTTCGGGTTGGTTCGCTCACAAAACTAACCGGGCCCCTGGAACGAAAAAGTCAATAACTCACAGACCGGGCGTCCGATTGATGCGCCATATATCTCGTTGTATTCCTCTTGATGAGACAGAACTTTTGACATACTTCGCCCGAGTTTTTGATGCAGTTTGATAGTGGCCAGGTTGGATCGCACCCAAAATCCAACCGAGACCTTGGAACGGAAAAGCTGATATCATTTAGACAGGAAGTCTGTTTGACGAACCGTCAGCGGCGTTGATGATCACGTGGAGAAACGGTCCCTATGAGTATACCCTATGAGAGTTCGGGGTACAGTTGAGATACGGCCAGATTTGGTTCACTCACGAAACCAACCGGGCCCCTGGAACGAAAAGGCTAGTAACTCACAGATCGGGCGTCCGATTGACGCGCCCTCTGTTGCGTTGAGACCCCTATGACGAGGCGGTCCATTGAGATACTTCTTCGTGGGACTTTGAGATACTTGGAGTATCGACCTATAGCTCGTGGAGCGGACCCTCCCTGAGACGAGCGTACGGATTATGGAGACCGTGTAGCTGGCTGAGACCTGACGACTGCTTGACCGACTCGACATGGAGTGAGTCGACTAGCCCAGTGGACGGAGCACTACTTTTTGAGGTGCAGACCCATTGCGGATGGAGCACTACCTGTGTGACAGTGCAGACCTGTGGTACTCGTCCGGAGAGTACCTCAGCAGGCTACTAGGGGATGTGCACTACTATGTTTGGGTGACATACCTTTGCGGGACGCACTATTGTGTCTGGGTGGCTGACCCGCGGTACTCGACAAGAGGAGTACCTCAGCAGTCTTAGGTTAGTGAGTAGTACCTCGAAGTCGTGACAGAACCATTCTACACTCCAGATACATAGCTCTTCAGCAGTTACGGTTTCGATAATGAAAATCCTGGTTTGAGCTGAGATTTTTGACCTTGTGTATACCTCTTGATTGAAATGGGTCACATTCTAAATTAGGTATATGTATGGGCCCATACCCGGGTAGTGGTTATCCTTTGATTTCACAATCCTTGTGTTTCCTCATGATTGAGATGGGTTACTTGATAACTTAGGTATATGTATGGGAATATACCTAAGTAGAGGTTATCTATTGTGATCTTCTTTGTGGTTATCCTTGTTGTTTTAGTGAGACCTTGAGGGTCTCGGGGTCCCCACTGAGTATCGTTATACTCACCCCTGCACGGGTTATGCCCGCACCTATTTGTGTTGGTTGCAGATGACGGGCAGTTCGGACGGAGGCCGAGTGTTCGAGGACGAGTCGGTACCCGGAGGGGGACTACACGACGAGTTAGTACCCGGAGGTGGACTACACGATGAGACGACTCACAGAGGAGGTTGACGGATGAGAGCGTGGAGGAGGCTATCTGTACCTACCCTTTAGGTAGGATCCGTGGTGGACGACCAGGAGCTGCGCTATCTATACCTACCCTTCAAGTAGGACCCGAGGAGGACGACCCAGGAGCTGCTTCCTTCTTCCAGCTGTTTGCCTTTTTACTATTGTACCTTGTTCAGTTGTAGTTGTACTTTCATTTGGGTTTGTATTCTGGCCCTTTTACATTTCAGCATTTCTTTTGTACTTAGTGTTTTGCTTCCTCTTGTACTCTGTGGTTCTTGTTTTCTTTTATAAAGGCAATGCCTTCCCAGTTATCGGGATTTTACGCCTTTGGTGCTATTCGCCAGCCCCTGGACTATGGAAGGCGAGCTTGGGGTAGTCACGGCACGGGCCCTGAGGACAGGTCGTGACAAATTGGTATCAGAGGAGTCGGTTCTACCGCAGAACTTGTAACTCTGATATTTTCTTTCTGTGAAGCAATAGTGTTAAGGGTACCGACTGTGGTCTTCAGTTCAGGGAGTCCAGTGTTGGTGCGGGCGGCCGACGTATCCATACACCAGGACCCTGACAACTGAATTCCGAATTTGTGCACGAATACATTGATTGCATGTGTGTTTTCCAGAAGTCTTATTTAAATATCATCTCAAACCAGGTTAGCTCACCAGGTATAATCATTTGACCATGTCACGTTGTTTCTTTCAGGATGCCTTTTTTCGGACGACCAGCTAGAGCCCAGAGGGATGTGCGTGCTGACATCCTGTCGAGCGACGAGGCTTCGGTACGGGTCCCTCTTGTAGTTGAGGCACCAGCGGAGGCACCAGCGGTACTACCATAGGTTGGGCCACCGATGCCACCAGTCCCAGCAGTAGGCGATGCACGCCACTTGAGTGCGCTGCACGAGTTCCAGCGCTAGAGGCCACCCAGGTTCCGGGGAGAGACAGACCCGCAGGCGGCTGAGGATTGGCTAGAGGCTGTGGTGAGAGTCTTCAGGCTAGTGGGGACGCCGATAGACTTCATGGTGATCTTTGCTGCCAGCCTTCTTCAGGAAGCAGCAGGCAGGTGGTGGAGCCACTTGTTTCAGTTTTGCGACGGGATGGTCTTTGAATGGGAAGACTTCGAGACCTTCTTCAGAGTGGAGTTTGTGCCAATAGCTCTACACCCCGAGCGTGTACAGGAGCTTCTGCCTTTGCCGCATGGTTTTCGATCAGTAGCCGTGTCATCTGTGGGCAGTAGACAGATGATGCAGAGGTCCAGGAGGACCAGACCAGTAGTTGGACGATCTCGGGTTTTGGGACCGGTGGTGCGGGGCACCCGGGGTGGAAACAGAGCCAGGCGTGCCAGAAGCAGGTTGTGTTACTCATGCGGTGGAAAGGGTCACCTGGCACGTGAATGTACGACTCCTTTTACAGTTGATCCACAGTCTTTGGAGGAGCCACCAAGGTAGTAGAGCTCCAGGAGAAGGTGGACAGGAGCGGAACTAGTGGATAATTATTCTGTACTTCTAGTTCTATGTTGCTTTTGTATTCGTGTCTTTGTACTATGAGCTGCAATAATAAAAAGGACTTATCTTTGTTTTCTTTCCTATCCTTTTGTTTGTTTGATACTGAGTGGTCCCGGTTAAACTGTTGACTTGACCCTCACTTTCGAGATTTCTACTGGAGGGGACCAAGTGACCTCACACTAATGCCGACAGTGTGACTCGACCCTTGGAGGCGAGAGTGACAGTTGGAACTCTTAGTAGTTACGTCGAGGCCTTATGACGTCATCCATGGAATGAATGCATCATTCATGTTAGGATTGACTGTATTAGGCAACAAATGTGGTTCATCCAGGAGATGAGACCGTGTTTCTCTTATCGGAAAAGAAGAAATCATAACAGCTCTTGTGAGACTAAAGGAGGTCCAGGACATCCAAGAGAGGATGAAGACTGCACAGTGCAGTAAGAAACAGGAAACCGGTGCCAGTCATAGAGACTCGGGCGTGTTAAATGTTTCAAGAAGTGGAGGAATTAAGGAGAGATGAGTCTACTTAGCCGCAGACATGGAGCCAGAGCTAGGAGAGCAGCATGAGGTGGTCTACATCCTAACATGGTACAATCACCCGCCTTAGTAATTTCTGCCAGGCTCAGGGAACTGGAGGGCGGAGGAAGAATGCGGCTGCATGCGGTCAAGGAGTGTTACCCAATGGCTCTAGAAATGATTCAATGGACAGTCTGTGTCCAGTACTAGCTGTTGTAGTAACGGACGTCGATATGAATCATTCCTTGCTTTCACAAATTTTGTTCCAAACCTAGAGTTTCCGGTAAGTCGTGGACTTGACCCTCACATCTGGAGATACCTTGGGAGGAGAATAGATGTTCACACTTATGCTGACGTTGTGGTCAGATCCTCGAGGCGAGAGTTTCGGTTGGAATCTCTTGGTAGCAGCGTCGGGGCCTTACGATGTTAGTTTGAGTATGGAATGGGCAATAACTGTTCATACTCAAATTGACGGTTTTAGGAAAACGTCGGGATGGGTTTTCCTTGGTTGGCGAAAAGGAAACCCCAGGAAACACGGGATAAACTCTTTCACAGGAGGGTGCAACCGATCACTCTTGAGTCAGTCAACCATACCCTCGTGGCAGCAGTCTTTTTAGTTTCAGTTCTAACAGAAAATGAAGACCTCTGGAATTCGAGGATGAAGATCACATCCTTATACGGGTCTCACCTCGACGAGGTTTATGGAGAAGTTTCCAAAGCGGAAAGTTATCTCCGAGGTTCATTGGACCTTCTTAGGTCCTTAGCTGGGTAGGTGGGGAGGTTTACCGCTTGACCCATTCACCGTAGTTGCACCAGGTGCACGATTACTTCCACGTATCTCAACAGAGTAGATACGTGCTCGACCCTTCGCGTATCATCAACCATGAGGAGATGGACGATGGAGATGGAGTGTCTTTCACGGAGGTTCCAGTGGGGATCGAGGATCGACAGGAGCAGATCCTACGAGGATGATCGATTCCTCAGGTGCTCTTTCTCTGGCAGTACGGGAACCTCTGGGTGAGCACATGGGAGTGGAAGGCTCAGATGCTTGCTCTGTACCGCTTTTGTAACCTTATATTGTGTTAAAGCTTTATGAGGATGTAAATCCCTGAGTTGGGAGTAATGTAAAGACCCGGTAATTTCAAGGAAATTTTTTTCTTAATTTTCTTTTTAATTTTACAAGAACGCAGTTTCTGACGGCGCCTGATTCTGAGGCCCGGTGTGCCAGGAATTAATTTCCGAAGTTTGGCTCGGGTATGTTCAGTGAACAAGCGAGCAAGAATTTCTATCTTTTGAACAGGTGCTCGGAATTAAAATCCTATTGCACCGATGAACTCGCAACACTGGTAATCGCTTAAGGGAACCTTTACAGTAGTTGTGTTTTATGCCGGATGAGAGTTAGTTTTGGGGAAATTAAAATGAAGTTAAATAAAATGTTGAAACACATTTTATTTTTATCCATGTTGGTTATATCCTCCCAAAGGGATTTAAAGGTGGGACCCACATCCACTTAACCTCCATTAAGAGGATTAAGTGTGGTGGGGCCCACACGAACCCTAAATCCTCAACTCCCCTCTAAACCCCCCACAAATCCCACTTTAATGTTGAAAACTATTTTAATTAATGAGGTGAGTTAAGTGTGGTTTAATTGAATTTCAATCTTTTGAAATTCGTGCCAACACTTTGCATTTAATTAATTAAACCAACTTAATTAATTATTTTGGGTGTTTGATTTATTTTGAAATCATTTTTCCAACATTAAAATGAGAGATTCTATTCTTCTCTTTGGGTTGGCATAAACTTTGTGGGGAGAACTAAGGAGAGGAGAAGAACTTTTTGAATACCTTCAACCTCTCGAAGAAGAACGTTCCTCATCTCTGAAGAACGTGAAGCAACACCTTCTACCTTCTTCAACCGGAGAAGGGAAGGGAAGCACCGCCGCCCACAAAGTATTCTGAGAGTGTCGACTCGACTCGACTCGACTTCACCGAGCGCTTCTTCCACCAACGTTGACGGAACGACGCCGTTTCCACGACGCCCGACGTGCGACATCTTTTATCATGTAGGGGTTTGTTTCAATTGTTTATAATTGTTCGTGAATTTCCGACTTGATGATCTTCGTGGTTTAAAACCAAATAATATCGAATAACGTGAGGGGCCCGGACCGCACGAACACGGCCGACCCTCCTCCTTACTTTTCGTGTTGGTTCTTTGTGGTTTGGTTCGGGAAGGCGTGGTGTCGTCGCACCACGCGGTTTCATGCGGAAGGAAATGCACGGTGCCGTCGCACCGCGCCATGGAAAGAAGTCTAGGAACGGGATGCCGTCACGCCGCGTTGATGAAAAACAAAGGCGCCACGGCCGGAGCGGGGCCGCGGCGGAGGGACGCGGTGTCTCGCACCGCACCGTTCCAATCGATAAAGGGGCGCGGTTTGAGCCACGGCAGTGCTAAAAGGGGCCGCCGGTGGATAAGGAAGAGTCGCGGCCATACGGCCGCGACGGAGCAGCCGTAGGCGGCCAGCCTTGGCGGCCGCCAGAGATCAGGAGAGCTGCGGCCATTGGGCCGCAGAGAAGTGGTGGAAGGCGGCCGGCCATGCCGTCTGCCGGTTTGCAAAGGAGACGGGACCCACGGGTCCCGCGTGTGATAAAAACGGCCGGCCTAAGGCCGGACGTGATCCAAAATACCGGGGATTGAATTCCCAAGTTTCGTAGTGCCCCCCCCCCTCCACGTGGAGGGGGCGTTTTATTCCAAAGGAGCGACATAATGTCGTGTCGCCCTTTTGAAACAAAGGGGGGGCTTTGCCCCCCGCGAGCGGCGCACATGGGGCGCCCAGGCCACGCCGCCGCGCCGGCCCACACCGCCGGCCAGGCCGGATTTTTCCAAGCCGGGTCTGCCCGGGCCCAGACCCCCCAGTTCCGGACCACTTTCAGACAAATGCATGTAACATGGGCTACGGGCCTCCAAAATACTCACCGTCAGTGGAAACGCAATCCTTGGATCAAGACGGTCGTTTCGGTATATCGCACTCAAGGATTCGGATTACTTTGGGTTCGGCTGGGTTGGTTCGGATACGAAACCAACCGGGGCCTCAGAGCGGAAATGCTTATATCTTGAGCTCCGGACGTCCGATTGATGTGCCGTCGAATTCGATGGATTCCTCTAAGTGAGACAGATCTTTTGGATTACTCCGCTAAAGGTTTGGATGCCGTCGGAGTGCTGTCGTGTTGGTTCGCTCAGGAAACCAACCGGGCCCCTCGAAAGAAAAAGACAATAACTCACAGATCGGGCGTCCGATTGACGTGCTGTCTGTCTCGTTGTATTCCATTTGATGAGATGGAACTTTTGAAATACTTCACCCGAGTTTTGGATGCAGTTGTATAGTTGCCGGGTTGGATCGCACCCGAAATCCAACCGGGACCTTGGAACGGAAAAGCTGATATCTTTAAAACAGGACGTCCGTTTGACGAACCTTCAGCGGCGTTGATGATCACATGGAGAAACGATACCTATGAGTATACCCTATGAGAGTTCGGGGTACAGTTTAGATACAGCCGGATTTGGTTCACTCACGAAACCAACCGGGCCCCTGGAACGAAAAGGCTAGTAACTCACAGACCGGGCGTCCGATTGACGCGTCGTCTGTTGCGTTGAGACACCTATGACGAGGTGGTCCTTTGAGATACTTATTCATTGGACTTTGAGATACTTGGTGTATCGACCTATAGCTCGTGGAGCGAACCCTCCCAGAGACGAGCGTACGGAGTACGGAGACAGTGTAGCTGGCTGAGACCTGACGACTGCTTGACCGACTCGACTTGGAGTGAGTCGACTAGCCTAGTGGACGGAGCACTACTTTCTGAGGTGCAGACCCATGGCAGACGGAGCACTACCTGTGTGACAGTGCAGACCCACAGAACTCATCCGAAGAATACCTCATCAGGCTACTAGGGGGTGTGCACTACTGTGTTTGGGTGACATACCTCGGAGGGAAGCACTACGGTATCTGGGTGGCTGACCCGTGGTACTCTACATGAGGAGTACCTCAGCAGTCTTAGGTTAGTGAGCAGTACCTCAGAGTTGTGACAGGACCACAGTACACTCCAGAGACGGAGCTCTTCGGCAGGTACGGTTTCGATAATGAATATCCTAGTTTGAGCTGAGACTACTAACCTTGTGTTTACCTCTTGATTGAGATGGGTCACTTTCTTACTTAGGTATATGTATGGGCATATACCCGGGTAGTGGTTATCCGTTGATTTCACAATCCTTGTGTTTCCTCGTGATTTAGATGGGTTACTTGATAACTTATTTATATGTATGGGCATATACCTAAGTAGAGGTTATCTGTTGAGATCTTCTTTGTGGTTATCCTTGTTGGTTTAGTGAGACCATGAGGGTCTCGGGGTCCCTACTGAGTATCGTTATACTCACCCCTGCACGGGCTATGCCCGCACCTCGTTGTGTTGGTTGCAGATGACAGGCAGTGCGGACGGAGGCCGAGTGTTCGAGGACGAGTCGGTACCCGGAGGTGGACTACACGACAAGTCAGTACCCGGAGGTGGACTACACGACAAGATGACTCACAGAGGAGGTTGACGAACGAGAGCTTGGAGGAGGCTATCTGTACCTACCCTTCTGGTAGGATCCGTGGTGGGCGACTAGGAGCTGCGCTATCTGTACCAACCCTTCAGGTAGGACCCGAGGAGGATGACCCAGGAGCTGCTTCCTTCTTCCAGCTGTTTGTCTTTTTGCTGTTGTACCTTGTTCAGTTGTAGCTGTACTTTCTTTTGGGATTGTATTCTGGCCCTTTTACTCTTCAAAATTTCTTTTGTACTTAGTGTTTTGCTTTTGCTTGTACTATGTGGTGCTTGTTTTCTTTTATAATGGCAATGCCTTCCCAGTTATCGGGATTTTACGCCTTTGGTGCTAGTCGCCAGCCCCTGGCCTATGGAAGTTGGGCTTGGGGTAGTCACAGCACGGGCCTCGAGGACGGGTCGTGACAGTATCCACTAAAGTAGTCTTGTTTTTGTAATTATCCAATCAAAAATATTTCAAAACCTCATTTCCATATTTAGATTAATAATTTAATATTGAAATAGATTGTTTTTTCACATACTTGACATGGAACATTTTTATTTCATAAGTCAATGAAAATTCAAATTCACTTTTCAAGAATTCCTCAAACTAATTAGTTTTGATTCATCTGATCCACCAAATATTATGTCATCGACATAATCCTTCACCATCATATTATTATTAAATTCATTGTTAACATATATGATCTAATCAAAATCACCACACTAGAAAATATTCTTTTTCATAAAATTACCAATCCTATAATACAATGTTCTTTAGGAATTATTCAGCCATATATTGCCTTTCTCAGTGGACAGACTCTTTTTGTATATACATGAATGAGAAAACCATATGGATACTCAATAGAATATTTTTCATTCATAACCCCATTTAGAAATGATAGCATGAAATACTTCAGGAAAACATTGAACAATCATTCAACTACTATGGAAAAGTTTAATCTAATTGTTTCTAGACACGAAACATTTTAAAATGATTCTTCAACATTGGAACCCTCTATTTATAAGTACCCAATGAACACTATTCATTATTAGTATCCCATCACTAAACTATCTTCATTAATCTTATTGTAAAGGACTAGTTTAGTCACAATAAAATTCATATCAGTTAGGCTCGAAATAATCCCCCGTGCCTAATTATTATCAATTTGGTCAAGTTATTCATTCAAAACCTCAACCAGGTTTTTATATCAAGCATCTTCTTCTTAATATTTTTCCTAACATATGATAACTATTAATCATGCAGTTTATTCTTCATCCTCCATGTCATTACTGGCACAGTTTGATCGTCAATTGTGTAATGTATGTCAATTTATGATCTTTACATAGATCATTGTGTATATTCTATTTTGTTCACATAATTTTCAATATCTTAATTTTCTTTAGAATTATCCCCTAGAACCGGAACATCATATGATATTTATATCTCATTATAATTATCAAAATGATACTAAAAATGTATTTGATGATGATTATGCTCATTATTTACTACAGTTACATAACTTCATTCAAAAACATTTCATAGTCTATTATTAAATCATTTATATTATTTTTTGTTCTTTCAATACTGATGTAACATCCCTTCTCCTATATCAGAATTAATATTCTCATGTTTTTCATTATTGAGAATGAAACAATTACATCTGATGATTCGGAAGTTCATCAATGTTGGAATCATTTAATACTATATCTCATATGGATTATTCCTTTCTTGCATACAAAATATCTTTCTATTATATGTGTAGTTAGAAGTCTTCACTTCTTCATTCTAAAACTTAATGGGATTGTCTTTCTAAACGAGCATTGTTCTATACATGTTGTTGATTATATTATTTCATCTCTCAATAACTCCATTATTCTGTGGAATTATTATTGTTGATAAATGGTGGCTTATCCCATGATTCTCAATATAATCCTCTAATTTTCTATTTGTGTAATTTCTTTTATTATCAGATGGGATAGTATATATTTTTTACATGGCTTATCATAAACATGCATTAGTTATGTTTGTATGCATCTGAACACCACTGACCTGAATTTAAAAATGGAAACCCCTGAAATTATATTAATTTCAACAAAATAGAGAACATAATATCCCCCTCAATCAATATTTATTTGTTAAATAGGTCATAATATATCAATATTTTCTATCTCACATATTTTTTTGACGTTTTTTCGATTTCCATATATTCCTTTCGAATGATCTTCCCTTATTTACAAGAAACATTTTTATGGGTATGTTCATGTGATAAAAATATACATCTCTAGTAGAATCACATTTCACTTGATTATCAAATTAAATTTTGATCGAAGAAAAAGTAGTTTGTTCCATAACCACTTTTCTTTATTTATGGAATCAAAAAAAATTCTTCTTTTCTCACATACATGTCATAGATTCCACTTCATACGCATTAATTGATAAATAAGATCACAATAATTTTTCTTATTGATATATAATTTCTTTGTAAATATTTTTCTATGTATTCAGTCACAATGTTGAGTTACAATCAACAAGAAGTGACTGATTCCTTGAATTACTATGTCATCTACACATATGAGGTAATTTTTCCCAAAAATTTCTTTTCTTGATATTATAATTCTCATTCCATTACCATTAACAAATATTACAATACCATCATTTTTGTAACTGATTATTGTCATTAGTTCCTTTTTTTATGAGAGGTGCATCCACTAACATAGATCAATATTCTGGTGTGACATGATGCATTGACACTGATGTATACAAGCATTTCAATTTCTTCTCATTTCATTTAAATTTAATTATTTGAATGATATTCTTAATGATTTTAAGAAAATTATAGACCAATTTAATCTTGTAATATTTAAAATAGATTTTCTTTTTTTTCAACATATCTGATGATACATTATGTTTCTTATTATAAACACATGTAGTCTGCATTGGGTAATTATTCACCATTGACGATGATCAATATATTTCAATGTGTCTGAATACTCCACCCAGAAATAGTGACCATTTAATGACATCTTATAGATTTTAGGTATGTAGGGATTCCATTATTGTTCTTTTTCCCTTCGTTTCTTCATGGAAATTAAATAGGTAGTTTATCAGTTTCAAATCTCCCCGAACAATAACATCTAATGTGAAGTGTGTTCATATGTTTCATTACTGAACCAATATTATTAACTTTGGTTATCGGAATATTCTATTTCTAACTCACACCCAAATAAATCTGAAACCTCAGAGTAGTATCTAATGGTCTAACTTCAATCATTACTGCAATATTTTTGTGATCAAGACAAATTCCATCTATATCATTTCAATCAATCATTTTTCATTACATAAACTCATTGTTTTATTTTACTAGAACTATGAATTAAAAATTTTACTTTACATCTAACATTGTATCCTTAATTTCAAGAATAATAAGTTTCTCCATATATTTCACTTTCTATTGTATACTGAAAAAATATTCACCAACATATTTGATACATTTTATTTAAACATTTCTATTATTATTCAATCTATCAGTCTCACACTTCTATTCATCGATTTATATTTTTTTTCTCTACAACTATTTTTGGGTTCTATGGAATTTAATATTTAATCTTTTCAATATTATCTTCAATTTATAACAATTTTTTTTTCATGTTGTTTAATATTTCTTTTGGAATCATTGACCACCGATTGGATTTTTTTGTTTTCGATGTCCACAAATAATTCTATTCGAGCATAGCATCTAATTAGATCAAAAGATCAACTCCTCATTAGAATTTTCATTTGACATTTTTACTATCTTACATTATTTTGGAATTTTCAACAACACCAACCATAACATCTGCTTCATGGTCTTTTAATCCACCAATTCTTCTTTCTCATATTTTTCTAAACCGATGCCTTCTTTTGAACGAATATTTCTCTTTATGATGAAAATTATCTTGGTACTCCCCCTAGTACATTCATTAGATGCATCATTATTCAATAAAATTTCATCATTATCTCTATTTTCATTTACAGTATTCTTAAGACACATGTTTCATGATTATTAATCATTCTAATAGAAATCAGGAAATTGGATTATTCCCTTTGAACTTTCACATTACTCATTGCAAATTTTAGGAGAAACATTTAGTGACCCCATTCAAATTTTACTCCTCCTAGAAATCTTCAATAGTGAGCTTCATCCTTTCCTTGAGTTACACTCATTTAGACATCCCATTTTCCACAATATATTTATCAACATTTTTCTTCACATAGGATATAGATGTATTATTCATGCTATCAAAAATCAGTCCATTAGACCATTATCTACCGATATAGTAACCATTGGATTGATCTATAGTGGTAGTTTTCAAAATATTCTTATAAAAATAATAATTTATTGAATAATTTATTCTGTAAAATGCATCTCTTCCACCACAAGGATCACCCAATCAATGAATACATTAATAGATTCATTAGGGAGCATTATTATATCATCATACTAGTTCCATAGATCAAATAGTTTTCCTCCAAAAAAATTTCATTCTCCTTCATAAATATATAGAATCCTTTCAATCATAGCATGTGATATATTAAATGTCATCGCCTTTGTATAGAATTAAATGTTTATGGATCCACCAAAAGCATTGATCCCTTTATCATCACCATTAAATTATATATTTTCTTTTTTGGGTAAATAATTATATACATAGTCGTAGAAATAAAATACATTCTATTCTAATTCCATTCATACCTAATGATCAAATGACGTCCTTTATTCAATTCTTCCGTACATGAAAATTATTTCCATCAATTATTTGAATTCCTTTTTAATTAATAAATTCAATTTCAACAACAGAGAGTGAACCACTAACGTTCAACCTTTAGTCAGGACACTAATTTATTGACAATCATTGTTAAATAAACTGATGTGGTTGTCCATTAGTGTATAAATCATTTAAAAAACATTCCCTTTTAAATATGACTTCTGAATTAAAAAAACTATTATATACTTTTCTCATAGAAATTTTTGGACGAAAAAATAAATAATGGATGACACAAGAACATTTTACAAAGTTCACTCTCACTAGGATACATCCAAGCAGCATAAAATCAAAATGATCCTCTATAAAAATATTACTAAGGATCATGCCAAATTCAAGGATCATGCTGGATTACTTCTATTCCAAGGATGACAACCTTTATAATGTTTAGGATCATATCACTTATTTCCCCAGGGTCACTCTATAAATCCCTTTTGATGGATCAGTTCATGTGGAAATTATCGTCATCATCCTATTCCTTTTCTCACTACTCTTGAATGTATCCACACATATTTTATTGACATGCAGGTCCCTTCATTATCATTAATTAATTATTCATCAATTGAATGTATATTCACCATTGGTTTTCTTTTGGGGATACTACCTCACTTTAGTTAAAACACATATATGCATCACATCAACTTTAAAAATTTCAATAACAACATTTCGTTTTCTATAGACACAAAAAGTAAATCTCAATTGGAATGATCATATATGTATTCCATGTATTTCATTCAAATCATAGAATTTCTCAAGGAATGAAATCATTCTGCAAGTATTTTTTAGTGGTTCAGTACCCCTATTGTCATCTTCATATTCTTCCTCTTCATATTCTTCATTTTAATTTATATTAGAAAATGACACTTATCAGATGGTGATGTAAGAACAAATCTCTCTTTCCTATATTATATTGTGATACAGATGTACGAGACCGTGGAACATTATGCCTTACATGAGATCATAGGACATTCCATCAAAGTAGATCCTGTCATGTACCATGTACATTCTATGTTTGAGATCTTGGAATGAACCATTAGTGTCAACCCTATTTATTTTGTAGACAACCACCTCTACTAAACCACCACATAGAACCCATTGTTCTTTTTTTTCATGAACCCCTTACAAAATCACCTTTTCACCCTTTGAATGATACATGTTTTATATCACATAGAAATGTTACACAATGTATATTCCTTTGAGAGACCTTTTTCATAATGTCCTTCATGAGATCTCTCAATGAACATCAATATACATTAATTCACATATAACATAGTGGAAAAATTTTATTGGTATTTTAAAATGTGATAGAGGGTATTTATTGGAGATTTTACACCTACTAAACTCCACAGATTAAAAAAATTCATCTATTTTATCATTATCACATGGTCCAAGAACCTTTGGGTGTGGGTATTAATCATGTTCCACGAACCATTGGGTGTGATTCAATTAAACCCTTAGCAAACCATCAGGGAATAAGTATTATTCTCACTCTAAAATCATATTGGACTTGAATTTGGTTCCCCCTCCATAATCATCTGAGGATGAGTCAAGTTCATACTATATAAACCACTAGGAGTGAAAAATATTGGAGCTCTACAAACCTTTGTAAATGAATCTTATTAATGTTTTTCAATACACTGTGTCCTGATTCGAATTATCATTCAACAATCCTCTAGATATGAGTCCTGTTTTGACACTATGAAACATTTTATGTGATTCCTGAATAAAATCTTGGGAACTACACAATATCTGATCATGATATCTGATGACTATTATGAGTGATGCACATAATCAAATCACATGATCCAAATACAATCATATGCTCAATTATATATTGTCATGAGATTTGTTTAGAAATCCAGAACCCATGAGATAAATTCCTTATTTTCACTCTATGAGCTCATTTCTTCATTCCCACACTATTATCTAAGAACAACATTAAGACTTTGGGAGCCTAGGTCATAATCTACACTATGCAATCTTATTTCAATATTCATGCATGCATGAGATCAAATAATTTGTTTTTGTGTGAGATAGAAAATTATTTCTAAAGTATAATTCAATCATCAATAACCATCCTTCGTAAACAACATAAAACCTTGTCAATAAGAACAATCAACAAAAAATCACTATCTAGAGTGATTTTTTCATAACAGTTTCAAACAATTTATTCTGTTTCCAGATATTCTTTATAATATATCCTATAATATTATCCTTCATTTTCTTAACTAGTTGCTGGTTAGAACATCTCTAGGAATCTTAGTTATACTTAGTTTAATTTTCCTACTAATTTAAATATATTATCACTTACTATGATGATATAAATTAGTCCAAATACCAGTAAAAAAGTTCTGAACTACATCTATCCCAGTTTTGAAATATCATTACGTTTTCATATTATGATGATAATGAATGATATTATAATTAACATAATAATAAATTATAAAAATTATTCTATATGACATACATCCCTTGGAATTATCAGTATAGATATTCATTCTCTCTATAACAATTCAGAGATCCACCTTATCTATATGATAGTACATTCGTGCCCAAATGTTATAAATACTTCATCATTTTATAGGTGAAATAAAAATATTTTTTGGGATTATGAGAATCATTCCCACTCAACCAATATTCCTAAAACATAAATTTTCATTACAGTTCGGATTAATATTTGACTTCTTCAGCACTTCTGAAAATTTCTCATTTCTTATCTAACCATAATAAATCTAATCAAGACATCATAACTCATTAGACTTATTAAACATTATTCTGTAGGATTTAGAATTTAATTTTTATTTAATCATTATGGAAAAGATATGAGATCACTCCCATTTTCATGAACCACTTAAAAATAAAAATATACTAAATAATTCTCATTTTGATGAACAGTTATATGAAAAATGATCATTCTCATTATCGTTAAAAAATGATAAAACATTGAATCCTTTCTTCTTTAATCATAATCAAAACATCTAATTAATTATGTAAATCCTTATACTCACCTCAAAATTTTCTTTAAAAATTGAGCACCCATTTATTTTCTTTAAAATTAATCCAAACCATTATTTTTGTAATCGTCTCCTCAAACTGATGATCTCAAATATAAAGGATTTTAGTGTCTGATAAATTTTATTAGTGTCAGCCTACACCTAAATTATCCTTCTCTATTTCACTCTAATAACTGGTGTTACAAACATTTTTCAGATTATTGACCTATTTGATAAGGAAATAAGAGTTTTTTTTTCTTGAACCAGTTAAAAAAACAAACAAAAATTTGAACTTGATTGAAAATGGTTGACTACATTGTTTATTGTTCTTTAATAAAAATTTTCATTTTCATAACAACTTCAACATTATTCATTAGTCCAAACTATATTTACAAAATAATTAATTAATCCTTACAAACCTCAATAAGAAAATTATACATATGATTATTGGTTGATCAACATGTCATATTTAGTGGTTTGAGTAGCTTTTACATTAGAAAATTATTTCATTTCATAAATTATGATAAAAACAATCTTCTTTATCCAAATATTTGTTATCTATTTTGTATATGTCTAACTAAAACTAATCATATTAATTTTTTCATGATCCGGTCAACTATCCAACACTTTAAAAAAATTACTCAGTTATATCACACTGATTAACTAATAACAATAATTTTCTTCTTCAGAAACATTTTTCTTTTCAATTTTTGTCTTGTAATCGTTATTCCCTCATGAATTTGAGAACATTTAATTTTGGAATAATATCATAGAACATGTAATGGAAAGTAATATGACTTCAATTCTTCTAGAAAAATATATTATTTCAATCAAACCCCAATAATTTTGAATGAACATGATCTACCCCTCATTTTCATATGTATTGCATCACATTTTTTCAGAATACTTTTAATTTTTTGAAATATAAATAATCATTGCATTATTAGGTATTACAAATGACCTAGGAAGACTCTAATACATATCTCTTGTGATATTTCTTTCATTTAAGAAATGTGGTATTCTGATGAATCATTTCAACCCAAAAAACGTATTTTAAATTCGATGGAATTTCTCAACAATTTTTTCTCTTCTCATTTGATTACAATAAAGAGTTTGATTTTCACAATTATTTTCAAAATCATATTGGAAACCATTCATGCATCGTTCATCTATCCATATTTCAACCATATTTTCACTATTTAATGTGTTATATCACATTATTATTCTTCAAAACATATTCTTCAGGATGATCTATTGACAAATAATACAACCAAAAAAGAATGTGGTTGTAAAAATATCCCCCTTTATGTTGGTTATCGATACCCAATTCAAAACAATATCACTTGTAGTTTTCTTTTCTCACATTTTATTTTTACATTATTTTATTTAGCCCCTTATTTCATAACTCCATGTATTTCTTTCCTCACCCCATCATTGACCATAAAATTAAAAGGGCCCATTATGATATGTTTACCCTTTTATTAAAAATTTTATGATTTCAAATGTTTATATAATTTCATATAAATATCATAAATCTTTTGTTCAGGAGAATATAAATATCACATGCGTTTCGTAACAACGATAAATTAAATAAAAATATATATGTTTAAGTTGGATAACTCTATTAATAAAATAATATAATCTAATCAAGGATAAAAATTAGGTCCATAAAAGATTATTCATCTAAATCATTATCATGTTTCATTCAAAATTTTCATTTCGAGGGGAATTTTGAAAATAATTTTCTATGATAAAAAAATATAAACCCAACTCCAAAATCAAATAATAATGGTCATGTGTATAAAAAAAATCAAATATATAATATATAGTAACCTAAATAGTTTTTTAGTTGGTAATGTTAGAGACTAATATAAAATAATATTTATTTCAACTTCTTCAAATCCATGAATGTTAGTAAAATAAAAATAATAAATTTGGAAATAAAAAAGAGGGTTAGTTGTTTTATTGAATAAAAAAACCTACTGAGTGACCTCTCTAATTATTTAATTTTGATGAATTGTCCTTGATTTCTCAGTATATGTATTTTAATCCTTCAATTCATTCCTCTAATAGTTTATAATAACATTTCCCTCACTTATAAAATCTTAGTATGTCAATGTAATCATATCCTCAAATTTAGTGACACATATGTTACAATTATATTGTGACATATTCATCACATAATTCTTTTGGGGAAGGATGATAGTCAAACAACTTTTAATAACAAATTCATATTGACCACATGACATTATTCTTTTTTTTATTCTTTAAATCATAATATGATGATATCTTTTTTACGCATTGTTCTCGTCTACAGAAACCTTTTTTGACAACATTTCTTTTTCTCAATTTTTTATTCATCTAATTTATATCCATTTTTAATTGTCTTTATAAAATAACTATGTACCCATTATTTTATACTATGTATTGTTTTTCTTATACATAAAAATACCAATATAATATTTCATCCTTGGTATGATTGACCAGCACACAAATATTTCATTATATAAATTGTGGAAATTTTTAATGTTGTTGGTTGAACCAAAACATATTTTTTGTATTCCTAAATGCACCAAAATTTTATTAGTACCAATAGATGGATTACCTTTCTCTGTAAGATCCATTCTATAGAAAAATGATGATATGTATCTTAGAAACATTCCTAATATTCACATCACAATTATTTTGACATCCAAACATTCTGATATCTCTTGAAGTCTTCTATTACAACTCATATTTCATTCCACACATATCAAAAAAAGGAGTAGTTGAATATTTTTATTGAATTAATTTTTTTAGGAAACATATAATTTGTAATCTAAATTGTATTTTCATATACCTTATATTATAATAATTCATATTTATGATAATTATTTCAACCATCTTATAAACTGAAGAAGGTATATTATTGATCCCTCATAGGATTATAAATTCCAAATATTTCATGATCCAAAATTATATAATTCTATAAACTTGTAACCCTCTATGCATATGAAATTTTTTTGTTAAATAACTACTAATTAATCTTCTTTTTTCAGCTTCACTTACAGATTCCCATTCTAAATTTTTTCATTTTTAATTTTTTTCTTTAAATCAATAATCACTTTAAAAAAATCAACATTCCCATTAGGAAAAAAAATATATATTAATTAAATTTCATTACTTAATTTCGTGATCTCTTTCTCAAGCATCTAAATTATTCCAGGGCATTATTTATGTTGTTCCTTTAGTTGAAATTCAAAATCGATCTCTTTTTGTTCATAATTTTGTTTTCACTGTTAGAAAAAAAAATCTAATTTAAATCTTTTATTCAGCATATTATCATCATATTTATTTGAAAAATATTCATAATCACTAGCCTTAAACAAAAGGATTCTCATTTTAGATTTGGATAAATTTTTATCTTTCTCCTAGGAATATATTTTTCCTCATAACCATATTAATTCCATGACCATCGTATCCTTATTTATTATTTATCACTTTATTATTCATCATTTTCATATTCATAACCTATTTGAGTCCATATGGTAATAAAATTCCAAATTTTTCTACATCCAAAATAGTTCTATGGTTGTTTCCAATTTTTCATCAACGAACATCAAATGAAATTTTTTTTACAAAAATTATAAAATATAATTCATACTTTTATGTATCACATTTTTATAATCTTTTTCTACATATTCTTCTTGATAAAAAAATTCTAATTAATTTTTTTCATGGTATCCTAGAATGAAATTTACATTTTCTCTTCTGTTTTACTATTATTAAGATTATTCATTCACATTTAATAAGTAATTACATTAGTATAAAAACCGTCCAAATATAATATTTCTAGATATACATATTCCAATGAGTAAAAATATACATTGAATTTTTTTGTATGAATACATGAGATACTTTAGACAATAGATGAATCTTATAAATTTTCACCAAGACATATAATAGCACAAAAAATGATATTCACCATGGTAATGATGACATCAATAGATTCATACTCACCGATCCTTATAAAATTATAAATTATTCTTAAAATCTGTAACATTTCATTGTTTACATTAGAATTATATAAATAAATAGTCTTTATCATATCACATTTACCTTTGATAGTAGTAAATACATTTACTCTTAGAATATCCCAATCATATAAATATGACATTAATGAACATTTAGATCTTCCTTCATTATCAACATGGGGGGAACATCTGTAGAAACTTTTGAAAAATTATACCCAATATAAATATGAAATGTATGAATTCTGTTAAAGTTTATATAGAAATTCATATAATTTAATATCAAAATCTCTTAACTATTAACAAAACTCTGATATTCCATAACAAATTATTCCTAAAACACATAAGAAAATAGCAAAAAATTAAACCTTTTCCCTGATACCCATTGGAAAGGTCCTGCTATGATCCAATTATCATTGATAGGGGGAGGGGTGAATTAGTAGTATCATTTTCTATTATGTTTATTTTAATTTGACTCACACATCACATAATATTATTGAATAATTACTTTTCTAAGAACATAACAGTCACGCATTCAAAAGAACCTAAATATTTACAAGGATCACTACTCAATAGGGGTATCTACATCCTTGGAATGGTTTGGAAACAATAAAATACATCACAATACAATAGAAAACAATATATCCTATGGATAAAATAATGTATGATATGCCATTGAACTTTTGAATCACAGAGGTCAATACTATAGTGCATGTGCTCCTTCTTTCACAAATTACATAAAACTTATTTGAGTAAACCTTTATGAACAATTCACTAATTATATTCAAAACAGTTATTATGCATATATATTTATATAAAAATATAACATTATAGATAAATTATCAGGTTCTTTCCCCACAGTACGTAAAATCAAATTTGGAATTTTTAGTGATACTTAGTCAGATTTCACCACCTGATTTCCTTGTCCGATTTCTCAAGGGGGACACAATGAGTTCCCAAATGATTTGCTGACCTTGATTATGTCTATCAGGTTTCGATAGTGATATAAGAGGGTGTAAACTTATATCCCATGTTGATTATATATTCATATTTATCAATGGAAGCAGTAGTGGGTTATGAATTAATCCATCTTGAATTATATTTATTGTTTCACAAGTTTTTTAATGATGAAAAGTTGATTCGAATAGGATCTTCTATGATTGGTTTTAATAAGCCTATTATGATGTGTCTTCTATTATCCTGGATATTTTGTGACATATTTAATAGGATCTTTATTCTAATCCTTTTTTTTTGTATTTGATGGTATACCTAGAGGTACTACCAAGGATTTTATTATTGAGAGAGTATATTTGATTATTATAATATTTGGATTTGAAAATGTTCTTCATGTGATCCGTAATTTGATCCTATAATTACGATATGTAGGTTTCAAATTCCTAATCATTATACTCATAGATGTCTATTCTCAACTATGTTATGAATATTACTCCACTAAAAATGACAGACACTTGATAAACATGATTCTTCTATTCTAGATTTGGTTATACTTTCCCTAATGATTACATTCATGGATTATTACTCTCTCTTAAGAGATATGGGGATTTAACTATCCTTGATTGGTTATATGACCCTGATGTGGACACTACATTTCTCATAGCTAGATACTCAATGAAGATTATGATTTCTCTGATAAAAGGTATCATTGTAATACATATGAATAGTTGGATTGAGTGGTTGGAATGTCATTTCACATGTGATATCTCTTTACAAATAGGCCATGTCTTAGACTGTTAGGGATCATCCGTGTATCAATGGAATGACTTATAATAGTACGAGCCCTAGGGATCAGTCATTGGACTGGATATATATGGTATGAGAGGCATGTAATAAATATTATTGACCATTTATAGGATTTAAAAATATACTTCCATGGAATCCATTATTATAGTTATTTGAGGAGGGTACGGGTGAGCCCAGGGTTAGTACATGTATACCCATATTATCACGTATCTTGTTTAGATACATTTATTGTCCTTGATGATGTGGATATCTATTAACTGGTATTATAGACAAATATATTGACTAAACGATACATGATTTTAGTGTTATATAATTAAGCTTAATTACATTGATTTTGGTGTCCATGTGACATAGATTACAGACCCCTGTATCGATAGATGTGGATTTTGGTTATCTCATTCACCATACTATTCTTTATTAATATTGATGTTTATATATATATATATATATGTATGGGAATATACCAATTTATATGAATAAATATTAAAATACATGTTATAATAATTTTGACTTCACCAAGGACAAGTTTCCATGGGAAAACAAGGTTTCTCATTATTTGTATGGTTCAAATTTTCAATTGTGACTCATCTAGATTCAGCATATTTCTTGACCATGCACTTATAAAATAATATTTATAGGTTCTTCATTGGGTTGGCCTACTAATATAATTTATCACTCGTGTATGTACACCTCAGTGTATATTCATAAAAAAGTTTCCATTTTTCAGCTTCATCCAAGATTCGTGATAGATAGGGTTTTGGTCCTAAGTTACTTGATTGAGCAGAGCCAGTTGTGTGGAATTTTTAAATGGGGCATACAACTCGACAATGATGTGGATACTAAGAATGTGGTATTGATCAAATATACTAGTACATCCAAATACATTTATTTTCATTTTTATATATGTAATCTGATGTATATAGTCATCCTAGTGGGTGGCCAATGTTGTATATGAGTTCATAATCTTCAAACTATTACCCCATGGTCTCCCATAGTCAGTTGGCATCCTCTAGAAAATATGGATGTTCACATTGGGAGTCATAACAAACTGGTTCAAAGAACTTGTCTAGTGGAATCCATGTTTTAATGTTGTAATGGGATATTAATTTTGTTTCTTTTTATATTTATTGTCTATCAGTGCTACTGTATACAAAAGTAATAGCAATTTTTCAAAAAATATGATGTATATCATACTAATTCATTTAGGACACCTGTTTTTAGGATATATATCTTTTTCTAGGTGTATGGGGTTGATGTTATGATCTGTGATGTTACATATTCATATTATTTTATCCTTGAGTGATTAACATTTTGTGTGGATATTTGGATTCTATATGTATCTATCTATCATTTCCATTGGAAAAGTAGAATTGAATGATATATTCTCTTGGATGGAAAACGGAATTGGAAACACAATAATCAAATTTATATAATAGGATTCACACAGTATAGGCCTTTAAGAGTGTAAGTATTACTGTTGAAGGCATAAAAATTGTTTAAATAGTTAAAAAACCTGAACATTGTATTCAAGAATAATTATATTTTGTAATTATACTCAATTTAGATTACAATAATATATTTTTTCGTTTAGTGGTCATTAATGTGGATCGTTGTGGAGAAATTTGATAATGATGATAATGAATAATTCTCCAGGCATTTGAGGTGTAGTGACCCTATATGTTTGATTTGGAAAATTATTAACATTTATTCTTCAAATTTTAAGGTTTCCCACATGTTTTCGTTATGAACCATAACTCCCAAGTCCATTCCATTGTGAAAATCTCGTTTTTGAGCTGTTCTGGTTGGTCAAGCTGGCTCATTTCTAGTGTTTTTTAAAACGCATATTTTTTAATGGTAGCTCTTCTAACTATGAGTCAACAACTAATAGGTGGAGATAGAATGTCACTGGTGGTGAGTTAAGACCAGTGACCTACAATGGTGGGTTTCATTAATGAGTCTCCATCGATGAATCATCAAATGGTAGCTCACTAAACGGTGACTCACTGAAGGTAGTTCAAAAAATAGTGACTCAACGAATGGTTGGACATAGAATAATGACTCGTGAAAATATATTTTCATATGGTGAATCACATAACAGAGGACCATCAAATGTTGAGTAACCCACCAGTAACTTGTGATGGTGACTCACCCAAATGTGAGTCATTTCAGATGGTTTATCAAATTTCTAGTTTTTCCTAGATGGTCTGTTTCGCCATATTAAAATTTTCATGGACGTAAAATGAGTTTAAAATAATATTTAAGTGTTTTTTGATCCATTTAAAATTAAATTAAATATATCATTAAATTTAAATCTACTAGGATCATTTTAATATATTCAAAAAATGTGGTCTGGATTATTATACAACATTAATGGATTTTGAAACCATTTTCCCCTACTAATATTGTATCTAGAAATTTTAATGAAGATATCATCTATTCCATGAACCCATTTATTTGGTCATTGTGCGCCAAGAACCATTCTTCATAGAGAAGTCATTCATATGTGTTTCACCCTTGGATCGTGTTTCCATAGGGAAATTCGAACCCCCATTTGGTGCAAGGAGGAGGTATTGATCATAAGATTATCAAGGTATGGTTCCCATTATATCGATATTAGTTTTCCATAATTTGGGGTGGGTGTAAAAATGTTTCCCTTGTGAAGAAAGTGTAATCCATTATTAAAAAAATATAATTTTATCGACATTAATCCAATAAAAATGGGCTTCAGAAAAGTGATTCATGCCACTATTTTATTTTTTATTGATATTCTGAGTTGTATGGGGTGTATGAATATTTAAAATCATGGCTATTTGTGGTCTTATATTTTTCACTTAGGATGACTTGTGAAAGCATATTATTGATCATGTGTTGAATGGATTTATATATGAAATTGATTATCCAGGCATATTTAGTTATGTAAATGGATACTTTATGATCAAACTTGCTCTGGATAACACATCGATTATCAATGTGAGGTTAAATTAGTATTGTTTGTTTAATCAAAATACACACTTATTTGTTTTGGGTGGATTTTTGTTCGGTGTGGTTTTGTTCTTTCATGATCTGTGTGTGGCTGTGTGGTGCTATTTTTGGGATAATGGTTTTAATGTGGGGTGTTATAAGTGTTGTAATGGAATGTCATGGTGATAGATTTATGAATTTTTGAATGGATGGGAATTGTTATGTAGTGGGACTGCAACTAGGTTGTGTTTAGTAGTGTTGTTGGTTGTGATTCTGTTATCCAGTGGGGCTTATGGGAATGGATGTGATGATAGGTTTTTATGGGTCTGGTTATGATATTTTTGGGTGTTCTTTATTGGAGGATATATTGGGTGGAATAAAATTGAAGAATGGTGATGGAGGTGGTTTGTATGGCTGTTGAATGGAGTGAAAACATTAAGTGAGTTATTTTTACTCTAGTTCATTTTCCCATTCATGTTTTATGTTGTGTGTATTGTCGCATACAATGGTTGGTATTTTCCCAGATATTAATGGAATAAATAAATTGTTTTCATAATAAATATCATTAATAGTTTAAATGACTTGGTTTAGGGTTTTTTGAGTTGTGTATTTTTGTAAAGCATCATTCATTTATCAACATATGATGTGACTACTACTGATATTAATAAGTTCATGTAGAGGTATAATCGAAGTCAGTTGTTTGGGATGATTTATTGTTGAAAAACCCCATACGTTGGGATTGTGGTTTGATACCTATATATATACTTGTACATCATTGTGATTTTCTACCAGCACCTTTCTGTGGTTGAGTACAATGTTCTGAACACCCCCATTATCATGGGTGAGGTTCTCCTTTCCCAACATCCCGATGGGTGGATGTTTGGATAGTTGTTGGATACTCCCGGATCTATCTCTTGACATTGGTATCCAAAGATACTTCAGGTGGAAGTAGGGTTATTTTTAATCCCTAGTGTCTATAGTCCAGAAAATATCTCCCAATTGACTTCATAATAGATGTGTTGTTCTTTCCCATGTGACTTCTATATGAGTTATGTTTGTGTATAATGAGTCTACGAGTAGGAATTGGTGAGCATAATTTTCCTATGTTTTGGGACAATCCCTATGGACTAGGTGTGTGCGGTAGGGATGTGACATGGGGATTGTGGATGATTGTGGAAGCACACATACATTTTTCATTAGGGTATGAGAAGTTAACTAGTGGGAAGTGGCATGTGGTAACCCAAATATTTATTTTCTTACTATATAACATTACTTGACTTTTGTAACATGGTTAGAGTGCCTTGGTGACGTGGGGATGGATAGAATTTATTGTTTGGTTTTATTGGTAGTATTTTTCTGATATGTAAATTAATATGCTTCTCCCAATTCTAGACGAGATATTTCTTTTTATCCATACTGTGTATACATGTATTGTCACCATATGTATATAAAACTTCTATCATGTTTCTAGAAGGTCAATGTCGACCATGTTGGGAATTACACACCCAGACATTGAGACAGTTTACGTGTCACTACATAGCCTTGTTTTTGGTATTTACATTGCAGACCCTTGTTTTGTAAAAGTTATATTTTAATCATTTATTTGGTATGGATTTGTCTTTCATATATATATATATATATATATATATCTGTGTGTGTGTGTGTGTGTGTGAGTTTTTTCTATGGTCGATTCACCTTATCTACTAATCTAGTTAACAATTAAAGGATAATGCCTCACATTTTTTGATATTTGAATATTCTTGGTGGTGGTCATAACTATGGGGCCTACTATAGGTGGGACATGGGGTGTCATTGTCTATCTTTTTCAATAACCATCTTAGGAGTGAATATTTTTTAGGGAGGGGTCATGATAGATATTTTTCAGAGGTTTAGGTTCATATATTGGATGGATTTTAGGGTGAGGAATATTGAGGATGATGTGTGATTGTAGGGAAATTGTGTCAACTATTCTTGGTGGTGACATAGGCTAGGGAATACTGGTAATGCCATGAGATTTTAGGGGCCTCTGTGATCCGATACAAGTACTCTGAGCCTTCAAAACTAATAGGTTCTGTTGCACCATTTGTAGGGTAGATAACCTTGGAAAGTAACATTCATCATAATGACTTGTGTTCCTATTTGAATAGTAAATTTCGAGAAATTTATATAAAAATGAATGAAAATGATTCATATATAAAATTATACACTACTCGAGCTTATGAATAACTTGTTTATATTTTAGCCATGGTACACAGTCTTCATCCATGGATGGAATAGATAGTATAGGTTTATTAGGCTGATATTCTTGAATGGATGAGTGTCGATTAGGTGGAGGAGGATGACTAGTGGCAGAAGATGATACATGCTTTCTAGTCGTATACTCTAGGAATGTACGTGGGTAGAATTTCTGACATGATGAAGGTTATATTGTTAGAGGAGCTTGTGATCTTTTTTAGCATGATCCAACCTTCAAAAAAGAACATGGTTACTTTTGATGTAATCCAGATGTATGGAGTTTTCCTTTAGTGGTTTAAGTTGTACCTATGGGAGAGGAAGACGGTTGATGTTCTGTGGGACAATTTCATGATGGAGTTGTGAGGGTAATTGATTTCTTCTACAATGAGGGATGTAAATATGAAAGATTTACTAACCCTCCAAATTGTTTTTATGTAGGAATAGGATATGGGTGTAATGTTCATTTATCACTTTCATTTTTTCCCAGATCATTTTTCATATTACAAGTCATGTGTGAAACTCTTAGGTGAGATTCTTCGTCCTTCTGACAAGTACATGGTTACTCCCTTAACCATTCCCACATACTTGGAGGTCCTGAACAAGGTGGTGGTATTTGAGAAGATTCACTCATGATGATTTATACCACGAGTGGGAAGCCAGCTGGGATTTTTGATAGGTGAGGCCATCAGACGTAGTTGTCTGGTTCTAGGGCCTTTGAGGATCTGACCAGTGGGGAGTCAACCTCAATGGGTTTTTGGTCCTTCAGGTCCTCGTGTCGTTCCAATGAACATGGGACCAAGGTTTTTTTCTAGTGGATCATGGGGCCATTTTTAGGGTCATTTCCCGATGGCCATTCCAACTCTATCTATTATAGGAGTGTAGGTAAATCCATTGGTCAATAACTATTGTCATCTAGGTTGTTTCAATAGAATGTATAATAGGCCCATGCTCCACTGAGGGGAGACATAGTATATGGAGGCTGACCTCAGTGTGTTCCTCATGAACCTCATCCCAGGCATGATCGGGGAGATAGTCTTCAGTATAGGGGAATATGATCATGGAATGGTTAGTTACATGACACGTAGGTAGAAGTTCCAGCATTTCCATAAATTGATCAGGTAATGATCAGTTAGTTCAGTACACTTCTTTGTGCATTAATCAAATCATGATATTTTCAATCCATAGATACACCTATTCTTGCACATTCTATGGGACTCTATGTAGAAAAGCTTCATGTTCCCTTGGTGATGAGTAAGCTAGTCGGAGGTAATACCATAAATTTTTAATGTGTGCTACAGATGTAGACAGATGATGGGCCACAACATACTCATTGGGATCTCTTATTTATAGAGATGAAACAATCTAATATCATTTATTGAATTTACTAGTTGTATTCTTAGAAAGCTATTATTTAATTATTCCTAACGAGATTAATGTTCCATTAATTGGATGGCCAGTGTGTGGCTTCTATTCGTGAATGTTGTTTTCAGATGGCCTATCAGCTTATGGATCCCCATCATAAGCTATTGGCTAAGAAATCGATGGAATTGGTGGCTACTGAGATATAAGAGGTTACTAATGTTTTTGGGGCGTTCATGGATGTATTCATCAAGGAGGATGGGATTCTACCCACATGGTGTGATGTATCATTAGGGATAGACATGTCGTGTAATGCTTCCCTAATTTCGATCGATACATATCTGATGGCACCTTCAAAACTATGAGATTTGCATCTTTAGGTTGGTGATCTAAAGAAGAAGGGCCCTATTTGTCCAATTTTGTCTTTGTGGGGTAATAAAATTTTATTTTAGAAGAATTTAGATGGTTGTATGAGATTATGCATAGACTACAAGAGGATAAATCATGTTATGGTGAAGAACTATTACCCCCTCTAGAGGATAAATGATTTTTTTTTTACCAGCTAAGATGAGTAGATTGGTTTTCTATGATTTATCTATGAACTGGTTATCTCCAATTGTGGTTTAAGGAAGACAATATCCCAAAGAAAATATTCACTTGTACGTGTTGGCACTTCAAGTTCATAGTAATGTCTTTTGGTTTCACAAACTCACCATCCACGTTGATGGCACATATGAACTCCTTATTTCATGTGTTCATGGACCCGATCATCATCATATTAATCGTTGAAATTAAGATATAATTGAAGGATGAGGAATATCATACCAAGAAACATATTACAATATTAGAGGTTCCAAGATGCCACTAGATATAAAAAAATTCATTCCAAGTGTATTTTCTATAAGCCAGATGTACATTTCCTTCGACATGTGGTGTCATTGATGGGTGTAGCAGTGGACCCATTGAATGTCGATGAAGATTTTTATGGGGAATAACCCTAAAAAAATTTAGAGGTTAACATTTTTCTCTATCTTTCAGGCTATTACAAGAGATTAATACCTCATTTATCTTGAGTAGTAACTCCATTGATAGACTTGACCATGAAATAACTTGTTTTTTTGTGTAGTGAGAAGTTTTATAAAGCACTCTTCTAACTGCAGGGGATGTTTTTCAGTTATCTAATGCTCTAATTTCTAGATGAATGGATGATGTTTGATGTTCTTTTTTATTATTACAATCTAGGTTTTGGACCTGTGTTGATTCAATATCGGAGAGTGATCTATTATAGTTGTGGGATGTTTCATCCCTTTGAATATAACTATTCCAATATTTATTTAGTGATAGTATCAGTTCTGTACTCGCTAAATTTTTCGAGGCGTTATGTCAATGGTGAGTGATTTGTAGACTTCATGGATCAAAATATCTTTATATATTTTATTTCTAGTAAGATATTAAATTGAGATAACTGATGAGGATTTTGTTTTTTCTAGACTATGAATTTGAGATCTCTTATACCATAATAAATGGAAAAGTTTTGGATGATTCCTTGAGTTGGAAGTCACTAAAGGTGGTATTTTTAGAATTTGAGGATTTTTGGAATGTGATGGGGGAGTTGTCCACCTTTCACCAAATTGATGGAATGGGTGGTGGAAGAGGCTATTTGTTTTAGAAGAGAGTGAATTCAAATATGATGTGGATGTTGGATGAGTCTCAGTCGCGAGACACCACGTCAGAGGTGATGCATTATAAATGTGACCATTGTGATGCACCATAAGGATGATCAGAATCATATTCTCTTCCATGAAATGATATTAGATTAAGTGGATATGCATGAGGCGGTTCTCTATGAGTTTCATTGCTCTCCTTTAGAGGTACACCCATATGTTTAGAAAATGTATTGCACCTTGAGATAGAATATTTGCTGACCCGAGATAGAATTTAAAATTATAGATCTTCTGGTGATGTTTATAGAATACTAGTAGGTGAAGGCTGGGAACCTTGTTCTTGGTGGGTCTTAGTATACCCTAGATGTCCTCGATTGGAAATGAGATGAAATATCAATGTATTTCATAACTCTCTACCCCAGGGCTCATGGAGGTTGTGATGTGATCTGCATGGTTGGATATTTGTTTAAGGAATTGGCTCACATCATAGTGGTTATGGTCTCCGGTTATGTATATTACATGTCCAGGAGGGACGTGTATAAGGAGGTGTAGATTAATGGAGTTCTGAGTTTCATTGTTTCGGATTTGGATACATGTTTCACCTAACAATATTGGAGAGGATTGATGAATGATTTTAAACCTCTATTATTTTTCAAAACTAATTTCTACCCTATTATGGATGGGAATATAGAGAAGACCAAGTAGATGTTGGTGGACATGTTTTGAACATGTTTCATGGACTTTGGAGAATCTTGGCTGTTATAATTTCGATAATTTGTTTCTCTTTCAGTAATAACTATAAATCTTTCATTTTAATGTCACCATTCAATACCTTGTATAGAGGAACTTTTTGTTGGCCATTGTGCTGGTCAGAGGTTGTGGGGAAGCTATTCTTGGACCAGAGGTAGTATAGTGCATGATAGAAAATGTTCATCGTGTAGATGATTGGATGAAATAATCACATTACTATCTTAAGTCAGGTGTTAATCATATGATGTGGCCCATGGGTTTTGAGGATAGGGGCTTTGTGTTATTGATGTTTTCCCCTCGATGTGGGTAGAATATGTTCAGTAGAGGAAGAAAGCCTTCTCCCAGGTTCATCAGACCCTTTTAGTAGTTGGGGTGAGTTATAAAGTATCATACTAGTTAAAGCTACCATCACAGATAGTGAATGTTCATGTGGTCTTTCAGATCTCCCATCATTGTTGATATCTTCATGATGAATCCTATGTATTTGAATTTGGAGTGTTGGAATTCAAAGATGATGCTGCATTCATGGAGTGGTGAGTAGTGTTCCAGGGTCATCATGATATGGTACTATATGAATGGGCCACTCCATAGTATTATTTGTATTAGAGGCTTGGTGGCATTGAGGAGATTACTTGGGAGTGATAAGAACTATGGTGTTCCCAATACCCAGTTTTTTTTTGAGTTCTACATTGTTTGGTTCTTCCTTATGATGTGATATTTCATCCTGGGTTTATGTGATGAGATGTTCTCTTTTTCATGAGATGTGTGTGGTATAATGTATGGTTGATTTTTAAAATTCTGAAAAAGGATGACTATATTATGATTTTAGATACATTAAATGAGATGTGATTTTACCCATTTTTTTATTCAATGCCACCTAGAGAAGTTAGTATCTTGATACGGCGAAAATAATTCAACGATTCATATGTTCAAAATATGTGGTTTTCATGCTTGTGTTCTTTGTCTTGGGGATAGTTGGTGTATTGGACGATGAAGGAGGTGTTCAAGGATGTCGAAGATTACTCCAACTTTCAAACAACTCATAGTGATTTATCATTGAACTCTAGTGTCTTTTATTGGTAATGGTGTTTCATGTGTAGCAAGACCCTTAAGAAGTATCTCACGTGTGGTGGTTTGGGCCACACATACCTTCTATGTTTTGTTTTGATTTTTTTATGGTGATGATTGTTTTATTTGTATATGATATAATTTCTCAGACCTCCTCGATCCATTACATTGTGAAAATACAGTGTTTGAGGTGTTCTAGGAGGTCATGGTTTCTAATTTCATGTATTTTTTGAAATAAATGTTTTCCAATAGTTGTTCTTATAACTTCTAGTCATCCTCTATAATGTGGAAATGGTTGGTTGTTGATGGCTATTTTGAACTAGATACTCAAAACAATGGGTCACAACAGTGAGTAATCTAGAGGTGACTCACCGAACAATAGATCAGTGAATAGTGAATCACCTAATGGTGACTCACCCACTATTGAGTCATGACAGTTACACACCTAATGTTGAGTCATTTCTGACAGTTTGTGAAGTTTCCAGTTCATCCATTTTTTCCTGTTTATCCCCATAAAAAATTTAATTGATGTAAAATTGGTTTTAAAACACATTGATGTTTTTATAAATATTCTTAAAAGGATATAAAATATATCTTGAAATTTATAATGCTTGGTATCCTTTTCATATAGTCAAAACATGATGTATGTTACATGATGAGGATTTAATGCATTTTTAATTTTTTTTTTCCATTTATATCTGTAGAGGACATTCTATATATGATATCATATCTTCTATAAACCCATTAGTTTTCTCATTATGTTCCCTAAATAATTCCTCTCTGTGGATCCTTATATTTATGTTTCTCCCTTGAATCATGTTTCCCTAGTGCATTGCGTACCCCTATATGGTGTTTGGAGGAGGTGGTGATCGTCAATTTTATGTGGTAGGTATCCCTTCATCACTTTTTATTTTTTTATCATGTGGGGTGTGTGGATGGATGTTTTCCAATTCCTGGAAGTTGAATCAAATTCAAATTAAGATAATTTAATATTCATAAAAACAATAAATATGGGCCCGGGAAAAGTGACTCACACTTCTGTTTTTTTATTTTTTGATATTTTGAGATTTATATGGTGTATGATTATCAAAAATCATGGTTTTTTATGGTCATTGTTTCATATTAGGGATGACTTGTGATGGATTTTTTTTATCATGATTGGAATGACTATATTTATTCAATTGATTAAGCAAGTATATTCTAATTAAAAAATGGATTAATAATGAGAAAAAATCACTAAGATAAATTCTAAATTATCATTGTAGAATTAAAGAATGGGTGTTTTTCAAATCTAAATACACCTTTTTTGGTTTTCAATTGTGTGTGGTTTTGTTCTGTAATGTGCCTTTTGTTGTTTTTTGGTATTAGGGTGGGGAGAATATATTTATTGTGGGGTGGTGCAAGTGGTGTAATAGAATATCAGGTGGATAGATTAAGTGATTGTGGAATAGATGAGCAATGTTATAGCATGGGACTACAACCAAGTTGTGTTTACTTATGTTTCTGAGTGTGATGGTATTATGGAGTGGGGTTGCCAAATTTGATTGTGATGATAGGTGATAAAGTGTATGGGGAAGAGATGGCATGGTTCACTTTTGTATGTTGTATAGGATGGAATGAATTTCATTAATGGTGATGTATGTATTTTCATTGGGTGTTGAATGGAGTGGAATTATGATGAGAGTTTCTTTACTATAATTATTATTCATATGTTTGGTCTATGTTGCCTCTCTTGTTGCGTGTTTTGGTGGGTAGTTTTCTTGGTAGTGATGGAATAAATAAATTTTTTTCATAATAAAGAGTTATAATTGGGTAAATTATTTTGATTAGGAATTCTTTGAGTTGTGTGGTTTTGTGAAGTGTCTTTCATTTATCGACTTTTGAAGTGATAGTTGATGCTATTAATAAATGAAATTTGAGGTATTAGTAATGGCAGTTTTTGTGGGTTAGTGGGTTCTTGTAAAAACCAATAGGTTGGTCTGAGTGTTTTACACCTATATATATATATATATACGTTTAAATCCTTGTGAGTTTCTATATAAAACCAACTATGGTTGTGGAATATATTACAAAATGGTAATCCCTCCAATTTTGTGATATTTGTATACCCATAGTGATGGTTTCCACCCTTAGGCCTACTGGAGGCGAGCCTCAGGGGTTCATTATCTATCATTGTCCATTGCCATTTAAGTAGGGGATTCTTTGGAGGGAGGCTGTCAGGATATTATGTTTAATTAATGTGTTGGTAAAAATCTATATAGTTTTTTCCTACATTGATTCAAATTGAATTATAAATTATTTTCATCAGTTGTTGTTACCTAGTTGGATTTCTAATTACAATGTTGATGGGTGGAATGAATTTTGGAATGATTAAGACATTAAAGGGGTATTATCATTTATATATTCCTTATGAGTGTCAGTTCAATATCTCTTTTACAAGGGTATCATGACCACCAGTGGGGTGTTCGTTATGAGGATTCTCATCAAGGATTGAGTCCCATTTAGTCTCGGATGATTGTTTGGACCCTCAATGGTTAGTAATTTTATTACCATCTTACAGAGGAGATTTATATATGTGGTTATAAATTGGGATTGATTATTGAGACAATATTATAATTACTAGGTGGAATACCATGAGGTGGTTAATTTGGAGTTAGACCATATTAGGACTACTTCTTTTTTTGATCAAGGGAATCCCACATGAGAGAACTTCGACGCGGTTTTTTATTCCATTAGGATAGTGAAATTTTGTATATTCTATTTTTATTTTGATACACAATTATTTCTTTGGTTTTATTATATCGTCATATTGATGGAATTAGCTTTTGACCAGAACCTAGGGTTCTTTGGTATCAAGGCTATATTCTTTGTGCTGAAATGTTTGTGTTTTGGGCCCTGTAAACAAGAATTTCAACTATTCCAAATGTTTTTGGAGTGTTGGTAGACACTCATGATTGGGTTGTAACCATGTAACTAGGGGTTGTGAAATAAATAAATGGACATGTGAGGTGCCGAATTACTAAGAGGAGTTCAAATGATTCATATCCATATTGTGACTGATGAACAATATAGTACCAAAAAATTAGTATTGGCTTGGATGTCTAGGGGGTTGTCAGTCAGTTGATAATGGGATACACTAGTTGTGTGTGGTAGCATTTAAAATTAAAATTTTTTTTTATTGTGTGGGATATGATGATCAATGTTCTCAAGAAATTTTGTTTTCATGATTTCTTGTGATTTTCTTATTATAGATAAATGTCTCTCTATAGTGGTGGAGACGTAAATAATGAATTGGGTGTCATGAGATAGTTGACTCATGGCAATAACAGGACACACTTTTAAGGATACATGGTATTAGGTTTTGTTTAAAGGAATGTGTGTATTATATTTATTTCATCATGGAATGAAGAGAGATATAAATTATTTTTAAGGAATATAAGGAAAATAATAGTTATACTAGATCAAAATTTATATTAACATAATCTATTTATGCTTTGATTTATGTGGATATATATTAATCATATTATATTATAAATTCCTATCCAATAATGATATATGAACCTTTTGATGTTATGATCGAGGAGTGGGATAATATAATCCATATTTTTGGAGTCTGTCATTTGTATTTAGGGTTTTACCCCTGGTTTATAGTAGAAATTCAGCATCATCCTTGAGCCTTTGATCTTGGTGTTTCGTTTTATGATTAAAATAATGATATTCCAAGAGTGGAGAGCACTAGACGAGCATTATTTGATCATATCCCTTATAAGAGAAAATTGTTGATGAAATGAGACTTTTCATGGAACATTTTTTATATCATTTTTGCGTAGATTCATAGGTTGAGATCATGGATGAATGATTTTTCAAAATGGCCTGGTGTCGATGATAACTTTATTATTGTAAGATTGTAATATCCTATGTTTTTGAAGACTGGTATTTTGAGAAAAAATATACATTATTTATTTCTTATTCTTATAAAGTAGAAAATTGTAATTTTCCTCAAACTATGATACTATATAATTATTCTTACCAATTTATTAGTATCTAAATAGGTTGTTTACCCTATGGTTAGATTTTCATGGAATCATGGATAGTTTTAATTTTAGTGGAATAATTTATATTTAATATTTATTTAATTAAATATTAATTTATTCATCAATGTTCATTTTGGCATATCATTTGAACATAGTGTTGAGTTGAGATTCTATCACAACATAGGACTCTAGAATTTGGTTTTTTTCTAATTTGGATTATAAACTCTGGTTGTGCATGGGTTCTGGGTCATGCCCCCATTTTATTTTTGTAAAGACCCTTAAAATTCAAGGGAAATTTTTTTTCTTAATTTTCTTTGGAAATTTTCAAGAGTGTGGTTTCTGACGGCACCTGATTCCGAGGCCTGGTGTGCCCGGAATCAATTTCTGAAGTTTGGCTCGGGTACGTTCAGTGAACGAACGAGCGGGAATTTCTAACTTTTTATTCGGTGCTCGGAATTGAAATCCGAGGGCACCGATGAACTTGCAGCGCCGATATTCTCTTAAGGAGACCTTTTTTGAGGTTGCGTTTATTTCGGGTTGAGAGTTAGTTTTTGGGAGTTTAGAACAAGTTAAATAAAAATTGTGGATTAAAATTTTTATTTAAAACTTGTTGGTTATCTTCTATCAAAAGAAGTTAGGGGTGGGACCCACACCAACTTAACCTCCCTTGAGAGGATTAAGTGTGGTGGGGCCCACACGAAACCCAACCTTCCATCTTCTCTCAAACTCCCTTTAACCCCTCTTTAAATGACATGACAATTGTTATTTAATTTTGGAGTTATCTTATTTGAATTTCAAACCTTTGAAATTCAATTTGTTAAGTTTGTGAATAAAATAAGCTATTATCTTATTTTGTTGGGTTAGAACTCTTTAGCCATATTGAGAGGATTTGAGAGCTTCTCCTTCATCTTCATGCTTTGACGAAGAACGCTCAAGCTTTGACGAAGAACGCTCAAACTCTGACGAAGAACGCCGCTCCTCTCTTCTTCGTCTTCGGTGTCAACGAAAAGGAACGCCGCTTCCTCCTCAGATTTCCTTCATCAGCATACGAAGATTCACCAACGACGTACCTCTTCGGACGTACCTCTTCGTCATCGGATTTGACGAATGACTCCCGCGACGCCCGACCTCCGCGACGTTGTCTTCCGCGGGTCGTTGACAATCTTCGAGCTTGAACCCAAGGTAGGGGTTGTTAATAGTTGTTTATTTATTTATCCTTGTTCTTGGTTCTAGCATGACTAACGTGAGGATTTTAAATTTGTGTTATCATTTAACGTGAGGGGACCAGAATGCATGAACACGCCCGAACCCCCTCCTTTGTTCTTGGTGTATTATCTTGCGGTTGAAAGAAGATGGCGTGGTGCCGTCGCACCACGTGGATATTCACACGATTATATTGCGCGGCGCCGTCGCCCCGCGCCGTGGAAGGATCATCAAGAACGCGGCGTCGTCGCGCCGCGTCGAAGGGAATCGAAGGCGCAGCAGAGGGGCGTGGTGCCGTCGCACTGCGCCGGATGACGAACACCGCGGCCAGTTCCGGGCTGCGGCGGGACGAGAAGACCGGCGGCCGGGCCGCCGGCGTCGGAAGCTGGAAAAAGGGGACCGGTTTTCCGGTCCCCTTGGATAAAAACCGGCCGGCCAGGTGGCCGGCCGGAAGGTCAAAGGCCGGGGGAAATTAATTCCCCCGGCCAGCGCTCAAAAGCCCCCCCCCCCATTTAATTTGGGGGGGCGGTTTCATTGAGGGGGGCAGGCGGCCCCCCGGTTTCAATCAAGCAGGCCCCCACGAGGGGGGCCGGTTCTTCACAAGGCGCGGCCTAAGCCGCGCCGCTTGCTGGAAGCGGGGGCCATGCCCCCCGCGCATGATCCCAGTGGCGCCAGACCGCGCCGCCGGCCGGGCCGCGCCGCCGAGCTGGTCCGCGCCGCCGCGCCGGACCGCCGCCGGCCGGGTCGGGTCGGCCCGGACCCGGACCCCCCGTTTTCGAGACAGTTTCGGTCTTTTGGCCATAACATGAGACACGAACCTCCGATCGACGAACCGTCTACGGAAACACGATCCTTGGATCGAGACGGTCGTTTCGGTATATTACACTCAGGGTTTCAGAATACTTTGAGTTCGGCCTCGTTGGTTCGTACACGAAACCAACCGGGCCTACGGAGCGGAAACGCTCATATCTTGAGCTACGGACGTCCGTTTGACGTGCCATCAGCTTTGTTGAGTTCCTATTAGTGAGATAGATCTTTTGGCATACTCCGCCTGAGGATTGGATGCAGGTGGACTACGGTCGGGTTGGTTTTTCCTTAAAAAACCAACAGGGCCCGGGAACGAAAATACCAATAACTCTCAGACCGGGCGTCCGATCGACGCGCCGTCTATTGGGTTGAGTTCCTGTTGACGATATGGAACATTTGGATACATCAACTCTGGACTTTGTGACAGTTGATGTATCAGCCTCTCGGCTCGTGGAGCGGACCCTCCGAACGAGCTTGCTGTGTGCGGGAACCCTAGTGCTGGCTGCGACTGTTACTGTGACTACTACTGCTACTACTGCTACTGTGACTGCGACGACGATAGTACAGAGATCCTGTGTGGATTCGACGATGACGACTACAGCACTCAGCGATCCTACGTGGATCGGTGCTACAGGTCATGTGTGGGCCCGATCCTGTGTGGGTCCGATCCTGTGTGGGTCCTTGCGCTCAGCGGTCCTGTGTGAACCAGCGCCTACAGGTCCTATGTGGGCCCTATCCGGTGTGGGTCTTTTGCGGGGGTTAGTTACCTATCGATCCTTCATGGGTCTGACGACTTAGATGGATCAGAGATCATCTTTATCGTCTTTTGAAGAAGTATACCTGTGTGAGCTGAATCCTGTTGCTTTCCTGTGTGGATTACGTTTTGCATTCCTGTGTGGAATACGTTTACATTCCTGTGTGGACTGAGTTGTACTTGGGCTCGGAGGTTGGAGCGTATTTGAATTTGATGACTTAGGTATATGTATGGGAATATAACTAAGCAGTGTCGGTTGTTACTTCGTGATTGTACCTTTCTTCGTGGTTTATCCTTTGTGGATTTGAGAGACCTTCATGGGTCTCGGGGTCCCTACTGAGTATCTTATACTCACCCCTGCACGGGCTTTGCCCGCACTACGTTGTGTTGGTTGCAGACGATGGACAACGTTGACCTTAGCTGAGGCTTGCAGAGCGGGACGGTACCCAGAGGTGGACCACTGGGCGGGACGTGCTCGGAGCGGACAGCGGGACCCGTGGAGCAGTGGAGCTATCTGTACCCACCCTTCAGGTGGGATTTCTAGTGGACAGCTCGGTGTAGCGGCATTTACTTTTCAGTTGTTGTTTTCCCTTTTGAGTTGTACTTTACTTTCAGTTTGGGTTTGTATACTGGGCCATTTACTTTTCCGCACTTTCAGTTGTACTCTGTTTTTACTTAGTGTTTACTTTACGCTTACTTACTCTGTGGTGTTTGTTTACTTTACAAAGGCAATGCCTTCCCTTTCTATCGGGATTTACGCCTTGGTGCTAGTCGCCAGCCCCTGGCCTATGGAAGGTGGGCTTGGGGTAGTCACGGCACGGACCTCGAGGGTGGGTCGTGACAAATTGGTATCAGAGGAGTTCGGTTCTGCCGCGAACTCTGATCTTTTCTATGTGAAGCAATAATGTTTAGCGTATTGAGTGTGGTTATCAGTCCAGGGAGTCCAGTGTGGGTGTGGCAGCCGATGTATCCATACACCAGGACCCTGACTTCTGATTTCCTACTTAATGCACGAAAACATTGATTGCGTGTGTGTTTCAAAGTTTTCTTTGTGATTACTTATATCAGTTCACCAGTATACTGTTCTGACCGCGGCGCACCTGTTTCCTTTTCAGGATGGCCCCACGACGGCAGCCAGCTAGGGTTCCGAGAGTCGAGCCTGATGACATCCCACCGAGCGACGAGGCCTCGGTGCAGGGCCCTTTGTCAGCAGTGGCACCGGAGGTAGCTTTACCCGCCGAGCCCCCGATGCTTCCAGCGCCAGCCGCTGACGATGCACGTCGCCTCAGCACACTGCATGAGTTTCAGCGCCAGCGACCACCCAGGTTTCGCGGGGAGACGGATCCCCAGGCAGCCGAGGACTGGCTAGAGGCAGTGGTACGTGTGTTTAGGCTAGTGAGGACACCAGCATACCTCATGGTGATCCTCGCTGCGAGCCTACTACACGCAGCAGCAGGACGATGGTGGAGCTTGATGCTCCAGGTGCATGATGCGGCATCTCTACTTTGGACGGACTTTGAGAGCCTCTTCCGCTCAGAGTTCGTCCCAGCCACCCTTCGTGCGGTGCGTATTCAGGAGCCTCTTCAGCTGCGGAAGGGAAGAATGACGGTCGCTCAGTACTCAGCGAGATTTACCGATCTCTCGCGCTACTCGACCGACATGGTACGGGACCCATTCTTCCGGGCCCGGACCTTCGAGCAGGGTTTGAGACACGAGATCAGGGAATCGCTGATCTCCCTCAGCATACCGACTCAGACAGGAGTACTGGAGCGGGCCCTCCTGATCGAGAGCTTCCTTGCTGAGTCTACACCAGCGCAGCGACCCACCGCAGGGCGGCACGTGGCAGAGTCATCTGCAACAGGCAGTCGACGGATGACTCAGGGGTCCAGACAGACCAGACCTTCAGGAAGACGACGTCAGGGCACTGGCTCAGCAGTGCGGGGCACACAGCGAGGAGCCAGTCTTTCGAGAGGCAGACAATGCTATTCGTGCGGAGGGCAGGGCCACATGGCTCATGACTGCCCGAACCGCCATGCCGAGGAGCAGCAGACAGTTGAGGGACCACCGAGGCAGAGGAAGAGGGTCGAACGTGGCAGTCCGCAGGGAGGAGGCGGACGAGGCAGAGGAGATGGACGAGAAGCCGGTGGTGGGAGACGCTTTGAGGCTCTGCCACCACCACCACCAGGAGGTCCACCCCGACCACAGGGAGCTGGCGGGCAGAGACAGGCACAGCTCCAGGCAGCAGAGGCCTATGACCACGGCGCACCCGAGATGATTCGAGTTACTATCTGTGTCTACTCCACCCTTGCTGCAGTTCTTATAGACACAGGAGCGAGTCACGCTTTCATAGCCACCGCCCTTGTTCGGAGCTCGGAGATTCCGACAGAGCCGTTGGCTCGATTCTTACGGCTAGAGACTCCTACGGGAGAAGACTCAACGATTACGCACTTGTGCCGACAGTGTGAGCTTACTCTAGGAGGTGAGAGCATCGGCTGGGATCTTCTTGTAGTAGCGTCGAGGCCTTACAACTTCATCTTGGGCATGGATTGGCTATCTACGGTCCATGCACAGATTGACTGTTTTAGGCGCAAGGTGCGATGTGTACGCACCGACGGGAGCAGGTTCACCTTCACCGGCGAGAAGGGAGCCTTAGCAGCACAGGATGGACTTCCGCGGAGGAGAGGACAGCCCATCACTCATCAGTTGGCTAGCCTCATCCTTGGAGCAGTTGACGTGTGGAGTCCTGGTTTTCCTACAGTGGTGGATCAGTTTGCGGACGTTTTTCCCGACGACGTTCCAGGGCTACCTCCTCGTAGAGAGGTAGACTTTTATATTGACTTATACCCCGGGACAGCCCCAATATCCACTCTAGCATATCGGATGGCCCCCACCGAGCTTCGAGTGCTACGGGTACAGTTGGAGGACTTGCAGGGCAAGGTGTTCATCCGACCCAGCGTTTCACCCTGGGCTTCCCCGATATTGTTCGCCAAGAAGGCGGACGGGAACTTGCGACTTTGTGTTGACTATCGTTGCCTGAACCAGGTGACAGTGAGGAACAAGTATCTGCTACTAAGGATTGATGACCTCTTTGATCAGCTCAAGGGAGCACGGTGGTTCTCGATGATAGACCTCAGGTCAGGCTATCATCAGCTCGGAGTCAGAGACGAGGATGTGCAGAAGACGGCCTTCCGATGTCGGTATGGCCAGTATGAGTTCTTGGTTATGCCTTTTGGTGTAACCAATGCTCTAGCAGTGTTCATGGCTCTCATGAACAAGATCTTTCAGCCATACCTCGATCGGTTTGTCATGGTCTTCATCGACGACATTCTGATTTACTCTACGACTGAGGAGGAGCACGCCTATCACTTGCGAGTTGTACTAGACACACTCCGAGAGCACCAGCTTTATGGTAAGATCTCGAAGTGCCAGTTATGGATACGTGAGGTCGACTTCTTGGGACACTTTATCTCTGAGGCGGGAGTTGCAGTGGATCCCACGAAGATTGAGGTTGTGTTAGCATGGGAGCCACCCAGGAGCGTGACTGAGGTTCGGAGTTTCTTGGGACTAGCTGGATACTATCGGAGATTCGTTCCAGACTTCTCTAGGGTTGCGGCACCACTCACAGCTTTGAAGAAGAAGGGGAAACCCTTCGTGTGGTCAGATAGATGTCAGCAGAGCTTCCAGGAGCTGAGATAGAGATTGACCAGTGCACCTGTCTTGAGGTTGCCCAAGGAGGGAGTAGGGTACGTAGTCTACTACGATGCATCAGGGACCGGACTCGGATGTGTTCTGATGCAGGAGCGGGCATTGATCGCCTATGGATCATGTCATTTGAGGCCGCATGAGCAGAACTACGCTACCCATGACCTGGAGTTAGCAGCAGTGGTCTTCGCTCTGAAGACATGGCGACACTATATGATGGGAGAGCGCTTTACAGTCTTTTCTGATAATCAGAGTCTCAGGTATATCTTCTCGCAGATGGACCTGAACCTGAGATAGCAGCGATGGCTCGAGTTCCTCCAAGACTATGACTTTGAGATAGTCTATACTCCTGGGAAGGGGAACGTAGTAGCAGATGCCCTCAGCAGGAGGACGGGCATTCAGCTACTTGAGGAGCCGACGGAGCAGCTAGCCTCTTTACAGATATCCATCATGGATAGAGATGGAGCAGCCTTCCTCCAGTCTCTCACAGTCACCCCTCCACTACTGCAGCGGGTCAGAGAGGCACAGCGTGAGGACGCTGACTGTGAGACACGGCGTGCACAGATATCCTTGGGACAGGCACCTGATGGTTTCTCCCTTAGAGCAGAGCACGACATTCTTTTCAGAGGACGTACCATGGTACCAGTCGCTTTACGAGAGGAAGTGCTGAGAGAGTTTCAAACTTCTCCTTTGGCGGTACATCCTGGAGTGGCGAAGATGTACCAGGACCTCAGACGACAGCACTGGTGGCCGGGCATGAAGAAGGCAGTTGCAGAGTTCGTTTCTCGATGCCTCACCTGCCAGCAGGTGAAGGCAGAGCATCAGGTACCAGCGGGCTTGGTACAGCCCTTGGAGGTTCCGGAGTGGAAGTGGGATGACATATCTATGGACTTCGTGACTGGACTTCCACGCACTTCCAGAGGTCACGACTCCATCTGGGTGATTGTTGACCGACTCACCAAGTCGGCACACTTCTTACCAATCAGAGAGCAGGGCTCAGTGGAGAGTTTGGGACGTCTCTACGTTCAGGAGATTGTGCGGCTCCACGGGGTGCCATCTTCTATCGTCTCCAATCGAGATGCTCTCTTTACTTCCCGGCTTTGGAAGGGCTTGCAGGAGGCGTTCGGGACACAGCTACGTCTGAGCACAGCCTTTCACCCTCAGATGGATGGTCAGATGGAGAGGACCATTCAGACTCTCGAAGACATGCTCTGTGCATGTGTCCTCGACTTTGGTCGCAGCTGGGAGGACCACCTACCCTTGGTGGAGTTTGCGTACAACAACAGCTACCACTCCACCATCGGGATGGCACCGTACGAGGCGTTGTACGGCCGACCTTGTAGATCTCTTTTGTGCAGGACAGACCCTAGGGAGTCAGCACTTGTGGGACCAGAGATGGTCCAGGACACGACAGAGAAGGTCCAGGTCATCCAGGAGCAGATGAGGACAGCTTAGAGCCGGCAGAAGTCATATGCTGACAGGAGGCGGAGACCACTAGAGTTCGAGGATGGCGACCACGTCTTCTTGCGGGTCTCACCTCGACGTGGTATTCGGAGATTTGGCCGAGGCGGAAAGTTGTCTCGACACTTCATCGGACCCTTCCAGGTTCTCAGTATGGTTGGTGATGGGGCTTATCTCCTGGCTCTGCCATCTCAGTTGCACCGGGTGCATAACGTCTTCCACGTATTCCAGCTGAGGAGATACGTGCACGACCCGACGCACATCATTGACCATGGGGAGCATGACGTTGACGATGGGGCGACATTTACAGAGGTCCCAGTGGAGATAGAGGATCGACAGGAGAGGGTCATACGTGGGCGATCGATTCCTCTTGTGCGCATCAGATGGCAGCACGGGGATCTCCAAGAGAGCACATGGGAGCGGGAGGCTCAGATGCGTGCTCAGTACCCTCATTTGTTTCCCTAGTTTTTGATGTATCTTTACGGGGACGTAAAGCCCTGAGGTGGGAGTAATGTAAAGACCCGTAAAATTCAAGGGAAATTTTTTTTCTTAATTTTCTTTGGAATTTTACAAGAGCGCGGTTTCTGACAGCACCTGATTCCGAGGCCCGGTGTGCCCGGAATCAATTTCCGAAATTTGGGTCGGGTACGTTCAGTGAACGAACGAGCAGGAATTTCTAACTTTTGATCCGGTGCTCGGAATTGAAATCTGAGGGCACCGATTAACTCGCAGTGCCGATATTCTCTTAAGGAGACCTTTTCCGAGGTAGCGTTTATTTCGGGTTGAGAGTTAGTTTTTGGGAGTTTGGAACAAGTTAAATAAATATTGTGGATTACAAATTTTTATTTAAAACTTGTTGGTTATCTTCTCTCAAAGGAAGTTAGTGGTGGGACCCACACCCACTTAACCTCCCTTGAGAGGATTAAGTGTGGTGGGGCCCACACGAAACCCAACCTTCCATCTTCTCTCAAACTCCCTTTAACCCCTCTTTAAATGACATGACAATTGTTATTTAATTTTGGAGTTATCTTATTTGAATTTCAAACCTTTGAAATTCAATTTGTTAAGTTTGTGAATAAAATAAGCTCTTATCTTATTTTGTTGGGTTAGAACTCTTTAGCCATCTTGAGAGTATTTGAGAGATTCTCCTTCATCTTCAAGCTTTGACGAAGAACGCTCAATCTTTGACGAAGAACGCTCAAACTCCGATGAAGAACGCCGCTCCTCTCTTCTTCGTCTTCAGTGTCAACGAAAGGGAACGCCGCTTCCTCCTCGTATTTCCTTCGTCGGCATACGAAGATTCACCAACGACGTACCTCTTCGGACGTACCTCTTCATCATCGGATTTGACGAACGACTTCCGCGACGCCCGACCTCCGCGATGTTGTCTTCCACGGGTCATTGACAATCTTCGAGCTTGAACCCAAGTTAGGGGTTGTTATTATTTGTTTATTTATTTATCCTTGTTCGTGGATCTAGCATGACTAATGTGAGGATTTTAAATTTGTGTTATCATTTAACGTGAGGGGACCGGACCGCATGAACACGGTCGAACCCCCTCCTTTGTTCTTGATATTTTATCTTGTGGTTGAAAGAAGATGGCGTGGTGTCGTCGCACCACGTGGATATTCACACGATTATATTGCGCGGCACCGTCGCGCCGCGCCGTGGAAGGATCATCAAGAACGCGACGCCGTCGCGCCGCGTCGAAGGGAATCGAAGGCGCGGCAGAGGGGCGCGCTGCCGTCGCACTGCACCGGACGACGAACACCGCGGCCGGTTCCGGGCCGCGGCGGGACGAAAAGACCGGCGGCCGGGCCGCCGGCGTCGGAAGCCGGAAAAAGGGGACCGGTTTGCCTGTCCCCTTGGATAAAAACCGGTCGGCCAGGTGGCCGGACGGAAGGTCAAAGGCCGGGGGAAATTAATTCCCCCGGCCAGCGCTCAAAAGCCCCCCCCCCATTTAATTTGGCGGGGCGGTTTCATTGAGGGGGGCAGGCGGCCCCCCGGTTTCAATCAAGCAGGCCCCCACGAGGGGGGGCCGGTTCTTCACAAGGCGCGGCCTAAGCCGCGCCGCTTGCTGGAAGCGGGGGCCATGCCCCCCGCACGTGAACCCAGCGGCGCCAGACTGCGCCGCCGGCCGGGCCGTGCCGCCGCGCCGCCGCGCCGGACCGCGCCGCCGAGCCGCCGCGCCGGACCGCGCCGCCGAGCCGGTCCGCGCCGCCGCGACGGACCGCCGCCGGCCGGGCCGGGTCAGACCCGGGTCGGGTCGAACCGGTTCGGGTCGACCCAGGGGGGGGTCGGGTCGGGTCGGCCCGGACTCGGACCCCCTGTTTTCGAGACAGTTTCGGTCTTTTGGCCATAACTTGAGCCACGGACCTCCGATCGACGAACCGTCTACGGAAACACGATCCTTGGATCGAGACGGTTGTTTAGGTATATTACACTCAGGGTTTCAGAATAATTTGAGTTCGGCCGGGTTGGTTCGTACACGAAACCAACCGGGCCTACGGAGCGGAAACGCTCATATCTTGAGCTACGGACGTCCGTTTGACGTGCCGTCAGCTTTGTTGAGTTCCTCTTAGTGAGACGGATCTTTTGGCATACTCCGCCCGAGGTTTGGACGCAGGTGGAGTACGTTAAGGTTGGTTTTGCCTTAAAAACCCAACCGGGCCCCGGGGACGAAAATGCCAATAACTCTCAGATCGGGCGTCCGATCGACGCGCCGTCTGTTGCGTTGAGTTCCTATTGACGATACGGAACTTTTGGATACCTCAACTCTGGACTTTGTGATAGTTGATGTATCAGCCTCTCGGCTCGTGGAGCGGACCCTCCGAACGAGCTTGTTGTGTGGGGGAACCCTAGTGCTGGCTGCGACTGTTACTGTGACTACTACTGCTACTACTGCTACTATGACTGTGACGACGACAGTACAGAGATCATGTGTGGATTCAACGACGACGACTACAGCACTCAGTGATCCTACGTGGATCAGTGCTACAGGTCCTGTGTGGGCCCGATCCTGTGTGGGTCCGATCCTGTGTGGGTCCTTGCGCTCAGCGGTCCTGTGTGAACCAGCGCCTACAGGTCCTATGTGGGCCCGATCCTGTGTGGGTCTTTTGCGGGGGTTAGTTACCTATCGATCCTTCGTGGGTCTGACGACATAGATGGATCAGAGATCATCTTTATCGTCTTTTGAAGAAGTATACCTGTGTGAGCTGAATCCTGTTGCTTTCCTGTGTGGATTACGTTTTGCTTTCCTGTGTGGAATACGTTTACTTTTCTATGTGGACTGAGTTGTACTTGGGCTCGGAGGTTGGAGCGTATTTGAATTTGATGACTTAGGTATATGTATGGGCATATACCTAAGCAGTGTCGGTTGTTACTTCGTGATTGTACATTTCTTCGTGGTTTATCCTTTGTGGATTTGAGAGACCTTCAGGGGTCTCGGGGTCCCTACTGAGTAGCTTATACTCACCCCTGCACGGGCTTTGCCCGCACTACGTTGTGTTGGTTGCAGATGACGGACAGCGTTGACCTTAGGTGAGGCTTGCAGAGCGGGACGGTACCCGGAGGTGGACCACTGGGCGGGACGTGCTCGGAGCGGACAGCGGGACCCGTGGAGCAGTGGAGCTATCTGTACCCACCCTTCAGGTGGGATTTCCCGTGGACAGCTCGGTGTAGCGGCTTTTACTTTTCAGTTGCTGTTTTCCCTTCCGAGTTGTACTTTACTTTCAGTTTTGGTTTGTATACTGGCCCATTTACTTTTCCGCACTTTCAGTTGTACTCTGTTTTTACTTAGTGTTTACTTTCCGCTTACTTACTCTGTGGTGTTTGTTTACTTTACAAAGGCAATGCCTTCCCTTTCTACCGGGATTTACGCCTTGGTGCTAGTCGCCAGCCCCTGCCCTATGGAAGGCAGGCTTGGGGTAGTCACGGCACGGACCCCGAGGGCGGGTCGTGACAATTTTCCTTTTCGTTTCATTTAATCTTTTCTTTTCTTGTTTATCTCTACAAATCTCATGTATCCAATTGCGTCCCCCACCCTCGTGCGATGAAGAAAGAAAATGGTAAATGGGGATAATGAGAAATAATTATAAGGAAATGAAGAAGGGTACCAATGTGTAGATATAAATGTTCTAGATCATTATGTAGTGGGGATGGAGTAGAGAAAGGAGAAAATCATTGGTTGATTCCACCTAATGATAGGTCATTCTTATGCATTCCTATAAACACCATAGATTTTATATATTAATTTTTTAATTTCGTTTATTCTTTATTAGGTCAATTTTAAGTATATATATAGTTTTTTTGGAAAATAGGTGATTTATTGTGATTTGATGGGTTTACCATTCCAAAATCATTGTCATAAGATAGGTAGTTCAAGACAACATACCATGTGTTCTTCCCATTTAAATAATATGTTAATTTACATGTATACATTGTGTATGGGGTATAAACTCGTGTACTAGGAATATTTAATGTACTCGAGTACCATACTAGCATTCCCATGCAGGGGAACATGTATTTCTAGATTACACATCAATACCTTTGGTGTGTTGCATGTTTTGTGGAGTAAAATTTCATGGATATATGGATGATCTATCAATTGAGAGGTTTATTGGATATTACCCCATGTAGGGTACACTAAATATACATGACTGACATTACATATACATTATTTTTACATGACTAGTCGTGTCGAATCACATTCCATGGATGGTTGTATCACAAGCCCATATGGGTCAGGGAGGGCACACACCGTGTACTAGGGTACAGATGTCATGTACTCACCCCTTCACACCCTTTTGATGTTTTTTACATATTTTTTTATCATAGTGATTATTAGACATAATAATAGTAAATAATATATTTTTTCGTTATTGAGTATCATGGTGAAACCCTTATTGTTATTTTATGACTCTAATGAGTTGTCTTAGTATTTTACTCTAACTGAGTGGGTTTTCCTATGGTATTCAAATTCAGTTTTCTCCGGAGATAAATACCCTTGATTTGAGATGAGCCATGAGAGATATCACTTAATGGATTCTATTATAACATTCCCCATGAGGATATATCCCATTAAATATTTTCACTTTTATCAAAAAGGTAGTGAGGATAGTTTTTACAAGTATCCCCTATAGGTTGATTATTCATACATCTCATCCTATAAGACACTCTATAGGTTCATTCTATCATCGTACAATTTATATAGGAACCTCTAGGGGGTTCCTTTTCTAAAAAATTGACTTTGGTAATATCATTTAGGCTCCCAGTACATATTTATTATTATATATATCCCATGTATAATTCCTTTTCCTACATACTGGTGATATTCTTCCCCTATTTGATGATTCCTCTAAAGTACCATATCGAGAATCTCATATTGTATCCCTATGTCTCTTACATGTTCATGATCCCATTTTTTATATCTACATTTACTAATTCAATTATATTGATATCATTTATGATTAATTGATTTATATATGGACCTAGAGGAACAAAAATTTGATACTACTTCATTATTTTGACTTGAGGGTTAGAGTTTTGGCACATATTATTGTCAAAAGAAGATATAGTATGTCGAGTTTATGTAATTATGGTAGTGGGTGTAACCATAGAGCTTTTTCCGAACTTGTAACCCCATTGGTATATTTGAGATGTAATGGGTCACACATTTATCCACTCAATATCTCCATTATATTTTGACATGTTAATTGTTCATGCAATTATTATTACCATAGGATCTTACTGATTGGTGAATAATGATCCTAACACTCTGTGTCTTCCTTTATAATTTAGATTCCCATAGAAATTTCCTACTGACCAACTTTTGATCCATGTTATTTTCATATTAATGTGTATTCCCATATGTATTACCTAGAATTTGGATGTTTAGAATGTTTATTTGAGGATTTTATAACTGGTATTTCCAATTGTTATTCCTATGATATAGATTCTGAGACTATGATTATGATATTGAGCATGTCATCCCTGATGATTATACATGTGGACAATTACACTCGATAGAATGAAGACAATGAATTTAATTTTTTTCTATTTGAAATTTGATGCATATGATTATGCTATCCTTAATGCGAGAGTGGATTTCTTGATGATTATATTGATGGATGATTACACTATCCAATAAAATATGTAGAAGTTCACTCCCCTAGATCCCTGAACTAACCACAGCGTGGAAATTGAGATTTACATTTTTGGATTCCATTAGATGATAACGCTTTCCTAATTATGTTGAATTATTATGATCCCCCTGATTGGAGTCCTCGAGTGATGTGAATGATAAATAACAAGTGAGATATAGTTACAGATTCATTAAGGGTCAGAGCCATGGGGTTCATCAAATTATAAATGTCATTGCCTATTAAATAATGGTATATATAGTTCAAAAATTGGATTGTATTTACATAGAATGAGTGTCATATCATCAACATCATTGACCATTTATTTTAGGTCTATATATACATACATGGATTCTTTTATTATATTGATTGGAGGTGATTATGGGTGAACCCAACATTTGGACGTGTATCCCCAATGGGGTTGTAACTTTTTCTTTTAATTTTTTTGACAGTAGTCAAAGAAGATAGTAATTGGTTAGGATTATTGACTCCGAGATTTCCAAAATGTTACATGGATTTAGTGGTTCAACATCCAGATCAATTCCTTATCACAGAATGTCCATGTGATCTATATTAAAGAACCAAGATTCGACAGATGTTGATTTATTTTAATTCTTAAAACTAAATCATCTTTAAAAATAATTATGTACGTTTTAATATGTTTGGTAATATATATATATATATAAAATTGTTAACAAAAACATTATAAATATTCCATGTTAATAGGGATTATTAAAACATTGATAGACTATGGATTCATATTATTTGTTTTATTTAACATTTCATGTTACGGACGTCTAGCATGAGAATAATTCATTAGGAATAATTATGGTAGTATAATTGTAAGACCATTATTGGGGTTGAATAATGAGACTATTTCTCACACATATAACTAATCCTCAGAATGTGTGATGACCTAATGTCTACATTTTGGGTTGAGAATAGATTCCTCGAATATATTGATGAGGCCAGGAGTTCCATGATCGAGTTGAGCCACCCTGGTGAACTCTTTGATCTGGCTGTATAAACAAAATAATATTGTAGAGACCAGTAATGTTGTTAGACTCAACATTAGTAGTAGATCCTTTTACTTTTATTTTTTGATTTAGCCATGTACTCGTCTATGTATGGTCAGCATAGTGACTGACCAATGTTATATATATGATGTATACATTATGGATTTTATATCATTCATTTTAATAAAACATAATTTTCAATTTTATGGTATTTACTTCTTCCACACTCAATTTATTTACTATTTTTAATGATATATAACTATTTCTATTGTTTTCTGACACTAATATGAGGACACAGTCTCCATACTGTTACACCATGTGCCCTTAGTGTAGGTCATTTTCCTCCAACATATGGGGCCTCATGCTAGAGGCTTTGTAATGATCCATCATAGTGAACTGTTTTATTGGGATCTAGGTCATGATGTTAGAATACTGGTGAATCAATTGTAATTATATGAATACATTTATTGTAGGATTGGTAGATAATCTAATAGAATATGTATATACCTATTTAATAGTACTAACATAGGGATTTCAATATTATTTATAATTTATCATAATTAATGTTTTATTTATATTAATAATTGGGGAAATTTTATTTTTTACCCTTGCATAATATTATATTAAGATGAAAATGTAATATTAATCAGAATAAATTCAAGGGAATGTGTTTGGACAAAAGGGGTGTATATTTCACCTTTTATGGGTGTTAAAAATAATATTTTATAAATATCATTTAATTTTGAATCATTTGAATACAGTATAAAACATCAAATTACTACCAAAAAAGCGGGATGGATTTATTTATAATGTGTCGAATAATAATTTTCATTATATTTTTTAAAATTATTTAATTTCTTGTCGATTATAGGTTTACTTTTAAATTTGTTGTTTTGTAAAACCATAAATATTTTTTACCCTATTAAATTTTGTTTTAGAAAATTATAAAACAACCCTTCCATCAAAACATATGTTCAATGAACCATAATTAATTCTTACATTAAACTTATTCAATTTCAAAATAATAATATTTTATATTTCAAATTATGACATTAAATATATAGAATGATAAATTTGACGAATTGTTACTAAGTAATGTGTATTATTGATCTCAATTAGTATTGCCTAAAAATTTAATGATTGACTATTTATTTATATATTATTTTAAAAATTCTTTAGACATCAATTTTGAGAAAAATTATTTTTTTGGGTATATAAAAAATTAACTATTTTATAAACATAATTCAATGAAAAAAAATAGTTTTACCACTATCATGGTAAATTATAATAATAATTTAAATCTAATTTTTATTTTCAATTTAGTTAAATTTTACTGCTAATATGAATATTTTTATCTCATATATGTAATATATATAATATATATAATTTTATATGTTCTGAAAAATAATTTTGAAAGTTATAGAATTAAAATAGTATTTACTATGCAATATTACAATATTATCTATGAGGTTATGAATGGATCGTATAAATTGAGAATATTTTTTTAATATACTGATAATTTTTATTATATTGATTTTATATCCTAAAATGTGGCTAAATATTTATATAATTCACATGTAAATATAATATCATAAAAGGGAATCATTTTGAAAACAGGTGATATTACTATTCATCTAAAAATAGATTCTATTAATAAAACATAATAAATACATCCAATGATTATATTTAAATGATTATATCCAATATTAAGTGTAATGACCAGATCTTGAGCTACCAAAATCTTCCATAATAAAATCTTTTGTATTAATTTTTTTATATAAGAACTCAATAAATATAAAACATTTAAAATTTCATTTCATGATATTTTACCTTACCTGGTTTTGGAGAATTAGAATCCAAAAATTATATTCCAATATAATTTGTGAAAAAAGTTAAATTAAATCTATAAATATTCATCTCACCGATTCCAGTTTATAATCTCGTCGCATCATGACATTTATCCATAAAAATGTTTTTATAATAGGTAGAGTGATCATAAAATTCCCAGTAATGGGGTTTTAAAAACATTTATGAAAATAAATTAAAAATTATAAATGACATGAAATAATATTTAGTATGAAAATATTAATACATTTCATTGAAATATACATATTATTTTTCAAAAATATATTTTTTAAAATAATTATATATATATAATCATATGGGAATTCCACTATTAAAAAAATAGTTACTCTGGAGGATTATCCTGGATACTCAGTTGAAAATAAATTAAAACCATAAACGTGGATAATTAACATAACTCATATGGATTCATGTTCCTATATTCATATGGGTTCACTCCCCAAATAAAATCATTCATCATAACTAGTTCCAGTTTAAAAAACATGTTTCCTGGACAATCCTTTTTCAGTTCAAACCCAAACTGTTTCTATAATCAAATAAATATAATAATTTCCATCCTATGAAAATAATTTTTCTTATAACATTTCATAACCCATTATCGAAATATATTTCCAAAACAATGTTTGCAGATTATCGTAAAATAAATAATAATACATCTTATTATAGATAAATGCATGAAAAAATAAGTGTGTGTATAGTCTAAAATGCATTGAATGTCACACAAGAGCAAGAAAATGTCCATACTTATTAATACATGATATTTTATGAGAATCAGATTCCTGATTTCCAATAAAATAGTAACAAATTACATATATAATTATAATATTAATCACATGAAAATGTGTATATAATGTGAATATAGGTGTTTAAAAATAGGTAGATCATTAAAGACATGATTGATGGGTGTTAAATACAAGTGACAACTTATAAATAATTTAGAATGAATAATTGTAATTATGTGTTTTATAATTGGATCCATATATATATGTATATATATATATACAATACTATATATATATATGTATTTCTGAATGTGGTTTGTATTTATAAATCTCTTTCTTGATTTTAAAACAAGAACCCTCTTTTATGAAATCACACAAAAAAGTGTTGACAAATATATGTATGTGTTTTTATTTTCATGTAGGAACACAGTCATACCCATAAATACCCATATATGACTATATATATATATCATCCTTGAAATAACAAACTAGGAAAACCAAGATACTACAAAACATACATATGTTCCTAGAAATATGGTTCAAGAAAAAAATAAATTGTTATCATTATTATATGTATGAATATTGAAAATATTGATCTATATACCTATATATACGTATGATTATACAGATATATTCATCATTGTTTAGTGATTATTAGTTAATAAAATAAAACATCCCCTTGGAACTATATGATATTATTGAAAATTTAATTTATAAAAAAGGGCTTATCATATATGTATGTTGGACTAGAATAATATGGTTCTTCATATACATATATATACATAAATACATTAATATATTTTAATATATATGTTTCATAAAATAGTATGAAAATAATACAATATTTTAAATGATTCAAATTATAATTGAGTTGTGGGATTCTATAACCGAGAGAGAGAGCTTGTTAGAGAAAATTTCAGGTAGAATTTTGGGTCCACAATGTTTTTTATATAAAATAGATCCATGGTTTTCTTTTTCTGATACAAATTTACATAATATAGCCCAAAAAATATCACAAGTAAAAATAAATGAAAAATAGTTTTAATTGACAACATGAATATTAAAATGAAACAATGAGGGGGATCTGATTCATTGATAGTGATTTTTGGTTTAAAAAACCATCTCCTTTGGAAAAATGGAAGGGGATAAATCTAAGGGGGTCATAACCAGGGTGGAAAGATAGAATGACAAGAATGTGGGGATGAAGAAGGGATTAATGTTACAAGGTTTTATGAAGACCGGTGTGGTTCAATGAATAGAATATGGGAAAAATAATGGATGGCTTGGATCAATCCTGATTTTATTGAAGGGTTGGAATTAACATTAGAATATAAAAGAGTAGCGGTTCATAAAAAAATAGATGGGTTACCAAGATATAATGGTGGCCATATTAGATGGCTTGGAATGATTTGCTAATTTAAATTTTTTTAGGAGGAGTATATATTCCATATCAAACCAAGACAAATTAGACAAATGATGTTAATCGTGCAATTTTAAAGGGGTGATGGGGGTTAGATTAGGGGATTGACGATGATGGACAGGATGACGTGCGACTAAAATGGGAAGCCGAGATCATTACCCAAAAAACTCCATCCCACAAAGAAACAACTTAGGGACATCCTTATAAGGATTACTAAGATGAATATCTCATTAATGAAAAGAAAACACACCAAGGGGTCCATGTATAGAATACCCCACCCACAGTCTTGTCCCACCCATTGTGTACCCTCTTCCGCACACTGGTGCATGTCCTGGGTGACCTATTCCTTGTTTTTTCCCCTCCATACAAATGGCATAACTAGCCACCCCCTATTAATTTCCTCTAAGGGCCATGTATCAACACCACCCAGACTTGGGTTGACCCCTAGAGAATCCTCCAGTATGGTTGAGGAGTCCCTACCCATGGGATGGAGTCGTTTTTTAATACAAGATCTAAAAACAAATTTTACACAAGGAATAAATTATATCATTTATTATGGTGTTTATCTTCTCCATTTATCCAATTACTATAATCTATATTTCTAAATAAAAACCATTCCATTTTAAATTTCCAATAAAATAATTATGGCTAAAAAATATATAAAACCCTATGTTATATATAAATTTTTTTTATTTAGAACCATAATTTCATTTAACAAAAATTCTTATTTCGAAACATTTAAATCCTTTTAAATTAAAAACACATGAAATACCTTGTTGTTAAAAAACATCTATGTTCACCTTAAAAATCGACTGCTATTTACAATGGTCATATATTACATATAAATACACATCCATGGTATCCATAAGATCAAATATCATTTATTGTTTCAATTTAATAATGATCTATATTTCATTAACTCTTATAATTATTTCTATACATCATGTCATATTATTTTTTATGGTCGATTAAATTGATGAAAACAACACAATAATAATTTTTCTCATGCTTGGTAGTCTTCCATTAATTCTACTGGTTCTGGTGATATGTTATCCTATGTTGTATAAATATCATTCATTAATGTAATATTTCAGTATTTTAAAAAAATGTTCCCCTTTTCAATGCCTTTTTTGTATTAAATAACACTTATTCACCATATAATAACTAAAAAATAATATTATTATAGATATAATTATGTTTACTGTGATACAATATCCCCCAACCCCTTAATTAATTTTCACCCTCGCAATTCAATTTTACTAAAAAAACAATTGACATTACCCTTATATCATAAACCATATATCCCTACCCAAATATCTTAATTAAAATTGGTAAACATTTTAAGGATAATTATCATTAATAGAAATTTAAACATTTATGTTATACCATCACCAAGTACACTAACGTGAACTATTCCTCACATTGAATGTGATTCCCAAGTTTAATTTTAAATGTCCAATTCCATTCGTCCCAATACACTTTGAGAAGTTATGTTCAAACTCCGGCATATAACATTCAGTTACCCAAAGATACTTTCATGAGTGGTGTATATATTGGAGATATTAGAATAGACTCATTCCCTATAAACTAGACATTAAACCTCATTTTTAATGGTCCGATATCATAATTTCCCCCATACATACTATAGCTCATGATCTTGAACACATGTGTTGCGTAGAGGTCACCCTCTTCCACATCGTCCAAGAAATCCGATGGAAAAGGTATTTCTCAAAAAAATATAAAACATTAAAAGTGTACCTCATAATATTTAATTTAACATATTATGAAGCATGTCTTAATTCTGCCAAATGAAAATACACATAATGAGGTCATTGGAAGAGATGAATGATGTTTGATGTGGTAGAAACCTAGGAGAAGTGTTTATAGGATTAACACAGGTTTACAAAATGCTGTTATGAATCAGAACATGATTTGTATAGTATGAGCTCTTGTAGCTTATTTGGAAGGGAAAAGAGGTTAGTTGGTGAACCTTATCATTCCATCTGAAATATTAATTAAGGATTTTAATTATGAAAACATACATAAATAATTGTTTTCTTTCTAGTTAAAAAAAGTATTACATTCCTCTGAAAATATATTTTCAGACCACATCCCATTATACCAGGCTCAACCCTTATAAAATTATGTTTACTATTTTTTTAATAAATCAAATCAATATATTCCCAGCATTTAGAAATTTCATATCATTATATTTTATCGAATTATTGGATAATTGGAATCCAAAAATTACATTCCAACAGATCATGTAATTTTTTTTAATTCAAATAGTAAATCTTTATTTCACTACTTCCACTTTATAATCTCATCATAGTATGACTATTACCCTACAAACTTTTTGATGATATCTAGGGTGAGCAAACAATTCTGTGGAAGGGGGATTTAAAAAAAATTATGAAAATACTTTAAATAATGTATAATACTATAAATAATCATTGGTATGAAAATATTATATAAATATCATTTAAAATCCATAAAATTTTATAAAAATAGATTTCATAAAAGAATTATATTTTTAAAATCACATGGGAAATCCACTATTGATAATAATTGTTTTTGTGGTGTGTTATCCAAGATAATCAGATGACCATAAATAAAAAACATACATGTGGAAACTATACATAACACAAAAGAAAACAAGTTCCAACAATATTATAGGTAAACTACCCATATCATGCAATTCTGCATAATTAGTTTCAGATTTAATAAAAAAAATTCCATGGACCTAAATTTATCAGTTCAATCCTAAAGTATTTTTATAATCTCAAACATATAATTATTTTATTTCCCATAAAATAAATATTACATATATAATGTCAAAAAATGGATTGAAAAATATTTCCAAAACAACATGGGTTTATTCAAGTAAAAGAAAGAGTATTTCCTTTTAAAATTTATAATTACATGATAAAAATAAGTTCATGCACGGTACAAAAATTCCTTGAATGTAACATTTTTTCAAGATAATGGTCATAACTATTCAATGATGAAAAGTTAAGAGTTGTAGATTTATGTTTTCACATAAAATAAAAACTTTTTCAACAAAAAATTTATAATATCTATCATATAAAAATGTTTAAACATGGTGAATAACAGATATTAGACTTACATATATCATTAAACTTATGTTTGATGAGTGTTAAATAACAATTAAAACATCCAAATAAATGAGAAAGAAAAAAATACTTTAGTTTTTTTACATTAATACATATATATATAAGTATATATTACAATATAAAAATATATTTACTTATATATGTATTAGTGTATATTGTTTGTAGTCATAAAACTCTTTCCTAATTTAAAAACATGATCCATATTATATGAACTCAAATAAACACTTGTTGATATAGAGCCACATATGTGTAAATAAACATGTATAATACTTTGATTAATGATTATTATATTATAATAAAAAACATATCCTTTCAACTATAATATATTTAGGAAAAGATCATTTAAAATAAAAAAATATTTCCATATATGAAACATGGAATAGAAATATACTATTCATTATATATATATATAAAGATATATGTATATATTTGTTAAAAAAATTAAATTAAAATAAAAAAATCCCTTACATGATTCAAATAAGAAGTAAGATTTGGGTTTCTAGAACAAGAAATAGAGAGCTTGTTAGAGAGAATTTTGTGTAGCTTCATTTGTGTGGAAAGTAATGTTTATAAAATAGAACTAGGGTTTTTAACTATTAATCTGAATTGACTAATGATAAACAATCAAAATTATTGAATAGTGGAAATAAATAGAAAATAGGATTAATTGAAAAATTAAAATATTATAATTAATTACGGGGGAGGATCTAATTCAATGAGAGTTATTTTATGATTAAAAAACATCACCCATGGAAAATGGGATTTGATCATAAGGGACAACGATGAGGGGGGAAATATGGAATCATAGAAAAGTGGGGATTAAGAGGGGCCATTGGCTATATGGTGCAATGGAGACTGGTTTGGCACAATGTGGATGAAGAAGGGAAATATAATGGATGGCTTGGATCAATCTTGATCTGATCAAAAGGTTGGAATTAACCCCTATACTTTAGAAGAGGTGGGTTCATGCTGAAAATGAGGGGAATTCCATGATATACTCATGCCCAGATCGAATAGGCATAAAAGATAAGTTGTTTTAGTATATTTTTAAGATGATAAGATCGTTAATATCAGGTAGAGCTGAATTAGATGGAGTGAGTTAATCGTGACATTTAATATAGGAATGGGGGTTCTATTGGGGGATCAGAACAGATGACCAAGACCCCTCATAATAAAAATGGGTGTTTAGGATCCTAACCCCTAATGAAAAAAGCATCCTACATCGATGACACTAAGGTTTCGTGACCACCGTGTATGGATCAGCAAGATGCACATGACATCGATGACACAAACACACACCAAGGGGTTTTCATACCTGGCACCCCACCCGCATTCTGTGGCCCTCCCCTAGAGAACATTAACATGTTCATCCGTGCACTACCTGGTTGACCTATGCCTAGTTGGTGCCTCTCTATAAAAATGAATTACACCCCCTACTCGAGCTTCTCTTTGTAACATGGTTCGACATCTCCCATGCTTGGGTTAACCCCTTGACGTTCCTCTAGAATTGTTGAGATTTCCCTACCATATGGATGAAAAAAAATTAATACATGAACTGAAAATATATTTTAGACAAGGAATAGATTATACAATTGACTATATTACTTACCTTCTTCAAATATCCAACTATGACAATGAACAATATTACATAAAAACTATTAATTTTTTTAAATAAAAAATTAACGGTTACTGAAAATAAAAATAGCCTAATTATAAAAAAAAATCTTTATTTTAAACACATAATTTTATTTAACCTAAAATGTCATTTTAAAACATTTTAATAATTTTAAATCTAGTACACATAAAATACTCAACAGTTATAAGATATTATTTGTCACCTTAAAACTAAACGACTTTTTACAATGGACATATACGGTGTATAAATACCGATCAATGGTATTGATAGAATAAAATATCATTTTGTTATTTTAAATAATTTACTATATATTTTATAGACACTTATAATTCTTACTATACTTCTTTTCATATTGTTTTTCTTGTTACAACTGATCCAAGGGATGTCAACTACACTATCAGCCTACTTATCATGATTGTTAGTCTTTCGTTTTTTCTAATAGAACTTGTGATGGGTTTTCTATAGTAGTTGAAATCTATTGTATTAATGTAATATATCCATTTTTGGAAAATTTTCATCATTTTCATCGTCTTTTTGGTTTTCAAGAACACAAATTTTCATTATAATAACTAAAAATACTATTATTTCAGTTATAATTAGTTTCAGGGTCATAAATTTATCCTTTTACCAAAAAAAATTATATATTTATCAAATTTTCATTGAAATAATAAAACACGAAATTAGGTAAATTAACATCTCATGAAAAATTACTTTTTAAACATTAAACATTTCAAACCATATTTTTCATTGGTTTTATAATAGATTAATGTTGCTATATTTACAATAGTGATATTTTATTATTTTATTATCATTCATATATTGAATCATTTAGTTTTACTATTTTTTCAAGGAACTATAAACAAATTTTTTCTTCCAAATGATAAGAATATAGAAAAATTTGGGGACATTACATCTTACCACCTTAGATAATATGCCTCCTAAATGTTTTAAAATTTTCATATAAGTGAACATAACTAAGGTTATTCATAACCTATTAATCATTTAGAATATAAAATGAATCCATAAATCTATCATACAATTCAACAATGTATCACAATCATCATATTTTTATAAAACAACATTGATTTTTCATATAGTCACATACTCAGGTATTTATATTCCATAATTATACAATCTACAAAATATACCGATAAAAGCCCAATTGAATCTCTAAGGAATTACACCAAATAAAAATAATGTATCCTTAAAAATTAAAAATATTATAAACCCACTGTTTCATTAAGAAATTTGTTATAAAATCAATTACAAAATAATAAATACCAAAAACCGAGAATGCAACAAACATAAAAAAAAATATAAAAAAAATTATAAAATAATTCAATAACATCATATATATATATATGTATATATATTAATAATTTCTCACTCTCATATAAAAAATATATCATGAAATAATGACCTTGACATAAAAAATATATTAATTAAGAGTTAACCATATCATAATCACATATTCTTCAATATCATTCCCCAAATAATTAACATGGAAATAAAATACGTTATCATGGTTATTGATAACATTTAACATATTTTTACAAACAAAAAATGAAAACCATTTATGAATGTTTTCTATATCTAAACCAAAAAAATTAGAACATTTCACATATAAAATAATATTATCTATAATGATGACTCCTTAATATAAATTGATATGATTTTAAGCATTGAATTTTATTATGAAATCTACAGAAATACCATAGTTTTCACATGGAAACCAACATTATTAATCATTAATATTATATAGTAAGATATTTATATATTTTATTATTCTACATTGTTCAGTTATATATCATAATCGGTTCAACAGAAAATCCTTATCAAATACATTTCCATGATTTTTTGTTGTAAATATTCTAAAAATATTTTTATGATTATTCCCTAAATATGAATATTACCATAATAATTTAATGATGTATTATTTAATAAATCCTTATTATAAAAAAAATCATTTATTCAGTTAAATAACCGCTATTTTATTTGGGGTTCTATTTTATATCTTACGGGAACCACAAAAACAACTATCCAAACATTATTATTAACTTTCATATAATATTTCATACTAAAAAAATATATAAAAAAATTTCAATAAATGATTAACTAACCCTTTATCCATAACTTCCATATCAATTAATATGAACATTCTCCAATGATTAAATATATATTAATTTATGTTATACATTGCAATTTTTATTATATTATTTTTTAAAAATATAAAATATATTATAATTATCCATAAATTTATTATGAAATAAATAATGAATATCCCTCTATAGACTCTCATTTGTATCCTTTTTTGGGCCCACTCATCTTTCACCAAAATAAATTTTGATATATTAAAAGAATCATTTTATAAATCATTCACAATAGGTGAATTTGTAGGACATAAGTATACTCTTTCCATTATCCCAACATTGATGTGATTTTCAAGATAACCAAACATTCTCTACATTACCAAAACATTTTGTGATTATAATATATGTAGAATTATCCATTAGACTTATCCCTATTATTTTACAATATAAATAATATCCCTATAAATAGTAACAATTGGAATAAAAATGTATTAACAAAACCCCCTTTGATGTAGAATGGGTCACCCAAACACACATTCTGGTTCGTAGTGCAAGAAAAAAAATATTTTACAAATTTACATTGATTCATGGTGAGATGATAGAAATTAATACTGAAAAAATTTTCAAAATAGTATTACATATCATTATATTGTCATATAATAAAGGTAAATTGTTATTACTTATCCTAATGGCCTGTTAAATATATAAGATAATTAAAAAATACATAAACACTTTTATATCATTAAAAACTATATTAAAGTCTAATAAGACTATTTTTCCAAACATGGGGTAATCGGAATACATGAATTTGGGAAGATCAAATTCTCAGTGACAGTAATCATAATTTATAAAATTAATAAATCGAATGATTTTATAATAAGTGAATATTTTTTCAATCATGATAAATACGAATTTCATGAAAAAATAATATATAAAAAACATGTATCCTAAAATACTATAACATCCCACCTAGAATCGATAGGTATTGTCCGAAATTCCATATAACCTCATGTGTACCTCATAGTAAGTATGATAATTTTGAGTAGCAGTAAGTGTCTCAAGTAAAACCATGGTGGGACTATACACATATTTAGATTTTACAAAATATATTTGAACATATATAATAATAATAAAAATAATAACATTATGTGAAATGTAAATGAGGAAAATAAATATGGATTAAATTTTTTATAAACAAGAGATCCCAAATTTGAAGGTTTCCTAGGTCGTAGACGTCTATAATAAGTAAATGAACTATGGGGTCCTCCAGTGTATATTTTTGTATGCTTATCTCTCTCCCCACCTATAAAACAAATACACATAGGTCCCTTCATCATTATTTGGATTCCCATAAAATATACAAGAACTATTATATTACATATTTGGGTGTGAGTTTTAGAATATATTGGATACATAGAATCCATAAAAACATGGTATTTTAAACTCTAATAAGTGTATTTTGTAATGAAAATATATGTGAGAATAGTAAATGAAAAATTCTAAACCATGAAGTAGTTCTCAAACCCAGTTGTCAGCATCCCCAAGAAATACCTTCTTCATCTCCATACATGAATATGTACTATGTTTTGGTAAGTGAACATAACCACAAACAAGGTTGTTGGTGTTTCATTTATAAATAATAAAGAACTAAATAACTAAGCTTCATGGAATCTATAAGGAATCAGCTAATTTAGAAAAATCTGAAACTCATTGGGTATCTATAACCTACCAAAAATACCAAAAGGCTTTTGGTAAGACTCAAAAACCCAAAAGTAATCACAAAGAGAACCGATTAAAATTCCATCATAAACAACAATCATCATTTCCACAACACCACTATCATTCCACTAAAGAATTAATCACATGTATATGGTCACTGGAATGGATACAAATAAAAAACAATAAAAGGAAAAACAATAATTTATTTCATGATAAAAACAAAATCATACATCATTAGAATTATATCATTATCATATACATCATCATGAGAAGGAAACATCCTCATGGAATATAAGTATCAAATAAATCTCATGGAATCATATCTTACCATGTCATTCTGGGAAGTGATTCCAAATCTCATTCCTACAAGGGTCTATACTCTCTTAAAAGGGATCCCAGGAGAGGTAGAGATCCTCGCGGTCATGGTGAACTTGAACCCTGATAGTGCACCGGGTCCGGAAATATTTCATGGGACCTTCAACAGAGGCACATGGGAGGTGGTCAAAAGTGATATTATCGAATCCATCCTATACTTCTTTCATGGAGGGAGCCTACCACGCATGGCCAGTTCTACTACCCACATCCTCATGCCAAATATCAATTAATCCTCCTTTCATTAACACTACAGACCGGTTAGTATGCGTAATGTCCCCAACAAAATCTTGGTAAGTATCATCAATACAAGGTTAGCAAAGCATCTCCCACAGTGGATCTCCCATGAGAATCATGGATTTGTGAAGGGAAGATCCACCCAAGCTGTTATACCCCTTTCACAAGAAATTATTAGAGACATTAACACCAAGTCTCACAGATCTAATGTCACCATCAAACTAGACATGAACAAATCATACGACCACCTCGAATGGGGCTTCATCAATAGAGTGCTGGATAGGATTGGTCTATCTCCATGGGCTTACGACCTCATCATCAGGTGAATAATCTCTTCTTGGCTTGTTGTTTCCTTTGTGGGTGGAACTCACACCTTCTTTAAATCCACTCATGTCCTAGGGCAAGGAGATACCCTGTCCCCAAGCATCTTTATCGTAATGAAAGATGTTCTCAGCCACATGATTAATAGCGGTATAGCCAATAGAGATGTACTTCCTTTCCGACGCAAGATGTTGATTCCCCTATCTCAAATTTTATGTTTGCAGATGAAACCTTCATATTCATGAATGCAGGCAGGAGATCACTCAACGGCATCAATAAAATCATGTGTGATTACTGACATTGGAGTGGTCAGTTTATCAACAAGGACAAAAGCATTGTTTACGTCTCCAACAGATGTACTGAAAGGCGGGTCCTGCTTCTGTGAAACAGGATGGGCTTGTAATGGGGATCCCTTCCAATAGAGTATATTGGTTCTACCATATCCACATGTAGAATTCGTATTAGATATTTTGATCAGGTGTTTAAAAAGATCTTGTGCTGCATCGTTAACTGGAAAAACCAACGGTTATCATTTGCAGGCCTCATTACCTTGGTGGATAGCGTCCTATCTGCCATGTCGGCCCATGCGTAGGCATCAAAAAACATGCCAAAAGGTGTTGTCAACACTATAAATAAACTACTGGAGAGGTTTATCATGGTTTATAAGCTAGAGGGGATGAATCATTGGGCTTCATGGGAGAAGATGTAACATCAAATTCTTGAGGGAGAGATCAATGTCAAAAGTATAGGGGGTTCCATCCATTGCATGCACACCAAACTTGCATGGAAAATTATTGAAGGTAGTACTATGTGGGGAAAGACTATGGCCTACACTTATAATGGAAATATGGTCAAGACACCAGTTCACAGATCCCTTCTCTAGTCTAAAATAAGCAACCTCATCACGAGCATGCATCAACATTCTTAATGGATAGTTGTTGAGGGAAACCTACTATTCTGGAAACATAACAAGGCTGGCAATGTGGTTGGATATCTGGGGAGTCATGCTCCCACCATTTACTTCAAGGATGCGAGGTTTTACTCATACTTATTCAGATCAATTTGGGATATGGAGCACCAAGATATCTTTGACATCATTTAAACCTATTCTGAACCAGATAGATGCGTCTATAAACAATTAAACTTAAGGAGATTCAACAGCAAGGACTACCGCAAAGCTTACAACACTTAGGCCCAACGTGGTGGATATACGAGTTTGGTATGAGACAACATGATTCCCACCAAATTTAAATTTCTCATGTGGAGAATATGTAACCAGGAAATATCAACTGATGATCAGATTAAAAATATCATCATTTGCATGGCCTCCAGATGTCATTGCTACAAGAACATGCTGGAGGTGAAATCAACCCACTTTTCTTAGGGGGAATGGGCACATGAAGTGTGTAGTTTATTCAGGGGGTTCACTACATATTCTTTTAGAGGCAACCATGACACTCTATTTCATGACAGATGGTTTCAGGGGCAGAGGATGTAGGCCCAGAAAAAATGGTGAGATCCATGATACTCAATGTCGTCTGTTGGTGCCTATGGCTGGAACGAAAACGGGCCAGATACGAGGTGACTAACTTTCAGGGAGACATATCATCTCAAAGACTAGGATCTTGTTGGAATACATTGTGACTCTGGTCAAAAACTGGATGGACACACCATCCCAATGGATCTCCATGTCCCCTCACCCATTGCTCACCATCTGCTACCTAGGATGCAAGGAACATGGGTGAGGTTGATGGCCCCTGAGGCCGGCCTCAAACTGAACACATATGTCACTTGTAGTTTGAGTGAAATGCATGGTGGTGCAGTCGTCAGGGACTACTGGGGGAGTTTTGTTCTCACTTATACTTCCCACTTTGGCACTGGAAACTCCCTTATCGCCGAGACCAAGTCGGTTCTTATGGGGATCATGCTATGAACCCAAGGGAATATTTTCCTTTCTCAAGTGGAGACAGACTCCATGAGTATGCACTACTCGTTTCATGGAAGAGGTGGCATGCCTTGGACGATCTACTACACCATAAGAAAATGCAAAGCACTCATCAATAACAGTACAAATGTGACCCACACCTGGCAGGAGGGGAATCAAGTGGCGGATAATCTTTCCTCTCTATCTGTCCAAGGCAGAAATGCAACTATCCTTCCCAATATCTCCCAATTTAAACCTGATAAGGGTCAAAATGATCATAGGGGATTCCCTCGGACTTCATTAACATAGACCCCCATATCCCCCTTCTTTGGTTCATCCTTCCCCCTTTCCCTGGAATAAAAATATAATGAATGATGATGATGATGATGGTTCATATTCTCATGATATGGATATTTTGGGGTCCCTTGCTCATTCCTTATTCAAATATCATCATATTGGATAGAATATTTGGAATTGATATGGATACATGGGATGCGATACATGGTTCTTGGATTCCCTTTCAACCATGTTTCTATCCAACGAAATTTGATCTTGGGGGAAATTTTTGTGTGGAAATAAATATTTTGAGGTAGTAATGAATCATAAATCTGATAGCGCGCTAGGTATAGATAGTTTTCCTGGTATGTTTTACATAGACTCTTGGGATATGGTTCAAAATAACATGTAAAAGTGTATTTATGACTTATTCAAGGTTGGGATATTTCTTTGAGTGGAATGTGCCACTACAATATTGATCATTCACGAATCCAAGAACCCCTATTTTATTTTTCATTAATTTTAGGTATGAATGTGGAACTCCCCATACATATTCATTGCATTCTTCATAAACTCAAGGATCTAAATTATTCTTTCTCGTTGGGTCTATATAGAAGAACATTGGTTTCTGAAGGGCCACAATTTTAAAGGTTACATTGCTTTGGGACAATAGATGATGGGGGTTCCCAACATAATGTCCTGTTGGCGCAATCCATGTTTATAAACATTATATGAACAAGAAATATGATTGAATTGAATGGATATTTATAAATTATTTTCTCTCATGTATGGGTTTCTCCCCCAATCCTACTGACCATATTTTTAGATGATATAGCTCGTATTGGATGGATATAGCATTTATGGGGAAGAATAATAGTTTCATTAATCTAACTCGTTGTCTTAGACAAGGTGACCCCTTATAACCAAGTCTCTTCATATGAACTGAAGATATCCTCATCAAGCTCACCCACAAAATCATGAGAAATTGTGAGATACTCCCATTCCAGAGAAGAATGAACATTTCCTCCATCTCCCACATACGGTTTCTAGATGACGAGGTAATCTTTGGTATTCCAATAGGAGGTCGATCTAGTGAATTATTAGGGTTATGGAGTAATATCATCATTGGAGTGGGAATAATATTTATATGTCTAATAGAAACTTATTAATTTAAATAATATGTTCTTCCATCTACATTTCATCCCTGATTATCCTATTAAATTTTCAAAGGGGGGATCTTCTCATGGACTATCATGGTGCACCGATCTCTTTAGAACGACATTGAGATTGAGACATTAATCACATCATCAACAAGATCACCAACCAGATCATCAACTGGAAGAAGAAAGTATTATAAATTGAGTGTTACGTTTCATTGGTTAATATAATTCTCATAGCCTCTCCCATTATATCCATATATTATATCAATTTACTGAAAGGAATCATAAAAAATATTGATAATATCATGGCACAAATTATTTGTGGGAGAATTTTTGTATGGTGTATGGTGTTTCATTATAGAGTTGTCAACATTCTATTCTGACAAACTACACAAATCCCCATTTCTTGACCACCATTTTCAGGTATTAGGTGATCGATGTCCATATAAAATTCTATAATCCATCATCATGCAATATGGTTGTTGTTTCATATGGTATGTTAGGGAAAAATTAAGGTATGAGTGGATCCACTCCTCAGTGAGAATCAAATATTCAAGAATCAAAAACCTCCTCATTGATTTGGTTATACACTACAACAACTGGTACGATGCTCTCTCCCTTCATATGATCATTTCATGCACCCATGTCTCTTAGATTGGAGGTCGTGCTCGGCGAAGCTTGTAGAAAGGACAGAACCCTCCAAACATGGGTTTGAAGCTTCACAAATATGGTTCATATATCTTGGGGGTTATGAGAGAAGGAGGGTTAGTATGAGACACTGATTGATCAGTAATCGTGGAACTCGTTACAATATTAGGTTGCATCTCTTCTCATCAAAAAAAGGCACACACCATCCTCAGTGGCCTTTTCTTATGTCTCTAATGGAATATATTTATCTCTGAAGCTAAAACTAATTCACTTATTATTCTCCAATGCTTTCAGGGAACTAAGACTATTCATTTGTGGATTTCCAATATCATTGTAAAATAATGAGGTATACAATATACAAATATTCTTATAAATTACACATGGTGTGAGGGGAATATATTGTCATAGTAGATATCTTATCAAATGGATTATGTCTCAGGAATATCATGTTTCTATAATTTTATCTTTTTTGAAACTCTAGGGGTTATCATTATTATAAGGGATTCCCTTGAAGTGTACTATTTTAATTCCCTATAGTCTATCCTGATTTCCCATCCTCTACCATGTACATTCATTTTCCCAAAAATAAATAACATATGATGTGTTATAATTCATGTAATTATCCTTTGATGATTTTAATAATAATTATTACATGATAATTCACTTATTCTTATACATGAGTAAGTCAGATAATTTTTGTTTAATATTATTTTGTAGTTATCCTTTAACAATTTATTTTATTTATCACATGATAATTCTTTGAAAATATATTTAATATTTAAAATGTGGAAAATAAGAATGAAATTAAATCCTAAAATCATAATCCAATATCTTCAAAAAGAAACATTGGATTACAATTATGTTAATTGAGAGAAATATAATGGCATTGATGGAAATTCAGTCTAATAGAAACTGGAGATGTTATTGATATTTTATTTATGGTATATTAAAATAAAATAATGAAATTAATATTAGAGGGATAGATGGGAGAGGAAGAGATGGAGAGAGGGATATGAGGTAGGGAAAATAATCCCATTGGAATGATGGTGGCACCCCATCCACCCCATTAACATTAATAATTATTTTAATAAATTACTATATTTTTCTTTTAATTCATCATTTCATATATTCCATCCTCTTATAGTCCCAAACACCTCCACTGTTAAACTCATGAGTATTTTTTTGTTTTTTATTTCTCATTTTAAATCATATTATGTCATATAATTCGTATATATTAAAAATACAATCATATAAATACATATATAGTTAACACATATATATAAACACATATAATATAAATATACAAATAATATATATACACTTATCATATATATACACACCTACTTATATTTTCATATATATTCACATAGTACATTTTCATGATAAAATTATTCTCAAATTATATTTGATAAATAAATAGAAGAATTTCCAGATTTAAAAGATTGAATTTTATATGTGTACCATTTAAAATATGGAATAATTTCAGTACATAAAGAGTTATATTGATAACTCACCTCTTTCATTAAACCCTTATTTTCAACACCATCAGTATTGTAGTTAACTTCATGATAGGTGTGTGTGATAATATTATTCATGGAAGAATTAATATTAAGAAAATTTGACCATATTGTTATCATCCTCTATGATAGGTGTTACACTCTCATCCAATGTTCTTGAACAATGGTTTTTGAATAATACTCAAACAAAAAAAATTGTTCAAATTTAGCTTCATTGCTGTGAAAATATCTTTAATAAATCCATTAATTTACCCCTAGAGATCGTTATCACATCCATAAGATACATAGATAATTTCCACCACATCACAATTATTGTCTCTAAAAATGTCCCCATAACCATAAGGCCTTGGACTTACCCTATATGCTCTAACCATGTATCATTTAATCCATCCATGATAGGGTAAGATATAGATGACCTCAATAGTACCTTGGGGTATAGGAATATTCCCTTTATTAATCAACCTTATAAGAGTGATATTATCCTTTTCATAGTTATTAAATGTAGGAGAGTAAATCTTCCATGATCTCAACAGTAGCATTGTGAACATTGAATCAATTATAATCATGAATGGAGATGTTACAGACTCTCCAAACTACATGATGTCACCCTTCACATGAAACCTGGACACAAGAGATTGCTTCTTTGAGAACTGAATTCCATGTAATGCTCATAAGAAATATGAGACTGGTACAATGTAAATGGGTTCACATCATATATATAAAATATTTTTTTTCCAATGGGAGGTCGTGGTTAAAAAAATTAAGAAAAGATGATTGTAATCCTCCCTATATTGATGAAAACTTGTACATATATTCCCACATGCTAAAGGTTATCATCGACATGAATTTTATACAAATATAATCTCTATTGTATTGTATACAGCGAAGGTGGAAGCCATATCTTATAATTTTTAACTCAATGGATTATTTATTGGAAAATATATTGATATAAATCCTAGTGTGGGAGTATTAAATTAGGGTATGATTCAAAAATTAGTAGATCATCATGAATAATTAACTCATAATTGGATAAATATCTGGAAATTTCATCAAACATTAGTTCTAGGATGACTGACTATTCATTAAAAAATATTATTTTGTCTATTTTTTGATTAGATGGGTCAATATGTTCAACCAGTGGATTACCCATAGATTTTTATTTCATGAATATGAGAGAATAATTTCAATTAATGAGCCAATGATAATGTATCATAATATTTTGAACAAATATCCTCAAAATAGATCATATAGATGACTCCATGAAGTTTTTTCTTTTTGTTATGAACATGTGAAAAAATCAAGATCCATGAAATCATTGTGACGTATAGATATTATTTGTGTTCCAATAGATATGTTTTGGAAATAAGAGACTTATTATAATTTTTCTTGTTTTTTAATGCCAGGAAACCATAAAGGACAAGGCAAGCAACAAGTTTTAAATTTTGGTTTAATTAATTTTCCTTCTATCAAGCCTCCACTCCCAACAATGTTCAACATTATATAGTTTACTGTTTTTATGAATGTAGATGGGAATGATTAATCCATACATATATTTAATAACTTTGACACCACAACATGTTCAATAAATCACACTCTTCCTTCTATTGAGAGAGACATTCCATTCAATGAGGTAAGAGTTCACCTAATTAGGCTAGAAAGAGCAATTATATGAGAAGATCTTGGATTTCCCCAAAATAGGTTATCTTTGAGGTATGTAAAATGGATAGAACCATCGAACACATTTACATAGTGTAAACTTTTTATTGATATTATTCATATACATTCTATGGCCCTTTGTAAATATAATGATATCATCAACAAATAAATAGGTGTGAATGAGCATGTATACCTCTTACTTCTCATATGGTAGTAATTTACCCCTTTTCTTCCATTTGTAGGAAGTTCCTACTGAGATAATCTTATTCAATGGAATAAATGGTAGTTGGGAGAGGATTTCATAATATTACTCTCATGGAGCACTAGATATATCCTTTAGAGGACCCATTTATGAGAATAGGGATATGATAAAATTCATGAAATTCATTAATCCACTAAATAAATAATTCATTGAAACGAAATATATTAAGAACATAACCTATAAAACCACAATGAAGTTTATCAAAACTATTTCTTGATGTTATGATTGAGATTAAAATTTCATGCTTTAGAGGGATTTCAATAATGATTTACACAATCCATTGTAGCGAGCAAGAAATCTAGGATGGTTCACCCATTAAAAATCCAATTTGATTCCATTATATAATTCTATCAGATATATTGGGCAGTCTATTGGAAATAATTTTATTGATCACCTTATGAATGGTGTAAACAAGGCAAATTGGTCTAAAATGAGTGATTTCATTGGAATTTTTCATCTTCGAGATTGAGGATGTAAATTGGGCATTAAATCCACAAGGGAAGGACCCACCATTAAAAAAAATGCATGAACAAACTACAAATATATTTCTAAACAACATCCCAGTAGAATTGTAATATGTGGTTTTTAAAACCATTTATCTTAGGAGAGATCTTTTTTTATACCAAATACGCCTTCCTTTATTTCATAGTCCAATGCAATGTAGATGAGTTGGTATTTGTCCAATTCACTAACAAGCCATATATTCAAATTGTATCTATATAAAAATATTATATTTATGTATATACAACCCCCTATATATACACTCACACAAACATATATTTATCCCATATATATATACTCAATATTATTATTACACACAGACAAATAATTCTTTTTAAAATTAATATTATTAGTAATAATAATAATATAATATTTTTATTATAAAATAGCTCACAACATTTACACCATTATAAATATTAATTAAAAATACCAATTAAATATTTCTTAATAGAACTAAATTTCCATTATGTACACAATTACATTTATGTTTCACTATGTAATAATATATCACTACTAAAATTTTACAAACAACCTTCATCAATCTCAGATAATTTTATTAGTCACATAATTTTATATATGTGTTACAAAAAAAATAAATTAAACATTATTACCAAACACATTATTATCTCTAATCCAAAGTTAAACATCCCACATCTATTATCTGAATTTAAAAAATCAAGTATAATTTCAATTCATTTTAATTTACATAATTATGAAAAATAATATAATTATTATTACTCTTATGTGCTATGTATCCAAACACAAAATGAAAATAATGAATATATTATGCCTAGGGTATTGTATATACTTGTTTTCCTAAAAGATATATCTAATTTATCATGTGATACATAATTTATGAGATATTACATTATTTACTTAAAATATTTATCCAAAATAGAAAATGACATATCCCAAAGTTTGATTTGACCAAACCATTGATGTGAAAAAATAGCATGTCCTTCTTATGGTAAAATCCACATCCCATGCCTAAAAATGGTCCCAGATCACCCATATAAGACATCATTCCTATTATATGTCATTATACAATAAAAATATTATGTACACATAATATATTTTTTTTTTGATATTTTTATTATATATATATGTGTACATATAGAATCGAAAGTACTTTTTAATTCACCGATAGAGTCTGATAATATTCTATAGCTTATTAAAAATTGATATCAAATTTATTATATTTACATAAATACTTTAAAAAAATTAACTGAAGTTTATTACAATTTATCATTTTTGACATAAAAAAAGTAATAGTTTATATAAATATAGGTTTATATTAACCTTAGTAATTAGTATATGTCAAAATTATACCCATATATTAACTTATAATCCCCAAGAAGTATCATTATATGTATTTTTTGAACAAATAATTCCATTAAATTCAAATAGATGACTTCTGGTCTCATGTATCTATTATATGATGATCTTTAAGAACCCAACATGTGTTGGCCATTCTATGGTGTCACACAAAGGATTCTGAAAGTGTATAACCTATCCTAAAATATACTTATATGATCTCAAAATTTTTTGGATTTTTGTCAGAATTATTTCATGTATATTTTTCCCCCTAGAGTATATTTTTTTCAGTTTTAACTTGTGGTGAGCCTGGGAAAAAATTTAGAAAAATTTAATGATGTGAGAAAGTGAAAGATTAGTGCACGGTAATCCCACACCAGGTTCAAGACCCATGAAAACTGTGTGATAATAAATAGTGGGTATTTTTACTAATGTAACACAATTTTTCAAACCATTCACTATAAATGGATAAACAATGAAAACCCATCCCACAAGGGGCACGCAATGTGGCATACCAGCTCCCATACAAATAAAACCCTACAAGTATTTTTAAAGAATTTGCAAAAAAAAATATTAAAATAACTAAACAACCCCATTTTAAAATATTTTTACTAATGAAGGACTCTAATAATTCAATAAATAATTTAGATTCTCTTAGAAATATTCATGTGGTTCCCTACCTACGTTCATAGAGAATCTATTGGTAGATTGATGATTTTCACCTCACCAGGTATATTATTTCTTCCAAAATTGGATTCTCATCCCTCTATATTTTTTATCCCACAATTTGTGGGGATTTTATCATATTATGTTTTTCATTATAAGTTATATTTTTAGTATATATAACTCAAATTTTTTATCTCAATCTATGATATATATATATATATATATATTGTTTTTTTATATAGGTTCACATTCTAGATCGCATACATTTTCGTAATTAAGTGGACATTTTGGATACCTATTAGTGAATTTTTATCAATGATCATGAGTTATATGGTCTATAATTAAAATCCAACATTATTTATTTTGATTAAATTGATATGATTATAGAATTTGTATTGGATAATTATAAATTTAGTATTCCTAAATTGAATTAATTAATTTGTTTAACTAGTTAATATTGGGACTATGAAACTAGGGATAATGGGATTGTAGATATTGAATAATTAATTATTGAATTAGTTATGGAGATATTTAATTGTGTTAGTTAGAATAACTAATTTATGAATAAATTATTGTGATATTGGTAATATTAAATATGAAGAATTAATTAATTTATTAATTATTTGGATATTGGGATTGTTGAATTGGAAAAATTAATTGATGAATTAACTATGGGAATATTGTATTTTTTAATTTAATTATATAATTATTTAATTAATTAATTGTATTTAAGTGGTGAATAAATTTGTTTATTAGATAATTGTATTGAGGGGATAAATTAATTGGTTTATTAATAAATGGGATTTAGGTTATTAATTAATTCACAAATTAGTTAATGATATTTATGGGATGAACTAATTGTATAAATAGTAAATAAATAGATGTGGTTAATTAATTTTTGAATTAATTAATGTAATGAGGTTATTGTTATTTTTTTATGTAATTGGTGAGTTAATTAATTTGATTTATTATCATACATGAATTGAAAAGATGAATGGTAATAATTACATTCATACATGACTGTAAATGATGAATTGTAACAATGTAATTTTTATGTGACTTGAAGTGGTGATAGGAAACAATGGAATTCATATGTGAATACAAATGATTTCTACTAACAAAGGAATTCATATGTTAGTTGAAATGATGAATGTAAACAATGTAATTTCTACATGACTTGAAATGATGGATTACAATAAGGACATCCATATGTGACATGGAATGATAAATTATTACAATGGAATTATAAGGTGAATTGAATGGATTAATTTTAGAAATTTTATTCATATTTGATAACAAATAATGAATCTAAAACACAAAATTCAGATATATGACATTCCTGGGTTATTGATCAGATTCCTGCACGTTCTGAAGAAGGTATTGAGGGATCTGGTGTCTTTGAGAGCTGTGGGAGTAGTGTGGTTAAATAAAGGGTAATTAAATAAATGTTAATTGTTCACTTTATTGCATGTATTTTATTATTTATAAAATAATATACACTATTTTTGACTAGATATTGCTTCAGACGCCATTTGTAGTGGCCTACTAAGTTGTCCTCACATCCTACACAGGATGCCTAATAAATACATGAATTGACATTATGTTTTCTGTATAGGATAAAAGGAAAGGCCCATTTGTGATAGATGTTTTTTGATGGGGATTGGATGAGGGATACAGTCCTTGTTCGGGATCCTCTTAGGAGTTATTAATGTCTCAATATTTTTTTCTTCGTTTTAATACTTGTAATGTACTTTAAATGGCATATCTAATGTTCAGTTTTGATATTGTATTTATATTATAGTATATCTTGTGATAAATTTAATATTCTGGTTATGTTATATCATTTTGTTATTTATTATTTTTCAAACACTATGGAATTACTCTGATCAAGAGGGAATAGTATTTCCATTATCAATATTAGACCCTTGTTGCTAGTCAATAGCCTTTGGAATTTGAAGAGGTGTGTCTGGTGTCATGACTCTAATCAGATTGGAGAACCATAGTGTGGCACCCTATTTGATATGTTAGAAAGTTATTTCAGAGCCCATATTTCTTTTCATTTCATTTGATATATTTTTATAGAAAATAAAATATAATACTAAGAATATTCGGCCTTTTTTATGGCCTATTTCATATAAGTAGATAAGTGATGAACATAAGAGACCCCAATTACCCATGGATGGGAAATAGTTATTTGTTTTTTCTGTTACATATTTATGATATTTAATCATCTTTGATGTACTAATTGTTTGAGGGGATTTTTCATTCTATGATTTATGGAGATTTGACTCATGTCTCTATATTTTATGATCAATGAGTTTTTATGCATCATTCTATGCACTCGGGATTATTTTTTGATTTGCCTAATTTTTGGAACACATGAAAAAGAAATATTTTTGTACATTTTTTTTCATTAATTATACTTACTTCTTTGATAATTTGAAATTAAAAAGTTCCTAATGTGAATATTTATGTGGTAAAATGATGAATGATTTAAATACATTATTCTCTAATGAGAATCATTAATTTTAGAAAATGATTCCCCTTATTAACCATTACCTAGACAATAGATGCTCATGGGTTTTGATAGTTCATCATATATGACAGTGTAGGAGAAAATAAGGAATGACATATTATAGATTAATGTAAAAAACCCCTTGTAAAATGTGTTATTTTTGGGTTATGAGTCTTCATATGTGTGTTGGAATTTTAGATATATACCTCAATGATGAATATAGTTGGGAGGATAACAAGATAACATGAATAGGGATGATCCTATTTTTGTACAACCTAATAATCCAATTGTTCCAGGTGAGTTTATAGTGGGGAAATTTTAGGATAATATATATTTCATTATATATTTTATAGAAAATACTTATTTTGAGTTGTGAATGTAACAAATCGACTCTTTGAAAAAGGTATGGACCCGTTATTTTGCTCTAAAATCTTTCAATAAAGCTTTTTTGATGTGTGTAACATCTTAAGGAATGTTCATGGAGTATCCAGGGTTGGTCTCGGGGGCTAGGAGTTTGAGAAATGGGCTTACAAGAAGTGGCGCACAGCCTGCACATGCTCTAAGCATAGTTTGGGATAAACCGTGTGACTACAGACATGGGCACCAGCAAGGGTGCACAGCCCTACGGACCAGGTCGCCCGACCCTACGGCCTTTGTCTGGGATGCAGTGAGGTGTGAAAGGTTTCCACACGGTTTGTTAAACTGTGCGCCTAAACCGTGTGACCATGTTCTGGGTGAATTTACAATTTTACGCTTACTTGTTTTGAAAGCCTAAAAGACTTCTTTCATCCTCCTTCCATTGGACAGAACATAGGGGATCACTCTTTTGAGCTAAAAAACCCTCCTCCCACTAATTTCTTGGTGGATTCTTCATCCGGTGTCTGAATCTTGATCTGTCGAAGGTGTTGGATCACCCTAGGTAAGGCTTACCTGACACAACCTTCATTCCTCAGTGAATCTTGGTATTCGTTTGGATATTTGTCTGCAATCTCATATGCCATATTTCTAGGGAATTGGAATTGAACTCAGATCTCTTCCAACCTACTGATAATCTGAGGTCAATATCAAGAGAGGCTACACTTATAGCCCCATGTTAGGTGGTCACGTGGTTCCCATTTTGGGTTGTCTCTATTTTGAGTTATTATCGTCGTGTAGTGGTTTCTCTTTTCAACAAAACCCTTATTTGTAATGGTTTCATCAGATCTAAATGACCTGTGCTGTATCAGATTGATGAATCTAGCCTTGTTATGGTATTTAGATGAGGTGTGGACTGGGAGTGGTCAACAATAAGTGATATGTCCTGAAATTTTTCCCTTTTCACATTTGGAACTTAACGATATGTCTTGAAAGGAATTTCACAAGTTAGGAAAATGAGATGACTTGGTTAGAGGTTTCATAGGATGAGATAGCGTGAACCCCTTGAATGACATGAAATGTATGGTTCCTTGACATGTGATTATGTGATATTATAAGATGGAAATTCCTTGTATTGTTAATGAGATATTATATAAGATGGATTTCCTTATATATTGTGATGTGAATGGTTATGCATTACTATGTTGACATGCTTGTGATAACCCATGTGTGAGTGGGAGGCATTCTTACCACGTTCCAGAAGAATCTCCATGTGTGGGTGGGAGGCATTCTTACCCTGTTTCAGATGAATCTCCGTGTCTGTGGAGGAATAATTTTTACCCCATTCTAGATAAATATCTGTGTGTGGGCGGGAGGCATTCTTACTCCATTCTAGATGAACCCCTGTGTAATAGGACGAGAATCATTCATACCTCGTGACTATATAACCTTTATTGGTGGGAGGCATTATTCCCCGCGTCCGCTATAGTGATTATGAACGAGATTCATGATTTCCTCATGCCAGTGATAACCTATATCTATGTACTCATACCACTGGTGATTGTACAGATTTCTAGCCATGATCTGAAGCAGGTAGACTTTCCAGGTGTCTGTCCGGAACCTGAGCAGCAGGTATGTTTATTACTTTGTTTTAGTTACTTGCAGTTTATTATGCATTGTTACTTGTGAACACCTATTTGGATTACATGTAGTCATCGTTGGTGGTGGCCTACTGAGACTTTTATCAAACCCTACCAAGGAGGCATCCTTAGCACCGATGTAGACTTTACTACTGTAAGTAGTATTAGGTGTAATGGCCCGACTTTAGGTTGTTGATATATATATGTTCTAGATGGTGTTCTATAGCAGGGGACTGAGATTGGATAGAGATTCTTGTGGACCACTTATGTTCTTTGTTACCTTTTTGTATTACTATATATAATTCTTTCCAACTATTTATATTGTATCATCATGCCATACATCCATATTTTGTTAGACACTGCCTTTGTGGCTTTTGTGTATCTATCTCGTTTCTTCTTACTTCTGTTGTTTGGTTTTCATATTTCCCTTTTCTCCTGTTTACCATTGGTTATGCTTCTGATATTTTTATTACTTTACTTCTACACTATTGTGTACTCTAACATGGTGGTAATGTATCCCCAACTGACATACCATTACACCCTCGCTGCTAGTCGATAGCCCCTAGCCTATGGGGATATGAGCTAGGGGTCATGTGGCCTATCGGGCTTGGGGCTCGGGTTGAGGGGCAGTTTGCTCCTGGACATCAAAAAGTGGTATAAGAGGATTCATTCGATCTTGGTTTACTATTTGGCGATGATAGACTTGGAGACTGGGAAATCTTAAAGGCTTAGCCATGAGTTGTGCTTGGGCATCGTGAACCCTTGTACTGAGTATGGGCCAAGTTTCCAATTTTATGTCGTTATTGATTCAGATAATTACTATTGATTCCATTTCACTATTGGGTTATTCAAATGTTTTGTGATGTTATTGAGATTTGAAATGTTGGAATTCGAATGTCATGGTTCGACCCGATGAAATGAGGGTTAAGCATTAGAACATGCATCATGATAGGCACAATATGATTAGGCCATGCATCTTGCCATGCCATGATTAAAAAATTTCAGCAAGCATTTATTGTTGTTTATTTCCATGCCTTGTTAATATGTGTAAAACTGTGCTAACCCTTCTTTCAGGTTATGAATTGAGTAATGATGTGGTTTTGGTGGGATTCACTCTTTGGTTCATAGGGTGTATGGTCCCTTATGGATCGAAATATGACATTCCAACTAAACAAATAATTTTCTTTAAATGAAATTCAAATACTTGATTAGAATAGGTAAATGAGAAACGAAATCCAAGTGTGAGTCATATTTCAGTTCATATGGAGTATGGGCCCTTATGGGCTGGAAAATACCATTCCATTGGATTAAGTTTAATTTGAGCAGTTTCAAGTTTTATTAAAAATACATATGGGTGTTGATTGGTGATCATAGGGGTAAGAAGGAACAGTATCTATCTGAGCTTCTAGATTTTAATCTTTAAATCTATTGGTTTATTCTTTTGATATGTTCATTTTGAATTTTATAACTATGACTCTGAGATGTCCTCGAGTCACGCATGATGAAGGTTGCGACAATCACGTTCCTTAGGTGGAGGGCCCTGAGTCGCCTGTTGATATTCTTGTCGAGCCACCTGTGGCACCTCGTGCTATTCTTGATATGGGAACTGATGCCTAATTCCGTGAGAGATTATTGCATATGATGTAGAGTATGTAGGGTGGAGTTTGGCCTGCCCAGTGTATGGTAGAGTTGACCCTCTAGTTTCAGTCGCAACATCCTCCTACATTTATGGGTTATGGTGGAAAACTTGTTTTGTAGTCCACATTGGAAGCTTTTCTGACCATCTTCGAGCACCATGAGATGCCTCTAGAGTGGAGGGTCAAGCTTACAACTTATATGATTCTTGGTTCAGCTAGGAGGTGGTGGTATGTCATCACCTAGTCGGGATAGCAGAGAGATATGGTCTGAACTAATTTCCAAACTGTCCTCTACGATTATTTCTTTCCCCGTACATTGAGGGCTGACTGAGCTAGGGAGTTTATGAATCTGTAACAAGGGACCATGACAGTCATGGAAAATTCACCCTATTTCACTAAGTTACATCGTTTTTCTACTACACTTGTTATTGGTGATATCATGGTCATTACGAATTTTGAGTATGGGTTGTGTTACGCCATCCGGTCACTGGTTAACGTGTTCAGGTTGAAGACCATTTCACATATTTTCAATCAGTCGTTGATCACAGAGATGAATTTGAGAGAAGAATACAGTGTGAACCAGGGCGGTTCATCACCTTAGGGGTTTAGTGGATCCGCTTCTGGGAAGAAGCGACATTTTGAGGACTCTCGTGGTGTTATTGGTGGTCAGACCATTTTCTCAGGTGGTACTCCTATATTTCACCAATGTGTGGTACCAGGACATATTTGGAGGCAGTGTACGCAAAATCAAGTGGACTGCAGAGGTTTTGGTAGGTTGGGTCATCTCTACCATTTCTGCAAGACTTTTCCCCAAGGGACTAGTGAGTAGGGATCTGTACCTACTCCATGCTCTACTTCTGGATCGGCAGGATCACATTAGTCATGCAGCTGGAATAATTCTTTTTGATCATGCTGTGGAGGTAGTCGAGATATAGTTAATCAGGTGTATAAATCTCATCACCACTAGGGCGGTTTTGCTCATGGTAGCTTGGCTGTGATCCAGGGATGTGGTACCAGCTAGTTGTATGCAGCCGAGCATATGCCACAGGAGCAGTACGCTGGACCATCCACTGTACGAGGTATGATTCTAGTTGCCTCTACGTTAGTATCTACTTTGTCTGACACAGGCTCTTCTCACTCTTTTATATCAGAGATGATAATTGGAAGTTTGGGCCTCAATGTTGAGTAAGGTCATGTTATGATCATGTTAGATACCACATTAGGAGTTTCCTTAGAGGGCATTGGATGTTTTCATAATGGTCCACTCGTGGTGGGTGGTTACCTTTTTGTGTGGAACATGTATGTTATGGATTTGATAGGTTTTGATGTAATAATCGGGATGGACTAGTTAGTTCCTTAGAGAGCCCAGATTGACTTCTATCGTCGGAGGGTGGAATTTACATCACTAGAGGGCGACACACATGTGCATAAGAGAGAATGGTATCTTAGTGTGACACGAGTGGGACCAGAACACCAGAGTTTAGGTGGTTCCCTTGCACAGGTTGCAAGTATTTATCATGATGACCAAGGGTTAAAACCCATGGTTTATCCTTCCCTGGTGGAGCATTTCAGTGATGTCTTTCCTGATGATTTCTTCTGTCTACCTCCACTGCGAGAGGTGGAATTTTCTCTTGAGCTTGTACCAGGAGCAACACCAGTGACCATTTCTCCTTCTAGGATTACACCTAAGGAACTTCTGGAGCTCAAGATTTAGCTGGAGGACCTAGATTCAAAAGGATTTATATGTCCCAATACTACACCATGGGGATCACCAGTCCTCTTTGACAAGAAGGCACATGGTACCCTTCGTCTCGGCATGGATTTTCATAAGTTAAATCAGCTGACTATTAATAATAGCTATCCTTTACATCAAATTGATGACCTATTCGATTAGCTCTGAGGATAGAAGGTGTTTTTAAAGATAGATTTGAGGTCAGGATATCATCAGGTGCATGTTAGGACTTTGGATATACATCGCACAATGTTCAGGAGAAGGTATGGTCTTTAGGAGTACCTATTCCTGTCGTTTGGGCTTACGAATGCACCTGCACTATTTATGTATCTTATGAATTGGATTTCTCACCCTTACCCTGATTCTTTTTGTGGTTATATTTTTGGATGATATCATAGTCAATTATCACTAGAGACACGACCATGAAACCCATCATGAGATCGTGCTGAATACACTAAGAGAAAAAAATCTTTATGCTAATATTAGTACATGCCACTTTTGGATTAATAAGGTTCACTTCTTTGGTCACATTATTTCTGAGTCTGGAGTTCTAGTTGACCCTGAGAAGGTGAGTGTATTAATTTCTTGGGAGCATACCAATAAAGTAATTGAAATGAGGAGTTTCATGGGACTTGCTGGGTATTATAGGCAGTTCGTTCTGGACTTTTCATGCCTAACAACAATGCATACATCTTTGACCAAAAAGGGGGTGAGATTCGATTATTCATAACCTAATGAAGTAGATTTTCATGAACTGAAGGTCAGACTAACTTCAGCATCGATACTGATCTAGCCGAAGCCAGGCAGAGCTTATACGGTATATTGTGATGCGTCACGTGTCGTTCTTGGAGCTGTCTTGATGCAGGACAAGCAAGTCGTTTCATATGGTTCTCGTCAGTTAAATTCTCATGAATGGAATTATCTGATGCTCGACCTCGATCTCACAACAGTTTTACATGCCTTATTCTATTGGAGACACTATTTCATGGGAGAGCATTTTGTGGTAATCACTAACCACAAAAGTCTCAAATATATATTCACTCAGTGGGATCAAAATCTCAGCCAATGCAGGTGGTTCAAGTACCTACAATCCTTTGATTTCGAACTGGCCTACACTCCTAGGAAAGGAAATTCAGTAGCCGATGCACTGTGTCAGAAAACTCAGTCACAAGTGGTTCGGGTATCTAATGGGTACTGGAAGCTAATGGCCCAATTTTCAGAGATGCAAGTTGATGTTCAGGAGGGACATGGTCAAACTGTTCTCTCTGACTTAGCGGTGACATCTACTCTTTTGGAATGGGTCAGGGCAAGACAGTTATCAGATCCGGAAGGCCTTGTTCTATGAGAAAGTGTCGTTGATGATGCCTATACAGATTGGACCAGGGATGAAGGTGATAACGTATTGTTCTGTGTGCGTGTATTGGTCCCAGCAGACATGAGAGATGAGCTGATGGGGGATTTCCACGCCTCAGCATGGGCAGTTTACCCAGGAATCTCCAAAATGTATCATGATTTGCGACGACAAAACTGGTGGCCTAACATGATGTGGTAGATAGCCGGTTTTATCATGTGTTGTTCCATGTGTCAGCAGGTGAAGGCAGAACATCAGTGTCTGGTAGGGCTTTTCTAGCCATTTTCTATTCTGGAGTGGAAATGGGACGATGTTTCTATAGACTTTGTAACCATTTTACCCAGGTCACCTCATGGAAATGATGCAGTATGGGTTATCGTCGACCGTCTGATGAAGGACGCCCATTTCTTTCCTTTGTGGGAGACATTCACGGTTGATGACTTGGGAAGACTATTGGTCATGGATATAGTGCCCCTTCATGGAACACCTTATTCTGTTCTCTCCAACAGAGAATCTTGTTTTACATCTCGGTTCTGGAAGGCTTTATAGAAGAACTTGGTTATGCATGTAGTTTTGAGCATGTCCTATAACCCACAGACTGACGGACAGAACGAGAGGACTATACAGGTACTAGAGGACATGTTACGTGCATGTGTTCTCAATTTTGGAGGTTTATGGGAGAAACACATCCCTTTTGTGAAGTTCAGTTATAACAAAAGATTATAGGCTATCATTGTGATGGATCCCTATGAAGCCTTATATGGTAGGCCTTGTCACTCGCCTTTGTGTTGGCTTGAAGTAGGGGAGGAAGCTATAATAGGACCATGTCTTGTGTAGGAGACTACAGAGAAGATACATCATATTATGAAGTGTATGCAGACATCTCAGTCTGGACAGCAGTCCTACGCTAACAAGCACCGGAGACCTCTTGAGTTTGAGGTTGGGAACCAGGTTTTTTTGAAGGTCTCACCCAAGCTGTGGAAAAGGCACACATAGAAGCAGGGTATGTTTTCGCTGAGGTTCATAGTACCCTCTGAGGTGATGAAGTGGATTAGACCAGTATCTTACCGGCTTGAACTTCTTTAGAGATATCAGGCCACACACGATGTTTTCCATTATCTCAGCTACGCTGGAAATTTCCAGATTCAACTCATGTTTTTCATCATGATGAGGTTGAACTGGATATGGATGCTTCCTTTGAGGAGTATCCGATGTGAATTGTTGACCGGAGAATGAATACACTCGGTGGCATGTCCGTTCCTCTTATACGGGGGCTATGGAAGCAAGACCGGGTACACGATGAGACCTTGGAGCGGGAGGCTAATATACATTCTCAATGGCCATATATTTTCATTGATGACAACTCTGTACCCTCAGAAGGCCAACTCGGGGATGAGATTATTTATAGAGAGGAGGTTGTAATGACCCAACTCTTCAGCAAAGGTACAAATCATTAGCCTTGCTCCCAAATCATTCCTTCAAGATTGTTTGAGATGTGTAACATCTTAAGGAAGGTTCGGGGAGTGTCCAGGAATTGTTCGGAGCCTGAGAGTTTAAGAAATGGGCTTACATGAAGTGACGCATGGCCTACGCACGTTCTGGGCATGGTTTGGGATAAATCGTGCGACTACAGACAGGGTCACCTGCAAGGGCGCACGACCATGCGGACCAGGCCACAAATCCCTGCAACATTTTTTTTGGGAGGCAGGGAGGTGCGCACGGTTTTCACACGGTTTGGTAAAACATGCACCTAAACCCTGCGACCCACTTCAGGGTGAATTTACCATTTTTCCCTTACATGTTTTAAAATCCTAAAAGCCTTCTGTCTTCCCCCTTACAGCGGAATGAACAGAGGGGAGTCCTCTATTGAGCTCCAAAAACCTCCTCCCTCTAATTTATTGGTGGATTCTTCATCCGATTTCCAAATACCAATCCATCGAAGGCATTGGATCACCCTTTGTAAGGAATACCTCACACACCCTTCTTTACTTGGTGAATCATGGTATATTTTTTGATATTTTTTCACAGGATCATACACACTATTTCCAAAGCATTAGACTGGAACTCAAATCTCTTCCAAAAAACTAAGAATCTGATGTTTATATCATGTGAGGCTATGCCTACAGCCCTAAGGTAGGTAGTCCCGTGGTTTCCATTTTGGTTTTTCTCTTTTTTTAGTTATTATCATCGTGACGTGTTTTGTCTTTCGAAAAACCCCTTATTTGTAATGGCTTCTTCATATCAAAATTACTAGTGTGGTATGAGATTTGATGAATCTTACTTGGTTAGGCTTTTTAGATGAGGTTTGGACCAGGAATGGTCAACCATAGGTGACATGTCTTGATATTTGGCCCTTTTTCATCTTTGGACCTTAACAATATGTCTTAAAAGGAATTTTCCATGTTAGGAAAATGAGATGACTTGGTTAGAGGTTGGCTAGGATGAGATATCATGATCCCCTTGAATTAATTGAAATGTATGTTTCGTGACCCACCATCACAAAAAGGAGGGATGGGTTAGTAGATTTCCAAGCCTTTCCTTCTTTATGTTGAAGGAGAGATAATGACCCCTGAAACCCACCTTCAATAGGTCCCAGAGTGGCGACCAGCACCAAGGGTATAGAATCACATACTAAATGGAAGGCATTACCCTTTTCCTTTTAATAGGATCGGGAGATAAGATATTAAATATCAAAACACCAAAACATTCAAGTGCAAGTACGGCAAAAAGTAATCCATTCCCATATGAATGTTCAAAGATAAAAGATATAGCCACAAAAATCCAAAAGGAAAATTACCAAGAACGGAAAACGACAACAGCAACTGCCCCAAGGTCCGAGCTAGTACGATCCCACACGATCCCTGATGTCCTTCTGAAAACCTAAAAACCGTTTTATATATGTAGGGTGAGCATACATGTACACTAAGCAGAGAAAACCAAAGACTCTCATGCACGAGTGAAGAGAAATTCTAAAGTCTCATGAAAAAGAGATAACCAAACACCTAATAAGGAAAAATATCCACTCACGCCTCACCGAGGCACACTCTACATATAACACAAGTCAAGTAATGTATAGTAATATCAAATCGATGTTTTGGTACCCCGCGCCGCTTTCCCACTGGTTATTGAAGACATCCTATGCATCGAACCAATCCTCCCATTCTCACCGCAGTCCCACTGCCACATCTTCCCACACACACCTGGGCCACAACCACACATCCTGCCCACAAACACCTGGGCCACAACCGCTATCCCACCCATAGACACCTGGGCTATAACAACCTCACGTAACATGCCCACAAACACATAGGCCAGAACAACCACTGTTATGCCTGAAGACACCTGGGCCTATTCCTGATGATACATGGGAAACAACCTGCCCGTATACACCTTGTCCAACCGCCGCAACCACCCTACCGGAATATTGTTGGGCTAATAATGGACCTCAAGCCATCACAGCCTGCCCAAAGATACGTGGGATATCCGGGAAAAAGAGAAAAAAGGAGCTAGTAACCAGCCACTAATAGAGTGTAGGGAAACACACCCTCCCCAATGAAATGGGGGTGATCAGCACTAAGTGATCAACTTGGGTGGGGCGCGAATAATAAACACAAGAACTACAAATATATGTATAAGTAATGAACACTCAACCCAACCTAGGGTTTCCAAATCCAATCCAAGTACAAGCACACTCGTTCCCATTCATAGGAAGCACACTGCTCACATCCGAGTCACAACTCACCCTCAAAACCAATCTCCATTCAAGCTATTATTGCTTCCATGTTCAATTAATCTCATTGAAATAAACTTCTGCACTACTGGGAAACTAACAAAAGAAGCCCAAACCACGGAAAAAGGTTACAGCCAACACCAATTTAACCATTCACACCCAGTTCTCTTGCAAAGTCACAACAACAAAGGGATAAGTGAGATCCCTCGATGTACTAGATCCAATGAAAATCCCGAGATACAACCCCATGATTCCAAAATCCAGGGCCTAATGGTTTCTCAATAAGAGAGGATCCCAACCCAATTCGTTATATAAGTAGAGTAATCACACATCCTCAAATTCAAAACTAGATAAAGTATACAACATGGGATCCCATCCCCACCCGCATCGCCCTATCCATCGGCCCGTGAATGAAACAACCAAACCACTACCACCAACACAAGGCAGGCCCCTGCAAATGCTTTCAGATTTAAAAGATTTAACACACCCCATGGTTTCAATTCTACTTTCTTTAACTCGGGTTATCACAGAAAAGGGGTGATCTTGGTACTTTTAATTTATTTAACCGAGTATAAGTTATTAACCAATTCCATGTTACGGTTATTTAAACATCCATGAGTAGGTTCAATAGTGAATATAGAAAGACCACCAACGACCATGATTTTTAATGAGCATAGGCCCGTAAAATTCACAACGCATAACAACATAAAGAGTACATCATAACATAAATCACACACCCCCTTTCATTCCTTAATGGTTGGTTCATTATCTTCGTTAAGTTATGTTTCATCAAAATCCATGGGGGAAAATGTATACCCACCCTACATGATACACAGAATGTAGAGGTGAAGGAGAAATTCCCTACCTGACGGATCAATGATTGACGTTAAGTCCTCAGGTGAGTAGCATGAACTCCAAGAAATGCGATCAAGGAAAACTTCTAGGGGTTACAACTAGTTGGGGGGAAGGGTACTCCGAGCCAAGGGTGGTAGAGAAAAAGAAACGTAGGGAGAAGCATTTAGGTTATAAAGGCTGAGATGCAGCATTCCCTGGATGGTTAATATGTGGAATGAAAAACTGAAAAATACGTAAGAAGCGGGGTCATTGGTTGACTATGCGGCTAGGACACCCCACACAAAAGGTCCCCACCTTTCGGGGCGGTTTAAACAGATACACACCTCATGGTTTTTTGGTAACACACCAATTATTTAATTTATACTCCATTAATGGGATTTAAAACATATATAAAGGGGTCAAAACATGGTTTAAAAACCAACTTGCATAAAAAGGAGACACTACTGGAAAACCTGGGGGGTAGGAGAGAGCTACCAGTAGGCGACAGCTACCAATAGTCGAGAGCTACCGGTAGCCGAGAGATACCAGTACCCCAAGGTCATCGATAGGCTAGGTCTACCGGTAAGCTGAGGCTACCATTAGGAGTCACCGAGAAGCTGGGGTGGCCTTTCAGACCACCTACAACACCTCAAACATCAAATTTTTACAACATAATAGACCCCAAACATCCTGGTCAATACATCAGATACTTCTCAAACTATTCTCGTCCCCGAGAATATAAGAACAACCCAGAATGGAGAATTGTGGGGTCCAAACAACCACCCTCTAAAGATACTTCCAGGGGTAAATCACTGAGTTGATCAAAAGAAAGAAAAGAACCCCCCCCCCCCCAACATCTAGGAATACAAACCCCCCAGAGTTATCGACCACAAACACTCACAACAAGCACAAGGATCACAAGGATCACATTGTCCAACCCATGAGTTAGGGAGTCCCGTCTTACATTTCAGGAGATTATCTGCTTTGGGCAGCACTGAGTCGCCCGCACTAGTTTAATCGCATCCACACTAATGTATCCTGATTAGCAGTCATGTCTTCCCATCATCACGCATTTGAAAACACACACACATAGAACAGGGAACAGATCATCTAATAGCTAAGAAAAACAACCTTTTCATATATTAAAGCAAATGGTACAAAATAAGGATCAGTTCAAAAACAACCAGGAAGTCAAAATAGCTATGTTCACTAAATGAGTAACTAGGCCTCCCACTACCATGTGCTCCCATCCAGGCCACCATGCCTCCACAACACACAAACCAAGGGGATGGTTCTTCCACGAAGAACTTTATCCTTAAGATCTTTTATCTTGATTGGTCGTTCTATGAATCTCTCATTGCCTTCGACATCTAACTCCCCCAATTGATAAGTTGGAGTCCTCATTTAGATATCGACAATGTTGGGAAATGTTAAAGACATTGTGAAATTTCTCCAACTGAGGTGGTAACACCAGCTGATACGCCCCCTCACCAAATCGTCCCAACATCTCGAAAGGTCCGATGAACGTAGGGGAGAGCTTAGTCCCATTCCCAATCCCTCTATGCCCATGTCGAGGTGAAACCTTCAAGAACACAAGAATCCCAACCTCGAACTTTTAGAGCATCCTCCTATGATTGGCATAAGACAACTTCCAGTCATGGGATTCCTCCATCATCTCACGAACGAGTTGAACCTTCTCAGTGGTTCCCTACACAACTTCTGGCCCATGAACAGCTACTTCCCCAATACTTGTCCAACAAACGAATGAACGACACTGCCTTCCATAAAAGGCCTCAAACAGTGTCATACCAACAGTGGAGTGGAAGCTATTGTTATATGAAAACTCCACTTGAGGAAAGTGGCATACCCATGATCCCCCAAAATCCAGAACACATGCCCAAAGCATGTCTTCCAATGTCTGGATCATTCATTCTATTTTCCCATCTGTATGAGGGTGGATGGCAGTGCTAAGGCGTAGCTAGGTGCCAAAGGCATGCTGTAATCCCCTCCAGACTCGAGAGGTAAACCGCATGTCTCGATCTGAGACAATTGATCTCGGGATCTTGTGCACCCTCACCACCTCATCGACGTACCTCTAGGATAAGGTTCTCATAGGGATCGACTCCTTAATCTCCAATAAGTGTTCTAATTTTGTCAACTGATCCACCACTACCCAAATGGAATCATAGCCCCCCGGAGCCCGAGGTAGCCCTGTGATGATGTCCATCGATATGTCATACCACTTCCACTCGGGAAAATCTAACGGCTGTAACGGCCCTCCAGGAAAACGGTGTTCAACCTTTACTTGATGACACACAAGGAACATTGCCACAAACTCTGCCACCACCCACTTTACCCCGGGCCACCAAAACTGTCTCCATGGGCCTTGGTACATTGTTGAGACCCCAGGATATACCAATAAATCCGAGCCGTGGAACTCATAGAGAACACCTTAACACATCATCTTGGGAACAAAAACTCTTCCCTGGAAAATCATCTGATGCTGACCATTCTCTTACCATCCCTTAGGATCACTTCCATGATAAACACGATCCTGCTTCACTTCTACATTAGTGTCCCTCCACTGAGACTCTTCCACCTGCACCACTAAGGAGGGAACTACATTCATCTGATCCAGACAACCTATTCCACCCTCTACTATTGAATCCAAATTCAAGGCCGCTAACTCTTCATCACTCTCCAAGAATCTTCAGATTCCCGAACTACTTCCTTCTGTTATTTCCTGCTTAGGGAATAAGACACCACATTTCCATTCCCTGAGGTGTAGGAAATCTCTAAATTTTATTCCTGTAGGAACTCCATCCACCTTCTGTGGCTTATATTTAGTTCCTGCTGGTAGAATATGTACTTCAAGCTTTTGTGGTGTGTGAAGACCCCAAATCGCTCTATGATGATGTAATGCCACCACAACTTCAGTGCAAAAACAACCAATGCAAGCTCTAGATCATGGTTGGTTTAATTACGCTCATGGGGACATAACATCCTTGACCCATAGAAGATCACCCCTTAATGCTGCATCAACACACACCCGAGGCCTTTCCCTGAAGCATCAGAAAATACCTCATACGCCGCCCCTTCTTTTAGAAACCTCAACACCGAGGCACTAACCAACTTCTCCTTCAGATAGATATATGTTGCCTCACACTGCTCACTCCACACGAAAGCCTGGTCCTTTTTGGTAAAGGCTATCAACGGTGATGCAAATCGGGAGATGATGGGTATGAACCTCCAATAGTAACCTGCAAGACCAAGGAAACTAAGGACCACTTCCATGTTCTTGGGTGCGGCCCATGAATAAATAGCCTCAACCTTCAATGGTTCTACCGCTACTCCCTTCTCAGACACTACGTGCCTATGGAAGTGCACTTCTCGCATAAAAAACATGCACTTCGACAACTTCCCATAGAGATGGTGTTGATAGAGGTCCTCCAAAACCGCCCTCAGGTGCTCATCGTGATCCTCCACTGATCATGAGTAGATCAAGATATAATCAATGAACACGACCATGAACCGATCTAGATACTCCCAAAAGATGGAGTTCATAAGCCCCATGAACATAGTTGTAGAGTTCGTAATGTCGAACGACATGACCACAAACTCGAAGTTCCCATATCTGCACCTGAAGGCCGTCTTTGGGATTTCTCCCTCCATCACCCTCAACTGGTGATATCTAGACCATAGGTCGATCTTTGATAACCATCATTCCCCTTTCAACTGGGGAAAGAGTTCATCTATCCTTGGAAAAGGGTAGCGATTGGTGACTATTACCCGATTCACCCTCCTGTAGTCTATGCAAAGCCTTAGACTATCATATGCCTTATTTGCAAACAACACAAGAGAACCCCACGGTGATGCATTTGGTCAAACAAAACCCTTCTTCATAAGATCATCAATCTGAATCTTTAACACACGTAGCTCTAAAAGCTTCATCCAGTAGGGATCCATCAAAATCGAATAAGCACCAGGTTGCAAGTCTATCACAAACTTAATATCATGTCGAGGCTATAGAGTCATCACATCCTCCGAGAAGTCATCCATAAACATACTGATGATCCTTGGTACCTCCACCATCTCAGCATCCATTGACTCTACTAACAACTCGGCTAACAAAGAGAGGAGGGGTTCCTCTCTCCTAATTCCCTTCTGGCCACTTCGCACGCCGGTGAAAGTAACATGGCAGCCGCCCAAGTCTGAGAACACAACCATTCCTCAGAATCAGTCAATGATGGAACACTTAGATATTAGCCAGTTGATTCCTAGGATGACATCGTATGGTTGTATCTGTAGAAGTAGTAGATCTCTAACCAATTGATGTGGCCCTATTATCAGTCGGAATCTTCTAAAAACATATAAAAAGTCGTTCTGAACTCATACTCGTGTTCTCAGCACGAGGTGCACTGAAATTCTCTCAGCATCTAGACCTAATGTACGGGCCAGACTGAGTGAAAAAAAGGATTGCGAAGCCCCAGTGTCGAACAAGGAATAGGAAAAGGTACTAAACAAAATGATCGTACATCAGACAACCTCTGATCCTGCTGGAACTCCTGCCTCTGCGGTGTGCAACTGCCCACGCCCTGCTCCTCTGCTACTCGGCTATCAGCCACCTCCCCGACCACGCCCTGGTCAAGGTCCCTGAGGAGTGCCCTGAGGTCGGCCTCCCCAACAATGTCTGCCCTCAAAGGAGCGGGAGCTCACTGCCCCTGCTAGTGCTGCTGAAAGGGCCTAGCTGGAAGCTTCTACTGAGGCGGATGCTGGGCCTGCCTGCCACTGTCGTACTGTACTCGGTCCGGGCACTGACTTCGGAGATTTCCATGGCTCCCACAGACGAAGAACCTCAGTCCTGGGCCCGAAGGGAAAGGGCAAGGAACGGGGTACCGGAACTGAAACGGTTGCGGCCTGCTCCCTACTGGTTGGAACCTAATGGGTCTTGATGCTAGAGTTCTGGTGCGGATGACCTATCCCTTTGATAGGCCTAGCTGAATCCCCTCCCATGACACACCTCCTAGTGTGTTCATCATCTCCACCACTTCGTCCTTCTTTTGGACCTCCAACTATGTCAGCAATGTGAAGGGGGTAACACCGTACCGGAAGGAGGTTCAGAGCGCCTCCTCTAAATGTCTCACCTGAGACTCCTCATCTGGAAAGAGGTCTAGAGAAAAGCAAAGGAGATCCTTGAACTTGATCCCCAGCTCCCTTAATAACATACCCCACTAATGGAGGGAGAGTAGCTCCTGCCTCTTCTCGGCCTTCATCGTAGAAGAGAGAAATTCCACCCGGAACTCCTTTTTGAAATCAGCCCATTCCACCTCAGCATCTCTCCTCTCCCCCAGGTAGAGAATCCACCACTGATGCACTACTCCGCGCATCTGGCTGATAGCCAGAAGAACCCAGTACTCGGTTGGAGGCCGGATCAAGCAGAAAGCTATCACCAGCTCCTCCAGCCATCCCTCCGTCTTCATGACAGAGGTGATTCCCTCGTACATCTCGAGGGTCTGTCGATGGAAGGCTCGAAGCATCTTCTACCACTGGGCATCCTCTTCCTCTCGATATCCCCTCTAATGATCATCCAAGTCAACCTCCTGGGCCTTGATCTCCCATACAACTCATGGTCGTCTCTTGGGTTCCATAGTTGCAATGTATCCAAAGAATTCCTAAGACCATGTAGTGAAAATTATTGTTCTTAAAATTTCATAAACTTATTATTTATTTAAATTTCCCAAAACACCCTAGAAACATGGAAACACAAGTCATTATGATGCATGTACCTTTCCTAGCATCTCTAACCTATAATCAGTGTGGCCTCACTTGTTCATTCGGTCGGTCAAGAGTCCTTGCATCAGATCATAGGGGGCCCTAAAATCTCATGTCCTAGCCGGTCTTCCCTGGCCTAATTCATGCACCAAGGTAACCCAACACGGTTTCCATACAATCCCATGAAATCCCCACTGTGCCTAACTCCAGACTCCATCCTATCTCTCAACCTCGCCTCTGATACCATTCTGTCACGACCCGCGTTCACCAAAAGGAGGGAAGGATCAGCAGATTTCTAGGCCCTTCCTTCTTTAAGTTTAAGGAGAGATAATGAACCCTGAAACCCGCCTTCAATAGGTCCTGGAGTGGATACCAGCACCAAGGGTATATAATCACACTAAAAATGGAAGGAATTACCCTTTTTGTTTTTAGAGGATCGGGAGGTAAGATAGTAAATCCCACAACACGAAAACATGAAAGTGGAAGTATGGCTGAAGGTAAACCATTCCCATATGCATTTTAAAAGGTAAAAGATACAAGCCACAAAACTCCAAAATGTAAAGTACCAAGAAAGAAAAGCGACAATAGAAACTGCCTCAAGGTCTGAGCTAGTATGGCCCTGCACGATCCCCGATGTCCTTCTGGAAACCTGAAAATAGTTTTATATACGAAGGGTGAGCACACAAGTACACTCAATATGGAAAAACAAAGACTCTCAAGAATGAGTGAGGAGACATTCTAATGCCCCATGGAAAATAAATATCCAAACACCTAACAAGGTAATCTATCCACCCAAGCCTCACTATGGAACACTCCCAAAATAATGAATGTCATGTAAAGTATAGTAATATCACATCGATGTTTGGGTGCCCCACTCCGCATTCCCACTGGTTATTGAGGGAATCATATGCATCGAACCAATCCCTCCATTCTCACTGTAGTCCCACTGACACATCCGCCCGCACAAACCAGGGCCACAACCACACAATCCATCTGCAAACACTTGGGCCACAACCGCTATCACGCCCGCAGACACTTGGGCCAGAACAACCACACGCAACAATGTTTGCAAAAACCTAGTCCAGAACAACCACTGCTACACCCAAAGACTCCCAGGCCTCATCCCGAAGATACTTGGGAAACAACCTTCCTGTAAACACCTGGGCCAACCACCGCAACAACCCCACCTAAATATTCTTGGGCTAATAATGGACCTCAGTCCATCAAAACCTACCCTAAGATACTTGGGCTATCCAGGAAAGGGAGAAGAAAGGAGCTAGTAACCAGCCACTAATAGAGTGTTGGAAAAAACACTCTCCCCCATGAAATGGGGGTGTTCGGCACTAAGTGCTCAACGTGGGTGGGGCAAGAATAAGAAACATAAGAACTACAAATATATGTACAAGTAACAAACAGTCAAACCATCCTAGGGTTTCCAATGCCAATCAAAGTACATGCACACTCGTGCCTATTCATAGAAAGCGCACTGCTCACAGACAAGTCACAAATCACCCCCAGAACCAATCCACATTCTAGTTATAATTGCTTCCATGTTCAAGTAATCTCATTTTAATAAAGTTCTGAACTACTGGGAAACTAACATCAAAAGTACAAACCAAGGGAAAAAGTTACAGCCAACAACTATTTAACCATTCACACCCAGTTCTCTTACAAAGTCAAAAAAAAAAAGGGATAAGTGAGATCCCTCGAATTACTGGATTCAAAGAAAACCCCAAGATACAGCACCATGTTCCCAAAATCCATGATCCTAATAGTTCCTCACCAAGAGAGGATCCCAACCCAATTCATGATATAAACAGAGTAATCACACATCCTCAAATTCGTAACCAGCGAAAGTATACAACAGGGGATCCCATCTCCACCTGCATCGCCCCAGCGATTGGCTGGTGAAAGCAACAACCAAACCGCTACGACCAATGCAAGGCAAGCCTATGCAGGTATTTTCAGATTTAAAAGATTTAAAGCACTCCATGGTTTCAATTCCTCTTGCTTTAACATGGGTTATCACAGAAAAGGGTTGATCCTGGTGCTTTAAATTTGTTTGACCGAGTATACGTAATTAACCAATTCCATGTTACGGCTATTTAAAAATCCTGGAGCAGGTTCAATAGTGAATAGATAAAGACCACCAAAGACCGTGATTTCTAGTGAGCATTGGCCCATACAATTCACAACACATAAAAACATAAAGAGTACATAAGAACATCGATCACACCCCCTTTCATTCTTTAAAGGTCAGTTCATTATCTTCGTTAAGTTCGGTTTCATCAATATCCACAGGGGAAAAAGTATACCCACCTCGCATGACACACAGAAAGGAGAGGCGAAGGAGAAAATATGATCCTGACAGATCAAGTATTGACGTTAAGTCCTCGTGTGAGTAGCAGGAACTCCACGGAACACGATCAAGGAAAACATCTAGGGGTCACAACTGGTCGGGAGGAAGGGTACTCCAAGCACATGGTGATAGAGAAAAAGAAACGTAGTGAGGAGCCTTTAGGTTATACAGTCTTAGATGAAGAATTCTCGGGATGGTTAAGATGTGGAATGAAAAACTCGAAACCGTGTAAGAAGAGGGGTTGTGGTTTGACCACGTGGTTGGGACACCCCACACAAAAGGTCCCCGCCTTTCGAGGTGGTTTAAACCGACGCACAACTCATGGATTTTCGGAACCTCGCCAATTATTTAATTTATATGCCATTAATGGGCATTAATGGTCTTTAAAAAATCCATAAATGGTTCAAAACATGGTTTAAAAACCAACTTGCAAAAAAAGGAGGCACTACTAGATAACTTGTGGGGGAGAGGTGAGAGCTACCTTTAGGTGACAGCTACCCGTAGCTGAGAGCTACCGGTAGCCGAGAGCTACTAGTAGCGGAGAGCTACCGGTAGCCAAGAGAAACCGGTAGCTGAGAGCTACGGGTAGCTGAGAGCTACCGGTTGGCGACAACTACTGGTATCCGAGAGCTACTGGTAGCCGAGAGCTACTGGTACCCCAAGGTCACTAGTAGGCTAGGTCTATCGGTAGGCCAAGGCTAACGCTAGGAGTCACTGAGAAGCTGTGATGGCATTCCAAACCACCCAGAACACCTCAAACATCATATTTTTACCATGTAATGGACCCCAAAGACCCAGGCCATTATAGTATGTTTCCTTGACATGTGATTATGAGATATTATAAGATGGAAATTCCATGATTTGTTAATGTGATTTCATATATGTTGGATTTCCTTATATATTGTGATGTGAATGGTTATGATTTACTATGTTGACATGCTTGTGATAACCCGTGTGTGGGCGGGGGGCATTCTTACCCCATGCGAGATGAATATCCATGTCTGGGCAGGATGCATTCTTACCTCGTGTTAGATAAATCTCCGTGTGTGGGTGGGAGGCATTCTTACCCTATTCTAGAAGAACCCCTATGTAATAACACGGAAACAATTCATACCTCATGCATATATAACCTTCATGGGTGGGAGGCATTCTTCCCCACTCCAGTTATATTGCTTTTGGATGAGAGGCATGTTTACCTCATGCTAGTGATAACTTATATCTTTGTATTCATACCTATGGGGATTTTTCAGATTTTTAGCCACGATCTAAAGCATGTAAACCCACCAGGTGTCCTTTAGGAACCTGAACGGGTGGGTTTTTTATTATTTTTATTTAATTACTTGAATTTTGTTACGCACTATTACTTGAGATCACCTATTTGGATTACACATAGACATCGTTGGTGGTGGCCTATTGAGACTTGTCTCACACCCTCCCCTGGAAGCCTCTGTGGCACACATGTAATCTTTACTACTATAGGTACTATTAGGGGCAAGGCCCGACTTCAGGTTGCAGTTATATATATGTTCTAGCTGGTGTTCCTGAGCAGAGTACCGAGCTTGGAAAGTGATTCTCGTGGACCACTTTTGTTCATTGTTATCGTTTTGTATTACGATATAGCATGCTTGACAGATATTTATACTGTATCAGCATGCCATACATCCATTTTGTATTAGACACTACCTATGTGGATTTTTTTATCTATCTGGGTTCTTCTTTCTTCTGTTGTTTGGTTTGCATGTTTCCCTTTTTCTCATATTTACCATTTCTTGTGCTTCCACTATATTTATTTATTTGCTGCTATACCATTGTGTACTCTTACCTGGGGGTAAAGTCTCCCCAACTGACTTACCATTACACCCCCGCTACAAGATGGCAGCCCCTAACCAATGGGGAGACGATCCAGGGTTCATGTGGCCAACCGGGCTCGGGGCATGGATTGAGGGGCAGCCGAGTCTGGGACGTCAGAGTGAAAATCATTTTTAATGAGGAAGTGGTTTCTTTTATTTCAACCTCGAAATTTTACTATAGAAGGTACACATAAGGGATATGAGTTATTTATTTAGTCTATCCAAATTATACTAGTCCATTTAGAGACTCATGTAACAAAGAGGGTAGTTTTTGATGTATAAGTGATTTAAGGATCAGAAAAACACTTGTTTGATGTATTGGCTAGGATTGGGTAGGAAGACCGGATGGCTTGGATATAATTTTTGGATAAGTTTATGGAATAACTTTTTGCAATGATTCTGAGGTAGGATATAGAGGTATAGTTTATGAAGGTGAACCAAAAGAGTATATCCAAGGGGGACCAAGTTGGACACATTACGGGCTTGCAATGATTTTCTATAACACTATATGGGGATGATACTGAAATAAGAATTATTTTTAATGACACAATAAAATGTGAGATTAAATACGAAGTTAAACTCATTTGATTAAATAAGTTTGATGAGGTGATGGATTGAGATCAAATAGCTTATGGGAACCAGAATGAGTTTCTGAGTTAAATACATATGGTTTATACTTGATGAATTGGATGTTAAAATTTTGAGAAAATGACACATCATTGTGGTAATTTTTTTTAGGGTAGTGGGAAGTAGATTAGGTAGAGAGAGTGCTTGGGTTCACGGTATCTAACTCGAGTGACCGGTAACCAATGTGTTGGTCTGAGCCACATTCATAGACGTTGTTTCTGACCACCTATAGTGTTCCAATATTGTATAAGGATATGATATCTATAGAAATTATATATGAACATGTCACTGGCGGGTAGTGATGGAGGAGCTAGATAGAACCATGGGGAAGGAAGGCTATCTTTTGTACCATTTCATTTTGGATGACAGAGTTCTACGTGATGAAGTGGTAGAGGTAGTGGATGATGTTATTTTGGGAAAAAGATCCCCAGTTAGAAGAATGGGGAATCATTTGGGACTCATACAATATAAATAATGAATACATCCATGACAGTGGAATTTCATTCATCCTACACTTGTTGATAGAAAGGATGGACCATCGACAGTGAGAGGTACTATTCTATATGATTCGATAATATATAGTGATTTATTTAAAACAATTTCTTCACATTCCATTATATCGGAATGATATTCATTTAGTTTGATCCTGGTTTAGGAGTTCAAAGTATTGGTATTGACAATAAATACACAGTTGTGTGTGCGATTGGGGGACATTGGTTTTTGAATGTGGTGTTCTCTCATCGTTGTGGAGCAAAATTTCATTTTTTATCATTGCATCCATGCAATGATAGTATTTGAACTAAATATTTGTATTAAACTAGTTGTATCATGCATATATAGAATTGATTGTGACAACTTGAGAGTTAAATTAAAATCTCATGATGGAAAAAAATATTCTCACTACAAAGAATTGTAAATCTAGGGAGTCAATTTAGATTAGATTAACCAGAAAATAAGGGAGATCTTGTCCTAGGTTTCATGTTTCTTTCTATATAATTTTGGTGTGAAATATGATGTATTTATAGATATAGTGGATAGATTTCATGTTCTTTTTCTTAAAGAACATTAAGTATTTACACCTTAGAATGATATAGAGTTTACAATTGTGATCATTCAATGGGTTAAGATGGTTTCTAGTCCAATATATTGAATGGAACACAGAAAACATCAAGAGATCAAGGATTAGATAGAAGAGTGTGAGGATAATGGATTTATCTATATGATTATGTCTCATTTGGGGTATCTAGTAATATTTTCAAATAAGGATATTAGAACATTGAACTTCAGGGTTAACTACTGAAAGTTGAACTGGATGACTCTAACGAATAAGTATCACTTTTTTCGTATTGATGATCTATTTCACCAGTTTATGGGATAATTTTTTTCATCCATGATTGACATGAGATCAGCATATCATCAACTAAGAGTTTAAACATATGATATAATAAGGATAGTCTAAAGAAGATGGTATGGTCGTTATGAGTTCTTTGAAATATTGTTTGGATTCGAAAACGTAAAAGTAGTTTTTTATCACTTATGAATCTAATAGTTCATCTAAACCTCAATTAGTTTCTAGTCAGGTCTGCTTATGAATTCTTCATGAATTCCATGACTCATAATGTTCAAGCCAAATAACTTGACATCATACTGAGTACACTGAGAGGGAATCATATATTATCCAACCAAACTATGAGTCAATTCTTAATTGATCATGTACAATTATTTGGTCATGCCATCTTATAAGAAGGTGCAGTAGTGGACCCTTATATGTTTTTGGAATTTTTTCATGAGTGTAACCAATTAATGTTTTCAATATCTATAGCCTTCTAGGATTGGATGTATATTATCATAGATTAATCTATGATTTTTACCAATTGTCACTACAACAAACTATCTTGAATAAAACTCAGATAATGTGTAATAGGTCATAAGAATGTTGGAATGACATCCCGGGGTTGAAAAATACAATCAAATCTGTAGCAATTATGATCTTACCAATTCCATGTGAGGAATACATAGTGTTTTTTGATACTTCTGGGAAATGGTTTGGAGTAGTTTTGATAGAGGGAGATAGAGATGTGGCATGTGGGTCCTGGTAGTTGGAACTATATGAATGAAATTTCCCTATTCAAATTATTAAATTACGTACATTTGTTTTTGCTTTAATGTGTTGGTGAAATTTATTTTATGGAGAAAATATAACTATGTATACTTATAACAAAATCATTCACAATATAAGTTTGAAATGATATATGAGTCTCATTTGAAAATTTGTGTCGGTATATGTTGTTATTTTATTTTGAGCTAGTATATGTAGACTATAAGTGAAAAAACAGTGATGTTTCTTTTAAGAAGGAAAACTCACACTCAAGTAGTTGAAGATACTAGTTCTGAGTGGAAGATGATGACAATAATGCTTGAAATTCATGTAGTGGATCATGGGAGTCGGGTGAAGGAAACTCTCGTATGAGTTTAATTAGAGTATACACTTTCATATAGATCATGGAAAACAATTTTTGTATCCATAATGTTTTAGCTTGAAAAAAATACATCATTGTTGAGAGAGACATTCTAATTGGATGACTGATGAGGACACAATCATCTACATCAAAAATTATGTTGGAGTGCCTTCGAGCATAATGGTGGAGTGGATACATGAATTTCATTTCTTGAAATGGGTGGTAAATCCATGTTTGTCAAAAATTGACCATGACCTATGCTAATAGTTATTGTTTCCATGCCTCACAATGTAGATTTCATGGTATGTGACACGATGCTACACCATTATGCATGTGAATTCCTTGCATCAACGTCTTGGTGGTTTAATAATGTTGGTACCCAATATTGAATGGATGTGTCAAGACATGAAAATTTATTTTGGGGGGGGGGTGGTTCTATCGATGAAACTTTATACGAATGATGCAATTTGTGTGATTTTGGATAGTATGAGAGATGTAGAACATTCCCTTCATATAAAAGTGACATTATATATGGCGTATATAGGGAACTTTTATGTTTGGGATATAGTTCATTGGCATGAGGTGACAAGAACAATAGATTTATAGTATCACTCGGGTTTTTCATCAACATAATGGAAAGGATTGTAAAATGTTATTTATGTGAGGAATTTGTTGAGTATGGGTTTCCCCCTTAAAAATAGATATAATTAGAGAATACAGTATAAGGGAAAGAGGATGTGAATCAAGAGTGTTTCATATATATCAGTTTGTCATGGGAAATGAAATTATCATTAATTATATTTTTTCAATAATAAATTTTATAATGAACTATAAATATAGCACTATATGATGATATTTTTGGTAGTTCATGTAGATCACCTATATGCTTGATGGATCCAGGAGAGATAGTGTTATTGGGATCAAGTCTCATGGATTATAAATTATTGTAGTTAATCTGATTCAAAATCAGTTGTACACAACCCATAGTAGTCCTAATTCATGTGTTGAGATATGTTATTTACCCTAGAGATTATAGTGGGTGATCACATATTCATTCAGGTGACTCTTAGGCTGGGTCACCACAAGATACTGAGGTAGGGGAACATGGATCCCAAACAAATTTATCACTGGAGGTTTTGGAGATAATTATCCAAGTGGCATACTGATTAGATCATACACAGAGATATATAACTATGAATTTATTTTTTTCATGTGTCAAAACTACATTTATATAACCCAAAAACTTCTCATGTGACCATTGTTGAAGATGTTGAGTTTTAGATAAATGAATCATGTGGTGGGAATCAGATACTTCTATGGGATCTAATTGAAAAATTATGGTAGGGAAAGACCATATAGATTGTTCATGTATTGTTGAAACATGGGTTTGAATGAGAATGAAAATGAAAGAGGGAGAAGGATATGCAGGCTCAAGGGCCAATATTTTTTATTAAAAATATTAATGATTCTTGGGTGTAAAACTCGATGACATACTGCTATATTTTGGGGAGATTGTCTGATCCTAACCATTTTTTTTATATTAAATAACAATCTTAAATGTATTGATTTTATTTTTTTAATATTTTTTTTTCTGATATGCCATGGTGCATGTTTGTGTGAAAATTGGGAAAAAAATGGAAAAAAGATGGAAAGTCCACAGTTCTCCCATAGTTTGCCCTGTCCCAAAAAATTGTAGTTACCAAGACATAGGAAATTATCATGTATTGGCCATAGTTTGGGAAAATATGTTACCTATAATTATAAACATTACACCCCCTAGAAGAGCTAAATGTTTTTGATTAATGGATTGGAAAACCATGTTCCCATACCCAGAAATTGTGTGAATATTTTTCATTGAACCATAATATAAATTTAAGATTAATTAACCAAAACTTTTAACCCATATTTATCCCTAACTCGAAAATATATTTTAAATAATGATATCAGAGCCATTATAAAAACTTTCTAGGGTTCTGAACATCGATTGTTGGAAAATAAATGGGTTTATTGAAGATCTACACCTTCCATGGTATTTTGTTTCACCCAGAATTGTTTTCCTTACTCTTTCTCATGTTTCTCACATCCATTGATGAGATGTCATGCTCTAATTTCTGGAACAAGAACTAGTTTTGTTGGATATATATCTTTTATTTTTGGATATAGAATAAGTCTTGTCAGATCATGATTCTTTTGGTTTGGGAATTATGTTCTCATTCTAGATATCAATATTTATACTGATTTCCATAATATTGGGGATATATGATGGCTATCATTTCAAAATGTGTTTTAGGTTGGTTTTCTATAATTCAAAATTTATGTTCTCGATTTCAATTATGAGTATGTTATTTTATACATTCGATTAGATGATTAACAATTATTATTTTTTCAATGAACAATTATTTTATTTTATGATATAATTAATTAAGGGGTTGTGAAACTAGGAATATTGGGATTGTTTGTATTTATTAATTAAATCTTTATTTATATATAGGGATATTGAATTGAGTGAGTTTTAATTCTCAATTTATGAATTAATTATTCAGATTATGTGATTATTTAATAAGAATAATAAAATTAAAAATTAATTAAAAAGATATTGGGATTGTTTAATTAAAATAATTAATTGATGCATTAATTATAGGGAATATTTTGTTTTTGAATTTGATTAATTAATTATAGTATTAATTAGTGGGATTGTGGTGATTAAATAATTTTTGAATTAATTAATGTAACTAAGGTGATTAATTAATTAGTGAAATAATTAATGAGGTTGATGTTATTAATTAATTGGTGAATTATTTAATGGGATAGATGTAATAAACTAATTGTTGAATTATTATCAAAGTTTGGTGTGGTTAATTTATTATTGAATTAATTAATTGAATGATGTGTTTTTGAAATTTTGTAGTTGGAAAAATTAATTTGTGAATTTTTTGGTTATTTTGAGCTAGACGTGAATCGAAAAGGATAGAGTGCAACAATGGAATTTATACATGACATGAAATGATGAATGGTAAAAATGGCTTCCACACGTAACATTAAATAATGAATGGTAACAATAGAATTCATACGAGACATGAAATGATGACTGTTAGCAATGGAATTCATACTGTACTTTAAATGATAAATTATTACAATTACATTCATTCATAACTTCAAATGATAAATAGTAATAATGAAAATCTTATACTACTTGAAATGATGAAGCGTAACAACAGAATTTATAAGTAAATTCAAATAATTAATGGTAAAAATGGAAATCACATTTTAGTTGAGATAATGAATGATAATAATGGAATTAAGATATATAAAATCAGTTGGTAATATACTAGAATCTAGAAAGGAAAAATTTAGCTATTGAGTGTTCAGTGGTCCTCGAGAACCCTGGGTGTGATGTGGTAAAATAATTTGTAATTAAATAAATTTAGGTTTAATTCTTTTATCGATACCACTAAATATGTTGTTATTGAATAGATATTTTATTATAAATTATTGGTAGTGTCATTATGATTTATACTCACATCATATTTATGCTACAGGATTGGGATCTAAATATAAATCATGTTTATAGGACATTATAACGGAAAATTATTTCTGTTAGATGGTTGGTTTTGGATGTGTCCTTGATGTGGGATCTAAATGTGGTTTAGGTCCCACTTGGAGATTTTTAGTGTCTTATATTTGGGTATGAATTTTGATACATGACCTGTACTTTGGAAAGGAATATCAATTGATCAGTATTGATATTGTATCTCTAGTTTTGACATCTTTTTGTTTGTGTATTATTCTAGTTATCATATATCATTTTGATATTTATTATTTATTTATAATATACTATTACTCTAATAATGACGTTATAGTCTCCCCATGATTGATATTAGATCCTTACTACTGGTCAGCAGCCTCTATCATATGACGATGATCTCTTGAAGTCATGCGGCCAAATGACTTGGGGTGTAGTTGTGCGGTTCCTGGGTCAGGACATCACAATATCCCTTCCACCACTATCTATTGTCCACACCCTTTAACATTAGTCAGAATAATCATTAATATATATATATATATATATATTTACGAATACAACATACTGAGCACATATAATTGAAATTAAGATATATAATAGATTCATGAAACAATGATATATCACAAGGAGAGTATATCACAAAATGATAATACAACCTGTGTCACTATATTAATGAACCAAAACACAACACAATAATAGGTATACAGATTGAATGTTGTCCTACACACCTAGTCCAGATTGATGAACACACACAAACTATAATAAATCAAATATCAATTACATCTGTATCACATATGGTGAATTAATTGAAAGATAACCTGAAAACGTAATTTAAAATTTTATGGTAACATAAGAGACTATAGTATAGTGCTGGCTAGACTCTGTGATATTTCCACTTCTAGAGTCTCAACCCTCTTACGTGATTCCTATCTTATTCCACATCATGGATAGAGGAAAAAAACCATTATACGTTGTCGTGTAATGAAATTTTCCAACATTCTGACTAGAACCAACGAGTTTTCTTAGGATTTCCACTTGAACTCGTTTTTTCAAAGCCTTATGGAAAATGATTATAACTATAAGTAAAGGGTCTCATATGGTACCATGGAGAGATTATATCTGACATCATATGGAAGAAGAAAAATAAATAATCAAAAATAATAATAAATAATATAATCACAAGATCAAATAGAATAAATGATGAAACTAAATATGGAATACATTTTATTTATTAATGACCTCCCAAAGTAGAAATATATTTGGATTAGTGAATTAAGATAATAAATAAATAAAATGTGGGGCCATATCATGATTATTATACCTAACTACATCATTATGATATACCTTTTTAGCATCCTCCAGGGTTTTGTTACTCTTAGATGGGTCTAGCATAAAATCTTCATGCACATAGAAATTCTTAGTTAGTGTATGAGTAAAAGACCTAGTAATACATCACCAAGGCATCCAGAACATGTGTTCCCAATTATAACAAGGGTATTCCATAATAATAATAATAAATTATTAATGTTTAATAATAAAATATAAAACAGAGTATTCATGCACAAAACATGATTCTAATAATCCCCTTACTGTACATACTCATACTCCATTTGAATATTTTGATTGTGTAATGGTATGAGATCCTATTTAACTATAAGGATATGAAAAAGTTGTTTTTTTGGGATCATTGAAAATAAATAAAGCACTATGAAACTAACAAACTCATAATACAATAGGCATCATGTAATAAATGGACTTTCATAAGGCATTGCATATTTATAACAAAACATGAATCCAAAAGGTGTTTTGTAACACTCAAAAGTCCACAAGGTAATGAGTGTTGTAATAAACATTAAAATCCAAAAGGAATTGAGTATTGGCTGGGATATAAGGTATCATGGACCACCCTCATCATTTCCACAATGTCATGAAGACACAACACATGTTGTAATCATATCTTGAGGGTCACCTTTCATAGATACATATACTAAACCTCCAAAGGGAAACAACAAAATTCATATCATGATATAAACCATTGAACCCATATTGTTAAATATAGAATCATAGTACACATAAATAATGTAATAAATCATCATTGTGCACTCAAACTATAACATTAATGTCCTAGAATCAAATTATATCATATCATGGGTTATAGAAACACTCTCAAATCCACATGTGATGGAAAGACAATCATTATTGTCAATATCATACCCTAAAGAATATAACAATGAAACATGTGCATACATAGCCCAATAAAAAACCTAATGGTTCCCATTTATTCCAAAAAACTAATATTTGATGATGTCTCAACCATTGGGGGGAATACGACAAGCCAGTAGATAATATCCATCCTGTTCCTCCGCAACTATTTATTTTATTAGATATTATTAGTTTAATTGATTTAGACTAATGAATAATTTATTAATTATTCAACATTAGTATTAATGAAACAAAATCAACTAATTGATTTCAATCAATCTAGAAAACCTCATGTGTCATTATGATAAACATGAATAAAAACAAATGGATACATAATAGAATATCACATTCACACACAATAATACCATCATAATCCAAAAAAATATATCGATTATTATAAAACATAAACCATATCATTAGAGAATGTTTTAAAGAAGGGCAAATTGGTATGTGTGTTCCTACCCCAATTTCATTGACATCAATAGAAAATTCCATCGAATTTCCCATCACCCAAAATTAATTTTCACAAAAACCATAATATGATACTGTGAAAATAACTCATCGAATAAAAAAATATTTTATTTTTCGAATAAATAAAATATTTGATGTGATTACACATTCTATCTCTTGGATTATTTCTAAATTATAATTTTATGTCAATGTATTTGCTCAAAAAAATCCCCTCACGAATAATTCTAATCCATATAACTATTAATTGTAATTGTAAATAATTATCATCTGATAAATTTATTAAATAATCGTTTCAAAATTTCAATGGGATAATTTCATAAAAATTAACAATTAATTTTTTTTCCAATAAAATTTTGACAATTATTCATAATATTCATTATATAATATGAAAAATTATCCTTTGATAATTTCAATAATAATTATTAATTGATAAATACCTAATAATTATCACTTAAAAATTTGTATAAAAATCATTGGATTATGTCGTGTAATTATAATTTTATAATTCATTGATATTATTTATTTATAATTAGTTTAACTTATCTTTGATACATAAAACATGAAAATGAGAAAATATATTAAATATAAAAATCATATCAAACAAAATTTAGAAAAAACAATGGATTATATTTCGGGCCATCATGATTCATCTAATGAAACCAATTGAGTGTCAATGTTATTAGGATCAAAGAATTTTGTGATGTGTGGATGTTGGAATAATAATATAAAATAAAAGTAAAAATAATTTAAGAAAGAGAGAGAGTTAGTATATGTAGAGATGGATCGAGGGACGTGAGATGAGCGGTAATACCATTGAAAGGATGGCAGTACACTACCCTTAGAAATTAATCTTTAATAAATCATTAATAAATTAAATTGTTTTTTTATTCATTATTTTTAGTTTATCTGTACCCCCATAATCCCAAATTCCACCCCTTAATCTCCTGAATGTTTATATAGCTTTTATTTTATTCATCTTTTAAAACATATTAAATTATAAATTTAATATATATGGAAATTTTAACCATATATACATACATATATTTTTATCCCATATATAAACATCATATATATATGTACATTATATAGACACACACACACACAATTATATATGCACATATGTATATAATTCACATACATATACAAACATAATATATATACATAGACGCATATATATATATATATATAATTCTCCGATATCTATATACTCAAAATTTATTTGCGACAAACAAAATTTCTTTATCATTTTAATAATTATAACAACATAAATATTTTATTTTTGTTATTAAATATTATAAAACATTCCAACCAATATGATTATTTAATAAATCATCCAATTAAATTTTAATAATAATTAATATATTTTTCTGAATCACATAATTGTATTTCTGAGTAGTAAGAAAAGAATATCACCATAAATGTTTCTCCAACATCCAAAATAAAATTATGGTCATTTTATAATCCACATAATTATATTTTTATGGTGTATGTAATAATATATATATTATCACCTAACCTTCCCATAAAGATAAAATGATTGGGGAAGGATTCTCATCAAATAAATAAAATTTTAAAAAATATGTTTAATTATTATGGAAATTTTCCTTTAATTCGAGAAAAATAATAATGAAAATAACAATATTATTATTTCATGTGTCAAATCCAAAAAACCTATACATAGAGAACATATGCCACGCCTACTTAAAAAATAACGTTACAACCTAATGGTGTTCTTATTTTTTTATATGATAGAACATTTAGGAGATATTACACTACTTTAATATAATATATGATAAAAATATTGAATAATAGATATTCTAATGAAATTTGACTATATTACATATGATAAATAAAATGTTATGTTACACCTATAGTGAAACCCATATCCGGGACCTAATTATGGACTCATATTTCTTGTATGAGATGTTGGTATGGATATATTTCATTATTTTGTAAAAATAATGCACATGCATAATATAATATATCATTTATTTTTGTTTAATCAAAATTGAGGATCTACAGACCTAAGAATTCCACTCTTACACAGTTCATGGATTTTAATATATTCAATAAAATATAGCAATATTTTCATAGATATTTTTCATTTAAATGGATAACTTAAATCATTTAGTAATTGATATTTAATGAAAATATAAATTTATCTCATTAAAATAATCCAAATTATTTATGAAGAGGGGTTTATTATACATAAAAAATTTAGTAAATTTTATAAGTTACATTTCATAAAATTTAAAATTTGTAAAATATATAGGGAATCATTGGTTAATAAAAATGATCTATATCGTATGTACATCATCAAAATAAATATTATATACAATTAAACAAACATAATAATTTTAATTCCTTTTTAGAAATCTCATTATTTATTCACATGTGTGACAAACATATTTATGTATATTCCTTATTATCCCAAGAGATTCAAACTTATAATAATGCATTGGAAGGGAATATATGACATTACTCATAGTAAACAATAAATATCTTTCTAGTATAAAATAACTCAATACCAGATTCAAAATACCCCATGGAATGAAAAAATATACATATACCATTCAAATTGAATCACATATGAGAAAAATCCCAATTAAAAAAAAATTATATACCTTGTTAAATTAAATGAATATGAAATGATATTCATTGGCATCCATAATAAATATCAATAAGTTGATAAATTAGATCATATGGTATTTATACTATATAGATAATGGGTTTGTAGTTATTTAAACAATTTCCCAAATCAATTAATGTATAAAATCTAGGTGATTACACAAATATCAATGAAATAATAAAATATCATATTCAATGGTTTTGGAATAAGTTGATTAATTTCTGTTATAAACCATATATTATTAAGAATGAAAAAATAAGTGATAAATAAATTCTACTAGAGGAAAATTATTTTTTGAAAATAATATTATAATTTTAAAAACAATAATGGCGAAAATGAACAATTATCTATGAAATGATAATTTAATATATTATAGTTAAATGAGAAAAAAAATTACAAAATAAAACAATGAATCAAGAGATTTATATTTTAAATTGATGGAAACAATTTAAATATTTAGGCATACATGTGTGTAAAATAAAATTGAAAATAATTTAATTTAATTTACAATTTGAATATACATATTTGAAATTATTATATTAATAAAAATTGATTAATATTGAACTTATAAATAATAAATGTAAAATTATGGGGGACGAATATCCAGATATTGTGGAAAAGAACCATTAAAAAGAATCAATGTTTTTCATTAAATTTTAGATCATTTATTTGAGAATGTATTTCATCATGAATAATGATATAGATGAAAAGAAGTAAATTATAAATAGTAAAAGTTAAAAAAATCCTTGGGAAATGGATATACAATGACAAAAAGAATTTTAATTAATAAAATAATGAAACAAATTATGACTCATATTGATAGAATTTTTGTCATGAAAATTGTTAAATAGTCAAAAACAATAAAATATACAACTCTTGATGGATGGAGAAAATAAAGGAGAACATATAATACCCTTATTGTAAGTAATTTCTGTGCTTAATTATTAAAAAATCAATTATATAATCTGTATAATTAAAATAGTGTCATAATAAAAATGCTTCTGATAAAATAAATTTGATATATAAATGACAAACCATTTTCCCAATTCAGTTCATACATATTCTGAACAACCAAAATATTCAAATTAATTTTGTCATATATCTTCATCAAAACCATATTAAATGATATATAATATAATTTAAAATATTTAGAATAAATTTAAATTTATTTATTATATAGTTTTTGCTGATGCTTCAATTAAAATTGAGGCATTCGTCTTATTTTGGTTAATAGACTGATCAAATATGACATTTTAATGACACATTTTTACACAATATAACATTAATATAATAATAAAAAATTATTTATATTTTTAATAAAGTATATTAAACGTATTATTTCAAATCCCAGTGCCATACATGATATTGTGTTATATCATTGATCAAGTGGTTATTTAAATCAACCAAATCACGAGCATTCCAAAATTTGATGGATGATTATGGCAATTAATTATTTAACATAATAAAATAAAATTTCAGGAAAAATGATATTATTTATATATTTTAAATTTCATTATATTATATTTAATCTATTTTTTATAACGAATTTAAATTGTGATGGAAAATAAAAAATATCCTCTCGTAGGTGGTCGTCCACACAATCTATAAATATTTTTTTCATTTCCATATTAATGATAGTCAATTTATTTGAATTAAAATTTTATATTAATATTATTAAATATATTAAGTATTTACCTATTATTATTTAATTCTCTCTTAATATATTCTTAAGAGACATCTCTTCAAGGTTTTATTTGTCAAAAATAACACATAATTTAATTTATTTTGTTTTCAAATATGGATGTATCATGATAAGTTACTATTTTATTTAAAAATAAAAACAAATTATAATGAAATTTTTTATTTATATTAATATATATATATATATATATTGGTTTTTATTGATTTAATATTTAAAAATCTATGTGGATTATGAAATAATAAACATATAATATATAAATAACTCCTTAAAATATCATTAGTTATAAAGATATTATGATAAATAATCATGTTCAAAAACTTTTGAACATGAAAGATGATCATATGTGGTGAAAAATATTACCTAGATTATGAATAAATTTGAAATATATGGTGTGGAATGAAGGGGATAAAGTTTCTAATTTTCATTATGATGTAAATTTCTTTTTTTAAATGTATTTAATTTTCACTAATATCATTTAATTATTCAATGGTCGAACAATCCAAATGTTCTTATTAAATATTAAATGGGTATTATTGGGATGATAATAACTCGTCCAATTATTTACACATATGTTTTATTCATTTCCAATCACATATACCTTTATATACTTTATTTTCAGTTTTTTAATCGGTGTAACTAGCATTGATACAAGTAAATTATTTTTTAAAATAATTATAAAATAATTTGTAACATAAATAAATTTGATTTTGGAGAAGAAATTTAATCTATTTTTAATATTAATAAATTTCAAAATAAAATAAAAACAAATTTGTAAATAAAATAATTTATATTTATAAATACTATATTAATGAAAATTTATTTTTTCTCAATTAGTTGTTATTAATCATTTTTACTATTGATTAAAAATATTATTAGTGATAATATAATTATATATGTGTTTAAAAATTATGTTAAAATATGAATTTAATTGATAATAAATTATATGTTTTTAAATAAATTAAACAATATCAATAAAACAATTACATTAAAATAAAAGTATTACCTTTATCATGGTCATTGATTATAATCATAGTTATAATATATTTATTATGATAGTTTAATTTTATTTATATATTAATATCTATATAATTACAACCATAATGATTACAATTTGGAAATATTCTTTAATAAAATTTATTAATTCTAAATTATAATGTAACAGTATTTATTTAATTTTTGGTAGATATTCTGCATCCTTTTTGAAAATTCTTAACATGGTTTTTAAAAAATTTAAAAAATATTTTCAAATGATTTATATTATTTATTAAAAATACTATTGTTGTTAAAATTAAAAAAATTAATTTTATATTAAATTTTTAATTACATTTCATAATTTTAATAACTTTTTTAAAAAATATGTATTTTAACTATTAATTTAAAAATGATTATAATAAAAAAATAATTAAATTTTCAACCAAATATAATACATATTTTAATAATCCAAATAAAATATTAATTATTTGAAAATAATATTCTTAAATTTATAAATAAATATTTTAAATATGGATATTAATCATTCATAAAAAATGCTTATATTAGCAAACATACCTCTAAATCAGTTTGTATTCCAATTCCAATTTTGAATTGCATTGTAATTTTTAGAATATTTTAATTATAATTAGTTTTATACTCTATATAGTTATATATTATCATATTTATTTTTTTTCATAGTTCAATATTTTGTTTGGAACAATCCAACCACACGATGTTTTAAAAATTGAGATATATATTTCAAATTCTTTGGTCCTTAAATTGTACCACTATAAAATAAATAATTTACTTGCTAATTTTACTGACACTATACTTCTATATATATAGATAATCATGATATTTTTATAATTTGGAATATAACTTCTAATTTTATATACATATTACTCTCTTAACAGATATTATGATGCTTATTTTCCACACAGAAAATAATATTTTTAGCCAATCATATTATCTTAAATGTATATATCAAACTAATATTGTATCACAATATATTTCATATAGGTGACCATTTGATTATGATTATAAGAATATCCATTATTTGGGTGATGTTTGGGAGGGTTTAGATGACTTTTTTAATGATTAAAGAGCTTTTTTAGTGGTTCACAATTTCATAATGATTAATAGAAACCTTGAAACACCTTCCGGAAAATGGTCACATTGAGACATGGGGAAATAGTAAGGTGTTTTGTTAAAGAACAATGTTTTCCAAGACCATGTGGCCATCCAAGAGGACCAATTATTTTTTATAGAGGACTATTTCGGGTTTTAAACACAGTTTTTCTAACCATGTGGGACAACTATGTGTAGCGCTACTCGAGGAAGAGGTTATTTCATAGTTTCTACACACATTGTCCAACAATGCAGGGATTAAATGTGATATCTTAAATTAGTAAATATAACTCATTTTCAACTGTACAAAACTGGTTTTTTCATTCATTTAGGATATAACTAGATAATTTACATGCTCAATGGGCGTGGTGTCTTCCCAATCAATTTATTTTCTATCTGAAATATTTTCATTGTGTTCTAAAGGATGACTCCCTCAATACGTATATATATATGTATATATATTATTGATTCATATATATAAATGTTTTACTGAATATTTTCTTTATATCTAGTCCACAATGTAATTATATACTTTTTTTGATGATAATCCTGATGATATATGACTTTTTGATGCTAGTTAAATAGATCTAAGGTTGATTTTTGGATATTCATCTTGGTTTTGAGGGTGTTTTCCTTATGTTCATCATTTTCTTCCTAATTCATGAGGTATGTCGATTAACTCTCAATGCATATTATAAGAACATGATCAATATGTTATTAATTTTTTTAATTAATTAAAATTTGTTTCTAAATTGGTGTAAAAACAATGTTAGAAACTCAATTTAAATATTTTGGGGTATTTTTCGTAATTGTTGTATTATTTTGAAAAATTGATTTTTTGAGTGATTTTAATTTTTTTTTATTTTCATGATAAATGGCTTTATGGAATGATTTTGAAAAAAAATAATGAAATTACTTGAACTATGGTTTGAATTTGTTTTCGATTACATGGGTTGTGTGATTTAATTCTTGTGATGTGACCTTAAACAATTTGTGTACCATTTTTGTACAAAGGGATGTAACCATGGATCATAAGTGTATGTCATTATGGAATAAGTTGATTGGCCTCTTTTTGGTCACTTAGTTGATGAATTAGATGCCACTCATGAGTATGGTACATTCAATGAATCATGGATCTATTTGTGTGGGAGTAGTTTTGAATTCTGGAATGGGTATGACATAATGGAATGTAAAATGATTTAAATAATTTTTAGGTTGTTTTCATGGGAAATTAGTTTTGGGTGATTTTTTTTAATTTTAATATAATAATTTAATATTTTTCTTTATATCATTGTTCTATAATTTTTTTCATAGTTATGTGAGTAGGGAAATTATTCCGGAAAAAGCCTATGATTTTCATTTATCCTCATTACTTTGGAACATTTTGTGCTTTTGAAAGTACTAGACTGTGGTAAAGGTAAAAAATCTCATTTAATTACTTTTTCTTTCTAATAGATTGTATATTTTTTTATGATAGATCATAGATCATATTGGGAGTGTCGTATTTATGTATTTACAGTCTTTGTTTTTTGTTTGTCTTTTGTTTTGTACTTTAATGTTCATTGCCTTTCATTTTCGTACACTATTGTACATTGGTTTTCCTAATATTTAAATTAATTTCATTTTTTCTGAAATTTATATCAGTAATCATGTCACTTTTTTTTATTATGGAATTTTTTGTTGGGCATTTTATTTACTAATAGGGAAACTATTCCCCCAATTGTATTGATACCCTAGGAATTTATTCTAATCATTCATCATCTAGGGTATTTAACTTAAGGCCAAGTTTGAATTTATCCTCAACTCATGAAAGAGAGTAGGGGAATGATGTTACAAGAGGTATCGTCTTGTTTTTTACTTTTACTATATGATGTTTGAGTTTTTTCGATACTCAGTTATAAAATTTCAATATCATGTAGTTAGAAATAATTTCAATCCATTCCTCATGTTGAGCTGGTATAAAGGATACATATAGTTGGAAAATGAAATATAGATAACAAAAAATACATCCTTATCCTTTTTATAATCAATATCATGTTACCAGTGTCTTTGGTACATAACTTCATTGAAGAAACTTATTTGAGCTATAATGTCACTTTTATGGGATTATTCAAAGATTTGATAATGCAATAAATTATAAAAATGGCTTCTGTAACACACCACGATCTTATGATATGTATCTTTTAATTTTTTTACCTTTTATAGTTTATGCTTCACATAACACTGACTCTAATATCATAACATACTATTAAATATGAATATTGAATACTAATAGGACCATTATGAATAGTAATACGAGGAATTGAATAGTAACATCACCAATAAATGTTTAAATAAAATGGAGGAAAATTGTAAAATAAAATATTGAATATTTATATAATGTAATAAGTAAATAATTATATAAAAAATGATATAATAAGTTATTATATATTTGTAATCGTAAATATGTAATTAATATTTTTATATTAATTTAATGATTTAAAAGAAAAAATATTTTGATTAAGTAGAATAGATAATTAATATATTGTAGTCTTATTTTTATAATATATTTTTATGAGACCTTAATAAAATTTTCAAAGAATCATAAAGCTATTAATGTTTTAAAATCAATCTTTATGAAATAAATTATTTTTTTATGAAATTTCAAATTTCTCATATTTAAAAAATGATTTTCTTAAAATGAGTTCATTGTTTAATTATACACATCAAAAAATGGATATGTATATTTTTTTGTGATTTTTTTTAAAATAGTTGAATATTTTGTGAATTGTCAAATATGGTAATTTATCGTATATATGCATTATATGGTAAAAACTATTCTATTAGTAATCAATGATGTATGAACAATACTATAGAACAATCGTCCACTATTTTTTGTTTGTATTCTCGGAGTTATCACTATTTCATTTCATGAGGAAAAATAATAAACTAATGAATATTATAATCAATAAAAACAAGTACACCCTCCACAATAAATATCACCCTCACCACCTATTATCCTAATACATCTCAATAACTGAATATTATCTAATTTATACTGAAAACAGTTTCCCACATCTATTATTTTATTTCCTAAAAAATATTAGATCCAATTTTTCTAAGAGGTTCTCAAGGTGAATAATTCAAGAAGAAAAATCATCTTTCACATTCATTATTTTCTTTTCACATTAATTCCATTACTTACACTCTCGAACCTCATGTATACAAACTTATATGATAAATAGAATATATTATGTATACTATTGTTTTATTTTTCCAATGATAAATACGCCATGATGTCTCTTCTCCACTTTATTTTTTTCTAATAATGAAATTATCTTTCATGAAGTGTTGGTATACTACATTCATGGACGATGTGATTTCATTTTCATTTACATATTCAATGGTAGTCATGAAAAAATTTTATGGTCAAAACATATTATAATATATGTATTACATACAATATAATTTTATTGATAAATTATATATATATATATATTAAATTAATAAATAAAATCTAACGCGTGATTAACAAAAAAACATAAAAAATAATCAAATTGTTTATCACTAACATGTAACCTAATGAATCAACCTAACACAAAATAACATAATTAGTTATATAAAAATATAATCTTATGGATGTAAAATAATATAATATTATTTTAATATTTATTAACTAATTCCATTTTACATTATCATTTATACGTGTATACAATAGAACCAGTCATGAAAACCAAGAAAAAGAACACTCCCAAATGGCCTAATTAAATTTTATTACACAGTAAAATGTCCACATATGAAACTAATAAAATAATAATAATTGAAATAAATTTTAACTATGTTATGAAGTAATCTATTAATGAAACTAATTTCCTATTGCATGAGGCTATGTATATGTGCATAAGTATTTCATATATAATGTATTGATTTCTCCCCAAACCTCCATTTTTCATTTTGGAAGAGATTTATAAAACATTACAAAAATTTAACGCATATTTTTTTTATTAAATACCCATAAATTATGTTAATATGTTCCAAATATATAAAAAATCTGAATTATTTTATCTTCTTTGGGGAAATATAGTTTTTATAATTTTCCCTACAAATTCCACCCATTAGGCAAGCCCAATCAAATTAAAATTCCCAATTTTATACCAATTATCAAATACAATAAATAATCTTATATAACAAATCGATATTTTTCAACAATCACTATTTTTTAATGAAAAATTATTTTAGACGTATTGTAGTTTTATTCAAGAAAATAAGAATTTTCTATTTGAAATACGTTGTTATATTTTATCTTAACCCATAGTAAAGTGGATAATTTATAAATAGTTTCATACAAATTTTAACATAATTTTAAAGTAATTAATTTCATAAATATAAATTATTTTTTCCTTATAGTTTCTTTGGTTATAAACATAATTACAATTTGATTTTGTTCATGTGTTTTTTCATAATTACAATTTTTATAATGTAAAAAATTGTACTTATCTCAAGAATTACTCAATGATTTTATTATAATATTTCTATATATTTATAACACCCTTTTTTAGACTTATGATTAACTGGGATTGAAATTTTATGATGTAATCCACCAAATTTTATTAAATGTTTTATTATTATTTAGAATTTAAATGTTCTATCTTTATACCATTCACCATATTACATGGAGTGGATAGTGATTATGTTTACTTATTAGGAATGTTATTAAAATTTCATATGTATATAATATTTATATTTTTCCCCACTCATATGAAGAATTAATTGTACTTAGTATGTTGTGAGCAGTGCCCATCATAAACCCTCTATGCATCGAAGGGTCTTAAGAGACACAACATATATGGAAATGGTTGATCTCTTTCACATTTATTTTCCTATATGGATTTATCAAAGTGCATAACAATTTATTTTCATATGTCATGCATAAGGCCATTATATTTTGATTCAGATGTCCATCATTATTCATTCCCTCATTACGAAACATGTAATTGAAAGTCCATTTGAATATTAAAATAGTATAATATCCATGATTAATTGTATTTCTGATGTGAAACATTATTGATTTATTTAATATTCTTTTATTCCATCCATATTATGTCGAAGAATATATTTTAATGGAATGTGTTTTTAGTTATTCACTATACCATATATTGTGTTATTATATTTAAATCGTATTTACGTCGTACAGTTACTAATAATCAGAGCTCAAATTTTCAAATATTTCATTATTCCCTATGATACAAAAATGTATATTATGAATGACTTTCTGTGATAGTCTAGGGGTTTCAAATGGATTTTTTCTGTTTTTTTTCTAAAAAATTATCGTGTAATAATTATGTTTGTATCTTTTTTTCAAAAGATATTATTTTTTGTCCTTTGGTATATGAACACTTTTTCATTGTTCAAATGTATTTATGTAAGAAACATTCTACAATATACTATGGTTGGAATATTTATAGTTCGTATCAGAGTAATTTTAGTAAACCCCTGGAATCTATATTTAGAAAACATTGGTAAGGTAAAAAATCTATAATATAAAATTTTATGATAATTCAATAATAACATCTTAGAATTTTGGTAAGGTGGAGATTGTTTGGATTTTTATAGAAATACAATCTTATCTATATACTACATGTGGGTGTGGTTATGGGATAAATGTACATAGGGGTAAACACTCCAGCAAGGTGCATCAGGATAGACTTAGTGTTTACTCGTACACTAAAATGGGATTTACGACACACCTAGGTACTCATAGGGGATATTATTTGGATAATTCGTATTTTCATTACATACCATTATAACAAATTTTAAGTAAATATTTCTGTAATGAACCCATTTATGATTATGATTTTTGTATTTCATAAATTTTGAAATTATGTTAAGTGTTTTTATAGTTTGAAATTATGAATTATATCATATTTTAGTGTATAACATTGTCAAAAAAAGTAACCTAGTGGGAGGAATTTGAACCATATCAACATGAATATCCAATGTATGAATTTACCTAACATGAAAGATAATAATGTAGTAGATTGAGATGAAATTGTAACTAAAAACATATAACTATATTGGAAAAATATACTCAGGTTATGTCAAATAACCTTACTCACATGTAGTATCCTGATACACAGTGCGATATGGCAATGTTAGACCCCTTTATGTAAGAAAACACTCTAGCATTTAATGGGATTAAAAACCATTTGTATTTGAGAAGTTTATACATTCTTTAGAGAATATATTTCATTATTTGGTATGTAAGTAAAGGGAATTGTTTATAGTGGTTGATTATCTTCTGTCAGGATATGAAGATCTATGGTGGTCATTAATTAAAAAAAGTAGGAAGAAGAAATTTCAATTATTGAATCAAAGCATATAATGGAAATTTTCAATGAAAACTAATCCCCTCATTAATTTTGAGTAGATACGGAGAGGAAATTATTGAATCTAATACAGAATGAGAAAGAAATCATTTCCAACTCTGAATCCAACCTTATAAGGATTTTAATTCATGCTATGAATTACATACTTAATCTAAATATCACAATTTATCAATTCTTTGACGGTTTAAAACCATTCCAATGAAGGGAACTAGTCTCCCAAATAGTATCATGATATGTTGACATAGTATAATTTGATATGAAGGAAATTAAAAAATTATTTATGTCTTATTATATTAAGGGAAGATAATTGAATAATATAGTTGTTGGGAATATAATGGTTCAAGGGATGAAATGCAAATTGAATTTTCAAATGACTGATACATGTCGAAATAAACACCATGGCTCCTTGTTAAATTAAAATTAATTTTCAACAACTATAGTGGAAATGGAAGTCATGCTCATGAATTTAGGGATATTATGTAAGAATGAAAATTTCAATGATGCAATTGTATGAATATGGGATACTATAAATGTGTTTGTTCTAAGATTGATGTAAACAAGCCTTATTAAACTCTATATGAAAAATGACAATACTATTTGATCACAATAGCTGAGGTTGATGTGTATAATGATATGGTGGTAGGTATATTAATCATATACTCAAACATTGTTAATGCTTAATTTGATTATGGATCATGGAATTTCTTTTTTGTTTCACTAGTTTTCATTAAAATTCATATAATACTAATTTATCCTAACAAGGGAGTTGTAAATAAATACCCCATTTGTAAACATTATTTAAACAAAATTTTATTCAGATGTTCCATTTTTGAGACCTAATATTTCTATAATTAATGATATTACAATCACACATATAGATGAATTTTATATAATAATTTGTATGGGCTAGCTTTTGAAATATAATAAAGAATATTTTTTATAGGGGAATGAAATTATGATTCTGGATTAATGTATTGATTCTCTCATCTTTACAGGGGATAATTCATTATCTAAGTCATGTCTAGATCAACCTCATAGTAGCAATTTTTAATGAATTTCTTGAGGAAGAAGTTAAAATGTAATCTATTGATGAGAAAATACATCATAAAATTGGGTATTCCTCTATTGTACAAGAATACATTGTTTTATTTCAAGAGGATTTACATGGGAATCCTCCAAAAAGGACCCATTTAGTATTAGTTTATTATAATCACTTATATAAGGCCAATATCAAATACTCATTATATAATGTTAATCGGGGAATAAGTGGAGATCAATAAACAATTATATGATTTTCGTAATAAGGTATTTATTCACCATAGTGTTTCTACATGGGGATCCCTTGTTAACTTTGTCAAGAAGAACGATGGTTCCATGGGGTTGTGAATTGAATATAGAGAAATCAATGCTATTATAATAAAGAAAATGTATCACATACCTCTCATTAATGAATATTTTTATCAACATCAAGGATCTCAATATTTTCAAATGATTTCCCTTCAATATTAATATCATTGATTTTCTGTGAGTAAGGATGACATTCAAATTAATGAATTCTGATCAATGTTTGAACATTATGAGTTAATAGTAATAACATTTGGACTGAATAATGCACCATGTGTTTTTATGGATCTATTGAATAGATTGTTAATGCAATATCTTGATGATTTTTTTTTGTATTTATTAATTATATCGTGCAATATTCCAATATCTGTGAGGACCATGATAACTATTTATAGATTGTTCTAGATAATATTTGAAGTAAAGAGTTATATGGGAACTTTAAGAACTGTGAATTTGAGATAAAAAATAGATTACTTTGGTGGACATATTATCTTAGTGGAATGAATCTCATTCGATCCAATTAAGACAACAATGATCCTATATAGACTCTACCAACGATCATAAGTGATGTATGTGGATTGTTTTGTTTTAGAAGAATTCTATCCATGTTTCATTTGTACATATTCAAAATTATCAATCTTATCAACCCGACTTACTCATACATGGGTAAACATAATTTTGAAAAAAGAATATGAATAATTATTAGAATAATTGAAGTGGATATTAGTAAATGATACATTATTGAATATACCATCATGAAATGGTGGATTTGTTATTTATAGTAATGTATAAATGAAAGGACATTCTAGAGTCCATATGAAGAATGATAGAGTTAGTTCATATGCATCATGGATGTTATAAAATCAGGAAAATATCATTAAAACTCATGATATTGAGGTAGAATCTATGATATTTTCCCAGGATATATGATGCCATTTATTATATGGTGAAATATGTGAGATATATAGAGATAATAAGAGTTTAAATTTTTTATTTTTAGAAAATTAGCTCAAAAATGAATCAAAGATGATGTATTGAGATGCTCATGGATTATTAGGGTTCAATGACATATCTCTAAGGTTTGGAAAATAAGAAAGAATATTCATTCTTTATAAAGAATAATGGATAAAAAAGAGGAATTAATGGGGTCATGTGTTCTTAGATATTGTGATGATGGGTATGAATATTATCACAAAATGTAAAACATCACTGATTTTTTTCAATTGGTTTCTAACATAAATTTATTTTAAATGATTAAATTTTCTCAGTATGAAGAAGAGAATTTTCAGGCGAAATTTAATTTTGTGAATGATGGGAAGTAGGAAGGCTTTATGTCTAAGGATGAAATTCTCAAATCTAGGAATATGATCATTATTCCCTCTATAGAAGAGCCAAAAGGGAATTATTGGATGATTACCATATCTCAAACTTTACAATATAGCCTAGTAAAACTAATCTGTAGAATGATATGACGGAACATTTTTAGTGAGATAATATTAACTCACAAATTGATGATTATATATCAAGATGATTACTCTATCAATAGGTGAATATTGAAATAAAAAATCCCATAGAAGTAAAGAAATCTCATTTTATTCATAAATGGTAATGGGATGAAATTACTATGTGTTTTTTAATTTGATTACTAGAAACAATACTAAATAATGATGCAATATGGGTAATTATTGATCGAATTAAAAATTCTGAATATTTCCTTTCAATAAGGGAATAAATTCCATTGGATCACATTCCAAAGAACCATACTAATGAGGTTATATGACTTCATGGATAACCTATTAAAATTGTTTTTTATCATGATTCCTGATTAACATTCTTATTTTTTAAAATTCATCATGAATAATGGGACAATGAGCTTCATTAGTGTACATCTTATCACCAACAAGATGACAGTAATTCGGGAAGGACGATCGAAACTGTAGAAGTCATTTATAGATCCTACCTATAAGAAATTCTAGTAATATGAGATCGTTATTTACATTTTTTAGATATTTCAAATAGTAATACATAATATTCAAGAATTCAAATGGAACCACATGAATCATTTTGTGAGAAGAGATTGTGCACACCAAATTTTTGGGTTGATGTTAGTGGAACGATTATTGTAATCCAAAAACAAATTGTGGAAACAAAAGAAAAGGTAAATCCTATTGAATATCATATAAAATTATTTAAATAATGTCAAAAGAGCAATGCCGATAATCAATGGATGCATTTTGAATTTAAATAGGATATCGTGTTTTCATAAAATTTTCTCCCCAGAAGGGTGTTGTAATATCTTGATTCAAATGGAAACATAGCCCTTGGATTATTGGTCCTTTTGAAATCATAGAAAAAAATAGAGTTCTGTCATATTGTTTTTGGATTCTACATAGCCATTCTATAGTAAAAATGATTTCCACGTCTATTTTTTAAGGAAGTACATTCTAGACCTAATGCATTTTCCCACATTTAACGAAATAAACATGGAACCTAATATATCTTAATTTAATGAGCCTATCTCCAATCTAAATACTATCGAACATGTGTTGAAGAATAATATGAGTCTTATATGAATTTATTATTGTAATAATCATAAAATTGGTTATGCAACATGGGAACCAGTGGAAATTACGATGAAAAACTAAACAAAACATTTTTAGCTAAAACACTCGAAATTTTACTTATAAAATTTAAATAAGAGGGGATAATGTAACACGACACGATCATATGGTATTTAAAATTTGGAATTTAGAATATTCAACAATTTATGCTTCATGCGACACCATGTTTAAAATCAAAATATACTATTAAATTTGACTATTGGAATAGTAACATGACCATTAGGTATTGAAATATGACCATTAAAATAGTATCTTCATCCATGAAAGTATTAAAAAAATAGTTATCTACCAAATAAAATATTTTATATTTCTATTATAAAATAAGTAAAATAATGTTTTAAACTGAAAATTAATTGTTTATTTATAATTAATAAATAATTTTTTAAATTATTTGTATAAATATAATAAATTAAAATAAAAATACATTTTCTAAAAATAGGCTCATAAATTAAAATAATTTCTCTAATGATTATATGATAATTTGATGACAGATAAATTTTTTTATATAGTGTCATAAAACTAGTTATAATTTTAAAATCAAAACTTTTATAATAAAATAAGATGTTATTAATTACAAATTAAATTTCTCATATATATGATTTTTTTTTAAAATTGATTTCATTATTGAATTATAAATTTGTAAAAAATTGTTATGTTGGGTTTTTTGGATTTTTCTAAAATAGTTGGTTTTTTTGTGAATAGTAAAATATAGTAATTTATGGAATATATAAATTGTAAGTATAATAGACTATTCCTTGATTCATCGCTAATGTAAAAACCACAATATCTAGCTTTAATTTTTATTTTTAACTATAGTTAGTCACAAAATCATCACTATTTACTATCTTGCGACAAGACATTAACCTAATGAATAAAATAATAAAAAAACACCACTCTCATCCACTATGAATAACTCTATCACCAATATTCTCCTCAAAACACTAGATACATGAAGCTTATTAATTTTATTCACAATAAATTTCCCAAGACACTTCCAAACATCAAGTAGGTACAGGTCATAACAAAACACATAAATAATTCCCTAGGATGATCTCAAATAGAATAATTGAAGGGGTAAAATCCGGGATTTCATTCTTTGTTTTCCTTTCACATTATTTCCATTAAAAATAATCTCATATCCTCATTTGTCAAAAAGTGCATTATAACTCTATAATAATATATATATTCTAATTTTATAATGTAAATTGAAATATGATCATCATGTCTCTTCTCTGATTACTTTTATTCTGAAAATGAAAACCCCATCTGTGAGATGTTGATATATCATCTTCAAGGACACCATGTTTTATTTATTCAATTACACCATCATGGATATTGATAATACTGTTATTATGGTAGGAATAATATTTTAAAATATTTATTTTATTTTAATTAATTTTCTACAAAAATTATATTATCATAATGTAAATTAATGAAACAAAACTCGTTTGTAATGATAGAGAACCGAAAAAAAATATTCATAATGGGTATCACTAAAGTATTATCTAATGATTCATCCTCCCCCAAAAAATAACCAGATGAATTAAATAATAATTTTATCTAATTTATGTTCATTAATAAATTATAATTTCAAATCTTGAAAAAACCCCATATTTCATGATATTTCATACATGTATACAAGTGAACAAATAATAGAAACTATGCCCAAATGATAGATTTATGTTATATAACACTTCAAAAATGCCATAAAAATAATAAATCAAATTATTATAAATCAGATAATTGTTAAATATGCTCTAAACTGATTTATTAAATAATCTAATTTCATTATCCCTTACGATAAATAATATTACAAGATGCTTCTTACCATATGGATAGAGTTTCCCCCGATGCTTCATTTCAAATTTGGGTCACACATTATGTCTATTTATCAAAATATAATTATTATTTTTTCAAAATTAAACATAATATTGTTTGTGATTTTTATCATAATATGTATGTGTCTCAATTATTTTTTAGTTTTTGGGTAATTATATGTTTTATATGTTTCACTTTTCAAATACACCGGATAAACATGCCCGGTTAAATGGACCTTCGAAAATTTATAACCATTTAAATTTGAAATACATAATATGTTATAAGGGACCAATATTTTATAAAATCACTCTTTTTATCATGATAATATATTATATTTATGTTATGGTTTTATTAAATTAATTAATATTTTTCTGCATTAAATTCTCTTTTATGTTTTCTCTTTATCTGCACTAATGTGGATCATTTCTAAATACTCATGTTACATGTTTTCACTTCATTTTGAAATAATTAATGACTTATATTGGTCAGAGTGAATAACTCAAGAGTGGTGAATTGAGTTCCCAATAATAATTTCTGTAAATAAATATACTAAAATAAAAACACATTTATAAACGAAATAGTCTGATTAATCAATAAATTAGAATGATATGATATAAATCATTTTAAAATATATTTTAAGAAGTTATTAGGTCTCAGTTATATAATTATTTAGAAATATTGTAACTTTTAAAATCAATTTACATATACATAAAAATATATAGACACTTATTATGATTAATTTTAAAAGATATAATTTTTTGTAAATAAAAATTAAACTTTAATATGATTGTAAAATAAGGAAACATTAATAGAGAGAAAGACTATAATAAACATGAGGATCAGTCTCAAGGTGAGACATAATCCCCTCAACCTGGAACAAACCTAGTTCTATGAATATTAAAAATATAATCAAATAAAGAAAAAACATGGATTAGGTATACAGTCAAAAACAACAAGTGATCTTGCTAAAAAATCTATTCCACAATTACTCTTCAGATATACAAATATTGCAGGTCACATAGGGACCTCTTCCATAGAAATAGTGTGAAATAGAGTGACGATGAGATTTATAACAAGTATTAAAGAAAGAATGTATAATAGATTTTATGTTTTGGAAAAAATGAAAACAAAAAACTACTTAAAATTAAAATATACCAAATCAATAAGAATAGAAAAAAGATTAGTCTTATGTGTCTTGTATGTTCGTAGTCCTCAAAGCTGCATTACAGATGAGTCTATGATTTGTTTTGTAAAATTTTAAGACAACACGGTGGTGTATAAATATGGATTTTTTGTCTTCGGTAATCAAAGAATGTGAATAACTATGCTTAGGAGGATTCATAACTTTTATTAATCAATCGACTATAGGTGTTTTCAATACAAAGAGATCATATTAGCTATATATTTTATCTGTTGTTATGTATCTGTTAGATATTGAGAGAGATCCTTTTCTAATATATAGGATTGTCATAGTGATGTGATCCACAATCCTTGGATTTGGTATTACTATGTCTTCATGACTTGGTAAAACTATCCCAAATATATCTAGCTATTCATACAATTACACGAATGCCCTTCGACATAAATTTTAATAAAAATCTGTTTTTGACTTAGAATCTATTAGTGACTCTACTAGCAATGACTACTTTTTTAGTAATGGGGACTCACTTCTAGATGTAGCTCATCCATGTGATGAAGGTTAATCTATCTGGTGGTAGCTCATCCTTAGTGTAACAGTGACTCAGTGTGTAGTTGTTACTCACCCGGTTGGTAATAGTGTCTCCCATCCAATAGTGACATGCCATTATACATTGTTGGAATGCCATATAATAGTTTTATCTTGTAAAATGATATCATAAAACATGTTAATCATTATACTAAAAGGATTATGGTTTCTGATCATTAATATAAGTGACTATAAAACACACTCTATACAAGAAGTTTCCACATTATCCTCATTTTTGATGATCATGAAACTTGCAATTTTATAAATCCCATAATAAATGTGTAATCATAAATAATCAGTGATGTTATAGAGATTAAAAAATAATATTATGACCAATATAAATCTAAATTCCCAATTTATATCCCCCATAGATATTATAATAATGTAAAAAAATAGTAGTAATATTTGGTGACAAAATTCAAAAATATAATGATATTGGTTTATCTAGGGGCCAAATTGATATAAGGAAAAAAAGATAAGAATAAAATGGAAGATAAAAATAATCCCTTTAAAAAAATAACATCAAAATATATTCACTGATTATAATATGTTAGTGGATCAACATTATCTATTGCTTTGTATTTTTCAATGCCTGTATCATTTTCTGTGATGAGACTATAAAAGTGAATGTTGAGGATAAATGATGTAATGGATGGTAGTGTGGAAGTAAGTGGATGTGGATTTTGGAATAGTACTAGTATTATTTGTCTAATTACTTCAACTAGGGACAAAAAAGTGGCTGGTATGGAGGAGGCATAAGACTATCTGACTGAGTGATTAGAGTTGGCTTATACTAAACTGAGCGTGATGATGTGGTTGAACGAATTTTTGAAACATGGATTGATTCTCTATTAATAATAGTGTTTTTATGGAAATTATTCTAGGGTTTCTAGAGATTAATAATATCCATAATTATTTAACATCCCTTTCTATCAAATTAATTAATTATTCCATCTCATCGATAAATATTTGAAGATATGGGGTGATAATTATTAGTCATATCACATGTTATTTGAAGTCTATATTCATTCGGGGTATCTATATGTTCTCATCATGAAATTAGAAATTATAATAAACTTCATTCTTAGTTTAGATTCTAAAATTTTAGAATAGATTAATTTCATTATGATATCCTTGTATTTTTTAATATCTATAGCATTTCCCCATAGGAAATCGGGGATATGATCTCCATAACGATGTATCTTCTGAATGTTATCTTCATGAGTGCTCACATCACCCAAAGAATTTTTTTTTTCTACATTGATTATTTTTTGTAGAGGATCCCTGATAAGTTTAACTAGTGAGGGAAGAGGTGTAGATGACATAGATGTAGTATCAGTTAATCTATCCATCTTTTGAGAAATGGATTACATGGATTCTAGTACTGAGGATATTAGACTCTCTATTAATGATACTAAATTTTCTACATAAAATGAAAATATTCTATAATATTCTTCTATTGATTAAATATGAAACCATATTAAATTTTGGTTATTTGAGATAACTATCTCATCCAAATATCTGATACCCTCTCCACTGATTTAGTTTATTAGAAAATGTTGATATCTTAAGGTATTTGTAAAATCTGAAATCATGATCATTCTCAATGAGACTAAATCAAAATTAAAATTTTATTGTATTTAATAAAAATTATCTTTTTTCACTTTATCAGGATGTAAAAAATGTTTATGAGATGGTATATTGGTTTTTATTAGAATAAAATATAGTAACTATATAGCTTGATCGATCTGATCCACTAGGGATCCTTCTCTATTGAAAAAAATTATATCCTCATCATCTGAGTCCATATAAGAATGACCGTCACTTATCAAACATAGATAATTATCCCATTATTTATAAATACTGAATCATGGTCTAATATAATTTATCATGGGAGATTCCTTGGGAACATGTTAACTTTGATCAATTTTTGGTGTTGAGGTCACATGTGATGTATGTTTTAATTGGAAGTTGGTTGTTTGTGGAGACTGATCCGGAATATTAGTCAACTCCCCCTCAAATATAGATGAAGAATCATTTATCTATATTTTTTCCATGATGTCTACAATTTCTATTTTATCTATATGAACCATATTATATAGAGTTTTCTACCACTCATTTTCATCTTCTATGCATTCTGTGGATACTATTGGTACATTAGAAATCATGATATCCATTTTTTTAATATTCATCTCTATGTGAACTTGGTACCATTGGTCAAGAGGATTTATATTGGATTGTATCTGGATTAGCATCAAGATCATTTAATTTCACATCAATATTTTCATGAACCTAACAACATTTTTAGTCATATATGTTATGACACCCACCATTTTTGTGTCCACCAATAGAATTCTCATCATCATGAGCTTCATCATTATGATCTCTATCTTCATGTACAGAATATTAATAAGGATTTGAAAGAACTAAAATCTCATTATTTACATCTTGAAAAACAATATCATTATCTCTATTTTCATTTTCATCAATATAATTATGTGATGACTTGATTACGTATGTATGAAACCCTTATTTAATTAGATGAACCTCTTCTTATTCTTCCTCTTCTACCTCTTCCAACCTATGATAATTTATTTGAGAAACAAAATCATAATCAGAGTATTCATCTATCTCATGTGATTGAAGACCTAGATCCACCATGTCATTATGACTATTTTTTTACCATTAATTTTTATATCATATTACACATTCATAATTTTTCTGAACCAACATCTATTCTAGAAATTATTTCACACCATAACTCTGAATAAAAAAAATTACACAAAAAAACTTCCAAAATTTAGTTTACCTACTTTACAATATTTTACATTACCAATTGCATCTATGATGGAAGAAATAATTTGGTATAAATGTGGTAGTTTGATCTGGATCACATGATGAACATCTCATGCATATGGACTATCAAAAATATTCACAAATTTATTCTTTTCTCATTATTCATTATATAAAAAAGTAGAAGTATTCATACCCCAAAGTATTGAAGTCCCCTTTCCATGGACACGAAACACTATGTTCAAATTTTAAATGAAACATACATTCACCATCATGCTCATCATTAGTATGTCATCTATGTGTCCCATTTCTACTTAACTATATGATATCCCTTAAAAAATTAAATTCTTCACTATCACATAGTATACTTATTTGGAAATCCTAATATACTCCTATATGAGGACCCATTAAACATTTTCCCATACCCTTGATGAGAAATAAATTTCTTATCTATCTATTATGCTTAAAATTATATTTTATTTATTTCAAAAAATAAATCTCCCATTCTAATAAAATACAAATTCAACCCTTAGATAATGAATTTGATGATTTGAGGTAAACCAATTCATCAACAACATCTTTTCAATTACCTTTAAAACTAGAGTATTTTTTTGTTCTAATCCACTATGCCAAAAAAATTCTACATCAACCACATGAATACTCAGGTGAGGGATTAATGAAATGGTTTCCAAACTAATTGAGGATACTTTTCATTTCATCAAATTCATCACCTCTTATGGATTAAATTATGTAACTCACACCACATGATTCATTCAGATAGGTTAAAGGTTTTAGTTTTAACAATGAAGATAGAAGAAAGTTTCGAGAGAATGGAAATGGTTTTTTAGATCAAGGGATAGAGGTACAGAATCTATTTAGTGTTATCCTAATGGTCTTATCATTTGGGGATTCTAAATATATTAAAAAAATAGAAACAAAATATTTATATTTGTAATGAAGAGTAGAAACAATAATAAAGAAATGGTAATTCGATAAATGTAATTATGAAAAGGTAACATAAAAAAGAACGTTGAATTGTTAAAAAGTGACATTATCAAGGGTTACTCATCAACTAATGATTATCAATGGAGACTCATCATTAGTGACTCATCATTAATGGCTCATCATTGGTGACTCAACAATAGTGACTCCATCAACCAAAATTTATCATTTATAAAACTTGTTTGATTTAGATTATTCTTTTAGAATTCAATGTCATTGAAAATATATCAGCTAGATGATGTCCATTTACTGTAAATTAATTTTATATTCCACATTTAATAATTATATTTAAAAAAGTGATGTCTTACATGAATGTGGTTATTTCTAGAATTTTATACTGTAATTATGGAAATTTTTATCGCACTTGTGTTATAAAAATTTGTAGCTATATGTCTAAATTTATATCCCTAGTCTAGTAAATTATGTTTCATCTGTGTGATTTCTTCACTAATAATTCTTCAACTATATATTAATCTTTAGCAGTAGATAGTGCCACAAAATATTTATTATTATAAAACCATTATAGTATATATTTTATTAAAATATTAAATGTTCTAGCTTTTAATTTTCTATATAACTTATATCCATCAAAATCAGTATCTGAATAGCATATTGAATCCAAAGAAAATCCTCGTAGATAGAAAAATCATAATTTGTTTATATTCTTTGAGTTACTTATTAATTCTTTTCAAAGATAATAAATGTGAATGTTTTGGATTATCACAAAAGACATCCATGATACACACAGTAAAAATAATATCAAACTGATTAGATGATAATTATAAAAGACTTCCAATCATATATCAATAATTATTATGATCTACTGAATTCCCAGCTTCATCAAGGTCTAGTTTATAGGTGGTACTCATAGGAGTATCACTTCTTTTTGAACATTCTAGGTCATAATATTTGAACGTATCTTTATGGTTTTTAATTTGATTTATGATATTTCTTTCTTTATTTTAAAAAATTTTCGACCCAATAAATAATTTGAGTTCATCCATTACTTTCAGTTCAATTTCATTTTTGAATTAGTTTTGAATTATTTGTAAATAAAAAATCCTTAGTAGAACAAAAATAATATCATCTACAAATAATTGTACTATTAAAACAATTTTTGATGTGATTTTAATATATAGACTTAGATAATCTATAAATTTTGAAAAATAAATTGAAATAAGGAAGAGGTTGACCTATTATACCAAGCACTTCGAGACTATTTTAAACCATATAGAGATTTTTATAATTTAATAACAAGATTTTAAGAATGTATATTATGATATTCTAGGGTTTCATCAACAAAAGAATAATCCATAATAAATCCTTTTATGAAGGAACTTTGAATATTCAGTTGATATTGTTTGAAGTCCATTTAATTTACATTAGAATTTAATATCCTAATGTAATCAAGTCTCGCTATAGGTGAAAATGTTTCTTCAAAATAAATAGATTCTAATTGAGAATATCCTTGTTAAAATAACCAAGCTTTATTTCATTCTATAGTTCTCGACTCATCATCCTTTTTTCCCAACACACAGTTAGATCCTATAGTTAGGTATTCAGTTGGTCGGTCAAATAATTCCCATGAATTCATTCATTCATACTGATATAAGTTATTCATGAATATATATTACCTATAATTCATCATTTATAGCATCATTGATGTTTAAAGGAATAATCATTGATAAAAAGGATTGATGTTTAATTTGAATTTTCAAGGAAGCTGTGGTATGTGTTCCACCTTATTGGATTCTGATTACTGCATCTAAAGGGTGGAGTATTTGTTAAGATGGTATGTTAGACTCAAGGTATTTTTTATGTTTAGGATTTAGAAGTTTATCACTGAAATGAATTTTTATTAAAAATAAATTTTTATAGGTATAAAATTGAGATTCAAAGTAGATAAATCACCCCCATTTCCAAATAAGATAGTCATAGATTCATTAGGATTAGTTTTATCAAATATATTTTGAATATTTTTCTATATTGATCAAGTTCTCTTGTTAAAAACTCTATACACATTAATATAATTTGAATAGAGAAGTAAAATTCCTTCATCTCTATTTTATGAAAATTTGTCCAAATGGAACTTTCTATTTTGATGAGAATCATTGCAACAAAAAAATTTTTAAGTAATTAATCATTGGCTTTGTATTATTTCATAACTCATAATATTTTCTATTTAAGAGAGTTTTAATCAATATACTACTTATAGTGTAATAGGTTGTATTGCCAACTTCAACCCAAATGTAGATAGGTTGGTAATACTCATTTAACATAGTTCGGGATATCTCTTGAAAATTAATATTTCTATTTTCAGCAAGACCATTTTTGTGTGGTGTCCTTGGAGATGAAAAGTAGTGATTATAACAGTTTTGAAAACAAAATGATTCAATGTTTTTATTTCCAAATTATTAACCATAACCCCTTTATATGTTCTTAATCTGATGTCCAGTAATATTTTCTACTTATTTGGAATGTTTAATAAAATAAGAAGAAGACACACATTTATGATTTGGATAGAATACAAATATCTATATAGGGATGTTATCTACAAGGTAATATACACAATTTTATACAATTATACTGGAGACCCTAAAAGGTCCAAATTGTTCCTTAAGAATTAACTCTATATATTGAGAGGTTGAAACATTTTTCTTATATTTAGTGGAAATATTCTGAAGTTTCCCTTTTTAAGGTATTAGAAACTCAACCATTTATGAATTCATGCTTTGTTAGGTCTCTAATAAACCCTTCTGTAGTTATCATTTTGTATGAGTGAATATTTCAATGGCATAGTATTCTATGGAAAATCCACGATTCTTTATTAAATGCACTTAAAAAACAAATATTTTTACAAAATAAAGAATTTAAATCAATAGAATAAATATTATCATATATTAAAGAATAAACAATTAGATATTTTTTATAAATCATGACATTCATTGTATTAAAATTTTTTAAAAAATCCATTGTCACATAATTTGGACATGCTATGAAAATTTTATTTTAAACCATCTAAATATAAAAAATTATTAATTAATAATGAATTATAACTACTAATTTTTCCAAGGATGATGATTTTTAATATTTCATTTTCACCAAAACATATAGGTCCACCATCACCATTGATAAAATTAAGGAAGACTGAATACTCTACAGTCATATCTCTATAACATACATTTTTTAGAGACCACATGTTTTGTAGGATTGTTTTGAAAAAGGTTTCCTATACTGTAATGTTTATGCCAAAATAGATTTTGGTACCCAAATCCTAATGGGACTAATTATGTAAGTAAAAATATACTTTGGTACACATATTTTCGGTACAGGTTTTATTTAAATATATTGAATATCTCTAGAGATAAAATCATTATTAGGTCATGTTTATTAGATATTGGAAGTATATGAACTTTTAGAAATGGTACGTCATGTAAATCTACTATTTTAAATTATTATTCATCCAACATGTTAACTTATTCCAATTTTATAATTGGGATCATATTTATTTCCATGTATTTTTCTTTATGTTTCCATACCATTGTTAAATTTTTCTATGTATTTTGTTATCGATCATTAGAAAATTTTAATTCATTCTTTTCATTAAATTGTTGATTAGAGTTATTCTTTTCAATAATATAATTATTTTAAACATATACAGATAAGTAATTCTGTATCTTGAGTATATATATATTTATCCTTTAGTTGATGAATGGTGTCTTCCATCATGTTTCAGTAATCATATAAATATTTTATGGTCATTTTTTCTCTATTGTCATTATTTTTTACATTTTATGCAATGTATTAATCATTAAAAAGATATATTGGAAGAACATTTTTTACCTGTGCTATTCTAGTGGTAAATCACATATTGGTTGTGTTATACTTGTCTTATTGATTAGTTTCTAAGTCACATGAGCTATTCACGGAGGCACTATAGGTTGCACTCAATGATTTTTTGAATTTTATGACCTTATCCTTAATCATATTAATATATTTAAATAATTAAATGATACATTTAATATGACCTTTTGTCTTACATTCATAGTAGGTGACTTAATTTTTAGTGTCTTCCTTTTTACAAACCTTTTTTCTGCTAACCTTTGGTATCATAATCTTCTTTAAAATTTGTTTTTTCAAACAAAATAGTTTTCCAAATGAATTTATTGAATAATATATCCATTAGTGACATTTGATTATCATTATCATTTAGATATCCTTATTCACTTGAATATTTATTTTTTACTGATTAACTTAATATGGAGGTATAAGTTTTGAAGGCCTTTAATTTTTTTATCGTCTTTAAACCCTTTTATGACAGTAATCTTTTATTTATACATTATCATTTTTCAAATCCATTACATGAAAGGTAGTATATTTACATCACTTGTTTCCTTGATTGAAACAAATTCTACTCACCATCTATTTGATAAGAATTTGATTAGTATTATTATTTTAATTTTTTCATTCACTTTATTTCCAAGAGATTTCATAGTATTAAATATTTAATTGAACATGAAATACATAACCGAAATAGGTTCATCAGATTTCATTTTTAAATTATTATAAATTATTTTAGAGGTATTTAATCTCATTTCTATTAAATTTTATGTTCCGTCATCTGTGATATATAAGGTATCCAATATTATAACAAAATATGTGCATGTTGATATTCCATTGAATTCATAGAGTCTCAAAACAAAAAAAAGCATTCATTTCTTTAGAATTATTAATATAAGAACTTTTTTTAGCATTACTCCATTCACTTATAAATTTTTCCGTGTATTTAATATTGATATTATATTATAGTCTATATGTCAAAACACATACTTTTCAAATGAATTTTATTTTTTGTTTTCATTTTGCATAGTTTGTACCATTAAAATAATGAAGTATTTTTGTAGAAGATCTTTTCCCTATTATCCATAATACTATCAAATTTTGAACTAAATGAAATTTTAGATCATTTGAATAAGACTAATATCACTGTTAAAAAGGAAAAAATATATATAATAGAAACTATCCATCAATACACAATTTTGGTTGGTGTGAGCAACTAATGAATGGGCGTATAAAGTTCCGAAGAAAAAATCTGTAAATAAATAGACTAAAATAAAAAACCAATATAAAATAAAAATGAAATTATTACAAATATTATAATGATATAATATATGTCCTTCTAATATATGTCATAATGTGTGATTATGTTTCTGTTAAAATATAATTTAGATATATCTTACCTTATGAAATCAATTTACTTTCACATAACCATATATAGACACAAGATAAGATTTGTTACCAAGGAAATTTATTTTTTCTTAAATAATAATTTATCATTAATATGAGAGTAAATCCACAAAAATATCATAGTAACACAATGGGGTAATTAAGTGGTTCAATATCGGGTTTAGAAAAAATCCCCTCCACATGGAAATCACTTGACTCAAATCATATAATATATATATACATATAAATCCACTACATGTATTTGGTTTACAATCAACAACGACAAGATTTAGAGTCTAAAACGCCTCTTCCACATTTATTCGTGGTATATAAGAATATCACAGTACACACAAGGACCTATTCTAAAAATACAATGTGAAATATATAGAGGAAGAAGATAATAACAAGTATTATTGTAGAATGTGGAGGTGACAGTGTAATTTTTTTAGCATGAAAACAAAAAACTTCTCAAAAGTAAAATTGAAAAAATGAATAAGAATAGAAAATTATCAGTCTAATTAGCTCAATATTTTCATAGTCTTAAAATAAGCATTATTGAGGAGGTTGTGATTTGTTCGAGAAAATTGAAATATAATAGAGGATCATAGAAATATTCTGGTATGTTTCAGTTGATATCTTTATGATTTCTCAATAAATCATTTTAATTGGTCATCTGCTTTTATGACATTGATATTCAATGATTGTGATTCATAATATTTGTGAGAATTCACAAATTCTGTCACACTATAAACTGTAGTTTTTTCTTCAATGAGATATCTTATTATCTCTCTACGATATCTATTATTCTATATCAGTGAAATATAGAGAGATTTACTTTGTGAATATATAAGAGAATCTGTTGTAAATATACAATATCCTTGAATCATGTTTTACTATGTCATAAAGACTCGTTCAAACAATCCATGAATATATCTATCCATTGACTTTTCAAAAAACATTTCCTCATATAGAACTAGTAATAAGATGTTGAAAATGACTCAACCTCTAGTGGGGACTCTACTAGTGGTGACTCCACTAGTACGAACAGATTTGGGGGGTGTCAGTGAATTGCTTATTGTGGTAGCTCATCTTTACAGTAATAGTGGCTCGGTCTAGTGGTAGCCCATCCTGTCGGTTACACTGAATCAGAGTATAGCAGTAACTAATCATGGATGTAATAGTATCTCCCACCCAATGGTGACATGCCATAATACTTAGCAGAAACAAAATATAAAATGTTTTTCCATATAAAATTATATCATACAAAATTTGAAACATTATCACTAAAAGGACCTTGGTTTTGATCATTAAATTAAGAGATAGTAAATCACACACCATATAAGGAGGAACCAACAACATCAATGTAATTTATTGTTCCTTCCATTTCCTTTTATGAGTTAAACATGATAAAAATATAATTTTATACAAATTCTTATCGTAAATAACTCTTAATTAAAAATTAAAAAGTGTATTTCAGTAATGAATTTCCAAATGATTTTATATTAGTATTTTTATATATTTTCAACACCCTATATTGAATTATATGATTAATTGGGATTGACATATTATATATCATACACCATATTATATTAAATCTTTTATGATCTGTTTAAATATGGATGCCCTATTTTATACAATTCACTGAATTACTCTAAATTATTAGGGTTTACATTTTGAATTGGGGGAAATTAATTTACATTTCATATGTATTTGTTTTATTATGTTTAATACCATTCATATGTGGAAGGAATTGTACTTTCTATGTGACAGGTGGGGATTCTATATCCCCTCGATGCATCGGTAGGTCTCAAGAGATAAAAAAATATGGAATTTCTCGAGGCATTGCACAATTATTTTTAGAAATAAAATTTTTTGTTGGTCTGACCGTTTATTTTTACATAATGTGGAAAGTGCCTCTTATATATTTTTTAGATGTCCATAATTATTCATTTTTTCTTTATTAAACTGGTAATTAATCACGTAAGGGATTATATTACTATTAAAATATTTTTGGTCTTGTTTTTTACCTATGTTATAATTTTCGGATTTATTTATTCATCTTTTATTCCTTTCATATTACGATGAAGATTATGTTTCAAGGTAATGTGTTTCTAGTTATTGACCAATCCATAGAGTTTATGTTCATATTAGCTTCTACTTTATTACATAACCTTACTGAGCATCTGAGCTATCCCATTTGCATTATTTTTTTTCTCTACAGGATGTGAAGATGTGTATTATTAAGGAATTGAAGGGATAATATAAGTTATTATAATGGGGTTTCTTTTTAGTTCTTCTCTGAATTTTTAATGTTTCTATTATGTTTTTATTGGAAGGTCACATTACAGAACCCAATATGCACAGTTCTAGGGCCTTGCCCATTTATTTTTCATATACGGAATTGGCTGAGTTTGTGGCCATGTATTTCATTAAAAATTGCCTCTAACCAAAAATATACGTTTCATATGTCTATCATTATGCATTTCCTCAGTCTAATACTTCTAATTTCTCTCCCCTGTGAGTATTTTAATATTAATATATTCATGGTTATGTTTCATTCATAGGTGATCATTTATAAATATATATAATAACATGTTATTCCTGGAATATAATGATCATGATTATATTTTAATGAATCTAGTTTTTTGTTATCTACCATGAAATATTGTTTATTTTTATATAAACATATCTTTTATTATATAACCTTTATGAGCATCTTATATCTACCCTTTATTGTGTATTACATTTCCTCGTGATGTGAAGATGTGTATGATGACATTCTTGAAGAGATAATCTAGGGGATTCTAGTGAAGTTTCTTTATTTCCATTCATGTAATAATATAATAATTATGTTTATATCTCATTTTCCTAAGCTGCTAAACTAATCATTCCTGGGAGATGTTAACTCTTGTTGATAGTGGGAATGTATTTATACTAGGCACCGGTTCTAGAATATTGGTGTCAGGGAATACCAATGTACGAAATTGGTCTGGAAGACCCCACAAACACCCCTCCATAACATGGCCATCAGGTCCGAGCCTTCTAGTTACCATTATTTTCCCCTAAATCACTTGTTCACCTCACTAGGAAATAACCACATGCCCAAATGGTTCATGTATATAATGAATGTCCCCATAGTCCAACACTTCTTCATTCCCTTGTTATATTTTCCTCACACATAGACACCATGGGAAATATACCAGGATGTCACCCATCCAGATCAATACTCTGGGAAAATCCCGATTAACGGTGGAGTTCTAATCAGGTAGGATCCATAAAATTGTGGTGAACCTTGTTTAAATGATTCTTATCATTTATTTAATTAGCCTTATTTCATTTTTGGGTTTTTAAAACATCCTACTAGGAGTACGTATTTCATTTTGAGTATTAAATTATGAGTTAGTGAAAAAGTGTATTGTTTCAGAAATTAATGAAATTATTTTCAAATGTGTGAATGTGAAGGGATCATGATTTTAGTATTTCTAAATTGGTTTTATTTTTAATATGAGGATATAATTTTCAAAAAAGTTTTAATGTTGAATTTAAGAACCAGACCACAGTTGCCCGGGGCCAGTGCCTTATTTAATAACAGTATCATATAAAAAAGGGGAATAAATCTCGAATGACCAAGTAGTTTTGTAGAATTTTAAAAAATATACATACATTAGTTTAACATTTCAACAAGAAAATAAACACATCATAGAATCTCCTTCGACAATATCCATAACTCATAGGTTTTTTCTGCTTCTCAATCATAATATAACTCTTTGTGTCCTAGGAAATTGAATCATAAGAAAGGGGTGAGCTGAAAAATTCCATAATGATAGAAAAAATAAAATAATATTTCATAAACATAATTATTATGCATGGTGAATAACAAAAAACACATTCCCTTACAACACATGAACACATTATGGCATGAATAAGAGATAAATATCTAATTCCACAATAAAACTTAATCATGGGTATTCTCCTATTAAAATAGCCATAGGAACCACCAATACTATTTTCATAGTGAGCTAATGTATACTTTGGGAAATCATAAAAATATCATCAAGGCCTCGTGCGAAGACCATAAATAGTTATTTTGCAAAGGCCTTATGCCACACCGTAGTTTTTCTAATGAGACCTACCAATGCACCGATGGGATCTAGAGGTCCACAACTGACACTTAATAAATCCATTAAATTTCTTATATGTATGAGGATAAACATAAAAATCAAATAAATTCATATTTAAACTAATATATGAAATGTAAATAACATTCCAATAATATTATTCATAAACACTAACCATTCAGAGTAAATTGGTTAATTGTTTTATGATAATAAATACACAATAAAAAATCATATAACATTCACCTATATATTGAAGATGATAACATAAATTATTAATCCCAAATATATATAATAATATAGAAGTGTTTTGAAATAGATGATGATACTCATATAAAATCATCATGTAATTATCGAGATAAATAATATTTTATTTTGAAAAAAATAGTTGTTTTGGAAAAAGTATTTTAATAAAACCACAAATGAATTTAGATAGAAGTTTTATGATAAAATCAATGATTTTATAATGTTAATGGTTTTTAATAATAGACTAGAGTGTTCCCTAGAAAATAGTTTTGAATTTGAGAAATCCCCATGAACCGGGCTTATATTTCAAAAACACTTTTGAAAGTTTCTTTTAAACAATTAACTCCAAATAAAATAAAGATGTAGTTGTCACGACCCGTCCTCAGGGCCTGTTCTGTGACTACCCCAAGCCCGCCTTCCATAGGCTAGGGGCTGGCGACTAGCACCAAAAGCGTAAATCCCAAAAAAGGGAAGGCATTTCCTTTATAAAAGTAAACAAACCCAACAGAGTACGCAAGTGAAGTAATCACTAAGTAAAACTGGGTAGAAAGTCAGTGATGAAAAGTAAATGGGCCAGTATACAAACCCAACTTAATGTATAGTACAGTACCACTGAAAAGAATGTATAGAAATAGTAAATTAAAACAGCAACACCGAGTTGTCCTCCGGATATCCCACCTGAAGGGTGGGTAGAGATAGTCTCCTCATCTCCTCGGCTTCGGTTGTCCACTCCGTGTATGTCCCACCATGTGGTCCTCCTCTGGGTACCATCTAGCTCCACAAGCCTCTACCTCGATCAGTGTTGTCTGTAATCTTCATCCAACACAACGTAGTGGGGTCATAGCCCATGCAGGGGTGAGTATACGATACTCAGTTGGAACCCCGAGACCCCCGAAGGTCTCTCAGAATCCATGAAGGATAACCACAAAGGAAAGATAAAATCACAAAGTATAAACTGACTCTGCATAGGTATATTCCCATACATATACTTAAGTCATCAGTTATAAAATAGCTCCAACTCTCAAGCCCATGCACAACCCATTCCACACAGGAAAACACAACCCAGTCCACATAAGAAAGAACAATCCACTCCACACAAGAAATCACATCCCCATCCTTACAAGAAATAAAATCAATAACATCAATGTTAGTGATTGAAAATCAAGACTCAGCTCACACAGGCATACATATTCCATATAGTGATAGAGACGATCAGATGTAGTCACTGATTCATCTAAGCTGTCAGACCCACATAGGATACAACTCCAACTATGTTGTCAGACCCACATAGGATAAAAGACAAGATACTCAGCTGGACCCACACATGATACAAGTATAATGGTCAATACTATCAGACCCACATTGGATACAAGAACAATAATCATCATTGTGGAACCCACAGAGGATCCCAGAATGGTAGTCGTCGTTGTCGAACCCACGGAGGATTCCGGTATAGTAGTCGATGCAGTCGCAGCCAGCTCTAGTGTTCCCACACATGGCATGATCGATTTCGGGAGGTTCCGCTCCTTGAGAAAGAGATTCAATACATCTACTCTCACTAAGTCCAGATTTGATTTATCCCAAAGTTCTGTCTCGTCAAAATAAACACAATGCGATTGACAATTTGTTAATCACACGCCCAGTCAGAGAGTTATTGGCTTTTCCGTTCTAGGGGCCCGGTTGGTTTTTAAGCTAAAACCAACCCGACCGTACTAAATTTGTGTCCATCCCCGAAGTTAAGTAATCCAAAAGAAGTAGCACAACATAAGGATTTTGACGCAGTTGATGGCACGCCATTCTGACGTCAGGTCCTTAAGTTATAAGCGTTTCCGCTCCAAGGGCCCAGTTGGTTTCGAGTTCGAACCAACCTGAATGTACCAAAATTATGCCGAAACCACGACTGTAGTATACAGAAACGAACGAATTGATCAATGTATTTCTATGCAACTGACGGTGCATCGATCGGAGGTCTGTATCTCATGTTATGGGAAAAAGACGTAAAATGGTCCGAAGATGGGGGGTCTGGGCCCGGTCCAACCCGACCCAACCCCCCTGGGTCGGCCCAAACTGCGTCGACCCGACCTGGGTCCAGTTCCTGCCCAGTAGGGCATGGCCTATCCTGGCTTGTGCGACCCAGTCTACGTGACCTGCCCAGGCCCGGTCGGGGGGGGGGGGGGGGGGGTTGTTCCGTGGACGCGGTGCTAGGCTGGCACTACGGTCTCCCCCAGATCCCACGTGGGCCGCGGGATCCTCCACTCGCCGTCAAGGCCAATGTTGCGGCGGCTTCTACCAGCGGCTTTCCGGGGTGCCACCGCGGGCCACCAGAGTCATTACGGTGGTTTGTTCTTGCTCTCGTATGCGCATGTGGTCGTTACGGGACCCGAGCTCCATTGTGAAGACTCCTATTTGTCGTTGTTGTCCCTTTTCGTCATAGATAATCACCCCTCGCATCAAGAACAAAATAGCGTCATGTTCGGGTTTTTTTCACTAGCCGGAACCCACCGAGATAGAGGTTCAAATAGTCACCAAATAATTTAAACGCCATGTATGGGGGTATAAATCTCATAAAAGAAAAATATACAAATTTTTACCTACCTCAACAATCGATGGCGCACGTCGGCGTTGGAGTAGACAGAGTCACATGGAAAGGGATTATAGGGGACGTTGGAGTGTGCCGAGGAGGAAGAGGAGTCTCCTCTATTGTCGTGGAGGAGATAATGGGGGGCACATCGTCTTTCATTGAGGAACTAGGATTCTTCATCGAAGGAGACATCATTATTCATTAGAGCCCAGCTTTCTTCCAATATCTCAAGAGCTCTCCTGATGTTATTTAGCACAACGTAAGCTCTCCCAAATTAAAGTAATAAGCTCCTCCTATTATTTTATTTCTCATGCAATGTAACTTCCCAAAATTAAAATCAACACATTTAGTAAATATGTTGAAAATTAATTTAAGGAAGGGAGAGGGAAGATCCCCATTAATTAAACGAGTTGGAAAATAATTAAAAGGGAGGGTGAGTAAAGATCCCCATTAATTAAATGTGTTGGCAACAAAAAGGGGGATTCCAATTTAATGAGGGGGGTTTTAAAGAGTTAGAGGAAAATTACATGGTTGGGGATTCTCTGGGCCCCACTTCTCAAAAATCCACCCATGGGTAGTTAGGTGGCTTTGGTTCCTACCCTTAACTACCCATGGGAGGAACTAACCTCCCTAGATATAAAATAAAATTGCACAACAAATTTATTTACCTTTTAATTAAACACACAAAATATAACTTCAAAGCCACATAAAACGCAACTGTAGTAAATGTCCTCTTAAGAAATTACCGGCACTGCGAGTTCATCAGTGTCCTCAGATTTCAATTCTGGGCACAGGTTCAAAACAAAGAAAAAATCGCACATTCGTTCACTAAAAGTACCCGAGCTAAACTTCGGAAATTGATTCTGGGCACATCGGGCCTCAGAATCATGTGCCGTCAGATGTCAGAGACTCGTAAAAATTTTGAATCATTTTTAATAAAAAAATCTTTGAAATTTTTGTGACATTACATTACTCACACCTCGGTGCTTTATGTCCCTGTAAAGCTACAACATAAACTAGGGTATCAAATGAGGGTACTGAGCATGCATATGAACCTCCCACTCCCATGTGCTCTCTTGAAGGTTCTCATGCTGCAAACGAATGCACATAAGTGGAATATACTATCCATGTAGGACCCTATCCTGTCAATCCTCGATCTCCACAGAGACCTCCATGAATTTTTCCCTATCATCGATGTCTAGCTACCCTTGGTCGATGATGTGAGTCGGGCCATGCATGTATCTCCTCAGCTGAGACACGTGGAAGACACCATGCACCCGGTGTAACTGAGGTGGAAGAGCGAGGGAGTAATCCACATTACCTACCCTACTAAGGACATTTAATGGTCCGATGATGTGCATGGATAACTTTCCGCCTCAGCCAAATCTCTGTAATCCACGTCAAGGTGAGACCCGTAAGAAAAAGTGGTCTCCATCCCCAAACTCCAGTGTTCTCCGCCTCCTATCAGCATAGAACTTTTTTCTGCTATCTGCAGTACTCATCTGCTCCTAGATGATATTAACCTTCCCCGTATTAGCCTGAACCATCTTTGTTTCTACGAGTGCTGACACCCCTGGGTCAGTCCAGGAAAAAGGTGATCGTCAAGGTCGGTCGTACAGTGCCTCATAAGGTGCCATCCTGAGAGTGGAGTGGTAGCTGCTGTTGTATGCAAAATTCACCAAGGGTAATTGATCCTCCCAGCTGCCACCAAAGTCATGGAAACATGCACAGATCTTTTTCTCGAGTGTCTGAATGGTCCTCTGCTTCTAGCCATCTATCTGATGGTGAAAGTCGGTGCTTAGGCGTAGCTGCGTCCCAAAAGCCTCATGTAACCCATTCAAAAGCCGGGAAGTAAAGCAAGTTCCTCGATCGGAGACAATATATGATATCACAGCATAAAATCATATGATCTCCTGGATGTAGAGGTGTCCCAAGCTCACTACCGAGCCTAGCTCCCTAATCAGTAGGAAGTAGGCCGACTTGGTGAGTCAGTCAAAAATCACCCCGATAGAGTCGTGCCCTCTATAATTATGTGGAAGCCCCATCATGAAATCGATGGATATCCCATACCACTTCCACTCCTGGACCTCTAAGGTTTGTACCATGCCTGCCGGTTCCGGGTACAATGCCTTCACCAGTTGACAAGTGAAGCATCAAGAAACAAACTATGCTAAATCCTTCTCCATACCCGGCCACCAGTGCTATCGTCTGAGGTCCTGATACATCTTCGCTACACCTGGATGTACCACTAGAGGGAAAGTATAGAACTCTCTCAGCACCTCATCCTTATGTTCAAATGGTACCGTGGTACGTCCCTTGAAGAGGATGACATGATCCCTGCCTTAAAAAAATCCATCGGGTAATAGCGGTGAAGATATCTGGGCACATCGCGCCTCACAGTCAACGTCCCCATGCTGTGCCTCTCTGACCCGCTGAAGTAGTGGAGGAGTGAATCTAAGGGACTGTAGATAGGATTCCCTATCTCTATTCACGAACGATATCTACAAAGCGGCTAAATGCTCTATCGCCTCTCCACGTAGCTGAATGCTCGTTCTCTTGCTGAAAGCATCAGCCACAATGTTTCCCTTCCAATGGGTATAGAAAATCCCCAAGTCATAATCTTGGAGGAAATCCAGCAATATCCACTATCTCAGGATCAGGTCCTTCAATGAGAAAATGTACCTGAGACTCTGGATGCAGAATAGACTGTAAAGTGCTCGCCCATCAGATAGTGTCGCCACATCTTCAGGGCGAAGACCAGTGCTGCTAACTCCAGGTCATGGGTTGCATAGTTCGTCTTGTGCTGCCTCAACTGCCGTGAATCGTAAGCGATCACTGCTCGCTCCTGCATCAGGAAACACCCAATTCTAGTCCCTGATGCTTCGTAGTAAACTACGTACCCTACAACCTGCTCCGATAGCCTCAAGATGGGCGCACTGGTCAATCTCCACCTCAGCTCTTGAAAGCTCTACTTACATCTGTCTGACCACACTAAGGGTTTCCCCTTCGTCGTCAAAGTTGTAAATAGTGCTGCAAATCTGGAGAACTCTAGCACAAATCTCTGATAGTACCCCACCAGACCTAGGACACTCCCCACCTCTGTCACGCTTCTGGGTAGCTCCCAAGAAAGTACTGCCTCAATCATCGCAGGATCCACCGCAACTCCCGCCTCTGAGATGATGTGCCCCAATAAGTGAACCTCTCGAAAAAAAACCGGAACTTCAAGAGATTACCATAATTTTGGTGCTCTCGGAGTGTATCCAATACATACCACAAGTGGTAGGAATGCTCCTCCTTGATAGTTGAGTTATTCAATATGTCGTCAATGAAGACTATGACAAACCGATCGAGGTATGGTCGTAAGATCATTTTCATGAGACTCATGAACACTGTTGGAGCGTTGGTCATTCTGAATGGAATAACCAAGAACTCATAGTGGACATACCAACACCTAAATTCCATCTTCAATACACCCTCATCTCGAACTCTGACCTGGTGATAGCCTATCCTCAGGACTATCTTCGAGAACCATCATGCTCCTTTGAGCTGATCGAATATATCATCAATCCTCGGAAGAGTGTACTTGTTTCTCATGGCCACCTAGTTTAGGCGATGGTAGTCGCCACATAGTCGCAAGTTCCCATCCACCTTCTTTGTGAACAGATTCAGAGAAGCCCATGGTGAAACACTGGGTCAAATGAATCCTTTCCCCTATAAGTCCTCCAGCTGTACCCACAGCTCACGAAGCTCGGTGGGAGCTATCCTATATGATGGAGTTGATATTAGTGATGTCCCGGGGTACAGGTATAAGTAGAAATCTACCTCCTTACGAGGAAGTAATCCTAGAACGCTGTCAGGGAAAACGTCCACATCATGATCCACTAGAATAGGAAAACAAAGACACTGCACATAAACTACTCTGAGGATGAGACTAGCCAACTGATGTGTGATCGGCTTCCCTCTCCTCTACGTAAGTCCATCCTGTGCTATGAAGGTTCTCTTCTCACCAGTGAAGGTGAACCAGGTCCCATCCGTGAAGATAGAACACAATTTGTGCCTAATATAGTCAATCTAAGCATGGAATGTAGATAAAATGTTCATACCCATGATGACATCACAAGGCCTCGATGCTGTTGCAAGAAGATCCCAGTCGTTGCTCTCGCCTCCTAGAGTAACATCACACTGTCGACACCAGTGCGTGATCTTCAAGTCTGCTCCCATAAGTGTCTCTAGCTGTAAGGATCGAGCCAAAGGATTCGTCAGAATATCCATGCTCCGAACAAGGGCACCAACAATACAAGAATGACTCGCACCTGTGTCTATAAGAACTATAGTAAGGGTGGAGTAGACACAGATAGTACCTCGAATCATATTAGGTGTGTCGTGGTCGTAAGCCTCTACTGCCTGGAGCTGAGCCTGCCTATACCCGCAAGCTCCATCTGGTCAAGGAGGGCCTCTTGGGGGTGGTGGTGGTTGAGCCTCAAAACATTGTCAACCAACAACTGCTCGGTCATCTCCTCTGCCTCATACGCCTGCCCCATGCAGACTGACACGGTCGAACCTCTACCTCTTCCTGGGAGGTCCCTCCACTATATGCTGCTCGTCTGCATGGCCGGTTGGGCAGTCACGAGCCATGTGGCCCTTCCCGCCTCATGCATAGCATTGTCTAATCCTTTTAAGGATGGCTCTATGTCGTGTTCCCCGCACATCCAAACTTGTATCCTGAGGTCACCAACCTAATGGCCTGGTCCACATGGACCCCTGCGACATCTGTCTACTGTCGGCTGTAGAGGAATCCACTCTATGTTGTCCTGCAGTGGGTCTTGCTGATGATGGCTACTCGGCGAGAAAAATCTCCACATAAAGGGCTCACTCCAGTACCCATGCCTACGTCGGGATGCTGAGGGAAATCGTTGAAGCTCTGATCTCATTCCTCATCCCCTGATCGAAGGTATGCGCCCTGAAGAACGGGTTCCGTATCATATTTGTGGAGTAGCATGATAGGTAGGTAAATCTCGCCGAGTACTGGGAAACTTTGATGCTGCCCTGTCATAGCTGTAGTTACTCCGGGATGCGCACCGCATGAAGGGTGGCTGGAACAAACTCCGAGCAAAGAGGCTATCGAAATCTGTCCATAGTACTAATGCCTCGTCGTGCAGATGGAGCATCAGGCTCCATCATTTACATGATGCCGCGTGAAGGAGAATTGTGACAAGGTTAACCATATGGTTTGCTGGTGTCCCTACCAATCTGAAGACTCTGACGATAGCCTTCAACCAATCCTCAGCTACCTGAGGTTCCGTCTCTCCGCGGAACCTTGGTGGCCTCTGTCTCTGAAACTCATGCAGCACACTCAGGCAGCGTGAACTCTCCACCGCTGGGGCTGGAAGCATCAGTGGCTCAGCGAGTAGTGGTACCGCTGGTGCCTCTACAGTAATGGGGCCCTGCACTGAGGCCTTGTTGCTCGGTGGTCTGCCATCCTGCACGTAACTAGGATCCCTGGCTGGCTGCCTTCGTGGGGCCATCATAAAAATAAATAGTTGTTCCATGGTTAGACAGTATACCTGGTTAGCTGACACAAAGTAATCACAAAGAATACTTTTGAAAGGAAACAAACATGCAATTAGTGTTTTTGTGCACGGAGTTGAAAATCAGAGGTTAGGGACTTGGTGTGTGGATACGTCGGCTGCCGCACCAACACTAGACTCCCTGGATAGATAACCACACTCAATACTCTTAAAAATATTTCATCATATAATGGAAATATCAGAGTCATGAGTTCTTGAGTAAAACCGACTCCTCTAAAACCAATTTGTCACGACCCATCCTCGGGGACCATGCTGTGACTACCCCATGCCCGCCTTCCATAGGCAAGGGGCTGGCGACTAGCACCAAAGGTGTAAATCTCGGAAAAAGGGATGCAATTTCCATTATAAATGTAAACAAACACCACAAAGTATGCATGTGAAGTAAGCACTTAGTAAAACTGGGTACATATTAAGTGCTGAAAAGTAAATGGGCCAGTATAAAAACTCAACTGAAAGTACAGTACAATACAACTGAAAAGAAATTATAGCAACAGTAAAGTAAAACAGCAACACTGAGTTGTCCTCTAGAAATCCCACCTGATGGGTGGGTACATATAGTCTCTTATGCTCCTCAGGTCTGGTCGTCTGCTCCGTCTGCGTCCCGCCAACTAGTCCACCTCCGGGTACCGTCCAGCTCCACAATCCTCCACCTCGATCAGTGTTGTCCGTCGTCTACATCCAACACAACGTAGTGCGGGAATAGCCCATGCAGGGGTGAGTATACTATACTCAGTAGGGACCCCAATACCCCAGAAGGTCTCTCAGAATCCACGAAGCATAACAACAAAGGAAAGATACAATCACGAAGTATCAACCGACTCTAATTAAGTATATTCCCATACATATACCTATGTCATCAATTATAAAATGGCTCCAACTATCAAGCCCAAGCAAAACCCAGTCCACATAGGAAAACACAACCCAGTCCACACAAGAAAGCACAACCTCGTCCATAAAAGAAAGAAATTCGATACATCAATGATAATGATTGAAAATCAAGACTCACCTCACACATGCATACATCTTTTGTATAGTGATAGAGACGATCAGATGTAGTCACTGATTCATCTAACCTATCGGACCCCTCACAGGATACAAGTCCAGCTAAGCTGTCGGACCCACACAAGATATAAGACCAGCTACTCTGTTGGACCCACACAGGATACAAGTATAGTGGTTAATACTGCTGAACCCACACAGGATACAAGAAACATAGTTATCGCCATCGAACCCACGGAGGATCCCAGTTCGGTAGTCGTCACTATCGAACCCATAGAGGATTCCAGTACAGTTTTCAATGTAGTCGCAGCAAGCTCTAGGGTTTCGCACATAGCATGCTCGATTCCGGGAGGGTCCTCTCCTCAAGAAAGAGATTTGATACATAAACTATCACAAAGTGCATATGTGATGTATCCCAGATTTCTTTCTTGTCAAAAGAAACCCAACATGATAGACGGTGCGTCAATCAGACACCCGGTCTGAGAGTTATTAGATTTTCTGTTCCAGGGGCCCGGTTGGTTTTAAAGATAAAACCAACCTGACCATACTCTAGCTGCGTCTAAACCTCAAATGGAGCAAGCCAAACAAACTTACACAACAAAAATATTTCAACTTAGTTGACGACACATCATTCGGACATCTGGTCCTTAAGTTATAAGAATTTCCGCTCTAAGGGCCCGGTTGGTTTCGGGTTCGAACCAACCCTACCATACCCAAAATTTTCCTAAACATCTAGTGTAGTATACCGGAACGACCGTCTCGATTCAATAATTCCTATGAAACTGAAGGTTCATCAATTAGAGGATTGTAGCTCATGTTATGGGAAAAAGACCAAAAATGGTCTGAAGTTGGGGGTCTGGGCCCGGTCCGACCAGGCCCACCCCCCCCCCCCCCCCTCGGGTCCGGGTCCGGCTCGGCTAGGCGCGGCCAGGCCGGGGGGGGGGGGGGGGGGTGTGCTGGCTCGACCAGCGAGCCGAGTGGGGGGGGGGGGATTTGGTTCCATGGACGCTGTTCCAGGCAGGCACTGCGGTCTCCCCTAGATCTCGCACGAGCCACGAGATTCTTACCTCATTACCACGGACGATGTCACGGCGGCTTCTGCCAGGGATGCGCCGGGGCGCCACAGTGCCATCACCTGCACCGCCGAGGTAATCCGTGGGCCACTAGAGTCATTCTAGTGGTCTGATAATGATCCCATCTACACATGCGGTCGTTACGGGACACGAGATCCACTGTGAAGGCTCCGATTTGTTGTTATGGTCCCGTTTCATCATCACTAATCACCCCGGACATCATGAACAAAGGATCAGTGAGTCCGTGTTTTGTTCAATGGCCCGACACCCACTGCATTAGAGGTTCAAATCGTCACCCATCAATTAAAATGCCATATATGAGGGTATAAATCTCATAAAATAGAAATAATTTTTTTTCCATACCTCAACAATCGATGTTGCACGTTAGGGTCACGATAGATAGTGTTGTGGGGAATGGGATCGTAGGTGACGTCAGAGTGTGCCAAGGAGGAAATATTTTCTCCTCTCTTGTCGCGGAGGAGATAATGGTCGACACGTAGTCCTTCTACGAGGAACCAGAATTCTTCATCAAAGGAGACGTCATTCTTCATCGGAGTCCGGTGTTCATCCAAGATCTCAAGAGCTCTCCCGATCTCCCTTAGAAAAACAGAAGCTCTCCCAAATTAAAATAATAGGATCCTCCTATTATTTTATTTCTCATGAAATGTAACATCCCAAAATTAAAATCACCACATTTAATAAATGTGTTGACAATAAATTTAAGGAAGCGAGAGGGAATATCCCCATTAATTAAACATGTTGGAAAATAATTAAAAGGGAGGGAAAGGAAAGATGCTAATTAATTAAATGTGTTCGCAATATAATAGGGTGTTTCCATTTTATTGGGGGGGGTTTAAATAGTTAGAGGAAATTGCATGGTTGTGGCTCATGTGGGCCTCACTTCTCTAACATCCATACTTAAGTAGTTAGGTGGACGTGGGTCCCACCTTTAACTACCAATCAGAGGAATTAGCCTCCCTAAATATAAAATAAAATTGCACAAAAAATTTATTTACCTCTTCATTAAACCTAAAAAATATAACTTCAAACCCACTTAAAGAGAAACTGCGGTAAATGTCCCCCTAAGCAATTACCGGCGTTGCGAGTTCATCGGTGCCCTCAGATTTCAATTCCGAGTACCGGTTCAAAAGATTAAGAAACCAACTCATTCGTTCACTGAAAATACCTAAGATAAACTTCATAAATTTATTCTGGGCACACCGTGCATTGGAATCATGTTCTTTCAGAAGTCACAGACTCGTAAAAATTCCAAAGTATTTAAAAAAAATTCTTTGAAATTTCCAGGTGTTTATAGAATTCTATTTAGTAAACAATTATAGAACCCCGAAACATAATTCATTATGATTATATAATTATTTACAAGTATTTCATTGAGTTAATTTTAAAATAATAGTAACCCAAATGAAAATCGAGGTTCGGGTGAAAAAACCCTCAACTTATGTTCGAATGTGTTCCATTCTTTATCTTATGGTCATGAAATAGGAAATTTTACATAATAATAACTAAATTCAGAAAAAATAAGAAGTGAATTTATTTTATCATAATTTTATTATGTTCATTATGTTCATTATGTTCATATTGATATGTAATTATATTGATTTTTTTCATTCCATAGTGTTTGATTCCTTGGTTTTCATGATCGGTATAATTTTATATGAGAATGGATGTTCATTTGGAAATGATGTAATTCTAAAAAAAATAAATTATATATTATTTATGAAAACTCATTAGTGTTAATGGTCAATAAAATAACTTGGGTACATGGAATTATGATGAATAATTAGATGAAATATTAATGTCATTCACATAGATTATTTTAGCGGTATTTTGATTATTAGTAACTCGTTTGGTCAAATGAAATAATATTATGTACATATACTAGTTACTGAATATTGAGTAAGTTATAATACATATATTATATTATCATTATACCATAAAAATGGTTTCATTGACCAGTAATGAAGGTGAAATGATGAAGGAATCTTTTTCGTCCACAAAGGATGTAAATTGGAACCTCACTGATGTCGAATTCGTTTAAAAATTAAAAGTTGGTGATCAAGGATATATATGATTTGTATTCCATTAACAACATATAATTACTTTATATAAGTGATATGGGTGTTATCATGGTCATTTGGAATGTGAGTTTAGGTTAGTATAAAAAATAATGGACCATGAATTGAAAATGAAAGAAATAAAATGTGAATTTACATCTTGAATCCACCTCCTTGGGAACCTCATCACGGGTAGGGGTGTTGTTCTTTTGAAAATACCAAGAGATAATGGATGTATGAAGTTAATATTGAAGGGTATTTTATAATAACATTGAGGAGCTTCATGTCTAATAATATTGAAGATAAGAGGGACTGAGGGGGTTTATATTGGAGGAGAGAAGTAATTTTTTAATATTTTATTCATTATTTTATTAATTCCCTCCACAAAACCATTGATGTTGATTAATGTGACCCATAATAGTAATAATTGCATGTTATTTCTAAATAAGTGGTATTACATCACTCGTGATGTCATAAATATTTTACTTAACTAATAATTTGTATTTACTGTAATTTACCTTATTTCACTATTCATCAAAAAATCACGATATTCAAAAAAATCCCAAAAAATCATCACAAGCATTTATCAACATTTAAAACTAAAAAATTATCTCCTTTTTAAAAAATTAATTTTCAAAAATTGATTAATTTTATTTCTAAATAATATCATACTTTACTCAAGAAGTATCAATTTTAAGACAATAAATCATTTTATATCACCTTAAATGATTAAAAAAGATGTTATTCTCTTGTGGAAAAAATATTATAAAATAATAATAGGGTTTATAATTCATAAGGGTATTATTTGAATACATTTTAATATTTATTAGGGTATGTTATAATTCACCAAAATCAAGATGGTTCTATCATACTCCAAATGACATACTAATCACAACTATAGATGAACATTTCTTGAAATTCAAAAAACAGTTGAGGCAATGTTTTATTTAATGTCTAGATTATAAAATGTGTTATTTTATAGGGACTAAGTGTTTCATGCATTCGATATTTTTATTCAAATCCTTGGGGTGTTATATTATTCCTTGAGAAAAATTTATTCCTTGAAATTCATATAATGTTACTACCGAAATTGATTTGGGTAGGACATCATCATAACCTCCTTAGGATCCCATTTTTCCTCTTCTATTTTATAATTTATCCAATGTATCTTTACTGGGGAATTCATCTAGTCCTAAATTTTTTTCTTTAGTTCCAAGAATCTGGATAGGCTCTTTACATAAAGATATGTCTGGTTCAAACTCCATAGATTTAGAAGTGAGGACTTGCATTATGTCTGGAATGTATTTACTCATCAATTGCACTTAGAACAAATTGTGTACATTGGATTGTCTTGGAATCTTATCCAAGAGAATGAAATATCTCTAATTCACTCCAAAATTTGAAAAGGCCAAATCTACATAGATCATTGATTCCCTTTCATTCAAAATATTATAACAACATTCCATAGATATTCTTTTAAGAAAACAAGATATCTCCCTTGAATGTCAAAATAACTCCATCAATTATTTGCATATATTTTTTGTTTTCCTTGAGCTTCTTTGATATGTCCTTGAATAGTATGTACATTCATTTTTGTTTCCTCCGTATGCTCTGGTCCCCATGTTTTCTTTTAGCATCTTCATCCCAACTTGTTGTTGTATGACATCTCCTCCCATACGATGCTTCATATTCTACCATTTGAATTATTCAATCAAGACTAGTAATATAGGAAAACTCAACTAATGGAAAAAATTTATGTCACATACATTGAATGACAAGTGAACGGGATCTCAACAAGTTCTCTATGTTTTGGATTTTCATTTCTAATTTCCCGCCATTTTTTGGATGATATGGAGTACTCAAACTAATCTCAGTATCCAATATCTTCTGAACAAATATCTAGAATTTTGATGTAAATAGTTGGTCAAAATTAGTAACAATTTCGAGAGGTGAACCATGATCTCTCACAAGATAATTGATATATAGTCGTGTTAGGTGATCCAGTGCAAAATCCACTCGTATAGAGACCAAATGTGCATATTTTGTAAGTTGATCCACAATTAACAATATTGCATCATACTTTCTGGGAGTTTTGGGTAATCCAGTGAAAAATTCCATAGCGATGTCATCCAATTTCCATTGAGGAATAGGTAGAGGTTGCAAGAATCTTTCTGGATGTTTCCTTTCTACATTCACATGTTGACGGAATAATCAAAAAGACATGTAATCCACAATTACCTTCTCTATGTCATCCCACCAGAAATGTTCATTAAAATCTCTACATATCATTGTGCTACCATGATGTATATATAAATTATATATTTTGGAATCATCCAATAACTCCATTTTTATCTCAGGTACAACTAGAATTCAATGCCTCTTACAAATTTCATAACACCATCATCACACACAACATGATCCATATTCCCATATTTCACAACATTAATTTTATTTGTTATGTTCTCATCATCAGGATGAGATCGTTTAATCTATTATAACAAATATGGTTGGGAAGCCAAATTAAATTATAATGATGTTTCTCCTTAATTGATAATTCCCATATCCATCCTTACATGATTCATGAACAAAGGGTCATGTTCAATACTTATTTTGTTGAGAACAACATGATCCTACCTAGTCAATTCATTATCTACCAATTTTCATTTTTTTGGTGGTTCTTTATAGTACAATCATAATACATGATTACTTAGAACCATAGATGTTTCCATAGTTTGAGTTATTTTTTTGATAAGATATACTTCAAACTATTTTGATCCGTATATATCTCACATTTTTTACCATATAGATAATTTCTCCATATATTCAGAGAAAATGTTACCAAATCTAAATAAATATCATGAGTGAGGTTGTTTTGTTCAAAAATTTTTATCTTCCCTTATGTATTAGCAATTTCATTATCCATTTTCATAAGAAAACATCTAAGAGATTTCTTTGTTGAATCATTATCGATCACAAACCCATCATTCCCCGATCATAGGGTTAGGATCGGAGAATTCACAAATATCCTATTCAATTATTAGAAACAATACTAACATTATTATTTCCATACTAAATTAACCCCTTTACGTGTAAACATGATCATTGGGTTGGATAAATGGGAGATGTTCTGAATGAAATGATGATATTAACCTACTAAACCAATTAAACTACATATCTTAGTTATGTTAATTGGAGTGGGACATTCTTGCATAGAATTTTTCTTCACAGGATCATTAAATATCTCTTCCTTAGATACAATGTTCCCATGAAAACAAAATTTATTTAAGAAAATAATATTACATTCTAATATTCAAATATAATTCAAATTTAAGTAGAGCCTTAAGAAGAGTGCACATCTGATTTTCACGATCCTCCTAAATATTAGACTATACCTTGATATCATCAATAAATACCCCCAAAAATTCATCAAGATATTCCTTGATCACTATATTCATTAAATTCAAGATAACAAAAAGTTAATTAGTTACTCAAAAAGGAATTAATGTAAACATGTAATGGAAATACATGGTTTGAAATGCTGTTTTTTGAATGACAACCTTCCTTATAAGAAATCGATGGTATCCATATCGATAATCAATATTCAAAAAAAAGTGGGCTCTATAAATTTGATCAAATAAATCATCAATGAATGGTAGGTTATACTTGTTCTTTATTTTTATAGAATTGATCACCCAATAGTCAATGCACAACCTCATATAACCATCTTTATTATTAATGAAAATAACATGTGTTCCCTATGGATAAACACTAGGGATGATAAATCCTTTATCACTCAATTCTTATGTTTTTTTCTTCTATTCCACTACTTACACAATGTCCATTCTATAAGGGGTCATTGATTTCAGCCTTGAACTATGAATTAAATCAATGGAAAAATCAATTTCTCCCTCAAGAGGATGTCCAGGTAAATCCTTTTAATATACGTCAATATATTAGTACCCAATAGGTATATCCTCAATTTTAACATTCTTTCCTCACTCATACTTATTGCATTCCCATCCTCGCCATTAATTGATTTTAGTAGAGCTACTGGGGGTGGATCTAGATGAGAATCATAAGGTGATGTTTCTACCCTAAAGATAAGGGATTCCACATCATTCTCAAAAATTGTATCTTCCTTCTTATTGCAATATATTTTGCCATAATGTTTCGAAATACAATTCCTTCCATGGATTATATAAAATTCAATAATGTGAATGAAAATAAAATAAGAATATAAAGCATGTTTATATGCCATAATGGGGACTTCCTAACACAACATTATTGCAATGATACTTTCCTTGTGAATATTTACGAACCACTCAATTATTAAATCAAATTGTAAATGTTTAATTTTAATTGTTAACTGAGAAGTTATGAAAGAATGTGATAATCTGGAATCAAGTAATTCATTGGCTAAATATGAGGAAATAATTTAATTACCTTCCACCACATCATTAGTAATATAAATACCAGTAGTTTTGATCGCATAGCCTAGTACATGTTCCCTTTCCCTTTTTGGTAATGGTTACCTGATTCATAGGACATTCATGGACCCAATTTCCCACATCCCTATAATTGTAGTATTGAATATTTGTATCTTCTTTCTTCACCTTAAAATATTAAGATATGTGGTCTTTATCTCAACAATTGTTACATAATCCAATTTCCATCTTCCATGTTATATGATTTTTATTCACCCAAATACTGCATGATTGATGGTCAACTATTCCATTCTTCCCAAATTCAATATTTGTATTTCCATATTTTTAGTATCCCTCTAATTCTATTGTTTTCCATTAATTTCAAAAGACATAGAATATTTCATTTTCATATTGATAGCTCTTGAGACAATTTCTTCATATGATGGAAAAAGTTTGGAGATTAGTTCACTTCATTTGAATACTATTAAACAATAAAATAATCGATCAATGTTTCTCCTTGAATCAAGTTTGTAGTCCACAATATGAACTTATAATCAGGTAATGATAGCTTCCTACATGAAATCATATTCATCTTCCATATGCCTCAGATTCATGAATTTAATTTCTATATCTTCTCATTGTTTATGAGGAAAGTATTTCACTACAATTATTTCCTTAATGTCCATCCAACCCATATCTTCTATCTCATACTATTCATTTTTTTCCATTAACAACCACTAATTAATATCATATCCCATTAGATGATAAACTTGCAGGGAAACATTATCTCTTTCATTACAGCCCAATGTGACAAATATCTTCTATTGGGAACATATCCATTTCTCAGCTACAAATGGTTTTGTAGCCCCATTGAATGATAGAAGCTGTTATTTCATAAAACGATCTAACATAACACTCACACGTTGTGGATGTAGAGGCTCTATATGGGTAAGGTAATTATTCATAAACCGGGTCAGTTGTCCTAGTATAGTAATAAATTTCTCAGCACCGATCACAGCACCAGAGCCAACATTATTATCTTGCAGTAGAGGGAAATCCCTACATGGGACATGTGTATTCATGAGATTTCCATTCCTTCAACTAGGTTCTATTTTTAAATAATGTTATATTATAGATTAGGTTATGAATGATAATGTATAATACCAACATACCAAAATACATATCATATATTTATATTCTATGCATAAGTAATTTAATAATCAAAAACATCGTTTCATTGAGGAAAATTTTACATTTAAATACTTCATAATGGCTTGTAATAAAAAAGAGAAATATCCTATGTATATACCTAGGGAGAATCAAACCAGCTACGCAGTAAGTCATGTTGATGTGTATAGTGACATCCCATGTCCATCCAAAAACAAATAGTGGTAGTTTTCATTCCTAGGTAAATCGGTTCCAGAACCACGTCCACTTGTAATATGCAGATAGATATATATTAGCTAGAAAGAACCACATAATCAATTCCTTTCCAAAATACAATGATGTTCATTTACACATATCCCAAATGTATATCTTAGGAATTTATTCCCGAATCTACATTTTATATATCTAGTTTCCACGTTCTCAACTAATATTCCTCTGCTACCATCATTAAGGACTCAACCCTAGATTCTCGAAAATAGTTCCTTATTTAATCGTATTGGAAAATAAAAAAATATTATGCATCCCGAAGTACCGAGTATTTTTTTTCATTTTGAAAAAGATACATACATATGATCAACATTACATATTGAAAAGAAAGACATCATATAAACTCGTTTGAAAATATCCATAACTACTATGTTATTTCTCATTCAAATTCATAATATGAAACTTTGTGACCTAGTAAAATGAAACATATTAAATGGGTGAGGTAAAATACATAGATAGGGATATAAAAATAGTGGATTATGTCATAAAAATATTTATTAATTTTGGTAAATAAATAAAAACCGATGCCTTTTAAAAAATAAAATTGGACCCATTATGGTTGGAATAAGACCTGAATAAATAATTCCACAATAAAACATAATCATGGGTATTATTATAGTCTAAAAACCACATGAACAATTATTAGTATATTCATAATGATTTAATTCATAATTAAGGACATCATAAGCACACCATCAATCCCTTGTGATAAGACTACAAATAATCATTTTGTCAAATCCTTGAGCTTAGACCATATTTTATCTCATGTGAACTACTAATGAACCAATGGGCCTTAAGATTCCCTAATTGACACTTAATTTTTACAATTCATTCATCATATGAATGAGGATAAACATAATCAACATATATACTCATATATAAACTAATATATGAAACATAAAAAGCTTTCCCAGAATATTAAGCATAAACACAAACCATTCAGAGTGAATTGGTGAATGGTTTTATGATAGCACAACCACAATAAAAATAATCATATACCATTAAATTAAAAATAGTATATTATATCATAAAATATTAATTCCAATAATAATTATGAATCAAAATGATTGTTGAAAATTATGAAGACACTCTTATAAAATCATCAAGTAATTCTTCAGATAAATACTATTTTATTTTGAAAAGAAGAGTTACATGAGAAATGGTATTTTTATAAAACCACAAATTAAATAAGATATATTTTCTTGATAAAATGTGTTATTTTATAATGATAATGATTGTTATAAAATTTTTCTAGAATACCCATGAAAATACGTAAGAATTTGAGAAATCCCCTTGATTTACACTTTTATTTCAAATATAATTTTGAATGTTCCATTTAAAACGATTTTATCACTATAAAATATGGCTTTATTATGGTTGGTAACCTTATATAGAACACTAACATATAATTTATGAGGAGTATATAATAATTCACAAGAATTTAATGTTGGAACCACGACCGTTCTATGATAGAAATGAAGCATGGATGGGGTTTGTTGGAAATCATCAATGGAAGTTCATAGTGTTCGATAGGAAAGTGATCAAATTATTCAAGATCACTGAAATATTGAAGGTGGCTTTGTATTCGAGTGTTTTCCAAATAGATGGCCCTGAAAATTCAAAAAATGGATAAATGTGTGTCTTACAAAGGATGATGCATCCAATATTGTATGTTCTTGGAAAATTTTACGAAAAGCATGTTTTGGAATAATAACATCGAAAAATGAAAAAGCAATTAGCTGTGAAATAAACATGGAGATGTGTGTCGAAAAAGATTCTTGCATGGAATTTATTATGAGTATAATGAGTGTATTTTCATTCTAAAGTGGTTTTTTTATGTTTGGGTCTGCAATGCCTATAAATAATAGGGGACCCACCTTAATTGATTCAACCGAAAACATTGAGATGATCTGAGTTCTGATGCGCATAAAAGTTGTGCGAAAACGGAGTTTCACAGAAAACAAAGAGATGAATAGAAAATTTATGGTTTCATGGAAAATATATAGGTTTAGTGAAAAATTATGGTTGCATTGAAAATCCAGAGTTGTAGGGAAAAATTACTATTGTGAAGAAAATATTTAGGTTGTGTGCAAAAAGATACATTTTTCCGAAATGGGTGATGTGCCGTGATTGATTTTCCAAGAAAAAAATAGTTCTTGCACTCAAAAGTGTGATATTGTATGTAGAGCGTAGGTGTTGTCATCCATTGTCAGTGTTGGCTGAAAATATATTCTTTATATCTGGTTCAGTGGTTCACTGTTTTCATGTGAATCAATTCCTAACATTGATTTAAGTTGTGTCTCATGTTGACGTGAGACAAAGACTTCAAATAAATTCTATAGAAGATACCCTCATGTCATTAAAATGAGGGGGAATTCACCCAATGTAGTAAGCCAGTGGGTTTCAATTGGAGTGACCCAATGGATGTAGTCATCTATCCCTGAACAATTGTAAAGGTAGTGTTCCTAAACTAGAGTGTCTATACCCGAACCCTGTAATCTACAACTAGTGAAGTTTAGTAGATTTAGGTATGACCAAAAACCAATGGCATATTACCCAATTATGTTTCCCTTAGTTTTGAACCATGTAAAAGTGTTTTTTGGTCACTTTTCTTGTGGTTGTTTTTTGTATGTTCCCATCAGTCTTAGAGGTTTAACAAGTTCCTACCACAATGGGAACAAGATCATTTTTCAATAGAAGAAGTCAACAACCAAATTCACCACTCCTCACTCAGGGAGTCCCGGGGTACTATAGTTGTAGAAGAGGTAAATTGATAATGGTTTTATATCTATCCTTTTCTATCATTGAGAATACAGTCAATTCTAAGGGAATCCCTCTCTTCGATGGAAGTAATTTCTTAGATTTGGAAGAACAGAATGATCCCGCATTTAAGAACCCTTGTAATGGATTTCTTCTTAGTTATTGTTAAAGGGATTCAACTTACTGATCCAACATGGATTTCTATGACTAGAATAGGAAAGAATGTTTTTTACGCACATGCAAATTCCCATAATTCAATTACTGCATCTCTTTTAGATAAGATCTATGTAAAGGTGATGAGTTTCACATCAACAAAGTCTATGTGGGATAAAATTTAAAATATTTATGAATGAGACAACAATGTGATGGTGGAAAATATTCAAGTCCTGCACAAAATGTGTGATGATCTAATGATTCATTCTAATGAGAAAGAAAATTAATTATTCTTAAGAATTTTTTGAGAAATGGGATAAGTAATAGTTATTGTAAAGGAAATAAAAGACATTGATATAATATAGAAATATTGGGAGGACATGCTCATATTTACAATGAAATGGTGACATCCCATGAAGAATGATATATATTTAAACATACTCAAGATGATCTACTATGCAGTCTTCTGGCATATGACAAAAGAGTGAAATATGAAGATGTTATAACTCATGTTAGAACGGAAATGGCATTTAAATCCAAGGACATAATGAAACATTCCAAAAATAGTGGTGGTGAAGATGACGAGGAAAAAGAAATTCATTCTCTCATTTCCAATAATCTAAATGAGGGAAAAGGTAAATTTAATGGTAGGTGACCACTAGAATGTTACCATTATGTAATAGTTAAAAACCATTCCTCTTAGTGACAATGAAAGTTTAATGATGTAGAGAGTGAAGTAGAAGACACTTGGATGCCCCATAAAAGGTTTTTCCAAAAGGGAGACTTCAAATATGGAATGAATGTACAGAATAAGAGTTTTTTATTATGAAGATAAAGATGATGATATTGAATTCTGTGATGAAGAATAACCAATATTTAAAACTTGAGACTGTGCTTCCATTATGGCTACAATTGAATATTCTGAAACCATGAACAATAAAGGAAGATATAATCAAATGAATCGTAATGGTGATTTAATGTTTAAAATTGAGGATTAATTTTCCAATAATGAGAATAAATTTAATAGAATCAATATTTGGAACACAATGGTGGAAATATGATCAGAATATGTTGATGAGAATAATGTTGAAAATGATCTAGGATAAGAACTAGTGAGAGTACCATAATTAATCCTTGATAGCACATATGATGTTGTGGAACTATGAATAAGAATTGAAAAACATGAAAAGGTCATAAATGAACTTACATCTGGAGTATAAGTGAAGTAAAAAAGCTACTTAGGGTCTTGAGGAAAAATTTATTAATCTTAGGAGTAATCATTAGAGTCAATAAACCACCCATGAGGGAAAGAAAAAAATAATTTTGGAAAACTATAAGATGTAGAATTATTCGTAAGAGAAAACTGTGGTTTAGATAATGTTGGAAAATTATTTAGTGATCAAAGACCCACTTGAATGGGAATGATTAGAATCAGCTGTGCAGCAGGGACCTCAATTGCATGAAGTGAAGAGAGCCAAAATAAAGACAAGATGAATGTTGAACATATTGAAAAGATACATGAAGTTATTAAAAATAAAACCTCAATCCAAACTAAAATTATAACTTATGATTATCCTCAAAAATTCATAAATGATCAGAAGTCCAACCATTTTCACAAGGAAGCAGACATTAGGAGAAATATAAGTGAGAAGACTTTTCCCCTCCTAACGTATCAGTTATGTGGCTATCTGGGCCATACCATGTAACGCCCCAACCCCAGTTACACTGAGTCGGTTCATTATTACATTACATTGGCATGATAACAAAAGATCAAGTATTGAGAGACCGATTGAGTTATTAGCCTTGGAATCACTAGATATAATCATAAGTCTTACATTACACTATAATGTGAAAAACTACAACAACATAGTCTCTATAGTCTACACTCATATCCCCTCAGACTATCCCTTCAGGTTAGTCATAAAAATCTTCTTCACATCCTTGGAAAAATAAATCATAGAATGAGGTGAGAACAGATGCTCAGTAAGGATAATAATATAGAATAAACATTCATAAATAAGCATAACATTTAAGGCAGTGTATTAATAGAATAAAAACCATTAAAACTTGAACTTCAGCAGAATAAGGAAAAAATAAGATTAAATAATTCCATTTACTTATTCAATGGATATTGTACTAGTCGAATAATCTCATTATATATCAATAACCACTTTTATAATGATGGAATTCATAATGCCAGACTATCATAATACAATAGTCAAGGACATGTTCCAAGACTACAAATAAGATTTTGTCAAGGACTTATGCCAAGACACTAGTTTGTCTCTTGAGACCTACCGATGCATCAAGGATCTATAGAGGGCTCCACCCATCTCTTACATAGTCCAATGCATTCCTCATATGAAAAGGATTAAACATAACATAAACATTTGTATTAAAACTAGAATAAGAAATTTCAATACATTATCCATAAACCATTAGTGGTGTAAAAATAACACATCCACACTCAAACATATCACCAAAAACATCAATAAAATATTGATGTTTTGTATCATAATAAATCAACTTCGAACTGTGCATTTAGAAAATATCTGATAGAGATCATTTTTATCAGTGATAAATTTAAAATCCCTGATAAAAGAGATCTTTCTCAGTGCTAATATTGTACACTGATAAAAATCTGCTAAATAGCACTTTTTTAGATAAATATCAAACATTATCAATGAAAAATTTTATCACAGATAAATGATTTACATTGATTAATTTGTTACAAATTTATAATTATTAAATATATATAATTAGATATATATTATTATATAAATACATATTTTAAAAATAATTATTTTTTTAACAAATATAAATTTATAAATTTATAGATAACATCAATATACATTATAAATATATTTACTTTTAAATACATATTTCAAAAATGTTTTTTACATTATTAGTGGATACATAATCTTAAAAACATGAATTTTAAAATGAGTGAAATTAAATAATTCAAAATGAGTTAATTTTAATAAAATTGTTAAAATTGATAATTTTTATTAATTAAATATACATTATTAAATATATAAATATATATATATTTATGTTAAGATGAATATATATTGAGATTATTAAAACATAATAAATAAATTAATAAGATTAAATAACAAAAATGATCAAATACAAAAATAAAATAGAAAACCAAATATATTAAAAATGAACCCCCTAACTGTATCAGTATTAAAAGTAAATATATAAAATTTACTAATTAAAAAAGTTAATTTTTTATGTATCTTATAAGAAAGAAAATTTTAGAATATAAAAAAGTTTAAAAAAATTAAATAAATATTAGGTGTATGTTTTTCTATATATTTCGTAAATATTTTTTTGATCATTTTCATATAAACTGCATAATTAAACTTATATTAGTAAGTGAAATCAATTTTACCTGTGACATTTGATATATGTCGAATAGAATAATCCAACAACATTAAATAATTAATAAAAGATTAATATGTAATTAATTAACACTTTAATCATTATATATAAATATTTATATTTATTATGTATTATTTATTATTATTTATAATATATATATATATATATATATTATACTTATTCATTTTTATTAATAATTTTTTCATTAATAAATATTTATTTAATTTTTTAGTTTATAATTTTTTAGTTTTTTCTTTAAAATATATATTAATTTATATATCTATATATAATATATAATATTTATCAACAATTATAATCTATATATATCTTAAATTTATTTAATTTCATCCATAACTATTTAATTAGTAAATTTTTTATAAAATTTCATAATGTACTGCTTTTAAAATTTTAATTTATTAATTATTTAATTTTATTAATTTTACATATGATCATATTTAATATAAAATATTTAAAATTTCTTTAAATTTATATTTAGTTTTATTCATTTTTAAGAATAAATTTTTATTTAATGAAAATGTTATTTTTTTTATTTTTTTATCTGATCCTTCACCAGTGCTAATAAATCGCTGATAAAGGTTATCATTTATCAATGGTTTATTGTTACCACCCCTAAACGGTATCCTTTATCAACAATAAAAATAACTCAATGATAAAGGGTAACTATTATCAGTGCAAAACTAAAGCCTTGATTAAGGAGAACATTTATCAGTTTAAAAAAATGCGCTGATAAAGGTCTGCCTTCATCACTACATATTTTAGCATTGATAAATATTGACATTCTCATTGAATTTTTTCAGCACTAATAAATGTAATTGTTGATAATGGCTAGTTTTATGATAGTTCATCTTACCACACAGAGCGAAAACTAGTCAGTCATTCACTAAACCTGTAATTGAGTTCTCCACCATGGTAATTCTCAGTATCCAAACTACCCAGACCAATGAAAAATTATTCAAAACAAATTATTTGTAGCTGAAAATATTATCATAATGAACAAATTGGATTTAATCAAAATCATATTAATTCATTCCCACATTATCATGCCTTACCGTCAAAACAGAGGCACCATCACTACCATTATCAATCGTAGACCATGATATTGGTTAACACGGGTAAACACAATATCATTATTCGATTCATTTCATTTAGACACATATTTATTCCCATCTTGAACCATATAACAATATTTCTCAATTTCATGGTATGCACTATTTTTCTGTTCAATTTCACCAGAAAGGAAAAATAGATCATGATAAAAAACAAACCCAAAGCTTGTTTTCCCATGCGTGTCTAAAATAATTCATTTTCAAAAAATAATATGGGTTTTCTTGAAAGATTACTTCATCCTCAACACTTGTCCAATTCTAGGGTATGATTCAATACCATCCAATATATAAAATAATATTCACATCACACAAAAAATGAATCACCCAATGTGATATAATATTCAAAATTAATAGTAATCATAAATAAAAAAATCTCACCTTATGTACAAGGGTTGTCAACCATAAATGACATAGCTACTCCCATGAATGTTCAAATAACTAAGCCATAACACATCCAATTATTATGTCTACCTTTCCCAAATAGTAATAAAATAAAATAAGAAAATAATGACATATAATACAACTTTTTTACGCCACATACAGGGTTCCCCCCAATGCTGACCCAAGCCTGTTCACCACATAACATCTTCTGGGCCTAAAAATATACCAGAAGCTACCGACTACCAGTGAAGGAATAATATAAATCAGGGAAGATAATATACTATCATTTACCAAAGATAAACACAAGATTAAATAAATAAACTAATGAGGATGAATATATAAGATTAAAAAATACCAATGTTACAATATATCCAAAATTGAAAATAAAATATCAAATTGAAATGGGAATCATGATATAATAATGTATGTGTAAATGTGTCTAAAAATCAAATTATGTGAATACACTAATGACTCCCCAATTGTTCATGAACCATGTCTTGTTCCCTCATCCTTGTTCCATCCCCAAACAATAATATAATCTGGGAATTTTTCTATTATCCTCTCAAATAACAATTATGTATATTCATCTTCATATCAAGAAGCTCAAGAGGGGTGTGAGTACAATATTTTAGGCCACCACCAATGGTGTCTATGAGAAATCCAATCACTAATATTGTATGTATTTGAATACTGAAAAAAATACGAGTTGATAGGTCTACTAGGCGAAATACACAAGGAGAAGAGGGTGAATCTGGGTTTGACAGAGTAAAACTACTACTCAATTATATCATTTATCTCTATTAATCACAAAACAGTTATCCCTTTATCCCATAGAAATACATGAACATAAATGAAATCATGAATATGATTCAATGTTTTTACTTCATCCACCATCACTAGGCTACTTCCAAGGACCCTAAAAAAGGAGATGTACCAATGTATCAAATCCACTAAATCTCACTGCCAATTACAAGGTTCAAGAAATATCATCACTATACCATGGATCTTTAACATTAAAATATTTAGGATCGTCTCACGGAATTCCAAAGATTCCCTCCCTATGACTATTTCCCAAGATCACTATTGGTGGAAAGGATCACCATCTTCCCCTTTATTTTCCCACTGCTCTTCAATAATATCCACTCATAATATATGGACTTATAGGTCATATCATTTTAATGAAGGAATGAATCCTCAACTATAGGTAGAATCTCTGTTGATGATCCTTTTCCAAATGTATCAAAATTCCTCTATTTCATCTATGGTTAGTTAGCTGAAATTACTTTCACTAACTATTTAATTCCCTTCACGAATAACTATCATCTTCTGTGAATTGTGTAGTGCATATTCTATGAAAACAACCTCTTTCACAAACTTCCACAACCTCCTCCCCCACATTCCACCTCTGCGTATTGATCCCATGTATTGTTTCTACATACATCTTTTAAAAAATGCTTTTGTAAAGCAGTTCGATGTACCACTTCTGCATACCACATCCACATACCACACTAGTTTCTATGGAATTATTTATTCCATGTACTAATCCATCCATGTAATACTAAATATACTAATATTGAATCCTCATATTGAACTACTTGACATATCATGGAATTTAATTCCCTGATCCACTTTCAGACATCACCGAATACCCGATGAAAATATGTTTTGTTATAAAATTGGATCTATGTAATGATTTATTGATCACTTCTTATAAAGGATAATAGATCAAAAAAATATTGTAATGAAAGATTTATCCAATATTCAATGTGGTAATAATTAATCTGTGAACTGTGATCCTTACACGAACCATTCTACCCTATATCATCAATGCACCTCCCTTCTTCTTTCACAGTGAAACAAATCACCATTACCTTTTCCCAAACGACTCGCTTTGCGGTTTCTCAAATCACCAACATGTTTCCACAAATGAAAATCCATCATGTGTACTTCATTATCAATATGAATTGTTCCTCCTACATTGTTTGTGTACCATTTTCAATCAGAAAAACATTCCCAGGAATATCCTTTAAAAAATGAGAATCATTCATAATGGTCTATAAACTGTGCTACCATAAAAACATGATACATAAAGCATAATCCACACACACTCATGATTTTATAGAATTTTTAAACCAACAAAATTTCATGAATAACATACCAAGAGGACACCTAGAGGGATATTTCCAACAAATATTCCCCTTCAGTTTTGTTGACATAACACTAATAATTTTATACCCTGGTAAATCACTTTTCATATTCAATATTCCTTCACTTATTGTGATTATGATGGTGGTTAAAATTTTACTAAACAAATACAATAATCCCATATGATCCATGAACAACATGAGAAACAAGTTTATAATGAAACTTTCATCAATGAATCACTACATTCCATTCCGAAACCACTGTTCTTCTTTCATCATTAACCTCATTGTCATGATATATATCCTTTGATTGATCATATCTAGAATCGTCATATTTTATAGTCCCCCTATGTCACCCATCCCCCAAATAGCTTCAACGTACCCAATCTCACTAATTCACCAAAAAACTTATTCTCGTGTCTTAACGAAGACATTCTCTCCCTTCTAAATCCACAATTTCTACCCCTTTTTCAACAAAAATGAAGGCCACTCCTTTAGGATAAACAAAAAGGTAAATACATATATTATCACATAATTGAAAAAACACACCATTCCTCATTTATATTGGGTCCCACATCCACACAATTTCATGTGTGGGGAGTCTACTAGACTATAAGAGCCAATTAATTCCTTTGTAATCCTTTTTTGGGTAAGGCCTATGACAGAATTCCCCCAATATATAATTATGTAGGCATGTACTCCAACTTCATAAATCCCTTATCCACCTTATCTTTGATTAAATGATACTTTACTGCAGTGTTTTTTCCTTCAGTGGAGAACAATATTTATTGAATGATTTGTTAGACATGAATAATCACAGTAATTTTGGCTTGAAGACATCACTTCAACTCCCATTTCCTCATGATACCACATTATTCACAATAATATTGTGAATGCCTTAGTGGATGTAATAAACATAAGTTCTACAGTGCTCAATGAAATGAAATCTTGTTTATTGCATTGATATGAAATAAAAAATCCACCATGATAGAAATAAACTACATATGTTTATTTCCTGTCACCCATTGAACTAGACATATCGGGATATGTATATCCCAATAACTATAGTTGATATTTTTTACTATACCTCAAACCAAATCGATAGTGCCCTTGATATAACAGAGTATTATTTTCATTGAAATTGTGTGTATTTCCATGGGATCAAGTTGATACACTGATGCTTGGCATGTGGAAAAAATAGTATCTTTTCTATTAAATATGAATTATAGTATACTTCCAATGATTTTACTATATTCAATGATATTAAATTCCAAGCCATCATAATCTTTTGATTATTTTGTTTGGGAATCAGTTAGATATTTCATCCCTTTTGAATTTTTCATTCTAAATATTGTCAAAACCTCCATAGTATATTTTTATTGAGAAATGAAAGTTCCATTTATTATTTTTGTCCCCTATAAATCAAGGAAAACTATTATCTCACCAATCATTGAAATTTTGAATTCATTTTTCATGGTTTTGGAAAACTGTCTACATTGTGCTTCATAAAATCCTACAATGATTATTTCATCCACATATACCAACACCATGATCCTTTGACTACATTCAGGGCTGAAATTTTTATTATAATCAACTCTACCATGATGAAAACCAATCTTTTTCAGAAACTTATATAGGTGTGAATACCATGATCATGGTTCCTACATCAGTCCATATAAAGACATATTCAACTGAAAAAACTCATTTCTCATAGTCATTAATGAGAAAACCATCTGGATACTCAATAAAAACTTCATCGTCCATAACCGCATTCATAAATGATGAATTGTTATCCATCTGGTAAACATTGAACTTTCCTTTCCCTATTATGTCCAAGAATAATTGAATTGTCTCTAGCCATGAAATGGATGAAAATGTTTCATCGATATCTATAGTCTCTATCTGGGATTCTATATTACAAAATATTCATTCTTTGTTTCGAATCACAAATAAATATTCATTCATTTTGTTTCCGAAGAACAATCATTTCCCAATTTCATTCTTATCTATTGGACTCGAAATAGTGTATCATGTTTTATTCTTATCAATTTGGTCAAGCTCTTCATTCATAGCATGAACCCAGTTCTTATATCTAGTATCTTCATTAATAATTTTATGCTCAATCTATGATCAGTATTACTGTTGTTCTAAAGTCATATTCCTCTATTTCCATAATAGAGATGTCTGAAAAAAAAAATTGTGTATCAATTTCATATATTTTTTCATGTCTCACTACAGAAACTGATTTCTCCTCACCCTTCTCATATACTGATAATTATTCAAAATATTATTCTAGAAATAGATCATCTCAGGATCCTCTTATTTCTTCATCACTATCTTCCGACGACTGATCATGAATTTTCCAAACATTCTTCTCATTCTCCATTGTGGATACATCATGTCTTTCAACAAACATTCCTATCCTATTATTGGACCATTTATATCATTTTTCATTGTGTAGCTAAGATATATTCTGTCACTTTCATAATATTCAAAATACATGTGTTTTTTATTATTTATAATGAAACAATTACTTTAAAATTTTATTAAACTAAATCAATGATGGATTTATTTGATAACATAGAACATATAGAGTGTTCTCTTATTTAAAACATTATAATTAACTATTTGATGTGTAGACTATTGCCATCACTTCTTATTTCCAAATATTTCTCTACAAGGAATTTCTCAATGAGAGTTTTTCAATACATGTTGGTGCAAATATGATTTTTTCTCTCGACTACTCATAACTATTGTGGATTTCATACCACTAAAACATGATTTTTTTATCTCATGTTTCTTTAGATAATACTATACATAGAAATATCTGAACTATGGTCCATTATCTATTCAGATATTCTAGAATTTTCAACCAATAATCTTCATTACAACTATTTGATATTCTTTTATGCAACTGAATATATTATATTTTTTGGTGATGATTGAATCCCATCCCATTCCACTATATTCATAAATTATGATAACATAATATCTCCTTTCATAAATATCTCTTTGTGATATTTTTATGCAAAGATCAATATGAACCAACTTTAAAATTATTTTCTACCTTTTCTCCTTTATATATATATATATATATATATATATATCGAATGCTCTTACATTGTTCTCATGCATCACATGTTTTTTTATGAACACATTTTAATCTAGACAGATCTCTAGAAACATCAAATTTAAGTATATCTTCCATGGACGTTTGGCTCACATGGCCATGATAATTATGCAAAAACTTATTTTATTCTTCCTAGGACTGAAATCACATATCTTTTTCTCTACATCCAATGTAGGAATTCTATTATATATTATTTCCCTTAAATACAATTGCACCATCTTTTTCCATGATTACACATAATTTATTGGAAAAGATAATGGAATGTATTGAGTCACACCATTGTCATAATCCTAATAAGTTGTTTCTACGACCATCATCAACAAAGACATATTCATTACTCATGTCATTTCCACCAAAAATTGAATTCCCAAAGGCAATGATTTTAAACACTTCATCATTAAAATATCACATGATACCTTTTTTATCATACGTAATTTCTATCAGCAGTTCCTTTTTTCTTTTCATATGGGAGGTACATCCATTAACAATGATCTATATCCATGTGCGATTTAATTCCTTGAATGCTATTTGGAAAACCAAAACCTTCCCTTTTTATCATTGCATTATAATTCCTACTATATATGGATTGATTCAGTTCATATTCCTTAGAATATGATTGACTAGATTTATCTTGTAGAGATACAAATCTATTTAGAATTTTAAGATCATGTAAGGATACGTTTTTGTTTAGTTCATAACCAACCTTGGATTACTTCAATACATTCCCCTATAAGGATCATAAATATATGGAAATGTGTCTAAAACCTCCACATCTTAATGAGTGACCATCAGATGATGACCTGGAAAATTCAGCTTTGTATAACATCTTTTATTTGTCTACTTTCTTTCAGTACATCCATTCTATACAAAAAATAATCATGCATTCCCCATATTTCCACAACAATATAATATTATGCAATGTACATTCCTTTGTAGAACTACAACACCCATGGTTCTCCCTTTGGATATCTAAATCATTTGATTATGATACTTACCCAATTCAATGTTCAATAATAGAGTATGTTCATGTGGTATGACTATAACCAAAATACTGTATTCTTATAATCAATCCCCATTCTAGACATCTCATTGGAATTTGAAGCTGCAATATATATTGTTGGACTAAATTACTCCACTTTTATCTTCAATATTTCTTCTATTATCAATTTCCCTGATGTTGTTCAATGAGTCAACCCTTTTTCATGATTCTTAACAATCATTCGCAGAATGAAAACTTCTTATTCATTCTCATTGATTTGTTTGATTTGATGTTTTCCAATATTAAAAAAAATTATTCCTCCTTTTTTATTGTATTTTTAGTTGGTACTTAACCACCTTTTATGACCATTCTGGTGGTAATGATATATGTATTTATATTTCATTATTCGCCTAATATGTCTCATATACCATATTCTACATATAGAGTTCTTCATTAAGATTAACATTGTTAGATTTATTTATTTTTTCTCTCCAAACATCTACCTATTAACCAGAAGCTTCTTATTCATCATGAAGATCAACTATTCCTTCTACATATAACTCATCACTGTCTCTTTCTTCCTTGGTAATTTCCCACATCATCCACCATAGGATCTGCATCATCATCATTGATATCCTCTAAATCCTCTACCACAGATTCTTCTGAAAAGTAATCTTATTTTAAAATAAGATTCTTCTTTTTTAAGTAACATTTCTTACCACTTCTCTTACCTTCCACATAGGCTGAACACATCTTCGGGGAATTTAATCAATGTCTTCGTCATTATCTTCAATATTATTGGAAACTATTATAAAAAATGTGTTAATCATTGCACATCATAATCATATAACTGTAATTTTACCATTAATATTCATTTTCATCTTTCTATGTTTGAATAGAGAAATAACATGACATTTTCCAAATTATATCCTCCTTTATATCATCAATAGAGAGACTCTTCATTACAAGGAAGATGACTTCTTTGGACATACCCTTTACCTCAACATTGTTATCATCATTTATCATTTCATATTTGACATGGTTACTATTAATGTAATCTAATATAATATCATTTGGATCATTATCTTCCAATACCAAATAATTTACATTAATTTGAGGTGGATGTTTCCTCTTGATACGCTTCACAATATTTTTATCTTCAATGGATTATCTATGACCAAACATATCTTCCAATACAATATACAATCTATCAATGAATGCATAGACAGGTTTATTTTGGTTCATTCTCATGTTTTCATACTTGTTCCACAAAACCTACAAGTTTCCCTCTCTAAACATTGAATCTCCCAGATAGATATTTTTCAAATTTTCCAAAATAACATGTGATGTTAAAAATTACATCACCTTTTTATAAATTTTATTTTATAGGGATCTATATAAATAATTGAGGCCTTTTTCATCAACATCTAATTATCATCTTCCAGCTTCTGATAAAGCACCCCTATTGATATCAGCTAATATTCTGGGTATAGTTGTTATGAAAATATCCATTAAAATGATCAAATGTAGTAAAATCTCTGATTCATTCATTGATGAATATTGTTTCCATAAAATATTGGAATTCTTTGGTGATTTACCACCTCCATTTCTTTTACTAAGAGGGAACCAATGACAATTAACATTTCTCTCTAGTAAAAATTGTTAGGCCCATAATGAAAAATATCCTAAAATAGTGATGGGGGCGAATTATGGTATGATAGATTAAGAATACGACCCCTTCAGATCTATATTTGTCATTATAAAAAACAAAATTACCTCTTTCTACTACAAAATTATATGAATAGAAATGAAATCACATAAAAGAGGTAATGATCTTACATGGTTCACCACCACTGGGATACATCCATGGAGCATTCAACGATGATGTAATGATGTAACAAATCCATTAATGGTCACTAATATATATAAGATTTTCTATAGATCAACCATATTCCCTAGGTAACAATCTATACAAGATTTAGTGTTTCCTCACAACATTCCAAAGGGTCACTCCCTATGTCATTTCTATGGATCACTGCCGGATCAAAGGATCACTATCATCCAATTTCCATTCTCACATATCTTTTAATGGATTCACTCATAGTTTATGGAGTTTTTGTTCCCTCAATATGCATAAAAAACAAATATTCAACTATATGTACATGATCTATTGACTTTCCACTTTAATCCATAGTTGAAATAAACTTTTATACATATGTTTAGATAGTATAAATTATTTTCAAAAATTCTTTATGCCTTTTATCGAGCCACTTCCTTCTTCCACAAACCATGTATCACATATGTTATGTGGAGAACCTCATCTATGAACTACCTCCACTTCAACCACATTTTACGACCATCATGTACTCCTCTTGGGTACTACTTCTATATACGGATTATGAAAATTGATTCTGGGAAGTGATTTTTCATACTCATTCCACATATCGCTTCTACATACTGCCTCTATTTCTGAAAAACTCCTTCTTATGCTCACCAATAATTTTTAGGACCACTACATCTCCTTTACTAAATCCTCCTCGTCAATTACATCATATTTCGTGGAATTAACCCCCATGAAGCACATTGATAAATAATCACAGAGAACATATGTGCTCTTATGGAAATCACACTATATAAAAAAGGGAATAATACTTATTTTATAGAATAAAAGATCTGAATGTTCTGATAATCCTTTATTTACCAAATATTCAATGTGTTAAAATATACAATTTTTATTTTCCTCCTCCTATGAACTATTCTTCCCAATGTGGTCTATATACCACCTCTCTTTCATTGCAGTGGCCAAAATCACTGTAATTTTTTTGCAAATGATGCCCTTCACAGATTCTCAAATCTCTTCCTCAATTCTACGAATGAAAATCCATCCAACATACATCTATCACTCTATAAACCATTCCTCCTAAACGGTCTTTATACTATTTTCCTTATTTAAATCATTTCCACTTACCTCATTTTCAATCCATGAACCATGATTCATGGTCAATGTAATTTTCCGAAAATGTGGATCATATTCCTTTTAAAAATACCAAAATCCAAATTTTTAGGCCCTTGAATTTAGAAAACATTGTGAAACTATGCCACTATAAAGCCATGCATTAGGAAACACCATCCACACACATTCACAGGCATCTTGATTTTTTAACAAAAACACTCACACCAAAAACATACTGAAAGGATACATTGATGGATATATTCCGAAAAAATTGAATAAATCAAATTGTTTACATTTATTAGGTTCATATTTAATTTACCACATATTTCCCCAGGTTCTTGTGGACACCTCAATCACAATACCTTCTGGGATCTATGCCAGAGTCTAATATATCCCCAAGGGATATCAAAAATCTGAATTTTCATGTTACCATTACTTATCATAATTTATATTTTATTTATAAAATAAATAAAACATGTTGACCTGTTATGTCCAGTAGGACAATTACCCTGAGATGGGGTGAATCAGGGTATGATAGATTATAACTAATACAAATTTTTGATCGTGTTTCATCATAAAAAATACATTTATCTCTTCCTACCACATCAAAATAAGAACAAAATTTACATCACGAATAGGGAACAATGATTTTACATGGTTCACCCTAACTTGTTGACATCTAAGTATCATACAATGATAATATGTCGATTTACCAAATCAACTAAAAGAACACTATTTATACAAGGTTTTGGATAGACAACATCTATGCCCCAGATCACTACCATAAAAATTTTTAGGTCTACTCACTACATTCCCAAGGGTCTCCCCATATGTCTTTTTATCTTACTCCCTAACATTGTAAAAGACCATTTTCTTCCTCTTTCATCTCTCACTACTCTCAGAAGGGATCAATGCAAAGTGTATGGACTTGTATATCCATTCAGTTGCATAAATTACTAAAATATCAAGTGTAGATAGAATATCTATTTATGATCTACTTTCATACAGTAATGAATACCTCTTTAAAATAGATATAAATGGAAACATCCAGTTTTCTCGCAACCTTGGGTAGACATATGTGATAGGTTATGCAAGAAGTTCATGTGTATCATTTTTTTATAAAAAATCTACATTGCGTTCAACTGCAAAAATGTATGAGAAATCCTTCATATACTCCAAAATTACCTGAACCACACCATTTTATCCCTAACTCACCATTTTCATGATACTACCATCTGACTTGCAACTTTAGAATAACTCACTACATGAACACTAACACTGTTACTTGACTAGAGATCCAATTTTCCGTATTTGTAGATAATTGTATAAATTATGGGGGTATCTATAAATTTATAGGAATTTTTAATATATTAAGCACACAAAGTGTAATATTATCCCATACATGTTAGTCCAATATCCCATGACTCTTTCAAGGAACTCTCTTGGTCTGCTGCACCACATCTTGTGTACCCCATCATTCATATTCCTTATTTTTATGTTCTAATTTTGATGTCTTCTTGGAGTGAGAAATTAGAAGGATCCTTGACACTGGCAAACAACCCCCTTTCCCAAAAAACTCTTTTCCCCATTTTCCAATTTTTCGACACAACAATCATGCAACCACAAGAAAATGGGGCCACCTAGTATACATTACTTTTATACCTCATAATGACTTTACATTCATTTTCTATGGTTCTATGTAAAAATATATTATTTTCAATATATCTATAATTCAAAAATTAACTAGGGAAACCCACGTTTTCAAAAAACACAAAAAACACAAAAATGTATTAATGATTCCTTGAATGATATTTTCCCCAAAATATCCCATTTGGGTTTTGTTAACAACTCTTAAAATGACCACTATTAACATTATGATACATCTTTTCATCTTCTTAAAAATTATACCACCATTTCCAATTTCAATTCAAATATTAATAAAAGACATACTCGACACACCCTCTAGTACCACAGGAAGTATGTCATTCGATAATACCGAGGGTTTGTGTTGAAGTTGATATATCTAAAGCGCTTGTCGAAATCTTATTGATTTCCATGAGGGAGGAATTATGTAACAAGCAGTGAGTTGTGTTTGAGTCTTTGTATGAGTTCTATTCATTCTGCATGAAATCGGGTCACAACTTGGATGTTTTTCGGTGAAGGGGTTGAGACATATGGATGTTCTAGTGACTCGGGCATCATATGGTCCTACTATTGTGTGTTGTATGATACTAGAGGTAAACCACATGGACGGAATTAGGGGAGGTGAATGTGCTATGACCAGTGGTTCTGTTGATGCAGTAGCTAAGTAGAAATATTCATGGGTGTTTCCTTCTGAACCGAGGGTCACTGAAATCATCAATATGTTGAAATAAGATTTAGCAGCCCTTCAAGAGCTACTATGGTTGTAGGGGTTACCAAGAATGGTGGTTCACTTCAATTTGTGGTGAATAATTTTTTGACAACCAAAAATAAAATGGCATTGTGTACTATGGATAATGTTTTCCATGATTTTTCTCATAATCATCAAGAGGCTTAGGCCCATTTGTATTTGAGTAATGATGTGGTAAAGTTTCAGGCTGATATTAATGACCATGATATAGTGGAAGAGCCTCTATACATGGCATTGGAAGATACCAATATTCAACCAAAGTTTATTGTCTGAGGAATAGTTCAATTTCAAAGTGTTGATACACCTTTGCATGAATCCAAATAAGAAGAGCTAATTAATGAAAATGTCAATGATTACAATTCTCCTGTTTCCTTGGCTCATGTTGGCCAGCGTTAGGTGAAGGAGGTCATCCCAACCGATAATCATTTAGCAAGTCTTGAGGGCTTGGATCAGGATCAGTAGAACACTATTGGTAAACAAGTACAAAGCGGGGCATAGAGAGAGGTGGATCCCCCTAGTGGAACCTTGGTCAAAGGGAATAAAAACAAAGGTAGAATGAATTACTCATTTCGTCCAAAACCAATGGATACAAGGTCAGGTAAAACATTTAAATCAATAGAGTTAGAATAAATGTCTACATCTACTGATAATATTCAAGGGTCTTCTTAGTGTGCTAGAAATGATATGGGAATGGTTGGTGCAAAAACCACTAATTTGGAAAACTGTCACAAAGAAGAACCCTAGGGACATTCTATTCATTATGAAGATGAAATGTTGGAGGAGTTTCTTTTTTTCCAATTTTACTTAATAAAAATAAGACAATATGATAGGTAGGCCACTTCCCATAGCATTCAGTAGTGAGATTGTTGATTGGATTAACAAACATGACCTTATATTGATTAGGGGTTTTAATTAATGGATGATAAGTAATGATTAATACTCTAAATCTTCGGACAAGAAGGTGGATCCCTTTGAAGACATCATTTAGAAAAATCCAGATACACAGGTGCACTCGATCTATTAGATACTAATTAAGGAGGAATCAACTAATAAGCTGAAGTTGTTCATCAATAATTTTGAGATCTCCATTGTGGAATGTCCTCTATGATGAATCATGTGGTTTATCACATTCCAATAAAAGTGTTTTCTAATTAAAAAAATTTAAATATCAGTCATTTTAAAACTATACTTTTGTTTCTACCATGATCCTCAGCTGTCATAATATATATCCCTTGATGGATCACTTATATAATTATTAGATTTAAAACTCACCCTATCTCGCCGCTCCCTCTATCCCGCTGCTCTGCCTATCATCTTGTCCTGGTGGATTGACTAATACAGATCATACCTTTTATAAATGTAACTTCACCACATTTTTAATGGAATATATGATATTACATTTATGTATTAAATAGTGTAATGAACACACATCAGTACATAAGGGAATAACCGACAAAACCTTGGGGAGTCGGTTTTCCTAAATCAACACATTTGCAAGAGCGGAGAGTAAAATGATCTCCCATATCCAGTTGAGGCCTCTCATATACAACTTTGGTACAAAATTTGTCGCAATGTCAACAACATGTCATTCTTCAGGCAATTACTCCAACTTTACAATCCCTCACTGAACATTCTCCATGATAAAATTATATTTTATGTCAATTTTTTTTCATTCAGTAAAGTACTTGATTTTTATGAGCATTATTTCACTTGAGTTATCATAGTGGATTCAAATCAGAAACATCGTGAAAATATCCATATCATTATGATATAGCTATATGCATAATAACTACATCCATGCTTGACTACCCACAATATGGAAAGCTTATGTGGTGCTCAAGGAAATAAAATCATGTTTATTTCTCAACCAAGGAATACACCATCCACCAATATAGAAATCACATCATGACACTGATTTCATATCATATACTTATCTGAACCAATAGGTATATTTATATCTTGATAAATCATGATGACATTTTTCATTTTACATCATGATGAAGTCCACCATGCCCTTAATATACTAATTTATTTTTTCACTATAATTATTGATATTTCATTGGGAGTAAATTGATATTTTTATTCTTCAATAATTGAGAAAAACAATATCTAGTCATGTCTTTGTAAATAACAATTCACATCTAATCATCTAAATTTATTTTGTGTCATCGAAAACATTTCATTCATCATGCTGAGATAGTCTCATCTAGATACCCAACAGAGTCTTCATCTTAATGGAATTATCCATTCCAATACTTCTAAATACATCATTGTAATATTTATATTAAAAAATGAATGTTCCATTTAAACCATGTGTTACCTGTAAAACAATGAAAAATTTTAGTTCACAACTCATTGCCATTTGAAATTCTCATTTAACGATCACTAAAAATTGTGTACAATGTTCTTTATATGATCCTATAAGTATTATCTCATATACATATACCAAAACCGTCTTTCATTAATTACTATCATCATTTATATAAACATTTTAATCAACCCTACCTTGTTTAAATCTATGTTTCTACAAAACCTCGTCTATTCTTGAATACCATGACGTTGGTTCATTCAAAAAACATATATAGAACCTTCTTTAGTCAAAAAACTCTTTTCATATATTCATGAATAATAACACCATATGGACATTCAATGTAATCTTATTCTTTAAGAACCCCATTTAGAACTCCAGACATGAATCCTATTTAGTAAATGTAAAACCATTTTTTATAATACAATGGCCATGAATAATTTAATTGTCCTTAGCTGTGAAACATGTGAAATAGTTTCATCAATATCAATACCCACTATCTAAGACTAACCATTCAACAGTAGTCGTTCTTGTATTTGAACCACAATAACATCTTCGTTCATCTTTTTACGAATGACCTATTTAGTCTTAATGAAATTTTAGTTTGTTCGCTTCATAAAAATCTCCAATGATTGATTCTTTTTAAATTTTCCAAGATTTTCATTGATATATTTAACCCAATTCTCATCACAGGATTCATAAAAAAACATTTAGGAACTACCTATGATTAGAATGATGATGTTAATACGTTCTTCATCCTCATTTCCAAGACTGGTTCTATCTGAAAACAAATTCTGTTTTTTATATCAATTTAACCACCTTTCATCGGTATCTATGTGGATACTGATTTATCACCAACGATCTCACCATCTATGCCTTATTCTAAATCATCCTCTACCTCTAGTGCATCTCCAGATCTCCTTGTCTCCTCATCACTATAATCCTTAGACGAATTATGTATTTTATTAATATTTTTTTATTATCCACTACATTTGAATCATGGATTTAAAATATATTATGTATCTTCTTGTTGATTTTTATTATTATTTTATTTTCTTTGTTTAACCATGAAATATTGATTCATCTCCACGGGATTTGAATTTCCTATGTATCAATTTATTGAGAGTATAACACTTTCCACGGGAGAATCAAAATGAGGTCAATGAAAGATTCTTTCCATAACCTATCTCATATAGATTCTTATATTATTTTAGACATAATAAATCTCTATTTCATGTGTATACTAATTAATAACTTCTTCTTACCAAACACTCTCTAGATGGTCCTTTTTAATGAGCACTATTATGGCTATGTACTAAACAATATGATTTTCTCCCTTAACTACACTACTCTATTGTAGGGTTCGTAAAGCTAAAAAATTATGCCTTATCCCATGTTTCTTAGGATAATCTTCCACTTCTCAATTTGTGAACACTATCCCATTATTTGTTTGGATCATTTGGAATATATGACCTATAATGTAGGAAAGATCCCTTTGAAAGCTTTTTATGAAACCAAATACATCATATTTAGATTGGTTATTGAAATTCATGCCATTATATAGTAATCCACAATGAAAATAACATAATATCTCCTCCCATAAATATCCCATGGTCAATTTTCCTACACATATCAATTTTCAACAAATATAGAAATTTTGTTGTTCTTATTTCCATTGACTAATATGTCTTTCTAATGATCATCCATTTTTAACAGGCATCACACTTTTGGGTATGATCATTTGATAATCTAGAGTGGTATCTAGAATTATAATATTATACTATTATATCCATGTGTGTTTAGATCAAAATTCCCAAACATTTGTTCCATAACATTTTTTCTTATTCCTTGGACAAAAACACATATTCCATTCTCCACCTGAAGGTAGATATTTCATTTCATGAGCATTCCCAAAAAAACAATTGAAATACATTTTTCATTTATGAATAAAAAAATCATATAAATTTAAATGGAATTTTAGGAGTCACATAGGCGAATGAGTCTAAGCATTTTCTGAGAGTGACCATAAACAACTAGGCTATCTGCACATCTTTTGTCTTTTTCCCCCAATCATTGCTTTTTAAGAGCCAATAATTTCCAACCATTCATCATTACTGAATCTAAAAATAACATATTTATTTTAAATAGAAATTGGAATTGGATACATATTTCCAATTATATTTGATGTGAATCCAATATAATCGATCCATATTCAACTGATATCTGATGATTTAAAAGAAATATCAACCACCTATTCCTTCTCATCCCTTTTATTTTTGACCAATTTATTTGAATTTGTACCTAATGTCTAATGATATTATTGATCTTCCTCAATATACGATATGCCGCATTCAACCTACAGTAATTTAAATCAATTTTGAATTTTCATCTCTTTTGATGATACATTTTGATACTGTTTATGAACACATTCAATCTACATAAATACATTACTCTGTACAGTTTATGAGAAATGTATTTACATGTGTATGAATCCTCCACTCATGTAATAGTCAGCATCAAATTATTCCCTAGAAAAGTAAACACTATATGTGTTCCTTTAATGGTCTTCCATCCTTCTATACCTCTTCTCCTTAGAAATTGTTTTGTTTGAGTGTCACATCATTCCACAACAACAACTTGTCGTGTGGGGTACATTCTTATGTTGTAATAGTGCACCATTGGTTTTCCATTTGTTTCATTGAATCATAAAATTTTACATCATACCCAAATCAATATTCTCTCTCGGTGTTGGTTCATGTGGTCTTATATCAACCATTACTACTTTCACATCAATCATTCTCCATACCAGACTTATCATTTGGATTTGATTGTTGCTTCTGATTTTCTATACCATTGTGATCCACTTTTATCATTCTTGTTTCCTATATGATTTTATTCCCCAATATCATACCCAGAGTCAACAATTGTTCGTGATCCTTAACTCTTCATCGTAAGAAGAATAATTTCTCTAATTTTATTTGATACATTTTATTTTTCCTTTTCCAATTTTAATAAAACTAATGATTCTTTTGTTTTATTGATCAATTTTGAGCTCATAATCAACAACATTATCTGAACGTTTTAGAATCGATGACTTAGGTATTTCAATTTCTTCATTCTTCCCAAATTTCTTTCCTTTATTCAACTACATCTAAGGTATTTCATCATGAAACATTTTTTTGTATTTATTCACATTGGATATGAAAATATCTAATTCTATAAGAGCTACTTCAATATTGACATTAAGGTGAACTATTACTTTAACTTCATCTTATTCATTGTCTCTTTATTTGTTTACCATAAAATTTCCAACAACTACAATCAAACTATCTAGTTCATGATCATTACATTCCTCAATTATCCTTTCTCTAGTTCATATGAGCTTTTATGTTCTCCTGATGAAATTTTTTTTGATGAAGTTTATCTTTAATTTTTTATTCCCTTTCATGTAGGTTGAATCCTTCTTCTTAGGAATTTTAACTTCATCCTCCACATATTCTTGAAATATCATAGGTAACCTCACTACAAGATGTCCAACCATTCCAAAAGAAAATAATGTTCATGGGGTTTCCCCTTTGAACATTTCTTTTATTTTTTAATGATTTATTTTAAGGAATTAAATCACCTCAACTTTATCATTTGATTATTAACAATGTTCAATTTAGAGATTCTTCATGCCCTTGAATTCCACCTCGTTTGATTTTTCCTTCTCCAAAAGATCATTATCATCCTTCCTCATTTAATATTTTCTAGGTGTAATGTGAAATACATCCAATGGTAGATCCTTCAAATCATTATCTTCTAACACTAAACCCCCTCTGCATGAATTGATGTGTAGGTTTTCTATGAAATAATTCCCAATTTTTATATCATAGATAATTTTCCAAGAACACACATGTCTCCATCAATGATAGTTACCCTATAAATAAATGTATCAATAGACTTGTTAGGGTGAATTATGAGATCCTAAATTTTTTTCATAGAACCTATATATTCTCCAAATTTACTATTGAGTGTCCCTAATAAATATTCAAAAACATTTCAACATTTCATTTGATGTTTAACTAAAATAAATTTTTTATAAATTTTAGTGGATAGTTAACCCCCTAAATAATTGATCCCATTGTAATAAACATCAAATTTCCATAATATAGATTCTGATAAATCCCGACATCCAACAATTTATAAAATACCATGAATCGCTACTTTGAAGACAATAATTTCAATAGATAAAAAGTATTGTTTCATCCAATTATTCCATAATTGGAAATGTTTATTTCAAATATTTTAATTACTTTCTCATTTGAGAACCTCCATTTTCTCTACTCAGGGGGAACTACTATAATTTAACCATTCCATTTGATACCAATTGTTAGGTCCATTAGGATAAATACTTTGATAGTGGGGTGATTCAGGGTTTGAATGATTAAAACAACTGCCCCTTTTGATCTTGTTTCATCATTAAATGAACAAAAAAGTCACTTTATCACATATAAATATATGAATATAAATTAAATCATCAACGGGACACATTGATTGTACTTGGATCACTATCACAAGGTTGTTTACAACGAGCATAAAACGACAATGTTCCAATGTACCAAACCAAAAAAAATCACATTGATCTTTACATAGATCGGGCTTGATCACTAGTATGCCCAGGATCAGTACCATTACATGTGATATGTTCTCTTAACTACATTCCTAAGAGCCACTCCTTGTGTCTTTTTCTCAGGCTCACTGCCAATGGAATGGATCATTTTCTTCTTCTCCCACTGCTCACTGCTATTGGATGGGATCCAAACAGAGTTTATGGACTTTTACATCCCTTCATTTTAATGAATTCATGCATCATCAATTGTAGATAGATGATTTTATGAAATTACACATTCCTAGAATAATGAATACAATGTATGTAGATATATAATTGGATACATCCAACATTCACACGACCTAGGGTTTACATACACTCTAGTTTAGGCACAGCGTGAAACATTCATATTCTTTCATGAAAATAACCTTGTTTGCTACTCCAAACATGAACAAAATAAACTTCTTATAATCAAAACTTTACCAACACACACCCTTCTATGCCCAACTCACTATTGATTCACAAATACAGTCTAGAACTCCACTTCTAAATAAATCACTACATGTGCGCCCTCACCACATGTGAAATAAGAGCTATGATTCTCCCTACGTGATTTTATTATTCTAAATGATGGTGTAGTCATATATCTAAATTCATTTTGTAGACCTTGAATGAAATAAACACAATTTTCCCCTAGACGTGTTATTCCAATCTCCCATGAATCAGTACCATTCATTATGGGATCTATTATAAGGGGTCTAACATGAATAATAAAAATGAAGAGAAAATTTTTCCTATGAGAAACATGAATGCTTTGAAGGTCTTTTCCCCTTAAAGGATAACATGGTCCTTCAACATAAAAATTAGAATATCATTTTGTATTCTTCACTTAAGGCTCACATAGTCATTCGGTTAACAATTTTAGAAGCCCTCTTGTCCTTCATCCCATACGGCTTGCACAATCCTTATGAAAAAAATAGATGCTCTCTTAGTCTTCTACCTTTAATCACATTATCACTCCTTGATTGTCCCATGTTCAATCCCATGTCATCATTATCAGAACCATTACCCATTTAACATAAAATTTATAGTATTTAATAAAAAAATAAATTTATCATATCTCTCCCATTAATTAAATCAATAATTAAAAGATCATTCCATCTCTGTTAATTAATTCAACAATTAATTAACTATAACCATTCAATTAAAAAATTCCCAAATTACATAATCATAACCCATTTTTATAAATTATTCCAATGAATTATTATTCAAATAAATTTCATTAATTAATTTCCATAATTTATTATTCATAACAATCTCTTCAATAAATTTATCAATTAATTGGTCACATCAACTATGCTAATTAATTCAATATTAAATTTAACACATAAGATCATTAATTAATAACAAAAATAATTCATAATTTCAAAACATGATAACAAATAAATAATTCACCAATTTTTTATTCACTAATTATAATTCATTATTTTGATAATTAATTAAATAATTAACTATCATCCAATTCTATTACTAATTCAAAAATTATTTTTTCTCATAAATACCCTTACCAAATTTTAAAATCAATTAATTAAATTAATCCAAATAATTAATTCATCAATTAATTAATCAATATACATTATATATAAAAACATAATTATTTCCAAAATTAATTATATCAAAATTTGAAATCAATATCACAAAATTTATTTCAAAATTAATTACTCAGATTAACAGTGGAATTATTTCATTATAATGGGAGTATATCATCATGTAAAACACCCCATATATCGATAATTAAATAATTAATTAATTAATTAATCTAAGCCCATTAAATAATTCAAAAATTATTTAATAAAAATCCTCCATTTAATTAATTCAACAGTTAATTTTCCATTTACATTCTCAACATCTCATAATTAATTTATCTGTTAATTATCTCAAATCATCTATTTTAGTATCCCTTAATTAATTCAAATACAAATTATTAATCTTTCTAATCTCAATGTCCCATAATTAATTAAATAATTAATTATAATATCTTATCAATTCAATATACCAACAATCCATATTTATTAATTTAATAATCAAGTAATCTTATTCTTCATTTTCATCATCAAAACAACCACATTAATTAATTCACTAATTAATTAATCCTTCTTACCTACATTAATAAATTCCAAAATGAATTATTCTCACACATACCATTCAATTAATTCACTAATTAATCAACCGTGTGAATTAAATCTATTAATTTACACAATTAATAAATCTAACTCAATATTAATATTTAATTTAACAATTATGTAACAATAATAATCCTGTAAATTAATTATAGTTATTTTTATTCCCAATAGATACAATTAAATAACTAAAATTCACTCATCAATTAATTTTTCTATGTCAATTAATTTGATAACCACAATTAATTAATCAATTAATTGCTCCATCTCCATTAAATCAATATCCATATATTCCTCAAATATTTTTTCAACATAAATTAATTTATTAATCATAACTATCTTCAATAATTAATTATTCAGTTAATTATCACAATTCACCAATCATGGTATAGAAAAAATTATTTTTCCAAATTATTTTTTAATTTCAAAAATCACTATCAAATCATAATTAATTAAACAATTCCTTATACCAAAGCATAAATTCATAATCCTAACACTTAACATCAATTAATTCTATAATTTATTATTCAAGATAAATTTTGTCGACAACTCTAAAATTAGTTCCAAAAATTAATTATCTAATTATCTAATAAAAAACTCATAATTAATTTTTTGTTAATTATCCAGTTATATAATCCATATATCTCACAATTTCACAATTCCATAGTTAAGTAATTCACCAAATTAATTATTTCTATTAGGAAGTCCAATTCATAGAGAGATGTATAAATTCTATAATTAATTATCTAAAATCAATAGTCTTGATATCTCATTGGAAATATAAAAAATAATTATTCATGATATAAAATCTATATTTCCAAATTTCAAAAATTCATTAATAAAATAAATAAAAAATAATAAATTTAATCAAGAATGAAATTCATAAAAAACAAATAGATATACTACAATTACATACTCATAATTCAAATCAAGTCAATGTGATTTGAATTTTAGACAATCTACCTCATGAACGATTAAAAACCCATTCTAAAAGAAATCCAAAATTTGAAGTGGATCCATCATGAAAGTGATGAAGAACACGGTCTAAATATGAAACCATAATCAATATTTAAATGAAACAAGATCTATAAAATATTGATCTAAATCCAATAGGAATTGATTTAGAATAAAAAATTTGATATAGATCCAATAGTTGATAAAAAACATTTCTTTTTCTATGAAGAGGAGTGAATGAGAGATAGATCATAAATGAGAAGAACACCCATACCCGATCGGTGCATAGAGAGTCTTCAGATGATGATGGTGCTCAGTGGAGGAGACTAAGTCTAGAGAATATTTATGCGACACATGTTTGGTTAAATTCATGGGGTGCATAGACCATACGTGTCAATTGAAATGTGGTTTTAAGGTTCACACAAAGCTGGATATAGTTTTTTAACTTACTAGGAATAAAAAATTAAATTCATTAATTCCCATTAAATGTCATTTTCTAATTACAGCGTAAAATATTATCTATCCCAAAAATAATCATTTTATATAACTCTTGGTGAAATCCAATTTCAAATGATGAAATATTAAAAATGGTGAAATCTAATTTTTTTTTGGTGAAATATTTCACATGGTGAGATATTTCACATGGTGAAATCCAATTTCACATAGTGAATTATTACACATGTTGAGATCTAATTACATGTGGTGAAATATTATTTCATGAAATGTTGACAGGCGGTGAAATCTCTTTAAAAGGGGTGTAAATTTTCATGGTTGTGAACTAATTTAATCCATAAATCAATTTCAAAACAACTCACCTTGACCAAAAAGTGACGATTTTTCATACATAGAAAAATATAGATCTTACAATCTCCTAAACTTATAACATCGTGTCATCATGCTATACTCACAATAATCATAAGGAATTTTTGGGTTCTTATCGTATCCCAACCTTATAATAGTTTTTCTTTCAGTTTTACTCACATTAACCTCTATGATTCATAATCAATGAACATGGTAAACTAATCACTTTTATCCTCTTCTTTCATGGATGTTTCTTCCTTAACTCATGACCGATTTATCATAGTAAATGAACATAATGGAAAACATTTCCTTAACACATGATCTCAAAATGATACAATACTTGTACTAGCTGACCCAAAAAGGATGCATCAATATTACAATCAACTTTGACAATATACCTGATGTGTTTTCCAACTCATTGTTACTAATATCCATAATAAAACATCCAACATTGGCATGTTGACACTCCATAAAAAACCAACTGAAAAGGAATACATTCACAACCTTCAACACTCACAATTCATTTTCCAGATAAATTAAAACATGCACCATACAGGACCCTAGTTGGAATTATTATACCACCACTTCAAACCAATGGTCTTACTCCATGTACAATCTGTTAACACATCAGTCCCCAAATTAAAATAAATGATGACACTTCTTGTTATGAATCTCATCCACCACAACCCATGAACCACATTATTTATCAACCTATGGTCCCTTGTGATTACCTTACATATAAATTGTCGATGGAGTACATCTAACCATCCAACTCCACATATACAGGGATTCATAACCACCACAATAAAGGGTACCTATATCTATCCAAAACACATTTAGGTTGTGAAGCATAAATCCATTTCTGTTTTAGAATACATGGGGTTATGTCATTTTAGGTGAACTAATCGTCAGTAATTAAGAGTAAAATAATAAGTCATCGATTAATACAACCAAAAATCCTTCATTATAAATTTTTCCTCACACAATTGAAACATCATAACTTGTTTAATGTATCGACATTCCCTACCCACCACATTCATCCAACACTATTCCAAAACCAAACGGTCTCTGACAAAACACACAATGGATTTCTCAAACATGGACATTACCACTACCCAAACAACCCACATCAAGGGACAATTAAACAAAAATGGATTATTTTTATTTCACATTATTATTCATAGTAAACAATTTCCAATTAAAAGCCCATATCATGTCATTCACACTTTATCCATCCACATGATCCAAACTGAGGCACTATCACATCCCATAACTATCTTAGTTAACAAAGGAGAACACATTATCATTATTACATCTTTTTCATTTTGATAAAAATTTATTCTCATCAGGCATTATTTTAAAATATTTCTCAATTTCATTTTTTGCTCTAATTTTAGTTAAATTCCACAATAAAGGAAAAAAATTTCATGTTCAATGAAATACTCAAAACCTGTTTTCCCATGCATTCCTAAAATACTTATGTTTTCAAAAATATTTCTGAGTGCCAAGAATGAATCATGTAGACTCAACCCCCATTCCATTATGGTATATGAATCAATCTCAGGAAATCTCATCAAAACTAATCACATCACACAACATGTGTTACCTCATGGTGAAATAATATTCAACTATAACAACAAACAACAATGACAATAATACCACATTGGGTACGTGGGTTCTCCCTCATTCATGGGGTAGATAGTCCCATGCATGAGATAATAACCAACCCAAGAAACATCTAATTAATATTTCAACCCTTCTGAAATATTAATTAAAAAGATGAAGAAAATATTCTCATTAGATACCACCATGTAACACCCTAGACCGGTTACCACCCAACAATTCCCCGAGCCAGTTTTCCACAAGAACTCAGGTGCACCTCCCTATACAACAGAGGATACCAACAAACATAGTGGGTATAATATCAATATTTGTGAGACTATATCCCCTTTTATTAGAGTAAAACATTAGAGGAAATAAAAAAATAAAAATAAAAAGCACATATATTCACGAAAAGATGCCAATTTTACAAGATAACATAAATAACATAATACAATAATAAATTGAAAGTGGAAACCTGATATGATAATGTACATGTCAAATTACCTAAAATGAAACTAATGTAAAGACTCTAACAACTACCTAGTGGGCCCTGAACCTTATATGGTTCCCTCATCAGTTCTGCAACCCTAATCATCAATATAATCCATAGACTTTTCCCATATCCTGACCTACCACAATAATGACTATTTGGGTTCTACTTAAGAATCCCGTGTAGGGTGTGAGTACCACTCAGTAGGATCACACAGTCCTTAAGATAACAATATTAGAAGCTCTCTTGGTCTTCTCCCTTTAATCACATTCTCACATCCTGGTTATCCCAGGTTCGACTCCATAAAAACATTACCAAAACCATTTCTAATTTCACCAAAAATTCTATTAATTAATACACAAATTAATTAATCATATCTTTCCCATTAATTAATTTAAAATTTATTTTGTTATTCCATCCCTGATAATTAATTAAACAATTATTCAACTACCACCATTCCATTATTTTACTCACTGATTAATTAATCAAAACCCATCTACATTAATTAATACAATGATTAAATAATCACATAAATTTCATTAATAAATTTCGATAAATAATTATTCTTTACAATCCCCTCAATAAATTTAGAAAATAATTGGTAACGTAAAACTACACAAATTCAATAATCATTTACCTAACCATGTAAGTTCAATTATTTAATTCCACAAGTTATTAATAATTTGAAAACTCATAATATCATTTTAAATCCACTAGTAAATTTTTCAAACTTTATAATTCAAAAATTCAATAAATAATTCAACAATAAATTATTCCCCAATTCTATTACTAATTCAACAATTATATTGACCCAAAAATACCATTTTCTAATTCCCAAATTAATTGAATACATTAATAATATTAATTAAGTCAATAATTAATTAATAAAAGTCCAATAATGCAAAATCCAATAATTTATTCAACAATTAATTATCTCTATAATTATCATCAATATAAAAAAATTAATTCCACAGTTATTCACTAAATTAAAGAATTAAATTATATCATTATCAGTAGGGAATATCATCATGTATAACACCCCATTTATTGAACAATAACTAGTTAATAAATTATCAAATCCAAGACCATTAATTAATTCGACAATTAATTAAATAAAAAAATTCCATTAATTAATTAAAATGTTAATTTACCACTCAAAATCACAATTATTAATAATTATTTCTATAATTAATAATCTCGAATCATTAATTACAATATACTACCATTAATTAAACAATTATTTATCCACCTTACAAATAACATTGTCCAATAATTAATTAAACAATTAATTATTTAGTCTTATTAATTCGTCATATAAACTATCAACAACAATTAATTTAAAAATTAAATAATCCAATTCTGCAGTGGAACAATTAAATTAATAAAAATTAAATAATTGTCCAACATATTAATACAACTCATACAAATAAATTAATTCATAAATTAATTAATCTATCTCAAACACATAAATTAATTCCCTAATTTATAATCCATATCAATTTAATCAATTTATTTTTGAAATTAATTAATATATATCAATCCCATTATTTTATTCCACATTTAAATTAAGAAATCTCTCCCATTAATTAATTAGAAAAATTAATTATTCCAAAAAAAATCAACAACAGAAATTTATTAATCAATTAGAAGTTTTGTTTTAATTAATTCAGTTAACCTTGTTAATTAATAAAAAAATTTCTTATCTTAATTAAATCAATAAACCAAATTAATTCCTCATTTAATTGTTCCACATAAATCAATTTAATTGTCATAATAATATAAAATAATTAATTATAAAATTAATTATCTTTATTCACCAACCAAAATATAACAAAATTTATTTTGTCAAATAAAAATTTAGTTTCAACAATCCATATCATCTCAAAATTAATTCCACAATTAATTATACGAAATCACTATATAATAATCCTAACTAAACTTATTAATTAATTCTATGGATAAATAATCTTGATCAACAATATCAGTAAAACCATAATTACATCCCCCCATTAATTATCAAATTCAGAACTCCAAAAAAACACATAACTAATTATACAATAAATTGTCTTCTTAAATAATCCCTAAATCCCACTATTCCACAATTCCATAGTAATAAATTTTATTCAAAAATCCAATTGATAAAAATATAAATTAATGTTAACATTAATTATCTAAAATCAATAATCTTGATATATCTATGTTAATTTGACAATTAACTATTCATTCAGTAAAATCCCAATACCTAGATTTCACATATCTTTTAATTAATTGATTCAAAAAAGTAATTAATATAATCAAGGAAAATATTGGTAAACATAAAATATTAATTATACAAAAATATACACATAATTTTCTTCAATACTATGAGATTTGATTTTTAGACCGCCTCCATCAAGAACTATGAAGAACCCAATCCAACTGATATTTCCAATTTGAATTGGATAAATTAAAATGTGTTGATTAATATGGTCAAAATCTAAATCCTAAATCCAATGTTAAATGAAACACGATCTCTTAAATCTAGATCTATAACCAATTAACCTAGATCTGGATTCAACAAATCCATATATAGATCTAATAGTGGTTAAATATATTTTTTATATGGGATGATGGGTAAAAAGGAGATATATCATAAACGAGAAGAACACCCATACCCAAGAGAAGCACATATGGACATTGGTTGAATATTGTGGTGTGCGGAGGAGATTCAATCCAATAAAAAGGTGAGCAAGATGATTTCGGTTAAAAATAGTGGGTGTGTGGAGTGACTGCAGAATTTAAAATTTTGTTCAGAGTTTCACATGACATAGTATACGATTTTTTAATTAAATTTTCATAAAAAATACATGATGTGAAATAGTATTTCACATCATGTAAAAATTCATTATTAAAATCACATCACAACTTTTAAAAAATAATTTCATATTACTAATGGTGAAATCTAATTTTACAAGGTGAAATATTAAACATGGTCAAATATTACACATGGTCAAATCCAATTTCATAGGGGGGAATGTTACATGTGGAGAAATATAATTACACTTGGTGAAATCATATTTCGTGACATGTCGACAAGTAGAAAATATACTAAAAGGGGTGTAAAATATTCACGGTTTTGAATTAAATTTATCAAAAAATTAAATTCAAAACAACACATGTTGGGAAAAAATTTTAAATGAATCATTCATAGAAAAAGCTACGATCATACAATTTCCAAACCTTATAAGAGATCATGACCTTATTTTCTTCCATTGAATATTTAATAATATTTGGTTTCTTACTGATTATGATCATATATTACCTTCTAGTTAACAATCATATGTCATTGTTTATCTTGACATAATATTTTTAATATTATTCACAGTTCTCTGAATTTTTCATATCGTTTGTCCTTATACATATACAATGATTCTATAATGTTCATAATTATATAAATAACATTCATGTCTATAATATATATTATAATAATCTATATCATAAATATGTATGAAATATAATACTCCATTCATGGAGATGGTAAGTCATATATACGCGTGGAGGATGTTTTAGTTTTAATTTTTATTCTGAATAAAAGGAAAAATGACATAAAATTTTATATGTATATAATATCATTAAATTATAATAATGATGATATATATATATATATATTATAATGTTTCTAAACAAATCCTTATTTTATTAATGTAGTGAATTAATGAATCACATCACTTTGAGGGGGTGGTAGTCCACACATCCTCCAAAGAAATTATTCTAATTACACCATTTAAAAAGTATATAGATACATGTTGTATAAGGAATAAATAAACAAAAATAAGTAATAAATATTATATATGACACATATTAACAAGTATTATATGATAATATGTACAATGAGAGGGTGTAAATGAGAAATTAAAAATCATCATTTAGTGAAGTGGTAGTCTGTAGTACAGATAAACAGTATGTTCAATAGACATTAGACCGATATGTGTATCAGTACTGGTTGAAATGTTAGAATAAATAAATAAAAAAATATATATTAAAATGTTTTTTTCAATACATATTTTAATTTAGATAATGGTGGGTTGGAGAGGGAAAATAAAATAAATGGGATTTAGTGAAGGGATTACCTCTTAATCATGTCACAAGTTTTCGTTTGTGCCAAAAGGCTTACTTTATTTTCCATAGGCCAAAGGGAATAATTCTAAGAGGAAATGAGATAATTAGAGACTTATTTGAGTAATTTTATGTTGACAAAATGGTCTTTAGAGGTGTGATTAAGTGTTTATATGTTGTTACCATTTATAGGGATGAAAAAGGACACGCTTGGTATTTTTTAAAACAAGATTAGTGTACAAATGATATTATCTAAAACGATTCATTAAAAACCAGAAATCACAAGAATTTAATGTTCATGTACGGTGAATTTATATAATGATGTGTTTTGTAATGTTTATTTGACTTTTTAGTGTTATATTTATGGTGTAGTATTTTATTGACCAAATTTTTAACTTAATAGGTGCAATTAATTTTATCAATTCCACTCATCATTTTGTTAAAAAAAGCATAAATTTTTCGAAATTATAAATTATTCTCATTCCAAATATGTAACATAGTTTTCACATATCTAATATTAGAAGTGTTAGAGATTAATTTAAAATCAATCCCACCATCTGGTTGACAAGGCATGTTGTTAACATAAAACTGATCAATTTTTTGGTGAGTTTTTATATCCAATTTCAAGGTGAAATTCATTACAATGAACCAATTTGGATTAATTTTTTAAAAAATTATGTAATTAAATTTGGAAAACTACCTATATTAAAACTTAACAATATAAATAAATTAATTGAAATGGTAGTTTTCAATTAAAATATAATAATTTTTACTATTCATCAAAAAATGAAGTTTGTCTGAAAAATTAAAATTATTCACCCTATGATAATTTCAACATTTTAAATTCAAAAAAATTGATTATTTTATAAAATTGTGTTTTTATTTATTTCACAAATTAATTTTACTATTTTTCATAGAAGAACATTAAAATCAGTTCATTCAAGAAGACGGTATTTCTAAACACAATAGCACATTGACAAAAATCATATCTTTTATTATCAATATGTATTATTTAAATAAAACAATAATAAAATATGTTTGGAAATTATTTATTTATATTCATATAAATAATTCTAACGTCTATTTTATAATTATATCATTTAAATATTTATAATAATTGATGTTTTGTAGAAACTCAATATTGTGTGTATTGTACCCAAACTCAGTGTAGAATTTATTGTACACCAACTATGTGTTCAGTGTAATGTAATAATACTTAATTCCAATTGTAATAAATTTTGGACTTAGTGAATTAAAATATATATATATATATAAAAATTAAATTTATTCAAAAAATGGTCTATAAAAACTCAGTTCTTTACATTCTACCACACTTTAAATGAATTTTCCCTCAAAATGATTCACTCAGGTAAAAGTAATTGAGGATAATTCTACTTCCTCATATCCTAAAGTTCACATGTAGTATTCTCAAAATATTGATTTCTACACAAAACTATGATAAGAATATGTTTCTCATTTCATATAATTTTTTCTTATTTGTCCATAATTTGAACAGGTTGTTCCTCATAGGAAAGATTATTCTCCAATGGTATGGCCTTTGAGTTTAATACATGTGAAGGATTAGTTATGTAATTCCTTTGGATATATACATGGAACAAATCATGTACTCAATAGATATTTAGATGATGTTCCATTTGATAGGCTACTATCATGATACGATCATGAATCTGAAAGGACCCAATATACCAATGAAATATTTTCACATTATTATTGAATATCATAAAATTATTCCATGGGAGATTCATAGAAACACCATTTCACCCAAATAAAAATCTATATCATGGTAACCATTATCATCATAAATTATATGTGAACATCGAACCGTCTTGATATTTTGAATAATTTTTATAATATTGTCAACTATTTCATCAGTAATGTCACGTCCAAAGATATTTTTTTATCCAACCTTATCCCAACACAATGGTAATCTATATTTCTTCCTATACAGTGATTCATAATGTTTAATTTGATTTCTTGTTTTCATTCAATTGTTGTATGAAAATTCAAAATGTGTAATTTCTTGATCTCAACCACCTTTAAAATATAGAGAAAAATATATCAACATTTATTATAGGGTTTGACATGTTCCTTCATACTAACCATATATCAAAGGATAATAAGAAGTGATGAAATAGAAATATTTATATAGTGTGTGCTGATGAACTCACCAGAATGTTGGTTTAAACCATAGATCATGATATGATAAAATAGAATAATTTACTCCATGAATTATTAACACTTTTTAATTTATATCTTAGGAAGCTGATCCAACGAAAAATCATCTCTGATAGCCATGAATTGTGCTGACTAGGAATGGAATTCGAATACAAATTATATAGCATTAAACCTTTCAATGGTTTGTGGTTAGTATAATGACAAAATTTATATTGATATTCTCCGATTTTCATTTTGGTATGTGTAATGTATTCAACATATACATAGACAGTTCTCTTCCAAACTTAAATTAATGTCATACCATACATCGATATTTAAACATCATGACATCTCTATTCAAACCAGCCCACCAAAACTCTTCTCTCAACTCGATATACATATACATAATTCATATATGAATAGAGAATAGATAACTATTATCATCCTCTAACAGCTCTTCCTTTAGATCTAGCATGAACAGAACACATACAGAGTTTCTCAAATATATTATTCCATCATAATACTAGTTTAAGTTATGAAAATTGATCACATTCTTTTGTAGCTCTTAATATAATTTATGCACCTCCTTCATCATTACATGGATATAGGTGTGAAAAATTCATTTTAGAAGGATAAAATTTTACTATTCTGTTATGATTCCTCGAGCCATCTATTACTAATCCAAAAATATTGATTCTTTTTTATCTTTATTGTGGATAAGATAGAATGATAATATTAATAGAAATCGTTGACTACCTTTTTTAATTTACATAGGTGACATTGCATTGAAAAATCATTATAAATTATTAATTCTAACCATATTCACTGGAGGATGTTCAACTCCTTATATGTGAAGGTACATTTTAGAATTCTAAGACCATTATATATATCACACGTTTATATATGAATATAATACCTCCATATCATTAATTGAAAAAAATACCATTTCTAACTCAAAATCATTAGTTGGGAAATTTTTCTCATGAATCCACAATTGTCATGAGGAATAAGATAAAACTATTTTATTCTACCTAAGAACAAATCCAAATCATTTTAGGGATTTATCTATATATATTACAATACCATCACCACAATAAGTCAATGTAAGCATAGGTTCACCAGACAACATTCTATTTAGTTTATTGAAATTTCTATTGAATTCATATGTCTAGAAGAACATGACACCCTACTGATTTAACATGGTCATAGGATTCGATAGTTATGATATAATTCCCACAAACCATTGATAATATCCATAAAAACCTAGAAATATATGGATCATAGTAACCATGGATAGTCTTTTACATAATTCAAAATCCTCTATCATTGAATTATCTATAATTATACCATTTCATGAGAATATGTGTCACAAAAATTAATAATTTTGTTACCAAAATTAACACTTTTAAAAAATTTCAAATTGCTTCTCCATCCTTAAAGACCATAGTTAAATTCTCATGGGATCTTCATGATTGTCCTTACACTATAAATATATACTAATATAATCTATATAAACTACCATAATCCCATTGAGAATAATTATGATGACTATATTAATTAAATCCATGGAGATAATTGGGGAAATAATAAGACCAATGAAAATAACTATAAATTTTTTGTGACCATACGTTGTATGGAATTTCATATTGGGTATATCCTCTTTCTTGACCCTCAATTGATTATATCAATATTTAATGAAAAATCATTGAAATGTATTGAGATCCAAGTAGTTGATCTAATATGATATCTTTAATGAGAAGAGGATAATTGTTCTTGAATGTAATATTTTTTGACTATTGATAATCAATACATAGTCCAATTAATCCATATTTCTTTTTAACAAAAAGAAATGGTGAACCTTATAGGGACACACTAGGAAGCATGAATCACTTATTAAGGTTTTGATTCATCAATTCATGAAACCCAGTCGGTTCTATTTTATTAGGTGTCCTTAAAATCTTTTTGAACTAGTTATAAGTTATATCGAGAACTAAAAATAATGTTTTGGTGGATGTCCATGAAACTATTCTTGTAATATATCCAAAACATTTCAAAAAAATATATCTTCAATATCAATCTTCTCACTCATCCATTTTGTATATATAAACCCTTTTTGATTGGAATTAATGTAATGGCCCGGACCTCTCCGGTCCATTACATTGTTGAATTTTGGTGTTGGAGGTGTTCCGGGAGGCCAAGGGGACTTATCCCCAACACTTTGCCAATTTTCCAGTTCTGTGAACAGTGTTTCCAGTTTTATGAACAGTAACATATCGGTCTCACCAATCGGTCTGATAGATCGGTCTCACCGATCAGCTTCACATATCGGTGTGACAGATCAGTTTCACAGATCGGTTTCCCAGATCGGTTTCACAGATCGGTTTCACAGATCGGTGTGACAGATCAGTTTCAGGGATCGGTTTCACAGATCGGTGTGATAGATCAGTTTCGCAGATCGGTTTCACAGATCGGTGTGACAGATCAGTTTCACAGATCGGTCTCACCGATCGGTCTGACAGATCGGTCTCACCGATCGGTCTGACGGATCGGTCTCACCGATCAGTTTCACAGATCGGTGTGACAGATCGGTTTCATAGATCGGTGTGACAGATCGGTTTCACAGATCAGTCTGACAGATCGGTTTCACAGATTGGTCTGACAGATCGGTTTCACAGATCGGTCTGACAGATCGGTTTCACAGATCGGTCTGACAGATCGGTTTCACAGATCGGTGTGACAGATCAGCTTCACAGATCGGTGTGACAGATCGGTTTCACAGATCGGTTTCAAAGATCAGTGTGACAGATCAGTTTCACAGATCGGTTTCACAGATCGGTTTCACAAATCGGTTTCACAGATTGGTTTCACAGATCGGTGTGACAGATCAGTTTCGCAGATCGGTTTCACAGATCGGTGTGACAGTTCAGTTTCACAGATCGGTGTGACAGATCAGTTTCACAGACCAGTCTGACAGATCGGTTTCACAGATCGGTTTCACAGATCAGTTTCACAGATCGGTTTCAGAGATTGGTGTGACAGATCAGTTTGACAGATCGGTTTCACAGATCAGTTTCATGTACAGTAACGGTGGGTGAATAGTGCTTCCAGACTCCTACAGTTTTCCCCCTTTTTACGTTTCCTTTGACGTAAAATACTTTTAAATCCTTTTTTAAGGGTTCTTAAGGCCGATTCAGATGCCATAAATCCTATATTAATTATTCCTAAGGCTTGGAATGTTTTACTTGGTCAAACCGCGTGGGTTAATGTGATCCGTTTTTAATGGAGAATTAATCGGATCTTAAACCGTCGCCTCGTTAAATCTTAAAAAAAAGGGACGAGATATCATTTTCCCTTGTTCTTTCCCTTTGTTCTCAACTAAGAGGTGATAGAACCTTTCAATCCTTTCCGTAGGAGTTTCACAATCAACCTTTACTCCTAGGATCAGTTCTGCTCTGTTGGATGCAACCGAGCCGTATCGATCAATCTTCGATATAATCATCTTCCAGTGGATGCAGTTGTCACGAGGGGAGGATCGTGACCTGTTGTGTGGATAAAGGACGTCAAGAACTCTTCGAGTTAGGGGATTCATGGCTTCTCTAATTTTATATGTGTAATCGTAGAATTAGCATGATTTATTCCTTTGGATCACAATGAAATTGACCTAATTAAATACTTGAACCAGATTAAAAGAATTGGTTGATCGCATGTTGTTGCTTTATACCGTGATAACGGTTTGCCTCATGTTTTCCTAGAAATAGTGATATCTATGTTTTCTTTGTCTTTGTTGTTCGTTCATGATGGAAATTGATAACGAACGTAAAGCCGTAATTATTTGTTAAATAATTGGCTAAAGATAAAGAGGCATGTAAATTAATCTGGTTGTTGCTGTTGTTGTAGTTGTTCTAATTTGAGGATAATCAAATTAGGGAGGTAAGCATGGTTATTTAATTGTGATAGCTTACTGATTAGGTATCCATGATTGGAACCTACGAATAACAAATCTGCTAATTCAATATGGATTAGAGAACCGATTATGTGGGAATTTCTAAAAGGGTTCTGAGTTACCCTCTTATTTGTTAAAGGGTCAAGATCCCATGATGTGATGTTTGTTTTCCTGCTGCTTGTGATTTGATGTGAGCCTGGATGGATGTTGTGATATGTGGAGGCATGGAGGCCTTGTGGTTATGGCAGCAGATGACGCCTAGAGTGGCGAGATGCATCAGTTTATGCATGTGGGTGTTGGGGAGGACACCGGGGGTGATGGAATGGGATGGATGTGGTTGCTGGTTACCTACGGTTTTCTTGAATGTTAATCTGCTTTGCTTTTCCCCACTGCTCAAGGCAGCTGGTCTTGCTTACCCTCTTTCCGAAGGAGGCGAAGACACGCGGGGTATGCCACGTGCTTTCCGTGTTTAGACTCTCGATGGAGGATGGGTCTATGCTCTTTCTATAGGCGGTAAGGACTCGACGGGTAGTATATATACTCACCGTGTTGTGCCTCCTTTCTGCTTAGAAGCATAGGATGTTTTTCTAGAATGCCTGGGAATGTGGAAAAGTAATTCGGTAAGGAGTATTTGATTAAATGGTGAAAATCCACGGGGATGGAGAAGCTGGAATTGAAAGGTGATGTGAATCTTAAAAATGAGCAGTTGTTTATGAAAGTGATGCCAATTCAGTTTAATGTGGAATTGTTCATTCTAAATTAATGTTTAAAGAATTAATTAACATACAGTGGAATTGATAAATGATAATGGAGTAATCTAATGAAGCTCTTCAATTGGTTGTGTGCTTATAGGATACCTAGTCTTTGAAGTAGCAGCCTGGAGTCTGAGAGACGTTAGCTGCAGTTGTATCTAAGACTAGGTAATTCCCATAGTGTGGATGTGAGTTACTTATATATTCTGTACTTTTTGTGTTTCTATACGCTACTCCACCCTGTCGGTAAGGGCAACTGACACCCCGTGGATTCTGAGCCCTGGGGGGGGGGGTGTTTTCCCCAACATTTTGATGGGAGGTTGAATGGCTGACTACCCCCTTTGGCCCCGCTCTCTTCTCTTGGTAGATACTCGTTCCATGAGGCACAGTGGTTAGTTACCCCATATATGTGTGTAGAGGGCTGTAATGGCTTGTGTTTATTCACACACATATGTTCTGGATATAGTATCCTATGGACTACTATAGGTGTAACGTGTATAGGCTATGATGGCTTGAGGATCCTTACTCGGCGTATGGGCTGTGATGGCTTGAGGAATAATACTCGACGTATGATACACGTAATACGAGCTATGTTGGCTCCCGGAAACTACCTGGTTACTTTGGTTGTGAGGATGGTGTGGTGCTTCGCCCAGGTGTCTGCGGGCAAGCCTTTGGAGAGAGATGCACAGGACGTATGTCATTGGGGAAAAGCGGCAAACCAGTGGGGAAGTAGTAGCGGGGTAGCATTGATATTCTTTACAATATGCTATATTCTTGTATGCGTTACTTGGTGAGTGTATCCATGGTGAGGTTGGGAACATAGTATACCTGTTTAGGTGACGAGTTAGTTTCACTTGTTGTTCACTGGGATTTAGCATGCTTTCTTTACTTTTGCACGAGAGTCTTGGGGAGGATACTACTGAGTATACTATTATACTCACCCTATGTACATATAAACTGTTTTTCAGGTCACTTGGAGCAGGTTGGAGATCAAGCTGGTTACTACTAGCTTGCGGTTGGAGGAGGAGCTGTTCGGGCTTGTGGTTGCTGTCTTTTTACTTTCTTTTGGGTACTTTTAGTTCTCCCTTTCAGTTGTAGTACTTTTTCATGACATTTCATATATGTACTTGATTTCCTTTTACATTTCAGTTCTGAGTTGGAGTTGATTGGAGTCTATTCTATCTCTCTCTTCTACATGTGTTCTCTTAGAGGGTAATGCCTCCCATTTGTGTGTGTATTATACCCTCGGTGCTAGTCGCCAACCCGGGGCCTACTGGAGGCGGGACTCGGGGGTCATTATCTCCCTTCTCACATTGCCGGCCCAGGAGGGGTACACTTTGTGGGGAGGGGGTCGTGACAGAGTGGTATCAGAGGTCTGGTTGAGGGATAGGATGGAGTTTGGAGTTAGGCACAAGTGAGGATTCATGGGATGGTAGGGCAACAGTGTCATTCATGTTTAGCAAGTGGGGTAAACACTGGAGACCGGCAGAGACATAGGCGTTCAGGGCCCCCTATGATCTATTGCATGGACCATTAAGATTACGATGGCTACTAAACAAAGTGATACTGGTTGCAGGGTAGAGACCTAGGAAAGGATCATGCATCATTATTCTTTGCGCCTGTGTTTGAATGGGTAGACCTTGGGATAGGTAACGAAAAATTAATAAAACAAAATAATTAATTAATTAATGTTGAGTCTTCCATATTCCAGGCTTAGGAGCTCTAATGGTTGTTATTTTACAGGTATGGCTCCAGGTCGACGTCCTCGTCAGGTTTGCGCAGAAGGTTCCCAGCAGGCTGTTCCAGCAGATCGCCGCCGGGTAGAGGTTGACAACGATGACACTTGGAAGAAGACACTCCGAGAGTTTCAGCGACAGAGTGTACAGAAGTACGAGGGCTCCGTTTCATATTCAGTCACAGAAGACTGGTTGGAGGAGGTCGAGATAGGATTCAGTTTGATTCGTGCTCGGAAGGAACACTGGGTGTCCTTGGTTGTGACGATGCTGCGTGGAGCAGCGAGACAATGGTGGTTCTTGTTCCTCGGGGATCGTGCGGAGTCAGCGATCTCATGGGAGGAGTTTCGAGATAGGTTTAGAGATGAGTTTCTTTCGTCGACTGCGAAGGCGTCCAATCGCCAGGAGCTTCTTACCCTTTGACAGGGGAGCTCCAGTGTTCAGGAGTTTGGATTCCGTTTCAGGAACCATCTACGATATTCTTCCGACCTGTTACCAGATTATGAGGCAAGGGCGAGGCATTTCGAGGAGGATTTTCCTCCAGAGATCCAGCACCAGGTCACACCATTTATGCTGAAGACATATCTAGAGGTGCTGGAAAGGGCAGAGGTTGTTGAGAGGACTTTGGCCAGGACCGGATCGTCACAAGAGGGGAATCATCATGATTCCTCACGAAGCAGGGCTGTGGTTCGGGGTTCCCGGTTTTCAGGACAGAAGAGTTTCCGTTCACCTGGGGGTAGGTCCCAGCACTTCCCATATCGTTTCTCCGGAGGCAGCAACTCTCAGGCCTATGCCAAGGGATCAGGCGCTTGTTTTTCTTGTGGTGGTCGTGGTCATCAGCAGCGGGAGTGCCCGACTTTTCAGAGCAGTCATCATGCACCAGGCGCTCCACTTTAGGTTCCTCCGTTGAGGCAATTCCAGCCGAGGCAGCAGCAGCAGGTTTCACCAGCAATAGATCACCCGAGGGTAGATGGAGCAGGCAGAGGACAACCCCATGATGCTCCCCGTCCTCAGAGAGCAGAGCGTGGCCGTGGTGCTGGTCGTCATCAGGGTCAGAGAGGCCGTGGAGGTGGTCGTGGTCATCTTCATGCTCTAGCGTTGCCAGCTCCAGGAGAGCCATACGTCGTCCGAGGTACCCTTTGCTTGTTTTCTACCTTGGTGTATGCCTTGCTTGATTCCGGAGCGACACACTCCTTTATAACCCCTACCCTTGTCCACGCTTTGGGACTTGAGGTAGAGAGGCTTCCAGTGCCCTTGGCGTTGACTACGCCAGTTGGAGGTCGAGCTAGCTTGTTTGAAGTTTATAGAGACTGTGAGCTAGTGTTGGGGCAGCACCGCTCTTGGGGAGATTTCCTATGTTTACGAATACAACCATGTGATGTCATCCTCGGCATGGATTGGTTGTATTCGGTGCAGGCTATTGTGGATTGCTACAGGAAGAAGGTCGTTTTATTTGATGAAGATGGAGAGGAAATAGTGTTTTTTGGTGAGAGAGATCCTCGGATGAGTCATAGACGAGTTTCATCCTTATCATCCATGATGGCTAGGATGATGCTGAGTTCTTCAGAGGTTCAACAGTTGGCATTTCCTAGGGTCGTAGAGGAGTACCCTGACGTCTTCCCCGAAAAGGTTGTATCCTTACCCCCTCGACGAGAGATCGAGTTTGGGATCGAGCTACAGCCGGGAGCGTCTCCTATATCTATGTCTCCGTATAGGATGTCCCCTTCCGAGTTACGAGAGCTACGTGTACAGCTCGATGGTTTGTTGCAGTGTGGTTTTGTTCAGCCAAGCGTGTCACCGTGGGGTGCACCAGTTTTGTTTGTGAAAAAGGCTGATGGCAGTTTGCGGTTGTGCGTCGATTATCGTCGGTTAAACAAAGTGACAATAAAGAACCGCTATCCTCTCTCGCGGATTGATGACCTATTCGATCAACTAAATGGTGCAAGTTGGTTCTCAAAGATAGACTTGCGGTCAGGATATCATCAAATGCGTGTAAAGGATGAGGATATCCCGAAGACTGCTTTCCGCTGTCGTCATGGGCATTATGAGTTTGTTGTAATGCCATTCAGCGTGACAAATGCCCCAGCTGTTTTGATGGGGTTGATGAATGCTGTGTTCCGTGAATTCCTAGACAATTTTGTTGTGGTTTTCATCGACGACATCCTTGTATACTCCACATCTGAACAGGAGCATGCAGAGCATCTACGAGCCGTTTTGGGAGTTCTTCGCCAACATCGGTTGTTTGGGAAGTTTTCCAAGTGTGAGTTCTGGGCTCGAGAATTTCGTTTCTTGGGACATGTTGTGTCCCAACAGGGAGTAGCTGTGGATCCTTCTAAGATAGAAGCAGTGGTGTCTTGGCCAGCCCCCAAGACCGTGTCAGAGGTGCGAAGTTTCCTTGGTCTCGCAGGCTATTACAGGAGGTTTGTGGATAATTTCTCCCGAGATGCGACTCCTCTGACAGCTTTGACCAGGAAGGATCAAGCGTTCATATGGACTGATCAGTGTCAGATAGCTTTTGAGTATCTAAAGGAGAAGTTGGTAAGTGCTCCAGTCCTTTGTCTTCCAGCGGAGGGAGTCCAGTTTGATGTTTTCTGTGATGCTTCACATCTGGGGCTAGGCTGTGTTCTTATGCAGCAGAGGTCCGTTGTTTCTTATGGGTCTCGGCAATTGCGTCCCCATGAACGCAACTACGCCACCCATGATCTTGAGTTGGCAGCCGCGGTGTTTGCGCTGAAGTTGTGGAGACATTACCTCATTGGCGAGCACTTTTTGGTTTTCACCGATCATAAGAGTTTGAGGTATGTTTTATCCCAACGTGACTTGAACATGAGGCAGCGTCGGTGGATGGAGTTCTTGCAGGAATACGACTTCGAAATATCCTATACACCTAGAAAAGGGAACATTGTAGCTGATGCACTAAGCCGAAAGTCACGTAATGATGTTGTGCGTGAATATGGTGATTCCTGGATAGTGATGTAAGAGCTATCAGCATTGCATCTTGATATGGGAGAAGTTGTGGGAAGAGATGTCTTTTCCAGATGACGGTGCAGTCATCCCTGATGCAGAAGGTGGAAGAGTCTCAGTTGGGTGATCTAGAGGTGGAAGTTTGGAGAGACAGAGTTTTATGTGGTGAGGCCCCTGATGGTTGGTCGGAGGATGAACAACACCGAGTGTTGTATCATGGCAGGCTTTTTGTTCCCTTGGCGATGCGCGAGACGGTTCTCCGAGAGTTCCATAGTTCACCCTTGGCAGTACATCCTGGTGTGACGAAGATGTACCGATCCTTGAGGAGTCAGTTTTGGTGGCCTGGGCTGAAGCGTACAGTAGCAGAATGTGTGTCTCGATGTTTAGTCTGCCAGAAGGTGAAGGCCGAACACCGTGTTCCTGGTGGTCTTCTCCAGCACTTAGAGATTCCTCAGTGGAAGTGGGAGGACATCTCAATGTAATTTGTTACAGGTTTACCTCGAGCTCCGGGAGGACATGATGTTATATGGGTGGTAGTGGATCGTTTAACAAAATCATCCCACTTCATAGCGATCAAGGAGTTGAGCTCAGTGGATGTTTTGTCGAGGCAGTATCTGGAGGAGGTGGTGAGGCTTCACGCAGTTCCTAAGACGATCATTTCTGATCGAGATCCTCGTTTTACCTCCAGGGAGTGGAGAGGACTCCAGCAGGCTTTTGGTTCTCAATTATGCCTTAGCACTGCTTTTCATCCTCAAACGGATGGTCAGACAGAGCGAACCATCCAGACTCTTGAAGACATGTTGCGCTCTTGTGTTCTTGATTTTGGAGGTTCATGGGTGAAGCACTTACCCTTGGTAGAGTTCGCTTACAATAATAGTTTTCACTCTACCATCGGCATGGCGCCGTTTGAAGCCTTGTATGGCCGGCCATTCCGTTCTCCGTTGTGCTGGACTGGGGTCGGAGAGTCAGCAATTCTCAGACAAGAACTAGTGCAGAATACAACAGAGATGGTTCAGGTGATTCGTGAGAGGATGAAGACAGAACAAGATCGTCAGAAATCATATGCTGATCAAAGAAGGAGACTGTTAGAGTTTAATGTTGGGGATCATGTGTTTCTGAAGGTGACTCCCCGTCGTGGACAACGAAGGTTTGGTCACGGAAGTAAGATTTCTCCCCGTTTTGTTGGGCCTTTCGAGGTGTTAGCTCGTGTTGGAGCTGTGGCATATCGAGTAGCACTTCCCCCTCAGATGAGTCGGATACATGATGTTTTCCATGTATCACAGCTCCGTCGTTATCTTCATGATGAATCTCATGTTATCGATTGGGGAGAGATCGAAATTGATGATGATGCAACCTTCGAGGAGAGACCTGTGGAGATCCAAGACCACAAGGAGAAGGTGTTGCGTGGGCATTCTATCCCCTTAGTTCGTGTCTTGTGGCGACACGGTGGCATGGAGGAGAGTACCTGGGAGCGTGAGTCACAGATACGTGCCCAGTACCTAGAGTTGTTCAATGTTTAACTCCTTTCATGTAATGATGTTTCCTCTCTGGTTAGATCTTTCATGTTTTATTTATGTACCTTTGATGTGATTTTGTGAATGAATTGTTTGGGTATGGATTGTTTGTTCCCGGATGTCAGAGTTTTGTTCCAGCTTTCGAACAACTCGTGGTGGTTTTTCCCTGAGAGGTATCTTATGGGGTGGTTGTTCGGACCCCTCTTTTCTTCTGGGTTGGTTTTTAATTCTCGAGGATGACAATGTTTTGAGAGGTATCTAATGTAATGGCCCGGACCTCTCCGGTCCATTACTTTGTGGAATTTTGGTGTTGGAGGTGTTCCAGGAGGCCAAAGGGACTTATCCCCAACACTTTTCCAATTTTCCAGTTCTGTGAACAGTGTTTCCAGTTTTATGAACAGTAACAGATCGGTCTGACAGATCGGTCTCACCGATCGGTATGACAGATCAGTCTCACCGATCAGTTTCATAGATCGGTGTGACAGATCGGTTTCACAGATCGGTGTGACAGATCAGTTTCACAGATCGGTTTCACAGATCGGTTTCACAGATCGGTGTGACAGATCTGTTTCACAGATCGGTTTCACAGATCGGTGTGAGAGATCAGTTTCGCAGATCGGTTTCACAGATCGGTGTGACAGATCAGTTTCACAGATCGGTCTCACCGATCGGTCTGACAGATCGGTCTCACCGATTGGTCTGACAGATCGGTCTCACCGATCAGTTTCAGAGATCGGTGTGACAGATCGGTTTCACAGATCAGTCTGACAGATCGGTTTCAAAGATCGGTCTGACAGATCGGTTTCACAGATCGGTCTGACAGATCGGATTCACAGATCGGTGTGACAGATCAGCTTCACAGATCGGTGTGACAGATCGGTTTCACAGATCGGTTTCAAAGATCGGTGTGACAGATCAGTTTCACAGATCGGTTTCACAGATCGGTTTCATAGATCGGTTTCACAGATCGGTTTCACAGATCGGTGTGACAGATCAGTTTCGCAGATTGATTTCACAGATCGGTGTGACAGATTAGTTTCACAGATCGGTGTGACAGATTAGTTTCACAGATCAGTCTGACAGATCGGTTTCACAGATCGGTTTCACAGATCGGTTTCACAGATCGGTTTCACAGATCGGTTTCACAGATCGGTGTGACAGATCAGTTTGACAGATCGGTTTTACAGATCGGTTTCATGTACAGTAACGGTGGGTGAACAGTGTTTCCAGACTCCTACAGTTTTTCCCCTTTTTACGTTTCCTTTGACATAAAATACTTTTAAAGCCTTATTTTAAGGGTTCTTAAGGCCGATTCAAATGCCATAAATCCTATATTAATTATTCCTAATGCTTGGAATGTTTTACTTGGTCAAACCGCGTGGGTTAATGCGATCCGTTTTTAATGGAGAATTAATCGGATCTTAAACTGTCGCCTCGTTAAATCTTAAAAAAAGGGACGAGATATCATTCTCCCTTGTTCTTTCCCTTTGTTCTCAACTAAGAGGTGCTAGAACCTTTCAATCCTTTCCGTAGGAGTTGCACAATCAAACTTTACTCCTAGGATGAGTTCTGCTCTGTTGGATGCAACCGAGCCATGTCGATCAATCTTCGATATAAGCATCCTCCGGTGGATGCAGTTGTCACGAGGGGAGGATCGTGACCTGTTGTGTGGATAAAGGACGTCGAGAACTCTTCGAGGTAGGGGATTCATGGCTTCTCTAATTTTATATGTGCAATCGTAGAATTAGCATGATTTATTCCTTTGGATCACAATGAAATTGACCTAATTAAATACTTTAACTGGATTAAAAGAATTGGTTGATCGCATGTTGTTTCTTTATACCATGATAACGGTTTGCCTCATGTTTTCCTAGATATAGTGATATCTATGTTTTCTTTGGCTTTGTTGTTCGTTCATGATGGAAATTGATAACGAACGTAAAGCCGGAATTATTTGTTAATTAATTGGCTAAAGATAAAGAGGTATGTAAATTAATCTGGTTGTTGTTGTTGTTGTAGTTGTTCTAATTTGAGGATAATCAAATTAGGGAAGTAAGCATGGTTATTTAATTGTGATAGCTTATTGATTAGGTATCCATGATTGGATCCTACGAATAACAAATCTTCTAATTCAATATGGATTAGAGAACAGATTATGTGGGAATTTCTAAAAGGGTTCTGAGTTACCCTCTTGTTTGTTAAAGGGTCAAGATCCCATGATGTGATGTTTTTTTTCCTGCTGCTTGTGATTTGATGTGATCCTGGATGGCTGTTGTGATATGTGGAGGCATGGAGGCCTTGTGGTTATGGCAGCAGATGACACCTAGAGTGGCGAGATGCATCAGTTTATGCATGTGGGTGTCGGGGAGGACACCGGGGGTGATGGGATGGGATGGATGTGGTTGCTGGTTACCTACGGTTTTCTTGAATGTTAATCTGCTTTGCTTTTCCCCACTTCTCAAGGCAGCTGGTCTTGCTTACCCTCTTTCCGAAGGAGGCGAAGACACGCGGGGTATGCCACGTGCTTTCCGTGTTTAGCCTCTCGATGGAGGATGGGTCTATGCTCTTTCTATAGGCGGCAAAGAATCAACAGGTAGTATATCTACTCACCGTGTTGAGCCTGCTTTGTGCTTAGAAGCATAGGATGTTTTTCTAGAATGCCTGGGAATGTGGAAAAGTAATTCGGTAAGGAGTATTTGATTAAATGGTGAAAATCCACGGGGATGGAGATGCTTGAATTGAAAGGTGATGTGAATCTTAAAAATGAGCAGCTGTTTCTGAAAGTGATGCCAATTCAGTTTAATGTGGAATTGTTCATTCTTAATTAATGTTTAAAGAATTGATTAATGTACAGTGGAATTGATAAATGAGAATGGAGTAATCTAATCAAGCTCTTCCATTGGTTGTGTGCTTATAGGATACCTAGTCTTTGAAGTAGCAGCATGGAGTCTGAGAGACGTTAGCTGCAGTTGTATCTAAGACTAGGTAATGCCCATAGTGTGGATGTGAGTTACTTATATATTCTGTACTTTTTGTGTTTCTATACGCTACTCCACCCTGTTTGTAAGGGAAACTGACACCCCGGGGATTCTGAGCCCTGGGGGGTGTTTTCCCCAACATTCTGATGGGAGGTTGAATGGCTGACTACCCCCTTTGGCCCCGCTCTCTTCTCTTGGTAGATACTCGTGCCATGAGGCACAGTGGTTAGTTACCCCATATATGTGTGTAGAGGGCTGTAATGGCTTGTGGTTATTCACACACATATGTTCTGGATATAGTATCCTACGGACTACTATAGGTGTAACGTGTATAGGCTATGATGGCTTGAGGATCCTTACTCGGCGTATGGGCTGTGATGGCTTGAGGAATAATACTCGACGTATGATACACGTTATACAAGCTATGGTGGCTCTTGTAAACTACCTGGTTACTTTTTTTGTGAGGACGGTGTGGTGTTTCGCCCAGGTGTCTGCGGGCAAGCCTTTGTGGTGCACGAGGTGCAGATTGTGGAGCTTAGCCCAGGTGTCTGCGGGCAAGCCTTTGGAGAGAGATGCACAGGACGTATGTCGTTGGGGAAAAGCGGAAAACCAGTGGGGAAGTAGTAGTGGGGTAACCTTGATATTCTTTACTATATGCTATATTCTTGTATGCGTTACTTGGTGAGAGTAGCCATGGTGAGGTTGGGAACATAGTATACCTGTTCAGGTGACGAGTTAGTTTCACTTGTTGTTCACTGGGCTTTAGCATGCTTTCTTTACTGTTTCACGAGAGTCTTGGGGAGGATCCTAATGAGTATACTATTATACTCACCCTATGTACATATAAACTGTTTTTCAGGTCACTTGGAGTAGGTTGGAGATCAAGCTGGTTACTACTAGCTTGCGGTTGGAGGAGGAGCTGTTCGGGCTTGTGGTCGCTGTCGTTTTACTTTCTTTTGGGTACTTTTAGTTCTCCCTTTCAGTTTTAGTACTTTTTCATGACATTTCATATATGTACTTGATTTCCTTTTACATTTCAGTTCTGAGTTGGAGTTGATTGGAGTATATTCTATCTCTCTCTTCTGCATGTGTTCTCTTAGAGGGTAATGCCTCCCATTTGTGTGTGTATTATACCCTCGGTGCTAGTCGCCAACCCGGGGCCTACTGGAGGCAGGACTCAGGGGTCATTATCTCCCTTCTCACATTGCCGGCCCAGGAGGGGTACACTTTGTGGGGAGGGGGTCGTGACAATTAAAAACCATCCAAAGGACGTAATATTCATAAGAGGTTTATTCTGATCATAAAAATGATTGATGATCATATGAGGGATTCAAATTTTAAAAGTAACATAACTTCTATAAAAAAAGAAAGGTCATTTATGTAGTTAAATAAAATCAATACCTAAAATGATATAAAATTCATCCAAATTAAAAATGAAATGATTTTCATGAATCACATTCACACACACTTCTACTAGCGAGGAATCATAGACTTTTGATAACATCCTCGGTCCATTAGGGGTTTTAACTGATAATTCCATATCTAATTATTTTGGAGGAATATTTACACCCATATAAAATTATATATATTATATTGATTGTGTAGATCAAAAATCAAATATGACATTTGCAGTTCTAAAGTTGATGTTATTTTCACCTTTCATCACATTGTTATCACACACCTCTTCCAAAATAGTTGTTGAATGAGATTTCCACTTGTCCCATAGAATAATAGGTTGTAAATATCTATCATAATCACCATTACATGGGTTTGGGATGTGGTTTTCATAATGTTCATTCTCCATACCCTTGTAGTATGAAATCGTGGGAGGTTACTTCACTGAATTTTTATCCATTAATGTATTAATATTACTTAATCACATCACACCATCAATCAAATGTCTGATGTTCGTCCTTTTTAAGCCTAAATTTTTTTAGTCCCCTTATGGATATTTCCTCTGTTCTTCTTCCCACTCATAGATCATAAATGAAATCTTGTTTTTATTTGTTCATCGATTTTATATTTTCCATTAAACACAATATTTCACTTCTCTTCAAACCTATAAATTCATACATGAATCCAAACTTCATTTAAACATTCATTTCATAACAAAAAATCTCTTTGTAGATACTAATGTATCTAATGGATAAAACCCTTCTAATAATAGTCTTTAAGACACTGAAGAACCATTCATCATTACATTCAGGTTGGAATACTATTCGTGAATCTTACCTTGCACGTCTGAGGAAATTAGGATCTTAGTTACCAAAAAATTATCTATCCCTTTACTTCAATACAAGGATCTCTTTCTCAATCATGGTATGAAAAATTATAGTATGGTACTTATTGAAATATAATTTCTTGAACTCATCCAAATCCATAGATTAAATCTCATTTTGATTCCTTATAGTTTGGATTACAGTACATCACTGATATAGTTTACCTCTAACTGATAAACAACTAGAATGGAATTCTCATGATCTATACACTAAACAATGTTGAATATATTTTCGGTATCACTGATCAATTATTCATCAATTTGTGGATTATAACACCCTCTTTTTTAGGGTCTACATTGCCTCATGTATGATTCCATAGATTGTTATTCCCACTTTTCCTCATTTGAATGTGCACAACGATTCATATATTTTGATATATGTGTGAGCCTAGAACTGATGTTATTCATTATATCTCTCATAAAATTTCGTTTCTCATGAGGTAAATCATTTCATTTTCCATCACAATAACACTTGAAAAACATTCTTTTCATTTCATCCATTGACTAAAACCAATAGCATATTCACTTGTAGAAAGTCTAAATTATGATACCTTCTTTAATCTATGTTATCTTAGGGTTTTTCTAAGTTATTCAGTTCTAAAATATATTTAATTCATTCATAATGATTCATGATGATTTTGAGAATTCCCAAAGAATATCCACTAGGAGTGTCAAACAAGATGTGTAGTAAGGATCGTTGTCATGTATGAGATAATCCTGAGTTATAAACCAAACATTATTTCGAATTTATTACACCTAGGTACATCTACATCAGATCCACAATGAATTATTGTGTCAAGAAAGAGATAAATTTCTTCTAAACCACTCACTCTATCCTTCTCTAAAATTCAAGGAAATTATCATATACCCTCCCTTATCATTAGACTTATTCATACACATGCGCTTAGTGTTTGAAAAAAGTATTTATCATCCTAGAACTCGAAGGAATACAATAAATTTTCTCTAATAACAACTATAGCATCCCTAACATTTCAAACATATCAAATAAATATATTTTTTGGAATAAATAAACATTATAAATAGATCTCTCATGAACTTAAATGGTCTTGTGACTATAGAATCATTGAAACTATAACACTAGTATATAAAATAGTGACATCATTTCCCACTATGTTATTATTGACTAAAACCGGTTAAAGACACATTCAAAATAAAACAATTCACCATACTCTAGGGGAATATAAACATAAAAATGGGTGATCTCATATGCTCATTATTGGTAGACAAGGGATTCATGTAAGCATAAACATGAGCATAAAGTTATCAGAACAAGATGATGAAAATTGTATATCGTAGCCTTCATAACAATGGTCATAATAGGAATCATGGAATAAAAAATTGTAGTTCATATGACATGAATCATAATGGAATAAATATCATAATACAAGAAAGAGTAAGGTAGGATTGAAACATGGAATTGTGGAAGAAACATTAGTATATAATATGAATTCCATATAATCCAATGAATCACTTCCAAGACCATTTGGTTAGTTTGGGTTCAATCCCCATAACATCATGGAAGTCATTGTTCACACTCATTTCCATCAAAGTTGCATTATTTCACTCCTAATACTATCATGGTCGCCATGTTTCACTTTTATGGCCATATTATAAGTCAAGGTTCATTTCCAAGACTGTATTAGTCTATATAATGAGATGTAAATGGTACCGAATGCATTGAAGGGTGACATATGTCCCACCTATATCATACTGAAATCATACATTAATGTTACACAAGACCATAAATATCCATTGATAAACCATGAGATGAAATGTGTATTACAAACATGTAGTCATCTAAAAACTGCTGGATATATAAATTTTAAATAATCATTTCATTATAAAAAATTACCCACGAAAATATGTTGGTTTCAAAATCATATTACCTATAAAAGTAAAAAAGGGTTTGTAAACATCATGCAATTAAAACATAATCAATTTAGTAAAATAATATGAATTTAAATGTTGAATATTTTCCCAATAAATGCATGAGTAGTAAAAATGGATGTTATATTAATTGGTAAATATTTTCCAATGGTATTTTAATATAATTTCTTGAATGAAATATCCTTTCTTCTTTGGAAAAATTCATTTTTATAACATAAAACCTTTTGAAAATTTGTTTATCAAAAAATAATATTGAAAAACTATAAATTAATATTTGAAAACAATAAATCATTTTAAAATATTTTTTCCTTTAAAAATTTCTTCAAAATTCAATTTAGTAAATTCTTTAAAACATTCTCTAATATATATTTTTTAAAATACAATGGGATTATGGCTGAAGAGAGAGAGACGATATAATTTTTCATATAAAAATTATAATAACTAAAAAATGGTAGAAAATGTGGGACTAACACATGATGATACCTTGAATAAATATAGGATATGTAAAATCTTGAGTCTTCTTGAAAGATGGATCAAACTATTTCATCATATGAAGCATAAACATAATCATTCTAAAAAAGAGATGTGATTGTCTAAATCATGTCTTCTAAACATGTATTATGGGATAATAATCTCCATGTAAAAAAAATGAAATTAATCTTAAAAATGTTGTAAAATAATTATATTCCAAATATAACATGTAAAATGAAATTATATACATGTCAAAAATTAATTTATGTGCATATCAAAAAACGAGTCTCAAAAAATGAAAATTAAGGCAAAACAATTTTCCTGATTTAGAATATTTTGATAAAAAACCCCGTGAATGGAAGATCATAAACTAAATATGTTAATACCATTAAATTAAGGTATATTGTATATATAATAAAATCATGAGAGTATATACACCACAAAAAAGGAATGACTGGGGAGCATACAATGAATCTCATGTGAATAAAAATTGATATGTTATCCCTTTACCTTGTGTCTTGACTCTCTTCATATTAATAAAATCATCATTTATAATAAATATAAGATCATCACTTAACAATCCTATGTTAAGATTTCATTTCATGTAATATTCATTACGTTCATCGCATGTGACTTAATTTTTTATATCAATTGTCTTTATTATTGTATCATGATTAGAAAATGTATGTAATGATATAAATATAATTCATATAAAATATAATTATATATTAATTATCTATAGAAAATTTATTTTTGAAATGAAATACACCGTTCATAGAGACAGTAAATGTATGTGCACATGAACGATGTTTCCATTTTAGTTTTCTAATAGGATGAATAAAAATAAAATGTAATAAAAGATTATAAAAATGAAATATTTTAATACTGAAATAATAATTTTACATAAATCATATAATTTCACTAAATCCATCCATAATTTATTCAATGTAGTGTGTGAACGAATCACATTGCTCTGTGGGAGGTGGTAGTCCACACTTCCTCAAATGAATATATCATTATTACACAAAATGGAAAGTAAAAAAGTTATGTGTTGTAAAAGGAATAAAAATATTAGAAATTAAAATAATATATGAAATATATAAATATATTATCCAATATAATGACTCTGATGAGTGGATGGAAACCAGAAAGGAACCATTATCATTTACCGAGTCGGTAGTTCGTTGTAGACTTAAATAGTATGTTCTATATCTATTAGACAGAGGTGTTTGCATGTTTAAGTTAAAAATGTAGTATAAAAATAAAATTATATTGAGGATAATAGTTTTTTTCATTCAATAATAGAATATACTTAGTGTAGTGGGTGGATAAGGGAAATAAATTAAAGGAGCATGAGAGAAGTTGTTACCTCATAATCAAGTAACTCCAATTGGTATGTTCCAAAATGATTCCATAAGTTACCTTTTTCTAAATGAAGTGATTATAGGTGGTAGGGGTGATTTATGGAGCTTATTTGAGTACATTCTGTGCATGAAAAGTGGTTTGAGTGTTGTCAGCAACTTGTAGATGTGGTGGTCTTATATAGGGAATGGAAAGGACACAAATCACATTTTTATAACAAGTTTTTTATAACATTGTTTTTACCAAATAAAGTCATACCAAACAAGATAAACTAAATAATAAAAGAATAATGGAAGAATAATGGCCTTAAAATGAGTTTTGGATGTGTTCCTAGTTATTTTCATGTTATAAATTTATGGTTTATTATATAATTATACAAATTTGTCTCTTAACTAATTTAATTAATTTTTATCTCTTTTTGTATTAGTTTTTGTCAAAAAATAGTGTGTATTATAAATTATAAATTATTATGATTCGATATATGGAATATATTTTTTATAATTACATTCAAATAATTGGTAAAAATTAATTTAAAATTAATCATGTAGTTGGGTTGGCAATCTGGGATTTTAAAGTAAAAATTATCAAAAGTTTGTTGTGTTTTATCCAATTTCAATTTAAAATTAGAGATTATGATATAAATTGTATCAATTAATAAATATATTATCTAATAAGGATTTTATACCAAATTAGAATATTATAAATCCTTATAAATTATTTTTTTCTAAAAAAAGTTTTGAATTAAATTAATTTATTTTTCACTATTCATCGGAAAATGAATTTTTTAGAAACATCCCAAAAATTCACTGTTAAATAATTTTGAAATTATAAATAATCAAAATATGTTTATATTATCAAACTTAAATTTATAAATTTGTGTAAAATATTTCTACTATTTTTCAGAGAAGGACATTAAAAATAACTCATTCAAAAATTCATTATTCTCAAACATTTAAGGACATTACATAAGATAATATATTTCATTATAAATTTTTTACATATATAAAATAATTATAAAATATATTTTAAAATTTTATTACTATTCTTATAAATATGTTTAACGTCTTAGTTATGATTATCTCACCTATATAATTATAAAAATTCATAAAAACTCTATTATTCATTTTTCAAATGCCAACACAGTGTTGTGTGTATTTTATGCCAATTTGGTGTTGCTTGTAATGTAATTAAATTTGGTTCATAGTTAAATTAATGTTTTAATTATTACATTTCAATATATAAATTATAATTTATTTTATTCGAAAATAAATTCCATAAAAACTCAGGATGTAATAGTCACGACGAACTTTCCATAGTAAGGGGATACCCCATTGCGTTCCTTATAGAATTTAACATTCATTCACCTAAACGAGAGGTCTAGTTTTTGATTGAAAAAAATCTATGATCTCCACACATATAAATGAAACCTTACATGATAGACACTACTAATTTGGAAAAAGTTAAAAAGAATTGAAAAGTGAATCTAGTGAAGGATTTCATATGCACATGTTTTTCACTATCTAGGGTGCCCATCCTATTCATCTAAAAGATGGATGGATGGAGGAAGATACTCCAAGATTATTTTGTGTTAAAAAAATTCATGATAAAGAATAAGTATTCCTTTAAAAAGATAGATGAATTTTATGATCAATTATATGTGTCCATGTATTTCTATATTGTGTCACTTCATTCGAGATATCACTAATTAATGGTAAAAAAGATATATATTCCAATTACTATGGTTGATTCAGTTAAGGAAATAATGATTTCATATTGGTTCCCTTTTGACTCACTAATGATCCAAAAATTTCATGGAAATACTAAATTGAGTCTTTATAGATTACCTAGAAATTTTTTTGGTACTCCCTATATATGATATTATGATATTATCCAATAGATAAAAGCATCATTCTAAGAATTTAAATACTATATGGAAGTCTATGCTATGGTAGAGTAATATGAAACCTAGAGTAATTTTTAAATACAAATAGAGGATGTGTCATTGTTGTTGAATGTAATCACTATAAAATGGATATTTATGGACCCTTCTATGATAATTTACATTGAACAGTGGACCATACTATAATTTTTTTAATGATATATAGTTTCATAGGTCTATCTGGGAATTATCTACTATCTGGGAAGAAATTATCATTATTATCAAACCAACTAAAAAATCTAACTTATAAGAGAGTAAATTTAGTTAGTATCATTGAATGTGAAGAATACATTAATGTGTTGAAAAAAGGGTAATCATTTGTCTATTACCTACAATACCAAAAGGTAGGGAACCCTTTCTGGTATACTATGATGCATTAAATATTTACTTATTATGTGTACTAGTGAAAAATGATATTGTAATTGGCCATGCCTCAATGAATTTGAATTTTAATTAGTAATACTATGAAATTCATTACATGGAATTGGATATTATCATCTTCACATTGAAAATCGTGAGTAATTATCTCTTTGGGGAAATGTTTGAGATATATATTGATAAAATATGCCTCAAATATATTTTCAGATAAATTGATATTAATATTATCCAGTAAAGATTGAAATATTACATTAATGCTTATCACTACACAATCCACTACATTCATCGTAATTAAAATAAAGTGTTATATTCTATTTGTAGAAATGATCCTATTACAATAACAATTATAAGAATTGAGAAGGATAAAATTTTCATAAACCTAAAAAGGATGATTATTGGAATCATAAGATAAATAATTTCATCAATGATTTCTAAAATGATTTCCCAAAAATACCTTCTAGAGAAGATAACGGGTGCACATTGAAATTATGTGGAAAATAATCACATGGTCGAATATATCAAAAAATAGAATTAAATGGAGTTCGTAATTGATTAAGATAGATTAAAAAGATATAGTTATAGACTATTAATACAATAAAATCATTAAATAATGAGGGTTACTTGATATTTTTCACATATCTTGACATTCTTCTTCTACCTATAGAGTACAAAGATATATCAAGATATATGAGAGAATTATTATCTGGACAATATGAAGAAGGGGATCGATAAATATACATCAATGATTATGGATATTTATTACGTGATTTTTGAATGTAAAAACATTAATGGAATTATAAACACATGACCAATACCTACATGGAATGGGGAAAACATAACCTTAAACATTTTCACTGTACTTATTAGGACATCAAATGAAAATAATTCTAGATGGGTTTTTTTAGATCATCATACAAAAATTGATCACTAAAATACAATTCTAGTGAACATCATTCTCAATAAACATGGATGGATATACATCAGATATAGGGTGAGGAATCCAAGATTAACATTATATATTGTATCTTATTATGATCCACGATTTACATCTATGTGTTGGAGAAGTATCAATCATTCTCAAATTAATGATTCGAACAATTTTATGGATTTTCAACATCAAACAAAAGACCATCGTGATCTTAATATGAAAACACTATAAGAATTGTTCATACATCCTCAATTGACTGTAATATTTGATGGGATGAAGATATTAAACTATTTGAGTTCCCTTACAACAATAGTTTCCATTCAATCATCCAAATGGCTTCATATAATGAACCTTATGGAATGATATGTTGGAAACCTACAAAATCGGATTATGTTAGTGATTTTAATCTTCTAGGACTGAAAATGGTTGAGGAAATGGAAGAATGTTAAAAAACATCCTTTATCACTTTAAGGAAACCCATACATGCTAGAAGATCTCTGCTGAAAATCATCAACATGGCATATAATTAGTTTTTTATGATATATTATTCCCAGGTATTTCAGCATGGAATTGATTCCTATAGTATTGTGAAAAAAAATTTATTTACTATATACATTGACCTCTTTGATATTCGCGATTGAATCTTGGTTATTTCATATCAAGTAGAACATCAACTAAATGTGTTTCATCTAGATGATATATTTCATGTATCACTCCTAAAGAAGCACATACTATATCATGCACAAGTACTAAATTCATAAGATGGAAAAATTATAAATTTATATATAATATTAGGAGAATCCAATAAATATCATGGAATGTAGTCATAAAGATCTATGAAGTAAGTCCACTGTCTTAGTTAATGATATATTGAGAAATCTATTATGTGTAGAGGCATATGGGAGGCAGGGGAAGAGATGAAGTAGAAGAATCATTACATTTTTTCACCTTGATTGAAAAAAATGGATAATTTTAAAAAGGGGGAACAATGTAACACCCCATGATATTTTATGAAATATTTCTATTTATATTATTTGATATATGTTTTTCATGTGTTCCATGAAACATTGTGTTTAAATGAACCATTTTATAAAATTAGAATACCATAACATGTCGCTTCTCTTAATGTAATGAAGCACTTATATTTTATATAATGGAACACATTTAATATTGATTCCACATTTTATTGAAAACTTATTGCACACACTATTTACATGATTAATTTATTTCAAAAATTTATTCTAGGTAGTCTCGGAATCAGAATCACTCGCCGTTACATATCATGGTCTCAAATTAATTTCATATAATATTTATAAACAATAAATGGAAAATATAGTACATTAAATGTTCCAACATTAGGGATTTAAATCCCTAAAAAACCAAATAAATTACTCAAATAGGTTTGGGTACTGCACATGAATCGGTGCCTCCCTCTCCCATGTTCTCTCTTTAATATTCATGTGCTGCCACTAGACATGAATCAGTTGAATCACTAAACCTCAATGAATCCTCTCATGTTGATCCAAAATCTCCATAGGGTACTCTATAAAGGTCCCTCAAACCTCAATTTCCATCTCTCCATAGACGATGAAGAGTGATAAATCATGCGCTTACCTCCTCAGATATGACATGTGGGAAAGGTCATGCACCAGATGAATCAACATTGGTAGAGTTCAGAAGTATACCGCCTATCCAACTGTGAATAGAATTTGGAAAGGACCAATGATCCTTGGGGTCATCATGTCAGCCCGGTAATATCTCTGCCACCCTCGTTGAGGTGTGACCCAGAGAAGGGCACGGTCTCCCCCAATGAACTCCAAATGTCTATGTCTTCGATCTTCATAAGACTTATGTCGGCTCCATGTATTCTTCATCCAATCCTTGATGATATACACATTTTTAGTGGTAGATCGCACAATATTTGGATGCATGAATTATTACTATCCGGTGTCAGTTCATTAATGTGGTTTCCGACATGGTCACCAATATATATCTTCTATTGGTGTAACATCGATGGTGGGGTGATCGATGTGTTTTTTTCGAAAACTACACCAATGGAAGGTGGTAATCCCAATGATGAGTAAATTATATGATATAGACCTACCAAATTTCCTCAAAAAAATTAATGGTCTTGTCTATCTAACCATCTGTCTGGGGATGGAATGTTGTGCCCAAGCGTATTTGAGTATCAAACACCACTAAATATCCCGTCCTCAACCGGATATGAAACGAGCATCACAATCAGAGACTATCATCGAGGGGATCCATGAAGGTGAACCATTTCTTATATGTAGAGGTTTCGCAAAATCTCTAATGAACTATTCTCCATGATAACATGGAAGTGGGTTGACATAGTGATTCATGCAACAATCGATCATATTGAATCAAGTCCTCTAGAAATTCGTGGTCATCCTATCACAATATCCAACTATATTCCATCGAAAATACACTCTGTAAAATTTTGAGGATGCACTATTCCTTCTAGAACATAGTACTCAACCTTCACCTGATGGCATGTGATGGATCGAGAAATGAACTCTGCAACTTCCATTTTCATTTTGGTCCACCAAAAGTAAAAAAGTGGACAATGTACATTTTCTCCATGCCAAGATGTACCTCCAAAGGGGATGTATAAAACTCCACTATAACCTCTTCCTGCAACATCACTGGTATAACTATATATCATCTAAAAATTTCAAAATTCTCCCCTCTTTGCAAATATCCATCATGATCTTGTCATGTGGATAACCAAGTATGTAAAGCCTCATAGTTGAAATCTCTTATATGGGCCTCCCTAACTCACTGAAAGAGTGGAGGGTTAATAAAAAATGATTCAAGGTAAGTTTTATCATCTCCAACGATGATGGATAACTGTAGTGAGGTTAGTGACTCTAACACATCGCTCAATAGTTTTGAACTCGATCTTCAACTGAGTGCATATGCAACTATGTTCATCTTCCAAGATGTATAGACAATCTAATGTTATAATCTTTTAGGAACTATTATCATGACCCATCCCCCTAGATCATTCCATGACTTCCCCATTCCCACTTACCATAGGCAAGGGGCTGGTGACTAGTATAGAATAGGCATATACAAAAAAATTAAGCATTTTCTTAAATATCTCTACACACGCACAAAACTAAAAGACAAAATATCTTGATGGTAAATACACTATGTAAACCAACACAAGATATGATTGTAGAAAAATGATGAAAAAAGGTCCAAAATACATGCCCCACTAAAATAGAAATGTAAATGTACTGGACGTTAATACTCTTCTATAGAAAACCCTACCATATGGGTAGACACAAAATCACTATCTGATGTTGCAAAATCACACTCATCTGTCTGGTAACCCTATACACCACCTATCCCCTTTCCACCAAGGACTCTGTTATAGAGTCGTTTGTCATCACAAGACATAACAGATGAAGATGTCGCCTGTGATGGGGTGAGTAAAATAATACTCAATTAGAACCCCAAACCATAAATCAATAACAAAAATAAATAAATAAATCCGACTATCAAATAGGTACATTAAGTGTAGATTCTATGAAGTAATGTAAAAAGTTCTACTAGAGTCATCTCACAAAGGAAAAATCTAAATTATGAAAATCATGGATATCAATAGTAAATTATGAACTCATTTTCCTATTTTTCCACTCATCCCCGATATGTCACTTAGGTCTGTTGGGACACCTAGACCTAATCTTCACATAGGCATGTTGTTACACATAGACTCGCTCGCCACATTGGCTTGCTTGAAAACTGAGACTCAATCATCACTTAGGCCTTCTTGGGAACCTAGTCCTGATCTTCACATAAGCATGTTTGGGAACCTATAACCACTCATCCTATTATTCTCTTTATATCCAGTCATTGGATTCCCTCTCATAGCACGCTTGATTCTGGGAGAATATACACCTCATGCGGTCAGTTGTATCTCAATGTCCATGAAAACCCACTTAATTACATAAAACTTTTCCCTCTTCGTGAGGGTCCCAAATCATCAATCATATCATCAGTCAGACTTATAGTTTGGATGATATAAGTATTTTAGTAAAAAGGGGTTGGTTATGTTCGAGTCCAGTATGAACCAGTAAGACCGACCCCACCCATGTCTTACCCTGCTCGCTGGGTCCATCCCAGACTAGTTGGCCCAGGACCATGGGATTGGGCATGGCCAACTAGAGTGGTCCAATTTATGAAACCTAAGATATTGTAGGTGACACATCTCCGAACCACCCCACGGGTCACTACGGGGTCTGCTTTCATGGTTAGTCTTTACCACGGACCACCAGCTATATAACCTGGTACGGGTGTCACATCCTCTCACACCACTATCAGTAGACTACCAAGGGCCTCTAATCACCACCTGTAGTGGATTCTACTAGATCCCTTTGCCACCACGGCGTCCACCTCAGGGTGGTTCTATGGGACACAAGACTCAATTTGGTGGTCCATTTTTAGATCTGAATGTCCATCTATGATCCTCAAGTATTATCCTCCACAACCATGTGCCCCTATCTGTCTTTCCATCGATCTGGTGGTTTGACCATGTTCATTTCCTACTGGTAAGTATCTGACATGACCACGGGGTCTGTCGCTAAACCACATGAATAGGAAGAGATATCACAATGATCAATCAAGGGAATGAATTCCGACCTTGTTTGTTTGGACTTCATTCAATGAGTTATAAAATAAAGAGGATATTTTCAAATAATTTTAATAAAATAACCCCATCTTAAATTCCCACATGTAAAAAATCACATTCCCGCATGGAGGATCAATCCACAGATCAATTTTTTAGTTAGTCTACCAAAGATCATCATTTAGAAAAGAAGAACAAGGAAATGGTAAAATAATAGTAATAAACCCATACCTGGGTATGGATTTCTTGATATTAAAGGTTGAATCATGTTTTTGTCATTCTTCAATACACCGACGTTAGATCAGAATATGTTTTTTGATATTTCGTCATTCGATGTTCTTTGTCACTCATCATTCACCAAGAAATTTCATCGAAGTATTTATATAAAAATCCATGATCCTCTCCCGATCTCATGTCACTATTAATAAACATATTGGAGGAAACATGATTTAGTGTTATTGATATTCTTAGTCATCATGTCTTTAGACTACTTCATCAATGAAATGAAACAACATTTCTATTACTATTATGTTCTAGTGTCATTATGCATGAGTTGTAGCATTGTTATGCTATTTAATTTATGAAATGAAATATATTAATCGATGTTTCATTGTAGAGAATTATTTTTGAATATAATCAACATTTTTATGTTTATTTTATTTTTCATTAAAACTCACACAATCTAACTCTTAATAGAGAGCTATAGTAGTTCAGGTTTGGACCCACTAAATGAAAGAACACACACAAAAACTCAATGGTGGTGTTGGATTTTCTATCTGATTGACCATTCAAGAGTTATAATGATTTGAAAAATATAATAATTTTATTTAATAGTATTATTTATGGTCACATCCCAAAAACTACTTTCTACAGTTGTCCCACGCAGACAAATATCAGGTTCCACCTAAGAAAAGAACTCCCTCATGAGATCAACAGTGGTCAAATATTTTTAGTGTCAGTCACCATTCATGATTTTTAAAGATTTCCAAAATAAAATAACTCTCTTTAATTATTAAATATAAAATCATTCCATTTTTTGGTTTCCTATATGGAGGCCCATGCCGACTAATGTTAGGACACACCTTGGATAAAGTCACCATCCTGAATGAAACGATTCACTCATATTTTTTATCTGGGAACCCATATAAGATTTATTCTGCTTCTAAATGAAACCCACTCATGAAAACTATTGAAAAACATTAAATTCTTTGACGGACCATTCGGTGTACACTGGGCCTCTAAATCGCATTTCATCTCAACTAAGGAGATACGTACATGGAATTCATCAAGCACCCACTCTAACAACGGTTGTAGAGCCAAATGGTACTCCCCTAACACACTCTATGAAGTATCCCAAAATCTCTAATGACCCTCTGAGATAACATGTCTCCACAACCAAATAAATCTACTCCACATCAAGGAGAGACCCAAAAAACCCATGGTATCCCACCTCAAACTCCAAGGGTCCTTGTCACCTATCTATATAAGACATCTGATGGATCTATGCTATCTTCATATTCTCCTAGATAACCTTCATATTCTCTATAGTATCCACAACAAACACCAATCCCATGATAACTAACTCTATCGGGCCAGACAAGCAATGTGGTGACCTACAGGGACACCCATTCGAGGACTCAAATGGTTCCCTACCGATGGTGGAGTGGTAGATGTTGTTTTATAAAAACTCCACCAGAGCTGAATGACCCACCAAAATGCAGCAAAAATATAAGATATTACCATGTAGCATGTCCTCTATTATTTAAATGGTCCTATCTGTCTTTCCATCTATCAGTGGGTGGAACATTGTAATCAGGTTCAACTGATTCCCAAACACCTCTTTCAATCCCATACACATTCAAGATACAGATCATGCACCGAGATATGATATTATTGTCGATTGGACACCCAGGAGTTGATCTATATTATGAACATAGAGGAATCCAATCACTCTTTTGGAATCTATTTTTCAAATTCTAAGAAGTAATTGACATGGTGGGTTTGTCAATGATCACCATGATGGTACTCTTTCCCGCTAGACATACCTAATAAAACTGTTGTGAAGTCCATCAAATATTCTTTCTCAGTCCATTATTGTCTCTTAAGGATAAAAATAGAAACCCCTTCAAATCATAGATACCAGAAATGGTGTATTGACAAACCACAAAACTGATTAAACAATATCTCACCTTTTATATTATAGTTAATCCCAACTTCATGCTTTCGGTCATCCTTGGTGTCCTCTAGGATACCCACATGCATATCCTGATGCATCACATTGCACTAGGAGTCCACTGCTACTATTGTGCATCCATTTAAATGAACCAATTACTCCCCACATTTCAAATATTATCTAGGGTATTCTTTGTGAACAAATGCGTTCTTAAAGACTCACAATCGGTATCATAGATTTGTGCCTCCCTAACTAACATTCAGAGTGGATGTGGAAAGAACCAATTATTAGAGTTTATTGGCATCATCCCTTTCCAAAAAGTATTACTATATCGACCCCAAGTGATTTGTTTCTTCATTTTGAAACTACACACTAGTTCTCATGTTGGGAGCCTCTACTACTATATTTCCCTTACCAATAGTATATACTATTTCGAAATAATAGTCCTTGAAATTCTTTATCCATAGTCATTATCTTAAGTTAAAATACGTTTGAGAGATCATACAATTGAGAATCTTGTGGTTAGAGTAGATTATAAATCATTCATATATATGGAAGAGTCTCTACATCTTCAATGTGAATACTACTACTGCCAACTCAAGGTCTTGGGTCGCATAGTTCTTCTCAGGTGGTATCAACTACTGAGAAACATCTAACACCCTTCATCTCTTAGAAGATATCATCAATACATAGAAGTGGGTACTAACTCTTTAGGGGTACCTGATTCAGTCAGCAAATGTATACACATAGTATCAAGCTCGCATCTTATGTCTTGGTGTACAATTCGAGGGATGCCCTAGGTGAAACACAGGGATTCATAAATCCCTTACTCTATATTTCCTCCAACTTTACCATCAATTAACTAAGATTTTTGGGGGCCATCTGATATTTCTGTATAGATATTAGTGTCATATCTAGGTAATGTTTAATGAATAATCCATCCTCCCTACATGGAAGTTGTCCTAGAACATCTTCTAGAAATATATCCTTATACTCATCCACCACTACAGGAAACTAAGGACTCGTCTCATCCACTACACAAAGGCTCATGATATTTGACTGAAGAGTGTATGGTTACACACTCCAATTCATGAGTCTATCCCCTACTACTTGGTTTTCCTTTCCCACCATCCAAGGATACCCTAGTACTTTTGATATGGACATACAGTACATGTTTGCTTAAAATATCCAATCTGATCATTAAATGTGGATGACAATTCCATACCCAAAATATCATCGTATGTCCTTGAAGATTCCACTATTATGTTCCAATCAATACTCTCTCTTCAAGGGCTATATCACAATCTCTTCATAAGTGTGATTTTTGAGTGACCTCTCATTTGTATCTCCAGATGTAAGGGTCATGTCAATAGTTCAACCATAATCTCTAGGAATTGGATGAGATTTCTGAAAAGATATATTGATTAAAACCTATGTCTATTAATATTGAAGATATGAATAGAAACATACTTTACATTCATTCATTCCTAGAGCCCGTGTATCACATAACTTTAATGCATGCAGTTCCCCCCTTAATCTGTCATCCAGCTCCCGGAGCCTAGTGTGGACCACATTAGAGGGTGGTTGTAACATGTCGAAAGGTATACTACCTATTGCTACTCTCACATCTCCTATGTCATTTATTTATACATACTTGTTCATCTGGTCTTATCAGAGTCTTTGCTCTAGTGGTCCATCCCCATTTCACTTTCAGCATGATGGTCTGCACAATCTCTCAAGTGATTTACCCTATTGTATTTTTAAAATATTTACTTATTTTATGCCATAATGGAGTAACCTTATGTGCCCTGAGTTGTAGATCCCCTGTCTTGAGACCACTTATTTTAATATAACACATGTCCACATCTCTAAGAAAGATGTTGGCTTCTTTCTTTTCCACTGCTTACATTCAATGGCTATATCTTCTTAGCCAAAGTAATTTGAACCACAAAGGATCTATCAATAACCTTATGATAAGTAATAATGAATAGGGTAATTGGTATTGCTTAGATGTCCATAAATACACCTCATTTGGAGGTCTGATCCTTTTATCTCTATTCTTATCAAATTCATTGAGTAATAGGAATGACCGATATACCTCGATGAATAAAAAGCTACCAACATGTAGTCATGCTGATTCTATAGAAAATATTGGGCACACATATCTCTAATATTTCATGGCGAGATCCCATTATCTGGGAAAGGTTATGAAACTCTATCCATAGTGGAGTCACCTCATCATATGACCGAGTAATATAAACCAGACCATCTCCCTACTAAGCCACGTAGAAGGCTCAATTCTAGGACACCCATCTAATCGAATGGTTTCAGGACTATATAGAAGACTCATTCACAGCCTCAAGTATGTCCTTATCCTCTTGTAAGTTGGAATCGCCTCCGAACACGAGGGGTCGATCTCTCTGAAACTCATGATGTGTACTCAACCCACTCATTTCATCTGATGGTAATGTGAGTACCATGTGATACACCAATGGTGGTTGTATAGCTGGTACACCACTTGGTCATGTTGTCTCTCGTATGAGCCCATATACCAAACTCAACACCCCCACATATGATCCTTGTGATCATGTAGTTGAATCATTGATGGATGTTTATATGTGGATGCATCTTGAAAAAAAAATATGTTCCATGATTAACAGAGTATACCTAGTAGGATGGCTGAAGAAGGACATAGAAATCTGAACCCATTCCAATACAATGCATGTACTAACTTTTTTTCATGAAACTAGTGTTTGTATGTACTGATTTGAAAAGATGATTTATGGGTCTTGGTATATGGATATGTCAGTCGGTACACCGACAATGGATTCTCTTACTTAAAATACAAACTCCTAACACTTAAAAAATTTTCCCCAAACCCAGATCATAGACTGGGTTTCTTAAAGTATAACTAACCTCTTCTAATTCCAAATTTTCACAACCCACCCCCAAGGCTTATTTCGTTAAATCCCCATTCCCAGCTCCCAATGGCTAAGGGCCGATGACTAGGACCCAGTAGGAATATCGCAAACAAATTGGATTCATTTTCATATATCCCTCTATACACGCATAGAACACCAATCTATAGTTATTGTAAAGTTGATACACTATGTAAAAAACACATAGTATGACAGTAGAAAACTAAATGTAATCATGGGATGAATACAAGCCTAAATGAAATAGAAAAGTAAAAGTAAAAGTCATTGGAACTCCTCTGTAGAAAACCCAACATAAAGGGTAGGTATATAAATAGCTATCTAAATATGTAAAATCACAAATATTCTGTAAGGTCTATATAAGAACCACCCAGACCCTTCCCACCATGGACTCTGTCAAAGAATTGATCTTCAGAACAATACATGACATGTGAGAGTGAATCCCGCATTTGGGTGATTAAACCAATACATAGTAGGGACCACAAACCTAAAAGGTATAACACAACGAAATAAAAAATATGACTACCAAATAAGTACACAATGTCTAGCCTCTATGATTTATAGTTAAGAGAGTAAATTGAGTATGCTCACAGTGGTATAATCTATCATATGAAAAGAAAGACTTTCATAAATAAATGTTGAACACATTGTACTATTGATACAATCATCCATTATGTGCCACATAGGCATGATAGGAAACATAAACCTACTCATCACATAGTCCTATAAGAGAACCTAAACTCTCTCATCACTTAGTCTTGTAAGGGTAGCTAGACCCTCCTATTATAGTATGATCATTAAATCCATATAAATGACTCTTGCTCCTAGGAAACTTTATTCTGGGGGAATATAATCATCAAATCATTGTTTGTATATCATCTTCCACTAAAAACCCCATAGATTAAATAAAATAAATTTCCTCATAATAATGGTCCCAATTCCACAATCCTCCCATTAATTATACGTATTGATTAGAAGATATAATTTTTTTATTAAAATCGAGTGGGATGGGTCTTTGTCTAGTCTGACATGGTAAGGGTGACCCACCTCAACTTGATCTGGGGTCCACCAACCCATCCCAGTCCACGAACATGACTCAGGTCCAACCTGGTCGGTCGAACTGGCCCTCCTATTCAAACCGACCTAATGGTGTCGGCCTGTATATTCTACTCCAGACGTTGCAGGAACTGTGTCTCCAATCCACCTCACATTCTAGCTACACCATGACCCTCTATCCACGTGATGAGGCAAGTAGTATGTGTCTAAACCTACCTCCACCGATGACCTATCGACAACCTCTGATCACTGCCCAAGGAAGATATCACAAGGTTACTTCAGAATTGAATGCCACCACTGGTCATCACTGGCACAACAACGGGCTCATCTGTAGTCGAACGAACTCACAAAAATGTTATTTATTCAGATATAAATGTTCCACTACGATCCTTGAGTTTCTGCCTCCAGATCTATGTTCTCCATACTTTCAGGATGTTGATTCGGGGTTTGGACGACATTTAGACCATCCAAAAATAATCTGATGTGACTATAAGGGAGCTTCGGTGAAGAATGTGAGGAGGATGAGTGATCAAAATGAACACCCAGGGAAATGAATGTCAGCCTGTTGGTGTGGCCTTCCTTCGTTGCTTTAGAAATGAAAGGGGAGTCATTAAAATAATTTTCTATGATAAATTTCCCTCTAAAATCCCTGCATTTCAAAATTCCCATTCTCACATGGGTGATCGATGTGCGGGTCAATTTTTTAGTGAATTGACCCATATTCATTATTTATAAATAAAGAACATGGGAATGGAAAACACATAGAAATAAAACCCTAAATAGGTTTGGATCGATTTTTTAAAAATATTGAATGATGTGTTCGTTATTTATCCATCCACAAAAATCTGATCCCAATTCGTATATTGATCTGTTATCGTTCTTTGTTTTTCGTCGGTCTTTTTTTCCTATGAATTACCATAAACGATTCATAGAAAATACGAGGATCCTCCCCTGATCTATTATATCCATTAATTAACATAATAGAGGAAATAGGTTTCATAATTTCAGTTTCATGGAATAACCGCATTGTTAAACTATTCAATTTATGAAATGAAATAGTGTTTCTATTATGCTTGATTTTCATCATCGTAACACTATTTCATTTGTAAAATGAAATTTATGGCATGACATTATGTCACAACAATACATATATTGATAAAATAAACATTTTTTATTTATTTTATTTGCCTCTAAAATGACCAATATTAGCCACTAATCATGAACCATTCTGGTTGAGGTTAGGCCCCTCCTAAGGAAAACATACCCTAACAAGCTCAATGGTGGTCTCATATTTTAATTCCATGTAACTATTCAGGAGTTATATTTACATGATAAATATAATAATTTTGTTTAATTGTTTATTTATGGGCACGTCCCAAAAACACTATTCAACAATTGGCATGCACCGGCCTATGATAGGCTCCGCCTAAGGAAATCATTCCCTTAAAAGCTCAACTGTGGTCTCATATTTTCAATATGAGTCAATGTTAATGGTAAATAATTATTTGAAAATTTAAATAATTTTATTTCATTATTTAATATACAGTTATTCTATTTTTATCTTTTCTCACAGGACGCCCGCACTGACTAATGATAGGATTTGCCTAGGGTAAACCCACCCTCCGGAACGCAATGGTGGAATCATATTTCTGATCATGGAACTTTAATATTAATTTCACCTCCTCGTGAAAAATGATCACACACACATTTTTAATATCTTGTCATTATTTGACAGACCATTCTGGGCACACCAAGCCATGGAATCGCACACCGTCTAAGTGGGTGATCTCATAATTTTCCCATTATGTTTTTTGAATAAATTAAAACTGAGAAAATATGATTCATCACAACTTCATCCATCACCTATACCATATATTCAGATCCTTCTGTGAAAATATGTACTCGAGGATCTTGTGTTCAATGTGGACAATAAACCTCTTTTTTCAGGTAGTGTCGCTACATCAACAATGTGAAGACTACTATTTCTAGGTCACGATTATGTGTCATGTAGTTCTTTGTATGTGGCCTCATCTGGCATGAACTATAACAAATAACCGCCTATCTCTACATCAGAACACAGCCAATCCTAGTCATTGGTAGATGATATAAAACTATATACTTGACACCCTCTCTTAGTAGTCTCAATATCGGTGTTCCCGTGAAACACTGCCTCAATTGATTTTAATCCTACTAGCACATCTTCATCCATAGGAAAGACTTTACCTTCCGAGTCAATGCTGTCATCGGGGATGATATCTGCAAAATTTCATGAATGAATAAATTGTAGTATGCAACCAGGCGAGAGAAGCTCCACACCTCTCTCTCACTCGTAGGTGGGTCACATGCTAACAATACCTAGACCATGGCTTTGTCCACCGCTACTCTATCTACTGAGATGACATGTCCCATAAAGATGTAATTATTATTCAAAACTATAACTTCATGAGTTTCCCATGTAGATGGTGATATTTTTGTAAATGAAGAACAATCTACAAGTGTCTCATATACTCCTCTGATGATGAAAACACTTGGATGTCATTGATGAAGTCAACTATGAACTATTCTATGTATGGATGGACAATCTGGTTCACGAGTCCTATTAATACTGTGGGGAAGATTTTCAAACCAAATAGAATTATGAATAATTCATAGTGGCAATATATTCATATGAACCCCATCATCATCACATCCTCGACTTTTACTCAAAGATGATGATAACCCAATCGAAGGTCAACTATAGAGAACCCCCATTCCCCTCCCAGCTAATTGAATAGGTCGTTGATCCTCATTATTGTATACTTGTTCTCCACTGTCACCTTGATCTTGCATTAGTAATCAACACACTACCTCAGTCACATGTCTTCCTTCTTGGAATAAAAAACTAGGACCGCCCAGGGTGAAACATTGGGTCTCACTAATCCCTTCCACTACAAATCATCCGGCTGCACCCCAACTCTTGTAGCTCCATGGGATCCATACGATATGCTAGTGAGGATTTCAATGTCTTCACAAGGTTTATATTGATACATAATTCTACTTGCTAGTGGGGATGTATGCTCGATATATCTTATAGGATGATTTCCTCATAATAACCCACTATTACTTGGAAATTAATATTCATAACATCGGTTTCCCATGGAAAAGGAAAGCCAACACTTGACGGATTGGATGCACCCTCCCATGAATGAGCCCATGATGTACTACCATTGTATTTCCTTATTTGATGACGTATTTCCACATACGATCACTACAGAAACACCACACCCCTCACCTAAAGAAGTCAATCTACACATGGACTGAAAGTAACCAATCCATATAGATAATGAAATTTCAAGGCCTTGACGAATCCACCAAGAGTTGTCAAACGAATCTATCACTTCCAAGGGTATTATCACATGATCATAAAATAGGTGTTATCATCAAGTCTTCTCCGAGGTATTTCTCCATGAATGAGGTTTGAGTATACGACTCAACCAGAATATCAAGGATTCGAACATGATATATGGTGATGATAGAATGATTGGAACCTATGTCTATAATTACAATAGCTATGTTCTAAAAGTAACTGATGGTACATCAAATCATCAATCCAGTTCCTGGTTCATACGCCTCAACCGCATGTAGCTTCCCCTCCCTCATCCCCCTGCTCCCTGAGGATGGTCATGAGTTCTTGGGGGTGGTGGTGGATGTTTTTCAATCTGTATTCTACATCACACAGGTCTCCCTGCTCCTCTGCAATGTCCTTCGCCTAGTAGAATTGACTGCACAACTCATTGTCACTTCCTTAGTGGACCATCCATCTTGTCCCTTTCAATAGATCGATGGGTTGGACAGTTTCTAGAAATATTTCCTCTAGAGTCACATGTGTTGCATCACCACTCCCTAGGCTGATTGGATCCATCCTAAGATCCCTGGACTATAGATACCCAATCATGGGGCAACTTGTGACGTCTCCATTTCCTGATATTTTTGTATAACATAATATTCCTTATACCAAGGGTTCTTCGCATATATACCGACTACAGAATACCATTGGATTGGTTTATTTTTCCATGAAACTCTCGACCAAAAAATCTCTCTCATGCACTCCATAATAAGTCAAAATGCATAGAGGCAAAACACTATCTATTTTTTCCCATCATATGCATCACTTGATGGTATGATATCTGAAGCACTGATCCATGGACATATACATATAGTACCTAACAAGGGTAGAAAACCTCAATGAATAGCCATCAAATATCAAAAAACCCTATTGGAGCTAAAAAACTCATGGATACACATTTTACTCAGTGTAACTATTGAGAAAGACTCCTTATAGAGACAGTATAACTCTATCCATGAAAGATTTTCCTCTTTGTTAGTCTATGTGTTCAAACTCCATCATCACCCTACAGAACCATGATGGCGGCTCGATCCAAAGTTCACCATCTGGTCCACTAATGTCCTCACGAAGCAAAATACACTGGTCACCACCTCAAGTCAATCCTTACCCGCCTAAGGGTTTGGCTCACCATGGAACCTGAGGGGTCTCTATCTTCAAAACACAAGAAGAAATTTTAGCTAGAACTCAACGTCTATTAGTATTGCATATGTCTTGTGATTCTACATTGGTGGTGGCATAACCGGTGCACCACATGGAGGAAACTCTTGGGGAACTGGACCCTAACTTGATGCATCGTCGCTAAGGTGGTAAACCTCATGATCTATCTGCTAAATACTATATGGAATTTTTCATTGATGTATCCATTAAAGAAACATTATGTTCTATTATCAAAGAGTATAAATGGATAGCTAACTGAGAATGGACTTGGAAACCCCCACCCATTCTTATATGATTCATGTACCATAGTTTTTGTTTAACTAAAGCTTGTGTTCTCGTGTACGAAGTTGAAAAGATGTTTATTAGAGTCCTAGTGACTTGATATATCGACCTACTAGACTAACACATGAGTCATTGTCCTGAAATAAAAAATGGGAACACATAATATTATTTCACCAAACCTATGTCATAGACTCTCGGTACTATGGTAGAACTGACAACCATTCATATAAATCTATCACAACCCATCCCAGTGGGTACCATGTCGCAACTTTCAATCCTGCCTCCCATAGGACATGGGTTGATGACTTGAACGAACTAATAATATCACTATCTTTTTGGGAATTTCCTGTGTACCTACACAAATGAAAAAATATCGAAGACCAAAAATGATGAAATCTAAAAACCAATAAGGAACAAAATGAATGGATATAACTAAACTAAACCAATTGTGTACAAAAGAATGTAATGTTTGGAAAAGTAACTAGGCTAGAATAAAAGACCACAAAATGAAATAGTATGCCACTACACGGTCAAACCTATAAACAGAAAAGGTAATGGGACTAATGCACAACACAAAAGGAACACATCAGCCCAAAAGGACACTCAAAAATTGTGGTGTGGTCCTCGTTCGCCCTAGATTCTATCAGAATGCCACTCATTTGTACGAGACATGACACATGTAGAAAAAAACTTATTTAGGAGTGAGTATAAAAATAATCAGTAGGAGACCCTAAAATCAAAAAGAAACAAATCAAGAAAAGGTACATTCAGATCAACTGAGTACATGTCTACAGAAAATAAAACAATAGAAACATATAGATATCCTCAAAAACCAGAGCTGTAGTTTAGAGGTAAGCCACAAATACCCACATATCCATTCTAGGGATTTAGATTGAATATTACATGAAGAACATGTCTGGAAGCACTCACTCCACATGTTATATAGTTCTAATGATGACAATCCAAGAATTATTGTTCATCGGGAAGTGTCGCGAGTGAGATGGATGCATAGATAGATCTTAATGGATAACATATAAAAACATTCCGAGAGAACTCACACCTAATTTGGAAGATCACAATAATGGTATGAGGATCACTATCAGGTCCTTGGTGTATACAAAGACTCATCCAAATTCACATTCTATGTAAAGGATACACGTACTATAGGATTGGTCATGCTGATAGCTAACACTACATAGGGACAATAATGGATTGAGGATCTCATGGCCGGCCTCTCACAAGGATAAAATCCTATAAAAAATGTCAAGTGTAAGAGATCACACTCTTGTGGATAGAAAAGACACATGACCTTCTTGGGAATGTGAAAATGGTAACTGGTAAACACAAAACATGTCCATGGTATGCTGGACAATGAGATCAATCCTTTAAAAAAGAAAACAAAATTTAGAGGTGTCACATGTTATTTCCTCTGATCACAGGTTCTGCCCATGTACAACAACCCATGTAGAAAAGGGAATTTTGTGTAGAATGAAATATAAATTGTCTATAAGAGTGTGACATGTCATGTCCTACTAATCATGGGATACACTGTGTAGTTCATCTGCCCAAACAGGGCTCTAACCACTATCATCCAACCTGTTTACCAGTACATTGGGTATCCCACATAACCCACAGAGTTTGGCCATGTGCTGTTCTACCTGTCATGTACTCAACCCCATATTCATGTATTTCCTGAGATACATGAAAATCCCCACGTAAGGACACACACACCATTTCACATTTGTCACATGTCATGTTTAACATTTATATCACCCGAATACCTAGACACCACTGATCCATCACTACAAATTTTGTTCTTTTAAATTGTCCTGAATTTGTGGTTCTTCATCTGATTGTTCAAGTGATCTTCTATTTATTATTATGGTTGTTCTATCTCTTATAAACTAAAGATACTGGGTTTTCCTGAAAAAAATTACAATTTGGTATATTTTTTGTTTCTGATCGATTCCAGAAACATGTTTCGATCATCCTAAAAAAGAATCATCGACAAACAATTTATTTTTAGACAATGTTGATTATTCTATTTCCATTGTTGTTGCACCTCCTTCGGGTCATCATAATGTTGTATATCTAATTTGGGATCATTGAGTTTTGATATGGATGTAAAATTATTTGTTGTTCATATTCTCACAAATAATTTTAAGAACACACTAGGTCAAAGGGGATAAGAAATTCATATAAAAATTGAGGAAGGAATATTAGTAATTTTTTATTAAGATGTTAATCCTCTTCCATTATAAGGGTAAAGTATAAAAAAATTATAAAATAGATTCCCCAATGTAAAACTTGATAATTAGACCCTCTCAAAAGAAAGAATGTTCTATGGATCAACCTATTCATGGGTTGATCCCATTCATAATTTAAGTCCATGAACGGTGAAAAAACAATCAGTATTAACAACCCCTATATTGATCACAAACAAATTGTTGATTTTCTATAGTTATCAGTGAGATATGGTCATACAGTACATTTATCCATGGGTTAACCACTCATCATCCTTTTTTGAGAGTTCACTAGTGGGTGTATATTCTCAAAAACACTAAAGTATTCTATGGAGTTTTCTAGGATTAATAGCCTAGACCTAGGGCCCTTATTATATAAAACCATAAAACATTTCGATACGTCATTAAAATTTTTAATGTAAAATAAATTATTAATATGTTTTATTTATTCTAAACACCCAAGCATTAGCATTTCTCAGAACCCACACTAGTCATTTTTCTACTTGAATAAGGTAAATTCAATGATTTGAACACAAATGTGTCCTCAGATTTATGATTCAGGAAAACATTTAATTGTTCTTTCAATTTTTTATGAAAACCAGTTGTGTGTGCTATTAAAAATATTAATTTATTTCATACATTTATTTCGGGAAATCAGGCCTCAAAATCTCATGATATTTCATATCATTATCTCAAATTAAATCCTCATAAAATTTAAAAATAAAACCCTAAATATCTGGGACCTTATAGTTATCCACTAACTATGGGGTAAAGTATCATTATTTAGCCTCAAATAAAAAAAGCCCACAAATAAGGCTATTAGAAATATTATTATTTCAACTATCAATCCTAGGGAACTATGGATTGTCCACAAATTGGCATCTGTTATACAATAAAAATAGTAAAACCCAACAATAGAGGTCATCAATTTTTTAATAACCTATTATCATATCATAATAATTTATTAATGATGATTTCAAGTAGCATTGAATAATGACCCTCATCTACAACACTTAGTGACACTGATGTAAGGACCCATATGTCCATCTCCTCTGATTTAATCAATTATTATCTCATAAGATCATCCCCCAGAAAGCTATTACAAATTACTCCATAATTAATATCTAATTTACAATAATAGGGCTCCTCCTCTTATTTTCATATAATTAATCCCTAATCATGGTGGGCCTTTATAATGTTATTTAAATTTAAAAACTCTTATGGTCCACCATTAAAAACATATTACTAGGGTCCACCACAAAAAAATATAATTACTAACTATGGATTTCCTCCCAAAATAAAATAATCATCAAAATTTCTTTGTTTCCATCTTGATTATTTCATTTTTTATTCTTGTAATCTAATATATGATTAATGATATCTAGGTCCTGCCTATACCAACCAAGAAATATCTAGTAACCCTATTCATTCTGCCCATATTTATATAGAATAAGTTTTCCAATCAAGAGGTTCTACTATCAAAATTAAAAAAAACAGTCACAATAAATTCCGTCAAAATAATTTTAAAAATTATACATTCAAAATAAAAGGAAAATACTTATAGAAATATGATAGATTAAATTCAAAAATGGTCTTTTTTAGGGTAATAAATAACATCCAGAAAGGTACAACAATGGCAATATATTATAGAGATCCTAAAAATTCAAAATAACACAATTGGTATATATATCATCCACATAATATTAAATATAAGATTTTTATCACTGTCTATCTCCCACATGTAACATATTATTCATGAACCTATAAATTTTATTTATCAATTTGTTATAATGGTCCCCTTAGGTTTCCATCGTTCAGCTGTAGTACATATATCTTATGAAACTTTAAAATATAAATATTATTTCACCAAAAACATCAATAATGATTAATATTGTCTCATCCAAGTCATTTTGAAGACTCAATAAATTAAAAATATATATTCCTCCAATAAATCGAACACAAATAGATGTTGTAGTGATTTATTAGATCAATATAGATTCCCATGATAAATGACATAAGAAAAAATATTATTATTAAAACATATTTAGGAATAAATCATATAAGATCATGAAAATTACATTTATATTTGTAGAAAACATTATGGTGATATAAAAAAATAATTTTTTGATTATATTCATTTTATAGTAGGATATTATTTAATAAATGGTGGAAGAACATGTATCCAAAAAAATTTACAACGTTTTTTAGACTGTAAAAAAAATTCAAATACATGGGAATTACGTAGAAGAAATATATTTTATACCATAAATGAGATAATGAATTTGGATTTCATGGTGAATTTTTATTACATTCATTTTCTCCGATCCAAATTTATGTATAATAATATGACGGTGTTGATTAATACATCCTCAACTGTTTGAACACACACCAATAAAATATCTATAATACAATGAAAAATTTCTACATTCATGGATTGGAAAAATATAAATATATTTAGATAATTGAATTTATCGGAAATGAAGGGTCCAAGTTAGATGAAATTATATATATTTTTGACTGTACAGACATAAATAAATTGATGTGGGTATATATTTGTAGTGTTATAAAACCATTAAAATTTATCCAATTTCTATGGTTTATACCAAAGATTCATGTATAATAAATTATAAATAAAACATTACATATGAAATCATAAGGTCAAACAACGTGAATAAAGTCATAAAAAAGAACATGTGGCAACATTGAACTATTTATACCATATATTTTTATGTGAACGTTATCCACCACAACAACCACTATATAGAGAAAAATCTGTATTTGGTTTATTCTATTCTATAAATGAGTAGTGACTATCCATGCTTATATGGATAACAATAAATAAAACCCACTATTCCAAGTAAGAAAATATTTCATCAACTAAGAGAATATCCATTAGGATCCTTCACCATAGTTTGCAGCATTGGCGTTCCATGGAACTTTTCCTTCGTAATGAATTTTGTGTTTTATTAGAAGGTATAACATTTACATCCTCTAGGAAGAACACTACATTAACGAATTAAAAATTCAATATATAAATTCAATTTAAAGGGATATACATTGAACATAAAAATAGTGTATCAATCATTATTGTATCTCTTTTTTAAATGATACTAATAATTTATTGATCAGTATTACTAAGAAGATGTTGAATGAATTATTCCATGTTCATTATCTTGGGATTATTCAAATCTACCAATTCCCATAGAGGATCTTTTTCAAGATAATGTCATAAATTTTGAATTAGGGATGGGAAAAATTTAACGAAAACTTGTTTTTAACTAACAAGTTGTTGTGGAAGAAATCAAAAACCATACTAGATGATTATATATACTTATATACTATTATAATGAATGTGTTTATATTTTACTATTTCAAATATATTAATAAGTACACTCATAATAATTTTATTTTCAAAACATATCTTAATATATAATTCATTCTATAATTATAATTAAAAATTTTATTTAACATTGTATTCATTATTATTGATAAATCTTCATGTTAATATAATTATAACTAATGTATAAATGATAGTATGGAAAAATAATATCACACTATGAATATAACTTATTACTTATGCTATATGAATAATAATATATCATTAAAACACACTACCTATAATGGTGTATTTGAGGAGAAATCACAATTTAGTCAAAAAATAATGTCATTGTGAAACCATTAAAAAATAACTCTGTCGGTCTCCAACATTTAGTAAATCATGATATAAATAATTCCCATTTATCATATGGTTCAAAATATAAAATTATTCTTGAATTTTTTTTAAATTTTCTTTAGAATTTTTCTATTTTTTTTTTTGAAATGATATCATCATTTAAATGTATTTCACATCATATAAATAACATTGTAAATATTTAGAGAGAACATATTACAAAAAATGCTAAAAATTTATTTGGGGTTTTATTCAATTTATTTTGAACATGATATTCATTGAAAAAATAAAAACGTGTTTCCTAATAAAAATATATAATTGAAAAAATTAATGACTTAATTTATCTTTTTTTTAATCACTCTTAATAAATGATTTGTGGTACATAAACTAAAAATGAAACTAGAATGATATCAAAAAAACATATATATTTATATGACTATTTTAGACAGATATTAAATATTTCATGCATAAGTTATCATATGATAAATATTTAATGAAATATTGTAGATATAGGTATCGTGTATAAAAATATTAAAACCCTACGATTTTTTAGATTTTGTTGAATTAGTTTAATTTTTTCGATATCACTAAACACTAAACATTGATTTTGTTATGAGAGAACACTATTTTTTCAATTTACCCATATTCTAAACCAATATAATCATGTAGAAAAATAAACATAATGATTATCTTGTGAGATAGGAAACATTATTTCTAACATTTTATTCAAACAATACCAAGTCTTTATTTTACCTTGTGTTATATGCAAGATAATATTTCACCTAACTAAAAAATACATTTAATTTTGTTAATTTAGTGTTATTGTCTTTATCAACTAGATATTCGAATGTTTGTTATGAATAAGATTACCAAAATTTAAAAATATCATTTACACGTGTATATTAAATGTATCATCTAGCTATTAATTAAATTAAAATTTATGTATGAACAATTTTAAATCAAATACATTCCCTTTTAAAAAAAATCTATTTATAAAATCCATTTTTATGACAATAAATTAAATAAATTACATTTAATTCATGGTTTAAACAATATATATCCTATATATTTTATCTATATCTTTGATAAACTTACAATGCATTTTAAATGTATATGATAATAATAAATCCTATTTTATGAATAAATTTTTTTTGTTAGAAATGTAATTTTAAATATTTTAAATGTGGAACATATTTCAAATAATTTTTAGAATATTTTAAATCCTTTATTTTAATAAAATTAAAAAAAATTGAAATATGAATATAAAAATTTACTATCGGTGAAATTTTTATATTTTTATGTGAAATATTATTTTTTATGAATATTGAAAAACAATGAAATTTAATTCAAATCTGTTTTTTCTGTATTATATTTATATAGTAAAATAGTATTTTAATATGGATTTTATGTATAATTATATCAATTGTATAAAAATTAATCCAATTTATTATATTTTGAACTATTCCACGTTTAAATTGGTTATAAAACCCATTTATTATTTCTGTCCTTTTCTCTTTAAAAACTCATCATCTTTTTCTGTTAGCTTGATGGATTTTTAATTACTTTCTACAAATGATTTGATTGTATATTGAAAAAATTAAATCCATATACTGAATCAGAATAATTTATAATGTATAATAATTTCAAATTAGTGTTCGACCAATAATATTAGTTGAATTAGTTTAAATTAAATACAGCGATTAAGGTAAAAAAACATTACAAAGTGATTAAACATGAATTAATGTGGAAAATAACCTAAAAACATATTCAAAAGCCATTTTATAGATATATTTAGAAAAATTCTTCTATATTATTAGAAATTTATTATAATTTCAGAATAATTATCTATAAGGGACCTCTAAATAGTGTTTACCATTTTATATTTACTAGAATCATACTCCTCCTCCATTATAAAAGAGAATTTATCCCCATCACTATCACTCCCCTAAAAACACTATCTAAGAAATAATAAAAAATATCTTCCAAAAATACATAAATTAATCCAAAAGGCCTCAATTTTTGAATATAGACAAAAATGAAATCCCTTGGGAACAAAGTGATAAGAGTTCCACAAAGAAGAGGTGACATCCTTCCATAAGCTCTTTTGATTTATTTTCATTATCCTCTAATTAATTATTCATTTTAAATGATTATATAATATCTATAAAATCATTAAAATGTACATATTTTCTAATGTTAATGTTTCTGTAAACGGTCATACATATATCCATAAATTGTGATATAAAATCATCATTCGTGTGTATGATAGACTACTGCCTCATGAAATGATGTCATTCATTCTTCACATACAACCTATGAATTATGGGAAAAATTATATAATTTTTTTTATAAATTATATTTGATATATTTATTATTTATTTATTATTATTTAGTTAATATATAACAAATACCTTCTTCATTTAATTTTTTTAAATAAGATAACTGCATTTTTGGACGTGTTGACTAATGCCTCCTCAAACTGACACCATTCGTTAACACGATGCCTGACTATATTAACGATGGGAATAATTAATGTATATGATATTTATGACAAAATAATTATAGAATTATTTACAAACATATGTATACACATATATTTCATTTAAATTCAATATTTCAATATTATAGGAAAATAGAATCATTCTTCATGCGTATGTTCAGCCTACAGACTCCATGAACAGTGTATTCATTTTTTATTTACATATTTTATAGAATATTATAAATATTTATATACATAATATATATGATATTGATATAATTTTATAAATTCTATAAATAATTATTTTATGGTATAAAAATGAGGATGATGAATAGGGATCCAAAACATATATGAAATCAATGTGGAATTTATACGGAACATAATATTGACATGTAATAATTAATAATTGGGTAACACAAAATAATAATTAAATCATATATGGTATAAAATTTATGAATATGTATTTTTATTTATAATAAATTTCTATTTATTAATTATTATATTGGAATATTTATAGAGTATTTCAATACATAAGATAAAGGGTTTTATCAACTCACATTTATTTATGTGAGACTTACACATTATTCCCCAAACATTTATTTTGTGTGGGGTATATAATACCCATGAATATATTATATAATTCTTATATTTAAATTTATTAGTATATATATATATATCTATTTTATGATATTTCTTTTAATGGGGTTTATGGTTCAAATGTTACGAAATCGGCAAATTAAAGATTGTGACAATTTTCCCTCTGATATTTTTGGCAAGTTATCCAATTATATTTTAATATGGGGTGATTATACTTACCTTTTACATGTTATATCACGAATATCATGATTTTACGATTTTTATATCTCCTTTTTTAATTCCCACATGTGTATTATGCATCAAATTTACTAAAATTGGTAATAGTTTATACCTACAATCTCATTATTTATCAGAATTATATATGATTATGCTTTAATTTATGAAATATCATTATCCATATAAAAATAAAACACATGAATTTTCTTATTTTTGGATTATTCATGATATCTTCATGTATTGGGACCATTTTTCGATTCTTTAATAGTTAATATAATTAAAATAAATTAGGAAGGTCCTAATTTAACTATTTACTTTTTCATAAATCAATCCATATTAAAATAAATTTTATAAAATGGTTTTCTAAAAAAATTATATTTAAAATCTTTTTAACTATTTTAAATAATAATTATTAATTAATCAAGGAAAAAAATTTAACATGTTTTCAATCATTATTTATAAGTTTGAAATTTCTTTTCAATTAAAAATTTCCTAAAATTTGCTTCATGATTAATTTAGTTGTATTAAATGTAATTACAAAGAAAAATGTTTTCAATTGGTTTCCAGAAACTATTAATATTGTTTTAATTTATAATCAAATAAAATGGTTTTCAAATAATTTTCAAGCATTATATATATATTTTAAATATATTTGTCAATATATAGGTTTTAAAAAAATAGTAAATATGTTTTTTAAAAGACTTAAAATGCATCCTATAATTTTTTACAAAGATATATTCATATAAAATATTTTTTATAAAATAAAAATTAAAAAAGTTCATATGCTATTTTGATATTTTTTCAATGAATGAATTTTTAAAAACATTGATAATTTTCCTTTATATGTTTTCAATGAAAAAATATTTTTAATATGGTTTCAACTATTCCTTTATATGTTTTCATGTTTATAATCAATGAAAAAAAAAATTAAAAAAATTTTGGTTTTTAAATTATTAATTAAGAAATTATATTTTCCTAATAAAATTTTTTAATGGTGATTTAAATATATTTTAAATATAACATTATATTCATTAGTGTTACTAATTCAATTCTAGATATAAAATCCAAAGGTTTTGTTCGTATTATTACTCAAAATGTATTTTTTTATTATGGCATGATGTTTATGATAGCTTCCTCTCTTTCATATTTTATATGTTTATGAATCTTTTATAATGAACCACAAATTACAGACATAGTTATTGCATAAAAATTGGAGAATAAGGTTAAAAATTATAAAAAATCAATGGTAGGACCAAATCTGTATACTGTCTTTAGAAACTATAAAACATAAAAAATTGATTCATAACACATCTAGATTATATCCCACTTATTGCATCATAACGTGTACCCTTTTTGACATCTCTTACTTAACACAATTCATTATAGTCGAGTGAAAATAAACAAAATAATGGTTCAGCTAATATGCTCAATAAGGATAAAAATGTGAGATATCATTCATATCATAATTGTAAGACATAAGAATATAACATTTCAAAACATTATCCTTCTTAACAATAATAGGGATAGATATCATTCCAAGGGGTAAATAATAAAATTTTACAATATTAAAAGGATGTAATCCTCAATGTCAAAACAAAAGGCTTGATAATTTTTTGGAATACACATAAGAATAGAAAATCATTTTATATTAGTCATGTATCATTTCCAAGACCATCATAGTGAATAATTTCAATTATAGAACTGAGTTCACTACTCATTTCATCAATTTATTACTGATACAAATTTACTTTTCCTTCATATAATATCTATATCATGATATATAAATTATTACCCAATGAATTTGAGGGATATATAGTTCCCACCAATTTCAAAAATAAACCATTTTACATGTTCCACAAAAAATAAAAATAATTCATCATAGAATAACCCAATCAATAAAATGGGATTCTTAAACGTCATTCCATCATAACATAATCTATATAAAACAAATAGATTTCATTATTATATTTCCATAAAAAACAAAATAAAAAATAGTAATAATAGAGATAGTATACATGAAACATATCTCTATTAAATAAATTCATCATAGCTGGAAAAAAAAATTGGATAAAATAGTTGATATTAATTTTTGAGTAAAATATCATTTATTCTTGATAAATCTTTTATTTTGTCAAAATTCCACGAAATATTTAATGAAAATAATTTTGATTGAAAATAATTTAATTGAAAATAATTTCATTGAAAATAATATACAAATATTAAAATGGATAGTAAATGTAAAAAAGAAGTTATTAAAGAATAAGAATCCATTCATACTATATATGTTAAATGGAAACATTTTTCTTGTTATTTTATCAGATTAAAAAAAGTAACTCACACTGAAAAAGAAATCATTTCATACCATTTAAAATAAATCGTAAAATTAAATTTAAAAAAATTATCAGAATATAAATAATATTTTGAAATAAATATTTCTGAATCAATTATGTGGATGATAGGTACACCTTAGAAAAACCTATGTTTAAATAGTATCATATATAAAATGAGATTGCCAGAATTTCCCTTATGATATGTCTGATATTCTCTTTATGAATATTAAAATATTGTGTAATGGTTTAAAACATTTAATTGATATATTATAGAATACCTTTCATTTTTATGCAATCATATATGATCATATAATTATACGTTTTTTATATAATTACATTATTACAAGTTATTCGTGTATAGAAAATTTCATTTTCTTATGAATGTTTTGTTTAATTATATCCAATTATTCTTCATAAGCTATAGTTTTATAATTCCTAAAATTATATAAATATATTATAGATAATATTTATTCATTATAAACATTTATATAATCATTATTTAATGGATATACTAGACAATTAATCACATCACATCATAGAGATGGAAAGTCGTACGTACGCACAAGTGATTATATCATTCCATCAATTATGAAATGGTTTGGAAGTGGATGGTATATATATTGTTTAAAAATATATATCATATTATAATAATAATATATAAATATTATTTCCCTCATTATACCCATCAATGTAACGTGTTTATGAAAACAAATATTACACCATTATGTGGAGATGGTATGTTGTGCTAATACACACTTGGTGCTTTCAGTTTTCGGATGTCTGATAGAAATTTGAATAAGGTTTTTGCATAACCACAATAAATCATCATTATATATGTGATACTATATTTATTACATAATAATGTTAATAAAAAATGTTATAGGAAGTATAATATGAAATTTGTTTGAATGAATCAACAGAAGATATTACCTCTTCTTCAACGAGCACCCACTTCATCTCCTCTTAAGGGAAATTGTGATGGTCTTTAGAGAAGACCATAACCACTATAATGTGACTAAATAAGTTTATAAGGTAAATGGTTAGAGTATGATTTATATTTTAGTCTACATGAGTTATGATGAATTGAGGGAAGATGATCCCCTTTATAATTAAGGCGAGGGGCACCTTTGGAATGTACAAAAATAATAATTTATAACAAAAAAATCCCATCCAAAAACGACATAAATTTTATAATGGTGAATGTGATATGAAAAAAAAATTTAATGTCATAAAAAATAATTTTATGGGTGTTTTATTTCATGTTAAACCTTATCATCTAGTTTTACCCGTAATAATTCTAATTTATCATTACCAAAGGAAACAAATTTTTCAATATAATAGTTGTATAATATTTACTTGTATGATGATAAATAGAAAATAAATGATCAATATAGATAATTTTAGTGTAATTCCTAATTACTTTATATTTTTTAGAATATTTTATTATTTTTAAATAATCTAATAAAATATTATTTTTACAAAATATCAATAGTGTAAATTTATACATTATTTATTTAATTTATTTATAAAATATAAATAAAATATTTTAAACTCAAAAAATTCATATTTATCTCTCTAGGAAGAATTTAATCTATATTTTTTTAATATTATTTTTTAATTACCCCAAAATTATATTTATTTTAGTATTTTTAACATCATTAGGTAGATATTTCAACTAAAAAATAAATACTACCTTAGTTTTCTGTAAATATATAATATTTATTTATGTTGACGAAAAATTAAAAATTAAATACTATGAAGAATATAAATCGTATATGCTTCATTAGGATACCTATCGTAGAATATATCTTCTCGAAAATCCTACATTAAAAATATTATATGAATAAGAAAATGAATGTCACAACATTAACATAACATAAAATAAAATAACAAATGAGTCATAATCGATTCTATGTGCATTAAAATGGTCAATAACGTGAATCATGGATGGTTACAATCATGATATACTCAATAAATAAAATTTAGTAATGCTTTTGTTTCTTTAAATGGTTATTATTATTTTAATAAATATTAGATTATTTATTTTACTCCATTTACAAAAAATTATAAATCATCAATATATAAAACAGTAAGTTAATTAATTAATATTGAAGAATTAAAAATAATAAACCAAGATAAATACAAAATAATAAACTTTCAATTGAGTTTTTATAATCAAATTTATCATACGGATCACCTTATATTTTAAATGATTTAGTTAAAAATATTTGTGTAAGACGTATTTAGATTTTTCTTAAATAAAATATATTAAATGTTATAATCCCTTCCAAGTTGATTCAATAGGGTCTAATTTCAACCTATGTATGATTTAGGTCAAAAATCACTCATCCAATCATATTAGTACTAGTGGTAAAGTAATTTTATAATACTATATTTACACTTTATTACCTAATTTATTTTTTATCATATAAGTTAAAATAAATGAAGTTACTATTCAAAATTCTCAGAATAATATATTAAATCTATTAATAAAATTTATACCGAATAATTAGAAATATAGAATTCATTTTTAAAATGAAAAACATAAAGGTTGTAGTAACTAATATAAAAACTTATCCCATTATTAGAATGAAAAAAGAGTTTAAAAAAGATAAAACATTGCAAAAGTTTGAAGTATTTTTACATCAAACATCCTTGGATATTAATTCCAATGATATAAATTATATGGAAAAATTAAAATATAATCTATTTATACTTTAAATCCATTAAATAATATAATTAAATAATATAAAATATCTAAATGAATAAAGTGGTTTTCAATAAATATTTAGTGATATTTACGAGTCATTATAACTTGCATGTTATCAGAATGATATAAAAGATTCATAAAGAGAAAAAAAATTATATCTCACAACCATATAAGATGTTTATCTTTTTAATTTAATATGTAAAAGTGTCAATTACAAGATTTAAAATGTGTGTTCAGTAAAAAAGAAATAAAACTGCATTTTTTTAAAATAATTCTTATATATAAAAAATTGAATTTGTACTTATTTAAAGTATAAAAAACATATAAGAAGAATTTTAAACACTGTATTGAATATATAAATATGTAATAAATACATAAAAAATTATTTTCTTATTTTATGAACTAACACATTTTCATTTTAATAGTTTCAGATAAACATTAACTTTTATTATAAAAAATGATTTATTTTCATTTACAATGTATTTCTCACCAATGAGTAAAGAGTTTTATTTAAATTCAGTTAATACTACTCATACCTCTATTATAATGGCTAGGCTATAATATAACATAATAATTTTAGATGTTCGCATAAACATGATCTGGTATGAAATGAATTCTATCAATAGTACTTGAAATTTTGTTTCACACAAACCACACATTATGGTGTGTATATCACACACTATGTTGGTGTTTCATAGAGCTCAAGATTATCATTTTATGTCACACACGATAATAAATCAATGAAATTAATAGAACATAGATGAATACATAAATAAATAATTTAAATAAAAAAAGTATTTAATTAAAATCCCAGGGTGTTACATTCTACCCCCTTAAAATGATTTCACCCCTCAAAATTATTAAAGGATATAAAATTATTATTATATTAAATTATCATTTATAAAAACCACATCAAAAAAATACAAAATTTGTTTTTTAAAAAGGAATGATAATAAACATAACGGTTACCAAAGGAAACTCATAATTGGGATTCCACATAGGATAAAACAGGTGGACATAGAAAACATAGATATAGAAATGAAATAAAAAAACTAGTTCTGATGTTGTGTGATATAGAAAAATCATAAGAGAAAAATATAAATCAAAAGGCCATAAACCAAAAATTATTTATGGGTCCATTTGATTCATTGAAAATAAAGGCCCTAGGGTAGGAATTGGGATTTAAGATCCTTTCACTAGAGTTGATTATGGAGAAGAAATACATAATTTATTATGTATAATTTAATCCTTTCCATTTTACATGATACATGTAAACATCACCTATAATTCCACGAAATGATTTTGAATTTAACATTCTTGAATCATTAGAAGATCATTTGGGAAATTAATAGCATGACAAGTCATTACATCTGTCTAACAAATAGTTTTCACAAGTTCTATAATATGAATATGTCCACCTATGTGGAAAACTTACCTCATCATAACAAGCTTCATCTAATGATTAACTCCATCAATAAATAAATTTATTACCTTCCAATCCTAATGAAAGTTAACAAATCCAAAAAATTAAGATGTGGTTAACTAACATCACATAACATGTATCCTTCATATATGATAAGGTATCTCTTATTGGTAACATTCCAATCATGTTATCTCCTTCATCATGTATTCTATTGAGTAATATTACTAACCAAAATTACTATAAACCATTATATAATACATGGATGCTATCAAATATCATTTCTTTCCACATACCCAAAATCCCAATGATTCTATATTTTCATTCCAAGATATCATAAATCACTTTTTTATCATATTTGTCCTGAGGAAATTAAATCTATCAAACAACAAATTATTTTATTATCCAAACATTATGCACATATTATGTGTAATCCATCCCTAATGGTTGGATTTCAAAAAATATCTCTATAAATTATCATGGTTACCGGTACCACTCATCATATACTCTTAAATACATATGAAAAAACAATAGTATACCAATAGATATTTAATCATTTAGTAATACCAAAAAATTGATTTTAAAAAAAATCTAGAATCCCATTACATAAACATTGAACCATTCCACTTATTTGTTATCGTACTCTACATCACTGTAGTGATTTCATACGATTTTTCCTTATATTTAGCTTTAATTTGTCACAGATTATGATCACCATTGATAACACTTGGATTAGGGAAATGGTTGGAAAATTTACCCCATATCTTAGGACATATATAATTGAAGTGTGGGTGGCGAATACTATGTTGATTTGGCTTTATTTTCATCATTATCTATCATTTTACCAATAACTTTAACACTCAACTTCCAAATTACCTTATTGTTTACACATCAAACATATAGTAGTATCTCTTATAAAATCTCCACTGTGATTCCTCCCACTCATTGAACATAAGGAAACAATGATCTTCTTTTTCACTATTGTATTTTGATTTCTCCTTGAACTCTATCTTCAATTTCATGTCAAAACCTTGGTATTGATATGTAACACAAACTTTAATTTCAACCATGATAGCACAACACACAATCTATTCATTGTTCCTGGTGTATTTTATGGATAATACTATTCAAAGACATGGTTTTAAGCCACTAAACAACCTATCAACTTTACTTTCGTGTTGGATTATAATTCCAGAAGCGCACCATGAAATTACTATATAATTTACCTCATTTGTACCAACAGAATCAGAATCGTTTTTCATAAGCTCAATGAACTATTTTCCATATTATTACAAAGAATACAAGGAAATTACATTTTGAAAAGTACTTTCTTGAACTCATCCATTTATATGAATTCAATTTCATATTTCTATCTTGTATTCCTGATTAGATTCCTCCAATGTTCTACTTCACCTTATAAGTATTAAACAAACAAAATCAATTTTTCAGGTTCTGAATTGTGAGGGATAGAAGATATCTTCTCAATTATACTAATGAATTATTCTGAATTAATTGGTTTATAATACCAAATGAAAGAAGGTGAGAGTTTCCTCATTAAGGACTAAACATAATGTTGTTCCCATCTATGCTCATTTGGAAGTACAAAATTATTCATAGCTTGTCTAAGTATAGTTATAAGATTTTTTAATCTTAATTGAATAACATTTGGTTGTTTAGGAGGGAATTCATTGAATTTATCATTTCATTCACCATTAACATAGTTATTTTGAGGTCCTTCCATTATCTAAAATCTATAATAATAGTGAGAGATATATAAATCACAATAGGAAAAAAACAATGTCAATAGTAAGTTCCTTCAATATCAAACATCATATCGTTAATCTTTGGTTAACAATTATCACTACAAAAAATAACAGGATTGTTACTTATAATTTGTCTTATACTTAGGGATATCCAAATAAATATACTTAAATACATTTTTTGGTTTATCAGTAATGTTTTATCATTATAAATACCAACGGTTACCTATATATTTCCAGTAAATCCAACTATAACATCACATGCATTACATACATAGATATTACTTTAGACATATGGAATATCCATTACAAAATAGAACACATACATGATAAGACCATATATTTATATCCTTTTTAGAAACTGGGAATCATAAGCAACTGCTTCAAAAGACATCTATGTTGTCTCCCTCTAATTTCTTAATAACTAAACTTCTTTTTGACAAATATTAAATTATACACATATTCCGAACCTGGGGAAAAGAATCCCAATAAAGGGTCATATAAAATAACATGTAATAGTAAATAAGATAGATATAAATCATATCAGGATCATAAGATATATAACATAACATTTGAAAATCTTATCATTTGTATGAAAGATCATAATATCATTCCTATGGGATAAATCATAAATGTTAATAATAATTAATTTAAAAAAATACCAAAAGACATAACATAAAATAAGAAATAAATTTCATTCACATAACTATAGGAAATCATTTCATATTAGTCAAGGTACATTTCTGAGACCATCATAGTGGACGGAGTGCATTACTGAACAACGGTCACTCTTTATTCCATCTCTATATCACTGAACCAGATTTACTTATTATTCATGTCATGTCTATCTCATTTTATATAAATAATTACCCAATACATTGGATGTAGATATATTTCCCACACATATCATAATAAATTCATTATTAAATGTTCCACAAAAACATAAATCATTTATCATTGCATAAGCAAAGGAAAAATGGGGTTCCTTAAACATCATTCCCTAATAACATAATCCATATAAAACAAATTTATATTATAAAAATCATTCCATAATAATTAAAATAATATAATAAGAATAAAAAGGATAATATACTTTAATGATAATCATATTAAAAAATATCATCATAGATAGAAATAATATATATTAAATTTCTTTATCTCATTCATGTAGCTTACAAAGGGTATCATTAAAATACTATTATTGTAACACCTATATATTTTTATTAAATATTTTCTTTAATTAATGTTTTTCACTAAGTAGCATGATTTTCCTGCAATCTTGAGTTTAACCAAACCATGAGATTCCCTAAATAAAAATTTACCATTATAGTCGAGCCTATGGGTTAGTGAGAATAATTATAACTAACTTATGAAAATAAATTATGAATTCATTGTATATTAATTATTTATGGAAAATATGAATAAATTTGATTTTATAATTTTTTAGAGTATTAAAATTTATAATGAAATTAATCAGATATATGTGCTATATAATTAGTAAATTATTTTTGTTATTCATCCAATGGATATCTTAGCCATAAAGAATGAATAAATCCTTATTTTATGTATATGAACTTATTTTTTTAGGTTAAATTTACACCTTTTAATGGAGAACCCATTTTCAATTATGATTTTGGAACATCATAAACATGTTATTTTGATGTTGGATATAAAATTATACTTTAGAAAAATTTATGATATTGTAACGTCCCGGACCCGGGTGCCACGCAACGGGTGCCCCGAGCCCGGTTCGCCACGTGACCTCATGCGCATTTCCCCAAATGCTAGAGGCTGCCGACTAGCAGCGAGGGCCCCGGTCTGATAGTGGGGAATCTATTCCCTCATTTGTCAAAGTGTAGTGTAGCGGAATACCAAAATAAACATACAACAAACAGGGGAAGCAGTATACATACACAACTGAAATAACTATAGTAGTGGATATAACCAACAATATATAAGTGATGATGATACATGTTTCAAGTTCTAAGAAAACAGCCAGAACATGTTATACATCAATACAGTATAGCAGAAAACAGAGTATAGCAAAACAAGCAAAACAGCTAGCAGCGGCATCGCGAGCCTAGGCTCGGTCCCATTCCCTCCTACTCCTCAGCAACAATCAAGTACCTGTATAGGGACTCTTTCCCCTATCTACATCTGTAGCAACGTAATCTGTTTGGGCCAAAAAGCGTGACCCAAACAGGGTGTGAGGAATATATCTCAGTAGGCACCCACCAAAGGCTCGTGCCCAACTGTGTGTAAGCATGCAGTGATAGTGAGCAGTAATAAAATGCAATAAAGTAAGAAGTACTAAAAAGTAACTAACTTAACAATTAAATTTCTGTTTTATTATTCATGTAATTTATTTAATTCAGTAACATTCTTGTGCTCAACAGCACCAAGCCCTCAGGCTAACTAGAACTGTGCCCTCAGGCTAAAATAGTAACCACGCACTCAGGCTTGCCCTCAAGCCATATAGAATCCAACCCGCAGGTATTTCCCTCAGGCATAACAGAAATTCTCGCCCTCAGCCATACGAAGTGTCACCCTCAGGAACATAAGTCAATCCTCAGGAACGAATGGTTTCCCATAGGCGGAATAACGACAGTCCTCGGGCTAAAATAGTCACGCCCTCAGGCTAATCACAACAACACCCTCAGGCCGAATAGGTAACCAGGTCATTCCCAATAGGTAAACAAGAAATGACTAGAAATTCCTCTCAAGGAAATTCTACAATTACTAATTTAAAGCCATACCCTCAGTTATCCTGGCCAAACGGCTAAATAGTGAAACACACCCCGGGGGTGGTTCCGGATCTAAGAAACGATCCCAACCAGCATTTTATTATCACAATTTAATCACCTATGCAATTCTAGGCATTAAATATAGAAACGACCTCAGCCACATGACACCCCAACATGGGTTCATGGCACGAAAATGCACAAAAACACACGACAGTTGGAAAATGAACACAAAGCCACCTACCTTATACGTCAACAAACATTATACCTGAACGCCGACTCTAGAAACGCCCAAGAACGGCATAGATCTGACGAATAACAAAACTCATTCAAATGTAAATAACTTACCTTAGGAGAAGAATTGGTAAGAACCGTACGAGGAGGAGGAAGGGATTACCCATGCTGTTCCAACGAAATTGTCCGAAGCCAAAACGGATTCCAAAAGAACGCCCGGTAGATCTTCAAAGATCTGGCCTCCTCCTTTGGATCCAAAATGTCTCCAATGCCTCCTCTGCCAAATGAGGAGGCTACTGCCTGTTTTAAGCCAAAAAAACAAAGTACATGGCGTGTAGTTCTGAGTACATGGCATGTACTCCTTTCATTTAACTGTTCAATTGGCGACACCGCCACACTGTTCATCTGTCAACCAGTGTACACGGCATGTACTCCCAAGTACACGGCGTGTACAGTCGCCCAACTGGCGGCGACTCCACCGCCTTACTATTCAAGCATGCCGACTGACTACACGGTGTGTAAGGTACCACTACACGGCGTGTAGTCAGTTCCTACACCCTTTGTCACAGGTATGGCTACACGCCCCATGTACTCATCCCAACACGCCCAAAAGTACACGACGTGTGGACAAAGTACACGGCAGGTAGTTCCAAAATTTAGGATTTTTCAACATTTTCCATATTTTCTCAAAAACACTTAAGGAAAAGGAAAAGAAGAATACCATACCTCTAAAATAAGAACCGGGTTCTTACAATCTTCCCCCCTTATAGAAATTCATCCCTGAATTTCCCTTCCAAGGGTGGCGAACAATAAGCTCAGAAGAGCTCTGGCCACTGAGCATGTACGTCTGCCTCCCGCTCCCTTGTCTCGTCCTGCACTCGTCCATGCTGCCATAGCACCCGTACGAGAGGAACTGACCGACCTCGGAGAACCTTTGTGCTCCTGTCAACGATAGTGATCGGATTCTCCTCAAAGGACACATCATGCTGAAGCTCAACCCCCTCTGGATGAAAGGTTTGAGGCGGGTCTGAATGGTAGCGACGCAACTGAGACACATGGAAGATTCCGTGCATGGCTCGGTACCGCTGCGGTAACTACAACCGATAGGCAACCAGCCTGACTCTCTCCAGAATCTCAAATGGTACCACATACCTCAGTGAAAGTTTACCATGTCTCCTGATCCGTTTTTTGTCCCAGCCTCGGCGAAACATGCAAGAAAACCTGATCCCCGACCACGAACTCCAAAGGTCGTCTGCGGTGATCAGCATAAGACTTCTGACGAGACTGCGCGGTAGCCATCCGCTTCCGAATTAACTGGACCTGCTCAGATTTCTCCTACACAAGTTGTGGCCCCTGTAAAGTTGCCTCACCTACCTCTAACCATCACAAAGGTGATCGGCACGGCTTACCATATAAATCCTCGTATGGTTCCATATCAATAGTTGACTGAAAACTATTGTTATAGGAAAACTCGACTAAGGGTATATGCTTCTCCCAAGAGCCCCAATGTCTAGGACGCATGCGCGCAGCATGTCCTCTAGCACCTGTATCGTCCGCTCTGACTGGCCATCTATCTGAGGGTGGTATGATGTGCTCCGAAGCACCTGTGTACCCAGCGCCCTCTGAAAACTCTTCTAGAAATGAGACGTGAAGCGGGCGTCCCAATCTGAAACGATGTAATGAGGAACCCCATGAAGACGTACGATCTCTCGGATATATAGCCTTCCGAGCTTGTCCACACTGAAGGTCTCCTTGATCAGAAAAAAGTGAGCTACCTTCGTGAGTCTGTCCACAACAACCCACATGGAGTCATTGCCATGAGGTGACCTCGGCAAACCCATCATGGAATCTATCGTGACATCATCCCATTTCCACTCCGGAATGGGTAACTGTTGTAACAGTCCAGATGGTCTCTGATGCTCTTCCTTCACCTACTGACAGGTGGAACATCTCGTAACAAACCCAACTATCTCTCTCTTCATACCCGGCCACCAGTACTGACGTCTCAAGTCTCGGTACATCTTGGTAACCCCGGGATGAACCGCCCAAGAGGAACCATTAAACTCATGCATCAGCTCTTCGTGTATATCCCCTGGAACCCATACTCGTCCATGGAAACACAAAACCTCGTCGTCTCCTATCACCCAACTGGGAGGATGGTCTTCAATTGCCACTGATTCTCATAGAACTAGGCCTTCTGAATTAGATAGCTACCTCATCCTCACTCTGTCCAGGAGGGTAGAAGTCACAGCTAATGAGGAAAGATAAGTCTGCCCCTGTCCATCATGCACCTCCAAATTCATCTCAGAGAACAAAGCCATGAGCTCCCACTCACCACTGGCCTCCTGCACTGCTTGTACCTGAGTTTTCCTGCTCAGTGCATCATCTACTGCATTACCTTTACCAGGTGTATAGGTAAACTCAAAATTGAAGGACTATAGGTACTCGACCCACCTTCTCTGTCTCAGGTTCAGGCCACTCTGAGTAAAGATATACTTAAGGCTTTTTTGGTCGGTGAAAACCACAAATGCTCTCCCAAAAGGTAGTGTCTCCAACAGCGCAATGCATACACAACTTCCACCAACTCTAGATCATGCATCGTGTAATTCCTCTCATGTGGCCTCAACGGCCGAGACTCGTACGCGACAACTTGGTCACCCTGCATCAAAATGGCTCGTCGACCAATCCCTGATGCATCACAGTAAACTGTATAGATCTTCCCCTACTCTAGGAGTATCAGGATCGGTGTTGATGTCAACCTTCCCTTCAGGTCCTGAAAAGATTCCTCGCAAGCTTCCAACCAAACGAACTTTACACCCTTCCTAGTCAAACCTATCAACGGTGCTGCTAAGCGGGTGAAGTCCTGTATGAATCATCTGTAGTAACCATCCAGCCCTATGAAACTCTGTATCTCAAACACGTTCTTAGGCTGCTCCTAGGAAACTACTGCTCTCACATTCTCTGGTTCTACTAAAACTCCTGCCTCTGAGATAACTTCACCCAGGAATTGAATCTGGTCCATCCAAAAGTGGCACTTTGAGAGCATTTCATATAGCCGATGCTCTCTCAGTGTACACAATACGATCTCAAGATGGATGGCATGGTCCTGTCGAGTGTGAGAGTACACCAAAATGTTGTCCACGAATAATTCCACAAAAGAATCAAGATACGGATAGAACACACGATTCATCAGAGCCATGAAAACTGCAGGCATGTCCGTGAGTCCGAATGGCATAACCGTATACTCATATAGACCATACCTACTCCTGAAAGCTATGAGAGGTATATCAGATTTTCTAACGCACAGTTGATGATATCCGGTTCTCAAGTCAATTTTTGGGAACACTCGTGCTCCACGAAGCTGATCAAACAGATCATCTATCCTCGGTAAGGGATATCAATTTTTAACCGTCAACTGGTTCATCTTTCGATAATCCACGGAAAGCTTAAGGGTGCCATCCTCTTTCATTGCAAAAAGGACTGGACAACCCCAAGGAGAAATACTGGGTCGGATAAAACCCTTTGCCTGTAGCTCCTCTAACTACCTCTTGAGCTCCTAAAACTCAGGTGTGGCCATTCTATAAGGTGAAATGGACACCGGTGCTGCTCCTGGCACAAGCTCGATAGAGAAATCCACCTCACGCATCGGGGGTAGACTTGAAAAGTTGTCTGAGAACACATCCCTGAAACGATCAACAACTGGAGGGAAATCCGTCTGACATGTCCCCTGGTCATCCAGAAATAAGCTCTCAAACTGGGTTGTCACTCCACCTCGCCCATGATGCTCTGGTCCAGCTCGACTCGCCTGAACATCCCATTCGCCCTTGTATAGAAACTCTCCTCCCTCTGGTGACGTGAAACACACCCTACGACGATAGTAGTCTACAAAGGCTCTGAAGGGAACCAACCAGTCCATCCCGAGAATGACGTCATAGCCCGTCATCTCTAAGACATAGAGGTCCCAAAGAAAGTGGCACCCATCAACCTCAAGGGGGCACTCCTTGCACTGACGCACACCAGCCGTTCTAATCCCCAACGGAGTGTCTAGCTTCATGATATAAGAAGAAGAAGAAGAAACACCGAGCCCAAGGCTCTCCACAACGGGTACAGATATGAAACTATGCATAGCACCCGTATCAAAAAGTTATGAGGACAAGACAGATGCTACTAGAATAGAACCTATGACTGTAGAAGGTCCATGATCCTGCTCCTGTTGGGTCTGTTGCACTGCATATGCCTGCCCAGTGTCGTGGCCCTGTGACATAGCCTAGCCACCCTGAGCTGTCCTGCCCTGCTGCCTCTGCGATCCTGGTGTCTGGCTACCATGGCCACGACCACCATCTCTGCCTACACGCCAGAACATATTCCAATTCCTAGACTGGTAAGAAGCCACCGCTCCTGCTCCCGCATGTGGAGTCTGCACAGAACCCCTCTCACTAGACACTGGTAGAACCGCCTTTCAAAATCGATGCAGATGACCCATCTTGCCGCAAGCTCGGCACTCAATTGGGTCTCGTGGACACTACGGCCTCTTATGATCCACTCTACCACACTGGTAGCACCTGATCGGGCCACCCGAAGAAGCTGCCTGGCTGGTACTGCCGCCCTGAGAAAAGTCCATCTGTCTTTTCCTCTTGCCAGCAGAAATAGTACCAGTAACTGGTGCTGAACAGCCCTGGCCCACACCACCAGATTCCTAAAGGTTTCTCTCTAAAATCAGCGCCTGGTTCACAATCACGTGTATAGTAGGCAACCTAAAAACATTCCCCATCGCCTGGATGTCATACTGAAGACCATCCTCAAAACGTCTCGCTCTCAGCGTCTCATCACCCACCAGCATGGGTGCAAAGCGCTGAAGCTCTGTAAAACGAGCAGAATAGTCCATCACTGACATAGCGCCCTACTGCAGATTCATGAACTCTCAAGCTCTATCTTCCCTCAATGTCTGGGGAAAGATGAAGTCATAGAAGACTGCCTGAAAATCGTCCCATGTTATGTCCCTTTGACGCTCTGACTGGGTGGAAACATCCCACCACCTCTTGGCAGAATCACGCAGCATATAAGTCCCGAGATTGACCCTCCGCCATGGAGGTGTCTCAAGATGCTCGAAAATAGTCTGCATCGACCCCAGCTGAGACTCTGTAGCTTGCGATCCGCCATCCCCTGAAAACGTAGGCGGATGCTGCTGCTGAAAGATACGCGTCAGCTCGGCCATAGATGTGGCAGCTTGTGGTGCTCCCTAAAAGGTCTGCATGAACCGCATAAGACCTTCCTGGAACTGCGCCTCCGCACCTGTGTCTGGTATAGCAGCTGGTGCCGTATCTGGCTCTGTTGGTGGATCCACTGGTAAACCATGGCCCACAATCTCCGGAGTATAATTGTCGCCGCTCTCCTGTTGAACAACTCACGGTCATCTAGGAGGCATGACTCTACAAGGCCAAAAGCACGCCACAGATTCCAGATTATTAAGACTAAAATGAAGGAACCAGTGAAGAACAAGTGGAAGAAGGCATTTAAAAATTTTCAAAACAAGACTACACTGTGTGTACACTAACTACACTGCATGTAATTGACTTCATTTCCCCTGCTCGGGTCCTTCTACACGGCTAAGCCACACGACTTCCATTGAACAAAACTACACAGCGTTTATAATATCTACACGGTGTGTACGGTGTTATTTTCCAAGTGCCCGTGTCGTCTGTGACACGGCCGACTACTCAGCTTACAACTACATGGTGTGTTACACCCACATACGGTGTGAACACCACCCCGTTTCCCAGCCACACGGCTAACTCCACACGGTCTGTCCTCGGACAAGCCTACACGGCGTGTCCCAACAGTACACAGCGTGCTCAGGGAGAGGTGACACAGGCCCATGTTTTCAGTTACAAGGCCGAGTCCCCAGGTCACACTACACGGTGTGTCTATATCTGGCACGGTGTGTTCTTTCAAGGAGTTCACCGACCCGTGTTGTTAGTTACACGGCCGGACTCCGGTTCAACACTAAACGGATGGTAAAAAACTACACGGCGTGTTTTACCCAAGCCCTTCCCTACCCCGTGTCACCGCCCACACGGTTTGTGACACTGGAAGAGGCTATACGGCATGTACTAAGGGTACATGGTATGTACTCAAAAGATCCTTTTTCTTCCCGAACAGAAGAATACACACGGCATGTATGAGGTCCTAGACGGCGTGTATTCTGGGTTTCCCAGACAGTATGCCACAGAAGCTACTCCTAAACCCATAAAATACGGAAAACAACACCTAAGTGTCAAATTCCGACCCTTGGGGGCCCATACACCCCAAGAATGAAAGTTTGACATATTATTTGTGTTATAACCAACAATCAGTCAATGACCCACCAAATTCTGGTCAATGGGGGCCCATACTCCCCAAAAACCAAATTTTGGCATCCAATCTATAATCAAGATCAACTAAAATACCATATCACAAGGAAGGTATTTATCACCCAGCTATCACAACAACATGATTTTCTAGCACAAAAACTATCACAACAACATGAAAATTCTAATGCACCTACATAGCATGGAAACTATGCATGGTATGTGATATCTAGCATGTGCCTATATGATGCATGAGATGGAATACCCTCATCTCATTAGGTTGCAACTAAATAGAACCCACAGATAAAATATAAACAGCACAATCCAAGTGAGTCACCCAACGGTGAAAACATATCAACCGTAAAATTGCAAGATCAAAAGAATGCAAAGTACGAGGTAGACTGGATTTTTCCTGTACACGGGTTAGCTATGCCTGGGCACAGCTTATTACCAACTACCGTTCGTCCTAACCCTGACTACAGCTCCAAATAGTAAGTCAAGGAAAATAAACTCCTCTGATACCACTTTGTAATGTCCCGGACCCAGGTGCCACGCAACCAGTGCCCCAAGCACATTTTTCCACGTGACCTCAAGCACATTTCCCCAAACGCCAGAGGCTGTCGACTAGCAGTGAGGTCCGAGGTCTGATATTGGGTAAACTATGCCCTCATTTGTCAAAGTGTAGCGCAGTAGAATACCAAAATAAACATACAACAAACAGCGGAAGCAGTAAACATACACCACTGAAATAACTACAGCAGTGGATATAACCAATAGTATATAAGTGATGATGCTACATGTTTCAAGTTCTAAGATAACAGCCAGAACATGTCATATATCAATACAATACAGCAGAAAACAGAGTATAGCAAAACAAGAAAAATAGCTAGCAGCGGCATCGCGAGCCTAGGTTTGGTCCCATGCCCTCCTACTCCTCAGCAACAGTCAAGTACCTGTATAAGGACTCTTGCCCCTATCTACACCTGCAGCAACGTAATCTATTTGGTCCAAAAAGCGTCACCCATATAGGGTTTGAGAAATATATCTCAGTAGGCACCCACCAAAGGCACGTGCCCAACTGCGTGTAAGCATGCAACGATAGTGTGCAGTAATATAATCCAATAAAGTAAGCTGTACTAAAAAGTAACTAACTTAACAATTAAATTTCCGTTTTATTATTCATTTAATTTCTTTAATTTAGTAACATTCTTTTGCTCAATAGCACCAAGCCCTCAGGCTAACTAGAACCGTGCCCTCAGGCTAAAATAGTAACCACGCCCTCAGGCTTTCCCTCAGGCCATACAGAATCAAACCCACAGGTATTTACCTCAGGCGTAACAGAAATTCTCGCCCTCAGGCATATGAAGTGTCGCCCTTAGGCACAGAAGTCAAGCCCTCAGGCACGAAAGGTTTCCCTCAGGTGGAATAATGACAGCCCTTCGGCTAAAACAGTCACACCCTCAGGCTAATCACAAAAATGCCCTTAGGGCAAACAGGTAACCAGGCAATTCCCAACAGGTAAACAAGAAATAACAAGCAATTCCTCTCAAATAAATTCTACAATTACTACTTTAAAGGCATACCCTCGGGTATCCTGGCCAAACTGCTAAACAGTGAAACACACCCCGGGGGTGGTTCTGGATCCAAGCTATGATCCCAACTAGCATTTTATTATCACAATTTAATCACCTATGCAATTATAGTCATTAAATATATCAACGGCCTCAACCACACGACACCCCAACATGGGTTCATGGCATGAAAATGCACAAAAATGCATGACAGTTGGAAAATGAACACAAATCCACCTACCTTATACGTCAACGAACGTTATACCTGAACGCCGACTCCAGAAATGCCCATGAATGGCGTAGATCTGATGAAGAACAAATCTCATTCAAATTTAAATAACTTACATTAGGAGAAGAATTTGTAAGAACAGTACCAGAAGGAGGAAGGTCTTACCCGTGCGGTTCCAACGAAATCGTCTGAAGCCGAAACGGATTCCAGAAGAACGCACGGTGGATCTTCAAAGATTCGGCCTCCTCCTTTAGCTCCAAAATGGCTCCAATGCCTCCTCTGCCAAATGAGGAGGCTACAACCTGTTTTAAGCCGAAAAAACAAAGTACACGACGTGTACTTCTGAGTACATGGCGTGTACTCCTTTCATTTAACTATTCAATTGGAGGCACCTCCACACTGCTCATATGTCGACCTGAGTACATGGCATGTACTCCCAAGTAAACGGCGTATACAGTCGCCCAGCTGGCAGCGAATCCACTGCCTTACTATTAAATAATGTCGACTGACTACACAGCGTGTAAGGTACCACTACACGGCATGTAGTCGGTTCCTACATCCTTCGTCGTCAGTATGGCTACACGCCCCATGTACTCATCCCAACACAGCCAAAAGTACATGGCGTGTGGAGAAAGTACACGGCGTGTAGTTCCAAAATTTAGGATTTTTCCCCATTTTACATATTTTCTCAAAAACACTTAAGGAAAAAGAAAATGAAGAAACTCGTACCTCTAAAATAAGCACCAGGTTCTTACAGATATTTTTCTGATATCTTTAATGTTTTAATGAATGTTCAGAATATATTAAATTCTAATTGAAAACAATTATTTTCATTGAGATAATTTATATGGATATGTTATAATATTGAATGGTCTTTGAGAATAAATAGAATTTATTTTTACCATTTAAAATAATTTATGTCATTATCATTGATGTTACATTGAATTCATATGTAACAACATTTTAATCTTTGGTAATGTTTAAACATTTTAAATATGTTTTCTTATTTAAAAAAATGAGATTAGCTAAAAATTAATTAAATCAACATCTATATTTTGAATTTGGAAAAATGGACTCATTATTTGGTATGAGAAATTCCAAATTTTGTGAATAGGTACATTTTAATTTTAGACATTTTGAATTGTTACTTCAATAATTATTTTATTTAACCTAGTTAGTAGGCAAATATAGTAAATAAGAGTAAAATTAATATTTTATTAATATAAAAATACTATAAATGTTCCCTAAAGCTATTTTTTGAGATATATCTGACCATGGGAATACTTGGGTGGATTTTTGGACCCCCTCGATTCAATTGGATGTGAAAATGACATTTTATAAGAATTAATTTAAAGTAAATATAATTATAACATGAACATATATCTTTTAATAAAGCGATTTTATTATAGAGTTATATAAATCATCTCATATCTTATAAAAATTCAATAGAAATATATAATGTTTTATTACATCATGGTATTTTATTTTTAATTTTTAATAAATATATAAATAGTCTAATTTATGACACTAATAATATGTCGTGATTACCTCCTTATATAAATATTCAAATAAATGAATTTATAAATATTAAAACATTATAATTTGGTTATTCTGATTTCATCAATTAATCTTTTGGAAGTCATTTACAATTTATCATTTTATCAATGCCATATTTTTTAAGGAATAATGTTTTTTATGATTTTTTAAAATGAAAATTATGAATAGTGTCATAAATTGACACAATTCATAACATAAAAGATAAAAAAAATTATTAAAAAATATTAAATACCTAAAAATATATGATTCATCTCAATGGATAATATAAGTTCAAATATATCATAAATAACTTTTTTGGGTCTCTTTACAATATATTGTTATTACACTAACCCACAAGGTGTAAATAACATGATGTCACTATAATATTAAAAAAGATAAAAGAAGTCATAAATCCAAAAGAAAAGGTTAAAAAAATATTTGAAACATTTCTAAAAAATATTAGAAGATACGTATTCAAACCAAAATCATCATTTCATCTAGACAAATATGTTTTAGACAATTTTTAGTTGAAATTTAATTTATAATAAATTAATATTTTGAAGAGTTTCATAAAGTGACCCTCTCATCTCTTATAAAAAAGAACCTCAAACCTCTCCTTGTCACACCATTTTGAGCCTTCATGCTTAGATAAATCCTACCCATTTATATTCTCAACTTCTCTAGTAACATTTTATAGTTTTTTTATTCTCAAAATACTGACTCTAGTTCTCTAAGAAAAAATTTATTGGAGGTAAGTCAAGGAAGAGATAATATCTTCTACCGATTATTGCAAATTTATTTCTTCTAATAATTCCTCTTCTTTAGTTTTTTTCAATATAAATTTACAAAATAAGTATAATTCATATAATTATATATTATTATCAATATAAAAAAACCCCATTTCTCCTTCTACCCATCCTATTAAAAATGTAACCACCTCGTGTCCGTACATACGACTTACTGTATCCACGTCGTGGTGTTATCTGTTTTTCACAACCTCCTTATTTGGATTGGTATAATGGTGGAAATATTAACTATTCATTATTATTATAACATTATAGTATTTTTTATGTACTATAAACCATCCACTTCAATACCATTCAATAATTATAAGAACTATATCATCGGGCGTGACTACATACAGTTTCAATATCCACTATGCGAAGGGATTATTTCTATATAATATTCATTAAAACTTGATTATATAAGTGAATTTAATGAATAAATTTGATAAAAATTACACTAATACCATGATTTATAGGATATAACTATAACCTAAAAAATGGGAATAAGAACTTATCTGACATAACATAAATAAGAACTTAAAGCCGTTAGTACCCAAATAATGAGTAACAATGAAATGTTACTAACAAACAGATAATAATTTTATCATAAAGTTATCATAAAACTGATTATGGTTATGTAATAAATCAATAATACTATTTAAATCATTATAAAATAAGTTTGGATAGATACAAATCATATCAGATTTAAGGTAATGGAAAACTTTTCCAATCTCATTTTATCCGAGATTGTTTATTCGTAAGTATCTACTAGGTATACATTTATCATCCATGTCCATTTATTCTATAAAAACTATCATAAAATGTGTTATATTATTCTATGTATGTTTAATTATATTTCTACCCATTATTAATTTTACTACTTGGTTTGGAAGTTATCATTCATTTTTTGACCAAACGAGGTACTTTTTGACTATTTTGTTAAAAGTAGAAGAGGAATGTTTTTTTAACTTATATGAAATGAATGGGTTTTTATGTATTTATAATTAATTTTTTCAAAGAATCATCCCCTAAATGTTTACAAGTGTATTTTCAACTAATTTAGTTTCTCTAAAAATTGCATTATAGTTTGAGAAAAGAAATTGTTTTTGAAGAATAAAGGATATCTTCCTTAGGAATGATGCTCAAGGGTTTTTTTTCGAAATTATATTCCATATAATATTACATCATTTTATATTTCAATACCTCATATTACTATTGTTTTATTATGTTTATGATGGAATTTTATTTAGTAAATCCATTAGATTTATATCAATTATGATGAAATGATGTTTAAGAAACCAGTTTGATTTCATGGGTTTGGTTGTAGTGAATGATTCTATATTTTTGTAGTTCACATAAGAATGGTATCATTTTGAGATGATTGGGACCTATAAATCCCTCAAATTCATAAGTTAATTATTTATTTCTAATATGATATACATTTATGGAATGGCATGTTAATCAATTTTAGTGACATAGGGATGGAATTAGGAGAGAACTAGTTTCAGTAATGGAATATTTTCTCTATCATGGTCATAGGAAAGGGCCTTGATGAATTGGAAATTTTTGATGCAAAAATATGGGAAGAAGGAGAACCAAATGGAAGCCTTCTAGGAATCCCCGTGAACTCCTTTGAAATTCACGATCCTGTCGTGCATCAATGAGGTGGGAGGATCCATGAACCCCTTTGACGTTCGTGAGCCCTCCGTTGAGAAAGGAGGCGAAATACTGCATGTACCCCTTTGAGGTTTGCGAGCTCACCGAGGAGAAAGGAGGCATGAGCCTTTGCGAACCCCTATAACGTTCATGAGCCCACCACAGAGCAAGGAGGTGGGAGGCTCCGCAAACCCCTTTGATGTTTGAGAGCCCACCATGGTGAAAACTCAGTCTTCACTTCGAGAGATCATGCTTCACGGAGCCTCTTTCCTATAAATACAACCTCCCCTCGAGCTCAAGGGACGGATGATCTGACCATTCACCTTTTGAGGTCTCAAATCGTGAATCAGTTATTTCTATGTGAACCATGAGCTTATCAAGGTACATTTTCATTCTGAAGTGCCTCCCCCTTTTCTTTAATTCAACTCCTCATCTGAGAGGGATTCCTTTCACGAAGCCCACGAGCCTTCGTGGAGGAAGGGGATCCTCACGAGGACTCTTGTCATCATGAAGAGTTTATGCTTCATGAAACACACTCCACACACACCCGAACCACATACTATGGAAGAGACATTGTGCTTCGCGAAGCACATTTCTTCACAACAACTTTCTTTATGAGGTGCCTTTTCATCGTGATTCATTTCTTCATGAATGCCACTTCACTTCGCGAAGCTCCTCCTATATGCACATGTTCCCTATTACTAGGATAGGCCACTTCACTTCACGAAGCATACTGCTTCGTGAATCCCTTCCACTACATGGAGAGCGAGAGCTCTATAAGGCTTCTACCTATGAAACCCTTTTCTCTACAACTCCTTTTCCCATGCGGCCCATAAGGTTTTCATGAAAAATTTCAATGTCCCATGGATGATACTTCACATTGTGTTTCTTTGCCTCATGGTCCTTCACATAGGCATGTTAGCGGCTATTCCTTCTTTGCATAGCCATGCTAATGTGGACCCCCAATGGGATCACCTCCCAACACGCCCAACTACGAGATTACAAATTCCTTCCATCCCCCAAGGGTGGGTGGGTATCCATTATGTATGTCCTAGGGGCGCAGAGGGCACCCACCATGTTCAAGCTGGATGACGTTAAAATGCCAAGAACCAATGTCCTCAGCATGTTCAGTTAAACTATGACCTCTCCATGTACCTTGAACATGGGGTGCCCCGTATCAGAAATTCTCTACGCCCCCTGGTCTCTACAAGAGTGAGATCACTCCTCACATGGAATGACATCCTCTTTCTCATAGAGGCATCTATCTGGGGGGAATGCTAAACCACTCTGGTTTAAGACCCTACTTTTCCTTGTAGGAGACAACAACACTGCTCATCCTCTCTTCCTGGGTGCCAAATCCCTCTCCTTCTGGGATTTTTCAACACTGAGGCCACCATCCTAGATTAAGTCCCAATCTTTATCGATGTTGTTTTCTATCCATAAGTAAGCCCCTATTTCCTCTTTCGGACAATAACTATGTGTTAGCCCTATTCCACTTTCCACAGATGCACCTTCCATGACGTGGTCTTAATGTCATTGATGTCTCTTGTTTATCACAACGAGCATGAATCACGTGGTCATAGAGAAAGCATCGGACATGACATCCTCTCTAGGCATCCTGAGTGTAAGCCCTATACCCCATCTGAGCTACATGGTAATTGATCCTTGTCTCCAAGAAAAGGTACACAGGATGCCTCCCTAAGGTTCCAGCCTAACACCCAGTTGCTCCGACCCCCTTCATGTCGGTTCACCCAAACCCACATGAAATACATGGTACTTGATCGTTGACATGGAAAGGTACATAGGAAGCTTCCTGGAGGTTCAATACCACCATCCATTCATCCCGACCATCCTCATGAATGCTCATCAAACCCTTCTAAACTACGTGGAAATTGATTCCTACAAAGGAAGGGTACTTAGGAAGCCTCCACAGTGGATATTCCCACCATCTATCATGGACACAGGTCCTCCTTCACGTCGGTTGACTTCATTCCTTCATGAAGTTAAACTGTGGAATTTAATCAGCGATAATACATTGTTCCCCCAATCCGCGATAAGCTGTTGCACACATCCGAACTACATGGACATTGATCCTTGCCAAGGAATGGTATATATGAAACCTCCCCGTGGTTCAAGCCCAAAAACCATTTTTCCCCATGTCCTCCTCCATGTCATATCACCGACCCCCATCTCACTAGAACTATGTGGGTTTGATCCTTGCCTCCTTGAAAAGGTATGTATGAAGCCTCCCAAGGGTTCGGCCCCATCTATCAGTAATCCATTATGACCCCATCATGCAGTATACCATTGTGACCACATCCCATGGTTATTCGTTATGACCCCATACAATGGTAATCCATTGTGACCCCGTCAATCGGTAAGCCTCTCTGACCCCATCTAGAGGTAGGTCGTTGCGACCACATCCAACGATAGGCCGTTGCGATCCACCATTCGGAGGTAATCCATTGATGTCCGCAATTGACGGTAATCAATCATCATATGAACTACGAGGACATTTATTCCCTAACATGGCGATACATATGTGGTCTCCTCGAGACCCAAGCCCAACATCACTATCATCCTTGAGTTGACTCCATCTCATTATTCACCTACCTTATTAAACCATCCATCATCCATCCTGCTTCTAACCCGGGCCACCACATCTCGGTGGGTTCATGCCACCTCATTCCCCTCAATGAAAACCAGGAATCCAACCACACAATGGCCCCAACAACATTGTTCCCCTCTAGGGGTTTCACCCATCTAATCCACTATAATCAGAGTTCTGATCTGTCTGATCTGTCCTTGCTAGATGTTAAACTCGTGGAATACCCTATGTTAAACATGGTAAGCTAAGGAAAGCCTCAGATACCTGCCTATGGAATATGATTCCCCACATTCGACATGTTATGCCTCAATCTTCGGCGCCCTCGAAAATCCCTGTAATAAGGGGATGAAACCATGACGTGCTAGTGTCCCATTGTCCAGACAAACCAGTGATATCCAACATGTCAACTCCCCTGACCGAAGGTTGTTTCCTTGAACTAACCCTTCAGAATGTCTCAACAGAAGTAGTGTAATTAACTATTTTCCATGAAAATATGGTACTAGGAAGAGTTTAATGAACTATGTCTTAAATATATAGTTGATCCCAAAACTTGTTAACAAGTTCCAAGAAGGAATCCACATAAGTAAGAATCAATATCCCATTATCCCGTTTCGATCATGGAGAAAACACCCCTTGATAAGGAATGGATTCTACCCACCTTTGGAAAGTGAGAATGTGGTGCAACAAACAGTTCCACTACCATCTAGCAAGACGGACACACGTGCCCCAGGGAAATTGTTAGAAATAGAAATGGTTAACCTGACGTGTTGATTGTGTCCTCTATATGTAGATTAGTAACATTCGAGACATCAATGGACTTGTGTTTCACCAAATCCATCTATTCAGTGTCGGGTCCTTCCAAGAAAATACCATGCCTGTTATGAAACACAACAGAAGTTGGGACAGTCAAAATGTAGGATATCTTGGTATGTGACATTGTCATCGTGGATCCTTCTTACCATCCATGGAAGATGGAATGGCATTGGGGAACTGGTAGTCAATTCACTTTTTCCTTTCATCACTGATGAGTTAATCTCCATGTTTTCAAGAACCAAGCTACTACACCTAGAACTTGATCACCACCTCCCCATCGATGCAGGGGTAGGGGAAATACTAGCACACCAGTCCCGCACGGTTCCACCTCTTCTATGACGGTCTCAATGGACATGACTACTGGGCGCCCACACCCCATCTCTCTCCCAGAGTTAATAAAACTAAGGGAAGTTAATGACCTTTTACACAAGTACGAGGAGGAGTGTATTATCCTGGCTCGATATAGGGCCTGCCTAGATTTAGTGGCATGTGCGCCTCATCATCAATGATCCCCTCGATGGCCGTGTAGGGAGCCACTGGTCCCCACTCAAAAATATAACTATTTAAGGAGCCTCTCCCCAGAACATCTCAACGACTCACTGCCCTATGCCGACGAGGTAGGGGATATGCAGGTCAGCCCAACCAGGATCCCATTCTAGGGGCTCCCAGCAAGGGCTCCCGCCAGGCAGCATCAGTGCCTCCACTCAGTCTTACTGGCCGAGGTGCTGGTAAGCCATGTACATACACCACTGTCTCAAGTCTGTCTAACTCAATTCTATCATCAAGAGAAATCCAAAGAGGATTTCCGCCAAGAGGCATCATTGGCATCAGCTACTGTGGCATGATCCACACCTGACGCATATCACCAACTCCATGTGTTTGTTGAGTGGGAAAATTCATACACTCATTCGGGATCAAGGCTCCAACCTCCCCACAAGAAGGTTGGGTCATCTCTCTTGGTCGCTGGTATAAGCAGTGGACGCCGTGAACTAAACAGTGGCGATGCTGCCCAGTACGGATGTCTTCCTAGTACCGCAACCATAGAGAACACAGGCCTTCCCTACTTCTAATCTTGTCATGGAGGTCCATCTCATGCCACCTACAATCCAAATGAGGTTCCTCCCCACAACGGTGACTCTTAGTATGAATGTCTCTTCTGTGCCCACTACACCAAATGTGGAGTCATCCCTCCCGCCACAGACCATTGGTTTGGTGAAGTTGCAATTCTGGTCTCCCTAAAATTTGAGGACCCTCCTCATGTCCTTATTGCAGCTATAGAAGTTCCTCTTTTCCCCAACAATCAAGGGAGTGAGGGGAGGATTCACATTACCAATACCATATACAGAGGCCCTGCCCATGTTCAGCTCGACCAGTACAAGGACCCTCGTCATTCTGATGTCACCAAGGGAAACAAGACAAGAGGTCCTCCCCGTTCTCCTATCGATTCTAGCAGAGGTTTTCCTCACTCCAGCCCTCCTCATGGAGGTCCTCCCCATGTTCCCTTTGATATCTATCTTTGTCCTCCTCGCACCACTGTTACTCAGGGGGAAACCCTATCTAGCCCAGCACCAGTACGGCTGAAGGACCCCCTCATGTCAAAAATATACCCTATACTGAAGAGCCATTTAGGGGCATGAAGGTGGGTATTCGCCGCCATAAGAAGAATTCTGGGATGGTATAGAAAGAGATCAAACCAGTCAACTTCTTAGTATCTGATGTAGAGTACAACATAGCACGGGAACCCAACCCTCGCTCCACTATGTCAGGGGAAGGGGCAGGAACGAGGCACATTGGACTAGTACTCCCAGAGTGTGAGTTCCATCAGATTCCATCCTACCTTGACAGATATATCTCAGAGTATGAAAATTTGGTAACCCCACGGGTTACGCCCGGGCAATGACCTCCATCTTCACCAGATGCACTCTATACCTCGACTAGAGATACTAGAGTGATATTCATGGGACCATTGGTGGGTGAGAAGCAGAGTGGCCCATCACTAGTAGCCCTAGACCATACTCTAGGAACGGTGGCCGTCAGCCCATCATAGTTTGATGTGGTGGCTGTGTTTGTAAACTTTTTGAAGGACAACCCGAGATGTGGTGGTTTTTTGGATCGCTCTCCATACTCTCCACCATCCAGCCTATCGTTCTATCTATATGCTTTAGTACCGCTACCGGTTCCTCAGCCGCCTCTAGTTGAGGTGTGGGGGTAATGAAGGTCCAGAACATGAATCCGTTCTAAGAAGCTTATGGAATATCCTCACAATGGACCACTTCCCTGAGATGTTTTGGCATGTGGCAGTGTCGAATTTCTGCGGGCTGTAATCCCTTACCCTAGAGGAGTTTGAGTGTTTTCCTCAAACCCTCTAGGCGACTAACATCCACGTTCATCCCCAAAAATTGCATAATCCCATGATCCAATTACATTTCAATGATATCGGCGAGCAATGTCGTCTAGTCGACCTATCTGCACTCCCTATAACCCAGTGCCCTAAGTCATCTGGACAATGTTAGGACCACCAGCATGAATGCGTTCAGAGTTTCAAGTTACTCCACAAAATAATTATGGAGGCTTCCCCCCATGTGCACAATTGTTGCTGGGTCCATATGCATCCCTCTTATTTAGTCATATCCAACAACATCCCAACTCACTATGCAATATTGAGGACCTACCCCCAGGAAGGGTTACTGTCAACATAGATCAAATATTGGGAAAGAGGAATGAGATAGAGCTTTTTGACAGGGACTTACCCCCCCCCCCCCCCGAGGGCATTCTACTACTACAAGATCTATCAAGAATAGTTACTCGCCATGATAAGAATCTACTAGGTCTCCCTACGCCCACTGAGGAATTGGCCCTTAGCTGAAATCTTGGTAAGGGTAAAGGGAACCTCGGATCCACTAAACACTTTGACCCATCCTCCTCAGTTCAGAATATGGAGGAGGACCCTATGAAGGCCTCGTTTCACCAACAACTTTTCGAACATAAAAAATTGTCCAATGAAATCCTGGATGAACATGTTGTAGAACAACATCTAGATTATATGGATCTGCAACCAGTAAAGTAGGGGACAGAACAACTTTTCCTCAGTGAGGTTCATTTAGGGGAACCTGACCATCCTTCCCCCGCAGACAGTGTTGAAGCTAAAGCTTATGGAAAGAGGGAACGGTATGTCTTGGTAAACCCTCTAGAACGACGTGATAATCTTATGGACATGCTCAGGTACCCCTAGAGGCCCTAATAAATATTCCACTAGCCACTCAACGAGCAGTTGGGCCTACTTACCAGGTTGAAGTACCCACCACCACACTCATGGTTAGGGATCCCCACCAAGGTAGTGACTTCCATCCAAATGATCCAATGGCAGCAATCATCTCCCATCTCGAGTCTTTGGAAATGTGATATATGGTGCTCCAACCTAATGGGAAGCCATATCCATCATGGGTGGTTGAAATTCCAGCAATAAAAGGTTTTGGGAATCCCATATTTTCCACTTTCAATGGGACAGGGGACCCGCCACAGCACCTGGCCCACTGTACCTCAAGGTTTGGCCCCGTGTTGGGAACCTCATTGCAACTGGAAACTGCCAAACTCCTGTGTTTTTTTATGAAATTAGAAGTCCCTAAATTTGTTTGGTGTATCCCTCTCCCCATTGGATCAGTGACTGGCTGGTAGGACCTCAGTAGGAAATTCATCTACCATTTATGCTCCACCACGTGGAAAACGATTATCGTGGACATCTTCACGTGTAAGCAGAGGTCGGATGAGTGTGTTGCCGACTTTTTCACCCTGTGTAAAGGGCTCACATACCCCCTTGACATGCCACTAACTTAGGAGAAATTACTGAAGATGTGTGTGGGAAATGTTAAGATAGAATTTTTTGCACTCTAATAACCCAGAACTACCTTTGTATATTTCGAGACTTCTCTAATAAGGACCAGTGCATAGAGTAAGCCTTACAAAAGACTAAGAAAGAACATCTGTTGCCACCTCCAATCCCCGTGAAAAGGGCCTCCATGGACGAGACCACCTTAGTATCCCAAATAAAAGCCCCGGGTGATTAGAGTAGTTTCTAATGGAGCCACCACCGCAACCTTGCAGAGGACCACCACCACAGGCGCGACCTCCATCATAGTGTTGGCCAACTCAAAATCCAGTGTTGCCCTTGTGCAATGGACCCCTGCTGCACATGAATGGTAACCTAGTTCTACCAACTTGACGGGCTCTTCTAGACACCTGTTAGGATCAACATCCATGGGCCCCCTTTCCAGACAATAGAAACGGTACTACTCATTCAATGAGACATAGGTCCCCGGTTAATTCTACAGTGCTTTTGAATAGGGGATTGTTTGTTTGTTGATTGTAGAAGATTGGAAGAGTATTATATTACATATGAACCTAATAACTTTCCATATCACTAGATCATATGGAACACTCTCCAGAAGTGGTATGTGTTCAATGAATGGCTCCAAGACTAGGTCAACAATAGCATAGTCAGGATGGCCCCAACACTGGCGCTGGTGGCATGCGTCTTTGTGAGGCCATAGAGCAACAATGACAGTGAGGGTGAGTGGCATCATGTTTCTTGTAAAGGATCCTAGAAGTATGATGACTAGATGGCTCATTAAATAGTCTCTCATTCCCATGGTGTCATACGGGAATGCCTAAATCGGCCAGAGCCTTTAGAAGCTACAGAAACCACTTCTACAACATCGTCTTAGCTGACCTTTTTCTATAAGAACAAACACCAATGATGAAAGGAAAAGGAATGTCCCCCGCCGATACCATCTTCATCATGTAATCTTGGTGACTTGATTTTTAGGGGGATGGAGATCCCTACCATAATCTGTCCAGTAGTGGATGACTCTTCCTATGATAGTCAAGGGTATGCCATATTTTACATCATAGAGTGGGTTAATCCCTACATGATTCTTGGTGATGAGGAGTGTTAGAAGAATACTCCCAATGTCCCCAGGCATCGCCATCGTCATCAGAGTCGTGCAAATATGGATCATCAAGGATCATCATTTGGAACTTCCATTCAGGACGTGAATTCCATTGAGACCAGAAAAAATGCCCAGTATAGAGATCAGTACATGCAACATCCTCATCCGGTCTCATCAGGCCCACCTCCACCGTCGTTTGTGCTACTAGAGTAAGAAAAGCCACCAAGGCCTCGCTGTGATCATCCATGATCCACCATGTACCGGTACCAGTTAGCTAGCCCTAGTATGTAAAGTACTCTATAGGCCTCAACCAGTGGGAAACAAGATGGTCCCATAACCAGTCAGCTGCTGGTCTAGTCGGCAGGGCCAACCTTACCTTCTGTCATAGATAAATCTCCTGCAAGAAGAAGATCATGCTTGGAACGGAAGTACGATGTTCTTAAACTTCATTCCAGTATCCTAGAAAGGCTTTCCATCCATGAAGCCCTTTTCCTGTTGCGAGATATGTGTAAGGACCTTGCTAAGGCTTTAAGAAGACCCCTCCGATTTTAGATGGAAGTAGTAGCCGCATAAGATTTTTAGGATGAAGCTGTCAAGAATACTGAATTCCAGGCCATTATCTCATTCTCTAGAGAAGATAAAGTATCCCCCATTCAGGAGCACATTCTACCACTATGTATCACCTTCCAGTTCAATGGTGTGGAGGTTCATTGTAGTCTTGTCGACCCTGGCGTTAGAATTAACCCAATCCATGCCTGAACACTGCTAAAGCTAGTATTTTTTGAAGATGACCTGAGTTTGTCTAACCTACGAATCCAAGGTTATGATAGGACGAAGTAGAATTTGGTTGACAATATCCATTTGATGACCCATTTTTGTGGCCTAGTTTTCAGCAATGAATTTATAGTAGTCTCCCATGACATCTCCTGGTATGCATTGATGGGAAGGCCATGGCTCCACATGCATGTATCATATCCCACATCATATCACTAGTGCCTCAAGTACTACCTTAATGTTTGAGTGGGCATTATTAAAGGTGTTGCTTCTATATTTTCTTCTTGTGAGGCCTGCTATCTGGATGCCAAATACTATAAGAGAAAGGATAAGTAGATTTAGACCAACGAGGTCGTGCGAGCCATAGCTACGACCGACTCATGGATTGATCTAGATGATGTCATTGTCTTTATAATCCACCAAATGGTGGATACCACCCCAGAGATATCCCTCCAGTCATTTATCATCCATACCACAAGAACGGGCCCCGTCATGCTTCGTATGTCCCATCATTTTGGCTTCCATCACCTACTATATCCAAAATGTCCCCTGGATGGCATGAATTCTCATCCCAATGGATCTCATACCGTTTTGAGCTAACACCCATGAGGATTTCTATTGACAAGTTGATACACATATCGTGTTGAGAATATGGTCAGTGGTAAATGTTCAATTGTTTTCCCCCCTTCTAGTCACCTAAGGGTGAATACTGTGTTGCGAACCTTGTCAATAGTTGTCCTCCATCATCATTGCCTCTATGTGGTCTTCCATAAGCATGATGATTCTCCCTATTCATCCCACGCATATGACATTAATCATGGTATATAAGGTCCAAGATCTATAACCCTATAGTAAGATCACATATGTCCACTAGAAAATACGTTAAACTGCAAGATGGCCGTGACATTCTTTCCATGGCCCAGCCTCAGGCCCCTTAGCCTTCTCAGGCCCCTGTCCCAAGTTCTCACTTAGGGTTGTACGATGTGGTGTGGTAATATTTCCTGATTCATGTTGAGTTACCTATCATGCCAGACATATCACTGTATGAGATACCATACCCTTATCTTAATCAACATTACAAGACGTTAAACTTCATGTTTGCCATGTCATTCTATCAATGGCTCAGCCTCTGGCATGTTGGCCTTTTCAGACACCTGGCCCAACATCTCACCTATGGTTTTACGGAGTCATGTGTGATTGTGTCGTCATTCATGAAGGGTTACTCGACATGCCATACATGTACCTTATTATAGTATATGTCCATTATTTTCATCCTTCCATCTTTAGAACTATGTGTGTCTTGATTATCATCATAATAGGATACGTAGGACCTCCCAAACATATAGACATTGGGTCTAGCCCCATATCATAGAGATCAATAGGTTGTTTAGGCCCCTTGGCCGGAATTCTTCCATGTAAGTGATATATGGTGTTGTATGGGCATATGTATTCATTCTGGTCAGGTTTGTATCAACCATTCCATGTACCTATTTCTCCTGAGAGTTCTCTATCTCTTTTTTTATACTCATCTTTTCAAATTGGCTGCTCTCATGTTAAGCCCCTCGACACTTTACGGTAGTTCACCAATGTTCCCAAAACTACTCTGGTCTAGGACCCGAAGTTTCAGATTCTATTTGGAGATGATTTCTCCCATTTTTCAGGCATTGTGTTCCCCTTCATTTGGGCTTCAATAATCATTCACTCGTAGAAGGACCACCAAATGGCATGGATGAAAGGCCTGAAGGCTCACCTACCATTATGGGCCAACATCCTCGAGGGTTTTAGACAACAAATTGATACACGTCCTGCATTGCTAATATGGTCAACAGTCAATGGTTATTTCATTGTCCTCATTATAGTCAAACACATTATGGATGCTGTGTTTTGAACATGGTCAACAATCATCCTCAATTGTAATGCTATCCCCTTTAATCCTTGAATGTTGGTTAAATTATTCACATTATTTCCCACCCCATAATGTCTAAATGGAATGTTGACACTCCTAGAACTATCCCTTAGTGCACATTTTCATGTTAGGAGAACAAAATTCGTGGTAAAGGTGTCATTCAGGGCTCCGCAGCAACATCCCTTTGGAATGAATTCCATTTATTGAAAAAACCTCTTATTCCCTTCTTTCCAACACTTCTTTTGACTCATGTGGGCATAGAAATCGTGTTGTGGTCCGCACATGGAAGGATTCTTCTCCTCTCTGGTCCGAGCTCTAAGACCATAATCTATGATCACTTTTAGAGATACTTACATCTTGATTCCCATTCCCATGTGATAAGTGGGAATGCCTAGAATTCATGTCTTTGATTCCAGCTCGAGTTCCACTATTTTATCTCTTCTATCAATCATTCTTGGGCATAACACTTATCATACCACGTGGAATTGTATGGAATTATGTCCTCATTCATGTCATGTTTGCATTAGCCACACCACATATGAAACTTTTTAGTAGTTATACCCCACCATTCATCCTACCCACATGACATTAAACTATCTGTTGTCTCACACGATGTTAATGGTCACCTTCATGAACTATGTGTGGCTTGATTTACATCTATATGGGATGCGTAAGAACACCCGTACATCTCGTCTTCAGGTCCAGCTCAACTGGGAGCTAGTTTCTCCTACCCCTTATCCACTAACCATTTCTGGCCCCTCGACCCGAGGATTCTTCCTCAAAATCATGCATGGTATGATGTGGACCTCATCCTCATTCACGTTGGGTATTCATTATCACACAATAAACATTACCTCTAGAACCTTATCTCTCTTGTATATGTCTGATCCATATGACATTGAACTATGATGCCTAGTCACACATGACATTAAACTATTAAGTATATACTGCAAGACATTAAAATTCATGAATGGTAGCAACACATGACCCTAAAATGTGACATTATTGTCTTGGCCACATGACAGAAAGCAATGTTTCATCATGGTGTCCTCACTCAAGGGGAAATCATGTTCGGTATCGGTCAAAAACCATACAATTTTCCAATACCTCCATACAACTAGATTCTTGTGGATATTCCTAGACTCTCTATCCTATGATCGTCACTTCAGAAAAAAAAACCATTAACTTTATAGGAAAAAAAGGTATATCAAATATTTCTTCTTTAGGTTCAATGGAAATACCGAAAAAACCTTATTATCACTAGCACAAACATCCTACCATGTCATCCTTAGAAATATGTGTGGTATGATCCCCATCCTCATGGGCTACGAATCAACATCTGTTCACCTTGTCTCGGGCTCAGAATACCTTTCATTTTTGGTCCCTCATCCTAAATCCTCCCCTTATATGTGTATGGTGATTCGGACAAGGTCCTCATTCATTTTGGGTCTTGTAATTACATCGTCGCATGTCTCTCATTTCCTACCATCGGTGGTCCAAGCTCTATGACCATAAACTAAGACCACTCCACATCCTTGATACAAGATGTTAAACTACATGATATCTTCCAGAACTACGTGTGTCATTATTCCCATCCAAATGGGGTATGTAGAATAGTCAATGAACTTTTCATTAGTCCCAGACTAATTTTCACATTTGGTCCCTAAACCTGAAGAGCTTCCTCTGGGGATACTCGGTGTGATCCGAACTCCAAGTCCTCATTCACATCGGGTTTATAGCTACCACAACACATACTAACTTTATGGGATCTTCCCTTTCATTCCACATCCTATCATATGACATTAAACGACACTATTCCTTATATCCCCAACACATTACACTAAACTATGGTTCTACCCTAAACATGTTTAGGAATCCCTATGCTAATCATTGGATTCATCAGTTTCCTCTCCATAGAGGATTCTCCATAATAGTGTTGTCCTCTAACCACACTATGCCCTAAGAACTAAGTTTGGATTGATTCTCATCATTATGGGATACGTAGAGATGCACGTGCCTTTCTCTTTTGGCCAATCCCTAGGGTCATTAACCCTCTTAGACCCTTAACCCCGACCACGGTCCACTCTCAATTACATTAAACTAGGATCATATAGTCCATGTAACATGACTTTAAACTGTTAACCATGGAATGTGTAGTATGAACGTTAAATTTTGTGCACCATATTTTCTATATGATGTAATACTACAGGTCCTTCCAGATCCATACTAGAGAGATCCTATTTGGATGTTTATTTGATCCCTGATCTGACCGATGTACCCAACTATTGTGTTTCCACCACGGTGGAATAATTTCAATAGTGTTGGAATCCATTAGAACAACCCATGACTCAACTCTCAATGCTTTGCGTTCCATTTATTTTGATCCTCGTCCTCTTTCTAGTCTAGAGGAAACCTCTAACAATATGGATGAACACCATATGGCTATCCTACTGTCATGAGCTAACGGTCTGGATGACTAATGGATGAAATTTCAATTCAGGCCCTGCATTTCAAGGATGGTCAGCAGTCAACCTTTATTTGTTATCCCCATTTCAGGATAACACAATAAGGGAACTGTGTTTATAACATGACCAACAGTCATTCTTAAATGTTATACCATAACTACAGTGTTCCAAACCATGGGTATTGGGATTCACACCTTCCATTTCCACATGTTTTGATTTATTCCAATGCCCCTGGTGTTACCCCATTCGTGCACAAGATCACAGTAGGAAAATGACCATTCGATTGTTCTACAGTCTCCCAACCCCAGACGAGCCTCTCACTGTTTCTCCTACTAATTTCGATCATCTATTGAATCCATCGAATACATGAAGCATGGTTTTCACTCCCATGTCTTAATGGAGTAATAAGGATGTCATCCCTTGTTTCTCACAATAGGCCTGACCCACGTGAGCTTAGGGAATGATCGATTGATGCTCCAAAAAAAAAATAGGAAAGCAATAAACAAATACAAATAACAGATATCATGCATGAATCTAGAATAAAAAAATCAATGAATGAATGTACGTTCAAGGGTTTGTAATAATTACAGTACCCAAGGGTCGATCCCTCCCATGGACAAATTAACCCCATTGAACGAAATTTGCAGATTTTCCACGCTCTGGTTTGTAGCATCGATGATTTGATGTTCCCTTCTCACATCTTTTTTCTCCTCAGCAAAAATGTGGTGCAATTTATTAGCTGCAATTCAGGACCGCTCTATGTCATTCTAGATGAAGATAATCTCTTTGGAGGATTTCTTCATGCACTCTTTGGCCTCTACAAGCTGGTCCTTAAATCTAAATATTAGCTCTGATTGGGAATCGATGTTGGTTTATTGCTCATACAACCAGACCTGCATCCGATGAATCTCAAATTTAGACTCCTAGAGCCTCTTGATGTTATCCTCTTTCAACTACTACTATCCCACACTAAGGCCATAGTCATACTCTCTAATCTTATCTTCCATAAGATATCAGACGTTCATGTGTGGACGTCGTACATCTACTCCCCCAGCACAGAGTACACACTGTCGCGAGGGAAGTCTATCCATCCCATCCAACCATTGAGTTTGGGGAATGTTGTTGATGAAGCACTTGATGAGATTCCATGATCATCGGAAGTCTATTATGATATCCCCTTCATCAAAGGAAGCATCATCCCAATATGCATGGTTGGCAGGCTTATATGCAAAGAATTCCCCCAGGAACTCATCTTCATGGTCAACATCTGGCATTTGATTGGGTATGGTAGGACCTGGGCTATCTTATTGATCCTCATCTTCAGACCCCACCTCAATAATCTCAGGCTCATCCCTTCCGACGATCCCACTATGGATTGGGAGTGTTGTATCATGGTTAGTCTGGGTATCCACCTCCATGGTAACCAACATCCCCTAGGAAAAGTGCCGCCAGAAACCTCGCTAAGGTGACCCATGCCATTTGAGAAACTATGTGCACCAAAAAGGGGCTCGGAAATTAGTTGATAGGGTCATTTGGAAACATCCATGAATTTGGTAGAAGAAACATACAGTGATCGAATTCATGGTCTGGTTCTTGGGTTGATGTTATCGGGACCCCAAGGCGTGGTCCCCCATATGTTATCATAAGATTTGAAAGCTCCATAGGGGTCACATCTAGGGTCCTAGACCTATTGGACATAACAATTGATTCATCCAAATGTGTGGATCCTAAATGTCCCACAGAGAAATCCTTTGAGGGACAAGAACATTTTCATTGTATGAGACTCTCCCTTACAGTTCAAGTATTTGCAAGGAGTCTAGGACGACCCAAGAGTAGACCCTGAGGACGGGGCATGGGAATTTACCACAAGGGCATCAATTTTTTTTTCAAGGTTCGAGTCCTAATCACCAAATTCTACCTCATCCAACTGACTCCCTCTACCAGCTGTGTCCCCCCATGAGTTCTCATCTTACTCTTCGGGCAGAGGGAAGTGCTCTCTCAGTTTAGCAGCCGACAATTTCAGAGGGACCGTATGATCCATAAGTACCTTGACACAGTCTGTCATTGAATGAGGGGCACCCTAGGAATGCACAATGTCTTCCAAATCAGCTAGGTATTTCTCTGAATCTGCCCAGGACCCCACAATTTCGGCCCTGATAGGGCCTATCCCCAAAAAATAAATCCCAAGATAGTTCAAGCGTTGCCACATATTAGACGGGCCGAGGAATTTCCGGTTGACTTCCCAGATATCCCAGGACTCCGAGAAGATAACATTCTCCAGTATTTCTATATGCTAAAACTGCTTCCCCGGATCCAGGTTGGGTATACTACGGAATCCTCTATGTGGACTCCCCTATAAATGACAATGTTCTTCTAAAACCGTAAGGGCCCACTACCATTGTTGGATTGATTGCTGTTTCCTCGCCCTCAACTAGTGTGAGTCTCACCGTCACGGCATCCCCACCACCGTGAGATGCCCTTGTCACCTTTTGGCCTTATCCATGAGGTTGGGGAGGCTCACCATCACTGACACAAGTGGTTGGAAGCTATAGAATCACCCCCGGGTAGGCCTTCTCCCAGCTTTGTGCACACTCCTTTATGGACCCAAAGACCACAGTATTCAAAGGCATCTCGTTCCACATATTCAAGTCTTCCTATGTAAATATGAGCCACATATTCTTCATCAAACATGGGGGTTCCTTATGGCATACACCTAGATAGACAGGCGAGGTCAGTCACTGCAGACACTAAAATTGATTGGCAAATCAGTTTGGGGTGTAGGGCTTGCAGAGGGGATCATAGTCCCCCCATTCCACCAAGACTCCACTTTGAAAGGACAAGAGGTAGGACTGGTTCTCTTTCATTCATTTTCATTCATCATTAAAAGCACACATTGGTAATAGAAGTAGTTGAATTTTTAATTCATCCACCTTCCACACCGGGTTTATTTCCAACGGTGTGGTCAGCTTGGTTGGAACGCTTCCCACAGTGTTCGCAATAGAGGGGAGGATGTTCAACCCAAAGGAAATATGGGGTTAATGTACTCAAAAATCCCCCTATCATGCACCTCTATCCACCCATACAGGAGGACGAATGGACCACATATTCTTTATGGACTCTTCACCTCACTGATGTCCCACAACATCTTCAATAGCTTTGAGAGCATCGAGATCCCGAACTAGACTCACCCTCCTATTGTTAGCATGGATGCCATGATGAATGTGCTGGGTCTCACAACCATGCTGGTATCCCTCACTGGTAGGATCCATCCAAAAATAAGAGTTGGGATGAATGTCACCATCCTAACTATCGACTGCTACTTGGTGCGTACACTAAATCCCTGAATTTTCCACAGGTTGTCCTCCAAGTGCCGCCAATTCGAGTTTTCCTAGCTTCATTGAGACCCCTTCAGGCATGTCCATGGCCTCACCAGAAACTACATGTCTTCTAGGATGTTTAGAAACTACTTGAACCACAGCCTGAAATGGACAACCCACATAGTTTCCTTGTCTTTTATGGGCACCAGCCTCGTCAATGCCATCGCTAGTGAAGAAATCTAGTCTGGATCCTCTCACATGACCATGATGGGGAGGAATTCATCATACATCACCCCCAACATCAGGACCCTTGAGATATGGTGTGCATCCCACAAGCTGATACAAACCTCCCTATGGTGTAGGTGGAAGGTATTGGTCCTCAATGACCACCTACACAAGAACTATGACATCTGCTACTTTGGCGGGTATATGTGAATCTAAGAGGCCCATGCTGCCTCATATAGACCCACCATCCTCATCTCAGCCCCAAAATCCTCACATGAGGCACCTACATAGTAGGCCATGGCCCAATAATCTGTGACATTACTGCCCTAGAGTAGGACCCTCTACTCAGACCATCCCTTTACTAGGTACATCAAGGCTACATTCAAGATTTTCTGCTATAAAAGGGGGGACGTCTTCGACAGCAATGACTTCCCATCCAGGTTTTTCAAATGGTCATATAGGCTATCAACATTGACGGGCGTGGATTCTTCTTAGGCCTGGTCGTCAGCCCCGTTGAACCACTAGTATTGACATGGTGAACTCTTGATCAACTAAACTAGATTGTCCGTACTTGCTTCATCAATGAACATGTTATCCCTTAGACCGATGATGTAAAACTAAGCCTCTTGGACAATGGATAGTTCCTATGGATCTCGGATAATAGTTCCTCCAATGAAAAATGGTTATAATGGCACCGTATTAACTCCCCTAGGCCCATGTAGTTCTACATCTCCACCCTTCAGGCAGCGTCTGTGAGGACCCCATAGAAGACTTCTGATGATCCATTCAATTTTATGTTTGTGTGTATCCAGTGTTTGGTTCACAATTCCCATTCATGGTGCTATGTCACGGTGCTCGTTCACAATGAATATGCACGAATCCCTACCCCGACCCTCAAAATAAAGTCTCTCAGTGATGTCGCAGAGTCAAAGACACGCTATGTGCCAGGAAGCAGATGGCCTGATTCACAGAGAGCAATCATGGAGTACATGGAGCATCCCAAATAGAGAGTGCTACAAGGAAAAATCACCGAGGAAATAAACGACATAAGAGTGGTCAACTCGCCTATTTATAGGTGATGCTCTTCCCAGCTTCATGGAGCATACATACCATGCCGAGCTTCGTGGCACACTCAGCCTACATGTCGCTTATACGACTCACGAGCCCTCTCCATGAAATAGCTTCGTGGATGGCCAAGGGATTATGGCGATTGACCATCAGACTTTGACCATTGATTTCTCCTCGGCGCCATGTCTGAGGGGGGGGGGGGGGATTTTTGGATGCCAAAAGTATGAAAGATGAAGAACAAGAGTGAATCCTCTAAGGTTTCCCCACATACCCCATTGAAGTTCGAAAGCTCGCCGCAGACCAAGGAGGCGGTAGGCTCCATGAACCCCTTTGACATTTGTGAGCCCACCATGTTGCAAGGAAGTGGGATGCCCCACAAACACCTTTGATGTTTGCAAGCCTACCACAGAGCTAGGAGGTGGGAGGCTCCGCAAACCCATTTGATGTTTTCGAGCTCACCGTAGAGCAAAGATTCAAGGGGCTTGGTGAACCCCTTTGACATTCTCGATCCCACCGTGAAGAAAACTCCGTCATTTCACTGATCAAACTCTGATTCGTGGTGACTCTTTCCATTAATATGGGGCTCCCCTCGAGCCCAAGAGATTGATGATCTGGCCTTTAACATGCAATGCTCTCAAATTGTGAAGCTCTTCTTGATCTGTGAACCATGAGCTTCTCACAGTACTTTTGCTTTGCGATGTTCATCCACCTTTGCATTCATTCAACCCCTCTTCCGAGAGGGATTCCATTCGCGAAGCCCACGTGCCATTAAGAAGAAAGGGGATCCCTATGGGGACTCAGGTCATCGTGAAGTGTTTATGCTTCACGAAACACCCTCCACAGACACGGCACCCACATTCTAATGCAGGGTCATTATGCTTCGCAAGTCACTTTGCATCACAACACCTTGCTTTACGAGGCATCTTTTCTTCGTGAGGAAATCCTTTTTAAATGCCTTTACACTTCACGAAGCTCCACATATATGCACATGTGCCCTATTCCAAGGCTACGACACATTTCTTCTCAAAGCATACCCCTTCATGAATCCATTATACTACATGGATCACCAGAGCTCTATAAGGCTTCTGCCTAGGAATTCCTTTTCTCTACAACTGCTATTCCCATGCGGCCCTTCAGGTTTTCATGAAGAAATTTCAATGTCCCTGGGATGATACATCCCTTTTAGTTTATTCACATCATTCTCCTTCGAATAGGCATGCTAGTACCTATTTCTTCTTCATATACCCACAATAACATGGACCGCCAATGGGATCACCTCCCGACACTCCCCAACCACAGCATTATCGATGCCTTCCATTCCCCAAAGGGTGGGAGGGTATCGATTATGTACATCCTAGGGGTGAGGATAATACCGACCTCATCTGAGCAGCAAGATGTTAAACAGCCAAGCACCAATGTCCTCAGCACATGACGTTAAACTGTGACCCCACCCCATGCATTGCACATGGGGTGCCCTGTCTCTGACATTCTCTACGCCCACTGGTCTCCACAAAATCGAGATCATTCCTCACATGGAATGATATCATCTTTATCATATCGGTGTATATCTGTGTGGAAAGGCCAACCACCCACGTGTAAGCCCCTATCTTTCCTTACAGGGGGTAACACCCCAACTCCTCCTCTCTTCCTAGGTTCCAAATCTCTCTCCCTCTGGGCTTTGTCAACACTAGGGCCTCTATCTAGAATTATGTCCCAACCTCCATCATGGTGGGATGCTAACCCCGTGTAAGCCCTTGTTTCCTCTTTGGGATGATAACTACGTGTAAGCCCTGTTCCACTTCCCACAGATGCACCATCCGTGACGTTGTCATAACGACTTTGTTGTAGCATGTTTCTCACATCAAGAATGACTCATGTGGGATTAGAGTAATCATAGGCCATAACATCCTCTCCATGAATCCCAGAGTGTAAGCCCCAAACTCCATCTAAACTACAAGGTCATTGATCCTTGTCTCCAAGATAAGGTATGCAGGAAGCCTCCCTGAGGTTGATGCCCAACACCCCGGTCGCTCCGACTCACTTCACCTCGGTTTTCCCAAACCCACTGGAACCATGTGGTGTTTGATTCGTGCTAAGGAAATGTACGTAAGAAGCCTCAATGAAGTTCAATCCCACCATCCATTATTCCTAACCATCCTTATGTCGGCTCACTAAAACCTTCGGAATTACGTGGAATTTGATCCCTGCCAAGGCATGGAACAAAAGAAGCCTCCATAAGGTTCATTCCCACCATCTATCTGGGACCCATGTCCTCCTTCATGCTGGTTCTACCCCGTCCTACATGACGTTAAAAAGTGGACTTCAATCTGCAGTAATATTTTATTCCCCTAGTTAGAGGTAATCCGTTGCACCCACCTGAACTACATTGACATTGATCCTTTCCAAGGCAATATACGTTGGACTTCTCTATGAGGTTCAAGACCAACAACAATTTCTCCCCAGGTCCTCCTCCATGTCATCTCACTGACCACCATCCCATAGGAACTACATGGTTAGGATCATTTTTTACTAGATATGGTATGTAGGAAGCCTCCCTGAGGTTCGAATCCATCCAACGGTAAGCCTTTGGGACCCCATCTAGTAGTAAGCTGTTGGGACCCCAACCAGCGGTAAGCCGCTGCAACCCCATCTAGCGGTAAGAGGTTGCGACCCCATCCAGAGGTAAGCCTTTGCGAACCCATCCATCAGTAATCCATTGTAACCCCATCTAGTATTATGCTTTTATGACCCCGTCTAGCAGTAGGCCATTGAGATCCCATCCAACAGTAGGCCATTTCGATCAACCATCCTTTGGTAAGCCTTTGACATCCCCAATTGGCGATAAGCCATCATAAGATGAACTAAAAGGTCTTTGATTCCCTGCCACAGGGATAGGTAGGAGGTCTCCTCGAGACTCAAGCCCAACATCACTATCATCCTCGAGTCGACATCATCTAATTATACACATACCTTATCAAACCATCCATCGTCTACCCATATTCTTACCTGGGCCACCCCATCCCTGTGGGATAATTCCACCTCATTCTCAACAACAAAAATTGGGAAGATAAGCACACATTGGACCCAAGGTTAGTGTTCCCCTCCACGTGTTTCACCCATATGATCGACTCAAATCAGTGTTCTGATCAGTTTGATCCATCTTTGATAGACATTAATCTCATGGCATACCCTTCGTTAAAAATGGAAGGATTTGAAAAACCTCGGATACATGCATATGGCATATGATTCCCCACATTTATGTGGGATTCATCAGGCTTATATGACCTCAAGAAGCCCCATAATAAGGGGAAAAACCTAGATGCTTTAGTGTCCCAGCATCCAGACATTACAGTGATGTCCCGCGTGACTACTCCCTTAACTGAAGGTTTCTACCCCGACTGGACCCTTTGAATGTTCCAACCAAAGAAGTGTAATTAACTAGTGTCCATGATGATATGGAACAAGGAATAGTTTCACGAACAACGTCGTAAATCTATAAGGGAGACCCATACTATGTAACGAGTTCCGAGGAGGAATCCATGCAAGGAATAATCGACTTCCCATCATCCCATTTTGATCAAGTAGAAAACATACCTAGCTAAGGAATGGATATCACCCGCCTTTGGAAAGATTCAATGAGGGGTAAAAAACAGTGCAATCATCCTCCATCATGAAGGAAGCACACACCCCATTGAAAGTTTCAGAAAAAGAAATGATTTTATGTTCTTATGTGTGTATGCCATAACATCTCATGTCTTATGTTATGGCTACTATTATTACGTTGAACATTTATGAATTATCCCAATATATGATATTGTGATCGTTTATATGTGGGATAATATTTTCAAATGTTATGTACTTATGAATATGATATTATTGTTGTTTCATTTCTATACCCTTACAAAGCATTTGAACTCACCATTTATATCTTTATTTCCCATAGGATTTGATGATTTTTATTATGTATGATATTCCAAAAAGGTGTCTATATTTTATTAAACATATGAGAGACAATTTAGATGTTTTATAAACTAGTTAATTATGTTTCATTATTTCAAATGACTCTATACCTTTAAGGTCCAATCATGGTTTTGTTATATGTTGTAATAAATATATTTCAATTCTAAAGTGATATCGATGAATTTAATGTAAGTTTCTTTATAGTTCGTATTAGTAGAAATGTATAGTTATAAATTTGAAACTAGGTTGATAAATCCGTAGGGTGAACAAAAATGATTTTTCAATGTATACGATACAATACTAGTGTTTTAAAAGTGGACATAAAAAACTTATGATAAAACATAAATTGTAATAAGTTGAATTTTTATTCTTGATTATGTGGTTTTCTTGTGATGATTAATTTTTCTCGTACTATGATTCATGATTTTAGTCAATGGGTGCAACCTGTAGTAACCACGTAAATGCTGAATGCGATGGGAAATGCAATTATTGTCCCCATGAGATACCAAATGATATAGGACCAGAAATGAAAAATATTATAGCCATGCCAACAAATCATTCGTAAGCTTTAAATCATGAAGGACATACAAACGAGCAAAGGAAGTAGAAATATTCTATTGAATCCTTCATGAGGAAACATCCACCTTCATTCAGCAGGTCTCAAGATTCATTAGTGGTAGAACAATGGATAATTACCATGTAAATGATATTTTCAGTTCTATAATGTTATGATCTAGATAATGTCATCTTAGTATTATATCATTTGGAAGGTGAAGATGATCAATGGTGGAATCTTATCAAGAATACATGGAAAAGAGATGAAATTGAGTACATGGAATTTGAAAATTTCATGAACTTATTTTTTAATATGTACATTCCTTGTATTCTATTTGTACATACAATGAAAATTTACAAGACATTCAAGGTACGCTTTTGGAATTATTATCCAACGTGATAGTAATATTGATCGATTATTTAGTGGTAAAAAACCATGTCTCTGAATGGAATTATCAATAACGTACATAAATAGTTGTGAATAATTTTTTTGTTATGATCTCATGAATTAGATTGATATTTTATTAACCAATCAGTCATATGTTATTTATAAGAAGAGGAAAATGAAATTGAAAGAAACATCTGAAGACAACACTAAATGGAAGATGAGATTTACCTTATGCTGAAATTGTTGAATGAAACATGGAGGGAATTGTATTAAATGAACTAGTAAATGTTTTCAAGGTGGAAAAAAGGTCATCATTAAATTTAATTTAAAAGTGATGCGAAAAATAGGACCAATGATCCAAACAAAGAAAAGGCCACACATAATTAACCCCTTACACTACAATACTAAAATTGCAAGGAAATGGGTCATTTTGTGATTAAATCCCATAATCCAAGGGTTATTGATGATGATCAATGTCAAAAAACAATTAAGGAAAATGTAAAATGAATGTAACATGAAATTAATATCGGCCAAAAGAAGTTCAATAATAATGTGGTGAATGGTACACTTATCAGGAAATCAAAAGTAGAAAATCATTTATTTGATTATAGATCCAAACGCAATTTAATTTCATAACAATATCCTTTTTTATCATTGTAATACCACAAAAATTAATGTTTGACTTAGCCGTGACATCTCTTGTTGGCACAACGATCACATCAATTATTTATAATTCTTATTTAATTGATGTTTGTAGAAAATAACATCCTTCAAATCATTTGATACTTTCTATAATGGAATTTTATGGGATTCATGGCATATATTGGCTATATTTATATGGAGATCATTTCAATTTCTAATGAAGGACAGTCACATTTATTATTCCAGATCAATCTATAATCTTCTATCATCACAAATATTAATATAACCTTCCAGTGGAAATATATTCCATCTTATGGGTCATGATTCCTATAAATGAAGTTTTTTTATCTAAAATGGTGGGGGAGAACCTCGCGATTAATAAAACACCCACTGTACGGGAATTTGATGATGTCATTATAGAAGAATTTTCATGTCTTCCAACGCATCGTGATGTTGTGTTTTCAATATAACTCATAGCGGGTGTTGTGACTATTTCAAAGACACCATATAGAATGGTCCTAATTGAGTTACAGGAATTAAAGAAGAAACTCCAAGAGATTCTTGATAAGGGATTCATATGCCTTAGTGCGTCACATTGAGGATAACACGTACTATTTATTAAGGATAAATTTATTTCAATGAGACTCTACATTGACTATTGATAACATAAAAACATCACTATCAAGAACGTATATCCTCTCATGTGCATTAATGACTTATTCGACCAACTTCATGGAGCTCAATAATTTTTCATGATTGATCTTAAATTAGGGTGTCATTAATTATGTGTAAAAAATAGGATATACCAAAGATGGAATTCTATACTAGTTAGGGAAACTATGACTTTATAGTGATGAAATTTGGTCTTACTAATTCCCCTAATATCTTCATCGATTAAATTAATAGATACATTAGAGACTATATTGTCCACTTAGTTGTATTCATTATAGATGATAATATTTTATATTCAATGAGCAAGGTAGAACATTAAGATCACATGAAAATTTTACTGAAGACCCTGGAAAAAAGGGAATATTTATTCCAAATTTACCATATGTGATTTTTGGCTTCAAAAAGTTTCATTTTTAGGGAACATAATCTCAAGAGAGGGAATATCTGTGGATCTAGCAAAAATAGAGGTTATTAAAAGATGTTTGAGGCCAACAATAGTAAATGAGATCTGATGTTTTCTTGGTTTGGCTATATATTATCGACATTTTGTGAAATTTTTATCATAATTGTCTAATCCAGCCACCATGTCGACTCAAAATTGAGTTTAGTTTGTTCGGATGGAGGAATTTGAATAGAGTTTCAATGATCTAAAATGTAGGTAATCTAGTTTACCTGTGCTCACACTACCATGTAGTGGAAGAAAATTGTGATCTATAGTGATGCATCCAAGTAGTGGTTCGGTTATGTTCTCATGAAAAATGATATGGTATGATCTTAGGCCTCATGAGAGTTGAGAATCCATGAAAAAAATTACCCAACTCAATATTTTGTGTTATCTACGGTAATATTTTCATTAAAGATACAAAGGCATTTTTTTATTGTGAGATGTGTGATAGTTATACTTATCATAAATGTTTAAAGTATATTTTTTCATATGTAGTAGATGAATATGAGCCCATGAAGATGGTTGGAGTTGATTAAATATAATCACTACTCAATATGTTACCACCATGGGAATGAAAACATGGTGGAATATGTATAATGTGGACAATACCATGCCATATTATCCACGATGAATATACAAAAAGATCGATTATTTATGTAATTTTAAAAATGAAAATTTAAATTATAACGGAAGGGGTGAAATATTATATTTGTTATATAAATTATCAACCATTGATACAAGTGATGATAAAATAGGCAGAGAAGGAAGTTGTAGAGTTACAAAAGAAGGTGAGAAACGTTTTCAAATTCATATTTGATTGATATGAAATAATAATTTTCATTAATCAGGTTTTGGTTACTCACATACCATAATTAAAGAAGGAGCTATTGGATGAGGCTCATAATTCTTCATTCTCTATTAACCTTAGATGAACAAAAATGAACATGGACTAGAATGAGTTCTTCTGGTGGGTTAGAATGAAATTTGATGTCACTAAATATGTCACATGATTCTTGGTTTGACAGAAAGTTAAGTCTATGAGACCAAAGTACAAGGTGATTTTACAACCATTACCCATACCAGAATGGAAATGGGAAAACATCACTATGGACTTTGTCATCGGAAATCCCAAAATATCAAATACAAATAATGTTATCTGGGTTGTAGTTGATCTCCATATGAATTCAGCACACACCATTGTTATTAGGGATGATGTCTCTCTTGATCACCTTTCATGGATATATGTAAATAAAGTTGTAAGATTGTGTGGAGTAAAACCTTATATTATATATGAACGGGATTCGAGGTCTACCTAAATGTTTTGTTGATTTTTTTCAGCATTCTCTATATATCGAGTTATGTTTCAGCATTGATTACCATCCATAGATAGACGGTTAGTCTGAGAGGACAATTCAATCTTTGGAATACTTGTTGAGAGAATTTCCTAATGATTTCAATAGTTTTTTGGCTAAACCCAAATTTTATTGGTATTTTCATTCAACAATTGCATTCAATCTAGTATTAGGATGGATCCATATGAAGCCCTCTATGGAATGAAATGCCAAACTACATCTTTTAGGGATACAGTTGGGTAAGGAAATCTTTTAAGACATGTTCCTATTGATGAAATGGAGGAAAATTTTTACTCTATTCAAAAACCCAAAAATTCATCTCATAATAGTAAAAAGGTTATGTTGAAAAACAATAAAAAGACTTAGAGATTGAGGTTGGTGATATAGTGTTATTTCTAATATCTCAATTGAAGATAGTTATGCCATTAGGAACCAAATTAAAGTTGATCCCTATGATTATCGGTCTTTTGGAAATTCCGTATCAGGTTGAGAATGCAGCATAATGATTGGTGCATCCACCGAATCTCTCACAAGATCATGATGTGTTATGTGTATATCTTTTGATAATGTACATACCTGATCCTTCCCATGTACTATACTTAGATGTAGTATCGTTGGGGAAAGATCATTCTTATGAAGAAAAATCTATAGAGATTATGAATCATAACAAAAAAAGTTATATGAAATAAGACAACTCACATAGGTTAATGTTTTATAGAGGACCCACCAATTAGAATAATCGTCATGGGATCCTGAGGATATGATGAGGTGGAGGTATCCTCATCTGTTTATTTCCAAGTGACTAATTTGGATGGAGAAATTCATTTTAGGTGGTGTATAATGTAACACCCATATTGATTAGGAAATATTTTCTATAAATATTTTTTTTCCTTGAGTATCATTCATTTCATGGAATCATGAGTTTAAAAAATAGATGATATTCCATTGATATAAAATTATCATTTTCTCCTAGCTATTAGGATAGAGGTAATAATTATAAATAACTTAGGAATATGCATTAGGAATTCATTGGATATTAATTATTTATGAAAAATATAAATCAATTATAATTTTTAATTTTTTTAGTGTATAAAATTTTTAATGAAATTAATGATATATATGTGTTATATAATTCATAAAATATTTTTTATGTATCAAATGGATAATTTTGTAATATGGTATGAATAAAACATTATTTTTGTATAATAACCAATTTTTTAAAGTTTAATTTTACACATATGAATGATAAACCCATTTTAAACTACAATTATGAAAATTTAGTAAATTAAATACTAAAAAATAAACATGTTATTTTTATTTTGATATTAAAAACTAATTGGTAAAAATTTATTATATTTTTCAGATAACCTTCATATCCTGATGAATAGAATAAATACGCTAAACTTAAATAAAAAACATATTTTTCTAATTAGAAAATTTATCTGGTTAAATTATAATATTTATTGGCTTGAATGTAGAAATAAAATATATTTTTACCATTCAATAAAATTTGTGTCATTTTCATTAATGTTACACAAATTTCATAGATAAAAACCATTCAATCTTTTCAAATGTTTTAACTTTTAAGTATCATTTTATTATATCAACAACGAGAATGATTTTAAATTAATTACACGAACTACTATGTTTTGAATATGGAGAAATTAATTCCATGTTTCGAATCATAAGATCTAAATTATGTGAATAGGTAACTTTTATTTTTGGACATTATGAATAGTAACATCAGTAATTATTTTATTTACAATGGTTCAATGGTCAATTTCGTAAATAAGGCTAAAAATTAACAATTTAATAACATAAAACCACCCTAAAACTTATATTAATCCTATTGGTTGCGAATTTTTAGACCATGGAGATCCTTGGGTTGATTTTTTGACCCCATGGATTAACATGGATTTGAAAATGACATTTTATAATAATTAATTTAATGTAATGATAAATTTATGCTAATCATATATATTTTACTAAATAGATTTTAATATATCGTTATATAACAGATCTATATGATAATAAATAGTAATTACAATGATAAAAATATTTCATAAATCAGGTTATTTTATTTATAGTTTTTAGAGATTATATAAATTTTTTTATTTATGACTCAAATATGAAGTAGTAATTATCTCATTAATAAAAGATTCAAATAGACGAATTTATAATTATTAAAAAATATAATATGTTTATTTTGATGTAATCCAAGAATTTTTTGGATCCAATTAAAATATACTATTTTATTTAATGCATTATTTTCTATGGAATAATCTTTTTATGAATTTTTATATTGTCATATATTAATAGTGTCCAAAATGGACAGAATTCATAAAATAAAACATAAAATATTTTTTTAAATGATATAAAATTATTATAAATCTAATATTATTCCAAATAGATAATATAAGTCTATATATACCATAAATAACTTTTTTTCATGTCATTTAACAATATATGGTAATTACACTAACCCACAATTTGTAAATAACTTGATATCACTGTAAGATTAAAAAAAAGTAAAATAAGATTTAAACCAAAGAGATAATGATAAAAACAATATTAAAAACTTGCCTAAAATTTAATGGATTATGGGTATGAGAAACAAAATCATCTTAACTTATAATTAACTATGTTTTGGAAAATTATTAGTGTAAATGTCATTTATAATAAATTAATATTTTGAAGAGTTTCTGAAAGTGCCCTCTAATCTCTTTTAAAATAGAATCTAATCCCTCAACTCTTCACTAAATTTTGATCCTAAAATCTTGTCCAAAACCTCCCCATTTATCTTATAAACATACATAGTAATATTTTAGATGTTTTTTCCCTCTGAGAAGTCCAAATCAAGTTCCCTATGTTATAATTTATAGGAGGCATGTCGAGGAAGAGGTAATAACTTCAACTGATTTCTTCAAATTTATTTCTTCTTCTACTTTAACTAATTTTTTTATTTTTTTAAAATTTAATAATATATGTATCACTAATATACTTATATATCATTATAAATATAAAACATTCTTATTTCACCTTCTATTTGTCCTACGAATAACGAAATCACTACATGTTCGTACCTATGCCTTACAGTCTCCACACCATGGTGTGATCTGTTTTTGAGCCCCACGTTATATGGATCGGTATAATAGTGGAAATAGTAAATATATTTGGTTATTATAACATGATCCTAATTTTTTTGATACTATACACCATCCACTTCAATACCTGTAAACAATTATGGGAATTATATCTTCGCTTGTGGGTATGTTTGGTTTATCGTCTCCATAGTGCGATGTGATTCTTTCTAAATAATTTTCACTAAACCATGATCATATAAATGAATTGAATGAATAAATAAGATATATATATTACTAATAACATGTTTTAAATTATATAACTATAAAAAAAAGGAATAATAACTTATCTGAAAAATATATATAGAAACATAAAGCAGTTAATACCCGAATAACGAGTAACAATGAAATGTTACTTAAAAAATATGAAATTATTGTCATAAATGTTATAATAAAAATTATAATGATTGTGGAATGAATCATAACATTATTTAAATCCTTATACTGGTTGTTTAGATAAATATGAATAATATGGGACTTAAGGTAAGGGATAACTTATGCAATCTTCTTTTGTCATATATTATTTATTCGTAAGTATCTAATGGGTATATATTTATAATCCATGTAAATGTTATCGGAAAATATTTTCATAAAATGTTTACTATTCTTAAATTTATTTGTAAATTCATTTTTACCAATTTTGGATTTTACTACATTGTTTCGAAGGAATATTTTTTTTTACCACACGATCGTATTTTCACTTTTTGGAAAAAGTACACGGAGAATGTTTTTTATCATATACGACATGAATGCATTTTTACATCTGCATAGCATATTATTTCTAGGAAGCTTACACTATATTTATAGATTTTTATTTTCTACTCAATTTTCGCTATTAAAATTGCACGAATGTTTGGGAAAAGAAAACGTTTTTTGAAGAAGAAATTATATTTTCTTCATAAATGTTGCTTAAGTGATTTATCAGACTTTTTTCCATTTCAAATTACATTGTTTTATGTGTCTATCCCTATTATTACTATTATTTGAATTTTTTTATTATATAATTTTATTTAGGAAATTTATTTGTTTTATATCAATTATAATGGAATGATGTTAAGAAAACCCATTTGATATCATGGGTTATGCTATGGTGAATGTTTCTATGTTTTGGTGGCACTTCTATGAATGATTTCATTTTGAGATGGGTGGGACATATATCATCCTACAATGCATTGGTTAATGATTTATATCACAAGATATAGTCATGACTGGAATGGAAAATTAATCTAGTTTAGTAATACATGGCAATTACAAGGAAATGACTCAGTTTAGTAATTGACTTTGTCTGTTGTGATGGACATATCAATGGGCCTTGAAAAATTTGGAATGACTATCTATAGATATGTGTGTATGACACAAAATTTCATGTCTTATGTTAAGACTATTGGGATTATATTTCCCTTTTATGATTTATACCATGATATTATATTGTGATCTTTTATATGCATGGTAGGATTTTCATATGTTATGTTCTTATGAATGTGATATGATTGGTATTTAATTTGTTTACCCTAAATGAACATTTGACCTCAGCCTTTTTTATGATTCATTTACCCAGGACATGAATAAGGGTATAAATTATGATATTCTAAAAATTATTATAGATATGATAAAATAAATAGAAAGTAATGTAGATGTTTTATGAACCAGTTGCTTATGTTTCTTAGTTTCGAATGATATTATACCTATACGGTTCTTTCATGGTTTTGTTATATGTTAAAATTAATATAGATCATTTATATATTGATATAAATGTATGTAATTTATGGTTATTTATAATGATGAATTGGGTCAAAAATCACTAAACCAATCATATTTGTACAAGTTTTATATTTTTTGAAAAAAAATATTTTTGCACATACTTACCCAATTCATCTTTTTAACATAATAATAAAAATTACTGAAGTTACTCATCATAATACAAAAAAAAGTTATGATATTAATATTATTTGTACATAATGATAAAAAAATATGGATTCTATTATAAATTAAATCAATAAATATAAGATTATGTAATTTATTTAAAACCAATCTCCTTGATTGAATGAAAACCTATTTTTTAAAAGATAAAACATTGGAAATGATTGAAATAATTTTTCATAAACAGACATGGTAAAATTAATGGAAATGACATCCATTATATTGAGTAATAATAATATTTTTTATTTATACATAAAATAAATTTAATAATATTATTTACCCATATAAAATATATCAATGAAAAAACCAATTTTAAATTAATTTTTTTTTTATTTTTACTATTCATCATATCATCAAAGTTATAGGAAAAATATAATAAATGATTCCTAATTTATTTATTATATCCATATTATTTAGAAGAATTATTTATTAAAATATAGTATATGAAGGTGTCAATAACATCGTCTTAAATTGTTTCTCCATCAAAAAGAAGAAAAACTTTGTTTTTTTAATACACTTATTTTATACGAAAAATTGTATTTGTTCTAATATTATTTCTTGAATAAATATCGGATTAATTTTAAACATTATATAAATATAAAAATAATTAATAAACTCCACCAAGATTGATTTTATGATTTTACCAATATAACGTATTTTAATATAAATAGTTTTTTTGATAATCATTTCGTAGTATTTTTAAATATAGTTTTATTATAAATTATAATTAATTTCACAGAAATGTGTAAAAAATATTTTCGTAATTTAGAAAATACTATTCATACCCCCATTATAGTGTCTAGGATATAAGTTAATATAATAATTTGTATTTTTTTCTTAAATTTGGTCTTGCATGAGATGAATTATATAAGAATTAGTTGTAATTGCCTCTAACCCAAGCCAAGCATAGTGTTCTTTATATTGTGAGCTAAGACAATGTTTTGTATTGCAGAATTTTTTCATGGTTTTTCAAACCACACAAAACATCACAGTATTTAATAAAATATATAAATAAATAAATTACTGAAATTAGAAAAAATATATCTCATAAATATCATAGGGTGTTACAACCTATTTCCCATTTATGGATTATATTTTTATGAAACCTGACTTTATTTAATGGGTTATATTATTATGAAAAACACTTTATTCATGGTTTATTTTTTCATAAAATGATAATGAAACCTCTCACCTTTTCACAGATTATGAAATTACTACATGTTTTTGATACACATTTCATTTTAGAGGTTACGATACGATGAATTTTTATGATCATTTGGAACAAATATGTATGATTTAATTTTGAAAATGTTGGGAAATATATCTCCCTCCAATTAATTAGGTACTGAGTTATATATCATGATATTATCCATGATAGAATAGATAGTGAACTCAGTTTTGTAAAGGATTTTTTTACTAAGATGGTCTTGGGAGTGATCCTTCACTAATAGGATGGTCATGGGAGTTAACCATGGATACCAAAATGGTATGGTGATTGAACACATAATACTACAATGCCATTTTAAATATTCCTTGAGTAAAATGGAAATAATTATAATCTCTTATCTTTTTGAAAAAATATTCATTTTATTATTCCTCTATTATGTCTTATTATCTTGATTACCTTATGAGCCATGTCTTATTAACATCCATGATTTATGAACTAATTCATGTTTATGATTTTTTATATGGATGGTATGATCTTATCCTGTTATTACCATATTCTAATTCCCTTATTCTTGTTCTATGATTTCATATCTCATTAGTTTACCCAAATAGATAATCTTAGCTCACCCAATTCATATGTTTCCTTTTCCTAGGTTATAATGAAAGGATTTTAATATTTGTACTAATTGGTAAGATGTTTAAGGTATATATTGAAGATAAATCATTGTGATGTAATATTTTGTTAAAATGTTTCCCCAAAATCTAAACAATTATAATCCTCTGGCATGTACTTTTGTAACCTGATTAATATTTACTAATAATATTATAACATCCATGTTTAATAACACTGGCTTTCAATAGTTATTATAAAGTGAAAGGTATATTGATGCATTGGAAGTTAGGATGATAAAAAATTAGTGAGATCCATGTATATATTTAACTGGATATTTCATTGGGTGTTTTTATGGTTATGCTTTTGGTGTCATTTATTAATGTAGGTGTCATATTTTTGACATCCTATAAGTGATATTTCATGATTGTGAGGGTTTTATATTTGATAATATCTTCCCATTATATACTTTTTGGTATTATAAAATTTATGGAATATTTAGGAACTAGTTAAGGTTGAATATCATAGGAAACATTCTGCTGGGCAGTCAAATGGGATGATCAATGGAGTGAAGGATGTTGTGATCATGGCTAATCTATTTTAACCAAACATGATTAACATCATTATCGTAAAAAAAATATGGACTCACAAAAAAACATAATGAATCATTTTAATGATATTTTTCTTAATGGAGACCATTGAATAATAATTATTTAGTTTAATTTGTGTCAAGAATGTGGAATTAACCACATAAGTGAGTATCATAGAGGAACAAAAAGTTGTTCTGACTATGAAAAAGAAGGAAATAAGTAATGTTACAGAAATAGAAAAATGATGGGGTCAATTAATGAAACAAATATTAATTTCATCCTCTTTATGATTACATCAACGGTTAAATTATTTGAATATATAATTAGTGATCATTATGAAAATTTATGGCCCAAATTTTAATCTCACGAATTGAGTCATAAATGTCTTATGACTAATTTTTATATTGATGATGATGAAGATAAAACACGTTAAAAGTGAAAAGAAAAAGTTATTTAGTAATTGGATGAATTATCCTTGTTAATGGACTTATAATTATGTGTAATAATAAATGCTTTTATGTTTTTGGATTTATAAATTATTAATTGTGAAATATATATGTCATTCACATTTTATGTTTTCGTTAAATATAAATAAGAATGTTTTCAATTGTTATGATGTAAAATAATGTTCATTTAATATAATGTTAAAGTTTATAATAATAGAACATATAACTTAATATGTTCTGGTTGTTGATATAATGATTATTGTATAATGACATGTGTGATATATATGAGTAAATTAGATGATACAAATCAACTTGGAACTGATTAAGTATTTATTGAAAATGTGATCAATCAAATCATTGATAAGCTTAAAAAATTATATTTAAGGATTATATCTATTAATATGTAGAATTTTGAAAAATCTGTGATTCCAATAATGATTTATGGTCGTTACCATGTATCTAATCAATAAATAAAGAAGTTATTAACTTGTTTGGTATTTGAAAATAACGAGATACATTATGTGTTAAGGGGAATAAATGGTTATCTATTTTTGATAAATTCAGAGAAATTATTATTATGTTTTTGAATTCAATAGTTGGAGGGGTTACAATTCTATCCTTTAATGGAATGATTTATGTTAAATTTTAGATGAGGTTTTTTATATCAATATAATATCTCCCCAAGTTAGGATTTATGAATATTGGATTACAAGTTATTATATTTTTTATGATAACTAATGACATATAGAACCGTGTATCATTCTATTTATGGATCTCATGATCTTATGATGGTTTAGGAATGAATTGTTAACCTTTTTTGAATAATAGTTGAAGTGGAAATTGAACCTGTCACAAAAAAAGGTGTTTTTTTTTCATGAAATCGTATATTTATACATGATCATGAAATTTATTCAACAAATGGAAAAAGTCTCTTGAAATAAAATGTTTTCCTATTTTCATAATTTTTTATGATATCAATGCCCTCATAAATTATTGTTTAGTTTATTGTTTTTTGATTGTTAACATTGTTATACATCAACCACTTTATTGTGATTTTATATATATATATCAATCTCTTTGGTTATTTACGCCTTTATTTTATATTAATGTTTTCATTTTCAATTTATTTATTCAAATTTAGATACCTAGTTATGAGTTACATTAGTTAATCATCTTGTTTCAAACATTCCCAATGTAAAATATGTTTTATTTAAATTTTTTATGATGTGCATTTCAATGAATGTAATTTTCAATTATTAAAATTTTTATAATCATTATGACTATATAGGTTAGAATTAATTTTAAGGGGGGTAAGATGTATCCAAAAAACATTTTTTATATTTTTTCAAATTAATTTAATCTTTTTATAACATTCAACAATGCTTGTAGACTATGATAAACGGAAACAATATTTTTGGCTATCATTATATGCAACACCATATGAATATTGCACAAAGTGAAACAATTTTATTATCTATATATATAAAAAACACTATGTTTGTCATTCTTTACACATAATACCATGCCCATTCGATAGATTATGTAACACATAAGACTATTTTTTTCATAATACAATATACTATTAATATTGTTATTAAAATATTATTATAGATAGTAACAATAAATTCGAATAGATGACAATATTAAGAATTACTATTTATTGAAAATATTTTTTAAACATGTATGTAAATTAACCCTTTTTATTAATTAGTTATAAATGAATGTATGAAATGTATTTGATAATAAAGAAACACTTTGTCTATGAAAAATATTTTTCAATGTCAAAACAACATTTCATATTAATTAATTTTAAAAAACAATTGATTTATATTTTCACTATAATCTACATATTATATATTAAATGAATATTTTTGGTACTTAATCAACTTATTTTTTAAACATAAGATAATAACAAATATAATTTTACAAATAAAATATTTATTTCTCAAAATTGTAATTTTACAGCATTTAAATGTTGAATATATTTTAAATTTAATTTTTATAATTTATTAAATTTTTAATTCACAAAACTAATCATTAGTTTTGATATAATTTCATAAAAATATAGTTTGGGAAAATTTTTGTTATTTTTTTGAGAAGTGTAATTTTTTAATGAATAAATAAAAACACTAAATTTTAATTACAAGATTATTTTTCATCTAATTTATATATGTAGTTAAATAATAATAGAATTTTTTTTTAAATTATAATTAGATAATTTTCACATCAATTTATCAAATTTCTTTCTTTGGAACTAATTTCACATTGATATAATATCTGACAACATATGTCACATAAGGACCATTTTCATTAAATAATGCATCATCTCATTATATATACATGATTAATATTAAATTATCATTTTCATGTTTTTTGTTTATAATATTAAAAAATGTATTAAATATTTTTAATTATCAGAATTTTCTAATTTACCAAATGTTTAAAAATGATTTTTACCAAAAATATTAGATGATGTAATTTAAATTAAATGAAGCAATTGACGTAAATATATGATTACATAGTGGTGAAATGTTAATTTATGGGGTCCAAATATTATTAGAACTTTTACAAAATCCATTTACAGGATATATTTAGAAAAATCCCTTTCTTCTATCAAAATAATTTAATTATTAAAGGAAAAATTTTTTAATAGATACCTCTTATTTGTTTTTTATTGGTATTCAAAAGAATTTAACTCCTCCTCTACTATAAAATTTAACTCACCCACTAACTAATTAACTCCTATAATGAAATTTGTATCAGCCAATCCATGAAATAATATACTCTCAAGATTCCTCAATTAATTATATAGGCCACACTTTTGGCTAAAGAGAATCCATGTAATCCCTTTGGGAAAACAAAAAAGAGTTACCCAATGAAGATGGAATATCCTTCCATAAGTTGTTACATTTTATTTTTATTTTCCACTACACAATTATTCTTTATAGAAATATATATATAATGAATATTATATTATATATAATAATAATTTTTTATATTATGGTTTTTACTTACACTCATAAGGACTTCCATCAATGTAAAAAATCAGCATTCTTCTGTATTGTAGACTACCTCCTCACAAATAGATGTCATTCTTTCATCTGTTACCATCTCTCAAGGTGTAAAATAATGATGCAATTTTAGTTTTCTAAATTATATATCAATATTTTTTTAATTATTTATGATTATATAATTACTATATAGAACATCCCCTCATGATTTTTATTTTTTGTATATATGATAACTTCGTTTGATGATGTGTGGACTACCGTGTGCTCAAGGGGATGTGATTCGTTAACATATTACATGGAACATATTAAGAATGGGTATAGTAAATTTATATTATATTTATGAAATAATAATTCTACTATATAGTAATATATTTTTATATTTTTATATTTTATTTATTATTTTTATTTTTCTAAGAAAATAAAATGGAAATAGTGTTCATCCACATGTACTATGTACCATATACAAGATATGTGCATTCCATTTCATACTTCTATATTTTATATAATATAATTAATATGTATATATAAATCATATATGATATTTATATCATTATTGAAATTATATAAATGACAGAATCGTGATCTATGTAATAGGATCAGAAATAATGTGAATACATATACACAAACAATGTTTATATTACCCAAAACGTAACATTAACATGGAATTGAAAATTAACAAGGTAATATAAAATAATAATAAAATTAGGTATGGTATTAGACATATGATTGTGGTTCTATAGTATATGTAAAAAAATTATATTTTTCTTAATGTAATTTCTAATGTGTATGAATAATTTGAAGAATTCAACCATTAGTTTTCTTATCCCACTTTTCTTTTTGAGAGACGTACACCCTATTCCCCACTCTTTTATTTTGATTGCTGTATATTAAATAGAATATTGTATTATATGGTTATTATACATAATTTTATGGGTTTTTAATTAATATTTTATGTTATTTAATTCCTGGGGATTATCCTTTAAATGTTTCCATATTAGTAAATAATATTTTTGTCTCCATTTTAATTATTTGATGTGTATGACAAATTATACAAAAATATATTTCAATGGGTTGTATATATTACCCTTTTATAAATTATAGCATGAATATCCATTTTTAATGTTATTTTTATAGTAATTTAATGGAATTATCTCATGTGTAATGTGGTTCAATGTTTACAGGGTTGTAATAGTTAATTGATAAAATATCATCATTTATTTGGATTGATTGTGATTATGATTATGATTACATTGATAAAATCATATCATCAATCTCTCAAAAAAATCATGGCTTTAATATCATATTTTTATTCCTTATATCTTAATGTATTGGAATAATTTATAAACACTTCGGTAATTATGATAATTATGAAATTATATTTTATAATACATGACTTTATCTACCACTTTGGTTAAAATACTTGGATAATTCAAAACTAGGATTTATAAATAGAATTTAAAAAAGAAAATTGGTAAAAAAATTCTGAAATGATATCATCTATATTTAATACTTTTCTAGGAAAAATTCATTCCAAATAGTATTATGATTAAATTTTTTATTAATTTACTTTCAGTGAAAAAACACGTTGAATTTTTTTGAGTATACTTTATATGTTTTTAAAGTAATATGAAATAAAAAAGATCCCACATGAAATCCAATAGTTATTTATACATTTTAATTTTGTTTTATAATAATATGGATATAAAATAGTTCTAAATATTTGTTTAGATATTATCGTTTTATTTCCATAGAATATGGTTTTCATAGGTGTTTTATTTTTGTGAAATGTTTTAGATGATATTAAATGATTTTTTAAATATATTCTATTATAATTTGATTGAAATTTTTATTTAGACAATTTTCCACAATTTTTTCAATAATCACTTACATTTTTCAATGAAAAATGATTTCACAATTAATTATTTCATTCTACATATGTTTTCAATGAATATGGTTTTAAAAATCATTTCAATGTTCCCTTTAAATGTTTTAAGGAATATTTTCTATGAAAATGTTTTTCAAAAAGTATTTTGTTTAAAATTACTCAAATAATAAAGTATACATATCACATGAATTATTATTAATCTGTATAGAATCGTAATTTCCAATATAATATGATATTTATAAGTTTTCTCATTCCTTTATGGGGATATAAAACATGATTTCTATTCAAATTCTATATCTGAATGGTTTATGTAATGATGGTATTATTTTTATGAAACATGTTTTTATTTTAGGGGTTATATGGTTAAAAATATTTTTTCTATTTATTTAGTTATATTTTTATAATAATTTCTTTCCATAATCGATTTTATTTTTATGAAAAAATCTTTTTTCAGAGGATATGATTTGATGAAATGATTATGAAACCGTTATACTTTTCATAAGTTTCAATATTATTATAAATTTATGATACACATTTCATTTCCTATTCTATGATATTATTATTTTTTATATCATAGAAGACAAAATACACATTATTTAATTATTAAACAGGTGGGACTGATATAAACCTCTAATTAATTAGGAAAAGAGTTATATTTTCTGAGATACACATGGTTTTAATGGGCAGTGAACCCAATTTTCTAACCCATTTTGTCCAAAAAGATAGTCATGGTAGTTAACCTTAAGAACTATAATGGTTATTGGATTGAACCATTTCTACCAATATGTTATGTGGATTTAACTCATACAACTATAATGTACATTGAAATAAAACAAGATTTCAACAGAAATCATTTCATATGTTTACCTGTTTGCCTCAAATTCAATGTCATATTCCTATGTTATGGAATATGCACAAGATTCCACTATGAATTTTTTTTTATAAACTAAAAATTTTATTCCATGATTCATGATTATGGTCATTGATATGTATGTCATTTTCTTTATATATTATGATCATCACCATATAATTTTATGCTAAATAAATGCTTACATATATCCCTAATTTACACATAGTAAGCATCTGAACTCCCCAATTTCATCTATTAACATTTCCATGGTTATGAAGAAATTTTTTAAAGTATGAGTACTAATATTGGATGATATTTACGATATATTTTGAATATCTATCACTATGAATAAAATTATGTTTCCATGTTTCCAAGGTAACCAAACTATTATGGTCTTCTTTCATGTATATTAGTTATATAGTGATATTAATGAAAAATTATTTAATATCATTGTATGTTAATCAGGGTTCTCTATACCAATATTTTATTTCCTATTCATATATTATTGATTCTATATTTATATTATAATATATTAAATAATATATTATTTGTTTCATCTATTGAAATGAGGGAATCACATTCCTCTGATTATTGTTGATAATAATATAATAGATTCTATTTATGAATGAAAATTCATTTCCGTAGAATATCATAGTATCATGTCAATATATTATATCCCTTCCCTGAGTTGATAAATATAATCTTTGATATTCCTCCTGTAATGAAAGTATTATAATCATATCCATCTACATACTAGTTGTTAGGACCAATAAGGGCCAATATACCCTGAGTGGGGGGGTGAATCAGGGTATGGATATTCTTTTTCAAAATTATTCCTGCCCCACTGGATCTTGACCTCTTTGTTACAAGGGTAACTTTTTTTGCACTTTTGTGTTTTTTATGATCACTTACTTTCTTCTTTATCTGATGATGATGCTTTAAATGTAATGTAGGAAAATAAGAAGGCAGACACAGAGTTTTTTACTTGGTTCATCCTCACTGGGCTACGTGCAAGGAGCATATGCTGAAAAGTTGTCGGTCATAAAAAAATTACACTAATATTCACTAGATATTGATACAAAGTTCAGGCTAGATCACCTATATGCCCAGGCTCACTGCCTTTACCATGTTTAGGGTCAGCTCACTGCTTTCTCATGGATCACTCCCTATTTCTCTCTCTATGGCTCACTACTGGTGGAGAGGATCACCTTCTTCCTCTTCCTTTTCTCACTGCTTCGGAAAGGATCCAATCACAGTTTATAGACATATAGGTCTGTTCATTTGCATGAAAGAATGCACATTACTCTGTATGTAGATGGTCTGTTGAAGTAAAACTTTCATCCATAGATGAATATATCTTTGCACTGAAGGTATCGGGAAAACATCCAGCTTCCACGCATCCCAAAAATCACTGCTGGAAATAAACCTTACTTGGCACGCATGTCTATCTCGGAGCATAAGTATTGGCGCGCAAGTCACAATGGGCGCACAAGTCCACCTCAGACACTTGCGCGACACAATATTCCCCAACTACAAACTTGAAAGACTCTCTTCCTTTTACGCCCAAACCAATATTGGCGCGCAACTGCCAACCAGCACACAACTTCTCACACTGGCGTGCAACATCAGCCACCAGTGTGCAACATCACTTGCACGACCCACAACCCACTTGAGCGACCACCACACCTGCACGACGGGAGCTCTGATTTCTCAATGTTTTGAACTCTGGTGATGAATGAGGAGGGGTAGTCTAGTATTTATAGGCATTAGGTCACCCCTACGCGACGGCGCACAACTATCCCTTCGACGTGCAAGTCTCAGCCAGCAAGTCTTTTCTCCTGAAAGACACTTGTTCTACCTAATTCCAAACTTGCGCAAAACTATTTACTTGGCCATATTTTGATCTTATGATCTTGAAAAAATATAGGCGCGCAAGTTCTCAAGCTTCAAAGGCATCGGCGCACAAGTCTCTTCACGGCGCGCAAGTCACCTGCGTGACACCACCAATACTTGCGTGAAACATAACCCTTTTCCATATTTTGATGATCTGATCATGAAAAACAAATGGCGTACATGTTTCCAATCCTTCATGTACACAGCGCACAATTCCCTTTTCCAAAAACCACTGTTCTTCATTTGTCGATTTTCAGTCCCAAAAATTTGGCAATCACTGGAAAAGGGTGCCACCTTGTATCTGTTCTTTTTATGCCGACTCCAGATAATCCATTCCTTTATCGACATTCTTGAATAAATTATGGATCAATGAACACATCTATTGAACTCGATATTCCATTATGAAATCCCATTTGAATACAAATTTGTATGTCATGGTTATCTTTGTCAACAATAACAACACAGATGTTCACTTTTTTAACAAACACAATCAACTAAAAAATACTTCAATGATTCCTTGAGGGATTTTTTCCCAACAATATCCCCCTTTGGGGTTGTTTAAAACTCTTCCATAAAAAGATATATCATTTATTTTTTACCCACCATTCTCTTTTTTTGATTCTCATAGCGATCAAGGATTTACTCAACACATACTCTAAGACCACATGAGCAATGCTCGGCATGAGAAACAAGAGTAAATGAAAAGTTCATCAATGAATCACTTCATCTTTGAAACCCTCTGTTGACACCTAAGTGATACCAATTATTTCCACAATGATGCCAATTTTTGGAAATATCCTTACAACATTCCAACACCACTCTTCTGTTTTTATCACGATCCTCAGCTGTCATGATATCTATTCTTTGATCGATCACTTCTAGCATCGTCAGATTTAATACACTCCCCCTTTCAAATTGTTCTCCCCCTATATGGGTGCTTCATCGGTCAGCTTCCCCCCATATCAATCATGATTTATCAACTTTCCACACGGTCTCCCCCTTGAACAATCACTATTTTCTCCCCATTTGTTAATGAACCCAAAGGGCACTCTTGCGTGGTTTATATCCGAGTAGAGAAAGCATATGAGTATGTTAGATAAAAATACATCAAAACTCAGGGAGAGGGGGTGGGTTCCACATCCACACTATATCATGTGCGGGGAGTCGACTGAACTCCCTGAGCCAGTCGATGCCTCTCAAAAGAATCCTTGGGTAAGGCCTTTATTAGAATGTCTGCAACCTGTAGCTCTATAGGCAGATACTACAACTTCATGTTTCCCTGCTCCACTTTCTCCTTGATAAAATGATACTTTATCTCAATGTGCTTTTTCCGTGAGTGATGGACAGGATTTTTTCTGAGATTTATAGCACTTGAGTTATCATATTAGATTCCGATCGGAGACTTCACTTCAACTCCCATATCACCAAGTTGCTGCTTCATCCACAATAACTGTGTGCATGCTTGAGTGGCCGTAATATACTCAGCCTCTGCAGTCCTCAAGGAAATGCAATCTTGTTTCTTGCTTAGCAAAGAAATACACAATCCACCAAGATAGAATGAACCTCCTGATGTTGATTTTCTGTCATCTGCTGATCTAGCCCAGTCTACATCAGTATATCCTAATAACCTTGTCTGAGATTTACCAGTATATGTCAAGCTAAAATCCAATGTACCCTAGATATACTAAAGATTTCTTTTAACTGAAAGCATGTGGCTTTCCTTGGGATTACTCTAATATTTTTCTACTTTTCATGTGGAAAATACAATGTCAGGCCTTGTTGCAGTCAAGTATAGAACTCTTCCAATAATTTTCATGTATTCTATAATATTCCTTGTCGTTCTATCCTCATCTTTTGATAATTTCATCTGGGTAGCAACCGCAGTCTTAAACTCTTTATAATTCTCCATTACAAATCTTTCCAAAACCCCCTTGACATATTCGGATTTAGAAATGAATGTTCCATTCCATCCCTATGTCACCTGTAGACCAAGGACAAACATCAGCTCACCAATCGTAGACATTTCGAACCCATGTTTCATGGATTCAGAAATATGTTTGCACTATTCTTCATCTGATCCGCCAAATATTATGTATTCTTCATAGGCCAGGCTCATCATCCTTTGATTACTATTGTTGTTTAAATAGATAATGTAATCAAATCCATCATGCTAATACCCATTCTTCTTCAAATACTGGTATATCCTTGAGTACCATTCTCTAGGTGCTTGTTTTATCCCATATAATGACTTCTTCAGCCGACAAACATTTTTTTCATCCTCATGAATCAAAAAACCATCTGGATGCTCGACATACACTTCTTCCTCCAGAATTCCATTCAATAATGCTGATTTGACATTTATTTGGAACACTTTGAACTTCGGTTGCACTACAATGGCTATGAATAATCTGATAGTCTCTAGCCTTGCTACCAGTGCTAAAGTCTCATTAACGTCAATACCCTCTATTTGAGAGTATCCTTTTCACACCAGTCGTGCTTTGTTCTGAATCACTATGCCATCTTTATTCATCTTGTAGCGATAGACCCATTTAGTTCTAATGAAATTCTTATCTACTGGCCTCGAAACAATATCCCTTGTCTGGTTCTTCTCAGTCTAGTCAAGCTCTTCATTCAAAGCCTGAAACCAGTTTTCATCTTCGGCTGCATCAGCAAATCATTTCGGCACTACCTGAGATAGGAATGATGTCTACTGTTGTGACTTCATTATTCTAGTCCGAACTGGAGCTTCCTGATCAACAATGATATTCGGTCTATCAGTTTCAGCTCAGCTCTTTGACTTCCTTGTATTCACATACTTGACACATTCTTTTTCATCATTGGTGTCTCCTTTTGAATCATCATCAGCCACTTCTTCTCCCAATGTATTGCTTCCTTCCTCAACACTTTCTTCAGGAAATTTTTCACTGACACATTTTTTAGTGGCTTTATTTCTTTCAGCTAATTTTCTATGTGTCATTGTTCAATGATGTCATTTAATTGAACATCTTATCCCAGATTTTTGTTGACACACCTTTGATTTTCTCTCACAGCTTCTTGGTATCCTGAAAGCAGTCAGCTGATACCACATTGTTAGAACAAAATATATAATCATTGAAACCTGTGTGTTGATTCTTTTCCACCAATCATTCTTCATGATCATAAACATTCATCCTTCATATAATATTGGGATCATGCATCTTATTAGGATATAGAATGCTCCCACTGTGTTATGCAACTCTTCTAGTTGTTAGGCCCAATAGTTTCGACACATAACTATTCTTTTCCTCCTGCATTATTTGTTCTCATCTTCCACTCAGATTTGAGCCATTAACAAAATCTATAAGCCTAATGATTTGAAACTCAGTGTAGGAAACAAGAGATAAATTTAATAACATAATCGCTTTCTATTGTGCCTTCTTGCTCCCTTTCTTCTTCAACTGTTGTGCCTGATTTGATCCAATAAAAAATCTGGGGCACATCACTTTTCCCCTTGGCATTTTTATATGCCAATTCCCCTTGGATTGTATCTCCCTAAAACCTGATACACATGAATCATTAGTTAATTGCATTTATATACATAGGGAGAGGGGATCTTCTAGAATCCTCAAGATGAGGATTGTGGTTGATCTTGAGAGGTTAACCCTTTGATTATTTCTTATAGAACAAAACACTATTTCCTTGCTTTTTCTAGCTGCCTAGAAAACTTCAATGGTTCTGGCCATATGACTAGGCATTTTTACTCACATTCTGAGACTTTTTCTGATTTGTAGATTCTGCTGGCTTGGAATTTTTCACAATTTGGGGATTAGACCCACTAGTACACATTTCATTCTTTTATTTTCCAGCAAAATTCAATTTCCCTTGATTCCTTCCCTGACTAGGAATATATTTTCTTTCCATCTTCCCTTGCTTCTTCCACTATTGCAAGGATATTGCATCTTCCTCCACTTTTCGCTGTGGAACACGTCATGCCAATTTTTCAATACATTCTTTTTTCATCTTTCTTTTATCAGATGTTTGAGTCACCACACAATTTTTCACTGGTGGTGAGTTCTCCATTGAGCATTCATTCTTCTTTATCACAGCTGGAGTGGATCTCCCCTTAATCTTCTAGGTATTTTTTACATTCTCTCCTTGATATTTTTTGGGAGTATGAAAGAGGAGGTGAATGATACACCATTCATTCAGCTCCATGTGATTCTCCTGAGGCTCTAACCCTATTATTTTCCACTCTACTTTGTCTCCCAGTGTAGTATTTCCCATTATGCATCAATGGAGTTGAGAGTCTCCTTTCGAGTTCCTTTTCCTTTTTTTCTTTCTTTTTACAACAAAATTCCCTTGATTGGAACATATGAAACATCTTTAATTGATGGTATGCCTCATTTCATCATCTCTAAACCAAGATGTTGATGTAGCATGAGATCTTCTTCTGACATTGAACTCATAAGCTTCCGAACACATATTCATGGTGTGTGCCATTATTCCACAGTAATATCATGTTATGAATGCATTCATCTAAGAGACTCTTCTCTCATATTTCCCATGATGCTTATTCTTATCCTCAGATTTAACAAAGTTTCTATTTTCATAGCATGAAATGTATTCCAGAGCCTCTGAGCAGAAACTTGATGTGTGGCCATGAATCTCGCAGAAAAAGCAAATGTCATCACATCTTTTTGTAACTGTCTGCTTAGGCCCATCTCCAGTACCTATATATTTTCCTCCAGTCTAGTAACTATTCATGTCTCGCATTCTATCATGCACGGGAAGGGATTAGTCAAATACGATGCCAGATTTTCCCATGCTATATGGTCTTTGAGCTGAGAAAATATTTTCTTGTTTCTCCTCAAAAATATCATACTTCCTTTTCATTTTATCATCACCTTTCGAAGGAAATCGAATAGTAGGTGCAGCACATCCTTCAACTTAGTTTTTGCATTTTCCTTTGATATCTTAATTTATTTCTTGGATTTTTCAATCACTTCCTTCAATTGATGAATCTTTATATCTCTTGATTCAAGTTGAACATTATATTCTTTTCTGAGATTCTTCTGGCTCCTCAACTCATCTTTCAGTTCCTGTGTGAGCTTTTCCACCATGTCACTTTTCTCCATCACATTCAATTTTACTTGACTAACATATTCAGAGAAAGATTCATTCTCTTGTTGTATACTTTGATTCTTCCGAACATCTTTAGACAACTGTGTTGCTAGATCATCAATTCTAGCTTTCAAATTCTGAGCTTCATTTGACTTTTGATTCTCTTCATAATCACCATCCTTTTGTTTTCCGTTCATTTTATCCATCTTTTTTAGTTCTTCACCTTGAGAATCATTCTTCTTCTTTAGGTTATTAGCCACATAAATAAGCCTTTGATTTAAGACTCTTATCTTGTTGAACTCAATTTACTATACTTGGATCCTGCTATTTTTAGATTTAACTGCTTCATCCAATTTCTGATCTGATTTCTTTGTCATGTTGACAACATCTACTGGTAGTTTCCTTCTCAAAACTTCTTCATAATTATTTCTTTCAGTATAACTTTGATTTTCATGTACTTCACTCATTCCAGCATCATGATTGAGGGAATCAATCATTTCCCTATCTTATTCATCCAAACCTTCCTTCAATAACCTATTTGATTCTTTTAGTTGAATCACACTTTTTCCATAAATACATCCTCACTGAGGGATATCTCCTAAATTATGAATCTTCTTTGATGTTTTTCCCTTTTCCTTGTGGATAACTTCCACATTTATACTTCTTGGGGTTTCTTCATCATCTTTGGATCCAACATCACTTGGAAAATAAGGTTCTTCACTCATTCCATTAGCATCATTGAATGAGTAAGTATTTTCATAGTATGATTTACCCTAATCACCGTTTAACTGAATCATACTCTTTCCATTGACACTTCCACAGTGGGTAATTACACCGGCTTTCTGTTTATTCTTTAATTTTTTTCCCTTAGCCATGGAACACTGAGATTAGAACAGACTGATTCTTTAACCACACAGATCGACTCTACCAAGTCAGAGAAAAAAATTTGATAACAGCAACCTTCGCTCTGATACCAATTGTTAGGACCAATAAGGGCCTATATACCCTGAGAGGGGGGTGAATCAGGGTATGGATATTCTTTTTTAAAATTTTTCCTACCCCACTAGATCTTGACCTCTTTGTTACAAGGGTCACTTTGTTTGCATTTGTGTGTTTATTATGATCACTTACTTTTATCTTTATATGATGATGATGATTTAAATGCAATGCAGGAAAATAAGCAGGTAGACAAAGATATTTTTACTTGGTTCAGCCTCACTTGGCTACCTCCAAGGAGCATATGCCGAAAAGTTTCAAGTCGTACCAAATTCCACTAATCTTCACTAGATGTGGATACAATGTTCGGGCAAGATCACTTCTATGCCCAGACTCACTGCCTTTATAATGTTTAGGGTCATCTCACTAATTTCCCAAGGATCACTCCCAGTTTCTCTCTCTATGGATCACTGCCGGTGGAGAGGATCACCTTCTTCCTCTTCCTTAGCTCACTACATCAGAAAGGATCTGCTCACAGTCTATAGACTTGTAGGTCTCTTCATTTGTGTGAAAGAACGCAACTTAATCTGTATGTAGATGCTCTGTTGAAGTACAAAATTCACCCGTAGATGAATATATCTTTGCACTGATGGTATCAGGAAAACATCCAGCTTCCACGCAGCCTGAAAATCACGGCTCGAAATAAACCTTACATGGCGTGCAAGTCTATATCAGCACGCAATTATCGGCGCGTAAGTCACAATGGGCGTGCAAGTCTACCTCAGACACTTGCGCAACACAATATTCCCCAACTCCAATCTTCCACGACTCTCTTCTTTTTACACCCAAACCAATATTGGCACGCAACTACCAACCAGCGCGCAACTTCTTACACTGGCGCCCAACATCAACCACCAGCGCACAACTTCACTTGCGCGACCCACACACCACTTGCACGACCACCACACCTGCCTGATGGGAGCTCTGATTTCTCAAAGTGTTGAACTCTAGTGAAGAATAAAGAGGGGTGGTCCAGTATTTATAGGCATTTGGTCACCCCTGCGTGACAGCGCACAACTATCCCTTCGGCGCGCAAGTCACAGCGCACAAGTCACTTCTCCTACAATTCACTTGCGAAACCTGATTCAAAACTTGCATGAACCTCTTTACTTTTCCATATTTTGATCTTATGCTCATGAAAACCCATATGCGCTTAAGTTCTCAAGCTTCCAAGGCATTGGCATGCAAGTCTCTTCACGGTGCGCAAGTCACCTACGCGACACCACCAATACTTGCGCGAAACATATCCGTTTTCCATATTTTCATGATCTGATCATGAAAAACAAATGGCGCGCAAGTTTCCAAGCCTTCATGTACACGGCGCGCAATTCCCTTTTCCAAAAACCACTTTTCTTCATTCATCGATTTTTAGGCCAAAAAATTTGGAAATCAGTGGAGAATGGTGCCACCTTGTATCTGTTCTTTTTATGCCGCCTAGAGATCATCAATTACTTTATCGATGTTCTTGAATCAACCATGGAACATTGACCACATCTCTTGAACTCAATATTCCATTATAAAATCCCCTTTGACAACAAATTTGTATGTCATGGTTTTCATTGTCAATAATCACAACACAGATGTTCACTTTCTCAACAAACACAATCACCTCAAAAATACTCCAATGATGCCTTGAGGGATTTTTTCCAAACACTAGTAATAATATAATTGTGACATATGAATAATGTGTATAAATTTATTAATGTAATTAGAGTATTTATCCCACCTTACCTAGGTTTGGGTGAATACAAATATGAAAAATGCATGACTAATATCCCAAAATGTGTTTTTAACACTACATATATTATATGCATGTTTCATCAAACAAAAAATAATGATTTTTTCCAACGCAAGAACCTTTTCAATCTCTATAATATATTATTTTCATTATAATAATAATATATAATCTCAAAATATAATACCCTATATTTAAAAATTGCACAGGATAAATCATGGATGTTCATTAAGAGTTTAATTTCAATAATATATGTAATTGATGTTAGAACATATTAGTTTTTATCTAAACAATAAATATATATTTGTGGTCATTAAATTTTATTATCAATATTTTAAATTCATATATGTGAAACAATTTACTATTAGAAATCATGATAAACAACAAGATAAACCTTATAATTGTATTATATTTTTTCATTGATAAAATTATTATATCAATATATAATTTCTACTACATATATATTCCTCCATTTCAAAATCACATCAAATTATACTATTTAAGTTACAAAATTCATTGATGAAAGATATTTTAAATAATTATTATACTTTTGAATCATATTAAAAATGTTAAACATGTTTTATATATTATATAATCCTTGTTATTAAATACCATAAAATTATATGATGTTTATATGTTCTATTATGTAAATATAATTTTGTCTATATTAAAAATTTTCATCATAATTAGTACACCACATTTCAAACATTTACTTTGAGATCATATCTGTAACATTACCCACCATGTTACATTATATAATAAAAAATTATTTCTAAACATTGTTCATAATAAAAATTTTATTCACTTCATGATGGTAAAAAATTGTTACTCATAAAATTTATATTTAAATATAAATTATAAATAAATTTTCAATTGTAATTACATTTTTTATTGAATATTGACATGCATATTTTTTTACATTATTATTTTGATTTTTTTAATTAAAAAATATACCACAACTAGATTGTTATAAACTATATTCACTACAGAAAACCATGATATGATATTCAACCTGTTTTGTGAAACTGAAATAAAACATATCTACATTAGTTGAAATATTTATAAATAAAATTTTATATCTATATAAATTATGTAATTTTTTTGGAGTAATATTATGAATAGAAGACATTATTCAATAAAATATAACATTAATCGGTGGTATAATCTCAATTAATATTTTGATAGATATCTAGGAAAAACTATTTTAAACAAGTTAAATCATATTTTATTATGATATTAATTTCAACTAATATATTGACTATTATGAATATATAACATGTATATAAAGTAAGGAATATAATTTACTCACCAAATTATCAATGTCTTTAAATATATATTATCAAATAAATTAAAATAATGAGATAAAAAATAATAAACCTTTACAATTATTAATCCCATTTTTGTAGTAATTATCCCAGAAAATTCATAAACGTTGAAAATCCAAGATTCCATACATTGAGGGAAACATCAAATCAAGAATTTTTCCTCTATAAATATTGACCAACCAATATATTTCAAATGCATATAAAAAATACTTCTTTTAATATATAATTTTTTTTGGAAAAATATTAGTAGCTTTTTATAAAATCAGAAATATATTAAAGTCTATTATGAAATTATTATTACCCATGATGTACTATATTTAATTCTATATCTACAAATAATTATCTCTATAATGGAATAAATCACCATCCTTTTTAATGAAACATTTTAGTTCGATCATTTATAACCAGTTAGAGAATAATGCATTCATGATGATTCAAATATATAATTAATTTTTAGTGTTTGATCTTTTTACATAGTGAACATTTAGTACTGATATTAACTGTACACTTCAATTTCCATTCTTATATATCCTGTTTATTTATTTTATTAGTTTTATATTTACTATGATGATTGGTATTGTAATTTATAATGAATTATCTAGACCATTTTTGTGATGATGTTTGATTCAAATCACGATTTATGTCAGGATTAACATGAGAATCCAATATTACTGAGTTATTGACATACCAAATCAGATTGACTACATGATAAAATATCGAAGTAAAATCTACCATTATACATAAAAAAATATACATAGGCACTAAATATTATTTATTTCGTCCTTTACAATGACATCGAAATTTTGGGTTATTATTTATAACAATTAATTCTATTGTTATATTATATTTATAGATTTTAGTTTGTATATTAATTTGAATCACTGTAGAAAAATACTAGGTATCAAATACATGTCTATAATAAATAATTTTCTTCCATTTTTTCGATTTATCAAATATTGTTTCACATTTAATTTGATTCTTTGTGCCATTATATGTATCATTCTATTTAGAAACAATTATCATCCTTCAATATCTATCTTTGAGGTTTTTATTATTTATATGAATAATTTAGTTATTGATCATAATTTAATATTAAAAAAAGAACATGAAATTTATAAATTAACAAGTGATTATATTTGATTAGTATAATATTTAATGATTTTTATTAATTATTGGATTTTATTAAATTTACACACACTATAATTATGGCCCCTTTAAATTTGAATATATCATGTAAGGGGGAAATATCCATTTTTAAATATAAAATGAGGCTATTATAAAGATCCTCATACAATATTGTTATTTATGAATTCTATGAAACCATGAATAACATATATGGTGTCAAAATTGTTTAGTATGAAATAGAATATTATGTTCGTCACATGGAAAACACAATAGTATTAATTTTTTTTATTTCTTAATGGTTTTCCAATTATGTGTTACAAAAAATCATGATATGGTAATAATAATATTATATTTAGATGTTTCTATAATTCTATATATAATATTATCCATACTCATCCATCATGGTAAAAACCATCACATTTGAATTATTTATACAATTATGTATTCACACACTTGAAGAAACCCAACTCATTATTATATTTAACAGGGATTAATCCTTTCTCATAAAACATGTGTATTTTATTAAAATAATTGTAATATTTTTGGGTTTTGATGTATAATAAAATTTCATATACCAAATCGATATGGTAAAAACATAATCTTATCTAATTCATTCATCAACTCTTTAACTAGGATGCTAACATAAATTACAATTCAATGGTATTTCAATATATCCAAATTCATCATACACATATGATAAATGAATAAAATTATTCAATTTACTCATAATAATATAAATCCACTAATCTATATATGAGTGTTTTAGGAGAAGAAACAATACATCCCACAAATTTCTAGACAATTCTAAAACATCAATATTAGTATCCAATCTAACCTAATGTCCCTATACTGATGGATTCATTCCTTCGAAAATAATTTTATCAATCTATAATTATAACACCTCATTTACATTAACAAAAAATAAAATTTTAATTATATCTCATAATGTAATCCATGATGATTAAAAGGTAAAAAATAATAATATATTTATCATTCCCATCATGTAACTACTTTGATGCATGAAAGAATCATTAAATAAAACTTTTCAATTTAAACTATGTCATACATGAATATTTATCGTACGATTTCATAGAATAAATAATGTAGGTAATTAATAAATGAGATTTTTAATAATGATTCTTGAAATTAACATTCTATAGTCAATTTATTAAAAATATATATTTATTTTTATTTTAGGAATTCCTAAACATGATGAATTTACTTTTCTATAATTGGTAATTTTGTAAGATTACTTATGTGAATAAAAAATGAACAAATTCATATTTATAATATTATATATTTTATAAAAACATTTATTTTATAACGTAATAAAAAATATTATTTTTCAGTTACAAATGTAAATAAATCGAATGATACAGATTTAGTTTTATTAAATTGTAGATAAAAGAAACATGTAATGATATTTTTTAATTTCTTCCAATATAATGTTTCTAATATATATATTTAAAATAACAGTAATGAAGTATTAATTTATAATGATTAGGAAATTTACAAGTTATAATACTAAAGTAAATAAAATAATGTCAATTAATTACCATAAAAAACATTAATAAAATATCATAGTAATGTTTTTTTACTATTTAATTTCACCATTTAATTTTTTTCCTGATATAAGGGACATCGCCGATAAATGAATTTTTTTAATTAAAAAATTAGTTTTCATTAAAATCCCGATTAATATATTTTTTACCATGAAATATGGTATGTTATTTCTCCCTTTTCACACAACATACACCAAAACCATTTTATAATCAACATTGGGTAATTTTCATACTATAAAAAAAGATGTTTTGTAGATTTAACTTCTTTAAGAGAATACTTTTTAAAATGGATATATAGGACCAAAAAATAATGAAAATTTCATGTCCAGACACAATTTTATATTTCAACATGCCATAGTTGATGACGTACCATTATAGAGAATTGTACACCGATGGTCAGTCTATTAGGAAACCCAAATAAAAAAATAATACACCATTTTATAAAACTCTTTAAATTTTTTCATTCGTGAAAATGTAAAAATATAGTAATTTTCCATTAAACTACATTGTTTTCACTATGTATCAAGAACTACAATGTCTTAATTTTTAACCTACATGTCATAGAAACAAGAAAATTCAATTTTATAGAGTTTTTAGTATATTGAAAAATTAAACAAAACATAATAGATTTTATCTAATATTATTAATGAATTTTAAAGGAATTTATTTATTCCCTATAAAATAATAATACTAAAAAATAAAATGAAGACTACATTTATACATTTTAAATGAATATAAATGATGAATAATAATGGCATACAAATCACCAGTCAATCCATGCTATATAATATAAAAACACATTCACAACAATGATCAAATAGATCTACATAAAATTGTAAATAAATAATAATGTAACCAAGTATTTCATTAATATTTTATATGCCATGAATGATATATCAAAATTCACTATTGACTGTATTTTTTTAATAGGATATATGATAATTTCAATCTACAATGATTTCGAATTTGAGGATTAAATATTAGAAATTGAAAAAATTTAAAATTGTATATGATACTTCTATAACCATATATGGAAGATAATTTTTTGAAAAAATTAATTAAAATATTTATGATGTATTTTTAGGTCCAATAATTCTTAATAATCATTCATATAAATAACTCCATTACAATAAAAATTTATAAATATAAAAAATGAATATTGAATACATTCATTTTCCAAGAGTAATCATATAAATGTTACATTATCCAAAATATTATATCTGTAGTAGAAGAAAATTACTAAGCCTTGTGTTATCACATATTAATTAATAGCCTACATAGAAATAAATTATTTTTTACGTTATTTTTATATGGTGCAAAATTTGTTAGATCATGAGGTCTTCAAAAAGGCTATACCATTGTGGTGCCTTTAGATCCAAACATTATCTGATATTGGGAGTAGTATTTTCTGGAGGACACTAATTTAGGATAAATAATCTCAGAAATCATCTACAATTACATTTATAGGATATTCCAATGCTCTTTAGAAGAACTAATAAAAAATTTACCACTGAAATAGCAATGAGATAGTTGTTGAATTACAAATCCCTTAAATGTAAATTTGTTGTGGTTGGGGATATTTACCATATTGTTCAATAATGGTGTAATTTTTCTATAGAATTACTTACATTAGTAACTATTATATAGTGTATTACTATAAATAAATTGATAATTAATACTCATGGGAAAAAATATGATGATGAAGAATATGTTCAAAACATAGTTCACTTAGAAATTTGTGAATAATATTTTTTCATTTTACATAAAAAGAAGAATCAGAAAATTTGAGCTTCAATGAACATCATATTACTACATAGTCCCTATGATTCATCAGAAATAGAAGTAAGATATTGAATTAATCCCCATCTAAAAAGATTCCCCAAGAATGTACCCATCTATCCACCAATGATAATATATCCTAATAATAATAATAATTAGTAAAGTTAAGGAAACTCAATGTCAAATTACATTGATTTATTATTGATAGTAAAAAATTATTCTTCAGTTGGAACCACTAACTGTAATCTATATTCTAAATAATATATAAACAAATAATGGTGGTTTTATTAAATGCAAAAAATCCAAGGACAAGAAAATAGTTATACTATACCCTATTAACATTTAATTATAATGAATTTATTTCACTAAGACAACATCAATAACTATTTTATGTGACCTACACCATTCAAAAAAATTGAATTCCAACTACAATCAGATAATATATGAATTTAATTTTGTTTTATCTATTATATATATTTTCATAATTGAATATTACAGTGAAACTAGAACTACATGAATATATTTTTTCATCATTTTTTTGGTTTACATCCATATTATGTTACTTATAACTATGAAGATATAATAGAAAACCACCCTAAATTTGGTGTAGTAAACACCATATCACTCCAATTTTTGATGAATAATATACCCAACATTAATTGGAAAGGGTGATCCAAAAATAAATCTATCATATTTTTCATCGCAATGTAAACCCTTTATTGGAAAATTATTGTAACAAGAGTCATATAATCACAGGTTCATCATGAATACAAATGATGGGCCAATATTAATTATGTATATAACAATTTTTAGTGGATAATTAAGTAATTAGGATAGTTAAGAAAATATTTTTAAAAAACATTTCTTCAACATGTAGGAGAAACTAACAAATCCTATAAACGTAAAACCTTCATATGAAAAACTATTAGAGACAGACAATAAAAACGTTTTCAATCTACTAAAAATTTCACTATTCTATTTACAAATCCCTAGTGGGTACTAAAAATAATATTGCTAATACAGAAACATAAATCTTTCCTATACATTTAAAATATAAATAAAAAATAATTAAATTGACATAAGGGAAAAATTATAAAAATATAGAGTCTTTTTAAATTAATATTAATTATGAATCACTAACAACTCCAAACCAAAATCCTTTTAATAATAACGTGGGTTTTTCTCTACCTTATCTAGTTATTGTTCACTTGTTCTCATTTTGGTCTCTTTATACTATTTTTCTAGACATGAGGTTATGAATTAAATTTAATCTTGTATTGGAATATTGAAGTTCAGCTGTGTGGTTTTATCCGATTCATGACTGGATCTTGTTCCTGGATGTAAGAGTATTTTCTATTTGGTCATAATATCCCTTGGCTAGTTCTGTTTTCTTGATGGGAGGTTGATCTGGTACTCTTTATGATATGGGTTAGCTTTTTTGGTTGGAGACAACTGTCATATGGTTCAATTTCATATCCTTTCTATTGCAAATAAAATGTGAAAATGGGGGTGGGGGGTTCCAGATGCTTGTTGTAGGGGAAATTTATGTCTGTTCTAGCTATACTTCTTTATCTATTGCAAGTGTTCCGAATATTTTGGATAATGTACTTGCACCGCATGTTGGTGATTATATATTATGTTGTCAAACATATGAAGGTGAAATCGCTAGTGAACCTGGGTCTGAAGGCCGTGGAACTCCTATTGTGTGGTTGCGACGATGATTTTTAATGATGAGGATACAAATGGTTGATATGGGGCGGGCCTGGATAGTTGCCCCATTTTCCATCATCTTATGAATTTGAAGACAAAGAAAGCTGGAGATGGATGCTTCAATTGCTGTCTGGAAGGAAGGTCATTTTGGCAGTCTTATTTTTTGATTTTGGTTTGTTTGACCTACCTTTTTGTATCCCCGTTAACTCCCCACTGGTGTATGTTCTTTACACCTATTTTTTTGTAATGCTACTTTTTGTTTATTAATAAATTCCACAGGGGGCATGAATTGGGAAACCAATTCATTTAACCACCATTTTAAATAAAAATTAGAGTGGTGATAAATAAAAAACATCATAAAAAAATTCAATTGATATATGATGAAATAGTCAGTAAACCATGAACACCATATTATTATTTCATGAACAATGTATCCAATAACACCCATAATTATTTTTTTAATACCTAAGGAAAAATAATTATAATTAATATACTATAAATTTTTATGATACCATTGTAGGTTTGGAAAGGCTAATGATGATGTTCCATTAATATATTCCAAAATGGTCTAAATTAAATTGTAATTCATTCTCAAATCATTAGGAGGTACTAAATCTAAAAACTATATGATTTTGATCTGATGAAAAATCATAATATGTTTTAGTAAAAATAATTCATCTTATATAACGATTTATTGATTAGGTGGATTCATATGAACATGATTTGTCTAAAAATAATAATTGAGTTCTCATAGAGGACATGGGATATAATATTAGAAATTAAATCCATTCTAGAGAATTTTATCTACTAAACCATACATATAGTCAAGATATAGAGATGTGAACTCCATAAATATCAATGGGAAAATAATTTTATAATATAGTTCTACATGACACATTTTGTAACACCATATAAACTTAATTGTAGATCATTATGTTTGATATAATATATTGTATGCAACACTAAGGTTAAATATCACTAGAAATATATTATTTAAATACGACCATCATGAAACATTCATTTAATTAGCAGCATGGCATATGAATAAATAAAATATGAAAAGTATATGTTTTTAAAAATTTATAATATAAATTAAATTGATCAAATTATATTAAAAATGGATACAAAAAATTATCTGATCAAAATAAAAAAGAATAAAATTAATTTATTTTTTTAGAAAAATTATTCCAACTAATATTGTGAAGTTATTATCAAATGAATTTATAAGAATTTTACAATATTTAATCAAAAAATTATATTAAAATTATAAATTATCATTCCATTTTTTCTTAGTGTGTATATTTCCTAATTTTTAGATACGATTAATTTTTTTTGAAGAGTAATAAATTTTATTGTTATTGAAACCCACATTTTTTGTTAATGTTTTTCTAAATATATATTTATTATAACTATATTACTAATAATTCAACTTTTTATCCATGGAATCATTTTAATATTGACATTTTCTATAAAAAAAATTAATCATAATAGATCATTTTTTTATTAAATAGGTTTTTCAACTTGTTTGTGGGTGAAATATTGAATTAATGTTTCTCATTCCAATGTGTTTAATTTAGTAAAAGAAATTTCGTTTATTTAGTAAAAAAATATTAAAAATTTATAAATTTGATCAACAAAATTTTAGTCATAATGAATAATAACAAAATTTATTATTAATTATTTTATAATAGTTAAACATGGTTGACCGATGTCATAAACCAAACTAGAGTTTCATCCAACATAACATATGAACTGGTCCATGGGACAACCCGATATGAATTATATATCCTAATAAAATTGAAATAGTTCAATGGGTACCAACAAAAAACTATTGGAATGATTTTTATAATTTATATAATAATTAATTAACAACAAAAAATGTTCCCATAATTAATTAATAAAATCAGATATAGTAATTGTAGTATTTAGGTATTATAACTAAAAAATAAAAAAAAGCTACACCGGAAAGGAATTCTAAAAAAAATCAATGCAACATGAGGGGAATCAACCTAGAACAACAATCAATAACACCAAAAACATGTAAAAAACTAGAAGATTGATACACCACTTCTCCATGGAACATCATTCCTTTACCTGGTCACACATAAAAATTTATACATAAACATAAATTAGTGATCATGGTGTGATGAAAAGCTGTATAGGATTCCACAAAAAAGAAATGGTTCCATGATATATCTTTAAAATTAAAATTAACTTTCACATTTATGAAAACCCATTTAATCCATTTCAAAGAAACATTTAATGAAAACCAATTCTCAAGTAAACACTTTCAATGAAACCCATATTTTCAACAAGAACATGTCAAAAATAAAACACACACATGGTCCACCGTATGCTATTTGGTGGTAAACATCATATAATTATAATGTTTCAAGAGAGAACCATGAGTAAATTACAAGGGGTAGATATTATTATTAAGTCACTATGATCTTTTTATATTGGTGAATCATGGTATAAAAAACATATCCATCATTATTCCAATGCACTATCCACTAGGAGGGAATGCCTCATGGTACTAGTGGTCTCTAATCATATCACATGATTAGTTAGTGTTGTAATAGTGGATAATGCAATGTGAATATGGGATATTCCACTTATGAGTCAACCACTGTCAATCTGCTCGAGGAATATGGGCTTGTAACTTCTCTATCACTTCTACTTTTTTTCTAGTCGACCACCTAGATACCCAGGATTACCTTTTTTGTCAATACTAGTTCACATATCACGAAAATAAATACATTCACATATACATTTCATGAATTGAAAAAAATGAAGTCATTGTATTATTGATCTATTACATGAAAAAACCATTTTCTATAAAACCCACTTTCTATTTTTCACACATTAAAAAATTATTGAAACATTTTTTAACACATAGCCACACAAAGAATACAATTTTTAAATATAATAAGAAAGAAACACTGTTGATTAGAACAATTTATTTGGTACAATCCCATTTTAATTTCTCACATAAACCAAATTCCCTTAATAACATGCTTCACATCACTTACATAATTCAAAATTCACATTTAATAGGTGGAAAAAATCAATCATTCCAAAATATTCCATTTTCCTATTAAAACCCCACTTTTATGATCTCCCAGAACTGGATGCCACATTACTCATTCCCATATCCTGGTTGACAACATGACCCCTGGCACGTCTCCCTATATAGAAAGGGATTCCGATATATAGAGAGGATATATACATTTAATAACTGGGATATTATACCCTCATGTTAGGGTAAGACATCTTTTACAAAAAAATAGTTAACATTGTCGGAATTATTAAAATGAATACAAATATAGTAAACATAAAATGAATAACAATCATCTAAATAAACATGAAGTGTAAGACATATAACTAAATATAATTTCACAAAGTCCTAAAATGTATTATCTCAATCATATATGGATTCGTGGCATGATGATAACAAAGAAGTGAACAAGTAGAATATATAAATTCTATTTAGTAGTAGAGAATGTAAAAAAATGGGAATGAACAACTCCATAAGTATCTCGAGCCTACCCCTGGTCATGTTGTCTTAATAAATATCTATGTATTAGGATTTAGAAACATAAAAATGGGTTTTTGAACCAATTCATACCTAGAGAAAAACAATCTTCTTAGGTTCCAAAGGATACCTGCGTATGGTGTGAGTTAAATCAATATAGGCCCCCACTAATGGTATCTACATGTAATCCGATTAGGTGATCATAAATATACAGTGTGAATGTATAAGAAAAAATGTAGAGAATCAAGAAATAAATAAAGAACCTCTCACAGAGGTTCCTAAAAGACACCTGGCAGGTCGTTGGATCTGGTCACAGTATATAAATATACAGATATATATATATACCTACATACATATATATATTTTTGGGTTGGACCATGACGTAACATGTAGGTTCCCAACACTAGATTTCAATGTGATAAGCTCTACTCATGGGTTAGTAAACCTGAATAGATATAAGGAACTATTAGGTCACTATGCCTTATTGAGGAGCTTACCATTGTCTGATTATATACATTACTAGAAAATGGTAAAATTCATCCCACCCATACAATTTTATGTAGATCAGTCACCTTGAAGATGAATAACCATTTATATCATTCAGCATAATGAAAAACTATATTATTAATTACAAAATTAACATTGAAAAAGGTATAATCACATTATCCTTTTAAAACATGAGGAAAATACTATCATTTTTTCAATATCCATATTTAATTCTATTCAAAATAAATTTAATGAAATATAGAATTTTTTAAATTAATGTTAAAAGGCATTGGGTAAACCATCATATATTATTCAAAACAATGTAGTTCATTTCAAGGAAAATTATCCAACTTGTGTGAGAAACACAATTTCATGTAAATTATTTTAATATGAATAACATGGAAAATTCATTTGATATGAAATTGTTTCAAGAAAAAAGTCTCATGATTATTTACTCACAAGACCATATGGTAAATTCCATGATCACAGAGTCAAAAACACCCATTGGATGTACTGATATCAATTAAATATACCTGAGGCAAGGCATATTCCATTAATATGGTAAACAAATATCCATTTGTGTGCATTATCCATTTTTAACTGTTGGAAAAAATGATCATATCATTTTGGAACACCTATGGGTTTTCTTTAAAATATGGGGTGATATCTACTTCCCAAAAACAACCTAATTAACATATATATATGAACTGGGGTTAGATATACGTAAAAAACCAACGCATTTATGATTTTTGACAAAGGGCATTATATGGAAGGTTTAGAATAATTAAAAAATACAAAAATGAAAAATGGAAACTATGTTACAACCTACCTTAGGACAAAAGTATATGTCTCACTTGAGATCCACCTCATAATTGAAGCTAGTTATAAGATAACTGAGATCCAATACCATTCCCCAAAAGTGTGTTTACTGATCCTGCATTTAAATATAATACTAAAATGAGATATTTACTAAGGAAATAAGATTGCCCCTGGTTTACATTAACATGGGATATCCAATGCCTTTGACAGATTTGGAAATGGGTGTCGGATCGAGGAATATAATAAGATTGAGGCTTGAGGAGTTTTGAGCTATGGGAGAAGGAGAGCTACTGCAAACCACAGAGGGAGAATAGGAAAGGGAAAAATAGAAAATAGAAATAAAATATTGGAAAAGGGAAATTTTCCCCAAAACCCTAGTACACATGGTTAATGCTCATAAATTTGAATCCATGCATAAACCATGAAATAATGATATATCCCACGTCAATAGTAGGTTGCACGGTCATTCACCTACGACGAAATTATTGCAGATAAAAAATAAGGACGTGTTGGTTCCCATGTGTATAGACACAATGTTTAGAAAAACCATTTAGCCTAGCCTACATCCAACTTATTCAGAACCCCAGGCCCTGAAAAAGACCTGTACACTCCTCAGACATTCACTACACCATTTTATATCTATTTCTTGATTAATGGATGGAATAAAAATAGAAAAATATTGATCAGTACCTTTATCAAAAATAATATTCATAACAACCTCCCATAAAAATAGAAAATCATCCTCATGTCGGGCTTATAATGGTAAAGAGGTAATGCTGAAGAAGGGTTACATCCATTAAAATACTATATCATCTTCTCTCTCCTAAGTCTTTGCTTATACTCATCCATGCTTCCATAGCACCCATAGAAGTGGAACAAACCATCTGCAGAGTGACTCCACACAATGATAAACAAAACATACTATATAATCCTCAAAATACACATCCATATCCAATTCAGCCTCATTGGGATGAAACACATGAGTCAGGTCTAAATTGTATCAGAGAAGATGAGAGGCATTAAACCAATAATGCATTGACTGGTATCACTGAGAATGTTAAAAATTATACTCTACTCATATGATCCTCTTGACAACCTCAAGATGTCTAAAGAATCTTGGTGATAACTCACCTTTTTTTCCAATACATTTGTGCCCCTTCATTCTAATGAAATTATAGAAAAAATACTCTCTAACCTTGAACTTGTGAGTTCTCTTGTTCATTTTGGTGTAACACTACTATCTAGACCGAGATGTCAACATACACATTCAAATCTATTGGAGCTGCACTGAAGTCTCCTGCCAAAGGCATGATTCAGGCATAACTACATCTATTACCTCTATCCAAAATTGAGGTGATTTGAATATCCTACCAAATAAGTCCATATAGGTATCCATCTCAATGGAATCCATTATATTGTTCTCATTATAATACTATAATATAGGAATGTGTTCCCCTCAATAACATGAAATGTTAAGGACACATTTAGTGAGAAAGTCCTCAATCACCATAATTGTGTCTCATGTTTATCCTTTATTTTGAAGGTGATGGGCAGTTCTCAAAAGTACATTCATAAAAAAGCCCATATGTAAACCCTAATAGAACAATGATTCAAAATTAGAAATTTTTTTATAATGAAAAAAATAGAAACTCTATGTAACCTTAAAACCTCTATGACCTACATATTCCTAATCTCGTTTATCAAGAAATTCTATTACACTGGTAATAAGTGTGAAAACATCCTCAAAAAAACAATGAAAATCCAAACTATGTCTTTGCCACAACGTGATCTTGGTAGTACAAAAAACATCCTCCCACTACCTTTTAGGAATCGATTACAACTAAAGAATCTCTACCAAACATTGATGTTCTTCCTTCACCAACATACAATTAAAAAATTCTTGTGATGAAATATATTTCTCACATTTTATGTTGGGACACCAATATAGGCAATGTAGATATCAATACATTTTGGTGACCCCATGGTAAAATTCCCTTGTTATGGCTGGAGATCCCACATCATATACCTTTTGATATTTGTTGGGTCTCACACAGGACGAAAAAACAACATATTATAATTCCCCTCGACTGCCGAAGGAGAATTAGTATTGTCATATAAAAAAATTCCTCTAGGATAATGACTTTTGGTTGATATATCTTTTTTGAACATACTCATTTCAAAATTGTAGATTTCAATGCTAATGATGAGAGAATAGTTTGACCATGGTCCTCCATATCCTTGGAATGCATCACCAAGAATAAGGACAAAATATTCCATTAATCACTAGATTCTTGAACAACTTCTGTGTACAACATCTTGCTCAGAGCATCATATATCTAATTCCCTTTACCTGGAGTGTAGTAATGCAAAAAATAAAATGTATGTACGTACTCGACCCACTTATGCAACAAGATCATCATATCCCATTATATGAAGATGTATTTTAGGATTTGGTAGTCTTTGAATACCACGAAATGCTCTCCCAAAAAATAGTGTCTCAAAAAATGCATGTCATGAATTACAATAGTGATCTCAAGGTCATGGATCATATAGTTCTTATTAAGAGGCCTCAAATGATGAGTACCATATACAATGACTCTCTATTCCTATATCAGAATAGCTCAAATCATGAAACCTGATGTATCACTATAGACTATAAAATCCCTGACTGGTTCTGGAAGAATCAATATTGGGGATAAGGTTAGTTTTCCCCTCAGCTTCAAAATGGATACTTCAGAATATTCAGAGCATTCATATTATTCAACCATCATTTTCAAGCCTATACGAGGCACTAAAAAGCTTGTGAAATCTGATATGAATCATTTTTATTATCTTGAAAACACCATGAAAAATTGAATAACAAATATATTCATTGGAAACCCCCAAAAAATGACCACCCGCACATTCTCTGGGTAAAGTGAAACCAATGAATCCATGTTGATATGACAAATGAAGACAAATTTTTTAATCCAGAATTAGCATTTATTGTGACGATGAAAGATAAAATTCTCTATCTGTGTATTTGGAAAAACATCAAAATAGATTTCATAGTCATGTCTACACCGTGAACACACTAAGATAAAATCATTGAATACAACCTCCAATGAATCTAGATATGTGAGGAAAACCCAATTTATAAGAGCCATGAAAAAAATAGATGTGTTCATTAGTCCTTATAGAATAACCTGGTACTCATAGAGACCATACATATTCATAAAATTGTTGTGATGTATGAATTACGTCCTAGAACACACCTGGTAATTTCCTGACCATATATATTTCCTTGAAAACAAAATATTCCCTAATAGAGGATCATAGATTTCATCTATTCTTGGAAATGGTTATCAGTTCTTAATCACCAAATGACCAAACTGACATAAATACAAAAAATTTCAAATAGTACCCTCCTCCATAATGGAAATGAAGACGTGAGAAACCCATTGAAAAGAATTGGGTCTTATAATGATTTCCTCCTATAAAGCATACAAGTGATCCCGCAATTCCGCATCTCCTTATATTCCATCCTTTAAGTAGGATTGGTCATAAGTTGTGCACCTTTCATGATCTCAATAGTAATATCTATCTACCACACTGAAGGGTGAAGAGAGAAGTCATTAGAGAAAACATATTTGAAAGGGAACAATACACGATGAATGACAGTTTTTTGTACCCCCAATTCATGAAGTTAATTTAAGGTCACATGTCTTATAACTAAACCCAACATCTACTACTCAGGTCTAGCTCAGGGGCCATTTACATACCATTATCCATTATACATGTATATCAGAACCTCTAGTGATGTAATATTTACCCTCTAAATATATCAGTCAATACGGGATGTGTATAGAAATATCAAGTCTATAGGAAAGATTAAATCAAAGCCTATCATTTAGAGAACCTGCAGGTTCCATAAGAATAGGAAACTCCTTATTGAATGGTAAAATTCTAAAAAAATATAACACCCTGTGATACCACATTTTAAAATCCCAAACCCAGATTACACTTATCCTAGGCCACAATCCTAGAAGACCACACAACCCCTGGCACATCTCTTTATATTACAGAAATTGTCGACTAGTAGCAGGGGTGTTTAAGTAGTATCGTACGGAGACATTAAACACATGTCAATGTGACAGAGAGGATATGAAAAATAGTAAATTGTAGTGGAAGTAGAATAAATTAGATAGATATATTAAATAGTGTTATCAGGAGAATCAACTAAATAACCAAGTAATATATAAAGTATATAACTTAACAACATTACCAAAAATGCTTCAATGGTATTATCCAATAAATATATGAATTCCTTGAATGTTGACAATAATGAAGTAAATATATAGCAATATTATTTCTATATGATAGTCCAAAGGGAAAAAATGTAAAATGGCTCTATAAGAATCTCGATCCTAATCATGACTCTGTTACCCAAATATCTATCTATATAATATAATTCTAAAACCTAGGTATGTATGATTCCCACAATACATACATGTAGGGAAACAATATTCTTGGGTGCCAAATGCAGCTTGAGTATGTTGGGAGATAGTACTCAATAGGCCACCAGAAATCATTTCTACGTGTAATCTAAGTAGGTGTTCGTAACTAAAAAATCACCATGTAAATGCAAGAAAATTGATGATGTATTATATATTTTAAATTCATCATCAATTTTTAACTGATTGGTGGGTGTTAAAATTTTATATCCCCTTTAGGCCTCGATTGGTCTCATGAATGAAAACTATAATTGATACTTGGCTTATGTATGGTTATTTATTTATGATCTCTTATAAATGATCTTGATGGTATGTATGATGTATTAGCCGATTATATGATCATATTACTGTTAATTTTGTTATTATTCAATCCATAACAAAAAAATAAGTCATTGATGACCATGTTTACGTTTATGTTATTATACATTGATATATATTAAATATACAAGATTATTTATATTCAATTATTTACTTATCATTTATTCTTGTCATTTTTGGTATAGTTGTTTTACTCGATGATAGATTTCATTGATAATTCCCCCTTCCTAATAATTTGAGTTAACCCATATAGTGTTTCCATTTACAAATGTTATAATGGAGAGTAATATGATTTAAAATTATGAAATAATATTATGTGTACATACTTTTATATAGTTCTTAAAGATTTTATATGAAATAATAAATTCTTATAAATTTGGAAAACTTCATGTTTTGAAAGAAATAATTTTTATCCATAAATAATGGGTTTTATATAAATCCTTAACGTGTAATCCTAAAGAGATTTGTCATTGTATGTGGGTACATAATATGTGTTCATTTATTAATTTTGTATGTTTATCATATGATCTTGGTTGTTGGAATAAAAGATATTATGTAATGATTATTTTTATAGCACCATATTATGGTGTTCAGATTATGGGAATCTGAAGGGAAATGTAGAGTTTTATGAAATTCCATTTTATATAATAAATTCAACAAGGTTTTATAAAATTAGCCTGAATACCAAAATTATGATGTAATAAATTTTCTTATAATATTCATGTACTATTTTATAATTACATGATATCCCCGACCATTTTATTTGAAAGATGAATATGCTTAGTTACTATAGTGGAAAGGATCCATATTACTATTCACATAACCTATTAAATGGATTTAATAAATTACATTGATTTAATTTGGATTGGGATTCTATCCAATAAAAATAATTTATTATTCGGTTATCCATTGAGTTGATTCCACCAATTTGGATATCCTAATTATGATTTCTTCAATAGTGTCCTCTAATAAGAACCATCTCTAGAATGTCAAAAAACCCACAAATATAAGAAATTAAACAGGGGATAAAACATTTATTAGAACTCCCTAATGAATTTAAGTATTTTGTCAAGAGAGTTATCAAATAAATAGATCTATGATTTTTGTAGAACTCATGTAATGGAAGGATATTACGAATTTATATACTATTTAGGGGTTTTTATTATATTATTTACAAATAGACATCATTTTTTAAAAAAAATTATTATTATATTGAATTAATATAAAATATTATCTATTTCATGATTTAATAATTTATTCACAATCCAATTATTTTTTTCATATTATCCTGATAATTTTATTGTTTCCTCAATTTGATCATATTAAAATAGGAAGTATTTATAAATTTCATAAATAAAAAATAACTGTAAACAACGTAAAATAAAACTATCATGATTAATTGATACAATATTTTACTACATGTTTGTTATGATTTAAGAAATGAACGAAATCTTGGCCAAAGAGGAATAACTCCTTGAAATAGGATTCAATCAAGTTGCAATATAATATCATTTTCTATTGTATCTAAAAGGATTGTTTTAACATAACATAGTTTCATATTTCCTCTCACCATTTAGAGGTAATTACATTAAATATACATTCTAATTCATATGTGAGAGGAACTCAGGGTTTAGAGAAACATAAATAAAAATGTGGACATTTTTTCCCATATGTAAAAAATATAAATTGATGGCTCATAGATCATCATTTTTAGTACAATAATAATGTTATAAAATAATAATAATAATTGATCATTTATATAGAATCATAACAAATACATTAGTCATTCAAACTTATGATCATCCATACATTTAACAATTATGCATTTGTACTTCCCAACATTCACTTCAATTCATCTATTATTGAGATAAATCACACAGGTTAGTAAATTAGGGTTCTTAGTAATGAATTCATTCATTAATATTAATTATCCATCAAAATAGTTCTTGTGATTTGAGATCAGTTTCAAAATTTTAATTAATTAACTAAATACATTTAAATTTTAAATTATTAATTTACATAAAATGTACATGAGGTGGAATGTTGTGTATGCTTCTGTATCTTCAAAATACAAATCCAGTAGTTTAATAATTTCATGTAATGTAACATTATATTAAAGGACTTATGACTACTATTGTGTAACACCCCAAAATTTTAAAATGTATTGATTATGTGTGATATCCTATATGATGTGAAACACCATTCATAGACATTGAGTGAATGAAATGATCATTATAAACTAGAGGTCAAAATTTTGGTTATGAAAATTATTAAATGCCACATAATTTATATATAAACATACTCATATATATATATATTTCTTAATAAATGTAATTTTTTTTGAAATTTCTTTATTAAATACGAAATAAATTTTACTAAAGTAATTTTTTTCTTCAGAAATATGGTACCATCAAAATAGGCTTATATTTCTTTTTGAAAGATAATATTTTAATAATTTTCTACAAATTTTATACATTTACTTTCATAAAATGAAATTAATTTTTTAAATTACTAATTACAAATTTAGTTACGTTGAAAATTTTGGATGTTTCATTAAAATAGTTATTTCGACGAATAGTGAAAATAACAATTTTTATAAAAAAGTGATTTATTTTTTATAATTAATTATTTGATATATTACTAATAGAATTTTAAAATAGAAATGTCATTTTCGCAATCATGTATGAAACAATACACTAGTCATATAATAGAATTAACATCCTAATAAATTAAGATTCATTTCGTTTTAAATAAATTCCATCATTTTGATTGAATTCAAAGCACACCCCAACTGATTTAAATAAAAAAAATACTCTATTAACATATTATTGTTTAAATTCAATATTAAAATGCATTCATTATGTTTTTGTTTTTTATTATTAATGAATAAATTATCAATATTCAAAGTTTTAAACATGAATAAAATAAATTCAATGGTTATCTATAAGAATTAATTATATGTATCCAAATAAAATATCATTTTTCTCGATAGTGTATTTGTCATTATTTTCACAAATAATTTAAAATTAATTATTAAAATATTTAATTATTTTTTAACAAATATGTTTCATTTTTAATTATAAATTTCAAAATTATATTTTATATAATTTTCTTTCATTGAAAAAAATAAATTTGGGATTAATTGTGAAAATTATAGAATAATAATTGGTAAAAATATTTTCATTTAAATTATATAAAATGTTTAAAAAAATTTGAATATATTTTATTGTAAAATTTGTAAAATTATATTAAAATTTAACTAATTCAGTTTATTATAATCAATTTCGTATTGAAAGCCAATATTAATCTGATTTAATCTTATAAAAAATCTCTCTTTATAAACCGTATTTTCATCCCTTATGTGGGTAAAAGTTTTCATTTCATTATTCAAATTTTCAAATTGTAATTTCAAAATATGGATTACATATTTTAAATTAGATTAATTTATATTTTCTAATATGTTTAACATATTTTTGGACAAAAACGAATATTTAACATATTAATAAAATTAACATGGTTAATGAAAAATTGGGTTTGTTGGGGGTTTCTATAAATATATCCTGGGTTAAAAATAACCCAATAACATGTCAAAATAATATATTAGTGAAACATTTCAATAAAATATAACCCAAATTAGTATCTAAATTTATTATAATTATCTATTCATTTGAATGACATCATTATACTCGAATCATTTTAGAAATTTTCATGTAATTTCCAAGAGGGTTCCATTTCCCCACATATAAAAGTTCAATTCCTACCCTCACAGTGTCACTCTAAACATGCCTATTTTATCAAGAAAAACTAAAACAATATCTCCCCAAAATTTATATAAATGTTATAAAGCTATTTTTTCTCCAAAATTAACATCCATATGGTCTTTAATAGGAGACCTAAATGGGTTTTCTAATAAAGAATTTAGTTATCATAACAAATCACATTCGTCATATTTATTATTTCTCCACATTAAATTAATTATTAAATCATACAATACAATAAAACCTGGATGTTACATATATATACATTTCACAATGTTGATTTAATAATGTCTATCTTTATCTACTTTTATCCGATGTGAAATGAAATCATCATTCCTATGTATAGTGAACTACCGCCTCATGAACCGATGTAGTTTATTTTCAATTACATAATTATGAGGCTACAATTAATAATGGATTTACCACATTTATATTTTTTATATTATGTAATTATAGTTACTGAATTTTTCTATCACATATACCATTTTCCATTCCATTCCACTTCAAATATGACTACATTGCTCGTGTGCATAAAGAACCGCATCCTTGTGATGCGATGTGATTTTTTTTCATGTACACTTTAAATGAAATGATATAATAATAACATTAATGAATATATATGATATATATTATACGATATTTTTTATATGAAATATACATATCAGCTACTTCATCACCCTTTTACCTATTATTGGAATCATATTGTCGCTCATGTATGTGTATGACATACTCTCTTCACAAAGTGATGTGATTCATTTTCCATGTACAACAAAAAATGCTTCTAAAATGTATCTATGGAGTAAATATGACTTTATTACATTATTAAAATATTAAAGGAGATATATATATATATATATTATATGCAGAGAAACATGAACTTCTAATACAAAATGAAAATGAAAAAGCAAGGAAAATAAAATGTGTGAAATTGAAACTAAAGAAACGGTATTAAGTAATGATCGTAAACTATTATAAGAGCATAATAAATAATTTTATAAATAATTTTATAGTTATTAATTAATTCATAATATTTTTAAAACCATTTTACAGGAGGTAAATACTTGTAAAAAAGAAAATTGTACCTATTTTAAGGATTTCTCATCATACATTTACTTATGTCATATAGATCATATACTCACTAAATATTTCCATTGTGTAATTTATATAATACCCCTTTGACATGTTATATCATGATTATATTGAAATTTAATTAATTTAATGATTAAATTTTTTATGTTTCATTATTTTGGGTCATATAATTCATAACTTTCCAATGTAGTAAGGGTTTATTTCATAATCTCATAATTATTTGGGATGGTTTATGTTTATAAATCCCATAGAGAAATTATTTGATAAATATATCTAAAAATTATAAAAAATTCATTATCATTAATATTACAATATATTTTAAATTTATTATAACATATTCTCACTGTTTCTTATATAAATTTATTTAGAATAGTTGAATAAAATATGACTTTATTTCTCACATTGGTTAGAAATACGTTATCATTTAAACCCATGATTTCAAAATAACTCTTTACATTTTTTTTCAAAATTTTATAAATGAAGTTTAATATCCTTATTAATATTTAGAAAAATTAATATTTTATAAAATAATATTCCTGACATCATTAAAACTATTTTATTTTGGATTTTACAAAAAATGTGAATTTAATTTTTATATCAACATGTACAAAATTAATCGAATCGTCCACTATCATAGACATTCATTTTTATAATGCTTATTTTACATGTTTCAAAAGGAAACATTCAAAAAAACTTTTCAAAACATTGTTTGATTTTTTTTAAATGATATTTTCAAAATGAAGTGGTTATTTTTCTTAAAAATTTAACAAACTTTAGGTTATATTTTTTTAATAAATGATATCAACCATCTATTTTAATAATGATACACTGATGATATGTTGTATTTATATCAATAATTTAATTTATTTTGATGTTTTAAGGAATGATTGATGGGGTATGCACGATTTTATTACCATACGTCATTTTAATCAAGATGGTTTATCATTATTTTTATTTATTGGTGTAACAATATACATTTCATAACATAGTCATTAAATATAAATATTTTCATTGATTATGTTTCACAAATTTTATATAAGGTAGTCATTAGACATACTATGTGATTTTAGGGAATGGTATATCCCCTTGTTGCATCAGAAAGTCTCACGAGACAAAAATTATTTTTTTCCTGTCGAGGCCTAACGCATTAATTTATTCCTCCTAGAACAATTTATTAATTTTTTTTTGTGTACAACAGTATTTATTCACTTATTGATATTAGTTATGAATTTTTGAGTATTTTTAATATCTATATAGAAGATTTCAAGACATTGTGATTATTTATTTAGAATTATTTGATCGTCATTTATTACTTCTATATTATGGCCATGTGGTTTTTTAAATGTCACATGTTTTAGTTATTTTCTAATATATAATTATTATGCATTATTTATTAAATTATTATTTTTTCACATACCCTTACATAGAATCTAATATCACCCCTCAATAATTTATTGTTTTCTATAAAATACATATAAGTTTTTTGTGACTTATTTTTAGGGATATAATATCATAAACTATGTTGTTCTCAAGTAATATAATTATTGGGTTTTCAATTCTCAGTTATAATATGAAATCCATTTATGTATTTATATTATAAAATCTACTAATCTATTCATTATTTCTGGATGCAATTTTGTATATCCTATTCCAATGTAAAATATATATGCACCGGCTTTGAGATACTGGTATTGAGATCACTACATTTTTAATTAGAGGTTTTTAGAAGAATATATGAGAACTATATATAATAAAACATAAATTAGGAAAAATAACTCCATGATAGTCATTGAGAATACATATAAATGAATATCATATAGTTTTGGTAAGGAATATATTGTTTTTACTAGAAAATACATGCATGTATATTTAAAAAAATTTGACATAGTTCTAGTACATATTTTCCAATTGGTATTTACTATAAAAAGGGTTTTTTGGGGATAACCCAGTCATCACATTATATAAAAAAATAGGCCTTACATTGCACCAACATTGACTCTCCATTAGGTATATGTATGGGATATTTAAAATTTTCATTACAATCCACTATGATGGATTTCAAAATTACTATATACCCAAAGAAAACATGTTTATTATTGAGATATTTGATATACCAAATTATTTCAATAATTGTTAATTGTTTCACTAGCTATGGAATTGTACATTTTGTTTCATAATATTATAAATTATTCTAGTGTATTCCATTTTTAAAAAATGGTGTGTATTGTTTGGAATGAAATCTATATTAATGTTTTTAATCCAAATATTATGATTTATAATTTATTTTTTTATCTTAAGATGATCATTGGAAGAGAAATACTCTCCAAAAAATATTCCTAAAATAAATTCATTATATTATTTGATATTCCGATAAATCATAATGTGTACTAACTTCATAGATAAAATGGAGAATAAAATGATGGAAATTAAAATATATATAAGGGGGTAGGGGGAAGAAGTGTTTTCCGAAATCTGAAAATTATCTAATTAAACACCAAGTACATGAAAAAAAAGAAACTGGGTATTCAAAATGTGTGATTAAAAATCTCATCAACAATACGATTTAATGAGTAAGGTAAAATCCCTAAATCTATTTTGATTTAACTATAATAATTAAGGGCATTATTCCAACCAATTACTGAAGAACCAGGGGAAAATAACTCAGAAGAAGCTGGGGGATCAATGTCAAACCTATTCTACTAATGCAACATAATTTTAATGACTAACATTCATGATTATTTTGATAAAATAAATATGTTATAAAAATATATTATTTGTTATATTTTATTTATAGATATTATTTCCCATATAATTATTGTACTATAGTAGTTTTTCCTTATGGATTTGGATGTATGTGTTGAATGGATCAATAAAAAATTATTCAGCGGATTATGGATCTGTTTGGAAAACACTTGATTAATGGAATATTACCCTTAATATATTCATTATATTGACAAAATAATTAAAATTATATGTTTATGTGATATTATTGGAGATAATGGAATTGATTAATGATTTGAAAGTTTATAGTATCTTTTCCAGAGTTAAATAAATGATTGGATCTATGAAATATATTATACACCCATATATTTTATTTTTTGAATAATTCTTGTGTTCTTTAATTTTTTATAGACATGAAGGTATTCACATTATTTTTTGTGTAATTTAAATACATTTTATGTTTTCTGAGGAATATACTATTGATTTATATACATTCCATTATTTTTTTGGAATTTGAATATGAAAAGACATATTTCATATGAGTCTCTAGGTTAACCATTAATGGAATGGATTGTGATAAAATTTAGGAGTTATTGGATAGAATTATCTAATCCTTTTTGTTTCACTGAGGATTTAAGGAATAACTTTTTACACTTTTGTGGATCATAAAATCCATTTAAATTAAATTTTAGTGCTTCATGGATTAAATTTTAAATTTTTCATATAAATTTCTTAGAGTCGGTTTTGATGTGAAAATTAATAAAAACACAACTATATAATGTTTTATTTTAAAAATATATATATAAATGAAGTATATCTCGTTATATTTCAAGATAGTAATATAATTCATCAACATTAATAGAATAATATTGAAAAAAACTCTTATAATACACTCATTTTTTTAAATGATTTTCTTTTAAATCGTCATAGCTATTTTTTGGGTTCTTTAACTATCAAATTATCATTCACATTATATTGATCACTGACCTATATCACTCAATTTAATTATTTACACTTTTCTTCTATGTCTGTGTCATTACATGACAACTAATTTATCCTACATAAAAACCATGTTATCTTTTATTCCATATAAACATTTTAATTACATTTCCCTATTATTATTATAATTTTTTATTAATTCTTTTTATGTTGTAGGTTTTCAATGATGTTATTTTAATATTTAAATCACTTGATAATTGAGATCAATATTAAATTTATTAGACGAAATCAATTTATAGGGAAGACTGTAACACCCATGTATTTTTAATATAGGAAAATAATGTTTGATAGAAGGGATGACATAAAAAATATAAAAAATAAACTATAATGTTGATATTTTATGATCTATCTATTTTAAAATAAATTCAATAATTTTAATATCATGTGAGTCATGTGACCCCTGGTTTAAAAGAAACATGATTCTTTGTAAAAATATTATTATTTAAAAAATGGATTTCAAACAAATATGTATTTTAGGAAGGTATGAGTAGTAATATCTGAATTATGAATAAAACTGTATTCAAATTTATAAAAAAAATATATTTTATTATGTATTTAGTATAATGAATATAAGAATAATTTCAATGTAAAATAATCGTTTTTATGTAAAACTGTATTTTTTTATTTGATGATTACTTTGAATTTTCCCAAATAATTTAAAATTTAAATTTAATGACATTATAAAATATATTTAGAAAAATAAATAATTTTTTAAATGTTTATATCAAAATTATCCTTTATTGAATTTTTTATAGTTCTTTCAAATGAATAATTTTTTAACGAATTATAAAAAATAAAGAACATTAATTGAAAAATACCTTTGGTTTAAATTATATTAAAAATTATATATATATTTTAGTTGGTTTAAATGAGATATTTTTCAATTATATTAAAATAAAACTAATTTTTTCACTATAATCAATTTCATATTGAAATTTATTATTAAAATGTTCTAAACTTGGGAGAATTTTATCACTAGAAACCCGTTTATTCAACGCCTATATGTGTATAATGTTAAATTATTTATACCTATTATATCAACTTAATTTGGAAAAAATGATTCAATAAATATAATTAATATATTTTATATTTTCTAATAAGATCAAAAAAATATTGACCAAAAAATGTTGTGAAAATAGTAAACATTTATTAACGTAGTAAAGAGAAAATGGGTTTATCATGGGACAAAACAATATATAAGGGCTAAAAGGAAATAATAACATGTCAAATCATGTTTCATAGACATATATGGATATTATAAATCTGAAAATAGAATGAATGATTATTTTCAGGAATATTTAATGGTCCGCTTATTATAATTGTATATTTTTCTATAAATTTTCATATAATATCTGAGAGGTTTCCCTCTACCCAAATATAAAGGGGAACTTCATTCCCTCACTAATTTAATTAAATATATCTATTAGACATATAAAACCCCTATGAAATTTGTATCAAATATAATTATAATTATTCAATATCTTATGGTACAACAATATAGTCATCCCAAGCTCCTTTAGAGGATATCCAGAAGATATTTCCTTTGGAGAGGTTAATTATCAAAATAAAGCCATTTATTGTCCTTTCAAAAAAAACTATTAGCAATTATATCTTATAAAATCTAATATAATATCACCATTATCTACCAAATACATATAAGTTATACTGCTTATTGGAAAATATTTATCCATCTCCACCAATTTCATATTCTAAATGAAATGATCGATCATATATATAGTAGTCTACATCTTTACGAACCCATGTATTTCATATTCCATATCCCACATTCAAGGATGGATATAATTATTAATTTATGACATATATATATACGTATATGATATAAATGATATTTTTATACTTATTTAATTTTAGTAACAAATATTCTTTTTTTAAATACCATTATGTTTGAAGTATGATAATGTATCTCATTTGTATAGAGGACTACTACCTTGCGAAGCGATGTTATTCTTTTTTTCTCATAAGAATAACACATGATTTAAAAAGGATGATATAAATAAATAAAAATAATATATTAATTGATATGTTTATTTGGTAAATTTAATAAATCATCCAAAGACATACACTTTCATGAGTTAAGGAATTATATCATCACTCGTGTGTTCGTACATCCTACAATATCAACTAAGTGATGTCTTTTATTTTTCATGTACAACAATCATAAACTGTGAACGAGAAAACAAGGTAATTGAGACACAGAACAATGAAAATAATGAATTGTTATTAAAAAGGGGGTAAAATATTATATTAATTTTATATTTTATATTTTCAATCTGATTATGTTTTAGGAATAAATTATTTACATACATATATAAATAATATAGGATCTACAGACATGTAATATGGAAATCATACCTCATGCAATAGTTTTCCATATCTCTTTATCATTCATCACATATATTTGATATTCGATAATTATTTTTTTTTCATTTATATACTAACAAATTGATATGATATATCATGAATGTACTTATATTAATGGTAATTAATGATAAATATTTTTAATTTCATTTTTGTAGCTTTATATTTTGAAGGTACCAAAGAGGTAAGTGTTTCTTTAATCTCATCATTAATAAATGTTTACTGTTATTATATCTCTAAAAGTAAAATTATTTTTTTTATATCATAAAATAGATATATATTAATTAAAAACTATTATTCCTGAAATTTTTGTAAGAATAATACCCATTTTCAACTCTCTGGTATTTGTAATTATTGAAAAAAGTTTTTTCAAATATATGATATTATTCCACACATTGTTTGGAAATCATTTTTCATCAAACCGAATGATTTCAACTAATGTTTATTAAAATTTATCCTTTTAGGAAAATTAATTCAAAAATTATATGATATTATTTTACTTTTTACCGTATGTTTTCAAATGGAATCAACATTTTATTTCAAAAATAATTCTCTTTTGGGTTTTACAGAAAATATGAAAGGAATATTTCTTTTAACGTGTACGGAATGACTGTAATGTTTTTCCATCATGAGAAATTTTTGGTTTAATAATACTATTATACATTTCGAACGTTATTTTCATATATAATTAATTTCCATTATTTGAATTTTTAAAAAGTTATTTATAAAATGCAACGGTTATATTATTCAAAAATATTAAATTATATTTTAGCATAATTTAAATTCATAAATGAAGTACAATAATTATTTTTAATATGATTCACTAAGTATATGATGTATTGATACCATCATTCTTATTTATATGTATGTTTTATAATTTTTTTGACTAGCGATGTTCTATTTTATTGCCTTTCACCACTTTTCACTAGATGGTTTATTACTATAATTATTGATATTGTAAGTATTAACATTTAATATGATAGTTTGAAAATATAAAGGTTTATGTGGGTTATGACTCACATATTTCATATGATGAATGAATTTTATATAGTATGTGATGGGTGTGGCCTATTAGAGACCCTTGAAGCATCGGTATGACCCATGAGAAATACATGATTATGTTTTATCCACAGATATACACATTAATTTAATTGTCAAAAAATGGGTTTGAAGGTATTCTTTAGAATTCTTTATTTATTCATGCCACATTTATAATTACATTTTCAATTATGAAATTTGATTATTTTATTAGTTAGAACATCCTATGATATGTTTTCAATCTCATGTCATTATTTATATAGAATTATTATATCATTATTTATTCATTCAATATTATGCTCATGTGATTTTGAAAAAAAATTATTGTTTAATTATTTACTATGGAATTTTTATTATGCATTGTTTATTCAATGTTATCATTGTACCCTTACCCTTTCTGAGAATCTGACTTAACAAATTTCTTTTATTTTATTCTCCATATGTTTAAAGAAATATTTTTTGATTCCTATACAAGGATACTTGTTTACGACGCTTTCACCAGGGCGTGCATCGTTCCTTTTGGAGAGTGCACTGATCTGTTTCCCAACATTCCTATTTTCCAAAGGTGGGTGATATACATCACATATTTAGGGATGTTTGATCCTTGATCTAAATTGGATGATGGGATGTTGGTTACTCCTTCCATGGATCATCCTCAGAACTCATTTCATAGTCTGGGTCTCCCGCATAAACATAATACATTTTTCATGAAACTCTCCCTAGTTCAATGTATTCATGGAATCAGGTTAATTATACTATTTATGTCAGGACATTCCATGTGGTCAATTCATGGTAGCAACCATCGGTCGAGGGAGTAGCCACGTTGGACTTTATTGGTGTGTCTAGATGCTAGAATACTGATGTTTTTGTGTTTCCACCCATTATGATAGGGCTTCTCGAGGGAAAAAAAGCTCATGTAATCCTACATCGAGTTTGGGGAAATATATGAAATCAGAATGTATATTGGGGTTTTCTCCACTTCCCATGTTTATCATATGGAATGACAGGAGTTTAATGTCTAGTGGAGACAGATCAAACTCATCAAGACACTAATAAGGGTGGATCAGATGGTTTCAAACCTAGGCTGGAGAACCTGAGAGTGCCATTATATAGGTGGATCTCAATGTCTAATAAATTCGGATATAAGGATGCTTGGGATCCTATAAAGGAGACACAAGGTTTTACTGTTAGTGTGAATGACCCATAGGTATGATTCCAACATAACCTTTCTTAGAGACAGATAACAAAACAATTGTAGTTCGATAGGTTGAGAAATTGGTGTGTCCATAGAGGATACTGACTCAGATATGATGATGGGGCTTACCCATTATTAGCATCACAATTGCTGCTAGGATCAGTGATAAAGTGGGTCATATGATCTAACAGGGATGTGGTGGTCTGGGGAAAAATTTGGATGTATATGGATGATTATGTGAAGTGGATAAAGAATGTGATGGAACTAATGTTTGGATGACAATGTTGTAGGTAATGAGCCTCGAAGAGACTTCCTACATATCCTCATTAAGGTATTAAAAGTACACATTGTTCGGGGGGATGCCTGAAGAGGTGTCCCGTGAGAATTGACGCAGGGATGGAATTCAGAGGAATTAGAAACTTGGATTTGGGGAATAACCTTCCCAAAAAAAATATGCTCGATGGAGAGACCATAATGGGACATGAGTGATGGGGTTGAACCTCAAGGGGGGGGTTACTACATATCCATGTGGCATGGAATCAATTTCTACATAGTTTATGATGGGGGAGATTTAGTCAGGTTGTACGTAGAGGACTGCGACCCCATGAAATATAGGGGATTACATGTGGTTAGCACCCCAGTTTGGTCTGACACCATGGGGGTAAACAAGATATGTGGTTCCCAACGAAAGAGACTACATCCACTTATATTCCATTTTTGACTTTAATGTATCACTTCTAGATGAGGATACAATATATTACCACTAGTTGGAGTTGACGATTTATTTCCTCTGACTAGTACTACAATAGCCTATGGCTGACTGGGCTTGAAAATGTCTTACCATTGACTAGGTTCACAATGACTTACCCTCAATGGAGATAAAAAATTCTTACTTCAGATTGGGATTCCTACGAATTACTTATTATTGGTATTGAACCACAGGAAGGCTTCCTACGTACACAATCAAGGAGATAAGAATCCAAAACCCACATAGTTTGAATCAGTATAGTTTTACATATAGTTGGACGAAAAGGGGTTTATAGTTTAACACCATACAAGACGAGGGTGGACTAATGGCTGATGGGATTGAACCTCATGGACTCAACCTACATTTATTGTCTTGGAGGAAAGTATTAGAGTCCACATAGTTCGGTATGGGGGATACGGTTTAATTCCATGCAAGAAGAAGGTGAAACTACATGAAGTGGTCGGGTACAGTAGGTGTTGTAATTTAACCTTCGAGAGGATTCCAAAATACATTTCCTATGATATAAGGATCAATATCCACATATTTTAGGATAGCAAGGGGATTCCATGCTAAGGCGGCCCAGGAAGGATACCATGTTCAATGCTTACTCTATGCCCACATGAGTAATGATCGGTGTGAGAAACAAGAGACCGCAAAGACCCGACGATCATGTCGTGAAATGTGAATCCAAGAGGAATAGAGAGGGGAATATACATGGTAATCTTCCCAATGATGAAATAGGGTCTTACGTGTGGTTAGCATCCCACAGTAGAAATGGTTTTTTATGCATGTTTAGATGTCCAAATAGGAAATAAGGGCTTCTCGTGGTTAGCTGCCCATGGGGATGAAGATTTGTACTTACTCTAGAATGGAGCCCTGATGGTGACAATTACCAGAGGAAGAGGGATGGGGTAATGAAGTTCCTAGTTCCCATCTACCATCTAGTCTTTGGCATATATGAATAGAGGATGGGCAGGGATGCTACCTCCTTAAAGAAAGGCTAGGTTGTTACACCATGATGGTTTCCCATCCTTGTGGTAGTCGCCACCCCATCAAAGAGGATCTCATTCCACATGAGAAATATCTCACTCTTGTGGATACTAGAGGGCATGGAGAATGTCTGTGGTGGGGAACCTAGTGTATAATGAACATGGTGAGTCCACATATTAACGTCATGTGCTGAGGACAATGCTTCTTTATAGTATAACATCTAACAACTCAGATGAGTAAGGTTCACTCCACACCTCTATGACTTACTTGAGTGATACTTACCCACACATGGGGATGGGAAGGGATAATGAATTTCATGGTGAGGTGGTGTTGTGGAGTCGTCCATTAAGTGTCCCATGTTATCCTTCCAAAGTAAAGAAGTAATAACTGGTTGCATGCCTATGTGAATAAGCATGGGGATTGGCAATTCAATGAGTATCACTACTCATAAGACAAAAAAGTAACATTGTACAAACCTGTAGGGTGATATAGGAGAAGGGTATATAAATAAAATGGGTTCACATGGAATGTTTGTGTGAAGATTTGGTGCTCCACGTAGTTGAGGGACTTTGCGAGGGGTATGATTCCTGAAGTGTGGTGGCCTTGACTAAGAATATAGTATCTATGAATATGAAGGGTGTTTCATGATGTATAAATTATTTTTCAGTGTTGGGATTCGTAAAGAAAGGGTAGCATGAAATTTATAGCACTGTGAAGCAACGTTCTTTGCAATGAACATTGATCATGCCTTAGTAGATGGTATAACTATGTATTGAGGGTAATACATGAAGAATGATTGGTATAAAAAGACCAAATTACCCTTAGGGATCTACTTCCATTGTGATGGAATGTAGGCTCCATGATGGGAATCCATAATTTAAGAGGATTTTTATCTGAACTTAGGAAAATCCACATCACAATATTAAAGAAATTTGAAGAGATCATTTATCCCAAGGCTTTACATAGGATAACCTGCTTCGCAATTTGAGAGCTATAAAGACGAACGGTCAGGGTATCCATCCTTTGGGATTGAGGGGAGCCTGGTATTTATTGTTGAGTTATGGAGTGAAGCATGGATAACACGATGTGAAGCCATGTGGATCTCTTCCATCGGTCTTGGATTATGTAAATTTCATCTTAACCACAACATCTACTGTCATTCCCTCTTCAGTGTGGAGCTCTATGGTATCTCATTGAGGCGCTCGTTGAGGATTCCATCATGTTCGAAAGGCTAGTGGATGTCGATTTTTCTCCATCTGTGGTGCTTAGCCTCCGATCAATTATGTCGTAACTGTGGATCCTCCTGCTTCTATACTCCATAATTACCTAAAAGGGGGAATTAGATTAATACTAGACGTAGTGATGCGGGTGTCCGCAAATGGTCATCTCAAGGAATTCTATATGGTATTGGGTTTCCCTTTTCTCCCATTTCTTATGCACATATTTTTGTGCCAAAAACTGCCCCCCCCCCCCACCCTTCAGACTTGGAACTGAGGAGAAAACTTTTGTTTAAGTATAAGGGTCAATCCACAAAATTATTTGTACAATTGAAATGAATGATCTTGAAGTAGGTTAATGAGGTAGAGAGGTGATTTGTGGTGGAGAGTGATGTGATTCTCACCGTGGCCCGATTCACAATAATTTAAAGGTGGTAATCGCTTATAAATTCGAGAGTCTGACATCTATTATTCCAATATCGAAATAGAATTCTCAAGAATAATCTCTTGATTTGAAAATATCTACATGCTATGTGATCTCTTTTTACAAATTGGGAGTTTCTCTTTTGTGGTGCACAATGAGTCTTCAAACACTATGAGTATCCTCCCCGTAGCTTGTGTCTACGAGGCCTATGACAGGGAAATGTGACCTGTCTCAGTGATCGAGCATCGTGATCGAAATCCATGATCCATGAGAAAATTTCAAAAAAAAATCTTCTAAACTGAATGGGTCATAATCAAGCTTTCTAGGGGTCCTATTGAATGCAACCTAGAGGGGATAAATGGATAATAACCTTAGCATTGGGGAGTATGTGTGGATCCAGTTAGACCATGAGTACCTGGTGGAGCTGTTGTCAGTGACTCAGATGAACTACCCTTGGAGTTAAAGGAGGCATCTATATGACTCTAGTCTTATGGATGATGTCTTCATTCCATAAGCGAGTAGGGATGATCAGGCATACAAGTTCAAAAGTACATCGAGCCAGAACTAGTGGATCAGGGCGGCTGTCGGCCATATATATGAGGATTTCACACCCATCAACACTGATTTCTTATACAAAAATGTTAACAATGCTAGTGGGAAGGCGTTGAAACCAACGGTATATCATTTTTAGTACCAACCCATTCTAAAGGTGTTATTGGGAACCCGAATAAGGGGTGGTCTGATGAGTGGGACCTTTTTGATGGTGGAAAATTCACGGACCATTGGGTATGGGCATACTGGGTATGTGCCTCGTGCGAGGAGTTTGAGGTAGAGCTGAGGAGAGTGGGCTTGTATGAGGTTTCATGGGCATCCCAATTTCACATATACAAACCAAAAAAGATTATATAGGAGTTTTTGAGAAGGTGTTCATCGTGGACCAATGGTTTCCATTTGCACATGGGGAGGTAGGAATTAGCCTATGGGGCATGAAAAAAAATCTCTGGGGTCCTAATACTGGGGGAAATGTATGATGAATTCCTCCCTACTATGAATTCATGGGAAGACCTGCAGTAGATGCCTCTACTAGAAAAGCATTGATGGAACTAGTGTTATTGGAGGACAAACCATTAGGGAGGGACATCCACTTTAGATGGTGGTTTAGTCTATTCCTTAATTCCACTGCAGGTGGAATGTTTCCCGTAGGGCCTCAATCCTACCTGAAAGAGATTAGTGAAACAAAGATCACTCCTACTAGAGACTATTGTAGAAAAGCTAGGGGAGGGCCTGGGGTTTTTGTATCAGTGCCGAACTGCAACCAGTTGTTGTGTTGGCTGAATTCATCTCGATGCTTATCTATGGAATGATTCTTCCCATAAGATACATGAACATCAACGAAAGGATGAATACTAATAGGGTATACGGGTCATTCCATATTCTTTATGGGTGGATAGAGACACATATTAATGGATTTTATGAATATATGAACCAAATTTCCCCTCCAGGGTCATACATCTGACCAGCCGATATGAATGTAGTTGAGAGTTTACAAACCAAACCTACCATGTCACTGTTGTTGAACCGGGTATGGATGTTAGGTGAGTTAAACATCTACTAATTCCCACGGCCAACATGTGTTTTCACTAATTACATCAAGGGAACATAGGGTCATCGATCTTACCTCTTTACCTTTTGGGGTGTAGTCCTGGTGGCGTGGGTTGATTGTGATCCTCTTTATGATCCATAAACCCTGCACCACTTCATGAGGTAGTTCCAGTGAATGCAGTGTCTTCTCCCATAGGTCTTCATTAGAGTGTGCTACCATGATCACTCATGTGTGTTGAGGAAAATGTTTCTCATGTTCACATGGGAGGATGGGAAGAAGTGGAACGAGCTTCCACTTCCCACAACTCTCTATGTGCTTGTGATGGAGTACGGCAAGAGTAGGGAGGTAGCCTACCTGAAAAATATGCTGGAGTAGAAGAATGTTATTACTAGTGACAGGGTGCCTCCTCAACCTTGAAGATGGGCTAGAAGGAGGAGAGTTCATTTTGTGGTGGTGGGGATGCAGTGGCAGCAAGACCCACACCAATTGAGATGCATGTAATTATAGAGGACCAGAAGGCCCCTGAGGATAAGAGTTATCTTGAGGAGAGTCCAACTAGTGGGTTCCACAAGATACAAAACCAACCTGGGAAGAATAGGATATGCCACATAGACATTCTTGAGAACACTACATTCCTACAGTCATCGGACATATGGGAGGTCAACAGACAATATTTTTAACCCATCTGAAATTTGGCAACATCTGAATCATCTCAGAATTCAGTTTTCAGGGGATCAGTTCTCTCAAGGTTGGGTTTTCAGTATCCCCGGATCTGGGGGAGTAGTACCATGCCGAGATGGAGGAAATTGTGTACACTTAGGGTTATATTCATCAAATTAAGGATATAACCATCTGCTTCTCATTCGAAATGCCCCTCCACAGTTGTTAGCCACTGAATTGAGAGATTGATTCCCTCCATTGAGAGAATCAAATGAGTCCTCTTGTAGGGATGTGGCTAGTGGAGGGATCCCCTTATAGGAGGGTCAGGTCTGCAATTAAGAGCCGGATCTGGAAGAGTTTGAATATTCCCTCAAGTTTTAACCCTAAATCACTTCCCTGATTTCATCAACCAGGTCATTTATGATTTATAAGATAACATTTGACCACTACATGAGTTCCTCATATGAAAAAACCCCTCCCACTCAATATTATAATGGTGTTGTGGGATTGTCAGGATCTTCACCCGTGGCTAGAGCTATTATAATGCCTAGCAGTGCTGTGACACGCAGGGTGGTCCTCTCAGAGCCTTCATACATTCTATCCATATATGGATGGCCATGCCTTGGGGTCCCAATGATAACACCTCAAGGGAGAGGCCAACTGTATGATCTCTATATGTGTTAATCATAGAATTCATAACTGGTTTCCATTGATTAGTTAAACATATGACTATTCTCTTTTTTAAACACAGTTCATCAATTGTAGTGGTCTACATTGCAATAATGGTTGGAGATCCTGACACTGCCTTTCCAAGGTTATCACTAGTGGTCATGGAAGAATAATCCCGAGATGACCAAACTATAGCTCTCCCGATAACAGAAAGGACCATCTTTAAGACCGATCATGAAATCATAGAGGTGGAATCCAATGATGGGGATTAATTGGCCGACATGGGTCATGACCTACCCAAGTAGAAACCAGAAGAAGATCCTGGTGATGAGTTCATGGATGCATTACCTAAATATGAACCCACAGACTGGGAAAATATGAATTTAGATGGAGAGGATTGAAAATTCATTCATCACTGGTCATGGAAGCTGATAAAGTGCTTCATCTTTGAGACTCCTCAAACAGAATTGATAGACCATATGGGGAGGCTTCATTCTCGGCTCTACGGGCTACGTGTTGGGGGAGTAGTTTCCCAGTGAACTCATAAGCTCATCTGAAACACCATGTATGAGATGATTTTGGATCATAATAACACCCTTAGAGTGTGCTGGAAATGAAATAAATTAGTGAACATCAAGAGTCTCCAAGAGGCTGAAACTATGATTCAGTGGTTGATGGCATGAGAAAACAACTACTCCGCTATACTCTATTCATAATCGGAAATAATGTAGTTCCAAATTTTTCAACTACAAGAGGATGAATAATGGTTGGAGCGAGACTCGGAAGAGATGGGTATCATATTAACTGACAAAGAGTAGACGTAGTTCACAGCTGATGAACTACGCCACATCACTACTGAGGAGGAGGGGGGGCTAAACCAGCGACATCGGATCCTAGATTCCATAAGACAGAGAGTGGAGGATCTGTAAGGCTCTATTGATGTTGTCCAACCATCCATAGATGGTTCTGATCCTTGGGTGTAGTAATGCATGTAAACATTTAAATGTACATTCATGATTGGATTGATTTTTTTCTACATTCCCAAGTTATGATATTTTTTTGGTTTACATAATGTCTTTTACATTCCTAAAATATCCATCGATCAATCCCTATTCTCACATGGGTTGGGTCCAATGTGAGAAAGAAGGGATGGCGACCTCATTCTTCAATCAAAATATGAAAGCGTCAACCATGCTTAGGTCCTTCGTGGTTTGAACAACCAATGATGATTTCAAATATAAATTTAGAGCCCTAACTAGAGGGTGATGTTCTCAAAATAGTTGAATATACATTTTCCCAATGTTCTCTGGTTCACGAGAGGTGTTTCTCCAGGGTTGTTAAAATCTATCCAAAAAAAGGGAGTGGAATGTGTGAATCAAGATACCAATACTTCCAAACACTCTAGCGATGGCGTCAAAATATATGATAATAGTTTACAATGTTCAAAAATATTATACCTATTGTGTAATCCTGAAATGGGGATAACAAATGAGTTCTGACCATTGACTATGATTAAAATATGGTGTCTGACGCAAATTTAATCCCTTATCCTTTCAGATAATTGGCCCAGAACAGTAGGTGATCCATAAGCCATGCAACTATACTGTTAGGGGGTTCCTGCAGACATGAAGGGGATTAAGGATCTAGATATGCGATATGAAAAGCATGGATGGTGGAGTGATGAGTTATTCGAATAGATTCTCACACTCATGAAAGTACAAAACTGAGGTGGAAACACATTAGGTGGGTGGATCATCTAATCAGGGATCAAATGTACGACTAAAAAAGACCACTCTTGTAAGGACATGTAATTCACTATATATTTGCATCATACCAATAAGGATGATAGTCACGTGGTGAAAACGTCAAATATTAAGGATGGTTCACATAGTTTAAATGGCCTTTGGATGGAGCAATGGCATATTTCTTGGGCATCACTATGTATCCCATGAGTAATGGAATCAATCCAATCATATTTCTCAATCATAGTGTGGTAATAGACCAACAATGGTAGGGGGAATCCTCTTTGGAAAGGAAGTCGGCGTATCCCATAATTAACATGGGGAATCATGAAATTGTTCATGGTAGCACCACAGTTTAATGTTATGTGTTGACGACATGTGGACTCTTATATTTTGACATCATATGTTAGGAAGAAGAGTGAAATTGGAGATCCCAAAAATGGAGTATGTGATTCGGTAACTATAAAGACAATGTGAATGAGGAAATTTAGATTCTTCACCACACCATGTATCCTCGGGGGATTAATTTTTTTACGATGAAGGACCAAAAGTGAATGTTAGGCTGGGATCGAGGAAAATTGGTCAGGAGTTCCTACATATCCCATCATGATCAGAATCATGATGCACATAGTTCATGAACACATAATTTCTAGAGACCAAAACTGTTTATGGGAATCCTCTTTGGCGAGAAAGCTAACACATCCAATTATTAACATGTGGAATACGAAACTTGTTCAGGTTAGAAGTGCATTTTAATTTGATGTGTTGAGGACATGTGGAGTCATGTGGTTTAATTTCATATGGAAGGACATCGAGTGAATGGTGAGATACAAAAAAGGGAGTACGTGGTGTGGTAGCTAAAATCTTGATGTGAATGAGGACATAAGGAGTCTGGATCACACCATGTATCCCTATGGGAGATTTCTTTTTTATTTCGAGGGATAAAAATTGAATGTTAGGCTTGTACCAAGGAAAAGTGGTTGGGAATTCCTACATATCCAATCAGGATGGGAAACAATATGTACATAGTATTGGGATTACATTTTAAGTCGTTGAGGACAAAAAGATGGTGTGGTACAAATGCACTAGTACACACCCCACCAAAACTACTAAGCCCATGTTAGTCCTGATTGTTATGAGAAAAAAGGAGTATGGACGGGATTTTGCTCGTAAAGAGAGGAACACATTTGGTGTGATTAGCCACTTGATGAGTGATGTCCAACTTTTTATGATGTGCAACCTTAACACAAATAAATTCACGGGGTGGGGGGTGGTTAAACTAAGTGTGTTGGAATTATCCATAATCATATGGGAGTTGAAAGATGTGAACCATGATTTCTGAGATCAAGATCATATTTATAGAGGTGTGACGATATGGGATAACATCTAACTTAGTTCCAAACTATGTATCTGTTTTTTGTTAACCATGAATGGGGACAAATAATTTCTTTTTGACATATTACCATGTTCAAAACATGTGACAAGTTGCAATATGTCATCTATGACCATCCGGGGCAATGTCTCAAGAAGGTAGGTGAACCAATTTGGCATGAGACCGTGTCGTAAAGGGGATCCCATCAGATTTGGAACATGATGATGATCCAAATAAAGGGATCATAAAGTGTGGATATGAAAAGATGGAATTTCCATATGAAAACTACACACTTTTACATCTATTCCACAATGCATTTTAGTATGCCAATAAGACATGTCAGATAGAGGACGTTGAATCCCATTCTAAGGGAAAGTGTCATGGGGTTGCATGATCCTAACATATGGTCATAGAGTGTACCATTAATAGGGTACCTGGTTTAACAAAATGAGCGTAGGGTGGTAGAGTAGCCACAGCCGATGGGTAACTCCCATAGAGAGACATTAGTTTAGGGTCGTTCAATTCAGGCCCAGTTGGGAAATGAAAAGGGATGCACAGGGTGTGATTGTTTCAAAACCTAAATAAAATTAAACCTCAAGAGGTACTCACAACACAACATTCTTCTTATAGTGTTCGAGATAAGGGGTCAAAATGGTGGTATTTTTTTAAGATTCCTAGGGCTGGACCCAAAGATGAGGTTAAAAGGTGTTCTTATGTTTCCCATGAGGCTGGGAGTCAAGCCACACATAGTTCTAGATAATGTTGTATAGTTTGTTTTCCTACATCAATGATAGTTGGATCTTAGTTTAAAGGTTTTAGTTCTATGGATGGAAATGAAAAGGATGTAGGGATACATGTTTTGAGATAATTACAAATCCCTACGTGAATGAGGGTGGTAGGAGTCCTTATCAAATAATTGTTTTCTGATGATTTTTAGGTCAAGGGACAAAAAATAAAAGATTGATTGGCCAAAGGAATTTTTCATGTGTGTTCTTTTGTATACCATCACGATTGGAATCATCCTGCATGTAGTTCCAAAAAAGATGTGGTGGGGTAGGGTACCACATCTAGGGAAAATATTGTCTTGAAGGACTCTCCCATTCTCTAATAGAAGCAGCATTTATTAGATCTTCTTAGTCCTTTTTTGATTTATATGTTTATTTGTTTTTTGAATCGATAAACCTAGGACGGATAATCCAAGAATCACTACATGAATCATGAAATATATAGGCATTCAAAAAATGATATAGTGGATAAATTCTACTAAACATGATGTCCCCTTTAGTGGGGACATCACAATGCAGTTTTATTTTTCATCATTCGTCCTGGAAAATAATGTCAAAGTTTAGGGTCTTATGATTGGACCAACCCCTACTTTTTAACGTCATCAAGTAAAGTTGTACAAATGTAAAGTAATGTGGGACCGGACGTCATAGTTTTGAGTCATATAGAAAGGAATCATATATAAGAGAGAATGTTTTACAGGGGGATGAACATGATGTGATAAGGCATACATGTCACGAATGAGGATGAGGTCAACACCACTCCATAAACAATTATATAGAATAAATGTATGGCCAATGTGAACTAAAATTTCAATGAATATGGGGATTGATACATGGATGAAACGTGCACATGTCTCTACGTATCACATGATGAATGGAATCAATCCATATGTAGTTCTAGAAGTGAAACATAATGTCATGCAGGACAAGAGGAAGGAGAGACTCACACTTACAAGGGGAGTACATGGTGTGACTATTGGTATCCCGGTGTGAATGAGGTTATAATCCAACACATTTCACACAATGAAATCCTATGAAATTTAGGGCCAAAATTCCAAATAGAATTGGTAAATGGTGGAACCTGAGATGGACTTGTAGACATGATGCATGATCCTAACTTTGTATCACAAGAGAATGTGAATCAAGATGTATGTTTTCCTATGAATTTTGTGCAGTTTTACCTCTTGTGGTAAGGATGTGGAGAGAGAATAGTTTTAAGGTCATAGATATCGAAATATAGAGAAGTGACACTCTTATAAATGGGAGAAAACCTTGAAAAATTCTTAATACCACTTGATAATATGGGAAACATGGGCATGAAAGGTCTTTAAAAAACATGGAATACATAAAAAGGGGAAATCAGTGTGGATCCCTAAATGACTACTCACTAGCTCATTGTCCTCCTAAAATGAAAATACATAATAAGGTGAAACACCAAGAGTGTTGAAGTTCCTCTTTCCCATGACGGAGTGGAAAAGGATTTGAATCATACAAATAATATTTAGGGATCGATTGTGCTGGTGTGATGATAGAGGATAATAGTTGACTAGGTTTGAAACACATCATCCATACCATGTGACCTGAAATAGGAAGACAAAATGAGCATCGACCCTCTGACCATATTCACAATGTGTGACATAAATTAATTTTTCCTTCAAAATCCTCAAGGATATTGGCTCAAAATTGATAGATAGACCTAGGTCCTCGAATCCATGCCATTCTAGCCTCACATAAAAAGTGAAAGATGATGAAATCCCAAATAATGAGGATCATGAAGCTATAAAATGATTGATAACATGTCTATGAAGAATACAAAACTCCATGAACATAACCAGTGTGCTCATGGGAACAGTGTTGTACTACCAAAGAGGGTCAAGGGGGCCTATTCAAGAGTAATAGAATCGAAAAAATTAGCGTAGAATAGGGGAAGTAAGAGATCTCAGGAGGGAGAGGTATTTGCATGGCTGTTAAAAACTCTATATGAGTAAAGGCATTATCCTATAACACACCACATAACTCATCCCAAGGAACTTATGACATGAGGCTAGGGGATTAAGATGTTTCTATAAAATAGGGATGGACCTGAAGACTCAAATATCTGGGAAGTCCTATATATTCCATGAGGATGGGAATCAATCCATATATAGTTCTGGATGATAGCATCCAATTTAACATCATTTGGTAAGGATGAAAAATGAATGGCAGATGTCTCGCGGGGATATGCGGGGCTTGGAAAAAATAGCCCGATGTGAATGAGGACATAAGAACATACCACACCGCACAATCCTAAATTATAGCCTGATCCAGGGGTCTAAAAAGGTCCAGGGACCTGATATGGGGTGTCATAGCCAGTTTTGAGGTTAACGTCTTGCATTAACGATGAAGAATTTCATTTATTAAGGTCATAGGGCTGAAACCATAGAGACGTGACCCTTCATGCATGTAATGCCTTACCAAAGATCCTAATCCCCTGTGATCAATGCTCGGTATGGGAAACAAGATATAGGATCATGCTCCCCCCAACTTAATAGGGGACGTTAATAAGGGAAGGAGATCATTCCAGGTCGATCCTGACCGGATCGGAACTCTTTCCCAAGGAATACAGCTGTTTGAGGGGATTTCTGGACCAAATGAACCATTGTATACAATTTTTGGAACATACAGGGGTTTGTTCTAATGATGAGGGATGACTTTTTACCGCATTCTAAATGCAGCATCCTTGCCATGTGACCTTAAATTGGAACAAAAAATGAGTTTTCACTGCTGATAGTATTCTTATTGTGGGACTTTTTCAAAACAAATTCTCGATATCCTTGAGGTTGTTGGACAAATATTGTTGGGTAGCCCTAGGGCCCAGCATCCATGCTATTCTGGGGTCCTTTTGAATGTGAACGATGATGAAGACCCATATAAAGAGGATGTGTGGAGTATGAATATGACTGTGTAGTTTTAATAACATATAAGATGATGAAAGTAGTGGAGATCTCCCAAGAGAGGGGTACATGGTGCGGGCATGATGAAATCACCACGAATGAATTAAAATTTGTGCACCACACCCTGTGTTTCAAGCCATGTAAGGATCATGATGTTTAGGGATGGGACTATGGACTAAATGTTCAGGTGTTCCTACATATTCTATGAGGATTGGAATCAAGCCATATATTTTTCTAAAAGGTCCATGCATTATAATGTCATGTTTTGAGGATGTGGGAGGATTGAAGAACGAGGTGAGGAACATGGTGAGATCATTTTAACCATATTATGAATGGGGCCAATGAATTCTACACTACATATTCCTGGATCCTCCAAGGAAACTACACCTAGGGGAAGTTAAAGAGAATAGTTTGGGGACTAGAATCTAAGAAAAAGCATATGACCATTCCTATGTATCCCATGAGTATGGTATTCATGCCATACATAGTTCTTGAAATACTATATAGTTTTATGTCATGAAGTAGAGACATGATATATCATAGTTTATGGTCACAGTGATCAGACATTTTCTTATTTTATATACGTCTCATAGTTTAATGTCATGTTAGATGGGTGTTGAGCAGTTTTATAGCTTTCTTCTGGGACAAATCACTCTTTTTAATGCCTTGGTAAAGAAAAAATAGTTTATGTTCATGTATGACTATTTACTCTAGCAATGTATTGCTTGAGGAATTTGGAATTAGTGGGAGGTGTTATATTCTCACCATCCATGGTAACAAGGGATTTCACAAGATTGGGGTAAACATTGTGAATAATGATAGGTCCATCCCATTTTGGCTCCTATATGGGTGGTTTCCCACCTGGTATCATAAACATTCTCAAAGACAACACCAAGAAGCCTTTTAAGAATGAGTGAAGGAAGAAATTCTTGTTTAATGCTTGATGCCTTTCTAGATTGTGTATGGTAGGAATCCTGTTCCCCCTCAATAACTTATAGATCCTCAAGATGATCTTAATATGCCTTATCTGGTGTTTTAGGTCATATAAAACTGTGTGTAATGAAGGAAATTGAACCTCAATGATCAGGAAAACCTCTGTTCGGTAAACCATGGAGTATGGGATAACCTGAGAGGAATAATTAGTCATCGTTTGATAAGCCCAGTGGGAATTGGGTATTTTTTCCTGCCATCTTTTCTTGTTCTGAACAACCATCTTCTATAGAATTTTAGAGATGGTTTTATTAAACAAATTGATCTTCCCTTTTTCATGCAAGTGATAATGGGTGGTATGGTTAGAAAATATGTCATACATGGTGCATAATTTCTTCAACTTGGATGCACAAAATGTGGTTTCATTATTAGTGAGTATGTTGTGGGGGACTCCAAATTGGTACATTATGTTAGAGGTCACAAATACAATGATAGAATGGACCATGACCTCCTTGGGTGGAACTAACTTTTCCCACATGGAAAAGAAATATTTATCAGTCAGGATGAACCTGCACCAGCGAGCTGTTGAGGAGGATATGGTCCCACAATATTGAGTCCCCAAACTAAAAAGGGCCCATATCACATGGTAGTATGGAGATACTTAGGAGGTATATTCACATTATTATCCAAGAGTTTTCACACATGGAATCTGTTTGAAATATTGATATATCCACAAATCATAGAGGGCCCAAAATAACCCAATCAACGGATTTAGTGGGATAGTTTCGTCACGATTTGAGGATCTTTAAATGAATCAACATGAACCTCTTGAATTACCTAATAATGTTCACCCCTATGAATTAAATAGATGAGGAAACCCTCGAACCCGCATTTGTAGAGGATATTCTCATTACCAGGACCACTTTAGACTGTAATATGTTATGCACGACGCCATATTTTCTCGTGTGGAGTTCAATGTGTAAGAAGACTACCTTGTATGAGGGACTCAATAATTATAGTCCTCCAGTTAAGAATCACCTACATCACTATGACATGGGGTCTGGGGGTTCTGACATGGAGGCACTATCCCAACGGTGGCTTACCTACAAGCTATCATCATCGTTCAGAGTGATAGTGGTGATGACACTCCAGTGTGCCACATGGATAATCAAATCATCTTAATCAACCTCTGAAAGAGTTGCTTCCAGGATGTCCAATTCATTGACTTGACCAATTCTGTATCGAGGGACATTGTTATCCTATGTATGAGAAGGGAACTGGGCTATCAACGTGCGGGTACGTTCTAATTGTGGTACAGGCTATGGATTCCTAAAAACATCTTCACCATTTATCTACTTGATGAATAGTTCAGAGTCCCCATTCACATGATAGTGGGGAACATAATTCTTGAGGGCCCACATGGGTCCAGAAATGAGTTCCTAATACTCCGCCCCAGTGTTGGTACATCCAACTGAAATCTGCAATGAATAAGCAAGAATGGATTGCGTTGTCATGATGGAGACAATATATAGTGCCACAATGTTGAGTCTAGAGTGATTGAGTCCTCTATCGGTAAGGTGTCGGGAAGAAACATCCAAATGAATTATCTAACATGGGACAACAGGGTCTTCAGATATGATTTCCTCATCTGAAAATAAATGTCATATGACTGTTTTTTTTTGTAGCTGCATGCGCGGCAAGGAAGTTTTCTAATTATAGCCCCTTAATAGCCATCTGGGGGATGAAACTGATGTTGAACTACTAGATTATTACTTCCCTCTCAGCTAGAAAAACTATCATCCTGGGGAAGAAATAATATATAAGATTATCTGTTCCCATGATATTATTCTGGAAAAGAAGGGCGTCGATAGGTAGTTTTAATGCGGTCACATAAAAGACAAGTGGTTTTTCTAGAAATGGGTGTCCCCATGACCAGACACTGTAATAGGTACTACTTTATTTCCTCGAAAGCAATCTGACATTCCACATGCCACTGTTAGGATATTCTATACTTCATGATCCTAGAAAAGGGCTTACAATTTCTATCCAAATTCATGACAAATCGACCTATGTAGGCCATGCGGACTTGAAAGCCTAATAGCCCATGAATGTTGCTCAGAGGAGACATCTGAAAGATGGCCTTAATCTTATTCAAATCGAACATGATGCCTCTATATCTAGAAACAAATCTAGGAATCATTCCTGAGGAATACCTGGAGGAACACTTCCTTGGGTTCATCTTCAAATGGAAATAATGCACGAAGCCAAAATCCTTTCTATGTCATTGATATGGTCCTAAGGCTGGCAATATTTGACCACCTGGTCTTCCACATAGCATTCCACCAATATCCCGTGTATTAGCTTAAATATGTGATGCGTGGAACAATGATAGGTGGAACACTAATTCATTAAAACAAAGGGTTTTATCTGGTAGCATAAAGTTCTTTGTGGTTCTCTAATGTCTGTAGACTCTTCATCCTCGGGGTTAATTAAAATTTTATTATACCCGGAATACCAATCCATGAATGCGTGATCCTGAAACCCAGTTGTGGAATCGATCAATAGTTCCATCCCAGGAAGGGGGAAATCATCCTTTTTCAGTGATTGTTAAGATACAAGATGTCAATGAAGACCCTGATCTATTCTTTCTTCATCTGATTGGAACAATGTTAGATAACCATATTAGGTACAAGTCAACCTTGATGAGATTTGGCTCTGATGAGCTTATCAACATCAGCCTAAACCATGGAATTGTGAGAAGTGTGTATATTTATGGGAGGTTGTTTGAAACCATGATTATTTTCTAGAATACCAAGCTAGTGGAATGGACTAAAGAATCTAGTAACGGAATCTAATTATTACAATAGGAATAAAAATCAAAATCTTACTTCTAGAAGACAATGTAATGTTGTTTCTCTTGGACACGCATAGCATTAGTGATTAATGTGGGTTTCAGATCCACCTTGTTATTGAGGTTCACTTGTACTAACTCATCTAATGTGGTGGAGACGCCATCTTTGAATGTGGGTGGTGTGTCCTTCAAATCCTATTAATCATTCATGAAGGATGTATCCTCAGTGTGAGTTGAATCCTAAGAATCAACCTAACCAATAGGAATATGGTTCCATTCTGAGCAGCGATGGACATTGCATTGGGGGGGTTCATGTGCTGCAGAAACCATAGTGATGAAGGATTTGGATCTAATCCCATCTGGTATTTGGAACAATGGGGCACACATGATGATATCAAAAAAATATTTTTGTGCTGTTTTAAGCCATTTTATCCCAGCCTGACGAAACAAGAATGTATGTTATATTTCCATTACCATGGGAGAACATCCAGATACCATATAAGAGTATGGGACTCAAGGATAACAATATCTTGATTTTTGTACGAATATGAGTTGATCGTCTTGCGTCCCCAAGACTTGGTAATATTCTTCCCCATCATTATAGAAAAAACAATGAATTTCACACAATCTAGGGTCAGAAACACCAATCGGTGGATCAAAACAATGTAGGTGTCATCCAGATCTATCCATGAGTCGGTCGCAATTATAGTGTGATTCTCCTCGTTAACATAAATCTACTTTTTGGAGTTCTTGTAATAGTCGGCATCAAGGTAGTAGGGTTCATAAGATTCAAAGGTAGAATCTTCTTCTTGGAGCATTCCCTCTCGACCATTAAGGGAGTACATAAGGAACTGGTGATATGATGAAGTGACTGATGCATGCATGTGATGCAATAGCCTACTAATCAATGCATTGTAAGCATTGTCTTGCGAGATAACCATGAACTCGGTGCTGGATGAAAGGCCACCAAATTGGGTCTTTAGATGGATCTATCCAATTGGTGTATGTTTGGTCCTATCATAACCATGAATTTTTGGGTTGGGGGGACTCAAATCATCTTCGAACTACCCAATTTTTCGAATTGTCTATGTCATTATTACATTGATATGATAGCATGTGTCAACAAGATAGTGACGAACCTCCACACCATTGAAGTAGATGTCGATGTAAAGTGGGATGATTTTACCATATATGGGGGAGCCTTCATATTCACTAGATAATGTGATAATGGCCTTATATTCAGTATGCTCGACTGCTGCTACTTGGAAGGCTTCCTCACTTACTACCTTTGTCTCAATCTAGAGGGGGATTCTTAAAGATTCGGTGAGGTCTTCACGCATATCCACTGAGTGCAGAAGACAATGAAGGATATAGAGCATAAAATAAATGTTTTAAAGATAATTATTTATATCATACATTCGAACTAACAGTGAAATTATTCTTAAAAGTGGTCATTTATGGATGGGGGTATGACGGGCCCTTCTAGTTGAACCGACGGTTGACTAGTGTTGGGAATATCCCACCACTCTCTAGTTGATTCTCATGGAGTGACTAATAGATGTGTTCACAATGAATGATTTCAGTCCGTAACAGAGAGTGGTTGATCACTGCACAATCAGAGTGGATCTACCATATCATGTAACACAAACGACGGAGAAGGAAAACAATATGACAATAGATAATATGGATGAACATGCTAAACATTGGGCTGGTCCTGTTGTCGTGTTTCAGTGGCATGCACAACCTGGCTGGAATTATTGACGGAAAAAATCTGACAACCCATATATCCACGAATCTGTCGATAGTGGCGATGGATAACAATGTTGGGAGGATATTTCTGACACTCCTTATCTTTATGAATAATGTATGGTTTTATCACCTCCACATTGTTAACAAAAATTTATCCTTGACCTTGACTTGATGAATCCTCCACCACTGGACATATTTTAATGGTTACCGTCATATCTGGGGGCCTGATGTCACCGAGAGATTGGGGTGTCGACAACATCTGTTGGGGTCTTTTTACCCTTGTGTCACCAAGGAGATCTCTTTTGAGAAGGGGGAGGATGAGACATCTACATAGACGTAGTGGGTGCGGGTGACATGACATCCTCTGAAGGCTCAGGTCAATTCTTACGTGCATGGATAATACCATGGAAATTTGTGAATTCTTTACTATCCATACAATCTGCATACGTTTGATACCTACAGTAAGGAACCTGATGCCACCCACCTTCGCTGTCAGTTCCACTTTCATGCTTCGTGAATACACACGACACCTATGCGGGAGCAGGGCCTATCTAGATTATGATGTCATCAACCTATTCTTCAATCCAGTCTTTAAAAAAATATAAATATTTTTGGTTATTCCTCATGATTTTTTTATAGGGGAAGTAATTGGGTGATCAGTTCGATCTTCGTCGTTGGGCCTCATGTATTCGAGAAGCTGTAGAATTCTTTATTTCAAGGAACATCATAAATAACAAGGGACCTGAGCCTCATTGAATGAGTATTTATGGTTTCTCATGTCCAAAAGGGTGATCTGGGAGCCTATTCCAGATGATGGGATGGAGGAGCCTATCGAGGTGGTGGAACCTTGTTTTGAACCTAGTTGGTGGTGGCGCATTACGCAGGGGAGCTGGCTGTTTTTGAGGTGGGTGCTGCTGGGTCGGAGGGTGTACAAGAGGTGGTGGGCCTCCATGAGGCTATAGAGGTGGATAAACTAGTAACAAAAACCGATTCATGGGGGCCTCTATATGTGATACCTTGGTGGGATTATCCATAACAACTCTTCTCAAGGGAATCGTTGGAGGAAATAGACGCACCTCTTTGGCCTATTGTAAGGCTTCCTCTAGATTCTAGGACTTATTAAATAATTCTAAGAATCCAAAAGTATAATTATGAGTAATGAGAAATGGGAACCATTCTGTATTGACATTCCCCACACACATTGTCAGTAAATGATCTTGAGTCAGTGGAAATTCCAAGGAGTATATGTCGCCTTTCCACTAGGTGACAAAAGTATATGACACACTTGTCAGGCCTCTTCTTGCAATTGAAGAGATCTATAATACACATACCATGACTTTTAATGCTAAACTGGTAAAAAAACTATTTATAGAGAACTTCCCAACCAGCCACCAACCTAATGGGTAGATGGTTGTACTAGGCAAACTCAGGTCCTACCAATGTCAGAATGAAACCGATGAGTTGGGTGGCATCCAACTGTGTTGGAGTTCCCTGCATGGGTCTGCACTATGTGATGATGTTGTCTGGTTGTTGTTGGGTTTCAAGCATCCCATTAAAAGGGAAAAATGTGGGGTTTCCGAAACCCAGGGCTGCTAGAATATCATCGACCCATGCAAGATATGGCTTTCAATCTGGTGAGATTGCCACCTGTTGAGTTTTCAACGTCCCGATACGAGCAACGAGTGCCTCCATAAGATCATTTGGGAAGGGATTCTGATATTGAAGAAGTTCTATGACCACCAGTGGATTGGTAGGTTCTTCAACATGATAAGTAGGCATAGAATCTCATGGTGCGGCTGGTGAAATGATATGCAGAGTAGCTCGGGGATCCTGAGTTGGGCACTAAGGATTATCATGCCAATCATGTATTTTTGGTGAAACATAATGCACACTCTTTCCAAAAGCTCTAGCCTCTATTCTATAGAAGTAGACAAGACAGTTAGGGTTGCCCAGGGCAACTCACCGGGGGAATGTTGAACCTACCCCTTCTACCCCAGCCTAGGATCACCTTACTCATGATGTCACTGTAAAGATTCAGAAATTTTTAGGAATTTTTTATTCTAAAATACTTTTCAATTTTACGAGTCTGTGGTTTCTGACGGCACTTGATTCCGAGGCCCGGTGTGCTCGGAATTAATTTTTGAAGTTTTGTTCGGGTACGTTAAGTGAACGTATGAGCGGGTTTTTCTATCATTTGAACCAGTACTCGGAATTGAAATATGAGGTCACCTATGAACTCACAGCGCTAATATTCTCTTAAGTGGACCTTTACTGCAGTTACATTTTATTCGGGTTGAAAGATAACTTTGGGGATTTAGAATAAATTTAATAAAATTGTGGAACAAAATTTTATTTAATATCTGGTAGTTATTTCCTCCCAAGGGGAGCTAGAAGTGAGGCCCACACCCACTAAACTTCCCATGAGAGGATTTAGTGTGGTGGGACCCACATGTTCCCTAAACCTTTCATCTCCCCTTAAACTCAGCATTACTTCTCCCATATTTAATTTGAAAACTCCCAATTTTATATGTGATCTCTTCACCTTCCACTCACCCTTTTTAATTTTTCCCAAATCTTTTAATTAATGAATTGAGCTTCAATTAATTATTTAAAGAGTTTAAATTTTGAATTACCTGTGTTAATCAAATAATATACTTAGCTATTATTTTATTTTTCCACTTGTTCTATTGGTAGAACCTTGAGGAAGATCTGAATAAATAGTGAAGAGTGTTCTTCCCTCAATGGAGAACACAATTCTTCAATCGAAGAACCACTGAGGAACGTTGACCACCACCTTTGATATTCATCCAAACTAAATTAGAAGGATCCACATGCATGGAATGCCGACTACACGCCTTCCCCGACCCCTTATTGTCCGATGTCAATGAGTTGATGCTGTCTCCCCGCGACATCATTTTCCACGATGCTTGACTTCCAGGAACCTTATATCAAGGTATGGGTTTGTTTAAATTTTTAATTGAATAATCTTTTTCTTCATCCCTCATTGAAACCATGTTTTACCTTTGGCCATTTTATACATCCTTATGTGGAGGGCGCGGGAAAAATGAACGCGGCCCGACGACCCTCTAATTGTTCTTGGATAGTTTGGTGGCAACAACTAGAGGTGGTGGCGACGAATGGAAGAGGCAGATGTTTTCCGGCCGTGTGTGGAAGAACCGTGGCCTGTAACATCGGGCCGCTAGGCTGAAGAGGAACTAGTCGGCCGGGAGAAAGAGTCATGACACCTGTGGGTGCTATGCAGGAGGACCACGACCCACCCATGTGGGCCACTTTAGTCGGGATGGTTGTCTGAATTTGGCCGGCCAGTTGGGAAGGCATCACTGCGGGTTTGGGAACGCAAGACCTACCACTGGACAAATCGGCCCCTCCGGACTGAGCCGCTTAGCCAGCCGGCCGAGCCGCGTCAAGTAGGGTCGCGCCCTGGTGGGCCGAGCCGCACCCTGCCGGGCCGCGCCAAGCTAGGCCACGCCGCACCGCACCCCACTGGGCCAGGCCACACCCCTTCGTGTCGGGCCATGCCCCTCGGGTCGGGCCACGCCACTCATTGGGCTAGTCCAACCCTCTTCCAGGTCGGACCGCCAAAACCGGGATGACCCGACCCGCTAGCCCACCTGCCTTAACGGGCCGGACCCGTTTTCACTTAAAGGTGAATAACTCAAAGACCGTGCATCCGATCGACGTGCCTTCTGTGGAACTAGGACCATCGTGACATGGATGACATTTTTTGATACTTCAAGTGAGTTTTGGATGACCTTGGAAAATGGACGGGTTTGGAACAAGCGTATTTCCAAGCGGGCCCTCGGAGGAAAAATGTTAATTACTGTCAGACCGGGCATCTGATTGACACGCCGTCTATCGCGTTTGGTTCCTTTTGATGAAAAGAATCTTCGGGATACATCAACTCTGAACATTGTCATAGTTTATTAATGACTCCTTTGCTCGAGGAGCAGCCCCTCCTGGAATCGAGCGTGTTGTGTGCGGGAACACTAGAGCTAGCTGGTACTGCAACGACTACCATACTAGAATCCTCTATGGGTTCAGAAATTATTATTACCATACTAGAATCCTCTGTGAGTTTGGTGATGATGACTACCGTACTGGAATACTCCGTGGTTTCGACGGTGAAGATTATTGTACTTGTATCCCACATGGGTCTGACATTTATACTTCTGTTCTAGTATCTTATGTGGTTCCGATAGAGTAGCTGGTCTAGTATCCTACGTGGGTCCAATAGCTTAGCTGGTCTAGAATCCTACGTGGTTCCGACAGCTTAGATGAATTAGTGACTACATCTGATCATCTCTATCACTTTACGAAAGATGTATACCAGTGTGAGCTAAGTCTTGACTTTCAATTATTATCATTGATGTGATTGAATTCATTATTATGTGGACCGGGTTGTGCTTGGGATCTATAGTTGGAGCCCAACTGTGTTGAAAACGTAGGTATATGTATGGTCATATACCTTAGTTGAGTTGATTGATACTTCGTGTTTCTATTATTCTTCTCCGGTTTATCCTTTGTTGATTCTGGGAGATCTTCAGGGGACTCGGGGTCCCTACTAAGTATTGTATACTCACCCCTGCATGGGCTATGCCCACACCTTGTTGTGTTGGATGCAGACGTCAGATAGCGTTGATGGAGGGAGAGAGCGATCCAGGACTGGATGGTACCTGGAGGTGGACCATATGGCGAGATAGTACACGGAGAATACCGACAAACGTGGTGTGATGAGGTGGGCACATGTACCTACCCTTCAGGTAGGATACTTGGTGGATGTTCCAGTAGCTTCCATTTTTATCTGTTTTCCTTTTATCAGTTGTACTTGCTTTCCGTTGTACCTGTACTTTACTGTTTGTCTTGTATTTTCAGCCCCCTTTTCTTTAATCACTACTTTTTGTGTACATTATTGTTTATTTCATACTTTAGTTGCATACTCTGTTGTGTTTGTTTACTTTTATAAAGGAAATGCCTTCCCAGTATAGGGATTTACGCCTTTGGGGCTAGTCGCCAGCCCCTAGCCTATGAAAGGAGGGAATGGGGTAGTCACGGCATGGTCCTCGAAGAAGGGTTGTGAAAAATCGGTATTAGAGGAGTCAGTTCTACCACAGAACATAGGACTCTAATCTGTCTTAATGAGAAGCAATAATGTTAAGAGTATTGAGTGTGGTTTTCAGTTCAGGGATACCATTGTTTGTGCGGCGGTCGACGTATCCATACACCAGGACCTTGACCTCTGATTTCCGACTTAGTGCATGAAAACCCTAATTTTGTGTGTGTTTCAAATGTTTTCGTTGTGATTACTTTGTGTCATCTCACCAGGTGTACTTCTTGACCATGGAAAAACTGTTTCTTTTTCGGATGGCCCCACGAAGGTAGCCAACTAGAGTTCTGAGTCATGTATGAGATGAAATCCCACCGACCGACGAGGACTCGCTATAGGGCCCCATCACAGTGGATACACCAGCGGTACCACTACCCGCTGAGCCACCAATTCAACCAGCCCCAACAGTAGAGAGTGCACACCGCCTGAGTGCGTTGCACGAGTTTCAGTGACAGAGGCCTCCAAGGTTCCGTGGAGTGACGGACCCCCAGGTAGCCAATGATTGGATGGAGGTTGTCTTCAGGGTTATTGGATTAGTAGGGACACCAGCCAATCTTATGGGGATCCTTGTTGTGAGTATCCTGCATGCATCAGCAGGTAGATGGTGGAGCTTGAGGATCCAGGCTCATGACGTGGCATCTCTACTTTAGATAGACATTGAGAGTCTCTTATTATCGGATTTTGTTCCATCCACCCTTCATGTGGAAAGGATTCAGGAATTACTTCATCTGCGGCAGGACAGCATGACAGTAGCTCAGTACATAGCGAGGTTTACTGACCTCTCGCGCTTCTCAACAGACATGGTACGAGACCCATTCTTTAGGGCCCGAACCTTTGAGAGGGGACTGAGGCATTGGATAAAGTCTTCAATGATCTCTCTCAGCATTTTGATGCAGGCGGGAGTGCTGGAGCGAGCCCTTCTTGTGGAGAGATTTCTCGTTGAGCCGACACTAGTAGTGAGACCCACTGCAGGGCGACCCAAAGTGGAGTCTTCTATGGCCGGCATTAGACAGATGTCGCAAAGGTCCAAGCAGACAAGGCCATCGGGTGAGGGACCACAAGATATAGGTTAAGTTGTGCAGGGCACCGGAAATAGAGCCAGCTATACGAGGGGCAGGCATTCTTATTCATGCGGCGGGCAGGGTCACATGGCTCGACACTACCCGACCCGCAGTACAGCTGAGTAGAAGATTGTGGAGGGACCTACCAGGCAAAGGGAGAGGATAGACCACAGCGGTCCGTAGGGAGTAGGGCGACGAGGCAGAGGAGCTGGATGAGTAGTGGGTGGTGGGAGGAATTTTGAGGCTATACCACCACCACCACTAGGATGTCCACCCTGACCACAGAGAGCTGGCAGACAGAGGCTGGATCAACACTAGGAAGTGGAGGCTTAAGAACACGAAGAACCTCAGATGATTCTAGTTAATATCTGTGTCTACTCCACCCTCGCTTCAATACTTATAGACACAGGTTCGAGTCATTCTTTTATTTCAACTACCCTTGTTTGGAGCTTAGAGATTCCGAAAAATCCGTTGGATCGATTTTTTTGGCTAGAGACTCTTATAGGAGTAGACATGATGATCACACACTGGTTCCAGTAGTGTGATATTACTCTAGGAGGTGAGAGATTCGGCTGGGATATTCTTGTAGCGGCATCGATTCCTTACGACGTCATCTTGGGTATAGACTGGTTGTCTAATGTCTATACTCAGATTGACTTCATTAGGTGTAATGTGCAGTGTGTGTGCACGGATGGGAAGAGGTTCACCTTTATTGGCGATAAGGGAGACTTTACATTGAAGGATGTACTTACGCAGAGGATATGGCACCCGATCACACATCATTTGTATAGTCTCATCCTTGGAGCAGTTGATGTGCGGAGTCTGAGTTTTCCTATTGCGGTGGACTAGTACGCAGACGTTTCTCCTGATGATGTTCCAGGACTACCTTTTCACAAATAGGTAGACTTCTATGTTTACATGTACCATGGGACACCACCGATATCTACTCCAGCATATCGGATGGCTCCTGTAGAGCTTCGGGAGCTGCAGGCATAGCTGGAGGACTTTTAGGGGAAGGGAATAATCTGACCCAGTGTTTCACCCTGGCATTCTCTGATTCCATTCACCATGAAGGAAGATGGGAGCTCGCGACTATGTGTCGACTACCGTCACCTGAATCAGGTGACCGTGAAGAACAATAACCCACTCTCTATGATTTATAACCTCTTTGATCGTCTCAAGAGAGCATGATAGTTCTTGATGATAGACATCTGGTCAGGTTATCACTAGCTCAGATTTCAAGACGAGGATGTGCAGAAGAGGGCCTTTAAGTGTCGGTATGGCCACTGCGAGTTCTTGTTTATGCCCTTCTTCATAACCAAAACTCCATCAGTGTTCATGAGTATCATGAACATGATTTTCCAGCCTTTCCTCGATTGTTTTGTTGTCATCTTTATCAACAACATACTGATTTACTCAACTACTGAGGAGGAGACTGCCTACCACTTGCAGGTTGTACTAGATACTCTCCGAGAGCACTAGCTTTATGGTAAGCTCTCGAAGTGCCAGTTCTGGATTCGAGAGGTTCACATTATGGGACACATCATCTCAGAGGTGGGAGTTGCAGTGGATCCATCGAAGATCGAGGCAGTACTTGCTTGGGAGCCACCCAGGAGTGTGATGGAGGTTCGGGGATTCTTGGGTCTGGCTGGGTACTGTCAGAGATTTGTTCCATACTTCTCTAGAGTTTCTGCACCACATTCAGCCTTGACGAAGAAGGGGAAACCCTTTGTGTGGTTAGATAGATGTTAGAAGAGCTTTCAAGAGCTGAGGCCGAGGTTGACCAGTGCGCCCATCTTGAGGATTCCGGTAGAGGGAGTTGGGTACGTAGTTTACTATGAGGCATTAGGGATCAGACTCAGGTGTGTCCTGATACATGATAGATCATTGATTGTGTATGGTTCAAGGTAGTTGAGACAGCATAAGAAGAACTATGCTACCCATGACCTAGAGTTAGATGTCGTGGTCTTCAACTTGAAGATGTGATGACAATATCTGATGGGTGAGCACATTATAGTCTACTCTGACCACCAGAGTCTCAGGTATATCATCTCACAGATGGACTAGAACCTGAGACAACGGCGATGGCTCGAGTTCCTCCAAGACTATGACTTTAAGATAGTCTATACTCTTGGAAAGGGGAACGTTATAGCTGATGCTCCTAGCAGGAGATCGGGCATTCAACTTCTAGGAGAGGCGACAGTGTAGCTAGTCGCGTTGTATATATCCTTCATGGATAGAGATGGAGCAGCCTTTCTTCAATCTCTCACAGTCACTCCTCCACTTCTTTAGAGAGACAGAGAGGCACAATGTGGGGATGTTGAATGTGAGACGCAGAGTGCATAGATATCCAAAGGGTTGGCTCCTGATTAATTTTTTGAAGGTGGGGATCACATCATCCTCTTTAGGGGACTTACTATGGTACCAGTTGCACTACATGAGGATATGCTAAGAGATATTCTCACTTACCCTTTATCGGTACATCCAGGAGTGGCGAAGATGTACCAGGAACTCAGACGACAACACTGGTGACCATGTATGATGAAGGTTGTAGCAGAGTTTGTTTCACGATGCCTCACTTGTCAGCAAGTGAAGGCGGACCACCAGGTAACAACGGGCTTGGTACATCACTTAGAGGTTACACAGTGGAAGTGGGATGGGATTTCCATGGATTTAGTGATGGGGCTTCCACATACATCCAGAGGACATGACTCAATCTGGGTGATCGTAGTCCAACTAACCATGTCAGCCCACTTCCTACTGATCAAAGAGCCGGACTCAGTGGAGAGCTTGGGACACCTCTACATTCAGGATATCTTACTGCTTAATGGAGTTCCATCGACTATCGTCTCCAATAAAGATACTAGTTTCACTTCATAACTATGGAAGGAATTACAGGAGTCTTTTGGGATGCAGCTTTTCTTGAGCACCGCCTTCCATCATCAGACAAATGGACATACTAAGAGAACCATTTAGACTCTATAGGAAATTATTAGTGCATGTGTCCTCGAATTTGGTCATAGCTTGGAGGATCATTTACTCATGATGGAGTTTGCGTATAACAATAATTACCACTCCACCGTCGGGATGGCCCCTTACGAGGAACCGTACGGTCAACCTTGTAGATCACCTCTGTGCTGGACTAACCCTGGGGAGTCAGCACATGTAGAACCATAGATGGTTCCGGATATGACAGAGAAGGTGTAGATCATCCAGGAGTGGATGAAGACTACACATAGAAAATAGATGTCCTATGGTGATAGGAGACGGAGACCACTGGAGTTGGTGGATGGCGACCACGTCTTCCTACGTGTCTCACCTCGACGTGGTCTATGGATATTTTTCTAGGGTGGCAAGTTATCTCCACGCTTCATCGGGCCATTCTAGGTCCTCAGTAGGGTAGGCGAGGTGGCTTACCGCCTGGCCCTTCCTCTTTAGTTGCACTGGGTGCATGACGTCTTCAACGTATCTCAGATGAAGAGATAGGTGCATGACTCATCCTACATCATCGAAGATAGGGAGATGGAAATTGATGATGAGGTGACATTCATAGAGGTCTCGAGGTTGATTAAGGATTGATAGGAGCGTGTCCTACATGGGAGATATATTCCTCTAGAGTGTATTCATTGGCAGCATGGGATCCACCTGGAGAGCACATGGGTGTGGGAGGCTCAAATGTGAGCTTGGTCCCCCCATTTGTTACCCTACTGTGTGTTGTAGCTTTACAAGGACGTAAATCCCTAAGGTGGGAGTAATGTAAAGACTCAGAAATTTCAAGGAAATTATTCTCTTAAATACTTTTAATTTTTTCGAGTCTGCGATTTCTGACAGCATTTGATTCTGAGGCCCGGTGTGCCCAGCATTAATTTCTGAATTTTTGTTTGGGTACGTTTAGTGAACGTACGAGTGGGTTTTTCTACCTTTTGAACTGTTTCCTGGAATTGAAATCTGGGGGCACCGATGAATTCACAGATCCAGTATTCTCTTTAGGGAACCATTACTATCGTTGCATTTTATGCGGGTTGAATGTTAATTTTGGAGATTTAGAATAAAATATTTAAAATTATGGAACACAATTTTATTTTATATCTAGTAGTTATTTCCTCTCAAGGGGAGTTAGAAGTGGGTACCACATCCACTTAACCTCCCATGATAGGATTTAGTGTGGTGGGACCCACACATTCTCTAAACCAGTCAACTCCCGTTAATATCCCTTTTTTATTATCCCCTATTTAATTTGAAAACTCCCCTTTATTTATTTGATTTCTTCACCTTCCACTCTCTCTTTTTAATTATTTCCATCTCTTTTAATTAATTAATTGATCTCCAATTAATTAATCAAATAGTTTGAATTTTGAATTACTTATGTTAATAAAATATTAGCCTTATATATTATTTTATTTTGGAACTTCTTGTGTTTGGAGAACCTTGAGGAAGCTCAGAAGAAATAGAGAAGAGTGTTCGTATCTCAACAAAGAACACAATTCTTCCATTGAAGAACTGCTGACGAATGTCGATCATCACCTTCGATCATAGGCCAAACTAAAGGAAAAGAGCCACCAAGAAGGAACTCCAATTAGGTCCCATCCTCAGCCCCTTCTTTTCCAATGTCAATGAGTTGGCGCCATCTCCCCGTGACGCCATTATCCGCAATGCTTGACTACCGCATACGTTATTTCAAGGTAGGGGTTTGTTTTAATTTATAATTGAATAAAATTTCTCTTCGTCCCTCATTGAAACCATGTTTAACCATTGGACATTGGATACAGCCTAATGCGGAGGGCGTGGGCCAAATGAACAGGGCCCGACGACCCTCCGATTGTTCTTGGATACTTTGGCCGCAAAAACGAGAGGTGGTGGCGATGAATGTAAGTGGTGGTTGTGCGCCGACTGCAGATGAACTGTGGCACGGAACCGCAGGCAGCTCGACCGATAGAGAACCGGTTGGTTAAAGCTGGTCGGGCCGAAGGAAGACCGCAACACCATAAGGGGCGCCGCGCTACGGAGGACCGTGTCCTGCCCATGCGGGTGGCTTGCGTCGGGAAGGCTGGCTGGCTTCGGCCGGCTGGTTGGGTGGGTGGGGCCGCATGGCACTGCCAGTTCGGGAAAGTGGGGGCCAGCCCCCCTCCCCCCTCGAACCGCTCGGCACCTCCGTTCCAAGCCACTCGGCCAGCCAGCTGGGCCATGGCTAGCCAGGCCACGCCCTGCCGGGTTGGGCCACACCATGTCGGGTCGGCCTGCACCCTGTCGGGCTGGGATGCACCCCTTCATGTCGGTCCGTACCACTCATAGGGCTGGTCCAACCCTCTACTACGTCGGACCCGCCAAAACCGGGATGACCCGACCCGCCAGCCCACTGGACATAAGTGGCCATGCCCGTTTTCACTTAATGGTGAATAACTAAAAGACTGTTGGTCTGATCGATGCACTGTCTATGGCACTAGGACCCTCATGAGGCGGTGGTCCTTTTTCGATACTCTAATTTAGTTTTGGTCACATTTGGAAAATGGCCGGGTTTGGAATGAATGTATTTCCAACTAGGACCGTAGAGAAAAATGCTAATAACTCTCAGACTGGGCATCCAATTAACGTGCTGTTTTTCACATTGGGTTATTTTTGACGAGAGATAACTTCGGGATACATCAACTTTGTACATCATGAATGTTGATGTTTGGAACCCTTTCCTCAAGGAGTAGACCCTCCCGAAATCGAGCACGTTGCGCACGGGAACCCTAGAGCTGGCTGCGACTGCAACGACTGCTGTGCTGGAATCCTCTGTGGGTTCGGCGATGATGACAACCACACTAGAATCCTTCGTGAGTTCAGCGACGATGAATACCATAGTGGAATCCTCTATGGGCTCGACAATGAAGATTAATGTAATTGTATCCTATGTGGGTCTGAAAGTTTGGCTTCTCTTCTAGTATCCTACGTGGGTCTGACAGAGTAGCCGGTCTAGTATCCTACGTGGGTCCGGCAGCTTAGCTATTCTCGTATCCTACCTGGATCCGAAAACTTAGATGAATCAGTGACTACATCTGATCATCTCTATCACTTTATGAATGATGTATAACTGTGCGAGACTAGTCTTTACTTTCAATCATTGTCATCAATGTGATTGACTTTTTTCATGTGTAGACTGGGTTCTGATTGGGCTCGTGAGATGGAGGAGAACTGTGTTGATAACTTAGGTATATGTATGGGAATTTACCTATGTAGAGTTGATTGATACTTCGTGAATGTATTGTTCTTATGTGGTTTATCCTTAGTGGATTCTCGGATACCTTTATGGGTCTTGAAGTCCCTAATGAGTATTGTATACTCACCCCTTCATGGGATATGCCTACACCTCGTTATGTTGGATGCAGATGCCAGACAGCATTGCTGAACGCAGAGAGCGAGGAAAGAACGGACAGTACCCGGAGGTGGACCACACTGCGAGATGGTACACGGAGCGTACTTATAGACATGGAGTGCGGAGGTGGAAACCTGTACCTACCCTTCAGGTAAGATAATCGACGGACGTTCCAAGAGCTGCCCTTTTAACTATTATCCCTTTTTCAGTTGTACTTGCATTCCATTGTACCTGTACATTACTATTGGGGTTGTATTTTCCGCCCCCTTTACTTTCAACACTACTTTTTGTGTATAGTATTGCTTAGTTCTTATTTCAGTTTCATACTTTGTTGTGTTTGTTTACTTTTATAAAGGCAATGTCTTCCCAGTATAGGGAATTACGCCTTTGTTGCTAGTCGCCATCCCCTAGCCTATGGAAGGCAGGCTTGGGGTAGTCACGTAACAGGCCTTGAGGATGGGTTGTGATGTTTGCTTCACAACACGTCCTATAAGAAGGTCATCGACCATATTTTTGTGTTTTGTTAGATTTTGTTGTGATGCAGAATTTTCTGGATCATGTTCCATATTCTGCACTTAGCTAGATGGTTCAGAGGGTTTGGAGGCCGCCATATGCTCTTTTACATTATTGGGATTCTTGTGGAGGACTAATGAATTTGTGGGCACATGATGAACCTGTATACTTTTCTAATTGTGAGTACCCCATCCCAGTGTATCCAATAGGTGTGGAACTCCCCCAGGGGGGGATTAATTACTATCCAGGTAGATATTTCATAATCTCTTCCTCTGATAGATCGACCATGTTAATTGTGACTCTACCAGGACACTTATCCTCGATATTTTTTGGAAATTTATGCTGTAGTTGGATAGAACTAAAATGGGGGGAAACATATTGTCCCCAACCACAAACACGAATGCGTGGGAAGCCTCCTTGATAATTCAACAGAGCACTTTAAAACTGATGGATGATTCCTACATACCATGTATAAGAGACATGGATCAAAATCTGTAGTCATTGAAGGGTTTATAAATCAGGGTGTGCGTTGAGAACAAAGAGACAATGATTATTCATGGGATTATATGTGGATATCAATGCAATTTCTTCTAGGAGCAGTGAGTAATTTTCTGACATGATATCACCGGGATGTGGACGCCTTGGTAAAAATCATGACTGATATAGATGGTTTAGAGAAGTGGTTGGAGGATGAGATGGAACTGAAAAGAGGAGTACATTGATGTAGTTTTTGATCCTCAAAGTGTCTTCCTACGTATCAATGTTGCAGAAAATCAAATTCCGCATATTATTGTGGGGTGATGGGACATCTGAGGAGGTGGCTCGTGAAAATGGACGCGTGGATGGAATTCAGAGAAAGAAGAACCTCCGAGTTGGTGTGTGTCCTTCCAGAAACACATATTCTCTAAGAAGTGACCACGAAGGGACAAGAGGGGTGGGATTGAACCTCAGTGAGGATTCTTCTGTGTATTTATTGCAGGGAACCAAATTCCACATAGTTCAAGATTGGGGGGTAGAATATGGGTGTGTGTAGAGGAAAGCGACCCAATGACAAACTCTCGCCTAAAGTTTGTTAGTGAAAGAACACATATTTTCATATTTATAGAAAAAATTTAAATGATTTAATCTCCTACCATTAATCAATTTGATCTTATATCCTTCATTTTATGTCTTTTGGTGTGTTTTTAGCTTAATTGTGAAAAGTGGTTAATTCTGAACATTATACAGTTTAATGATGCCTATGGATTGCAAGCATCTCTCCGAAATTTTTCATCCAATTCAACTGATAATTTATTTGTATAATTTAATGATTCCTTGGATACAAATATTTATTTTGTTCCCCAAGCCAATTCTAACTCCAAAAGTCAAAAAATATCGGTTAATGTGAACATTTATTCTGGCCGATAGAATAGACCACAAATCATTCAATGTGGCATATATTGGGCTACCTACCCTAAAATTGGGTGATTCTAGGTGTGTCAAAAAACCAAATCGAGTATAACAATTAAAAGAAAATTTCATTGAGAAAAAATTTGATTAAGGCCCACCTTAAACAAGTCAAAGTATCGTTTTGGAATAGTGATTGGCAGCCATAATAGTTCAGGTCTACTAATTCAGATCCGACTCATTCCAAACAGCTCAAAATGATTTCAAACATCATGGGTTGATGGAAAAATGACTTACTCACATCCTATAAGAAGGGACCGTGGCAATATTCTCTGAGGGTGTGGACAAAATGTAGCTGAACTTCTGGTGGATAGATTCTGGAGGAAATGTTAATGTTCTTTTTATCCCTCTTATCTTGATTTTAGTTTTGTAATAAAATCTTCTTCTCACTTCTCCTAAATTACCCTTAATCTGGTGGGGTAAATATTATGAGTGATTGGGGATGGTTAGGTTTCCCATTTTTTAATGTTTGAGTTCATGCGCTTAAGGTTATAAAATGTTTTATCTATTACGAAGTTGGTTTAAATTGTAATAATAACGTATATTATCTTATCTGATTTTATTTGATATTATATTCTATTTTAATTAATTATTTGTTTATTAATAACTATATCTCACACTAGGTTGTGGTCTATATATGATGGAATAGATCAGAACATAGTGTTGAAGTACTTGGTAATCATTAGTATGTGTGAGATTTGTACTGAATATTCAAGATTGTTTGGGACAAACCAGACCCGATTGAGAGTAATAGGGGGATGGAGAAGGATCGATTGGCATGTGCTACAACCCTCAATGTAGGGTGTTGGTGTATCTGGTATTCCATAAATCAGGCTCGGTTCGAAGGTGTAGTGCCCATGGTGATGTCTATTTCTGCGCGAATTTGCATCCTGCTCCTAGACTTGATTTCGATCAACAAGGAATGGCAGGAGGCTTCTCCCTTCCTATGAATGCAGGGGTCAGTGTCACGTTCTACTCACTCATATGCTAAACCTTATGGTAAATGGATCTGATGGATTCCACCTGCCTCTGGCTATAAAATCGATACTGACAGGGCTTGTACTGAATGGGTGATGTCTGGAGGGGGTGTTGTGAGAGGAACATGGGGAGGTGTGGTGTTGGCCTTCTCTTCCTCCTTTGGCATCGGTACCGCAATCCAGGCAGAGGCACGTGCTCTTCTCACTAGTCTTTCTGTGTGCATTCTTGAGAATGTGGTCATTTTTGAGGTGGAGGCTGACTCCTCGATTATCCATGATTCCTTGAAAGGCAATTTTTCTATACCTTGGTCTATTTCCTATAGTGTTAGGAAATGCCTTGGTATTATTCGACACAATATTTATGTGTCTCACACCTTCCGTGAGGGGAACAAGGTTGCAGATTATTTGGCATATGTGGCCAATCATAGGGCTACCCATAGCTATCTTTTTCAGTTTGACTGCCTAATACCGTAATGTGTTATTTTGATTACAGGGGATTCCCATGATTTACATTACTATAAACCCCCTCGTCTGTCTTGATGTATTATTTCACTCTTTAATAAAAATTTGATTCGGTGGAATAAATAAGAACTATGATTACATTGAAATTGGAAAACCAACCTCAACCTTATCAACCAATACATATCACAATTTTTAATCAAATTATTATTCAATTTGTTTTAAATAATATATGTTTTTTCACTCATTAGTTTTGTTTCATTGTGTTCAGAACCAATCCAAATACAAAATAAAGCGACAAACAAGATTTTTGGGCGCTCTTCTCTGGAGACAACATAGGTTAACCACTATCCTATATTTTAACATACTAATAATTGTTTTTTCCACACCCCATGACAAGAATGTGTCAAAACATGGCGTCATTTATGGGGAGGTAGTTCCGCAGTCTAATTATTAATATTTTACATTTTTTAAAAAAAGTAAAAAAAATATTTTTTCCATGATTTTTTAAAATGATTATTTCATTAATACATATAACAACTACCAAAATTGGGAACATCTACATGAAGCTGGTTATGATATAGTTCAGATAAAATAATATAGAAATGACATAGAAAATATAGAGAATAATGTAGAACATGCATTTGAATATATACGTGCATTGATGGAAAAACTAAAAAACATGAAGAAACCTAAGGAGGAAAATAAGGAAGAATTTATTACTGAGGTACATGTGGGAGATAATTAAGATCTAGATGGATTTTGGAATGAGTGTGAAGAAATAATTCATCCACATATTCCTTAAAAAGTAGAAGAAATAGAACAATTCATGGAAGACACCACCAAAGTAGTGGAATTTGAAGAAAAGATGGAGGAGTCGGACTACCTACCTCTATCATGTGAAATTCAACTACAAGAGGAAGCTCATATTGAAGAAGCAATTGATGTCAATCCATTTAAAGGAGATAATATTTTTCTTAACTCTTCTCATTCTGATTATATAGAATCTGAATTGAGTATTACCTCCACCTGTTATAAATTTTTAGATTTGGCCCAAAATAGTATTGCCTTGGTGGATGAGGAAAAAAGGTGATACGCCTGAAGAGAAACACCTAGAGCTCCCCAAACATGTTGATCATTTATTGGAAGAGGTTAAAGATGAGATACATGTATACATTATTGAGGAAAAAGAGAAACAAGATGATTACATTGAAGGGGAAGTGTTTGATATTGATTTGTCATGTTTTAATATTATTCAAAATGAATTAATTTCTGATTCTTTCATTTATTATTCTTTTGATGTAGTATAAATTGAGGAAACTCTTTAGAATGAAGAAGATGTTGTGAATGTGGAAACCAATAAAGAGTATGAATAATTCTTTTTCCAACACCCACAATATAAGTTTAATATCATTTTCATGGTTATGGATTTGCATATCTATATATATGGAGACATAAACATAGAGGAATACATTAAAGATGTAATGAAAAAATCATATTGGTTTATGAGCAAAAAACTCAACAGAACATCATATTGGTGATAACCAACTAAAACATCCCATAAGAAGGAAGTCAAAACCCTAGGCCTACTTGGGGGATCAAACCAAGAACTATCTTTCTTTTCTCACTCTATTTCTCTTTAAATTTTCTTATAATACATTTCTTTTGTTATTTTCTGTTATTTTGGTTGTTGTTTTCATGTATTCATCACATAGGAGTTTTACTAAATAACGAACTAGCAATAAGTCAGGTTGTACCTATCCTTACCTCTTTCCTAATTTTTTTGATTCAATCTAATCCATAATTACATTTTAAATCCAATTGAATTCATTATAGGATCTACATTATTTATGTGTGGTGGAGGTGACCTTTGAATTTTAGCATTTATAATTATTTGTTTCAAAGTAATGTGTGTTTTTAAATATTTTGTGTTTTGTAAAATATTGAGCTGAAATAATTATCATAAAAAAATTTGAAATCCATTTCAATGTGTGAAACAGTTTATCCCATGAAACTGAGATTAAATGAATTCTGAAAATGACATTGTTTCAAGTTCAAATATTTGTAAATTTCCTGAAAATTACTCTGATTTATCAATGTCATGCCACAATTCACTATCTTTATATTTGAAATCACATTAATGTGATGCTTCTAAACCTAATTTTCATAATCTTTTCACTCCCATCACTTCTTGAGAGAAGCATAACATACCTGATTTAACTAGAATTTTTTTTATTTTTGTCACAACATTATGGTTGGAGGTACATGAGTTTTAAATGACTGAGCATTTCATTGGTATTAGATCCCCCTTTTGAAAACAATACTTTTCATTATGGCCTACCATGAACATTTAAATCTTGTATCTCATAAAATCCAGGAAAATCCTTTTAGGATAGCCACATTAAAATACAATTTTCCCTATCCAACCTGATCTTAATTTGAAATTGAATAATATATTTGAACCTAAGTGTGGGGGAAGGCTTACTTGTGTTGTTCTAACACATGTGGAGAAACATTGGGAAGAAAATCAAATGTTGAAAATATCTTCTTACTATTGAAAAATAATAATTATGTTGAAAGATGTGACTTACCTGGATATTTCTTGTAGAAGAAGTTGTGCCTTTCTAAAGCTTATAATGAAAGGAAAGTTATGCATTTATAGATATTTTAAGAAAAATAATTTTTTAGATGACTGATACTTTTTTTCTGAAAATACGAATCCTGTGAATTTTCACTGATTTTTCATGTTAATTTTTCTGATTTACTACTAAAGGGACTGAGGAGAAGACAATATTTGAGTAAAAAATAATACAATGAAATTTTTCTTCAAAAAGAGCCAAGCACTCCTTATTCAGCCTCAAAAAGTTTCACATCTAAATCCAACCAACCAGAAGCCACAGAAATACCCTATAATTTACTCTTTATAAACATATTTCTTTGACTCACATAGAGTTGATATGTAGGAATCTATCAAGACTATGGTGACCCTTGCAAGATTATTCGATGAGAAAGTCATTGTTGAAAATTGATATTTGTGTGATGTTAGAAAATCCATGTTTGATAAGTGTTTTATGTGAATGGGAGATTAAATAAGGAGGAAATATATTTAAAAAACTAAATTGGGAATTTTTAATAATTGATTTTTATGATTCATGAAATCTTTTATTTAATGGAGTTAAGTTGTTAGATCTCATGGATATGTGTTTTAAATTTGCTTTGATTTGATTTTGATATTATCTTGTGAAGGAGTCCAAGTGATAAGTGTGGGATAATTGAAAGAGATTATATTTTCATATTTTTGTAATATGTTATTAATTTATTTAATCTATTATCATTAATAAATTTGATCTTATTTGCATCATTTTATGACTTTTGGTGAGTTTTGAGCATAAATGTGAAAAGTGGCTAATTATGAACATTAAACAGTTTAATGTTTCTTATGTATTGAAAGAATAAATCTTACATTTTTCATCCAATTCACCTGATTATTTTATTTGTAGGATGTAATTATTCATGGGCTACAAATAAATCTTCTGAACCTGGAGCCAATTCGAACTCCAAAAGGTATAAAAAAATTGTCCAATGTGAACATTTATTCTATCCGGCAGAATAGACCACCTCTCATTCATAGAAGCATATCTTTGGATACCAACCACCAAATTGGGTACTCCCATCTGGGTCAGAAATAAAACTCGAAGACTATGATTCAAATTAAATTTCATAGAAATATAATTTGATTAATTCCTCCCTTAAAATGGTCAATGTATGGTTGGTTGATTAGTTATTGGCGGCCAGAATAAGCTAGCTATACGAATTCTGCTCTAAGTCATTCAACATGGCTCAAAAAGATTTCAAACATCATGGGTGGATGGAACACTACATGCCTCACATCTTATTAGAAGGGACCTTCACCTGTTTCTTTGAGCGGGAGGAGAACATAAGCTGAACTTCCGGTGGACAGATTCTGAAGGAAATGTTTGTAACACCTCGAGATTTTATGAAAAATATTCTTTTTAATTTCATTAATGTCTTCTGTTGTATGCTACACCAAAAGGAGGTTGCACAACACACATCCTTGACTTGCCTTTCATTACACGCAATCACGACCTTCCTCGATAGCGTGTGTAGTACGCAGTACCGAGTTTCACTAAACAACAATATGCTATTATTAAAACTAGTCGTTATGAATTGTAATAACCACTTTTTGAAATTTTATAAATTTTATTTTTCAAAATGGACTTCATTTTTGGATTTGGAATATCGAAATTATCTTAGGGTGAAATTTTGGTACTTTTCAGATAACATTCATATTCTGATGAATAGTGAAAATTACTAAATTTTAATTAAAAACAACTTTTTTAATCGAAATAATTAATAGTGATAAATTATTAATTTTAGTGGTTTTAAAGTATATATAGAATATTATTTACAATTTAATACAATGTTGTTTATTGGATGTAATTTCACATTTAAACCAGACATAAACAACAGTCAATCTTTTGATAGTTATTATCTCTTAAGAACACGCTATTTGTTTTGACGACGGGAATTAAATTTTAAATTAATTAATGCAACTGATATGTGTTGAATTTGGTAAAATAGACATCATTTTTGAATTCATAATATCAAATATATCTTGGGCCTAATTTTTGGTATTTTTCCGGAAACTTCCATTTTTGGATGAATAGTGAAACCACTAAGTGGTAGTTAAAAAACTGAATTTTTCGTAAAACTAAATTTTCCCGCTTCTATGAGTGGAATTTCGAGAATCCGAGAGACACGGTTGATTTCAGTAAGTAAAATGTGGTTCAATGAGATGAAAATAATTTTTTGGTGAATAGTAACTTTTTACTTTTGTTTTACCACGATTAAAAGTAAATAGGGTAATTAAGGGTAAAAATGAGATTATTATTACCCTATCACATGTCCTAATTCAATTGGACAAGTGTAATTCGACCAAAAACAACCTTAGAAAGAAAATATGACCATTTAGGCCCACTTGGATTAGATTAGGTCATTTATTTTTTAATTTATTTAAAGAAGGGTTAAAATAGTTAAAATCAATGTTTAATAACTAAAGCATTTTTAATATAGGGTTATACATAAGATATATTCGACTATAAATTTTCATTATAAAGCTAAATAGATTTCCTAAATAATGGTATTTTATTTCGACCTTAAATAATTTAATTTATTTATGACACAAAGATGATGCAGTAATTATCATATTAATGAAATATTGACATAATTGATGTTATAAATACCCAAATAAATATAATTTGAGACTTTTTATGAATTCCAATAATTTTCTAGGTTAATATGGCATTTATTATTGATTTAATTAATTTTTTTCGAACTAATCATTCTGTTATGATTTTCACAAAAATCAATTACTAAATAGGGTCAAAATAGACATAAAATAGTTTTTTTAAAAAATATTATATTATTAATTGTTATTTTATTCCTAAAAATCTAAGGTTCAGCAAAATTACATAGATAAGGTTATATATATTAATAATAAACAACTTGGGGTTCGTTTGACTTGATATAGTAAGTTTATTAACCTTATTGTGTAAGAAACCAAGAAGACACGGTAAAAGTTAAATTATCTAACTTAAAGTTAAATCTAAATGATAAAGTTAAAATTGATACCTAAACTTGTCTAAATTCTATTGGATGAGATGATTTCAACCTATACCCACCTTATCTTGAAAATATATCAATTTGGAGCAATTAAAAACCGAAATTGACTTTATAATAAAATAATATTTTTTGTTATTCCAAAGGTGCCCCTCTCCTCCCTTATAAAAGGGAACCTCCTCCCTCTCTTCCTCACACCACTTTGAGCCTTAAAACTCAGAATAACCCTGCCAAATTCCCTTCTCCACTTCCCTAGAAGCATCCTAGAGGTTCTGGTCTTCATCAAAGACCACTTTTAGTGCCCTAAAAGGAGATCTCAAAGAGGCGCTTCAAAGAAGAGGTAATGTTCGTTACCGATTATTTCAACATTATTTCTTCTTCCAATTCTTCTTCTTAGGTTGTTTCATTATGAAGTAATAACATCAGTATCACTCATATACTGATATGTTATTATATGTATGAAACACCCCTATTTCACCATCTATCCATCCTACGTAAAACGAAATCACCGCGCGTGCGTACGTACGGAATATCGTATCCACGCCGTGGTGTAATCTATTTTCTGCCACCACCTTACATGGATGGGTAAAATGGTGTACATAATAACTATATATGATTATTTTAAAGTGATATTGATTCTGAAATAGTATACATACACTCAAATACAATTCCACGATCATTAGAACGATATCATCGCTCGTGCGTACGTACGTACTACCGTCTCCACGACGCGGTGAAATTCATTCTCCACGTTAACCATTCATGAATGATTATAAAGTATATATAATAAGTAATCATTAAATATATGACATAATAATGATACTGGATTTATGTGTATATATATGTATCTCATCTACTTAATTCCATTCAACTCAATAAGAGAACGAAAACAGCGTTCATGCGTACGTACGGCCTACCGTCTCCATGAACGGTGTATTTATTTCCTTTTATTGATCTATTATATATATGTATATTCTGAGTATATATTATATATAAATCATTTTTTATATTCTGGAATTAAGTAACCACGATCTAAGTAATTATATGAATAATTACAAGTCAAAACATGGAAAACAATGAAACGATTTTACCCAAAACACTCTTTATCATGGAATTTACAAAAGAACGGGTAATATAAAGTCATAAGTGAACCATATATGATATCATAATAATGAGTATGATTCAGGAATAATTCAATGACATTATTTAAATCATTATACAGAAGGTTCGGACACTTACGAAGCAAATCGGACCTAAGGTAAGGGAAAATATCACAATCTCATTTTTATCCGAGATTGTTTATACTTTGGTATTTACTAGGGTGTATTTTATCATCCAAATCCATGTTTCCTCAATATGTAATATTGTTTCCATCCACCTAAAACTGTTTAAATCTAATTTTACCCTTATGTGAGTTTTTAGTAAAAGATATGAAATGAATCTTTTGCCGGTTTTCGTACGAGGTACTTTTTGACTTTTCCGACAAAAGTACGAGAAGAATGTTTTTTTTAACTTATAGGGCATGAATGGATTTTTAAAACATTATTTCCAAGAATCTTCCTTTACATGTTTTTATGTTTATTTTTAAACAACTTCTTTTAGTTTTAAATTGTATGACATGTTAAAAAAGGAAAATGTTTTTCAAGTAGAAAGGATATTTTTCTCAAGAATGGAGTTCAAGTGTTTTATCAAAATTATTTTCCATCTAAGATAATATAGGGTTCTGTTTTTATCCATATTATTAAATTGATTTGATTATGTTGTAATGGAATTATTTTTATGAATTCCTTTATCTTATATGAATTGTTTGAGGATGTCACGATGTTTAAGATTCCCATTTTTATTACATGGGTTATGCAGTGATGTATGATTTATGATTTTTTGGCACACATAAGAATGGTATCATTATGATATGGGTGGGTCCTATATCTCCCTCCAATGAATTGGGTAAAGATTTTATATCTCATGAGATAGACCTGGCTGGAACGGTATGTTATACCAGTTCAGTGAAACAGGACTGAAATGAGAAGTGAACTTGGTTCAGAAATGGACTTTGTCCACTAAGATAGTCTTGGCAATGATTCTTTATTAATAAGAAATGATTCTCTATGATTATGTGTGTATTCCACAAAGTTTCATGTTTTATTTTATGATTATTTTAATTACATTTCACTACTATGATTTATCCCATGTTATGAAATTAGGATTTCTCTTACAGGTTAAGATTTCCAAATTTATGTTCTTATGTATATGATGTGAATGACATTTATTTTGTTTACCCTTACTGAGCATTTGAGCTCACCCTTTTATGTTTTCTTTCCCCCAGGATATAATGAAAGGTTTTAGGAAAAAAAAAGAATAAGATCTTTATGGGAGATGTTGAAGATCTTTCATCACGATTAGAAGATTATATTCTGAGTTTCCAAAGACACTAAACTATTATGGTCCTTGTGTGTGTGTGTTTTTTTTATGTACTAAGTATTCTGCAAAAGTAATGTAATGTCCATGTACATCAAGCTTCGGGTCTCTACAGTTGGTATCAGAGGAAAAGTTTAGTCAACATTTGGAAACTGGGATGTGAAAACGTTAGTGAGATCCCTAGAGATATTTCTAAGGTATGTCTAGGGATGTCCCTAAGGATAATTATACGTATAGGATATAGTCCTAGAACTATGGTAACGATATTAGATTAAACCAAAGATGTTAGATATTGAAGTTACTCCCCCTTTATTATGATTTTTTCCTCTCACACTATTCTTTTTGGGTTTTAGAAAATGGCTGGAAACAAGATGATTCACGATAATGGAGGATCTGATGGACAATGGAATGATATTCTTCATGAGAAACCAAATGAAATGGGATTTGGATGTCCAAACATCATTATTATGCTGAATCAGCAATCTCATAATATGATCAATAAAGTAAAATTTGGTATGTTTCCTAACTCGGCTAATAAGAGAAAGATGGAGTTTCATGATTATCATAGAGGAAAGAAAGTTCAATTTCCCCTATGTAAATCATGTGGGAAGAGGCATCAAGGTGAATGTTTCAAAGGAACTGGAAGATGCTTTGGGTGTGGAAAAGAAGGACACAAAGCCAGTAAGTGCAAAGGAAAAGGTTTAGTGAACACCAGGGATGAGGATAATGGTATTTCTACGACATCAACAATGGTTAAATGTTTTAAATGTGGAATGTACGGGCATTATGCAAACCAATTTTCTAAGGGAAAGTCTCGTGAAGAGAATCAGTGTGGTCATATGGGTAGTATTTATGTTGATGATGATGAAGAGACTACAAATGATATGTGAGATGAAAGAATTGTTGAAGCTCGGTCAATGGTTTAAGAATGTAGTGGAATGATTACATGTTTATCATGGGTAATGTTGTATAAGTAATCTCATGGTACTATGGAATAAAGAGACATATAAGGATTTTTACACTGTTGTATTTCCTTGAGTTTTGAAAGTGTATGATTAATGGTACCAGTATCCATGAAAGGTTATTCAGATATTTTTGGAATGTGGATGATATGCGCATAATTAAGGTATAAGAAGAAGATTAAATGTTTTATAGTATTCATTACCTCATTACTGATATTAGGAGAAGGTTATATCATGGTTTGAGTATATAGATTTTTTGGATTTTGTTATGTGGAAAGAGTTAACTTTTGACAGCATTCAGGTTTTCACTAAGGTTTAATGGGTATTCATTTTTCAACAGAATACATGATTAAGGTATTCACGTGATTGGAATGTGACCAACAAGATATATGGGGGATAAATGATGGTATTCACATGCTTGGTTGACGACATTTCAAGTAATAGTTTTCTTTATACTATGAGCTTGGACTGAAGTATTTTAGATAAGCCTAAAGATTGGAATGGATTATGTTAACCATAAGTTAGTATTGTTTAAGGATAGAACATTTTTGATATTATTTATGTAATGTAGTTTTAGAAAAAGGACAACCTACAGGACGGGCGACAGACCATCGCGTCGGACAAGGCTGTGGGAATCGAACCCACAACCGAAGTGCGACTGGCCTTTGTCGCCTACCTCTGGCCTATAGGAAGTCCCTGGTTAGTAGAAACTAGTTTTATTTTATTAAGCGGTATGATATATGAAGTATAAGTTCATTTTTGGAACCATATATGATTAATCTAACCATAAGATGGACTTATAACTTTTTCTAACCTTTTGTTTGAAAGAGATGGAATAACCCATCATTCTATCACATGATCTGCTAACACATCACGAATAATAAATTCAACTTTGTTTCATTAAGGAATGAAGTGGAAATTGTTCAATTCACGAACAACAGTGATATTGTACCAAAATCAAGCAAGTATTTCTTCTAATTCAAAATTTTTAACTTAAGGGAAATGATATGGAAAACCAAAAATGTTGTCCTTGTGATCTTATATCCGATGAATCAAATGGTACCTTAGATCATCACAAATTCATGGCTTTGTGATTGATGGATTTTTCATAGCCATGTTCTCTACCACTCTCCATCAGAACGTGATGGTTAGATTTTTCTTCCATATCCATATTTTCAGCTATGTTCTTCTATGTGGAAACCCAGTGATGAGTTAATTTGGGTAACTGTTACATTTCATACTTTAGTTTTTTAAAGCCAAGTTTTGGTATTCCTTTTTACGATGTGGGTTTCTATTAAAGAAACTTTCGAGTAGTAAACCATTTATAACCCCGACGAATTTCGAGGGCGAAATTCATTTTAAGGGGGGTAGAATGTAACCCCCCGAGATTTTCTGAAAAATATTCTTTTTAATTTCATTAATGTCTTGTGTTTTACGCTAATAGAAAAGGAGCTTTCACAACACGCATCCTTGATTTGCCTTGCATTACACGCAATCACGACCTTCCTCAATAGCGTGTGTAGTACGCAATAACGAGTTTCACTAAACAATGATATGCAATTATTAAAACTAGACGTTATGAATAGTAATAACCACTTTTTAAAATTTTGTAAATTTTATTTTTCAAATTGGACTTTATTTTTGGATTCGAAATATCGAATTTAGCTTAGGGTGAAATTTGGGTACTTTTATGATAACTTTCATATTCTGATGAATAGTAAAAATTACTAAATTTAAATTAAAAACAAATTTTTTAATCGAAATAATTAATAGTGATAAATTATTAATTTTAGTTGTTTTAAAGTATATTTATAATATATTTTTACAATTTAATACAATGTTGGTTATTGGATGTAATTTTACATTTAAACCAGACATAAACAACTGTCAATCTTTTGATAGTTGTTATCTCTTAAGAACAGGCTATTTGTTTTGACCACGGGAACTAATTTTTAAATTAATTAATGAAACTGATATGTTTTGAATTTGGTAAAATAGACATCATTTTTGAATTCATAATATCAAATATAGCTTAGGCCTAATTTTTTGGTATTTTTCTGGAAACTTTCATTTTTTGATGAATAGTGAAACCACTAAGTGGTAGTTAAAAAACTGAATTTTTCATAAAACTTAATTTTACCGCTTCTGTGAGTGGAATTTCGAAAATCCGAGAGACACGGTTGATGTCAGTAAGTAAAATGTGGTTCAATGAGATGAAAATAATTTTTTGGTAAATAGTAACTTTTTACTTTTTTTACCACGGTTAAAAGTAAGTAGGGTAATTAAGGGTAAAAATGATATTATTATTACCCTAACACATGTCCTAATTCTATTGGACAAGTGTAATTCGACCAAAAACAACCTTAGGAATAAAATATGACCATTTAGGCCCACTTGGATTAGATTAGGACATTTATTTTTTAATTTATTTAAAGAAGGGTTAAAATAGGTAAAATCAAAGTTTAATAACTAAAGCATTTTTAATATAGGGTTATACATTAGATAAATTCGACTATAAATATTCATTAGAAATCTAAAAAGATTTCCTAAATAATGGTATTTTATTTATACCTTAAATGATTTAATTTATTTATGACACAAAGATGATACAGTAATTATCTTATTAATGAAATATTGACATAATTGATGTTATAAATTCCCAAATAAATATAATTTGAGACTTTTTATGAATTCCAATAATTTTATAGGTTAATATAACATGTTATTATTGATTTAATTAATTTTTTTCTAACTAATCATTCTGTTATGATTTTCACAAAAATAAATTACTAAATAGTGTCAAAATAGATATAAAATAGTTTTTAAAACAAATATTATATTATTAATTGTTATTTTATTCCTAAAAATCTACGGTTCGGCCAAATGACTTATATAAGGTTATATATATTAATAATAAACAACTTGGGGTTCTTTTGTCTTGATATAGTAAGTTTATTAACCTTATAGTGTAAGAAAACAAGAAGACACGGTAAAAGTTAAATTATCTAACTTAAAGTTAAATCTAAATGATAAGGTTAAAATTGATACCTAAACTTGTCTAAATTCTATTTGATGAGGGGATTTCGACCTATACCCGCCTTATCTTCTAAATATATCAATTTTGAGCTATTAAAAACCGAATTTGACTATATAATAAAATAATATTTTTAGTTATTCCAAAGGTGCCCCTCTCCTCCCTTACAAAAGGGCACCTCCTCCCTCTCTTCCTCACACAACTTTGAGCCTTCAAGCTGGGCCAACCCCTACCAAATTCCTTTCTCCACTTCCCTAGAAACATACTAGAGGTTCTTTTCTTCATCAACGACCAATTTTAGTTCCCTAAAAGGAGATCTCAAAGAGGCGCTTCAAAGAAGAGGTAATGTCCGTTACCGATTCTTTCAACTTTATTTCTTCTTACACTTCTTCTTCATAGGTTGTTTCATTATGAAGTAATAACATCAGTACCACTAATATACTGATATGTTATTATATGTATGAAACAACCCTATTTCACTATCTATCCATCCTATGGAAAATGAAATCACCGTGTGTGCGTACGTACGGAATACCGTCTCCACGTCGTGGTGTAATCTATTTTCCGCCACCACCTTACTTGGATGGGTATAATGGTTTACATAATAACTATATATGATTATTGTAAAGTGATATTGATTCTGAAATAGTATACAGACACTCCAATACAATTCCACGATCATGAGAACGATATCATCGCTCGTGCGTACATATGGACTACCGTCTCCAAGACGCGATGAGATTCATTCTCCACGTTAACGATTCATGAATGATTATAAATTATATATAATAAGTAATCATGAAATATATGACATAATAATAATACTGGATTTATTTGTATATATATTTATGTCATCTACTTAATTCCATTCAACTCAATAAGGAAACGAAAACAGCGTTAATGCGTACGTACGGCCTACCATCTCTATGAACGGTGTATTTCTTCCCATTTACTGATATATTATATATATGTATATTCTGAATATATATTATATATAAATCATGTTTTATATTCAGGAATTAATTAATCATGATCTATATAATCATATGAATAATTACATGTCAAAACACGGACGAAAAATGAAACGATTTTACCCAAAACACTTTTTAACATTGAATTTACAAAAGAAAAGGTAATATAAAGTCATAAGTGAACCATATATGATATCATAATAATGAGTATGATTCTGGAATAAGTCAATGACATTATTTAAATCATTATACAGGAGGTTCGGACACTTACGAAGCAAATCAGACCTAAGGTAAGGGAAAATATCACAATCTCATTTTTATCTGAGATTGTTTATACTTTGGTATTTACTGGGGTGTATTTTATCATCCACATCCATGTTTCCTCAATATGTAATATTTTTTCCATCCACCTACAACTGTTTAAATCTAATTTTACCCTTTGGTGAGTTTTTAGTAAAAGATATGAATGGAATCTTCTGTCGTTTTTCGTATGAGGTACTTTTTGACTTTTCCGACAAAAGTACGAGAAGAATGTTTTTTTAACTTATACGACATGAATGGGTTTTTAAAAAAATATTTCCAAGAAGATACCTTTAAAAGTTTTCAAGTTTATTTTTAAACAACTTCTTTTAGTTTAAAATTTTATGACATGTTAAAAAAGGAAAATGTTTTTGAAGTAGAAAGGATATTTTCCTCAAGAATGGAGTTCAAGTGTTTTATCAAAATTATTTTCCATCTATGATAATATAGGGTTCTGTTTTTATCTATATTATTACATTGATTTGATTATGTTGTAATGGAATTATTTTTATGAATTCCTTTATCTTATATGAATTGTTTGATGATGTCACAATGTTTAAGATTCCGATTTTTATTACATGGGTTATGCAATGATGTATGATTTATGATTTTGTGGCACACATAAGAATGGTATCATTATGAGATGGGTGGGACCAGTATCTCCCTCCAATGCATTGGGTAAAGATTTTATATCCCATGAGATAGACATGGTTGGAATGGTAGGTTATACCGGTTCAGTGAAACAGGATTGAAACGAGAAGTGAACTCGGTTCAGAAATGGACTTTGTCCACGAAGATAGTCTTGGCAATGAGTCTTGACTAATAAGAAATGATTCTCTATGATTATGTGTGTATGCCAAAAATTTTCATGTTTTAAGTTATGATTATTGTGATTACATTTCACTACTATGATTTATCCCATGTTATGAAATTATGATTTCTTTTGCAGGTTATGATTTCCAAAAGTTATGTTCTTATGTATATGATGTGAATGGAATTTATTTTGTTTACCCTTACTGAGATTTTGAGCTCACCCTTTTATGTTTTCTCTTCCCCGGGATATAAAGAAAGGTTTTATGTAAAAATAAAGAATAAGATCTTTATGGGGGATGTTGAAGATCTTTCCCCACGATTAGAAGATTATATTCCGAGTTTCCAAAGACACTAAACTATTACGGTCCTTGTGTGTGTGTTTTTGTTATGTACTATGTATTCCGCAAAAGTAATGTATTGTCCATGTACGTCAAGCTTCGGGTCTCTACAATGTTCATGTTCTTTTTTCCTTCTTATATTTCTTTTAGTTTTGTATTGTAATAATCTTCCCCTTTCTCATCAATTACCCATAACATGGTCGGGTAAATATTATGAGTGATTGGGGATGGTTAGGATTTAAATTTTGTAATGTTTGAGTACATTCACATAATGTTATAACATGTTTTCTCTATTATGATGTATGTTTTAATTGAAATAACAACTAATATTATCATGTGCGATTGTATTTGATTTTATATTCTGTTTTAATTATTGATTTGTTTAATTATAATTATATCCCTAACTAGGTTATGCTCTATATACAATGGAAAAGATCAGAACATAGTTGTGAAGTACATGTAAATCATTAGTATGTGTGAGATTTGTACTGAATATTCAAGATTTTTTGGGATAAACAAGAGCCGATTGAGAATTTTCATAATCAATTGAGGGTATTGCTACAAATATTTCACCAAACGATTGAGATTAAACAAAACTAAGATATTAGTAAGGGGTATTATCCGCAACATTATTAAAGAAAGAAGTGAGAGGAAGTGATTGTGAAATCCCATTTTAATTTATTTAATAAAAGAGGACTGAATAAATTGGAACTATGATAAAATTACAATTGTAAAACCTACCCCGAACTGGTCACCCAATACTTATAACTATTTTTAATCACATTATTTTTAAATTTGTTTTAAATCTTAAAATTTATTTCTTTCGTTAGTTTTGTTTCATTGTTTTCAAAACCAAACTAATTTAAAAATAAAGTGAAAAACAAGATTGTGGTGTGATTTTATTTGGAGACAACCTAGGTTAACCACTATAATATTTTTTAACAGAGTAAATAATTGTATTTTCCACACCCCACGATAGGAACATATCAGGTTGCAGCCTGTTTTAGTCCAATTCCATGGGGAAGGCCAATGATATGGGTCCCAACAAAGGGGACAACGACATATAACTGTCGATTACAGACTACAATGACTCAATTCTAGATGGGGTAACAATAGATTACCATTGGATGGGGTTGACAACAGCTTACCGCTGACTAGTGATACAACATCTTACCTCTCATTAGGGATGACAACGACATACTTCTAAATGGGTTCAGAATGGCTAACCGCCGATTAGGATTGACTATGGATTATCACTGACTAGGGTTCAAACGACATACCACTGATTGGGATTAGACTTCCTGGTGGTTTCCTATGTTCCATGTTTGGGAGATAAGTATCAAATCTCATGATGTTCAAATATATATTATATAATGTCTTGCATGATGAAAACTAGCGTACAGTTTAACTTCATGCAGGATGTGGGTCGACTGACATTAAGAGTTAAAGACTGATGGGTGTTGGGATTGAACATCAGTGAGTCTTCTTACGTACCTTGTCCAAGAGGCGGGGATCAATGTACACATACCTCGGTCAGGGGGGGGGGGGTATAGAATAACATCATTCATGATGAAGGTGAACCTTCCTGAAGGGGTGGGGACAAATAGGTGTTGGGCTTGAATCGTAGGGTGGTGTCCTATATAGCATGGCTAGGATACATGAATCAATGTCCATGTATTTTGCGATGGAATGGGTCTTACACGCTAATGTTGCCCCATAAGGATGCCATGGTACATGATTACCCTAATCTCATGTGATTCATGCTCTGTGTGAGACACAAGAGGCAACAAAGACATGCCGATCACAAAGTGAATGGTGCATCCATGAAGAATAGAGGTGTTATTAAACAAGGTTAGAAGCCCAAAGTTGGAACAAGGGATTATACAAGGTTAGTGGCCCAAAGAGATTGATATGAGGACTTACTCCAGGATGGAGGCCTGATGGAGACAAAGCATAGAGGGAGACGGATGGGGTAATGAAATTCATGGTGTCCACATAACCTCTAATCATTGGCACATATGAAGAGATGAGGTGTAAGGATGTTAAATAACTCATTTAAAGATAGGGGCTTAAACCAAGATGGTTTCCCTTCCTCTCGGATAGACTCCTCTCCATCAAAGTTGATATTATTCCATTTTAGGAAGACCTCACCCTAGTGGAGATGAGCAGGTATAGAGAATGTGTGAGGTTTGGAACCCCTTGTATAATGCACGGCGTGAGGACACCATTTAATTTCACGTTCTCTTGAGGATTTTTCATGGAAGTTTAATGTCATATGGCTCAGATGAGGTAGGTCTAGGCCACACCAATAAGACATACATGACTGATACCAACCCACCCTTGTGGAAGGTAATGAATTCGAAATTCCATGGCATGGGGGCGATGAGGAGTGATCCATTGAGGTTACCACGTTAGCGTGGCTACGCGAACAATAAATAGTTGTTAGTATGCCTATGATAAGAAGCATGCGGCTCACCAACAAAATGTGTATCACTACCCAAGGGTCCTTGATGTCACTTCGTATAAACTAAGAGGGTCAAAAGGGAGGAGGGTTTTGTGAAGGAAATGGGTTCCCAGAGAAGGAACTTGTGAAGATCTGTTACTCCATAGAGTGGAAGTGCCTCACGAATGGGTATTCTTTGTGACGTGGGTGGACTAGCATCGATATATGGTATGAATGAATATAAAGGGTATTTCACAATGTAGAATGGTTTTCACTTAGTAGGGCTTCGCAAAGAAAGGTTTCCATGTTCAACATATCACTGCGAAGCAATGTGCATTGTGAATCATGGTGATCAAACCCTTTCATATGGTTAACCTAGGCACGGAGGGTACATAGAGAAGTATAAGTGCTTTGTGAATCCCAGGGTCCACTTGAGGATGTACTTCCTTCTAGATGGCCCGGGGCACTGTGATGGGTATCCCTACATGAAGAGGGGTTGTATCTTGGCTAAGAGAATAACACATCACAATGATCAAGTAAATTCAAGAGCACATTTTTATCAATGTTACATAGAGCCGAAGGTGATTCAGGATTTGACAACTGAGAAGATGAAATGTCAAGGTATATGTCATTTGGGCAATAAATGAGCATAGAATATATAGGGAAGGGGCGATGCAATTTAGGGATAGCTCGATGCGATGGCCTGTGGTGCTCAGTGATTGTCGGCAGATTATGTCATGTTATTCATAACTAAGGAGTCGACTATCATCCCATCATTAGTGTCGATCTCTCCAGGGTTATCTTCATAGTTCTCATGAAGGATTTCATCAAGTTTGATAGGATCACTTAGGTTGATTTGGATTCCAATGCAATGTGAAGATTCCGGTCAATTGCGTTATAGCCGCAGAGCCCCCCCCCCCTCTTTACTCTAAGGAGACCGCAAATGGTTCTTCAGCTTCATGCTGATCAAAGTACTACAGGGCTCCAAAAATGGTATTCACAATGCAGCCTCTTTGGAATTAGGTTTCCCTATTCGTACATTACCTCTTCACATATATTGGTTCCAACAATAATGTAAATAGTATAATAGAATTGTAAAATAATATTCTATGTTTTTTATGTTTTTTTATTTTAATAAAAAATATCATGTTTTTATATTTTATAGTTGGTCTAATAAACCATTAAATCCATTGGGATGCAAGTATTTTTATATTATGCCAATGTACTGAATTAGTCAATAAAATTGGTCTACTGAGGTTGGGGTCTCTAATATTTTAATGTAAAATTATAGTTTTTATTATGATTTGACGTAATTTAAATATTTTTTTTATATTTACTCCTATTAACTAAATATAAATAATTTTATATTTGATTTTAACATATGTTTATGTTTTGGATTTAAAATTGGGGTTTTCTAAAATATTTTTTAATGTGAATTATGTTTCCCTATTTTAATTAAATTTGATAACCCATAATTATTAATAATTTAAATAATTATTACAGGTCATAAAAAATATATATTATTTTAAATTAATTAAATATTTATTAATAGACATATATAATAGAAATAATCATTTCTTTCTTGAAAATTACAATTGTTTAAAACTCTAACTTTCCTCAAATCTATTGGTTTATTTTTTAATTAAATTATTCCACGTAAGTGAATTTTATTTCTTATAATTGATTCCAGATTTTTAATAATAATATTTTATATTTTATAATATGGAAAACATATTTTTTATTATAGTTAATAAATAATATTGTAAAAATATTTCTTTTCTATAAAGGTGAAATAGGGTTTAAATGGTGGTTAAAATATAAATATATGCATTAAAATGAACTAAAATCATGTATAAATTATATTTTATGGTATTATTTAGAGAATATAATCTATATATATTAATAATGGACCACTTTTTATATATGTTAATGTGACAAATCTAGGTATAACATTTTAATTTAAAGAATTACAATTCCACCACTCAACACATTAGTAAAAGGTCACCCCCTCCAATGCACATCATAAAATCTAAGATTTTTTTGTTCTACAATAGCATAATAAATATAATTTTTACATCCCTTACCATGACTAAGATCCACTATATTGGCTGAGAATAAATCCTAATATTTTCATTGGTTCTTACCTAAGGAGGTATTCTGAATAATATATATTAGGACTATTTGAACATTTCTAATTTATGTATTATTTTTTGTTTATAAAATATTATTAAATTATTATGATATAATAACACAAGTAAAATTTATGTATTTATAATATATTATATTATATTGAAAACCAAAATCCATTCCTTCTTCAAAAAATTGGAAACAAATTCATCATTTTCTTGTACGGAGGATTTCTACCACGCAAACAGTTGTCATTCGTTTTTAGCATCCCCTCCTGTGGATTTTTTAAATGATGGATTTAAAGTATAAACATGAAAATTTTAACATATTAATAATTTTCAAAATTTTATATTACATCTACCATATTACATTACATTATTTTTAGGATAAAATAGTGTCACTCCTGTGAATGGTCAACTACCACCTCACGAATTAAGGTGAATTTTTTTCAGTAATTATTTTCAATGAAGGTAAAAAAGAAAAATAAATTTTATATATTTAATTTTTTATGATATCCATCATATAATTATAATTATGAAAATAAAATATGTCATTTTATTCATACCATTATACTAAATAAGAAATGATAACTTTGTTAATTTTTGTGAGTGTATTATCAAATCTACAATGGGATGTGATTATTTTTTCATAACTAATTCACATTGATTATATATATATATATATATGTGTGTATATTTAAATAATATGGTATTATTTGTATTATTATAATACATTTAAGATAGATTAATACATAATTCCTTTAAATTAGCCTCATAAAAAATTGGAAACATTACTCCGGCATACAGATGGCCACCCGCCCCATGAATGTTAGATAGTTTATTTTTATCAAGAAACATTCATGATTGGTTTTAAATGTATAATTTATATATAAAACTTATTATCATTTAATTATTATTATTCTTCATATTTAGATAATGTGACTAATTAGGCATCTTTCAACACACCAATGACGTTTTAACAATGAGAATTAAAAATCCTCAAAACATCGGATGTGGGATTCAGTGATTAAGTATTTAATTGGTTATTTAAAATAAATAAATTAAATTATTTAAATTAAATTTATTAATCATTGAAAGATTTATAAACATATAAATTTTTTGATGTAATCTTGTTAAACATCAGTTAAAGGACATACACGGATTTTAAGTTCATGAGGATGGGATTTTGTCGCAATTTACATTCATTAAAGAATATATTAATATTATGAACCAAGTGTATTTTATGTGGTCAATATATTTCCCTTATAAATTTAATATTTTTAATCATTCAGACATCATTGTATTTTTTTACATTTTAGTTATTTCATCCATGGGGATTTGATATGAATTTTACTAAGTGGTAATGCATTAAATAACTGAATTTCTTTTAACTTAGTTATATGAATACTTTAGTATCATTTATATTATGATATTATGTGTTTTATGAATTTTTAACTTCTTATTATCTATTTTATTTTTTAATATACACTCACTTTTTATAAAAATAATCAATAAAATGATTCATTATCAATTGAAGTTGTATTATTATTATATGATTTATTCATCTCAAATTTTATTTCTTTGAGACATACATTTATTATATACACCTATACTCATTTGTGGGCTTTATTTATTGACATGTTTTTATATTTACATCCTTATTCACTTGAAATTTAATGTTTTATTTTACATTAATCATTCATGGGGTTGATTATTTAAATGTCTCTAAAATTCAAAATTCATTATGTTACAATCTAATTTCATTACAGATTGTATATGTTTGACGTTCCTTTCGTTTAAGAAATATTATATTATTTATTGAAACACATATATTTTATTTACACTAGTTATGAATGAGGATAACATTTTTTATATATGTTTTCCTTATTTACTAATTAAATAATCATCAATTGAGTAATTTTTATGAGATACAAATCTTTTATTTTCATTTAGGTTATACATATTCCACATCAAAAAATGTGTTCTATAAACTATTTTAAAATTATTATTTATAAATTACATGATCTTATATAGAAATTTTTCATGTTATTTGGCCTTATATTAATTTTTTTAATTCGATTTCTAAATATTTTCCAATTTTGTAACTTCTGTCTCTCTTTATATTTGTTTAAAATAATGGTTTTATTAATTTACATCATGAAGTTAATTTTATATGACAACAAAGATTATTGTTTTAAGATGAATTTTTTACTTTAAATTTTCAGTTATAATTACTATGGATTTGAAAATAATTTTTTAAAATTTTTATTTTATAATATTAATCATCAAAATGAAAACTTTATATTATTCACAAATTTTCTCAATTAAATTTTAATTGTATTAATAATCCTCACCAACAACCCTTATTGATACTTACACTGCACTGGGGATATGTGTAATTGATAAAATCATTATTCCTTATCTATATGGATAATAAGAGGCATGGAAATATATCATTTCAACGTTTCTATATTGAAATGGATGTTAAAATATTTCTATTAAATTGGGATGTAAACTATTTAAAACAATTTATTCATGAATGTGTATGTACATTATTTATCATTACAGGTGATATGGATACTGATTATATGATGGCTGTTCCAATACAATATTAATTGATATCAATATATGTCATATTATGGGTGAACCGATATAGTTTCGAGTGATCCTAATATATTTTATGTGATTGGCGTGCAAGACAGTGCTACTACACATTGGGTAATTTTCCATCCCATTAAAGAAAATAATGAAGTCGTTGTTAGTGTTTATCGAACAGATTTAATTTAGATATATATAATTATTAAATTGGTTTAAAAAGTGTTATGAATATTATATACAAATATTACACAATGTTTTTTACACTTATAATCTATTATAAATATTTGATTTTAATTAAAATGACAGCACATGCATTGTTATTTTTTATTATTATGAATCTTACCATATTAAAAGATTTAGTCTATATTCAATGATTTATTTTAATGTTATTTATTAAAATTAATAATATTATATTAGTATTAGTAACATTTATTATATCATCATGCCCTTATGCATAGGTTAATACTTTTGTTTAACCATTGAGCTGTAATTTATTATACTTTATTAACGGTATTTTAAAATTTCCAGAAACAATTATTACAAATATGAATATTGATTTTTGAGTAACAAATTTATTAATGGGGGGATAAAGTAACAAGATATTTTATTATCGGATCATTTTTTGATAGTATATTCCACATGTCACATTGGGCTTAAAAGTCCCTCGAAAAATATGACCATTATAACAAATTATTAAATTGGTAGAAATGAATATTAATAATTACCTTGTGGAATATAATAATTTATAAACCAATCCTTATTAATATAATATTCATTGGAAAATTTTTAGTAAAAAATCCACCAATTTTTTAAAAATTAAAATTTATTTTTTTGAAAAAAATGCTTTCTTGAAAAATGTGTTTTATTTCTTTTTTATAAAAGATATTATTTTTAGTTTTTAGATATTTTCGAAATTAATTTGATAAAATGAGAATAAATTTCCTTAAAAATATATTTTAATTTTCATTGAATAAAATTTTGGTATTCAATATAAAAAATTGATTCCTTACTGAATATTGAAAAATATAGATCCAACTAAAAATGATATCTAATATTATTAAATTTTGTAATTTTAATATCCATTTATCTATTTAATATTCTTTTCATTATCACAAGTATTAATTATTAATATTTATTCCAATTAACTACAATTACATATTATGAATATTTGTTACTATTATAGTTTATTTGGGTTATAATAATTGGATATTTCATAAAACTGTTCTAAAGTGAAAAATGTTTTTCTATTGTAATTAATTAAAATAACACATTAGGGAGAATAATATAAAATAAAATTACATATTTTATATAAATAAATAGTAATTTAAATTCATTGAATTATTAATAATTTATTTTAATTTATTTAATTCATATTTTACATGAAAAATACCATTTTTGAAAACAAAATAGTTCATCGCATTTATACATCTAATTTTTATTTTAATTAAATTAAATACATGAATTGATTTTGGTAATATAGATTTATAATTGTAAAAAAATATTTAAAATATATCATATGTTCACCATAAGTTTTTTTAAAATTAATAGATACAATTGGAAAAATAGTTTACCATGGTTTATCTGAAAACAAGTTTAATGAGGATTAAACTAACACGATGTGTGATAAAATGTCCTAATAACTTTTAAAAATTATAGTAGATATATATATTTCAACCCTATAGTTTACAATTATATTTAATGATATATTTTGCATTTTTTGGAATGTGGAAAACGTTTGTGAAAATTTTTATCTTCAAAACATACTGTTGTGTCACTCACGTCACATTTAAAAGGAGACCACTATTCTCACTCCCTCACACCATCGAAACAATTTTTATCGAACAAATACTGAAAAAATATATTCATTACATCAATTCTCATGGATTTTATCCAAAAAAAAATTATATAACGCCCCTATGAATTTTTTAGAACTTTCATATGAAAGTTGTCTAAAGAAGAGGTATAACGCATAACCGAATGATTTAATTTTATTTATTCATCCACCACCTTAAAAAATTATTCAACTATAAAAATATAATAACACCTTAATATAACATTAAAATGTATATATGATTTCAATTTAACTACCTATATACTTTTCCACATTGGTCAAATTTAAAAATAAATGATCCTTTGCGTGTTCAGCGATCTACTACCTCATGAACCTGTGTAATTATATTTTAACCATCATCCCATGTATTGTTGTAATGTTTTACTAAATGTAATTAAGTTAAATTAATAACTTAATAACCCTTATGGAACAATTATACCACATATACCTTCTTTATTTTGATTTGATGGAGGATATGAAAATGTCATTCATGTGTACGACATACTACCACCTCATGAAGCGATGTCATTCATTTTTCATTAAAAATTTCATGGAATTTAATATGGATAAATTAAAATGTTATATGTTAAATAATTATTATATAAATTACAAAAATATAATTAATAATAAATAATATATCATTTTATTTATTTCAATTCTACAAACTGAATAATTAAAATGATGTCCATACATATGTATGGATTATAAACTCTTTTATGTGATGGGATTCATTATTCCTCTCTACATAATATTTAGTATATATATATATATATATTTATATATTTGTGTTTCTATTTCTATATATTTATTTTTATTAAATGAATTTTTATGGTATTTATAATATTATTATATTTATATAAATTAAAAATAATACTTAACTTTATTCCACAATGATCATTGAAAATTAAAACATTACTAATATATGAATACTACCTACCATAACCATTATTGTAATGTAGTTAATTTTTCATGACCATCATTAAGGATTAATTTAAAAATTACTATTGAAAAATAAAAGTATAATTATTTAATTATTATTATTCTTGAGAAGATGAAAAAAGGACATTTTAACCCAGTCAATACATCAAAGGTATTTTAAACAATTAAAAAACTCATCAAAATAGCCAGTAGTAACATAATATATTATGTTTCCAGTGTTTCATTAAAATAAATAAAAAAATTATTTATGTATAATATATAAATCATATAGATGGTTCTTATGAAATCAAAATTTTCATATAATATTATTAAATTGGAGTTAAATGACATAAAGGGAATGTTTGAACTCAAGGTAAGGGATTTCATATAAATTAACAATTATAGAATCATATTTATTTATCCACGATATTTCTTTTATATGGAGTATATAACATGAATTATACAAGTAATTTCATTAATCAATCAAAAATAATGGTATTTTATGTTTCATTTGGAATTATATCATCCAATATGTCTCGAAAGTATTGTTGTAAACTTGAAAAAAATTAGATAAATCCATTTATTTTTGTTGAGTTATATTACTAATTCATAGTAATTGATATTATATGATTTTGTTATAAATTAATTTTCTTTCTCTTATAATTTTTTTAAACATGTTTTATATAGATTTACATTTGAAAAAAATAATAGATTTATTCATTAATTCCCAATTTCATTATTATTATTATCTTTTTATGGGTTATTGATGTTAAATTATCATTATATAACGCATAAGATTATAATAAAAAATTATATTAACTTTTGTGTTGTATGTACTGATATTTTGACATTTTATGTAAAAATCATTATTTTCATCATATTGAATGTTTCATTTTATGTTATTATTTCATAGAATTACATTGATGAGTTACCATAGTAGAAAATGATTTATGATAGAATATATTATTATTCAAGTTATAAATGTTAAAGGTTACATTGGAGGAAATAATTTTCTATTGAATTATTAAACTAAATTTATTTAGTCTCCGCTGATTATGAATGTATTTAATAGGTTTTACATCTAATTCCGTCATTTATTATTAAAAAACATTACTAATGTCCTTATTATGTGATATTGATCTTGTTTACTTTTTAAATTCATCTATCATTCTCTTCCACATCAATGTTTTCTAAATTGATTTTGAAATTTTTATTTCTTCAAATAAAACATTTCTAATTAGTTTTCACATGGCCTTGGACCTTATTATATGATGGTTTTAAAATTATTTTTTTATTCATTTACCAAATTTGAGTCTTTTGAATCTCATTACAAAATATTTGAATATAATTTTTATCTTTGAAATTTATATCATCAAGGAATTCTTATACCATCATGAACATTATTATTTATAATGATTTCTTATTACATTTTAAATGTTATTTAGTTAACAATTACATCAAATTTTTAGATTTTTTATTTATAATATTCATTTGAAAGTTAAAAGGTTTATTTTCCTCAAAAACATTATAATGTCCTTTTAATTGTGTTTTCATTCATCGAAGATGACAACACATAATGTTGCATACAGATAACTCTAAATACGTGGTAATTATACCATAGATATACATTAACTGCAGGTATTATGGGATTTATATGGAACCCATTTATTTTCCCCTAAAGTATCATGAAATGGATGAATAATGATTTATCTAATGATTAAAATTGTAAGAGTGTAAATGTTTCATTCATTAAAAGTACTAGGAAGATACATTGGGTCAATAGATATCTATATAGAGTTTATATGATATGTCTATCTATATAGCTTCAGCGATCCTGATATTTCTTATATGATTCCTAAAAGAACATAGTGTCTGGTGATCCCAATTTAGTTTATATTATGGGTTATCCTAGACAGTGTTCTTATGAATTTATTAATGTTCCTTTTCATCTAATGGATGACTTCGGGAGTTATTGTAGTATTTCTCATATGGATTTTTCTAGGCATTAAAAACATATATAATTTCATGAATCATTATGGGGACTCATCCATCACGACACTCGACCTAGCCTGTGGCATAACCTGAAAGTAATTACTAATCCAAACAGTATAGAAACTAATTCTTTGGAATGTAAATTACACTTTTTTGGACTGATTTCACACACAATGAACAACCATGAAAATTTATCAAAAAAATACATACCACCACGATCAATATCAATATCAATAAGATATAATAAAATTTCAAGATAACTATTTTATAACATTAAATATAATCTATAATATGAAATATAGAGAAAATTCGACTCGATCAAATTTGAAAATTCTACATTAATAAGTGGTCCACCTCCCTCAATGCAACTATAATAACACCAATATAAATAAACTCTAGAAACTAGATCCACTATCAAAACTATAAAACACCTTTATTTACCTAGGTCATACATAAAATGATCTAAATACATCAAGGCTCTATGTAGGGAATAATCAAATTCATTAGAGGACTTTTACAAAAATAGAATCCATGTTATAACAATATAAAATAGTTTATCATGAAAATTTTAATTAATGAAAATAAAGTAATTGTAAAAAAAAATATTTTGAAACTTTTTCAAAAAAATCAATAACATAAACTATATTAATCAATGTTCCACCATATTATGATTGTATTCACCACATCACAAGAGTTTCAAAGGTTATCCCTCTACATACAAGAATTAGGGAGACCATAGGAACCTTATATCTCAGGGAAACATGTAATAATAATCATAACCCAAAACATCCATGTATATGAGCCACGAATGAAAGATAAATCATAATTTATAAAGGTATCCAATCCTCATAAAATTATACATAATGTTTTAGATTCATGAATAAAATAATTAATCGTGCCTTAGACTCTCAAATATGACTAGGGTTATAGTCATGGTATTCCCACCTAGATACATATGATTCTATTTATCATAAATTTCATTTCATGTCAATTAAAACATCTCTTTCAAATTTCCTATTATCCAACCAATACTAATAGACATAAAAGGCATAATTTTTTATATTAAAACCTATTTAAAATACATATTCATTCTAAATTCGTTTGAAAACAATATTTACTCCATATACAATATTTAATTTAGAAGAACAACAAGGGAAGAAAACATGAAACCCCAACAATTTATTTTGTAAATCCATATTTCAATCATAAAAACTATAATACTTTTAGAAAAAATTTCACACCACTCACACAGTCTATAAAACACATTTACAAAGAATTAAAAGAATACCAAAATAATCTAATAATGAACAAATAATGGAATCACCTACCTCAATCTTAGAATCATCTGGAACCCTATGGATAAAAACTACCACACCTCATGTGGACACTATAAAATAATTACATAAACCTAAATGCTACTATTAAACCAAAATAATCATGGTTCAATCTATTTTAGGGAATCCAACCTGTTAGAGAAGGGAGAACCCACTAAATGGGAATGGTAAACCCATGAAAGAAGTAGAAATCCAAAATATTGGGATATTGTTTATGATATCTTGAAGATAAAAACGAAAACCACCCCATGTATTGTGGTCCAAGAGGTAAATTAAGCGAGTGTGAAGAAAATATGTTTGAAAACCACATATGGGTGAATAAATTGGTGGAATTGGGGTCAAATCAGGGCAGGGTAGAGTAGAAAATAAAAACTTTTAATGACATAGAAATGCCTCATGGATAGTCAAAATGATTTTGAAAATCATTCGGTGACTGTGTCCCCTCTTATATATAAGAGAAAAAATTCCAAATTCTTTTTTGGGTAGTTATCATTCCCATTCGGTGAGGCATGTGGCCTTGAAAGTTCAACTTTCTAGGGTTTATGTTTTGTTCCGGGTTAGCACAATGTTTCACCTAACTATACACCAACCGTGTGTTGTTTTATATTGGTTTGAAAACTACATTTTCAATAAAATATTTTAGGAAATTTATTTAACCACGAATAGGAGAAAACACATAAAATACTTAAAATGTAATATCATGGATTTTAAAATTCTCCACATCTTGAAAACATTCTTCCCTCAATAATTAATCCACATGTATGATCGGAGAAAAAATGATACTGATCATTAACCAAATATTTATATTCCCACATATCAGTATCGCCAATACCATTATTCCAATGAACATGAAAAAATATGAAATTCCCCAATTTACATTCTCTTGGGGATAAATAATCTTTTCTAACCATTCAAACATAGAAAATCAGATTCTGGCCCTAAATCTTTCAAGTTCAACACTTGTGATTGATCCAAATTATTGTTTATCAAATGGAACACATAATACATGTCATGAATTGAAATCAAGTAGGATGAACAAGATAATCATTATTTAACATTATGAACTCTATCAGTAATCTCAAATGGTTTTACATGACTCAGTGTTATCTTACCTTTCTTACCTAAATAATGATGACCAAAATGAGGTGCTACATTTAGAAAAATATTATCACAAAAAATGATTCAATGTCTCAGTACCTCAGATTGGATAAATAATTTTATTGGATCTATGATGTAAATACCCGCAAAATTAAAGGAAATTATTTTCTTAATTTCATTTGGGATTTTACAAGAACGCAATTTCTGACGACACCAGATTCCGAGGCCCGGTGTGCCCGGAATCAATTTCCGAAGATTAGCTCGGGTACATTCATTAAACGAACGAGTGGGTTTTCCTAACATTTGAACTGGTGCTCAGAACCGAAATCTGAGGGTACCGATGAAACCGCAGTGCCTGTGATTCCTTAGGAACACCTTTTCTGGAGTTGTGTTTTCTCGGGTGTGGTTATTTAAAATTTTGGGTTAAGTAATGAATAAAATAAAATTTGTGCAACCAATTTAATTTTTATTTCTATGTAGTCAAAACCTAATCTTGTTGGTTGGAGTGGTAACAACAATATCCTACACCACTAGGTAGGATATTAGTGGGGTGGGACCCACACGAGACGCACCTATTCAACTTCTTCAAACCCCCATTTTTGTAACACTCCCGCACCCCCACTTAAATGTCGAGTCAACACTCACATTAATTTGACGGTTAAAACTCTTCAATTAATTCAATTAATTGAATGAATTATTTTGAATTTCAAATTGAGATGTTGGCTTGTGTGTTAATTAAATAAGACAATTCTTATTTCATTAATGGTTGGTTTGTTGTGCGAGAGGGATTGGAGAAGAATTGCTCAAGCCGTGGAATCCTCTTCTTCCTCCTTGAAGAACGTGAAGAACACACCGTTGCCGAAGAAGAATGTCGGCTTCCGAAGAAGGATGATGAAGAACGCTGAATCCTCGAAGATCGATGATATGATGTCATGTACCGCGAGAGCAATGATTCTCTTCTCTGTGACACCGATGACGCTTACGGAACATTGTTCCGTGACGCCGTCTTCCGCGATGATTATTTCCCGAAACGAACCTTCGTTCGATGACACCTTGAGGTAGGGCTTAATTTTTGTTCAAGGAATAATCTTTGTCATTCTTCTTCTTTGATTTGGGGCCGCCTGTTATCAACTTAACAAGAGGAGGCCGGACTGCACGAACACGACCCTCCTCTCCCTTGGTTGTCGTGTTTGTTGTGGCTCGAAAGAACGTGGCGTAGTGCAGCGACACCACGCGGAAACATGGAGGAATGCAGTGAAGAAGCATGGCACCGTCGCACCGTGCCGGAGAACCTCGAAGAGGCCGCGGCCGGAGCGGGGCCGTGGCGGAGGGGTTCCATGGCGGTGCAAGGTGGGGTGGTCGGAACCGCCGGCCGCCGGCACCTCGGAGGGCGGGACCGCGATGGTCCCGTGGCGGCAGCACCAGCCGGCTGGACTGGGCCAGCTATTTCGGGGGGAGACCAGGGGTCGTAACCTCCACCTGGAAAGAAGGACTATCCCCACGTGGGGGGCCGCTGTTCAATCAAGGGGGGAAGCCCCCCCCCCCTTTGCGCATCCGCTTGGCCAGCACTGAGCCAACACCGCTCGGCCAGTGCCGAGACGCCCCAAGATGCTCCCACTGGGCCAGGCCGCGCCCTAATGGGCCAGACTCAGACCCGGTTCGGATCGCTCGGTTCGGGCCGACCTAGGGGGTCTTCGGCCGGGTCGGTCCGGGCACAAAACCCACGATTTCCGGACAGTTCCGCTCAAACGCCCGTATCTTGGGTAACGAAACACTAATAGACGCACCATCAGTTGTGATATGTTCTTTGGGTCGATATGGTCTTTTCGGTATATTAAAATTACGGTTTCAGAGAACTTTTGGTATGGCCAGGTTGGTTCGAGCATGAAACCAACCGGGCTCCCGGAGCAGAAACGATTATAACTTGAGCTCCGGATGTACGATTGATGTGCCATCAACTTTGTTGGATTTCTCTTATTGAGGCTGACCTTTTGGCTTACTCCACTTGAGGTTTGGACACAGTTGGAGTGCGGTTGGGTTGGTTTTGAATTAAAAACCAACCAGGCCCCTGGAACGAAAACGCCAATAACTTTCAAACCAAGCGTCCAATTGACACGCCGTTTGTCAAATTGAGTTCCTCTTGTCAAGACGGAACTTTGAGATACATCAACTCCGGACTATGTGTCAGTTGATGTATCGACCCCTTGGTTCAGGGAGCGGACCCTCCCAGAATCAAGCATGATGTGTGCGGGAACCCTAGAGCTGGCTGCGACTATGAAGACCGTACTGAAATCCTCGGTGGGTATGACGGCGACGAAGACTGCACTGAAATCCTACGTGGGTTCGACAGCGTTGAAGACCGTACTGAAATCCTTCGTTGGTTCGACAGTGATGAAGACTGCACTAAAATCTTACGTGGGTTCCGCAGTGATGAAGACCGTACTGAAATCTTTTGTGGGTTCGACGGTGATAAAGACTGCACTGAAATCCTTCGTGGGTTCGGCAGTAATGAAGATCGTACTGAAATCCTCCATGGGTTCAACGACGATGACTACTATTCTTGTATCCTACGTGGGTTTGGCATTGTTTGACTCTGTTCTTGATATCCTACATGGGTCTGGCAGAGTGGCTGGTCTGTATCCGATGTGGGTCTGATAGCTTAGCTGGTTTAGTATCCTATGTGGGACCTAGCTTAGATAAATCAATGCCTATATCTGATCATCTCTATCACCTTACGAAGATGTATACATGTGTTTGCTGAGTCTTGACTTTCAATCATTATCATCGATATGATGTACTTGCATTCCTATGTGGATTTTATTGTGCTTTCTTGTGTGGATTGGGTTGTACTCTTATGTGGACGTGATCGAACTTGGGCTCGGATCTTAGAGCCGAATGGGAATTGAAGACTTAGGTATATGTATGGGCATATTCCTAAGTAGTGTTGGTTGTTACTTTTTGATTGTATCTTTCCTTTGTGGTTTATCCTTATTGGATTCTGGGAGACCATTGGGGGTCTCGGGGCCCCTACTGAGTAGTGTATACTCACCCCTGCACGGGCTATGCCCGCACTACGTTTTGTTGGATGCAGACGACAGACAGTGTGGATTGTGGTTGAGGCTTGTGGAGCAGGTTGGTACCTGGAGGTGGACCACTGGACGGGACGTACACGGAGTGGACGGCTGGACATGAGGAGATGAAGAGGCTATTTGTACCCACACTTCAGGTGGGACTTCTAGTGGACGGCTTGACATTGCGGATTTACTTTCAGTTGTTGTACTTTCTTTCCATTTGTACTTTACTTTCAGTTTGGGTTTTTATTCTTTCCCACTTAATTTTCCGTGCTACTATTGAACCCAGTTTTACTTAGTGTTTACTTCTGCTTTCTTACTCTGTGGTGTTTTCATACTTTATAAAGGCAATGCCTTCCCCATTTTGTCAGGATTTACGCCTTGGTGCTAATCGCCAGCCCCTGGCCTATGGGAGACGGGCTTGGGGTAGTCACGGCACAGGTCCCAAGGACAGGTTGTGAAAAATTGGTATTAGAGGAGTTCAGTTCTACCGCAGTACTCAGGACTCTGATCTTTCTTCTATGTGGAGCAATATTGTTAAGGGTATTGAGTGTGGTTATCAATCCAGGGAGTCCAGTGTTGGTGCGGTGGCCGACGTATCTGTACACTAGGTCCCTGACTTCTGATTTCTGACTCAATGCACGAAAACATTGATTGCATGTGTGTTACAAAATTTTTCTTTGTGATTACTTTGTGTCAGCTCACCAAGTATATTGTTTGACCGTGATGCACCTGTTTCTTTTCAGGATTTCCCCACAATGTCAGCCAGCTAGGGTTACGAGCTTTGTGTGAGACGACATCCCATCAAGCGATGAGGACTTGGTGTAGGGCCCTTTTTTGAGGAGACACCGATAGTACCTCTACCCGCCGAGCCACCGATGGTACCAGCCCCAGCCACTGAGAGTTCATGTCTCCTTGGTGCACTGCATGAGTTTCAGCATCAGAGACCGTCCAGGTTCCGTGGGGATACAGACCCTCAGGCAGGTCAGGATTTGATGGAGGCGATTGTGCAAGTTTTCAGGTTAGTGGGGACCCCAGCGGACCTCATGGTGATCCTCACAGTGAGCCTCCTGCACGCGGTAGCAGGCAGATGGTGGAGCTTGATCCTCCAGGTGCACGATGAGGCATCACTCCTCTGGACGAACTTTGAGAGCCTCTTTCTCTCAGAGATCATCCCATCCACCCTCTGTGTGGTTCGCATTCAGAAGTTTCTACAGCTACGACAGGGCAGCATGACAGTTTCCCATTACTCGGCGAGATTTACTGATCTCTCGTGCTATTCGACGGATATGATACTGGACCCATTCTTCCAGGCCCCGACATTCGAGCAGGGACTGAGGCATGAGATCAGGTCATCGATGATCTCCCTCAGCATTCCGACGTAGGCAGGTGTACTGGAGAGAGCCCTTCTCATTGAGGGCTTTCTTGTTGAGCCTACACCAGCTGCGAGACCGACCGCAGGGCGGTACGTAGCAGAGTCATCTGCAGCTGGTAGTCGACGGACATCACAGGGGTCCAGGCGGACCAGACCATCAGTCTGACAACCATAGGATACTGGCTCATACGTAGAGGGCTCTTGGCACAGAGCCAGCCTTCCGAGGAGTAGACAGTGCTACGCATGTGGCGGGCAAGGCCACATGGCTCGTGACTGCCCGACTCGCCATGCAGAGGAGCAGCAGATGGTTGAGGGTCCACCCAGGCAGAGGTAGAGAATTGAATGTGGCGGTCCGCTGAGAGTAGGCGGATGAGGCAGGGGAGCTGGCGAAGTAGCAGGTGGTGGGTGACGCTTTGATGCTTTACCACCACCACCACCAGGAGGTCCAGCCTGACCATAGGGAGATGGTGGGCAGATATAGGCTCATCTTTAGGAAGTAGAGGCCTATGACCATGGCGCGCTAGAGATGATTTGAGGTACTATCTGTGTCTACTCCACCATTGCTGTAGTTCTTATAGACACATGAGCGAGCCATTGTTTTATTGCCGCTGCCCTTGTTCGGAGTTCAAAGATTCCGACAGAGCCGTTGGCTCGATCCTTACAGCTAGAGACTCCTACAAGAGCAGACTCGACGATTACGCACTGGTGCCGACAGTGTGAGATTACTCTAGGAGGAGAGAGGTTTGACTGGGATCTTCTTGTAGTGGCGCCGAGGCCTTACGATTTCATCTTGGGCATGGATTGGTTATCCACAGTCCATGCTTAGATCAACTGTATTAGGTGCAAGGTTCCGTGTTTACGCACCGACGGGAGCAGTTTCACCTTCACCGGTGAGAAGGGAGCCTTTGCAGCATAGGATGGACTCACGCAGAGGAGAGGACAACCCATCACTCATCAGTTCGCTAGCCTCATCCTAGGAGCAGTTGACGTGCGGAGTCCTAGTTTTCCTACAGTGGTGGATCAGTATGTGGACGTTTTCCTTGATGACGTTCCAGGACTACCTCCTCGCAGAGAGATAGACTAATATATTGACCTGTATGCCGGGACAGCCTTGATATTCACACCATCATATTTGATGGCCCCTGCTGAGAATCGAGAGCTACGGGAACAGTTGTAGGACTTGCATGGAAAGGGATTCATTTGACCTAGTGTTTCACCTAGGGCTTCCCCGATATTGTTCACCAGGAAGGTGGATGCGAGCTTGTGACTGTGTGTCGATTATCATCGCCTGAACAAGGTGACCGTGAGGAACAAGTATCCTCTACTGTGGATTGAAGACCTCTTCAATCAGCTCAAAGGAGCACAGTGGTTCTCGAAGATAGACCTCAGGTCAGGCTGTCATCAACTCAGAGTTCGAGATGAGGACGTGCAAGAATATGGCCTTTAGATGTCGGTATAGCCACTATGAGTTCTTGGTTTTGCCTTTCGGTGTAACCAACGCTATAGAAATGTTCATGGTTCTCATGAACAGGATCTTACAGCCATACCTCGATCGATTTGTCGTGGTCTTCATCGATGACATATTGATATAGTCGACCAATGAGAAGGATCACGCTTACCACTTGCAGGTTTTACTAGACACACTCCAAGAGCGCTAGCTATATGGAAAGATCTCGTAGTGTCATTTTTGGTTATGTGAGGTCCACTTCTTGTGACACATCATCTCTGAGGTGGGATTTGCGGTGGATCCTGCAAAGATTGAGGCAGTGCTAGCTTGGGAGCCACCCAGGAGCGTGACGGAGGTGCGAAGTTTCTTGGGTCTAGCTGGGTACTACCGGAGATTTGTGCCAGTCTTTTCCAGAGTTGTGGAACCACTCTCAGCTTTGAAGAAGAATGGGAAACCCTTCGTGTGGTCAGATAGATATCAGCAGAGCTTCCAGGGGATGAGACAGAGATTGACCAGCGCACCTATCTTTAGGCTACCGGAGGAGGGAGTAGGGTACATACTCTACTGATATGCATCAGGGACAGGACTCGGATGTGTCTTGATGTAGGATCGGGTCGCGATCACCTATGAATCACGTCAGTTGAGGCATCATGAGCAGAACTACGCTACCCATGACCTGTAGTTATCATCAGTGGTCTTTGCTCTGAAGATGTGGCAACACCATCTGATGGGCGGGCTCTTTACAGTCTATTCTAACCACCAGAGTCTCAGGTACATCTTCTCGCAGAAAGACATGAACCTGAGACAGTGGTGTTGGCTCGAGTTCCTCTAGGACTATGACTTTGAGATATTCTATACTCCTAGAAATGGGAACATAGTAGCCGATGCTCTCAGCAGGAGGATGAGAATTCAGCTACTTGGAGAGGTGACAGAGCAGCTACCCGGTTGGCATATATCCTTTGTGGATAGAAATGGAGCAGCCTTTCTTCATTCACTCACAGTCACTCCTCCACTACTACAGTGGGTCAGAGAGGCACATCATGGGGACGTTGACTGTGAGATGTGGCGTGCATAGATATCCTCAGGACAGGCACCTGATAGATTGTCTGTGGAGGGAGATCACTTCATCCTTTTCAAAGGACGTACCATGGTACATGCTGCTTTACAGGATGAGGTGCTGAGGTAGTTTCACACTTCCCTTTTAGCAGTACATCTAGGAGTGGAAAAGAGATACCAGGATCTTAGACGTCAGCACTGGTGGCCGGGTATAAATAAGGTTGTAGCTGAGTTCGTTTCTCGATTCCTCACTTGTCAGCAGGTGAACGCAAAGCACGAGGTACCAGAAAGCTTGGTACAACCCTTGGCGGTCCAAGAGTGGAAGTGGGATGGGATATCTATGGATTTCATGTCTAGACTTCCATGTACTTCCAGAGTTCATGACTCCATTTGGATGATTTTCTACTGACTCACCAAGTCGGCTCACTTCATACCCATCAGAGAGCAGGGCTCAGTGGAGAAGACATCTAAAATAATATTCTGCTACAGAAAAAATAATTTTATAGATAGGAGCACATTGTGTTTCATACTATCAAAATTTAAAACACCCATTGAAGAATCATTTATCGGCACTGAAAAATGAGCATACTCAATGAGAAACAAACACCATTTAACAAAAACATCATTGAATAAAAAATTGTTAATCCCTTTGTAAATAAACCTCAATTCCATGATGACAAAATAATTCATGATTTCTATCTAGAGACACATACTACCATGTATATTTATTATATAGACATATTTAATTCAATTTCAGTTATTGAAATACCCATTTTATTTAAAGCCATTTTTTAAATTAAATAAAACCTTTGTAAATGATGTTTTTCATTGATGAATGATTTCAAATGAATCAATAAATTATATAATGGTTATAAAATCATGAAGACATATTGTCTTTAATTATTCTAAAATATATCATTAACATTTTATTTTTTAATGACCATGAAATAATTCCCTAAAAGATATTATCGTTAAAAAAATAAATATAATTAAAAATACACAAATATATCCTATATAATTTATTTATTTATATATCAAATCATTAATGATATATTATTCAAAATATGGACCTAGAAAAAAAATATTTTGTTGGAATAGATTAAAGGAAGATTTCTAAAAAATCCCTTACTGTTAGTATGACTCATCGCTTATGTTCATTATCATCCAAAACAACAAACATATATAAATTAATTACATTATTATATACCCTTACAATGATAATTATTTTTATTTTTAGATTAATAACATGTTATAAAAAATTACATAATCAATTAAAATCCAAATGTATGTTTTGATGATATTCATCTCATATATCAAAAATTCTTTTGGCAAGTTGATAATGGTAAAATATTTCATTGATACATAATCTTCCAAATAATAATAAGGAAAAAATTATCATTTTTTAAATTAATTATAATTTTTTAGCAAAACATTAATGATGATTATAACAAATTAATTATGACACAAGCATGAAGAAGATTTTTTGTACATATGCATGAGTAATGTTTCCACCATTCAATGACCAATATTGTTAGATTCCTTATAAAACCATGTGATTTTTTGAAATACTTCATATAGAATATTATGATTCGTTCAATAGCTTATGGTACATGAAAAATTGACTATAGACTACCCATATTGCTTTTGTATCCATAATTTCTTATATGTTTTATAAAAGTGTGTGAATATTAATAAATAAATTAAGAAAAAAATATTTTCAATAAATTTATAAAATAATAAATAATTTATTAAAAGATTATAATTAAAAAGAATTGAAAATAAATGTTATTTCTTAATAATTGTTTTTTATTTATAATGGTTATTTTATATCAAAAAAATTAATCCTTGCATGTGAATTATTTTAAATATATATATATATATATTATTTAATAGATAATATTTTTTATTCATTAAAATTATAACTTTTCATTGCTATTTTATAAATAAATACAATTTTATTTATAGGATTGTGTTTTTTCTAAGAAGCTTTTTCTATCAAATATTCTCACTCTAACTATAAAATTGTTTTCTTCCATTAATATGTATGGATTTCATTGATGGTAATTTCATGTTTTGAATCACGAGTTTCAATTTTTAGATTATACCCATTTTGTTTCTTTTCATTATAAATATTAAACACAGTAAATTTTATCACCATGTTAAAGGGAAAATAGGTGACTCATTACTAAAAATATGTGATAAAGGAATGTTTTCTGTTACTAATACTTATTAGATTATGTGAAATTTATCCCTCCCATAATAGTTTTAAATTTTATTATTTTAATTGAATCATATCTCTGAAAATTACTTACTTATTTTTTAAATCATGGAATATTACACAATGTCACCGTCTCTTGTTTTAATATCTATTTTCTGACTAAATTGGAAGTAATGTAATATATTAATGAATATAAAAATATATATTGAAATAAATAAAATGATATCCAAGTATTTATATTAATAATATAATGACTTTAATTTCGTATGATACATCGATGTAGTATTTTTCAAATTAATAAAAATATACAAAATTATTTAAAAAATATTAAAATAAATATAATTTGAGTGAGTAAACAGGCCTCATTAATTTTAACTATGAATATAACACATTAGTCTCTTTATATTATTATAATTTAAAAAAACATATTCGTAATGTCTTTTAGATCAGGTTATGTGATTTTTTTTTGAAATTACAACAATGAAATTTGAGGTGAAAAGTTTATTAAATGAGAAAAAAAAATTAAATTATTAAAAGATGAAAAATGAGATAATATATGGTATAACATATAATTTTGTTTCCATTTATGGTCCATTTTTACCATTTAGTTTGAAATTGACATAATTACATTTTTATATTTCATGAAATTAAATTACTATCCTTCATCCCTCTTATAAAAGGTCATGTAGTATTTCTCAACATCACATCAGATTGAGCCTTCTAGCCAAACCAAACTATGAAAATTTCACTTTTTCACTTCCTAGTATACATTATAATTGTTTTTGAATTCTCAAAATACAAACTCTATGGTCATTATGAGGATATATAATGTAGTTGTTTCCAATCAGAGTAGGTTAGAGTTATTTTGATGCTAGGAAAACTCAATCTAAGGGTATTATTTCACAATATAAAGAAACATTTGAGATTTTTCTAATTTAAGTATCTATAAAGAGAATTATTTGATAATTATCTCCATGATTTCAAATGGTCTACCAAAACTGGGTTCCAACATTCCATACCTTTAAATTCAATTGTGACCTAATGAAAGATACACAAAAAAATACAAAGTCACCAACTGTAAACTCATGTGATCATCGATGTCTGTCAGCATATGACTTCTTGTTACCTATTTATAAATATATAAATATACATGTCAACAGAACCTACTCAGTCGAATCATGTGCAATACATAGTCCAACAACTATGTGTCACCCACCTCTATCTAGTATAGAGGAGGTCGGCATGGCCAAAATCCAAGCACCTCATATGGTTTCATTTTCATAATATCCTGATAACATTTTTTATAGGAGCACTGAACTTGTGATAATAATTTCTCACATGATTGACTAAAAAAGAATGATTTCTATCATTAGGACTAATGTCATCTGAATTATATTATATGATATCACATCTTTTCTTGGGTTAAATACAATACTCAAATTCACCGGTGTATCGAGCACCTTGTAAAATATTATTTATAAGAACAAAGTAAATCATCTTTCATGATCAAAAAAAAATCTCTATGGAATACCATGGAAAAGGAATATATCAAAACCATACATTTTGCTACACTGGTCCATAGTAAACTTCTCTATGAAAATAATGAAATTGGATTCCTTGGTCAACCCATCAACAGCCACCTATATCAGATTAATAAAATAAGGGATCATCAGAAGGCCCAAAAACAAATACAGGATGCAATATTTTTAATACATTTCAATATTAATAAATGGATGTAAAAACCATCAGGTAATTGATGCTCGACCTTCACTTGGTAAAAGGTTTAGAAACATGCCAAATGAACCTGAAAACTTCATATTAATTCATGTTAACCAATGCTATTGATGTAGGTTGTGGTTAATTTTTTCCAAACTAGGATGCACCACCCACTTCATGGTGTTAAACTCATGAAAAAAATCATAATTAATACACATTAGAACAACAACACAGTTCTATACATTGATAATCTAATAGTCAAAATAGTCCAATGGAAATGGGAAACCCCATAATCGATGATTTCCTTAAAGGATAAACACTCTAGATCATTACAATTCATCTATAAAAAAATCATATAATGGTGTAATCAAGTGATAAGGATATATATGATATATTCCTCTATCCATCATGAACCTCGGTATTACTCTTAGACAACAATTTCCTTATATTCCACTCAGAATAGGACTAAAGAACAGCTTGAGTATGTTCATTCCTAATAAAAGTGTAAAAATAATTTCCCTTCCCTAGGGTATAGTATAGGTAAAAATCAAATGAATTTATATACTCAACCCATCCAGAGTAATGGATTTTTACATCCCTCAATGAAAACATTTATTTCAATATTTTTTTTAGTATACACAGTAATATTTAATATGAGTAGGAAATTAAATTAAAAAAATCCATAAACCAATGTAGATTATTTGACACCATGTGTAGAGTAATTTCATTAAAAATACCTCAACTTCCATGACCCATATTCCACAAAAGGATCTCCCTAAATAAATATATATTTAATTCTAGTCCGTGAGGCATAAGAAAACATTGTATACCCCTCACACATCACAAGTAAGATCAAAATTAGTGTGGATGTGAAATGACATGTCATCTCATGGATTGATTTATAGAAAGATCCATATGATTAAAAAAATTTCCCCTTGTTTTTTATGCTCAAAATTGGAACAGAAAAACTAGGAAAATCCATGATATACCTCAAATAGTAAGAAGACAATCCCAGAATGTTTCTTATTTTTAAAAAATTATTAAACTACACATAATAAACAACTAACTAAACCTTCTTTGGTTCCACCGACAAGACTTCCTCCAATATTATGTGATGCATGAAATGTACCATGTTTATGGTATCAAGATTTTTTTATTACAAAACATTCACTACATTATAAATAATATCAAATAATTTACTAGTTATTTTCATGGAGAAAAATATTCATAATACATGAAAACTAAATAAATTATTCCATTAAAAATAATAGGATTAATAAATGGTTTATCAAAAATAAAATTACAAAATTACATAACTCGGGGACATACATGAAAGGAAGGGGGTGATAAGTCCAAGGAAGGGAATTCACGGGAAACAGTTTGCATGTTATCTTGAGGGAATTCAATATGAATATGACAAATATCATTATGTAATGAAAAAGAAATCATGTGGAATTTCATAAATAATATTATATAAATACTAAAATTTAAATTTTCTACAACAGGTATTTTAGATATTCACAGTAATATCACAATGTTTTGTCACCATGTTCTCATAAAAATTACCAAGGTTATTCCCCATGGTATCTTAAAACATGTCATTTCTAGAGATTAAATAATTTAACAATTTTATGTGAAATATATAAGGTAAAATCCATAATATTTATTAATATTTAGGTGATACATATATGTAAATATCATGAATATAAAAACTAACCCATGGGAAAAAATAAAAAATTACATTCGTATCAAAATCACAGCATTTTAAAAAGTACTTAAAACATGATCATTATGTCACTTATAGTCTACAGAAATGTTGTGGTTTTTTAATGTTTCTCAATTAAATAATATAATAAATCATTTTTAAATATAATTAAATACCTTAATAGAAGAAATATTTTTCTGAATTAATGAATTAATATAAGATAATATTATGATAAAAGCTTGCAATTTTTAAAACAATATTCGACTGCATAAAAAGTACGATAAATTGTTATATAAAACATAAAAAAGATATAGTAATAGGGCCCCAAATTCATAATATAGTCCTATTATACCTAAGGGATTGAATAAATTTTTTAGAATGAGATTATATGGATATTTCAAAGAAATTCTATATTAAAAGGGAACTTAAAAGGAAAAGATATGTTGAGATTTCCCTTACTATGATGAGAAACCCAAAAAACTAAATAATTGAGACCTTAGAGTCTTGATTAAACCATTATAGGACTCCTTGGGAGGTAAAAATAACATATTATAGTGTTTTATGAATGGATGATTAATGATTTTTTTGAAATGATTATGTATTTATAGAAAAAGGGGAGGATTTGTTTAATAATTCCCTTTGACACCTAGGTAGTGGTAAATTAAAATGTTATTGGCCTTCCCATGGAATTTTCCTATGGTATAGGACACTAGGGAAAATTTTTATTTTATTATAATACAATATAGACTTCAATAATTTTATAGTGTGTAATAAATAATTATGGTACGATTAATAATACAGAAAACAGAGAACATTGTTTTTACTATTCATCATAAAACAAAATATTTTAGAAAATTAACTTAACGTCACCCTAATATTATTTCAATGGATCCAGTTAATAAATTCATTTTTTATTATAATAATTATATAAGAATGAGAAACGTAACTTATATGTATAAAAATAAATCTTTATAAAAAATAATATTTGATAGAAAATTCTAGTCAAATGCATAGAAAAATTTCAGAACAGGAGAAAAAAAATATCATTGAAATTTAAATAAGTGTGTTTTAATAATTATATTTTTTTAATTTATATATTATTAGTTTTACCATAGTATATAATAATGATTATATCATTTATCAAAAGTAATATTTCTATCTCAAATATAAATTTATCAAATTCGTCATATTTATAAGAAACAATCTTCTCAAAAATGATTTGATGGAACAAAAATTTTATTTATAAAAAGGGATTACAAATTATTTACCAATGGTCTCAATGAGTAATCCATTATAATAAACGCATACAACCTAAGGGTGAGAAGTGTAATGGTGATATATTATTGGGGTAGCTCGAATAACATCAACTGAGTGGAAATTTCATCTAACATGAAATTATCCTATATGTTAATTTGCTAAAGCATAAAATGTTGAATCTAAAAGTTCTTTCTGACAATATAAAATCCTAGTGATGGTAACTCCCTCCCAGGTTCTTATAAATGTGCTTTGTAAATTATGACATTATAGAATGAGTCCATCGACTGTTCTTTCATCATTAAATTTCCTTTTTCATTATTACTTATAAACAACTATACCATTGAAATTATTATTAAGAGTATAATCTCAAATGGTAATATAGCCAAATAGTAATAATTTTCCAATGGTGATCTAAAATAAAAAACTAAATAAACACATTAAAATTATACTCCATTCATATAGAGATATAGTTTTGTTGAATACAAAAATAATATAACACACATTTATATGAAACAATTATCATTAAAGTGGATTGGTTTGTTACATTATTCCCCACATAAGAAACTTCATACCTAAAATTTTAACAATTTCTAATTGTTATGAAAATTTTAGGGTATTTTATCCTCAATTTTTTATTACAGTTCCCAAATTTCTTCTTCATATTTTGGGTTCATTGAAAACCCATTAATGTGGTGTATTGTCTTATTTCACAGAATCTTGTCTCTACTCTCCTATATCTCTACAAATTTCTCCACATAAGGGAGGCCATTTTCTAGTTGTACAACATCATGATTCTATACATGTTAATGAATAGTTATATACATCATCCAGAGAGATATGTGGAATACATCATGATCATGATCTATATTTGGAGGATGTAAAAGCCAAAAAGCCACTAATCTTATGAGATCATTGATTTTATATATGCCAATATACCTAGGGATGAGCATTCCATTCTTCCCAAACCACATTACTCTATTCTAATATGTAATTAAAAGGAACATTGGTTTCCCAAATCCAAATCCACGTTGCTCTGATGGTTGCCCACATAGCTCTTTTAGACACTCTAAAAAATTGTTTGTCCATTTTTGGATATAAATCACATATTCTGTAATCTATTTCTCAAGATCATTCCTAGGAATATTTCTCTCACCACTTTCTCCCAACAAGTAATATTTTTATATCACATACCATATATATATACATAGATATCCATTTTAAATATATAACGAACTCTATTTTAGAATGAGAACTCAACTAATGAGACATGTGGATCCCATCCACATTTAAATTTTATTGATATTGATCTCTACATGTACTCAATTGTCCTAATAGTTATCTCAGATAGGCCATTGTTTTGGTGGTGATAGGATTTGATAAAATTCAAATTGGTACTTATAACATGTTCACAAAATCTCCAGAGTTTTGATATGATCGTTAGATCATGATCAGATATTAAAGATATTTGTAACAAATTCCCCCTTACCCCTTCCATAATATAAATCATTATATTTTATTCAAGAGTTTAATCATACCCAATAAAGATAATGTGGGAGGTCTTGGTGAGATTTTATACTAAAACCCATATCCCATTACATCTTTTGGATCTTTATGGGAGGCTAGTGAAAATTATGTTGTTATATTTTCCAACTTCAATGCTCATTTGGGTTGTGGTATAAATACCTCTTTAGTATGGTTTTACTCTGTCTACACTTTTGGATACATTAAACATCATATAGTGCTTTCACCAATTTCCCTTTTCGTGTTATCCCAAAAATAATGATAATGAAGTTCCCTATAAATTTTAGTTCATACATGGTGTAAAGATAATATAGATATTTTACATTCATCAATCATCTCATTCTTCATTTCATGAATATATTCAAAACATATCCTTGTATTAAATTTTTAGTACACCTTCTAGATCCATATTGACATCTGTATACTTCTCATTATTTATAGCCTCTAATGTCTTCGATAACTTCTGATCATTCCTTTTAGAATTCTTAATATTATATTATAATATTGGTTGAGGAATAATTTGGGATATGTTTCTCAATTTTACTTTCATTATAATTCCCATGTATTATTTTACAGTGACATTTATAAAAGGATCTTTTCGAATCCTCATCTTGGACAACCAGACAATGTCTTTCTTACTTAACGCATTAGTGAAATTGATTTCTATACAAGGTAAATAATTAATTTGACAATTATAGTCTTTAATAAGTTTCAAACATCATTTCTCTACCATTCTCAATTCATTTTTGTTGAAAATATACTTCAAACATTGATGTTCTATGTATATATCACATTTCACACCATAAATATTGTGCATTCATATCCTTTTAAAAAATTAAACAACTGCTTACTATTGTCATGTGTAAGACAGTTCTTCTCATGAGGCTTCAACTATCTTGATTCATAACCAATAACACTATTATTTTACATGATGACACACCCAATCCATGATAGGGATACATTACAAAAAACAGGATTCCTTCTATGATAAAGGGTAGAGTTAACTTGGAAGGAGTAAAGAATCTCTTCATCAGCTCCTAGAAACATTCTTTATAGACCTTTTATGGGTGAACACGACCCCTTTTCATGTTAACATGGTTTGTGGGATATAAATTCTAGAAACATTCCTCACACACATCCTATAAGAACACAATATTATAGGGAAACTATGAATCTCAGTTTTGGTTATATGATGAGGCCACTCCACCTAATCTATTATCTTGGAAAGATCAATTGATAATCCATAAATGGTTATAATGTCCCCCAAGATGAAATTTTTTTTTTGAAACCATCATTGAAATTTTCTAGACATTCCAAACATACTATCATTTATTAGATATTTCAATAAAACCCTTAGATTATCCTCCTTATATTTTTGCAAATTTTGGAATATATATGATTATTATCAATGATAACTTACATAATGTTATCATATCAGTCTATATATACTCTATTAATGAAACCCATAAATTTACAATGGGTAGTAGTTAAGACAATGATCATAAAAACAAACTCATAATACCCATATCTTGATCGGAAGGTGGTGTGTGGAATATCATCTTTCTTCTCTGTCAATTGATTATTACCTGATCAAAGATCAATCATTGACAAGTGTTGATCCCCATAACAGTGGTAAACTAAATCATCAATCCCAATAAAGGGGAACATGATGTTCCTAATGATCTGGTTATGATATCTATTATAAATTCATAGCTGCATTCATCCATACTAGATCATAATAATTGGAATATTTTATACCCAAGGAGTCACACTTGGTTGGATAAATCTCTACACCGAAAGATCTTGTAGTTGTTTTGTTAATTAAAAATAGTTACATTTTATTTTCTATATGTTGTCTTGAATATCGTTCTGGATCCAAGCTTGAGTTCAATAGGGAAATCATCTTGTCATTCTAGGAGATTTCTAGGTAACTCCTCTTGAAATTATTGAATGTATTCCAAAAACAAATGGGACTATGTCTATTTGTATAATTTCATTTCCTTATTCATATTCAACAATAATTCCATATTTAAGGATATGGAAGGTTCTTATTGAGAAATATTATATGAAGATACCTCAGTTTTATAAAGAAATTATAGGCCTTACATTAAGGATTTCAAATATTTCTTTGCATATGAAATAGATCATTACATTATATTCTTAGAGCCATTCCATCTTTAGTATAATTTTGAATTCGAACATGGTAATAACAACCAGATTTTTGAAGATTTCGTTCTCACCGAAGTGAATAATAGTGTTTATATAAAAATATTATTCCTAGGTAATGACTCTTATAGTCATTATATATTAGTATACATCTAGATTTTTTGGGGCGAAATCTATATTCTTTGCAAAATTGGTGGAATTAAAGTTATACATAAAACCCGAATCAAATAAATTACATGATAGAATCAGAAGAACAACAAGAGTACCTACAACTACAAAATTTGGAGCATGAAATTCATTATTCATGATAGTAATAGAATAGACTTTATCCCTTAGACTATTATGGGGTTTAGGGTGATTCATTTCAATTAAAATTAGATTTTGATAGTGATTAGAAAAGTGCCTAGGAGGATCACAATTGCAGGATTGGACATTATGTAGGGTATTTACCATAATACCTTTCTTTTTAGTGCTATGAATATTATGATTCATCTCAGTATAAATAATATGAGAAATATGGACATCTCTTCCACATTTGTATCATTTCCCTCTCTTAGGAAATAAGTTATCTAAATCCTTTTTCCAATAGTAGATTAATGTGGTAGGTTGAACACGAAATCCTCCACTTCCTAGATCAAAGACCCTTTCCATGATTGGCTCCACAGATCTATTATTTTCATTAAATCAATGGGACCTTTGTGTCTCTTATAACTCTATTTCAATCTTCATAACACACCTCATGATATAATCATCTTTTTCATTATCTCGGTTTGACATATTCTTTTTTCGATGAGGGATTAGTCAACTGAAGAATTTATCAATCCTCCCATTAGGATCTATGTGAAATATAGAGGTGTAATGGTAAATTTTTGTGAAGTTCATCACATTGATTCCCATAGATTTATATTTTCACTTCTACAATTAATATAATTCCTTCTTTATTTATTTTTTCACTAAAGAAGGTAAACGATTTTTTTAAAAAAAAGTACCAATGAAAACTTCTAAATCCATATCATAAATATCCACTATAAGAATAATGTTTTTAACCAGTTTCCACAAATGACTAGTTTCTCCCACTAATAGGTACAATTATATGGTTAGTTTCAAAATTTCTGAACAATAGAGTATATACAAGTTATTTTTTATAGTGGTTATCTGTTGTTCAAAAAAAGGGTTCTTATATCTATTAAATTATGATAGTCATTGATTTATAATGGAAACATTTTAATATAGATCCCATCGAGGTTAATCTGGTCTATTTTATTTATTCTTTTTGTTGACCATAAGTCATGTATGTTGATTCATCATTCCCATGATGTTTTCGATTGTGAATTCCCTTATATGGAAATAAACACATGTTCTGTTGCACTCACCATTTACAATGATCCACTAATGTCCCACTATTTTTATAAAGAAGAAAACCTTATTAATAAATTTTTTGATTTAATAATCATATAATTCTAAATTGATTAAATGTTTTGAAATTTCATGATTAAATATGTTATTCTTTAACAATAATTACATTTTATATAGAACATTCAAAATGGTTAATAAAAATATTTGAATTAACCAATAATATCCCCCAGGATTGTGAAACAATGAGTATTGAAAGGCCCATTTTCATATATAGGTTTCACTGTTTCAGTTATGATGAACCTTGTCAAATTTTTTAACCCTCGGTACATCTATTCTAGAGGAACATCCACTTGTTCATATCCAAACAATGATTTCTATTATAAAATGCCAATTACATGTTATTTAATAAAAAGGATGTTTTTATAATATATAAATATTTATATATAGTTCATCCTAAAATTTATAATCATAATTTAAAAAATAACTATACCGTCCTCTTATACCATATATAGAATCACACATTTTTTATAATATAGAATACATTACATTATTCAAAACTGATGATATTTTAAAGTTTATTATCTTTGAAAAGGGTATACAATATATAAATACATTAAACATTGTTCTTTTCCACTTGAGATCCTTAATAATAGGTTTATCCTATATTAAATTACTTAATATCATAATATAAGGACATAAATCAAAGGAATGGGTGATCATAAGTCCCAGTAATGGAGATTAAGAGAAATCATTTACATGTGATCTTGTGAAAATTCAATAAGGATATGGTGAATATCGTTTAGGAATGAAAATGTGAAAATTAGTCATACCATATACAAAATGACACGAATCATAATATTGAAAAGTTTCTTCCACATTCAATTTAATCATTCATAAACATATCACCAAGATTTGTCACTGTGGTGTCATGAAAATTACAACGTTTTTTCACCAAGGATTCGCAAAACATGTCATATTTAGAGATTAAATTCTATATCCAATGCATTAGAGTTCTTTGTGGGCATAAAATTAATATTTTAAAATTTTCAGGTGAGACACATATATTGTAATGAAACATCAATTATATAACCTATGGGGAAGAAATGAAAATGATTTTTTTGTATCCAAACCATGGTGTTTTTAAAATTTCATAAATACATGACCAATATGTCATGTATAAACTAATAAAAGAGAACGATGGTTAATGTATTTAAATTAAAGAATCAAATAAATAATTTTGACATAATGGTGAATACCCTGTAAAATAATTAATTTTGGGTATTCACAAATCTAAATAAAATAATGCACTGAGAAAAAGTGGAAATTTTTGAGTAGAAAATTCCACAGCATAATGGGTAAGAAACCTAGTTATAGAAAACATAAAAAAAGAGGATAAGAGGTCACAAAATTCAATATATACTATTATTTAATTAAACAGATATAATAAAATGGTTATAATAACACAGAATGTAAATTTGAATAGAAAACCACCAAAAAGGATCTTGAATAGAAAATATAAGTTGACATGTCCCTTAACATGAAGAGTAAATCCTAAAACATGATTAATGGGACCTTGGGAAATATAGGAAATACTTGGAGGACTCCATGGGAGGTAAAAATACTATATATTCATGTAGGATGAATTGGTAATGAAATCTAATGGAGAAATGAGTGGAAATTTATATCAAAAGGGACATATCTTTTTAATAATTTCCTCAGACACCTATGTTGTGGTAAATTCAAAACCATGGTCTGGCCCATGGCATTATACACTCTAGACCCTATTATGTTATTATAATCCGGAAGATTATATCATAATTTAATATTAAAAATACATCATTATAAATTCATTAAACAGACCTAAAACTCAAAACTATTTTTTTCTATTATTCATGAAAAATCAAATTATTCTAGAAAACATTCATAATTCACCCTATCCTAATTTAGATGATCAGATTTATAAAAATTGTATTTACATTATCATATTAATTATTTATGATTGAAATAACTAAATTTTAAAAAATCATTATTTATTAAAAATATTATAGTATATAAAATTCATAGTAAAATTACTAACACTTAAAAAAAAATTTGTTTTTCCATTACAATTTAAATAAGAGTAATTTAATCATATTATATCATTAAAATAATCATTATAAATAATAATTTAAAATATTAAAAAATTATATCTTTTCTCAAATATATAATTTGTAAATGAATAATCAATTTATCTATTTCCTTATATTTAAAAAAAAACTTATCTCAAAATAGAATTGATGGATAAGATATATTATTTATACAAAGGTATTACACCTTGTGAAATTAATGTATCAACCCATAACTTCATATAACACATTTTTATGGCCAATGTATGATGTGTTTAATGGTGATAGATTCTCAGGGATGCTCAGATAACATCTCTAGATTGGAAATTTCCCCTATCATGAACATCTCCCATAAGAGATTTTGATCAAGATTGACATGATGATGCTTAGGTACGGCTTGTTAAAGAGTGAATCCTATTGATTCAAACTCCCTCAAATGTTTTTAATATTCAGAAACACATGAAATGAATCTACATGATGGGGTCATTAACTCTTCTATCACCATTAATTTTCCTTTGCCATTGATACATTTAAAAATTATATCTTTTAAATCAAAATTAGTGGTGGCGTTTCCAATGAACAAATTTTCAAACTATCATAATTGAAAAATGAATACTTATTATCAAAAATTTAGGTTCATAATTTATTTATAATAAATTCACTAATAAGGGGATATTGTTTTTTTAGTACAATAAAATATTACAAACATTTTTTTGAAACAATTATCATTCATGATGTTCTGGTTCATGCAATGTTGATATAGAAATGAAACATAGATAGATTCGAATATATATAATTATCTATCATTTTACTCTTGTCGATGTCTTGATTTTAAAATTGATCATCATGAGTCATAGAGTATACTAATTTGTCAGTCAAAAAACCACAAAATGAAATATTTATGGGTTAACTATTATGTTAATCAACCTCGTAAACATAATTGTATCTTTCTAAAACATGAATGGGATCATGAAGAACTCTTATAAGCATTTCTGGCATCATAATTTATTCAATTGTATATAATAATGTATAAAATTTAATTGATGATATCATGATCATAATTTAATTATAGAGAACAAGAAAAACCCCATCATCTATTCAATGAGACCAGTCATCTGTGTTGGAGGATACCAGTACATCAATTGCAAATGAGAATAAACTTTTATTCAATAATTAAATGAAACATCATGTCAAATTTCATAGTAAAAAACATATTAGAACACCAAGGTAACATAATCATGTAGATAAATCCATTACCCATAAAATCATATATACAATTTCTAATCAGTAGATGCTCTGTTATTTCATTTGCTTAAGGTGTAATGGTAATTAGTTCATATCCTATAATGAGTTCAATTGTAAACTCAACATCACCATGATGTGGATTCCCAGAGAAGTCCTCAAAAAACACATGCTTAAACCATTACTATATGGGTTGAAAGACACAATTAATCACATACCCATCATCCATAAAAATAACTGAAACATGGTAGGGGACCTACATAATTTTCAAATGAAATAGACACGCATGACCTTTATGAATATCCCATTATCCATGATGATCATAACCCTCACCCACATAAAATATTAAGTTCACTCCCCTATGGTAACATGTGACGTGGTATCTATAAAATAATAACAATTCCATACCAAAATATAACTCAAAACCTGATATGTAATGTATGTAAATATCCCTAAGGAAATTATTCACCAAATATGATATAAAACCCCTTACAAAAAATATGTCCCTTGCGGTACTCCCAATGTTATGGTGATCATCATAACCCTTATAAAAAACCACTATAAAACTCAAAATTTTAACTATTTTAGTAAATATTAAATTTGTGATGGCCTCATTATAAAATAATTAACTAGAAATAAAAAAATACAATAATATGTCCTCTAAATATTTATTTCTAACTCTCGATATCCATCTGGGAAGGATGAAAAAAAAATGAAACTCTCCTACCCCTCTTCCAGGTGTTATATTTTGAGTTTCTAAGATTCATTTCCCTACTTTTACAATTTATCCTTCTACAATGTACTATATCTGATATCATTACAATCAGGTACATTGGATATCTAGATTCCACAAATGTATGGTGTTCAATATGCACTTTTAGTACCTCGATTAAACCAATCTATTCTACCACTACCCATCAGTCAATAGTTCATGTAGAAAAATTATTTATTCTCTATCATACAGTAAGATCAACAGTATGATGAGGGTTTAGGATATTTCTCAGGGATGTGAATTAACCTACCAGTTGTGTGTTATTACACTCAAATTCTTCTATGGTAAACAGATTATTCTGAATTCTCACTCTGATAGACAATACATCAGTTTACATTCCCATAGAGATGTATCATACTCTAAGAAGTAATACATCTAAATCATCTAGAAAAATTCACCAATACTCCAACGTAATCATCATACAGGTTCCCCTATTAAATTATAGCATGATTCACTACCTCAATGGATTTCATCATTCATATGATATTATTTTGAGAATTATTCTCCGATTTAATTCCATCATGAAAATTTATCACTACAATTGCCTCATCCAATTACATCAAAGGGAATATTAACTATAAGTTGGTGAAGTGGTTACCATAGTCCTTCATGGAATTACTCACCTTGTTCAATCTTTTAAAATTTTATTCACTCTTTGAATTAAATTTCTATGGGTAATAGTGCTCCATGATATTCTACTAGATTTCCATTTTAAACCATGTCATTCAACCACTAATCTCAAGCCTTAGTACCCAACCAGTTCTTCACTGATCCCCACCACATATAATAATAAACTTTTACCCTATACTAATAATGAGTCTATAAATGATCAAGAATAATCTAGATATACTTAATGTCAAACTCAGCTACCTCATGTCTATACTCTCTAGTGAATGATAGAGAATGATACAACTAGACCCTTAGTGTTAGATCAGAAATATTACACATATCACATCATCATTTTGTCTCTATAAAATATATATAAAGATCTTAATTTTTGCGTGGAACTGATCCCCCATCCTTCCCTCAGAACTGTCGGGGCCTCATTCCTGAATGTTGTAGGTGTATTGCTATCTACAACCTTCTGTCATCCTATCAACAATATTTCACGTAATGGAATGTATATACAATTATAAAAACACATATTAGGGAATATAACATTAATTTAACACATTAACAGATGTGGGATTCACATAATGATATAATAATTCATCCCCCATATGTATCTACAAGGTAAAAACTGAAGCACAATCTCTACCTACAGCCGTTCATCAATTGGGTCATGTCTAACATAGATTAAAGAAAATTTTACATTGAATGTTTCTCATTAGACCCCCATTTTATCAACTTAATAAATACTTAATTTATGTTCATATTCAATTTTAAATTCCATATTAGGGACAAGTTTATATTTAATTAATTGTGATAATAGAAACATTTTCTTTTAAATTATTCACCAAAACACGCCTTTCCATTTGTGTCTAATATGATGCATGTAACTTAAAATTATTAATGTCTTAAATGATGCATGTATTATTAACTTTTTTATACATATTTATACATATATAAAATCATAGAAAAAAATAACATCACATAGAATGTGAGTCTCCCATGTTTAAAAATTTTTAAGCATTTGTAGCAAACATCTAGTACAATAATCCAACAATGGATACATGTTTTCCCCCCATATACAGCTTAACAACTACCATTAAAAATATCATTACTAAGTCCCCACCCATACATGATCCAATCTAATATTCCTAAATAATAATAATTAAAAAAAGAAAATACAACACATTTGATACTATATTGTGGTATAACAACCTGATTACCACATTTTGGATCCCAATGCCAATTTGTTATGTGACCTGAATCTTGACGCCCAATACACTAGTGATTTCCAATATAACGTGATAATGTAATATCGAATATAGGAATCTACACCCTCTTTATTTGTGTATAATAACATGGTAAATAAAAAATAATATCCAAATGATAATAAAAAATCAATATATTACCATAATCAATAATCATCCAATATCACATAGTGAATCCAAAATAAGAAAGGTTGACCATAAACCAAACACGTTGATATGTCATGTAGTATAAGTGTCATGTGTCAAATGAAAATAAAAAATAAAAACCATTGAAACTCCCAAATGGGTCCTCACATCCTTTTTGGTTCTTATATTCATTCCTTATCCGAAAATCAAACATATTAAATTAACATATGGTTTTTTCCCTTATCATGTCCCACAACCCTAAGTTCTGTTTGCATACTGATCTAGGGACCCATGTATGGTGTGATTAAAACATAGTAGGACTCCACCAACAAAGTATAAGAAATTGTAAATTCTATAATATTGTATGTATTTGTATAAATACTAATGTAAAAATGATAATTTAAACAGCTTCCACATTTAATCATATATAATTATCCATATAGGCCCTCCAGTCTACAGTGACACCAGAACCAATTTTACCTTTTTCAGTGGGTTCTAGATTTTGAACTATAAACCATAGGAATAACATATTTTGTTCTCCCATGAGCATTCATAATTCATTTCAAATCAATTTCACATTCATACATTATTGTCTAAGAACAACAATAATTCAGTCTATGGATATTGGTTGTAGTATTCCATCTCCACAACAAAGTGAAAATATTTAATATATATATATATATATATATATATCTTGGGGTCCTAGATAGATGTCCATAAGCCCATGTTTATGTGCAGTATCTGTCTATGAACCCCCAATCATTGTTAACATCATTCAAAAATATCACTTACCGCATATCCAAATTAAAAACTCATTTACCAACCCTTTTCATATCCCCTTATTCAACCAATTTCATAATCCAATTTATCAACCATATTTATTATTTTTGATATCAATACTCCATTATTCTTAAATCATCTAACAATTATATTCTAACACCTCATGGGTTTCCTTTAGTTTTGGAATCATAATAATCAATGGGTCCAATGAGATCAATGAATGGTTTCATAGTCTCAATAGAGTCATATAATTAAATCAATTTAGAATAATTTTAAAAAAACAGGATATTTAAATTTCTCAATTTCAAAGTTGAAATTATAATCTATACAGTGGGAATTAACAATTATAACACCTACATCATGATCATTGAAAAATTCAATCTAAATTGTAACCATTAATTTGTTGTGGAGTAGAGAAAATCACAATGACGGAATATGATATAGTGGAAAATCCTAGGGTCAATATCCAATGAAAAAAGATACATAAAAATAATGATCTATACCCATGAAAAGATGGTAAAAATAAATCATTCCCAAATGATAATAATTAATTGAGGAAAATAAATCCAAACAAAAAAGTGATTATTCACAAGAGAGAGTTCAACATCATTCATTTGATATTATATAAGAATTGAGAGTGATTTTGGGACCTATAAATCAACCTATGGGCGTCCGAAATAAATTGATTTTTGGTTAGGTTAATCATGGTAGATTTTGGGAAAATATAGGGGTTTGGGAATTTTAAAATAGAATTAATTTAATTTTCTTGTGCAGAATTTTTTTGCTGTGGATGCATGGTTTTTAGAATTGTGATCCTGAACCATTTTCCCCTACTGTATGGGGTGCATTGATTTTTCCATAGTGGAACATGATTTAAAAAATGTGCACCTACAATGAAATTATCTTATTTATAGGATTCAAAGTTATCTAGGGGCGGGTGCATGGTTTGGGAAACCCACGTGCTAATCATGTACTATCCAAAAAACTACCAAAATAACCCAAAATTACATCAACACAACAAATAAAACCCTCAACAACTATATGAATAAAAAAGTATAAAAATAACAATAAATGAGTATGAAATAACTCTAGAATGGTCAAGATATTACAATATATTTCTATGCATATGTTAGAATACAATTAATTTGATAACGAATATGAAGGACATGGTTACTCAAATGTTTTCATAGAATAATGTGTCATGATATATACTATATATAAAATATTGTTCATAATTATTTTATTTATCAAATGAATATTGTTTATCAATCAATTATTTTTTGTTTCATTCAGATCCTAGAACCTGACATGATCATGTTAATTATGAATGTCATTGATAATATAATCATTTTCCATCGTATCCAAAAAATGAAATAGGAGAAGGAATATACCACCAGGATTCTATTATCACAAAAAATTCCCATTCTATGATTCATTATGAGTTTTCAAATTATCATAGGAATGACAAATATAATATTATGCCATTAAAACAATACAATACAACTTATTTTAGTATATCTCTTGATCCATAAATGTATTGGTGATTGATCAATAGAATTTTTAAAAAATGTTATGTACTTCAATGCTTGGTACATGATAAGTTTTTCCATTTTTATTATTAATTGGACGGTAATGTATATTAAAAGAGGAATGTTTTCAAGAATACAAGCTAATATGATGAAATTGAATCCATGGAATGGGTTGAGGTTAGGGGGATTCTATTCATTATGTATTGTACTCATATTATATATATTAATATATAGAAGGATTTAATTATTCCAAAAAATGGATTATGAATCCATTTGTACCCATGAGGGAAATTTTACAAAGATTTCAACATATGACTCTGGTTTAATTATCAATCCAAAAAATAATATTGATCAATTCATTTTTTGATCAAGAAAAATTCATTTAATTTAATTAGCAATAATATTCATTAATAAAAATGAATATTTCGTTTGATGTGCGCTTAAGGTAGAAATGTAAATTTTAGATTCTATCCATTACCATGGTTTTTATAAGAAAAAAATATTTATTCTCTTGGAACATCAAATTATTCACTTGATGGAATGACATAATATCCATTTATGACCTTGAAATGTCAAAATAAACCTAAATAGGTGTGTATGGAAGTAACTTTAATTTTATTTGATTGCAGAATGGTGTTTCATAATGAAAATTATTATGGAATGTCTATGAATAAACCGGTCAATGCAATTGATGAATGGAAGACACCAACTAATGAATGAAAAACTCTTTAATGATTTAAACGAATGAAATATGGAAATTATACCAACTAGTGTATGAATCAAAAGGTTATTGGTGGTCATTATCAATAACATAACAATTCTAATGTAAATGGGAAACCTCATGTAATCATGACTACCAGTGCGGGCTAATAGAATGACATTGTGAAATGTATAAATAGTAAAAATTTGATAAATATGTAATGTCTTATTTGACTCTTGATCCAGACAGTATTTTATTTATAAATATTATTATAATTGTACCACTATATCACCATAGCAATTAAATGTATATCTTTCTATGAATACTCTTAGTGGAAAAAATGTAACATCACAAGTATATAGTTCCCCGCTATTTTATATTTGTGGTGAAGTGCATATTATAAGTCATATTTTTCCCTATTTATATTCATTTTATGTTATTCATGGAATGAATGTTTTTCTCTAAATGAATCCTATATCAATTATTTAAGAATGGAAGACTAATTTTTTATTTTGAATGATCCTATGATCATATATCAATGTGAGGATGAAGATCTACATCCCATGAAAATTGTTTTCATATTGTGGGTCATATTCATATGAATAATGATTATATATATCAGTCGGTAGGGGACAAACAGAACATTAAGGATAACCATATTTTACAATAGTTTTCATATGTCCTTCTAATAGATTTATTGAGTATTCCACCAAATCATGATTTTTAGTTTTTAGTAAAACTAAAACCTATTGATTTTTCTATAACAATGACTCTGTATATAATTTACTCATTTCAGATGAAGGAAATAAATAAGAAAACATAGATGAATTATAAAATGAGATTTATTCATCTAGTTGATGAACATTCAGGTTGTTGGGACAACATTGTGTATGATGTTTTTATTTTTTTTTTTCAATGGGTATCAATGGATGCCAATGATGATCGACAAGAAGAAAGGATCTCACATAGGTGAAATGAATAATAATATTCAGATTATTGATGCATTTATTCTAAGTTATCTTTAGAAGAATTAAAAGAAAAAAATAAGAAGGGGGTGTGGGGAGACATGGAATAGAATGTGACCATGAATTTCAATGCATTATTATTTTGTTCTAATTATTTTTATAAGCCTTACCAAAAAATTAGTCCAAGACACTAACTAGCCAGATATCCTCAACCTGAGGCACATGCGAGACCACAGGGGTCAACTGCGCCCATGGGAAAGCATGCTCTACCACCCCGTAGGAGGTGCACGGGGGCCATGTATAATCCCTAGTGTATGCATAGTGGCGTTAGGAGCTCACCTGAGGAGGTATAGTGGGAACTATGAGCATGCCCATGGAGAATCTATGCCGGTAGGCACCTGTGGGGGGGAGTAATTTGGAGCTATGGTCGCAAAAATTGATTGATAAACTACGTATCTTCCGCATCTACATTTCGATTTGGCATTGATATTTTAATGAAACATCTAATATAAGTCGTCCATCCGATCCTATATGCAATCTCAACTGCACATCTCATCCCGTGTCTAGCAACGTAATATTATCCATTAATTTCCCCCCCCCCCATCGAGAACCATTCTTAGTTTGCAAAGAGATTCTCTTGAAACATTCAAGGTTGGAAAGGAAATGGTATCGTGTACCATTTTGGTTCTGGGAATATGAGGTCTCGCGAACCAATAGAACTACATACCACTTGGTACATGACGTGGTCTATGAATCTTCTATGAAGGAATCCCATGGATCCCTTGTGCAATGAGGGGCTCTCAATCATCTCAGTTTATAGAGGAGACAAGAACACTAGTGCGTAAGAGAGCTCTATATCATTGGTGGGTAAGAAGAGAACAAGAACACCATGCCATACTGAAATACACACATTGATGTTTGGATATAATCACATAAATATGAATATAAAAATATCAATGTGGACAATGTGTGTTGATGAAGAGAGAAGGAATATTATTCATGATTGTGATAATTAAGTGCTTTCATTCATAAGAATTATTTGAAGAAGAACACAATTAAAGCCAAAGAATATCTAAATCAAGTTCTATTTAAAGGAGAAAGGATGTAATATGTGTGATTAATGGAATCATATTCTTTTGGTCCTTCACCAATTAATGTATAAGAGGAAGTGAATGCATTCATGCATGAACATGCATGCATGAATACATTGAAGAGAAGTATCCAAAACTGATGGTTCGTGTGTGTGTTGAAGTGAAGAGTAATAACATATATAAATTGACACATGCATGGTCACATGAACACATAGATGAAGAATGGTTGTATTTGATTATTCATTGTGAGCTATTTTTCAGTGTTTGAATAATAACAAAAGAATTTTGATTTTGGCCAAGAAGAACAATAAGTCTTAGTACACCTTATTGTAGAACTATACAATAGATTGAATGTAAAAGAGCATAAAATATAGACCGCTTTTCAAGTAATGTCTCATGATGAATATGAGATAGTGAATTTAATGCATATCCATTGAAGAAACCTTCATGTCAATCAAATGAGTGAAAAACAATCCAAGGCAGTATGCAAGGGGGGTCTACAATGTGATTTGAGGGAAGGAATGAGCTTTCCCTAAATATTTTAAAGGCAGTTTGCTTGATATAGAGTGACTATAACCAATCCTAGTAATCCACAACTAGTGAAGAATAGTGGCATTAGGTACGACTGGAATTATTTCTCAATATTCTCCTTAGACATAGCCCTTAGTGGTGACCTATGTAAATGTGATGTGTTGTCCTTATTCATGGGAATGTTTTATTTACTGAACATATACATCATATATGTTTAATTAAGTTGCTATAAATGTTTCAAAAAGATCAAATAAATTGGAGTAAATGTTGAGACCACAATTCCCCCCCTCTCAGGGTGACATAGGGTTCAAAAATTAGAATCAGAGGGAAAATAATTTCATATGTTGGATACTCGTCTATAATTACATTCATAAGATGATTTGTGTTTTCCATAGTAAGTAGAAAATGATGATATGTCTTGATAAACATTCATTTATCTATGAGATAAATATATACCCAACCATACCCTGATGAACAGGAAAAAGAATGAGAAGAAGTAGTAGATGAAGGCTCTAATGTCAAAAGAAGATGAAATGGATGGATCTCAATTCCCTTCCAATAAAGAAAAAATATCTATCTTGGGATGTAAATAATAATTGGGTTTGGATTCTACTTGAAAAATGGATGACACATCTATCTCATTTTCATGTGATCATTAAAAATTAAGAACCTATCTTCATGATATTTCTGAAGGGTGAGTTGCTGCTATTTATAGAATATTTCAATGTATAAAGGCCACAATCTGTCGAAAGGGAATAGAATCTAATAATATGGATGAAGGCTTGGTAACAGAAGTGATAAAATGATATAAGCTCTCTAAAATAATTGAATCCATTGAAGAGAAAGTGGGTTCAATATGACTACAGATGAAATGATCCATACATTTAATGATGAGCATAAAAAGAGCATTGAAGTCGAGGTTTTAAATTAGGAAGAATCCTCCACCAAATCCAACGAACATGACTCATTGTTACCAACCAATCTTGTTTCATGAAGATTTGGTTGAAAGATTGAAAAATGCTTGTGATGATATAAAGATCATGATTGAAGATCATAATATCATATTCAATATATAATGTCTAAAATTAGAAGCCCAGTTGACCAATCTTGAGAATAATCACATTGATGCTTCCTAAAACAAATAAACTATTGATTCTAGTACTCAATGATCATTGGAGGATAAAAAATCCGAAATACCTCTATAATTTTATAAGAAGATTTTGACAACACTTGGTTATCCATCTCAAGAAACAATGTTAGGTGTTATTAAAAGATCACTGGAGGATTCTAAATCCAAAGGCCTCCAACATGTGATAATTAAGATCATTACATCACTAATTGATCTATCAAAAGTAGATGAGAATGTGAAGGTACCATCCATACCAACTAGTTCTATTGTTTTGTAAAATGATTCTTCAAAATGTGATGGTTGGAAGAAATATCTAAACATGTATGGATGAGGAATAGTTGGGAGAAGAAAACTACCACCATGAATAGGATGGATAGAAAGTGGAAGCCGGATGATGGTATCCTAGGTAGAGAAAAACACCTTAAGAGAAAGGCCCAACAACGTTATACAGATTAAATCAAGAAGACGCGATTTGTGGGTCAATTTTTTTTCTATAACAGATTTGGTAATTCTGTATCGGATGTTTTTTATAATTATTTAAATGAAATGTAAAGAGAAAGTCTATGTCAAAATGGAAAAAACCAGAGAAGAATTAAAAACATCAATATATCCAGAATCATCTGTATACCACAAACATATTTGTAATTATATACAATCGAATGTGATGTATACAATCAGATTGGTCACAATAATGGAGTATGCTTATCTAAACATATTTCTACAGATTATAATAATAGGATATCATATAATATTGATGGGAAAGAAAAATAAACCATGAGTTGAAATTAGATGACTATTTCAAAAGAAAATTCTCCCATGTAGACTCTACAACGGAATGATGAAATGTCCTTGGATTCCAAATCAAATAATTTTAAGAGTTATACATCCAAAATAATTCCTAAAAATGTTGAAGCGAGGAAGAGTTCATGTGGAAAATATTATCTCCTTACCGTTGTTCCCAAATAAATATTGTTTATCTTTTCTAAATTTTTGGAATGAAATAGAATGGATGGAGATATGTGGGCTAAGAATAGTGGAATATATAATAAGTAGATTCCACAGGAAGATAGATAAGTTCTATGTGTGAGGTGAAACAAGGCTCGTCACAATATTAGTAATTTTAGTGCATTTATTGTAGTTTATTAAGAATAAATTGGGAAATGAATGTTGGACCAGGAGATTCAATTACATTGAAAGCTCTATAGGAAATAAGACTCACACACAAAGAGATGAAATAAATATTGAGATCCAGACCACCAATATCAGAGAAGATGATAAAATGTGAATGTGTTAGGAGTGTAGAAAACAATGAATCTTGGTTGAGAAAATCACCTCAGCTCTCCAGCTCATATTGATGTAACATGGAGGATCCATATTATTACCTTAACACATTGTGTATTTTACTAATTTTACGAGGAATTGAAGTGGAAGCAAGCTATCAGGGGGAGAACCTAAGAAGTTTTTCCTTGAGTGGGAGAAAAATAAAGAGGCTGCCATAGTTATAATTTCTATAACGTATCAACCACTGTTGGTATCAAATTCAATTACATTGAAGATTTTATGAAGCTCATGTCATTGGAATAGATATGTCATTTCTCAATCTCTCATCCATGGTTACTCAAAATAAAAAAAATTACGAATGGGAGGTAACTAAATCTATAAGTGACATAAAAAATTAGAATGTCCCATGAATAAAAGTACATGTATTCTCATCACAATGAGGTATCATGATTAGGTGATAATGGATAACTTTTTTCTGGATCATATCTTCTTGTTTTCTACATAGAGCCTTCCTAATGTAATATTAGAGTGAAATGATTGATGGAACAATTTGATATAATTGGACTGATATCCTCTCTATAATATACTTTGAATTTATTTTCAATAATGGGGAGAGAATGTGAAATGAATGTTGAAAAGTGAAAGGGAGAAATTATATAAAAGACTATCATTTTGACATTTACAGGCTCATTTTAGAAAACATTGATGTTTTGAAAACAAACACAAAGAGGAGATCATTGGGATCAATTTGTGTATGATGTTTCTATTTGTTTTCAATGGTGGTCAATGTATGTGTATGATAATTGACATGTAGAAATGAACTCTCATAAATGAATTTAAAAATGGAATTGAGATGATTGATACACCGATCTGAAGTTTTCTTTGGAAGTAGTAAAATAAAATGAGAATAAGAGGGTGAGAGGAAGCTTAGAAATGACTGTGACCATTAATTTTAATGCATAAATTGTTTAATAACAACTATTTTTATAATTCTTTCCAAATAAATAGGTCTTCCCCACTTTCCAGTAAGCCAACCTCCACCTGATGCTCATGCAAGACAATAGGGGTCAACCACGACCACATGTATTCCACCCCGACCACCCCGCAATAGGTGAATGAGTCTCTATATAAGCCCCAGGGTATGCATATTGGGTGATAAAATTATTCATGAGGAGGCAGAGTGGGCACTAGGAGCACACTTGAGTTGAACCAATGAGGGAGGCCTCAGAGGGGGGAGAAGAGTAATCTGGCACTAAGGCCACGTAGATTCATTGATAAACTACGTCTCTTTAGCATCACCATTTCAATGTGGGATAAAGAATTGAATGAGGAATATAATCTATGTTGTACATCAGATCATGGTGGCGATCTCGGTCGTACATTGCATCCCATGTCCATTGATATAATTTCAGTCATTCATTTTCCTCGCACAACATATCATTCAACCAGCATCATTTGATCAACTCCACCGATGATGTCTTCATCCTCCGGACACCCACATGCACATGTGAACCAGTTCTTGAGCCGAATGATGATATCACCACTTTCGAGAATCGATTGAGCTCAGTTCAATCCCACAGTGATCTCTAGTATGCTACAAACAAATGCATTCAATTAAATTTGCGTATATGCGAATGAAATGAAGAATAAGTGATTGCATGAGGAAGATAAAGTTTCCAAGGCTATGTGTATTTGAGGAGAGATTCAAAAAGTGTTATATGCCATCATGAATATAAGAACTATCGGCAAGAAGGACACAAGCTTGTCAAATGAAACAACCAAGATATGCGGAATATCCCCACATAGATTTGATGATATTAGTGGACCGAAGATCTCAGTTATTCAAAGAATAATCATAAAGAGTGTCTCATGAATATTTTGGACATATAAAAGATTTGATATCTACATATAAAAATAGAATCACTGGTTTGAGAAGTGGTTTCTACTCCCTAGGTTATGAGGGCTCCTGTTTTGAGAAACAGAGTCTCTCTGATCTTCTAGTTCACGTGGGTCATGCAAGAGATGCAAACTGTTCTGGGTTCGTGAAGATTAAACTCCAAACTAGTATGTTTCTGATAAGAGATGGAGTTATTCCTACCTATCAGGTTGGTGATTTAGGGTACTGTGTACCTCTTTGGTACTTGAGGTATGAGAGTTGATAACCATACTTGGTTCTCAAAGGGAGTCCCACAAACCATTCTAGGTTTATGAGGAATCAGTACCACATACCATTATGGTTCTCGGAAGAGGAGGTCCCACGAACCAAAAGAAATGCATACCACTTGGTACGTGATAGAGGTCTGCACATCCTATATGAAGGAAGCCTGTGCATCCCTTGACCGAGGAAGCTCTGTGAATCATCCCATTTCGTGGAGGAGACAATCAAAATTGTGAATAAGAGAGTTCTATATCATTGGTGTGTAATAGTACAATAATAACACCATGCCATAATGATATAAAAACATTAATGTTTGAATAAATTCACATAATTATAAATATAAAAAAATCAAATTTTATAGTGTGTGTTGAGGAAGGGGGAAAGAAGACTGTTCTTGGTGAAGAGAAGTATGTGCATGAATTCATATGCATGATTTGATGAAGAACACAATTAAAGCCCAATAATATCTGAATCATTTTCTAAGAAAAGGATAAACGAGGTTGTGTGTGTGCTTAAAGTTACCATATCCATTGGGGATTTCACACAATAATGTATAAGAGGAAGTGCATGAATTCATGTATGAAGATGCATACATGAATACATTGAAGAGAAGAATCCTAAACCGAGGGTTCCCATGAGTAATGAAGTAAAGAAGAAGGGAATTTCATAATTGTCACATGCATGCTCACATGAACACATGGAAGAATAAGTGTTGAATATAATGATGCCTTGTGAGCTGTGTTTAGTGATAGGTTAATGACAAAAAAAATTTGATTTAGGCCAAAAAGAAAAATAAGTATTAATACATCTTGTTGTTGAAATGGAGAAGAGGTTGAACATTTAAAAGATTTAACTCTAAACGACGATGCAGGAAATGTATCATACTGAATATGAGACAATAACTTGCATGCTTATCTACTGAAGTGGCCTTCAAGTTGATAAACTGAGTGAAGACCTCTCTAAGGCAGAATGCCAAGGCAAGTCTACATAAGTGATCTGAGGGAAGAATTGATCTATCCCTGAACCATTGTATGATAGTGTACTAGGTACAGAGTGACGGTACTCAAACCATGTAATCCACATCTTGTGAAGAATAATGGAATTAGGTACGGCATGAAATTTTTTTGTGCATGATCCTTTTGGGGTTTCCTTTTGTGGTGAACAATGTAAAAGGGTTGTGTTGTCCTTCTACATGTGAATTTTTTAATTACGACACATATCCATCACAAAGTATTAATTATGTTCTTACTAGTGTGGAAACATGATCCAATAAAAGGGAGAAAAAATTACCACCCTAATTTATCCCCAAACAGATTGACCTAGGGTCCTTCAGGGGTGTATCTTCTCTATTTATTAAGATGTGGGATAGGTCAATCTAATTATCCAATCAATATCAAGAACATAAAAAGATAAAAATAAAAAAATATTCATCTATTATGAATTATAGAGTAATTTAAACAAATATATCTATGTAAATACATTCCAAGATTTAACATTCATCAAAATATCATATATTGAGGGTAAATAAAGAGGATATATGAAATATGACATTCTGTAAAACGTATAGACACTATGAATTTATAGTGATGCCTTTGGTCTGACTAATTTCTCTACTACCATTATATATTTAATGAATAGTGTATTTATAAATTACCTTGATTTGATTTTTGTAGTTTTATAGTTCATATTATTATAAATTAAATGACCATATAAGGGAAAAAAGATTGATCGATTTTTTTGAAGAACCTATGGTACGAGGTTCTTTATGAAAGAATTTCCAAATAGGAATATCATCATCAAAATATTTCAATATTGGGTAATGTAATGTAATGTTAATTTATATAGATAAATTCATAAGTAGGAAAATTAATTAGAAATTTACCTAAAACAACCATTGTAAATGATATCCATTATTTTATGTGGCTGTAAAAATATTATTGGTGTTTATTGTTAGATTTGTTCTTATCTATCAAATCAAAACACCATGTAAACTAGTATGGGATAAATTCACATTTTTACAAATATATAAAAAGAATGTTTTTTGGAAAATGATATAAGTATAGTATATACACCTATTTATAAACTACACTACCATTTATATGGGTTTCCATTATACACTAATGAAATAAATAAGAGATATTGATGCATCCTAATGAAAAATAATATAGTTAGATATTATACCTCATGGAAAAGGATGGTTCATGGGAAAAATCAACCAACTCGATATTTTGAGTTATCTATGGTTATTGTTTAATAAATGATACAGATTCATTATATCAATGAATATATATATCAAATATATACTAATCCTAATTTTTTTAAGTATATTGTCACTTCAAAAGAGCTTAACATGTACAAATATGATTGTTGGAAATGATTAAAGTTAACAATTCCTAGATACAAGCCCACCGTAGGAAAGTGATCAAGGTGTAATATGATATGAGTCAAAAAAAATGCTAGATTAAATATTGTGGGGATAAAAAATATAATATTAATACATATTAAAAGGATATATCATGAAATAATGATATACGGTAAAAATATTATCCTTAATAATTAAATGTTTAACTATTCATAAAGGTAAGGATAAAGGAGGATTAAATGGATGATATAAAGTCGAAAAAGATGGTGAGAAATGTTCTTGAGTTAAACAATGATGGTGATGTAATAATAAAATTTAGAAACCATGTATATGTCCCAAAAATATTATTTTTTGAGATATTGTATGAGTATCTTTGTTCATAATTCTATATTTATCAGGGACAAAAAATGATATATTGTGAATTGAGAAATTATTTCTAGATTGATATCATGAAATACTCTATTGCAAAATATCAAACCCCAAGAAATGTTTGACACCATGTTATGGTGGAGAGAAGAAATTATATGTTGATGTTACACTATTACCCAAACAAATATGTAAATGGGAAAACATTTCAAAGTAATGATTTTTCAAAAACTCAAAACAATATGAAGGGAAAATGTATATAGGGTTTGTAGTAAATCACCATACAACGTAAGAATTTATTATTTTTATTAGATAATTTTTATCCCTTGATCAATATAATCATTTATAAATTCATTAATTTTTATAATTTCATTTTGAAAAATAATCAGTTGTATCTAATCAAGATATGTTTTACCTAAATGTTATAGAAGAAGTATTCTATGAGAATTTGATATAGAGTCTTGTTTAATCATTACAAATAATACAAAATCATATGGATTTCTTGAGGGGAGAATTAAAAATCATGAAGACATGTTGAGAACATGCTCTATGGATTTAAAATGTGTACATGATCAACACCATTTAATGAGTCATTTTATTTATAGTAGATGATTTCCATCAAGAATTCAGATTGATCCTTATAAATCACTGTATGGTAGGAGGTGAAATTCACAAAAATTATCAAATTATGTAAGTGAAATATGATATTTCTGCCTGATCTAGTTTAAGAAATCATAGATATGGTAAGATCTATTCAACCGAACATATGTGAAAATATGTAGGATAAAAGTTTTATGTTTTAAATAATTAGTGAGATCAATAGTTTGAATTTGGTATGAATAATTATATACAAATTTAGCATTTTAATAGGCTTATTATATAATTTAATATGGGAAAACAATACCATATTTATATCGGTCCTTGTGAAATTCATGATCATATCGTAATGTTATCTTATAGATTACACTACCACTAAAACCATCCTATGTTCAGGATGTGTTCCCTATATCTCCCCTAAATTTTTATAGAAGAAATATTTCACATGTAATGGTAAATCAATTTATATAAATGGAATTACATCATTATTATGAATATAAAAAGATATATATTCTATGTCAAAGTGATAATTATTTGCGGTAGCTAACCACTCACCCAATCAACATATTTTGGGAGAGACCACAAATTTGGGGAATCTATGTGCGCTACATTAGGATTTTATGAAGAATAGTTATCCTCATATGTTTGTATAATAGTTACATATTTAGAGGTTGAAATTCATTTAATGGGGGTATAAGGTTACACCCCATGAGTTTTATGATTTATTTCTCATTAAATAATTTGATTTCGTCGATAACAGGTATTACACACAATAGTGAGTTTAGGCGATAAATGTAGATTATGTGTTTGTTATCACCTAGTTATTGATTGTTGGAAATGGATATTAAAAATTAAATAATTAAAAATATGTGGTATAAATATTTATAATATTATTTTAATAGTTTCCAAATAAATAGAATTAAAAAATAAAATGAATATTTATAGTGATGTTTTTCCTAAAAAAGATTTTTTTACACAAAATGAAATTTTATATAAATAAATTATGTTAATATATAATTTTTAATTAATATAATGAAATTTATATATAATTATATATGTAATTTTTTAACCATTGAGTAAATAATTTTATTTTCATATCATAATAATAATTCAATTTGTTTCTTAAAAAAATATTGTTTTCTCAAATAGAAGTCTTCATTGCATTATTAAATGAAAATTCAAAATTAATTTTTCCATTTGTAGGTATTTAATTATTCTAAATTAAGAACATATTGACAATAATATGTTTAAAATCAATTAAATATACACCTTTTATTTTTGGGCAATATGAATAGTGATGTTTATAAAAGTTATCACGTGAGTTAGGTATAAATGACATTAATATTGATGTAAAATAAGTTATAAGGATAATATTTATAATCATATTTCATATTGGATGAATTTTATTATTTCCTTATAACCATAGGATTGATTTTTTTTCCCTTTTACATTAAAATAACTTATATACCATTTAAATAAACAGATGTTAAAAAATACCACTCTTATTGTTTTTAATATTTCATTTGTTTCCAAAGAAGAAAAATAGTAAGTTAAAAATTAATATATGTTTCTAATTTTACCATAATTAAATTATTTTCATGTTATAAATTTAATTTAAATTTTAATATATTATATAATGAACCTAATTTTTTATACAACACCAATGCGGTATTTCTCCAATTTATTAAAAATATAATATTATTTATTATTAAATATATTGAAAGAAATATAATTTACTTTAGTTAGAGTGTGTCGAGAATTATATAGGGGAATATGGAATAATATTATTGTTTTATAATATTATGTTATTATTAAAATAAATCTTCATGTAATCTAATCCAAACTCTATGACTATTGTCTATGTTGAAAATAATGTTATTTTATGTGATTTATATTATAATTAATTTCATATATGTCATAAAATTATTAAAATATGTCAAAGGGTATATGAAATGGCCAAATATTTTATCCATTGTCTATTTATAGGTTGTTTTGAATAATTTTACTTGAAATAGAAATAATTATATTTTAATCTTTGGTAAAATTTCAGGACCTCTCATCCTCTATCATATAAATTTTCATATATACTTTCTGTTCTTCACATCACATTTATCATTCAAGATCAAACATACTTTAAATTTATTTATCCACTTATGTTTTAACATTCTAGAGGAGTAGGTTTAATGAACAGTTCATCTCTATAGTCTGTAGAAGAACTTCTACAGGCGATCCTTCCAAGAAGATCATGTTAGAATGCTTTAGAAATAATGTGAACTATAAAAAATGGGATTAATTTAAAATATAATCAATATTATGTATTGTTAATGGTTAAATATATTTTGTGATAATGATGTGATATTTCTCTTCCATATCATTATTTTCTAAAAAAAATTTGAAGAAAATTTTTAACATTGTCATATGATAAAATAAACACATTTTTACCTATGTTTATCTTTTTAAAAAATCGTTTGAAAGGAATATTATAGATGTTTTCCAAAATAAATATATTTTAAATATTCCAAAAATTGTATCAAATATTTTTTTACCATATATGGAATTAATGTATTATCCCACTATCCTGTTTAATTCTTTCCTCAAAGAATCATTTACATATTCCCATTGTTATTTTTTAAAAAAATGTGATCATTTATAAATAAGCATCTTTTAAAATATAATGTGATTAGATCATGAATATATTATATTATACATAACAAATTCCTTGTGATATTCAAAATTAATTTTTTTTCTCATATTACATCCTTTTATTTTACATATGATCAACAGTGGATGTGATCAATTGTTATCTTCATTATTTGTATTTTGGATGGTTTATGTTTATGATAAAAAATTAAATGTTTATGAAAATAATTTATTTTAATGGTTATTTATGTGATAAATGTTTTATTATCAAGTGGGGAACATATGTAAGGTTTTCATTATATTATGGGTCGGAATTTTATCTTCCTAAAATTTAATCGAGAAATTATTATGCCTCTATAGATTGTTTGTCACGAACTGGCCTGAGTCGACCCTAAACCAGTCACTCAGGCCAACCCATGACAAGTCTCAAGAGGCATTCGCAATCTTCCTGGGATGGAGAAATTTCCCATGGGAATAAATATAGTACACAACAAAATTATTTTCCTCATATATAAATAATCAAACAAATATTGAAAAGAAAAAGACTGTTAAAAATTCGTTTATATAAAAATTGAAATGAACATTCTTTGTACAAGAAACTAAATGTACAACTAAACCAACATCTAAAACGACCAAAACAGATAACAAAATAACTCTATGTGACCCAACTGGTCATTCTCCAACAAAATGATCACATGTCACCCAATTATATTTTACTTATGTTGAAACATGCATAATGGCTAAAAATTGAAGAAGACTATAAGTGTGAGTATTAAAACACAATTGGTTAGCTTGATATTCTATTACGAATGAAAATCCTTTAGAATAAAATAATCATTAATTTATTATTTAAAATAAAATTATAAAGGTATGTTTTCCAAATGTTGTCCCATCAAATTAAAAAATTACCAGACAAAATCATTCATGTTTTATAAACAAAAATGCTAGTAACAATTTTCAAATAGGTTCTACATAAAAAAGAAAATAGTTTTCAAGTGGGATGTTTTAAAGAATATAAAAATTTAAATAAATAACACACACTACTAAATTATCAACCAAAAAACCCATATGCTGATGGTGATTTCAAAATAGCCAATGAGCAAAAGTCATGGGAACACCCTTTGGCACTACATAGTTGTGAGCCCCAGGTACCTCATATCCCGGTGAAAGTAACTGTAATAAATATTCGTTCTTGTGGACACGTGCTACTAGTATGGAGAATACCAATACCCCAGTGGTCCCCCAAAACCATCATCATCATAATTTGTTTAGTGTTTTCTTTGTCAAACATGCTATGTGAAACAGGGGTCAAACCCCACGAAATCACTATAATACTAGTACAGGTCTGCCCACCTATATTCCCGGGATTCCCTTTAGTGCTCAATTAAGTTACAAATGTTATAAAATAAACTTTACAAATCAGAATTCCATTACCAAACAATAATAACACTAACATCCTGAAAACATGCTTCACATTTCCTTCACATATAAATAAACAACTAAAATTCTCCGTAAAACAATTTCAAGGAGTATAACAAGGCCTTGCACATAAAATCCATTAAAAATGCTCTTTTAATGCCACATACCAATAAATAACATAAAAAACCCAATTTTGAATCCTGAAATTCAATTATTAAAACAATTTCATGTACCATAAGATGTCTCTAAATGATAGAACATAAAATACACTAGGAAACCATTTTTACAAATAAAATTCCAAATGGGCCTTTAAGGCTTTCTCAAAACTAACATTTGACCATGGTATAAATTTAACACTTATTAAGGAGGTGTATAAACACTATTTATAGTAGAAAAATTTCATAAATCCCTTAAATCATTCAGGTTACATATTTAAAAACTCATCCATTTTCATATGGATGTGAAACGCATCATTTTCTGACAACTCGGGCCAAAACATGTTGTAAACCAAAACCCATTTTTTTGTAAAACCAAATCCAAATTAAAAAGTAATATGATGACCTAAAAACCCAATTATCATTCTTAAAATTCATTTATAAATCCAAACTAATAAGTTTTAATTCAAACCTAACACATAACATCCAACTAGATAATTTACTAAACACAAGACATGCCCTTTTAAAAAAAATATTTATTTTTTTCACTTGACTAGGAATAAAACACCAATTGAATGCCATATTTTATACAAGATATTATAACATATTAAAAATATCATACACCATGTTCTAAACCATACATAATAGTTTCAAACGATATTGTAACATTTAAAAAATCACTTGGGGTGCACTTTAATGACAAAAATACACTACCTTTCACAAAACAATGATTAAACAACCATTTTGCACACTAAGAAAATTATCCAAATCCTAAAAAATAATAATAAACCATAAACCTATGAAGACCAGACCTAGATGAACAAAACCCCCATTAAAATCATTGGATAACAGAACCATAGGTCTATCATGGCTAGGGGAGATTATGAAACTAAGAAATAATGAAACGAGGATGAAGAGGGGGGATAATGGAGAAGGAATCTCACCTTTCCAACTATAAAACACTTAGTCTTCCATTAGATATGCTCCCATAGTGACATGGGAATGGGCTGGAATATCTTTCATAGGCTCCTATGGTCTGTAATAACTAGGGAATGATGATTTGTGTCAAAAATATCACTAATTGAATAACTAACGGGTGAAACAATTTACCTTCTCAATTCTGAACGTTTTAAGAAAACCACAGAACATTTGACCTAATAAGAAATTCCATTGAGATATAAAGAGGTACAATCAATAATTCGGGTGAGGATATCTATTATTTCTTAGTGTGGGAGGTTCAATCCCAAAAAAACATTTAAAAAAGAAAAGGATATAAAATAAACAAGTTATTTTTTGAAAATTGGAAATGGGCCCATGTGCTGGCCCGTTACCTAAATAAGTAAGCCAAATTCACCATGTTTCTGAATTTATAAGGGAAGAAAAAGGATATGGTAGTATTAATATGTCTGTTTAGGCTAAGTGTAAAGTGGAAGGAATGAAAAAATTTGAAAAACAAAGGAGTTATTAAAGTAAAACATTTGGTTTTTAAAACTACAAATGTGCTCATGGGTGGCCCAAATCATGAAATAGAAACCCTTTCTCCAAAAAAACTATTAAAAAATAAATGGGGAACCAAAATTAGGATGATTAAGGATATATTGATTTTTAAAACTCAAAATTAATCTCACCATACCTTAATAAAAGGGTTGAAATTTTAAATGAACTAGATCAAAACCATGACATGAAATGAAAAAAAAAGGTGTGACATTGTTATTGGAATCAAGTAAATGTGATTTATATGTTATGGAAAAAATATTTAAATACTTAATAAATTATTCATGATATGATGTTTATTATAACTAATCATGACATATTAAATAGTTTCTATAGTTATGAGGATTCCACACACACACATTTATTATGTCAACATATGGTTCCTGATTGATTTATGATGAGTTCTTATTTTTATGATTCCTACATTTTAAAATGATAATGTGTTATTACATAACTGAATATTTTGATATTTTCAGATTGGGTAGGAATTTTTTAAATTATTTTTATAATATCATACCATTATTCAAACCATGTTATTTAATATAATCACGGATTGATTCCTTCCATGGTCACCTTTACTGAGCATTTGAGATCACATTTTTATTATGTTTTCTTTTACACGCATTATTGAGAATAATTGGTATGATATGCCTAAATATATTATTATTAGGGATGATCATTATAGGAAATATTGAAGATAATTAATAAAACCATAGTAATATTTAACTAATATATAAATACTCTAAATATTAATAGTTCTTTCCAAGATTTTATTGATATATATTTAATATTCATCAATATAAATGTACTATTTATGTATTAATTTTTCAGGATATAATAAGTTAAGATTGAGTTTTTCATTAAATAATTATAATAAATAATGAATATCTAATTATATATTTAAATACATGTATATATACTATAAAACCTATGTGGTAATGAAAATAAAATAACAGTTCATCATAGAGGTGGTAGTCTGCATGTACGCACGAATGACTTTATCAATTCTCTATGGGTTGAAAGGTATGATATTAGATGATATTTTTCCATTTTATGATGATAAATTATACATCAATATTAATATATATATATATATATATATATATTAAATCCAAAATTATAACCATACTTAATATGAGGATATGGAAAAAATTATATCAATTCAGTAGGTAGTAGTCCACTATACAAAAGAAAAATGTTTTGGTTTCCCATTTGATAGAATATGAGATGGATATTTGTTATACTAGAACCATAATAAAATATCATTATATGGATGATGGTTTTTTAATATCTTATAATACCTTTGGATTTTTATGGAGGTATAAGAATAAATAAAATGAAAATGGTTGATTATGAACTATACCTCTTCTCGAACAACATCAAAATTTTTAGAGAAAAAAATATTTCATAGATTTTATTTGGGAAAACATAAATTCTTGAAAAAATATAGAAAAAAGTATTAATGGAATTTTTTTTTTGTAGATTTCCAAATTAAAATAAGTCTTTAGTCATTTGTAGTAATGTAGAGGAGGTTCCATATCAGTTTAGAGGGGTGAAGTCTTGGATTTTCTTAAACAATATAATTAATATAAATTAATTTACATTCTAAATTTAATTTAATTTTATAAAATTAAAATATATGAAAATATATTTATAAATAATCTCGTAAAATAAATTTTTTTATGTAATTTATCTCAGTCTTCTTCTTATTCTACCCCATGATACTTCCTTTTACAATAATCACCATATTAAGGATTTTATATTTCATTGGTCAATAAATTTATTATTAAATAAAATTGACCACAAAAACTTATGATATATATTTTAATCTATCTCATACTCACATTGATGAAAAGAGATTTTACGGAGAATTTAATCATTTATTAATAAATTATTTATTTTAAAAAATTATTACTCTAAAAATTTTGAAATATATTTTTTATTTTTCATTGAAAACTTTATTAAAAAAATATAATTTTGATATAAGCCATTCCCACCTTTCTAATGCTTTATTTTAGTCTATAATAATTGGAATAAAAAAATATTTCAATTTATATCCCATTAAATTTTTTTAAATTCATTTATTTGGTTTTTCTATTAATTGATTAAATACTATATAATTGTAAACAATGTATTTTTGGTAATAACATCATATGAAGAAATCATAAATAAATTAAACTGATAAATAAAATTATTTTTCATTTAAAATTATTTTTTATATCTTAATATAACTTTTCTTATGAATATGCCTAAAATATTTAGACAATTAAACAAAGGGATTTAAATTTCCAATTTTTCCATACATAAAATACTATAATGATAAAAATCATTGATAAATAGAATAAAAAGGACATATATTGGAATTTTTTAGGATAAAGTATGATATTTACTAATATAATAAATTTTTTCAAATTGATATGATAACTTTTTAGTATTTATCATTTTATTTTTACCCATATTTAAGTCATTTTACATTTATTATGATGACTATGTTTTCTATGATAACTATTCGCAATGAAAAATAATTGAAATAACTAGATGCATTTAACCTTCAGATTAAAAATATGGAATCCATTTTCCATCATAAAAAACACATAAGTGGTATAATTTAATTGAAAATTTAATCAACAAAATCCGATAAAATTTTTTTTTCCAAAATATTTATTTTAAAAAAAATCGTGGTATAAAAATTTAATCGCATAACACATTATAAATAATATAATTAGAATATTATAAATCAAATAACACTAATTAATTTTTTTACAATAATCTAAAATATAAATTTGAATAATAACACATCAAATTTATATACATTTTTCTATAAAAATTATAATGTGTAACTATTCATTAAAAATCATTCCTTTTAAATAGAATAAAAATTTACAACTATTATAGTTTAAATATGATAATTTCAAAAAATAAATCCAATTTTAAAATAAATTATGAATAATGTTAAATTTTTTATTATATTATCTTACAAAAATTAATAAAATACATATATTGATGAAAACATAATTTTTAATAATTATACAATTTTTCTGAAATTTGAGGGAATATATATTATGAATTAGTCAATATTTATGTATTGATTAGGACCTTTATGAATATTCCATAACATTGTTAATCATATATCGAACATTCGATTCAAATTCTAAGTTATAATGATCCTATTAAAAAAATAATATTTTATGCTTCCCTTGAGCATGATGTTTCATATCGAACTAATTATCAAAGATAATTTCCCTCTTTTAAAATATCAAAGTACACTATTCCCTCATCCCATTCAACTAAATAATCCCTATAAATATTAAAATGGGCATGGAAGTCAAATTATTTATAACAGGACAAAAAATTATTGAAATACCACATCGTGAAACAAGTTTATAAAAATTTAACATTAATGGTGAAAAAAGGAAATTCAATGCTCATCTGGAATAAAAAGTTATTTGATTACCAAATAGAAAAAAATTATTGTGTGTTAAAATAATAAAAAGGTAGTAATTTTTATATAATCATGGATATTTATATTGATCATTATTCATAATAAATTTAATATTCTAGAGATATGTATTGTCCACAAAAACAAGAACCTAAGGGTTGTAAAAGAGACTCTTCAATCATAAGAAAAGTTAAAAATATGATAGAATTTTTATTAAAAGTAAATTTTCATCATGTTTAAGAATTAAATTACATTCAAGACTAAAAAAATGGATATATAAATACATTTTATATATAGTTTCATCCATCAATCAATTTCCACTGCAATCCCATTCTTTTATATGAAGTGAAATCATTCAAGATAATTTTCGTTCCTAAAGCACTAAAATAAAATAAAATTAGACGAAATGCTTCCAATAATTGTTAACAAGTTATTATGGTATCATTAGATATCAGTCAAACAAAAAAACAGCTAACACAAGGTATGATAATTCCAATAATTAATAAACCATCATACAATGAAATAATACATTAATCTCTAAAATTCAATAGTAAGGTCTAAAGATCAAAATAAAACAGTGTTAAAATATTATTCCTTATAATTATTCAATATATTATCGACTATGATTTAAATAGAAAAAATAAATTATTTGATCAAATTTTCACATAACTATTACCACCAAATCATTCAAATCATTAAAAAATATCATTTTAAAAATGTATATAACATTTTCATATAATATATTATATTTATTAATCATTTATTTTAATTAATTGAATCACCATAAAGAAAAATAAATATCATATACTAATCAAAATTAATTTTCAACAATCATTCCTAAACAAAATACTATATTATCCAACTTAATCATTCTATTAATTCATATAGGATTCTAAAAATAATGATAATATTTTTAAATAATTTTTACTACATAATTAATCGTCATTTTAAAATCCCATTTTCATTTAAATGATAAAACATATGTTACCAAATTCAACTTAATATTTACATGTAATATAGTTTTAAGGGAAAATTAATTATTTTACACAAATCAGACCATCATGTAGGCTATTTGTAAGAGTTACACATGTGTCTCACTTCAGATATGGGTTCAAGCCCTTGGATGTACCATATGTTTCGAGATATCACCATATATGTGGGTTTTATGTTTTCTAAAACTATTCTAATATACAAATTTTAAAACATACAAAAATATTTTGAATGTCCAAAAAAATTACCTTTACCGTTAAAGATCATATATATGATAATGTTTATCTATACCATTATAATTAATTAAAAAAATTACAAGGGAATTTTCCCTGAAATAATGACATCACATATTAAATTTAAGGGTTATAGATACATAAAATTAGAATTATAAATTTGTAATTAGCTCAATAATTACTAACATCGCATTAAAATCAATAGTGTATTGATGATTTTAAACTTATTATCATCCTTAAATCTATATCTATATATGAAAAAAATCATTAATCCCTATATGAATAGACCTTAATCAATCTGCATGGTTCATTTTTATTTTGATCATATTCATTAAGACATCTATACTAAAATAATTTAATAAACCCACAAGAATCAAAAATATAAAAACACATGATATAAAATAATTAATGAAAGGTATATTATAAAATGGGCACTTCAATTTAGTATCCCAATTTACTAAAAACCAATACATCTAAAAAGAAACACATTTTTCATATCATAAAAAATTTAATGACTTTCAAAATTACTTCTTCCTTATTACTACCCATATTCAATCCTAATGAAAAATATATTGAAACATTTAATTACTATAAAATGTAGTGCTGGAAATAAAAATATAAAAGAAAATTGTACTCAATTTTTAAAATCATGAGATCAAGAAGGAATTTTTCAACTGAAAAAAAATAACATTGACCTCGAATAATAATTTACATTACCATGAAAATATTCCGTCATCAAAAATATTTCCATATGATACATTATAAGTAAAAATTATGGAAAAATAATATTCCTTTAGGATTCTTTGAGGACTTGAAAACCCATGAAAATACTTAATGAAAAACATAACATTTTACACTAAATAAGAATTATAAATCATTTTAATAAATTATTATTTTATTAAATTATTGAAATGAAATAATTTATTAAAAATTTCATTAAAATCAATAGAACCTTCTGGTTGGTTTCATAGAATATAATCTTCCTATGATGTTTATTGACCCCTCATAGATAGAAGAACCTGAAGATTTACTTGAAGCATAATTCTCCCTCAAACGTAATCATCAAATAATGCATTTGAGTTCAATCAGGGTTCACAGATCATATAATAAATATTGTTATCACACATAATCATTATTTTTATTGGGATAACCCATTATCATAATCAAATTCCATGGACTGTATCATAAATAAACACATCAAAACAACTTTTGCAATTTTATACAAAAAAATTTATATGTCGTAATATTCATTCAATTTAAAAACCATTATTAAAATAACTATAAAATAGTAACATTGGTTTTATCATTTATTCACTCTTGTAAAGGGAAGAAAAAATTAAATAATATTTATATATGATTGAAATTTTTTTTTCTCTATATACATTAAATAAAAATAGAATTTTCTCCTTAGTCTATAAATTTCAAACATTCCTTTAGAATATTCATTAGAAATATTTTTTAAATAAAGTAAAAAAATACATAAAATATCATTTATTACTATTTTATTTCCATTTAAATTACATAGAAATATATATTTGTTTAAATATTTTCATGGAAAAAATTATTTGGAAAGGAATCATTAATGTGGAATTTTCTAATAATGACTACAATCATGATCCTACATCATCCTTTCAGTTCATTATCATCCATAATAACTAATATATTTTAATAAATTAGGTTCTCAGTAAATTTTCCCTTTTTAATTACTATTTCTTTATTCAATACCTTTTTATGTATAATTATATAATCATTTACATTACCATAATATGCTTTCATGATTTTCAACATATATGTATAACGTTGATTTGATATATTGACTGTGGTAAAAATTTAATTATTAGATATCCAAAAAATAAATAAAATTATACAATAATCATTTTTATAAATAAATATAATTTATCAAAGAAACCATGAATGATGGTTATGAAAAATGAAATATGATATAATCATAGAGATGATATATTGTACATACAAGTGATTACCATGTCAATTTATGAACGGTCATTTTTGAATTAAGGTCAATGATAATTTATCTATACATAATTAAAATTATATAATTAATATAATATTATTTTTTAAAATAAACAAATATATACCATCCAAGTGATGTGGTGATGATAAATGAATGACATCGCTTCGTGTTTGTAAAGGTACACTCAAAAACATGAAAAATGTTTTCATTTTTCGTTGAATGGAAATGTACGAAAATTAAAATACACTAACATTTAAAAATGATAAATATTTAAATAATAATATATATATTTATTTTAACACCATCATTACAATAATTTTAATTTTGATGGTATAGAAATTTAATTGCAACTGTTTGTGAGGTGGTTGTCTATGTTACACACAAATGAGAGATTGAATATAGATTTTGTTGAAAAGAATTATGATATAAGATATTAAAATAACATAGTATAATATCGTAATATTTAACACAATTTTTTAACTATTTTAACATGTTTGACAAATTTTTTATCTAAGTAAAATAATAAATAAATCAAAAAAATTGATTAATAACTGTATCATTAATTTAAAAACCTCTTAATGCATGATACAAAATATTTTAGTGATTGGTTTTCTAATTTAAAAATTGAGTATATGACATGGGTATGGATTCATTAATGTTATAAATGTAGGTCTTTGTTGGACCCATTTTTTAAGAGTTATTTTAACAACCTGAGGTTTTTTTAAAATTAATTGAAATGAATAAATGTTTTTAAGTCGGTATTTATAACTACCCATTAAACATAATTTATACACTTCTATGATTTGAATTTTTAAAAACTATCATCTAAAAGTTTGTTCGGTATGCTATTTATTGTCTAATGGATCCAACATAATTTTTTGGTGAATATTATCATACCCTTATGAATAGTAATACGAATAGTGTTATGACCCTAATGAATATAAAATAGTATTATTATTTTATTTTCTTGAGTCTATAATATAGTGTCATTTTGGATGATTTTTCAATGTGATATAAAACCAGTTATTGTTTTGAAATTGTTATTTTTTTAATAATGTATGATTTTATTTAAAAAATTAAATTAATAATATTTATAAAATAATTTTCAAAAAATATAGTTCATTTTTGAATTATACACATTGAAAAATGGTTAAGGTGAATTTTTGGAAATTTTATAAAATTTTTGAATGTTTGATGAATAGTGAAAATGAAAAAATATGATAAATGCTAAATACATGATTTACTGCGTCATAGGTGATGCAAGGATGAGGTATGACCAGTTGGATTGAAATCACATGGAATTAATACTATATGGGGTCACATGAATTAATACTAAGAATATTCATGAGAATAAAAATTTAATAATGATTAAAATAAGGTAAAATACCTCCTCTCTTACATAATAAATGCCACCCTCATTTCCCTCTTCTTCCCACACATCCCAATCCTTGAGACTTACATATGATCTTTCCAATACTACTCTCAAGGCTCTCCCCTATGTCCTAGAGCAGCATGTCACACCAAAATTACAAAACCATAGGACATTAGAAGGATCTCAAGGAGAAGAGATCAATAGGAGGGTTAAACGAGTTTGATGTTAGACAAACTCGAGATAAGGGAATTCCTAACACAATTTCTATTATTTGGGTTAACCTTCTACATCATTATTTATGTGGTATTAAATTAATTTGTGTGATTTTTTTTATATTATATTAATTAATGTTTAATTATATTGTATATACATATTCCCTCTACTCTTTTGGGTCTCACTTAAATTATACGATACTTATAAGGGACTTCTCTATCAAAATCCTCTATTAAATTTCCATTTTAAAAAAATTCAAAAGAATGTTTTATGCAATTATTCATGTTGTATGATTGGGTTTTGGTTCTTGGGAATTGTTTATGATGATGTTTTGGATCTATATACCCCTCCAATTAATTGCGTATGTGTATGTTGTAGATCTCCAATATGGTTAATCGAATTGAAACTCCGATTGTTACACAAATTGAAAGATTGTCATGAGGGTTAAAAATTATATGGATGGTGTGAGTGTTACAGGATTATGTATGTAACTCACTAACATACCATTATGGTTTTATTTATGTTGTTATATTTTGTGGGGATCTTTTGGAAATATAATGTTTTAAAAAGTATGTATTTATGGGTGACAAGTATGATCTTTGAAAATATTTTCATATGTTATAGGTATTCATGGAATAATGTGCTATTTCAATTTTTTTATATCCCTTTCTAATGTTTTTGCTCATTACATGTTTTTAAATAATTTTTATAGGTTATAATTATGTTCAATACAATGAAAGATTCCATGTAAAATGTTTTAAGAATTGTCAAATAAATCAGGTTTAATATGTAACGTATTATATTTTGAGGAAATGAAAATTGTTTTTATTATATCCAGTCTCTATTAAGTTGTAATATTATGAAAGTATTATTTCCCAATGCTCTAAATATCTAAACCAGAAAATAACCACAAATTTAAATGAAGTTATATATTGACTAAATTCAATATTATGTAATGTAATAAGGTCATTTCCTTATAGTTGGTATCATTGGATTGTTTAGATAACATTAGTGGTTAGGATGATGTTAATAAACACTATAAATTGTTTTTCTCTATGATTAATTTGAATTGTTATTTCATTTAATGATTACCATATTTCTTCGACTAAGATATGTTTTTTCAGAATGGTTGTCTATATAAGAATCATAGAAGATGAAGCGGAGAGGCATCGATAGAATGAAATCCATTCGAATCTACGGCCTAGAACGGTGGGGATTGAAACCGATCAGTTTGTGATAGCAATGTCTCACCTATCGTGTGAAATATATGGTGGTGGAATCCATGCAAGAAAACAACATGAGGTACTGCAAAATAACATGACAATAAAGGAACATTTTATGAGACAACACCCTCATTCTTTCAATGGATCTTCTGACCCAGTAGCTGTAGAAGGATGGATGAAATCCCTTTAAATGATATTTGATGTTATTGGATGTTCATATAATAAAAAGGTATGTCTTTCCATTTACCTTTTGTAATGGTGAATCTGATTAGTGGTTATCAATGTTAAATAATAATATGTATGTAGTTGATATTTATTTTATAGATTTAGATGAATTTAAATGTCGTTTAATTGAAAAAAATTCTTATGGTGGTGCAACATAGGATAGAGAAGAAATTATTTGAATTGAAGAAAAACGAGGATGATTCAGTTTCTATGTATGATGTGAACAACATATGACTGGAATGGTAGTGTCCAAATCACATTCTGTATCTTGATAGAAATTTCAACCTCTTTTACTCATTATTGAAGTCATGGTATCGAAGGGCATTGGCATCCCAAAAATTAAAATGTTATGATAAAAATTTATGATGTGCTGGGAGAGTAGATATGGAGTTTTCTGATAATCATGTCCTCATTTAAAAATGGAGAATAATAGGTCTAGATAGAAATCGACCGGTAAGAATCAATGAAATAAATATAATGGTTAGACATTCTAGTTTCTTTTTTGTGATAAGTGTGAAAAGATGCAACTTGGAGAATGTTTTACCAAAACATGGAAGTTTTTTTGATGTGGTAAGTTTGGACATATGTTCTGAGATTGCAATGTAAATGATCCTAAGAGTAATCTCGATAAGAAAACTATAAACAGGATTAAATGTGGTGAGATGGTTCATTATGAAAATTCCTTCCCAAAGAGAGATCTGAATCATAAAAATAATTCAGACTCTAAGATGAAAAGTGTAGTGAGATCCATTGTGTCTATGTTATCAAATCTTGAGCCATCCAATAATGTTTTATCAGTACATTGTTTGATTACCCAGAATTTTCTAATGTTCTCTTCAATAGAGGTATACACATTCCTTTATTTTAGAAGTATTTTTTGGTCAACTAGAAATATCACCTCATAAAATGAGATCAGAATTAATTGTTTTAAAAATAGGGAGAAATATTATAGAAAATGGGAATAATAAGAATATTTCTATTATGTTATTAATAAAAAAATTATCTAAAAACTTTATTGGTTTTCCATTAGTTGAGATTTATGTAATTCTAGGAATAGATCTGATTTCTTTTTTTCATGCTAAGATTAACTGTTGAGATGAAGAAGTTGTTCTTCCAAAAGATAGATTTTATGTTTGTATAAAAATGAAAACCATTCAATTGATAACATATCAGGATTCTAAGATACTGTTCAATAATGGAAATGATATTTATCTATCTGATATTGTTTAAAAAAAGTGAACTGTATATATTAATGATGTTCTAGTATAAATTAATACATTTATATTTTTTCTGATGAGAGACCCAATTTCATACCTGATTGGGAAGTCAAATGAAAAATTAACATAGTTTCTTTTTCTATGATAATTTTAAAACACCCAAATCATATGAATCAAACAGAACATCATTAATTAAAAAATTACTTGCATAATTTTCTAGATAAAGGCTTCATTCGTGATTTCACACCACCATGGGGTGATCCTATTTTGTTCTTTAAAAATAAAGATAGATTAATTAGACATTGCATTGATTATAGATATTTGAATGACATCACTATTAAAAATTGTTTTCGACCTCACATCAATTTGTTGTTTGATTATCTCCATGGAGCTCGGTACTTTTCCATGATTGAATTGAGATCTTGATATTGTCAGCATAATCTGAAGGAGGATGACACCCTGAAAAAAGTTATTCATATTAAAAAAAGGCATTACAAATTTCTTTTTCTACTGTTTGGGTTAACTACGACACCTTTTTTATTCATGAATTTTATGAATAGTATATTACACGATTTTAGGGATATGTTAGTGCTTGTTCTTATTGATGAAATTTTGGAATTTCTAAAAAATAATGAGGATGATGAAAAACACCTAATGTTTGTTTTAAAGACCATAAAGGAAATGAAACTGTATGGAAAATTCTGCATGTATTTTTTTGGTTGAAATATATTTCTTTTCATCGAAAGATTTTAAATAATGATGGAATAACAATTGATCATACCAAACAAAAAGTTGTTGATGAATGACCATGACTTACAAATTTTATTGGGATTTTTTGTTTTTTGGATTATAATTCTATTAATGATAGTTCATTAAGAACATTGAACATTCATCTAGTCTAATTACTTTGTTAACACAAAAAGTGGTCAATGTTATTTAGAAAGAATAACATGATGTTTTCTTTAGATATGAATAATATATTGGTAAATGATAAGGTATTGGCCCCTCCATCCCGAAATGGTGAGTTTGTCACCTATGATGATGCTTCATTGAAGGGAATTTTTTGTGGTCAAATGAAGAATTATCAGGTTATTTTTTATGCTTCAATAAAGCTAATCCTCTTGAGTTAAATTATCCCACATATGATTTGGAATTGGTAGTTGTGTTTTATTCATTTAATATTTGGATTCATCATTTATACAGATCCAAATGTCAAATATATACTAACCTTAATTGATTAGAATATATATTTAGTTAGAAGGAATTAAACATGGGGAAGAGAAGATGGCTGGAACTGATAAAGTATTCAGTTTTCACGATCAATTAGCATTTGGCAAAAGAAAAAAATGAGGGGGATTCCTTTAGTCAAAAACATCAAACAACATTAACCATGTTACGTTTGGAACATGATCCCTTGAATATTGATTTTATGAATTTTGGCATAGACATAGATGTTGTAGGAAGTACATCTATTTCATTTCATGTATTAGTGTATTTATTGTTATCAATTAGAATTAAGCTAGCATAGAAGGAAGACTTTAATATAAAGAAAAAGATAAAATTGGTTAAAATGGGTAAGTTTCCATATTATAACCATGATAAATATTGTGTTTGGAGATTTAGAAAAAGTTTTTCTTTTCATTGTGAATCCCAATTGAAGATCGATTTATTGTGTGAAGCTCATATTTCTCTATTTTCAGTTCATCCTAGTAGTACTAAGAAGTACAATGAGCTTCAAATGTATTTTTTGGGGGGATGGAATGAAATAGTATATTTTTTATTTTACCATGAAATGATTGGCATGTCAACATGTTAAAGAAGAGTTGAAGATAATGAATGTGATGCATTGGCCATTTCTAGTGAAATAGTGGAAATGGGAGACTGTATTCATGGAATTTTTGGTTGGACTACCTAAGAAATCTTTATATAACAATATGATTTGGGTTATTATTCATCAGCTGAAAAAATCTACACATTTTCATTCTATTCGAGATATAATATATTTGGATCATCATTCTTGACTGTACCTCAAATATATTGTTAGACTACATGAATTTCATCTTTACATTGTATTTGACCATGATCCTAGGTTCACTACTAACATTAGGAAGGGTTTTCTAATGTTATAGGGTAGAAAATTAAATTTCACTACTTATTTAATCCTCCATCTGATGGGAAGTCAGAACAAAGGATTCAGACATTGGAGGATAAGCTTTGAGCTTGTTCAATGGACTACCAGGGATGTTGGGATCAATATATTTCTTTAGTTGAGTTTTCTTATAATAACAATTTTCATTCTAGTATACAGATGGATGATTTTGAAGCATTGTATGGGAAGCGATTTTAGACTCTGTTGTTTTGGGATGAAGTTGGTGAAATATCGTTGATGGGGCTAGATTTTGTAGAGGAATAAGCTGAGAAAATGAAGAAGGTCCAACAGCAGATAAGGATAGCTCAGAACATGCAGAAAATTTATGAAGATAATAGTAGGAAAGATTTCCATTTTTAAGTAGGTGAACATGTTTTCTTTAAAATAACTCCATTGAAAAGTGTGATGTGTTTTGGAATAAACTAAAATCAATGTCTGCAGTTCATCGATCCTTTTGAAATCATAGCGAACGATTGACTAATTACATACAAAGTACCTTTTCCACTTAGTTTATCATAGGTACATAATGTTTTTTACATTTCTATGTTGAGAGTGTTTGTACCTTGTTTATCTCATGTCTTCGACCAAAAAGATGTTTTGTTGGAAGAGTACCTTTCATATGAAGAGAAACCAGTTCAGATTCATGATCAAAGGGAACGTGAATTATGGAATAATGTAATCCATTAGGTAATGGTTTTCTGGATAAACAACTTGGTTGAAGAAGAAACTTGGGAGCCTGAAAATGCTATGAGGGGAAGGTATCTTCACTTGTTTAATATGTAAAAAAAATTTGAGGGTGCAAATTTCAAAATGTGGGGATAATGTAACACCCTATGGTTTTTTAAAAATAAATTCAAATGCATGAATCTTTTTTTATGTAGATATTTATAACTTGCCTTTAAACATAATTTTTCCACTTCTATGTTATGAATTTCTAAAAATGGTTATCTATAATTTTATTTAGTAAGGTATTTGGAGTCAAATGGAACTGAAATTTTTTTGGTGAACAGTAACATACCATTATGAATAGTAATATGTATAGTAATGTGACCATAATGAATAGTAAATTTTTTTATTATTTTATATTATTATGGATTTAATATAATGACTTTTTGGTCGATATTTCAATGTGACTATAACACATTTACAGATTCAAAATTGTAAATTTTATAATAAAGTATGCTTTTATTTAAAAATAATATTAATTTTTTTAAAAAAATTATTTTCAAAAAATGGATTTCTTTTATTAATTGTACATGTTGAAAATGGTAAGGGTGTATTTTGGGTAATTTAATTTAATTGTAGAATTTTTTTATGAATAGTAAAATACAATAGAATACAATAAATGTTAAATACATGATTTACTGCATCATAGGTGAAGCAAGGATGATTTAAGACTACATGGTTCGACCTCAAATGCCATTATAACTATTTGGGGTCACAAGAATTAAGAATATTCATAATGTTGAACAAAATTATTATAACAATGATTAAAACAATGTAAAATACCTCCTCTATTGTATTATAAATACAACCTTCATTTCCCTCTTCCTCCCACAAATCTCAAGCCTTGATCCTTAAATATGTTCCTCCCAATACTCCTCCCAAGGCTCTTCCTCATGTCCTAGAACTATTGGTCTCCCCAAATGGCTAAAACCTTAGGCCTTAATGAGTATCTAAAGTAGAAGAGATCAAGATGAGGTTTAGTCTAGTTCGAATTAAGTCAAACCCACAGTAATGGAATTCTTAAAATGATATACTTTTCTTGGGTATACCTAATGCATTGTTATTTATGTGAAATTAATTTTTTTTGTGATGGGTTTTGTTTATATTTAGTTAATGTATATGTAATTATAGTGTATCTAAATATTACTTCCACTCTATTATGCCTCACTTAAATTATATGATATTTATAAGGGACTTTTCTTTTAAAACCCACTTTTAAAAGTACTGGTTTACTAAATTCAAAAGGATTTTTTTGCAATTATTCTTGTTGTATGAATTTTTTATTGTTCATGGGAATTGTATTTTATTAAGTGTGGGTACTATATATTTCTCCGATGCATTGGGTAGATTTATGTTATAGGTTTTTCGTTTGGATACTCCTATTGCAATTGCGATTGTTACAAAATTGTAATGTAGCCATTAGGGTTACAAATTATAAGAAAGTCGAGAGGGATACAAGATTATGTAAGTAAATTCCCCATGATTCCTTTACGGTTTTATTTAGGATCTAATATTTTATGGGGGTCTTGTTGAAATATAATGTTTCAAAACATATATATATATTTTTTACAAGTATATTCATTGAAAAATATTTCATATTTTATAAGTATTCAGGGAAAAATGTTCTATTTCATTCTTTTTATATCCCTTATGGAACATTTTCTTCAAATCCCATGTTTTTAAGGGATTTTCAATGGTTATAAAGATGTGTAAGAAAAATAAGGATAGCAAGTAAAATGTTTGTATAATTTTCAATGAAATAATTTATTATTTGGAATGTTTTATATTATGAAATAAATTAATAATGCTTTCATAGTATCCACACTATATTTAGGGGTAATGTTAGGAATATATTATCCCCCAATTCTTTAAATCATTACAAATTGGAAATTTCCACAATATTAATTGATGTTATTTCCTTTCAAAAGTCAATATTATGTAATTTAATAAGGACGGGTCCTTATAGTTATGAAAATTGGGGAGGTGGTACCCATTTATAAGAGAGGGGGACTCTTATAATTTTTTATAGTGTTAAATTAATTTAAATAAATTTTTATGTTAACATGGATCAATATTTATAATATTATAATAAAATACATTTTTGATCCTAAATTCTAAAATATAGTAAATAATGCACATATTTTTATGTGGTTTTGACACTAATATTTTAGTTTTAACTTCTGTTGACCCATTGTTATAATTACAACGGTATAGATAATTTTAATATTTAGGGGGAAATAAAGATACTATAAAATGATAAGTGAAACATAAATTTACCCTAATTGATATTTTAATCCATATCATAAGCACTTTTTTGAAAATGGGAATTTTGGAGTCTAAAACCATTTCATGAAAAATTCATTATTGTTAAGTATAATTATTAACAATTGTAAATGTAATAATTTAATCTAACATTAAAAATTATAATAAAATAGTGGAATTATATAAAAACATATTAAAAACTCTCTTATGATTTATGATTATATAAAATCAAATTTGGAATATATTTATTTAGCCAAATCATATCTCTTTAATCATTTCAAATATCTTTTTTTTTGTGTTTTCTAGTAATTGAATTTATATTTTCTTAGAATTGTTTACACATTTAGGGTAATTATTTGATAATTAAATTATGTAAATAAATTAATATGATAATAAAATTTCATTAAAAATTAATATTTATAACGGGGAAAACCTTCTATTTTTTATTATGTCATAGATTCCATGATAATAGAATGAAGGGAATTTCATTTGTGACACATTATTTATATAAAATGTTATAATTGAAAAAATTATGGAAATTTTGGAAATGATATTATATTTGAATATTAGATGATTTAGGATAAAATATACTCATACACTTAAATTGATGGATAATTTATGAATAATTTAATGTCATTGTCACATTAATTTTACCCTTAATTAATTAATTTCACCTTTTTAGTGGTAAAAAAATTTAAAATGATTATTATTTTTAAGGACTAAAAATAAATGGGTTATAAATTTAAAAAAATTACACATGTATTAAGAATATATTATTCATTTCATTTAATTCAAAACATACAAGGGGAAAGAATTAATTTGATCCTAAACCCGTAAAACATGATGATCCCCATATTTAAAAACCGGTTTTAAGTATAAAATTATTTTTATAATAGAACTAAAGATTAAAATTAAATCCAAATACAATAAATGAATTTAATTTAATATTAAGAAAATAATTAATTTTTAAAACAAGTAAAATATTTAATTTTACTTCATAAATATATTATAAAAACATTTAGTATTCAATAGAAATTTATATTTTTCATTATTCTTTGAAAAAAAAATATTAACAAATATTCTAAAAAATATAACCAAAAAATAATTTTATATTATGATTTAAAAAAATATCCTTTTAAGAGAATAATTTTTCTTAAATTATTATAAAATAATGCCAATACAGGTTCAAAAAATACAATTTTTCATATTTTTTATGAATACATATTTTTGGAGAATAAAATTTCATTTTGAATTATTTGGGAATTTTTCATAGTAATTAATCAATAAACTTTTATGACAATTTAATATATTTCATAATGTTGATAATAAAATTAATACACTATAATTCAATGTCTATGTTATAAATATCATAGATAATTTAGAATATTTAGTGGTTCATTTATGTTATGTGTTGCATGACGTACACATTATTGAATATAATTTCTTTATTTTAAAATTTCAACGCATCAAAAAATATTGAAATGGAAACGATAATAAATTATAATGAAATAATATATATTGATAGGGTTAGTGACATTGAGAAAAATATTGACCAAAAAACCATTAATCATTAATGGATTAAAATGATAGTCCTTTCATCAGAAATAAAGGATCATTTAAACAAATTAATCTTAGAAATAGAAAAGAGAATATAAGAAAATTATTAAAAAAAATATACCAATGCTAATTTGTTAGAGAACAATTCTATAAACCCATTTCAAAAAACAAATTCCTTTTTAATAATTATTTTATTTTATTTCTTTATAATTAAAAACTAAAAATTTATAGGATGTTTGGAAAAATATTTTATTTCATAGTAACTATGGAATATTGGAATGAATATAAGTTATTAATAATGTATAATATGGTGGAAAAAAGAGTGTTATGATGTATACAATATGGATATTATTTATTCACTTCCCAAACAAATTGACAATTACCCATATAGTTTATATTTAAAATTTTAATTTTTAATACGTTTTGAATAATATAAATAAAATTTTAAAAGAATATTTATCAACCACTAAATAATAGTTATGATTGTTCTTGAATCATCTAAAATAATATTGTCATGGACTAAAAGGAGTCTCAGGGGATAAAGTTAAAATGTATTTTTAAACTATTGTCATTTATGTGTTATATTCTAATGATTGTTGATCAAATAAGTCATGTTATTGACTAAAATCATGTAAAACCTGGATATAATCATACAAGAAGAAAATATATGGGGTCTAATATATAAAAATAATTAATGAATACTTAACGAAATCATGGAAAGAACAATCTCGAAACAAATGAGATTATATCACATCTCAAGTAAAATATTTATTATATTTAATTTTAATATATTGTATAAAAATTTTATATTTATTAAAAATAAATTACAAAATAATTATCAATATTTTAAACAAAATATTACTACCATAAAACATTATATGAACAAATTTATTAGATATTTTTTATTAGCCTCATCATCTTGAGAGTTAATTCTACCATTTTCAGGTACGTTTTGGTTTGATAGTTTTTATATTTTAATCTTAATAATGAATTTACAATCATTAAAATCATTATTATCTTATAATTATAATATTTATTCATTATATAATATTTTATTACAACCCATATATGGCTGTGATGAAAAATGAATATCATCACTTCATGGATATGGTACTCTGTACGTACTCACAAGTAAGGATTTACCATTTTATAGTCGAAATAAATGAATGAAATATAATCAGTTAGATTTAATGATTAATTATTATATAATATATATCATGAAAAATAATTAAATTTATCCTCATTTCCATCCATGTAAAATTGAAATGAATAACTAATCACATCACTTCATAGAGGTGGTTTTCCACGTGAACCTATGTGCAATGTTTTTATTTGAAACCAATAAATTGATAAAATGGTAGAATATATTATAGAATTAAATAATCATATAAATTTAATTAACATGATATATATATTAAATACTTCATAATAACCATACCTAAAGGGTTATGTTAAAAACCAAAATGTGTCTCTTTCTGGATGTTGTAACAGTACTTGCACATGGGTTGTGCATTTATTTCCCATTTGATGACAAAATAGATTATTACAGGTTATTTTATAAACATTATAATGTTTTTTAATAATTAAGACCATAATATTATTATATTATCCAAGTTAGGATGGAGTTGAATGTGGTGGAATATGAAATAAAATGATATAACATGGTTATGAGTTTTATCTCATCTTTAAATATACACCTCTAACATACACCACATGCTTTATTGGGATGGTATCTTTATATTCTATAAGATATATTATAATATGAATGGATCATTTTGATTTGGTATGAGGGGATATGTTGTTCTAATTTATATAAAATGTGGCATTAAATCCTTTAAATTCATAATTTTTTTGGATAAAACGTGTCTGAAACCAGTAGAATAAATGACAAGTTTCAAATATTTTAAGATAAGGAGTATGAGGTCAACATACACATACAAAGTCAAATTCCAACAAGGCCATTTTCATTTCAAAAAATTTATTTTTTTATAGTTCCTTCATTAACCATATTTATCATTGATAATTATATTAAATGAAATCCTTATTGGTAAACGATGTAATTTTATAAATTTCGAGTGGTGAACATGTTGATAATTCTTGATTGGTTAAAAAATTTAATGCAAATTAAGGTTTCTTGAGTATTTTTTTATTTTATGATTATTTGAATATATCATTAAACATTTTATATCATTTTAATTCATTTTAATTCCAATTTAGATAACAAGGATTTCATATAATCATGATAAAAATGGAATTCAAATATAATTACATTAAACATAAATAGTAAATTATAAGTTTCAATGATGTTAAGGGAACACCTCAATTCATCAAAAAAATTTAACATTAAAATTTTAAAATATTTTCTTTATTTTTCAACTGATTTCAAAAGAACATCATCAACATTGTGTATGAATCCATGTTAATTAAACCATTTCTAAAAATATAATAAAATATCATATAATAAATAGGATTTAATCCTTATTAAATTCATCATATTGAATCATTATAATATTATTTTTATATAAAATTATATAATGGAGAAATAACAATTGTTAGAGAGATTCCTTTTGTAATTATCCAATACCTAAAATAATATAATGGTTGTAATAAAATTTAAGTGGCACAAAAATCAAATACTACAAAAATTAAGATAATAATTAAAGATTAACTGTAATAAATAAAAATTTATTATTGTTGTAGGTTTATTTTCAAGACATTATACTATAGTTTTAATCATAATTAACATGTTATATCAATTATAGTGGTGAATTTACATTACAATAGTAAATATGTATTATTATTAAAAATTACAATTGAAAGATTTATATTTTTTAAAAATATAGATTATTAAAAAAATTAAACTTTTTAATTCAATTTATTTAATTAGAATAAATATTATTTATTATATCTTGACAAATGCATTAGAAACAATATTTATTTAAATAGACATTTAATTAGTAAAATGATTTTGCACCAAAATGAATAATACAAATTATTTTCTTCAACATAATTGTATTATGCTTTATAAATGGAGAAATATATTTCTTCATATTGAATATATAATATAATTCAATTTCTTAGTTCAATGAAAATAAATAAAACACTTACCAAATGTTAGTATTTTTCATTATCAGCTAAAAACGAAACTTTTTAGTCAAATACTATAAATTCATCAAACCATAATTTTGACAAACTAATTTTTAAATTGATAACAAATGTTTAGCATTATATTTATAAATGTATTATGAAATATAATTAGCAATATAAAATATTCCAAAAAAAACCCATTTTCGGAAGAATAATATTTTAAAATCATAAAATGTAATTATTCTCATTCATTACTCAATGATGATAATTAGACGACTGTTACTTTTCATGATTGAATTCACTGTTTTTAAAATATTCTCTTACATATATATCATAATGGTTTTATTCCAATTCATACATTCCAACCCAAAAGACATATTATTATTGTAATATATAATTAATAATATATGCAGGTTCATTAAATCACATGGTTCCATGTAGTTTGTTTTATTTTAACATCTCGACCCATATAGATGTGTATTTTAGGGACTTCCATATAACCTTAGGTGTAACACTTCACACACTAAGGGATATCGACTAAGTGTCATGATATAAGTTGTAATTGGGCGGTGAATATACCCTCTATCATATTCTATAATATAAAATAAATACTAATAATTATACAATAAAAATTAAATTATATTGATACAGACAATATATTATCATTAACAGATGATTTCTGTAATGTAAAATCAATTTTGATACATAAATACAGGGACACTAATTTCCCACCAATACATTCTCAAATACTATAAAATTAATAAATTTATAATGAGGATCTACACCCAACACCCATCCTTATATTCATTAGGAATATGGTATCATAGTGAGCTATCCCACTCAACGATCACACCTGGGTCATTCCCCAATATATAAATGAAACAATTGAGAGGTAATCGATTACCCATGGGTCATATAAAACTGAGTAGGGTGTGAGTTCCACTCAAACTGATAGCATGAATGATGTCAAGTACAAACTGAATAATACAAAGTCTCTGTATACCTGAAAATATTAGAAAAATGTATATTGAATATATATATAAACATATATATCTGTTCGTTTGTGTGTAGAGATATATAATAAAATGAAAAACTCCTAAGGAATAAGAAAAAACTCATATGTTGAGTTTAGTTTTTCATGACAAGCTATCTCGAACTCGGTTCATACCTACATCAGTTCTATGTTGGAAGAATTAACATTATAGATGTTTTTAGTAATAAATTTCATAAAACAATGCTAATATGTATTTTACTCATAATTATCACTAAATTGTGATTTAGTCCATTACACATGGGCCTGTTAGTGGATGTGTCACTTAGTCTGCTCAAGGCATCATGTTCATAGTTGAGCCACAATGTGTAAAATTGATAATGACACTTAGTATTCGTAAGGCATTGAATTTCACCTCTTGTCACAAGCTCATCATTCGCAACTGAGGTTTTCATGGGTATGACCCAACGTTCAGCATTTCCCACCCTATTTCCACGTACTTAATTACCAACATTAGGGGTCCACAAACCCCCTATAATGGTTTTTCGTAACTCGATGGTCCAAATATACTAAAACCATAAAAATTCCTTAAAAAATATGATTTATCACAAAACATGGAATGGTATACATATTGATAAGACAAGTGATATCATCAATTTTCATTGTATATTTATTTAGAAACATGTGATCAACAAGTAGGACATGGTCTATCTAGCTATCTATAAATTACACTAAAATTAGTCATCATGTTTGTCCGAAATATATATATATATATATATATTGGGGAATATATCTGTAAATAGGAAAAATAACATATATAGAATCAATATATAACAAAAATAATAAGTATCAACATCCATAAAAACACACACACACACACACATGAGGCCAAAATAATCATTATCCTACTAGGACACAAACACACACATTTGATCACACATCTAATTTGGGTTTAGATAATACTCATGGGAACACAAAAACTCTACCATGAAACATGATTTTTCATGAACTAGAACTGATATAGCTAAAAAAAATTTCAACAGATCCGTACAATATAAATGACAAATTAGTTATCAATCCTTGTTTTCCTTTGTGAGCTCCATCATGTGATATGGTATAATAGAAAAACTATTACATATAAAAAAACATCCTTCAATCATAGTTAATGTCAGATGCAGATTTTTATTGACATACATGAAGCTACTTTAATGAAAAAGGGTCACTGCATCAACATTGTTCATGACATTATGATTCTGCGACATCTTCAGATTGATGGATATTTCTGTTATCTACGTCATACATTTGAAGTGTTTTGGCATGCTCCCTTTACTGGTTGGATTAATGACAATGTAAATCTTGCCTCAAAAGGCAATCCGGGATCTGCATGTTGTGTTGTTATCTTCAAGAATAACCATGGTCTGATCATTGGATGCTTTCAAGGGAACTACAGCATTTCCACTTCACTAGAGGCTAATATTTTGGGTATGATACTTGATGTTTCATTGTTTATGAATCATTTTTGGAACAACCTATTATTTGAAAGTGATTTTACTACCATGGTGTAAGAAATTTGGAATAATGTAACACACCTTTCGTGGCCAATCACTACTCGATGGATGGATTTCACCCAATCGCCTCCTGTCATAAATTCTATTATCACTCATACCTATAATGAATCTAGTACAGTTGATGGTGGCCTCTCTTACAAGGGAGTAAATCAAGAAATTACCTGGCTTGATGATCTTCCCTCTGATCTTCTCCATCTTAAGGAAAAATATTGTAATATGATTCCGTCATTTAGACTCATGTAATGTTTTTCTTTTAGTTTTATTCTATTATTATCTTAAGAAAAGTTCTTTTTCATTTGATGTTGGTATCTAGAAAATAAAAAATAGTTCATCATGGACCTTGTTTCAATTACAAATTACATTAATCATGTCTACTTTAATAGATTAACACGTGTGGATCGTTAAATATATATGAATTAGTTTTTTTATAAAAACACTATGAATTTAAGGGTAAATAACCAATGGTGGTAAATATCATATCAATTTATAAAAAACCATTCATTATACCACATGGTGGAGTAAACCCGACTACCTTCTTTATCTAGTGGTAACACCAAACTACGAAAATCCCACTATATTTTTTTGAGTCACCCAAGTCCATTCAACATCCATCAATTTATATGATATCCCACTCATTCATAGGTATTGTAAATAAATTTATTATATAAAAATTATAATTATTTATTTGCTTATGAGGAAAATTGAATTCAATTGTGAATGTAATACATTCTAAAATAATTATTATAGAGAACCACCTTCAAGGAACAGGATCATCCATACGTGGAAGGCCCGTAAAATTCATAACTTTTTTTGAGGTAATACATAATTAAACATGAAAAATAAAAATAAAAACTAAATATATTTGCATAGATACATTTAAAATAATAAATATAGTTATGAACATTTTCTAAAATGTCATCCCATTTCATTCAAGACCCTCATTGTGAATAATCAATTCTATGATGAGAAATGTGTATAAATAATTTTCATGGTACAATGGGATATTTAATTCAAATTTAAAAAAACTAAAATGATAATACAATTGGAAATTGCTTCAATGAAATTAATATCAATGATACAAACTCATCATCAAGATCTATATTCATGAAATTCTATTACAAATATCATTGTTCTCAAACAGTTCAACAATGATTCGTTGTAATTGCATCAAATTCTCTAATCAGGATCATTCCAATGATCAATGGATGATTAAAATAATCATGAATGGAAGAGATCCAATAGAATTGGGAAACATATTTTCTAAATGAAAATATTTAATAAATGTACCATCCATAATGAAAGGAATAATGATCTACCTCGACACAATGAATGATGAAACCACAACTAATAATTAACAAAGGACCTCCAATATCTAACCAAATAGATTCGAATTTATTCCGTCAAAAATAATGGGATTTGATAGAGGAAGGAAGAGAAGAGTGGGATGATTAATTAAAATCAACAAATCGAGAACTGAATATAAAAAATATGTAGGGATAAGTTGTTAAAATAACCCAAAGGCTCATACAAAAAAAGATTAAATTGTGTCCCACCATCATTCAATTCTGGTTCCAAAGGTTATATCTTCAGTATTTTTGGGATTCAAGACATCTTACAACCCAACTAGATAGCTAGTTAATATAATAGAAGCTCCAGATTCTCCATTAATCCTCACCTGAATTATTAATATATTGTCACCCATGGAGATTCTATTCAAATTGTAAAACACCCATCCAAGATCATTAAACATTCCACACTATAGTTCATCACATAGTTCTCCAAAACATTATTCCACTAGAAAATAATTCATGTTCCCCATAGAAATATCATCCCATAATTATGTGTATTGTTACTCTATCTACAATATATTGCTTCTCATCCTCAATAAGTTTTGGTATAACATGAATCACAACTTCTACTCTTATATTATATTCATTGCCAATGATTTATCAATGATCAATCATTAAAAAACCCACTAGCCATTTAATGGATTCCTTTATTCTAGAATTCCCCTATCAATACTCTTACAATATAAAAATCAGAACATAAGAAATTTTTCCAAAAACCTAATTATATTCGAACATAATGATTCACTTCACTCAGTGGGTTTAACACAAGCTATCATGGTGTCCTCATCTAATTTTACTCAATATTTATGGTTTTCCCCATCATTTGAATCAATAGATAGATCTATATTTCTAACGTCCAATGAAAAACTCTATGCGGTTCGGTTTAATTTTTCTTCAACAAACACAATAAAAGGGTTTAGAGATATCATTATGAATCTATTTATGGATTAGAGATGAAACACTAAGTAATCCCTAAATAACAAATCATAGACACAATGATTTTCCAATAAACACCCTATCAAATTCATTAACACATCTACTATACCAAATACGACAAGATCAAATCGGTTACCAACCAATTTATTCATGTTAATACATAAGCAGTAGTTAGTACACTTCCAATTGACTACTTATAATGGTATAATGCAAAGAACCACATATTAAAAACACACTCTCCATGATATCATATACTTTGAAATCACCATTAAATTAATATGATAACCTTAACAATCTCAGAACTGGAATTAATATAATTTCATGTGTTTATTCACCAATTAGTAAATCTAGAAATAAGGCTCTTAGGCTAGATTAACTCACCTACAGTCCAACTCTTTCTTGGTTCACACTAATCACCCATTGATTACATGCCCAAAACAAGTCACTATACCACACTATATATCAAAAATATATATTAAATTCACTAATATACCAGATACTCTCAGGTCAATCACACAACAATCGTCAAGAATCTCCTTGTTCATCAAAATATTCATCATATTCAAGACTACAACCTTTCATAGAGTAGAGGTCATTTTAAATTGGACTTAATTGATGCTCCCCACTATAGGAGTTTCTTTTTTTCATCAAAATGCAAACATATGTCTAGTTTCTCATTGTTTCTTCATCAATGAATGAAATGATAATACATCACCATCCATTGGAATCTAATTTTTTTGAGAACCCTGTACATATAACATATATATATTACATAAAAATAAATCACTATATTCAAAGATACAATATTGATGTGCAAGATGTAATTTAATATCCTAGGGAAGTGTTTGGAAAAAAGACCCAAATAGTCTCATCAACTCAGGTAAGCATCTATACCAAACCATAGAATCCACATAGTCAATAAACATAGTTTGTTCATTCAATAATACAACATGCATTTTTGATTTCATCAATATCCATAGATAAATATCTAAAAAGATCAATATCTAGTCTTCAAGACCCAATATGGTTAACGTAAAACACGTTAATTTCTAACTGTAAGGGTTTATCTTATGTAAAATCATCAGTGGACACCACAGCTACATATGATTTATTTTCCCACATAAGAAAATATATCTCTCATGGTAACCTCACTACCCATTGAATAATTTAATTAACATGAATTGTGACCATTGTATTAATTATATTAATAAATTCCTCTCTAAAAAAGAAAGATAAATAAGCTTGTTTCTCTAAAAAGGTGATTATCCAATGATTTATGGACCTCCATGCTAGACTGAAACACCTCATTACTTTTTTGAACCATAAGGTACTAGCTCTAATAAACCTGAGAACTCCTAACACTACTATTTAGAGAATTAATTTATAATATACCAATATGAATTTTACACTTCTCATCACATAGCTGCCATCTCAAGCTACAAACAGTGAAGAGAAACTCTAGCCCTCCTAGTACTGAAATCCTATGATCTCCACTCATAATCAAATGAATGTTACATACAAAAATAATGAGTAAAAAACAATGGGTATTTCCCTCAATGTAAGAATTATCCATGAAACCAAAACAATATCCTTGTATGTTGATTATTGGAACTCAAGCTGATATATGATCCATTCTTATTGGGGAATTTTCCTGATCATTATAAAAAATATCATTGTTTAATACCCATAAATATTTCATTTTCAAAAATGAAATTTTTTCTGAAGAAATAACATTGAATATCCATTATCAATGAAAAATGTTCAATAAATTTTCCATGATGTAGCATGAGACACTGTCTCACTAATAACAACAGTCACATTTCTAATGCCATAAGTTATTAAACATGTCTAGCACAATGCCTCTCTTCAATCACAACTTAAAAAACATCATCTATTTAAATATCTTTATACATTCAATGATGAAATCACCATTATACTAACCCCATAAATAACCATATATTCCTAGAATTATTAACCAAATTACACTATGTTCTATATGGATCAATCAATATATATTATTGGTAGCACCCTAATTAACTAACCATAACAAAAAGTTACTTGAAATAGATTCTGTGTAAGGAAATTGATTATAAAAATTAACATAAAAAGGTACACATCACCATATATTATTAAGGTAATTCATCTTTATAATAACTATACAAATATTCCCCTAGGTCCCCCACTCTATAGTCTTAAATGACCAGTTATTATAAATAGACACAATTCAGGGTTTAAAAAATAGAATTTAATGAAAAACAATTATATGGAAAAAATGTATTTTTCATCAACACTACATTATCTTTGTCATCCATTATCATTAAAATTATATAAAATAATTATATTTTCCATGTCATATGAATGAGGAAACGCAACCTTATGAATCAACCAATAGTCAAATAAATATGAGATCATAATCCAAAAACAAAATATCTGTCAGAGTATGTGAATTAATAAAATAATAATAACACACACTAAGAGAATCCATCTGATGAACTTGTAACATCAACATACCTTTAAAATTGTGAATGTGACACACCAAACTGAGTTTCATCACAATCTATGTCACATTACATTTTCAACTTTTTACTGACTCCCAAATCCATTAAATCGGACTACGCATGTAGAGTTGCTAAAATTTTGAAACAAATCACAGAGTTTGTGATTGAATTCGACCAGTCCTCAAGCATTCCCCTATGAATTCCAGAGACAATAGACTCGAAATGAATGACTAATATGGAATATTGGGAAACCTGTACCCTCAATCAGTGTTCATAATTAAAAATAATTAACCAATAATTTAATGATATACATGTTGAGTGTGATTTTAGTAACAATATATTACAAAAAAGTAAATAAATGTTCAAAAACTCATTAGTCATACCTCAATATTATGAAACTAATCATCCACTGTGGAGATCTTATATAAAATGGGATAATAATATAGAGAATCTATAATCCCAAATTCATCCCTTGACTTCGGATGATATCATTATTTTATTGAGATGTACCACTCAATGAAAAAATTACTGCCTCTTCCCAAAATGTAACATCATATAGTTAGGGATTCATAGGTACATATGTTCCACGACTACCTATGTTTGGTCTGAGTATAAATTAGTATGAAAAAACACTCATTTTTTAGTTCCCAGAAACAAATATGACTGTATGTGAACATGACAAGACAAGTGTATGATAATCGTGAAAGACATAAATACACAAAAAGAAAATATAATCCTCATATCATATAGAAACTACATGAACCCATATGTCAGGAGGTCATGTGCTTACCAAGACATCATGAACAACAGCCACCCTAGCTTATATTTCATATCAGAAGGATATTTGTTAAAAATATCCGATGAAATCATGAACTAAACAATAGGCTAATGAACATATCACTCAGTATTATAGATGAATAAAATTTGTAGTTTGACCATAACAACTATTGATAATTGTTTTTCTCAATATCCAAAATTCATTTAGTTCAACATCAAGACACATGTACAAATGGTGATGATGTTACACTGTATCCCCATGGAATCACATTCTAGGTTAGGTCAAAAGGCCGTTATTCCCCACTATAGTTGTCACCAGTTTTACCTCAATACCATAATTCCCGAGTAGTGTATCCAGGTCCATCATTATCATATCATTCCTTGACCACTCCCCTACAATAGGGAAGTCAAAACATGGTGGAACACATGACCCTAATAAAAAATACAACTCATGGAAACATGATTTATCATATAACATGATAGAGTATATATATTGACAAGAACATATCAATGCATCCAAATTTATTGTTGCAATATGCACAAACTTGTGAACATAAATTAAAACATGGTATATGATGCTATCAATGCACACCATAGAATCAGGCATCATCATTATATATTAAATATATTTATAAAATTTAATATTTTCATACATCTTAGGCCGAAAATATACGAAAAAGACATAGCACATCAAGGAGGATCAATAGAAATAAATCAAAACATAAAAGTGCACAAAATGCCAATATATATCAGAATATACACATTCTCAAACATGTTTTAAATCCTCAATCATAGTCTCATATAATTTTCATTCATAAACATGTGATCAAGTATCAAACAAATTTATTTGCCTAATAGTTCTCATGTATCACAACGAATCACCCATGTGGTCCTTGAAATAAAAGGGAAACATTAGTGATCATTCCTCGATCATCAACAACTAAAATAAAGAAAATATAAATGTTTCCCCACTCTCAGCACATTATAAAATTACATAATGTAAGGTTTCAAAAATAAATTTTGTCTTAAGGATTATTAATTATTTAATAATTATTGATTATTCATAAAATATTATGAATTTTTATTTCATTTTCCCAAAGTGGAAACATCATATTACCCTCCAATAAATCAATTATAATATCAAAATACAGAGTATTTAACACGTTTTGTTAATTGAAAATATCATGGTTTTCATGAATGGGAGGTGGTCATTTGTGTCTGGTTTCAGGGAGATCATGCCCACGTATAAATTCTTGAGTGTCCAAGGTATCAAAAATTTGATGTTTCATGTTTTATTATCTAATAAATTCTCATTCCATCATTTTTGAGTCATTCAGGAAATTCTGTTATTTCCAAGGTGAAAATTTATAATGATCTACCCTGTTATCTCGTTATCCTATATACAAATCAATAAATATTTATTTGATGAGGTCAATAGTAGAATTCTAGGAAGAATCGTCAACTGCAATTGTAGGTTTCAGTCATCTAGGGGGAGATTCATGTTGGTCAATAGTTTTATGACATCCATTCCCATGAACACTTTATCAATCACAAAGCACTGAAGGGAGTTATTAAAAGGATGAATATAAGTTTCCATTCTTTTCATTGGGATGAAAATCAACTGTGGAGGTGTAATTGTGACTATGGGAGTTGCATGGTGAGGCATGTCAGGTGTGAGGGTTGATCTGCTATATTTGTGTTACCATACGGGGGTTGTAGGCATGGTTGGATAGTGAGGTTATTGTTGGGGAGTCCTTAAGGATTATTTCATTAAAAGAAGACACAGGTGGTATGGTGGGTCTTTGACACTCCACATGGCTATCATCTCTTCTATCTCCAAGTGTATGCTACCCCCATTTTGAGGTTCTTTATGGTGCATCATGGTGGATTATTAGTAGTTGTGAAATTAGTTTTTGGAAGTCGAACTGGGTGGCTGATCCGCTCTTCATATTTGGTGGTACCATCGATGTGGTCCCCTTTAAGTTTTTTAGTGTCATTCCCTCCATTATTATAGTTGTTCTCATCTAGATCCAAAGGGATATTTTTGACAGAATTATCTTGAAAACTCAGGTAGAAAAGTTCTTTTTTACAAGGTTGGAATTAGACCAGTTGTGTATCTGGGACCATAATAGGTTTCAGTATGTAGATGAGGCCTTGGATGAGTGCTCCTCAAAGATATGGTGAAATGTTATACCTACTAAAATGAACTTCTTTATTTGGAGGATAAGGGGCTCTTCTCTACTAATTCATGAAAGTATTCAAAGGAAATGAATCTCCCTGGCGTCCCACTACTTCTTCTATGAGCTTCTGCAGACGGAATCAAAGCTATATATCTTCTTCCCAAGTGACTAGGAATGTCACCTTAGTTCAAATATTTTAACTCACTCCCACTATAGTAGGCCTCAACCTCCAATTCAAGATATCATGACCTGTTAGTTTTATGGTGTGGGGGCCAATACGACGAAGATCGTGATTTGTGAATTTGTTCTTTCTTTCATCTGTTGGACTCATCAGGAGGCATGGAACGATTCACAGATAGGTTTTCTCCACTCGGTGTGGTATCAAAAGATGAGGGAGAAGGAGGTCACATTTGAGCTGGGTTTGGTTATCAAGGGTGGACAATCCTCTCTCATGTTCGGCAACATCTTCAATAAGCCATTCCCAACCAGTGCAGATGGTGGGGTGGGTGGTCGATCGGTTCATTGGAACCCCCCCCCCCCATGTACATGTTGAAAATGAATTTGGACTGTTCCTATAGGAAGAGGATCATGTGGGGAAGGGGCCTCTTTCATTATTACTATGGATCAGTGTTGGTGGGATGCAGTGCCTTATTTGGGCCAGGTTGTTCCTTGGGGTGGAAATAAGGGAAATTTTCATAGGTCTCACTATTTGTAGGGATTGGGTTTTTAAGAGGAGGTAATTGAATCTGATTTAGAGGCATTGGTTGAAATGGTCAAGGGGATATGTGAGGTTCCCTAGAACCATAGCTACATAGCCAGAATATTCACTTTGAAGACAAGTTAAGGTCAATTTTCTATTAGCATATAGAGGGAATTTTACTTTGTTGCAGATGCGCTCACCATCATGTGGAGACCGGAAGAGCTTCTTATTGTTTATGATATTATTGGGTCTCTCTGCATATATTTTATGTCATATTTTCTAGGGTAAGCCCTTGGATTACCCCCCTTACACCCCCTTTAAGGGACTTATGTGCAACTGTCCTGTGTCGGTGGCCACATCCTTATCCTAATAAAAATATTATGATTCAAGTGTGCATAGTACAGAAGACCACCAATATAAAATGACCGGGATCCAAATCAAGAATACCCCCATCCACTTTATCCAATACGTCTATGTAAAATCATCATCAATCATCACATTATGTTCTTACTAATTCAAATTCATTCCATATTAATAATTTTTTATAGCATACCATTAATTAATTATTTGCGACATGTTATGAAGCATCCTTCTTTGAGTGTATTTTTATTTAGTTTTTGGGTTCTATTATTTTATTCCTTTTAAATGATTCTACGTTACATTTTAGGAATGATTGTTAGAAAGATAAATTTACAATATAACTTTATTTTTTAGGTTAATGGTTATGTTTTTTCACTATAAAATTCACACTAAAATACCTTCCAAGTTCATAATACTTATTTACACTATATGTTTTCATTTTATGGCCAAAAAATTAATTTTACAATGTAAAACACAATAACACACAAAAACTACTATATATAGACTAATTTTACATTATTTTATTGATGTTAATTTATATTACTACTTTCCTCATCATCCCGCAATCACATTCATAGTCATATCCTCTGCATGAGAGATCCACATATTCTTGACATAGTATTTATGCGATCCTGTTCAATTGAACTTACATTCATGTTTCATTTGTCTCATTGGATCTCAATATATAAGACTAAAATCCCCCAGACCACTTTTCTTCATTATTCTCCCTTTTAAAATTATTACACCATGTGATATAATATGACAAATTTTTAGGAAATAATTCTATTTCTTTAATTTCTCCCGTCATACACTGGATTAGATACTAATACACAACAATGAATTGATTTTTCTAAAAATATATGTGGTATATCTAACCTCCATTAATCTATTAACCTTTTTAATACATGTCACCAAGTTTGGAATCACACCTTCCCTGTGAATCCTTTTATATATTAAATTAAAATAATATATTTATATAACCCTGATATTTTTATTCTTCTAAAATATTTTCATTATTGTATGATGTTTAACGTGTTTTGAACAACTACATAGGGTGCGTTGTTCAATATTTTTTTAAAATATTAGAGCTCATTATGTTTATTAATCAAATTTTTTGTGTTTTGATTTAACACTTTTGATAAATTATTTTAATTGAATTAAATGAAATGTTATGGAATCTTTTTAGGCCTATAAGACTTCTCTATGTGATTGAAAAACATTATATATTGTTTTTATATTCAGATATAAATTTTGATGGCTAATGATATAAAAATTAAATTTTATTGGTTTACCATGTCTCCTAGGCCTTGTTTTATTATAAATTTCGATCATGTATATTATTATTACTATATAATCATTGATTAGTTGTAACATTGTGATTGTTCATGGTAAAAGACATGGAATTACCATAATGATGTGAAATTACCTATGTGATACTTGGAATCCAAATATGGGTTTCACTATATGGCCTCATGGGAAACCAACTGATTCATCGGTGGTTCTACCAAGTGAATGACTAATCTTTTATTAAGTCCTTATATAATTATTATGAATTCGAGGACATCGAACTAAGTGATCACAAATATTTTTTAAAATTAAAAATTAATCCATTGGATTGTTATCCTTGGATTAAAATTCATGTTATGGACCTCCTAGGTTACTACCATGATATCCTTTTATGTATATCATAGTGTTTATCTATCACATTCTCTTAGGTATCTCATAACACATTCCCCTTATATTTAACTACCATGGGAAACCCCATGTGGACATCACCTAGATTACAATAATTAAATTCAATGGTTCAGTTATTGTCCAATACTTGATGATCTCTATGTGTTGATGATTTTTTGTATTCCATGATTTCTTTAATACATGCATAAAATTTAAATGAAAATTATTTAGAGACATTACCAACAATACTCATAGTAGGTATAATCATGAAAATGATTCATGGGGAATCTAGACTGACATTATTTTTTTATTATTTTACTTAATTGATTCTACATTCACAATTCTATTTATGTATTCTTTTGTTGGATAGTTATAAACATGCTTATTAGTTTACTATTAAGATTCACTCTCACCCTATTCGTGTTTTTGATTTGCACTCAGACATTCATTAAAAATGTATGTAGATACAAATTGAAGCACCCTATTATAAATATTTTATTGTCTTTACAATAATGAAGTATGACAGTAGAGAACCAATATTGTACTTCCAATTCCATTGGTGAAATATTTTACCCTATTTTTAAATTTTTAAGCATGTATTTTCCTTTTATGCTTCCCTGATCAACTTGTATCCCCCATTTTTAAATATCATCATGAAATCATTATTTTATTTATGACACTTGGTATTATTTTTTACAATGAAATTTTTTGTAGGATTCATTTTATAGATTCATTTTTTATGTCATTTCTACTTTTTATTATTATTATATACCACATTGAACCATTATGATTATGATGGCATAGTCTCTCCCACATACTACCTTATACCCTTACTACTAGTTAGAACCCTCTATCATGTAGGGAGGCTACCCTTATTCCACATGGCCCATCGAGTCTAGTTATATATGAGATAACATGGTTCATGACATGAAATGTTTTATAAAATATTATTTTTTTCATTTAATATCAAAATTTTGGGCCGGTAGATTTGAGGGTAAGAATGTGCATTTTTTTGTAAGGATAATAATTTTTGCTGTAGATAAGACAAATTCAATTAAAAAGCTAGGTTTCCAGGGAAGGTACATAATATTCTTGTTTTTTAACTACATTATATTTATTGATTTCAATAATGGGTCATACGCATGATTCACTGAATCTATTATCATTTAGGATTCCATTTTATCATTAGTTGGTTATTGAAATGAGGTATTTAATCATGAATATTCATTGGATGAATATGATTTGTATACCATGCATAGTCCATGAAAATTCTATATTATTGTGTGAATTACTTATAGGATGTTGTTATATATTTTATTTAAATAATTTTGTATAGAATGAATTATAAATGAAACTAATTAATTAAAGAATTGTATTCGTCCAAAATAGTGAGTTCAGGCATAACATTATATTCGGACACTAAATACCAATTATGATATATTAATCTATGTACCATTTGTTTGATGACTGAAAAGTTAGTGACTGAATGTAAATTTATTACAATACTAATTCATAATGATTATTTACCTTTATAAATTGTTAATATTGATCTATAAATTTAAACCAGACGGAACTGTTCGAAGAAGTCACATGTTTTAAAAAGTGAAAACTATAAATCTTAAGACATTATAACATGGAAATTCAAGATGCGCCCAAATACAATAGGATATGTACATATATAAAACTATTGACTTGAAATTAATAAATGTAATTTTTATTATTAAATGAGGATACCAATAGAAACACATATGGTTTTTCATCATTAAAGTGAAACTGAAACTATATATAATGGAACATTTGATATACATTATGAGACCACGAAACAGACATGATCATAGAAGTAGAAGGTGGGAAAATCTCTTGTGACCATTATGACCATTTAAGTCAAAAAAATAGATTTAATATAAGTATGTTGTTGGTGTTGATTAAAATATTAAAATCTTTTGTACATGTTCAATACATTAATATTTGACCATTCATTTATTAATTTTTTTTTAATCATTTATTTTAAAATTTTCAAATATGCCTTCCTGAATTCCTTATGTGGTGTTCCATATGGTAAAAACAACCACTCTGTGTAGGTGGTGATGTCCAACCCACTAGAGTAAAATAATTTATTTACTCCTATATCACCTATAGTTATTCATGATATAGGTCCCAATTCTCAATTTGAGAGGGATTCTTACTACAAGTTCTGTCTCTAAATAGAGATCTATATCCTGGTACTTCTATAATTATGTTAACATTAGTGTTTCAGTAGTATCACCCTCATTAATTTTACATGGATGGTATCCCATATGCCTCAAATTCATTGATAGAGTCCATGATATCTATGAGCAATCATTTAATGAAATGTCTATAATAGAGATTGAAAAATGAAATATATATGCATTGTCATTCATCTAAGTGATTCTAGGATGTTTTGACATAGGAGGTTATGAATTATGATATGGTCTGGTATGATTTCTATATAGCCTACTGTGATAATTTATTTCATTTCAATCAGAGTGATGATCGAGTGAAATATTTTAAATAGTTGCGGAAGTGAAAATTATTTATTATAGACTACTACAAAACTTTTATGGTTCATCATCATTTTTTTCCAAATCACCATGAAATCAAGTTATATCGGGAAAATATATGCAAGGATGAGCTCAGTTATTCCAATGATTAAAGCTAAATGTATTTCATTTGACTAATATAAATACAATAGTGACCTATGATCTAATCTCCAGGAATAAACTAAGGGGATATAAAGGTGTGGGCACAATGGTTCATTTTCTCAGTTAGGATGATATTCATCAAGAATTAATTACCATCATAATCAATATCATATGAGTAATAGTAATTAAGTTGTGTCCTATATTATCATTATGATAGGTCCCAAATTTCATAGGTAGGGACATATGAATAACCACTATATTAATGTAGTAGTTGAGTGTCGTGAATTACGCAAGCTTGTCATATAAAACCATTCCACTAATACAATACTCTAGTTATCACTACATATAGGTGTACAAAAATTCCATGTTCTAGAGTGGGATGAGAAGTTCCATGTTTTTAAGGGAGATGGAGTTCCATAGGATGTACTCACTGAGAAAGTGTAAATTTTTGTAGAATTTATTCTTTTGAAATGTAGTTCTACAATGTAAGACATTGTTAGGGTAGTCAGGTTGTGACTTGTGTATATGGATAAGATAAAATTAATTCATTAGAATATACTCCTAAGGTGAATACTATTTCACCATCTATAGTTCACATTACATTTTTTGGCCACATTATTAGTATCATCATTACATGATATAAGTTAATAAAACTAATTTATAGATATTTCTATTTTGTAATTTCTTGATAATTAAATTCATGAAGTCTATGGGGAAATGACTCTCAATACTCATATAAGAGTAAGAACATAATTTTCCTTCTATTTCAAGGAGTTCCAAATCATTATTTATGGCTATAGTTTCTTATAGTTCATATTCATAAATAACATAACATTATTTCACATCATTCATTAAATATAATTTGATTATTCCTATCACACTTATATTTTTGGTTATCTCTAGTGGGTTTTTTCCATTACTAGGGGATGTAGTAATATTCATATGGGCGAGAGGGAAATACCAAATATTTAAGAAAGACCCTAACATTGTGGACTAGATAGAGTAATGCACATGATTTCTTGATTATTTAATTTGAGATATGGGATAATATTTTATTTAATTCCATCCTATTTTATATCTTTTTAGGTATATATTCCCTGAATACCATTCTATTTGACCACTTATGAGAGTGGAAAAATGTTTTATTGAGAAGAATACCAAACTAGATCTATAATATACTCCTCCTTATATGATCGATCCAACTATGCTTTAGGAATTGATTATCCAAATATAGGACATGAGGTAAATGGTATATATGACCATGTTATTCCCTTTGGGGTTCACCTATGATTTCATCAAAGTATGTGGATGAGACTTCAGGATTTTTTTAGATTACATTAAGTTGAATCAGTGAACACCAACAAATCAGAATCAACTCCCTAAAATAGGAAAATTATTTGATCATATCATAGGAGATTTGGTTTTCTCAAAGATATATTTGAGGTTAATTTTTTTATCATGTGTGATTTTTTGCAGTCAGATACGCTATGTACTAAATTCTGAAGCAGTTATGGGCTTTATGAAATTTGAAATGTGGTTTGGGCTCATGAATATGTTAGATAATTTCATGGATCCAATGAATTTTGTTTTAAACCCATATATTTATTGTTGTGTGGTTAATTTCATATAAGATATTATGGTTCAATCACATGATATGTATTATCATAGAAAAACTCATGTTATCATATTAACCAGACTTAGAGAGTATATTTTATATTTTAATATCACAAAATTCCATGTATGTACTGATAAATTTCACCTATTTGGTCACACTGTACTAAATATATTGGTAGATATAGACCTATATATGGTGAGAGATATAGTTTTCTTTCGGAGAAATCCATGAATGACATTGATAATCAAATTTTCATTACGATATCATGATATTATAGGATTTTAATTAATGATTTTTCAAGAAATGAATTCCCTCCTATAGGAATGAATGTGAATAGTGTTAAATCATATTCATCTGAATCGTGTGAAATATAAATTTAATATTGGAATTTATGACATTCCTTAGTGTTTATTCTGATAATATATAAGCATGTGAAAGGCTATACCTTATATTGTGATGAATCGAGCATCTGTGTGGAACACATTCTGATGTATGATGAGTGAGTAATTTGGTGTGAATTTTTTCAAAAGAAGTTCTCACTTCCATTTACATTGGTGTTAATTTTGATCATTCCTATTCCTGGGATAGTCTACACCTAATATTGTGATGAATCATGCATCATGATGGTAGACATTCTAATGTAAGGTGAGTGATTCATATGGTGTGCCTTTTTCTACTTAAGGTATTAATTCCATATTACCTTAATCATGATCTCGATCTAATAGTAGTTGGCCATTCCTTGAATTATAGGTTGTGTAATTTACTAGGGTAACTATTTTTTGAATAAAAAAATCATATAAGTCGCAATTACAATTTTACATAATATGACATGAATATCATACTTTAGGGTTGGATGAATGAATATAGTCATTCAATATTGATCTTTATTATTTCCTTATAAAGTGGAATTATATGGCCAATGCTCAAATCTAAAATACTCATAAACAAATATTTAGGGAGTCTAGATGTGGGTAGTTTTTGGTTGGTATATTTAGAGATTAATCTTGGTATTCAAGAGTATCACAATCTGTCTATTACTATGGAATTTACAATCTCATCAGTGAATCTAGATCAAGGAAGGATATAACAAATATTTTATCTTGAGGTATTATTACTAATTAATAGTGATTCTGGAAGGTCCCTAATTCCATGTTGGTCCACAGATATGGATGGGCTTTTGTTATTTCATTGACATGTTTTGGTTCCAATAGAAATAATATAGAATTTGAAATCTGTTTCATTTCCTCTTCTTGGGCATCACACTATAGTCTTAAAAATACATTCCATAAAAAATAACACTAATATTACTACTCATGGAAAAAATTGGATAACATGGGTTCTGTTACTAAAGATTCACATGTTAGTTGTTGAAGGTGGAACCCTAGATTAAAATAGGTATTTTATAGTCATTTCACATTATATAGTGGAAGTTGGATGACAATACTATAGATTTGGATGAGATTTAAAATGTGACCTCAAGGTAATGAAAATATATTCAATTTCATGTATGGGATAAAAATGGTCACCCATTTCATGCGTATTCATGGGATAATCAAAGTGGATGAACTTAGGAGTCTTTATATCTGAGAGATTATGTTCCATCACAGTGATCCACATACAAAAATATTAGATAGGGATGAGAATATTATTTAACAGTTCTGTAAAGGTTTCTTAAAGGACATATGTTCATTAGTACTATATGGTACATCATATAACTATCTGACTGATGCTTATTCTAAGCATATGATATGGGTGTTAGAAGACAATATCGAAGAATGGATCCTTTATTTTTTAGGTTCTTTATAGAAAAAACATGTCTCTACCTGAGTTTTCTTATAATAAAAACTTCCAAGAACCTATACAGATGGTGCTCTATGTTTTCCTATATGGTAGATCATTCAATTAAAACATGTAATGTTATAGGAATGATAGGCAGTACTATTTTGACCTCATCTCATCAAGTAATATTCAGTGAATGTGAATCTGTTTAGAGTGAATATGGGCATATCTCAAGCTAAGAAAACGTTGTGTAAAACATTATTTTGATGAGCTATAGAGTTGAAGGATAGGGATCAATTATTCATGTGCATTCCAACTTGAGTGGGGTGTCACTATATGAGGAATTAATAAATGATATCACCAATATTGAAAGAGGTTTTGAGGTTTTTTAGATGCTCAAACTGGTGGTTATTTGGAGATCACTCAGATAGAGATGTAGTTCTATGTATGATATCTTTCAAATTTCTCAATTAAATTATTATTAGTCAGACTTGTCTCATGTCCTTATGCATGATGAGGTTGTATTGGATATTGATTCTCATATTGATTAGTACATAGTTCTTGTTATTCATCATAACACAAATTATTATAATAATAGTTTTTTCATCTAGTATGGGACATATTGTAGAACAACCAAGTTCTTGAATAGATATGGGAGTGAGAGGCCAATGTTTGTGCTCATTGGCCAATTTTATTATCATATGATCCTCAATCAATCTCAAGACCACTTTGGGAAGATTTGTTTTCAGGAGTGGATGTTTTACGATTCCATCCTATTTTTAGTACATTCCTATTTTCTTTTTTGGGTTTCGTCATTTTGTACTTTGTAAATGGTTCAATAGTAGAATGGAAGAGTTTTTGTATTTAAGGAAACATTACATGTTAAAATTTTCATTTATGGTTTGATTTTATGTTAAATGATTTATATTTACCTCAATAAGACCGTGTAATTCAGGAAAACATATTCACCCCATATGATTACATATTACAATGTGAGAAGAGAATTCACATCATAAGTTGCATATTTACACAGTAAGTACTTTGGGAAGGGTAATTTTACGTTTTTTTTACCTTAGTATATTTATCTTTATTACTTTAACCTTACTCCCCCCACTCTTAGGAATTACTGAACACCCTTATTGAGTTCTCCTTCTCTCAATAACCTAGGATTCTAGTGTTTTTAAGGCCAAATTCAAGCAACATTCATCTCATTGGACCCCCATGGTAAGACTTGAGATAGTATAAATTGTTTATTTAATTACCTAATGCTATGAAATTATAAATCTATGTGATATAACATGGACAAATTTTATGGTGTTTTCCTATTTATCCAATTTATACAATTCTTTCCTAAAGATGAGGTTGATGCTATATGAGGATTCAACTACCATTATAAGGTAGGTGGTATAACTGTTTTCCTGAAATGATTTTTTCTATATTATGTTTAATATGTTTTTAAGTGGAAATACTATTGGAAATATATTAAATGAAAAATTAAATTATTAGATCATTATCCCCATGAGTTGGTTATCATTAAAAAAATTTGTCTGCCACAACAATATACATTGACTAAAACCACCCTTGATTATTTCATGTTAAATTTAATTACAAATTCATACCTCATTTTTTGGATGAAACCACTTTTTATCTATTTTGAGTTAACCCTTGTAGATAAAATGTTTTAATTTTATTAGATGATGTGATCTGGTATCTTTCACGGCCCCTAAGAAATATATATGGTGTTTCAACACCTAACAAGGTATGTTGAGTCTCATTTATAAATTATAATTGATAATTTATATAAAAATATAAGGTTAATTATAAGATAATTTAAACTAGTCATTCATCATTTACATGGTTTAATCATGGATATAATTATTACAATGGACTCTTGAGAAGATGTTATGTTATGAATTGTTATGGATATAGAACATAAATCCCCTTAATCGTATTTCATTCAAAAATAAAATACATAGAATTTGATTTTTGGTTTTAAAGAAAGGGATCATGGGATTCCAACTGATTCATTTATGTGAATTCTAATAAAATAAAATAATTGGATTCAATCCATGTCTTATGATTGTTACTTTCTTAACTTGGTACAACAGTTTCACCTATATATCACGAAAACAAAAAGTTATTCTTTATATGGTTCCTTATGGATTCAATATAATGTTATGGTCTACCATGGTTATTACCTTGTTTTCCATTCAATTATAAAACTATAGATACATTAGAAATGATCTTATTTTTTGTGTTGTACTTTCCCCTTATGGTGAACTACCAAGGGTAATCCTTTATTGAAAAAACACACATATTTAAAATTGAATGGGATGATAAAATTATGACTATAAAAGAATATAACTATATTGATGACATGGTATTATTAATTGATTGTAGAACTATAAACAAAAATATTAAAATTAAAATAGTTCAGATACATTTACATATAAGTATGAAATAAGTGGAGTTGGATGGTTGTTCCTTGGGTATGTTAGACCTGTCTTATTTTTTTATTTATCACATTAATTAATTATAAATTCAAACTGATAATTTGGTATGTATTAACCAAAATGTGAAAGAAACCATTAGTGGGGGCCTAGAGAGTATTACTCAATGACTATTCAGGCCCCCCAACTAATACATTGATGGAGATTACATATATGGGTAGGGACAAATTAAAGCACCCTTCTATAGATGCTTGATTTTTTGTAATAGAATAGAGTACGAGAGTACATTGAAAATATTGTCATTGTAATTCAATTTTTATTTCATGACCCATACAAATGTGCCTCATTCGGTGATTCCCCAATCCTGCATCAAATAGAACAGAGGTTGGTAATTAGAGTGATGTAGGAATATCACTAACATGGGTGTCTATAGACATATGTACCATCATCGGCCAATGGGATATCTAAGCCAATAAAATGATGAAAAGTAAAAAAAAGGATAATGCAGAAATATAAAATTGTAATTTCAACAAAAAGATCACAATAAAATGTTTTGGTTGGTAGACATGAAAAAAACATGCCCATGATAATTTGTCTAAAAATGTCCATCCTAAAAGAAATTATGGGGACTATTGTCAAGATACCATAGGAAAAAACCTCATTCTATATTGAACACTAATAACTAAATATCCTAGAAAATCTAGGACTCTTTAAAAGGGATAATAATCTACCCATCATATAACACATTAGGGAAATTCTCATCGTAGTGTGAAAAGAAAAATACCCAGTAGGACACCAAACAACCAAAAAGGATATAATAACAAGAATAAAATCAATCTCTACAAGTAGCATATGTCTAAAATACTTAAAATATGAATATCTAGATATACTCAACCGAGACACCCAATTTCAAGGTAATGTGACAACCATAATTCATTCCAATGATTTATGTTCAAATTTTTGACATATCAATCATCTATGAGAACACACTCCAGGAATCAGATTATAGTAATGATGTCTGTCTGAGAGGTCAAGATTGTTAGTTCACATCATATGAAGTATACCCAATAATATTATGATATAATTTATATATATGAGGATCACACATGTTCCATGTGTTAAATGAACAAATCAATCTAAAACCATAATCCAATTAGTGGATAGATTCCCACCAAGATTAGGCCACACTGATAACATAAAATCCACCATGGAAATGAATCTGATAGAGGATGTCACCCTATGCCTTATGGAATGATTCTAATAACTCTATACAAGAATTACTACTGAATTGGTCCCAATCCTAGGGGTATAATTTGATTCCATACTAACCGTTATGAAATAGATATTGTGAATTCACCCTAATTCAACAAGTCAAACTTATAGAAAAAGGGATTAATCCATATTTGAATGAGTCCATTACAATTTCTATTATTAAAGTACATGGAGCATCTACAATAGGCTACTACCATGTAAATATCATTTGTTTGTGCCTTTGTCAACACACATGGTGTCCCAATTCACTTGTACATTTTCCCATTTCCATTTACAGATAAATTCCCATGTACAAAGGGGATGGAACTTTCCCTTTGGGATTTCATGTAATTTATATAACCGTGCATTCCAAGCTATTTATTTGTACACTTTATGGTACATGTCGATCCAATTGGTAATATTCACACACTTTGTGACATAGTCACATGCCGTGTGATACATTACATCAATTATAAAACCTATCCACCACATTGTGGGTCCCTAACAGTATCTGTATCCATGGTAAACATCATGTACATTAGTATTACCTCAAAATTGTAGATATGGATCCGTCAATATCATCCTCAAATATATCCATCAACTGGTCTATTCCCCTTGAAGAAAACCTAGGTATATTGTCGGTAAATCCATTCCCTTGGAAAACACTATGATATGACATTTCAATCCATTTGGAAAATCAACTCAATCATTATTTATTATTCCCAAAAGAAGAAAAATAATAAGGTATCCCAAATCTATATGATCAACTACTATTTTAATCATCAAATGATCCCATTTTTGCACATTGTATGGATATATAATATCAAACTATTTCACTATGAAACCTTTTCACAATGTTTGATATATATATCTTTTTCTAACCACATGAAGTATTTGTTTTCCCATAGAGAATGAATAAATGGGGAAGAAAAGAAAAAATACCAACAAGAGGAAAATATTTATCTTGTTCATGTTTTCCTTGATCTTTTTCCATTATAATGATGAAAAAATAGATAAACTAATAATCACAAATCAAATTCACCAATTCGTGAATAAATATTCCCCATACCCATAATATGCATGATACATGATTTAATACATTAGTTTATTTAATCAAATTTATTATTCGAATCATCAAAATAGTGATAAATCCAAGAAAAAAAATATTATACCTTCATTTTAATTTATTCCTAACAAAGAAAGAAGGTGAGTTGTTGTAGTTTGTGAGATCCAAAAATATCATTCAACACCTATCATTAAACCCCAATACAGTAATTGTTTTTCTGATACTGGCCCTCAAATTCACAAGATAACCGTTGTCCCACTACTCTAGGTTTATGAGGCTATCAATAATATTTTTTATAACTGTATACTTATAGATGCAACTAATTATTAATTTTAATGACAAAATAAATGAATTTAATAAATGACTTTTATTCATTTTTACACTCATAATGACTTTTCCAAAAATAATCAGTGCTGACAAATGTTATATAATCCCTAGGGTAAACCCACTTTTTGGACTCAATGATACCCTCAAATTTCGGATCATGGCCTCTATCCAGAAGTAATTTAACATTATATTGAAAACACCGGTACATGTTATTTAACATATTAAATATATTTTCGAAATTTATTCTTGGAACATCATGTCAATGAATCACATGAAATCTGAGTGCATGTTCATGATAATAATCCATACAATATACAAAAAAGTACATTGAAAATATGAGTCACGAAATTCTCCCAACAGTTTGGATTTACATTCTGAATAGATGAAACAAAATGATACACAAAAAGATATTGGTAGTAGGTATGCATATTAGCCTCTCACTCCTAGTTTATATTGGCATGATTCTTATTCTACCATTAATCATCACTAAAGGAATCAGTCACCCATGAAGGGTTATGTCCTACTAATCACTAATCTGTAATTGTTACTCATCCAAGGTAGCACCATCCTCGATGCATATTTTTACAGATTTGATAATGTATGATAGATTATTAATGTACCAATTCATATGATAAACATGGAATACTTCGTGAACCTAGTATAGTTAAGGTAGTAGAGATTAGTGGTACTCTACTTTACTAATTCAATGATATATCACAAAAGGGATAATGAAACTCATACCTAACCTTCTTCCATTGAAAAGTATCTATAGTCCAAATTGAGTTAAAACATTATTAAACACATGGCCTCACTCCCCAAACTACAAAGGCCTCTATCATCATTCCACATAGGTCATAGGATGGTTATTTATAGTCCCTATCCAATCTTGAATGGTTTTTACCACTCTATAGTGGCTTACACCAACTCTATGTCCATAATTGCCGACTCTCCAGGGTCAGTCCAGTAATGTGGGTACTAGAAATCCACCCATACAAGGCCCTTAATGCTATCATACTAATGGAGGAAAGTTATCTATTGTTTTACAAAAAACACACCATGAGTAGATTATTCCTCCTAATAATACCAAAGTTCATCCTGAATGATCATAGGATGTCATCCATAACCTAAATGGCCTACTCTACCAGGCCATCATTCAGGGGGTTAAAAGATTTGCTCATACAAAACTGATTCCCAAATGCCTCCTAAAATCAGATTCATGATCACGGTTTGAATTGACCTTCAGGGTCCAAAATGACTGTCATGGGAACTAGATGGATTTATACCCTCTCCTTCACATAGTTTTGTCCCATGATCTCTACCAATATCATCTTCCAAATATATAGGAAGTGGTATGACATTGTGAGTTGGTCTACGATCATCCATATATAATCGTGTCCCCATGACATGTGTGGTAATCCAAAAAAAATCATTGATATTCCATTCAACATTCCCCTCTACGATATTAAGTGGTTTATCAATCCTCACTAGAACATTGCATTCATCCTTCACTTGCTAAATTATAAGGTATTGAGAGTGAAATATTAAACATCCCTATTCAACCATGGGCACCAAAACTAACATTGAGTGTCATGGTACATCTTTTTCACTCATTTATTTAATGAAAATGGATTTGAATGAAACCCTATGATACCCTATTCCCACAACTTCATTGGTACAATCATCCATCCCCTAAAAAGAAACATATGTTCTTGACCTTGTGAAATTACATCAGGAACATTTCTAGTGGATATGAGTGTTTAGGTTCTCACAATAGTAATCAAATAGTTGTAAAACCCTAATTTAGATTAAATGATAATGGGAATCATAAATCAATAACATGATAGAATATAAAACTTCATCCACAGTGTATTGCTAAAATGATTCCAAACTGCTCTAATTCCTTGAACCCAAACCATGAACAAGATCTCCTTAAGAGAGAATCGTCTACCACATTCCCCTTCCAAGGAGTATAGATAATGTAAATGTAAATATTTTAGAGTAACAAAATCCATGATATCTATATCATGTTATTGTTGAATCATAGAAAACTATATAATTGACACCGTCCTCTTGAAATTTACAGAAGGGGTCTCTTATAAAAAAGTACCTAAACTTCTATATATCCTTCTTTTACCACTCTATACTTGCAAAAGGATTTCCCAATTGGGTAAAATTTTTCATGGGTGATTATATTCAGAATAAAACTGTCACGACCCGCCCTCGGGGTCCGTGTCGTGACTACCCCAAGCCCGCCTTCCATAGGCCAGGGGCTGGCGACTAGCACCAAGGCGTAAATACCGGTAAAAAGGGAAGGCATTGCCTTTGTAAAGAAAACAAACACCACAGAGTAAGCAAGCAGAAAGTAAACACTAAACAAAAGCAGAGTACAACTGAAAGTGCGGAAAAGTAAATGGGCCAGTATACAATCCCAAACTGAAAGTAAAGTACAATTCGAAAGGGAAAACAGCAACTGAAAAGTAAAATCCGCTACACCGAGCTGTCCACTGGAAATCCCACCTAAAGGGTGGGTACAGATAGCTCCACTGCTCCACGGGTCCCACCGTCCGCTCCGAGTACGTCCCGCCCAGTGTTCCACCTCCGGGTACCATCCCTCTCTGCAAGCCTCAGCTAAGGTCAACGCTGTCCGTCGTCTGCAACCAACACAACGTAGTGCGGGCAAAGCCCGTGCAGGGGTGAGTATAAGCTACTCAGTAGGGACCCCGAGACCCCTGAAGGTCTCTCAAATCCACAAAGGATAAACCAAGAAGAAAGGTACAATCACGAAGTAACAACCGACACTGCTTAGGTATATGCCCATACATATACCTAAGTAATCAAATTCAAATACGCTCCAACCTCCGAGCCCAAGTACAACTCAGTCCACATAGGAAAGTAAACGTATTCCACACAGGAAAGCAAAACGTAATCCACACAGGATTTCACAACACAATCCACACAGGAAAGCAAAACGTAATCCACACAGGATTTCACAACACAATCCACACAGGAAAGCAAAACGTAATCCACACAGGATTGCACAACACAATCCACACAGGAAAGCAATAGGATTCAGCTCACACAGGTATACTTCTTCGGAAGACGATAAAGATGATCTCTGATCCATCTAAGTCGTCGGACCCACGAAGGATCGATAGTTAACTAACCCCCGCAAAAGACCCACACAGGATCGGGCCCACGTAGGACCTGTAGATAATCACAGCAAAGACCCACACAGGATCGGGCCCACACAGGACCTGTAGGCGCTGGTTCACACAGGACCGCTTAGCGCAAAGACCCACACAGGATCGGACCCACACAGGATCGGGCCCACAAAGGACCTGTAGCACTGATCCACGTAGGATCGCTGAGTGTTATAGTCGTCGTCGTCGAATCCACACAGGATCTCTGTACTGTCGTCGTCGCAGTCACAGAAGCAGTAGTAGCAGTAGTAGTCACAATAACAGTCGCAGCCAGCACTAGGGTTCCCGCACACAGCAAGCTCGTTCGGAGGGTCCGCTCCACGAGCCGAGAGGCTGATACATCAACTGTCACAAATTCCAGAGTTGATGTATCCAAAAGTTCCGTATCGTCAACAGGAACTCAACGCAACACACGGCGCGTCGATCGGACGCCCGGTCTGAGAGTTATTGGCATTTTCGTCCCCGGGACCCGGTTGGTTTTTAAGGAAAAACCAACCCGACCGTACTCCACCTGCGTCCAAACCTCGGGCGGAGTATGCCAAAAGATCTGTCTCACTAAGAGGAACACAACACAGCTGACGGCACGTCAATCGGACGTCCGTAGCTCAAGATATGAGTGTTTCCGCTCCGAAGGCCCGGTTGGTTTCGTGAACGAACCAACCCGGCCGAACTCAAAGTAATCCGAAACCTTGAGTGCGATATACCGAAACGACCATCTCAATCCAAGGATCGTGTTGCCGCAGACGGTTCGTCGATCGAAGATCCGTGGCCAAAAGACCGAATCTGATCTGAAACGGGGGGTCCGGGTCCGGCCCGACCCGGCCCGACCCTCCCCCCCCCCCCCCCCCCCGGGGTCGGCCCGAACCAGGTCGACCCGACCCGGGTCCGACCCGGCCCGGCCGGCGGCGCGGCGGCCGCGGCGGCCTGGCGCCGCACGGAGGCAGCGCGGGGGGAATCAATCCCCCGCTGATTGAGAGGCGGCGCGGCTTTTTAGCCGCGCCAGCTTGCATAACCACCCCCCCCCCACCCCAACATGGGGGGCATGATTGGCAGGAAACGGGGGGCCGCCTGCCCCCCCCCCCCTCAAAGGAACCGCCCCCCTCATAAAGAGGGGGGTTTTTAGAGCTGGTCGGGGGATTAATTTCCCCCGATTTATTACCATCCGGCCGGCCAGCTGGCCGGCCGGTTTTCTCCAACGGGACCGGAAAATCCGGTCCCCTCTTCGGCTTCCGACGCCGGCGGCCCGGCCGCCGGTCTTCTCATTCCGCCGCGGCCCGGAACCGGCCACGGTGTTCGTCGTCCGGCGCGGTGCGACGGCACCGCGCCCCTCTGCCGTGCCTTGATTTCTTTCAACGCGGCGCGACGGCGTCACGTTCATGATGTTTCTTCCATGGTGCGCGCGCGACGGCGTCGCGTAAAATAAACTCACGATTAACTGCGTGGTGCGACGGCACCACGCCTCCTTGTAAGATTTGCGCAGCGTAACGACGTCGCGCCCCACCGCCGCGGCCTGACTTCGTCCGCGGTCTCATCCGATCTCAAAGGCGCGGCATATTAGCGTCGTGGTTCTTCGTCGTGACCCAAACCGGCCTTAACTAATTCTTTTCGCGCGGTACAATGGTACCGCATTACCCCGCTTCAAACCACAATAAAACTAAACCACTATGGGAGGAGGATAGGCCGGGTTTGTGCGGTCCAGCCTCCTCCCGTTAGTTTGATATCAATTGGCTTAGAAATACTTGAGGAATGTCAAATAAAAAGTAAACAACGAACTCAAGAACCCCTACCTCGATAGTCACACGTTGACGTAGTCGTGGAATATCTGTGTCGATTCCTTTGACGTCGGAGGAAGAGTCGTTGTCGATGGAGTTCATCGCGGAAAACCGTCGCGGAAGAGATGATGCGGAAGAAGAACGTCACATTGCGGATATGGCGTCGCGGAAGAACCGTGTTCTTCGGCGAAGAAGTTCTTCGTTGAAGAACGGCGTTCTTCGTGTTCTTCGTCGAGGTTGAAGAAGATGAAGAAACAAGAATAACCTTCCCAACTCTCTCAAGGAGACCAAAACTATAAAATAAGACTCTATCTTATTTTATTAACACAACAACACACTAGAATTTCAAGAGTTTGAAATTCAAAACACACACACAACTCACCAAATTTAAGTCTAAAGTTATAACTTAAGATATCATAATTTATGAGGGAGTTGAGGGGTTTTAGAGGATATGAAGAGGTGGGGTTCGTGTGGGCCCCACCACCCTCATAACCTCCCAAGGGAGGTTGGGTGGTTACCCAACTCCCAACAAGATATTCACTTAGAGTAAAATAATAAAAATTGTAGTGTAATTACAAAGTAAACATCCACAATTTTTATTATCAACACTCGCATGAACGCAACACCAGAACAGGAGTTCCTAAGAGTTTACCGGCGCTACGGTTCCATCGGTGCCCTCGGAATTCGATTCCGGGCACCGGTTCAAAAGTTAGAAAAAATCCCGCTCGTTCGTTCACTGAACGTACTCGATCCAAACTTCGGAAATTGATTCCGGGCACACCGGGCCTCGGAATCAGGTGCCGTCAGAAACCGCGCTCTTGTAAAATTCCAAATAAAATTAAGAAAAAATTTCCCTTGATTTTTACGGGTCTTTACATTACTCCCACCTCAGGGATTTACGTCCCCGTAAAGATACATCAAAAACTAGGGAAACAAATGAGGGTACTGAGCACGCATCTGAGCCTCCCGCTCCCATGTGCTCTCCTGGAGATTCCCGTGCTTCCATCTGATGCGCACAAGAGGAATCGATCGCCCACGCAGGACCCGCTCCTGTCGATCCTCTATCTCCACCAGGACCTCCGTGAAAGTCGCCCCATCGTCAACGTCAAGCTCCCCATAATCAATGATGTGCGTCGGGTCATGCACGTATCTCCTCAGCTAAGACACGTGGAAGACGTCGTGCACCCAGTGCAACTGAGGTGGTAGAGCCAGGCGATAAGCCACCTCGCCAACCCTGCTGAGGACCTGGAAGGGTCCGATGAAGCGCGGAGATAACTTGCCGCCTCGGCCAAATCTCCGAATACCACGTCGAGGTGAGACCCGTAAGAAGACGTGGTCGCCATCCTCAAACTCCAGTGGCCTCCGCCTCCTGTCAGCATATGACTTCTGCCGGCTCTGAGCTGTCCTCATCCGCTTCTGGATGACCTGGACCTTCTCTGTCGTGGCCTGGACCATCTCCGGTCCCACCAGTGCTGACTCTCCAGGGTCTGTCCAGCACAAAGGAGATCTACAAGGTCGGCCGTACAACGCCTCGTACGGTGCCATCCCGATGGTGGAGTGGTAGCTGTTGTTGTACGCAAACTCCACCAAGGGTAGGTGGTCCTCCCAGCTACGACCAAAGTCGAGGACACATGCGCGGAGCATGTCCTCGAGAGTCTGAATGGTCCTCTCCGTCTGACCATCCTTCTGAGGGTGAAAGGCTGTGCTCAGACGTAGTTGCGTCCCGAACGCCTCCTGTAACCCCTTCCAAATCCGGGAAGTAAAGCGAGCATCTCGATCGGAGACGATAGATGATGGCACGCCGTGGAGCCGCACAATCTCCTGAACGTAGAGACGTTCCAATCTCTCTACTGAGCCCTGCTCTCTGATTGGTAAGAAGTGTGCCGACATGGTGAGTCGGTCAACAATCACCCAGATGGAGTCGTGACCTCTGGAAGTGCGTGGAAGTCCAGTCACGAAGTCCATAGATATGCCGTCCCACTTCCACTCCGGAACCTCCAAGGGCTGTACCAAGCTTGTTGGTACCTGATGCTCTGCGTTCACCTGCTGGCAGGTGAGGCATCGAGAAACGAACTCTGCTACTGCCTTCTTCATGCCCGGCCACCAGTGCTGTCGTTTGAGGTCCTGGTACGTCTTTTCCACTCCAGGATGTACCGCCAAAGGAGAAGTGTGAAACTCTCTCAGCTCTTCCTCTCGCAAAGCGACTGGTTCCATGGTACGTCCTCTGAAAAGGATGTCGTGCTCTACTCCAAGGGAGAAACCATCAGGTGTCTGTCCCGAGGATATTTTTGCACGCCATGTCTCACAGTCGGCGTCCCCACACTGTGCCTCCCTGACTCGCTGCAACAGTGGAGGAGTGACTGTGAGAGACTGAAGGAAGGCTGCTCCATCTCTATCCACGTAGGATATCTGCAAAGAGGCTAGCTGCAAAGATTTCTCCTTTTCCGAAAAGTGAAATCCGGTCTCATCCCCTGGATGAACCACGTTCCTTGCCTAATACAGTCAATTCCGTCATGAATAGTTAATTTATGGCACGGATGACGTCGTAAGGCCTCGACGCTGCTACCAAGAGGTCCAATCGTTACTCTCGCCTCTAAGGGTCGAGTCACACTGTCGGCATCAGTGTGAGGTTATTGGGTCCCCTCCAGTTGAAATCTCGAAAGTGAGGGTCAAGTCAACAGTTTAACCGGGACCACTCAGTATCAAACAAACAAAAGGACAGTGAAGCAAACAAAGATAAGTGTCTTTTTATTATTTCAGCTCATAGTACAAGACACGAATACAATAGCAAAATGGAACTAGAAGTACAAGGGACGTATCCACTAGTTCCTCTCCTGTCCACCTGCTCTCGGAGCTCTACTACCTTGTCCACTACTCGGCTGTTGCTCAAGCACTCGTCGCTACTTCTGTCTCAGTGGCTCCTCTAACACCCGCTGATCAATCATACGAGGAGTCGGACAGTCACGTCCCAGGTGACCCTTCCCGCCGTAGGAGTAACATTGTCCGTTTCTAGCACGCCTGGCTCTGACCCCACCTCGGGTGCCCCGCACCACCGGTCCTAAAACCCGAGATCTTCCAACTGCTAGTCTGGACCTCCTGGACCTCTGCATCATCTGTCTGCTGCCCACAGATGACTCGGCTACTGATCGAAAAACACGCGGCAAAGGCAGAAGCTCCTGTACACGCTCGGGGTGTAGAGCTACTGGCACAAACTCCACCCTGAAGAAGGTCTCGAAGTCTTCCCATGCGAAGGTCATCCCGTCGCAAAACTGAAACAAGTGGCTCCACCACCTGCCTGCTGCTGCCTGAAGGAGGCTGGCAGCAAAGATCACCATGAAGTCTGCTAGCGTCCCCACTAGCCTGAAGACTCCCACCACAGCCTCCAGCCAATCCTCAGCCGCCTGCGGGTCCGTCTCTCCCCGGAACCTGGGTGGCCTCTGGCGCTGGAACTCGTGCAGCGCACTCAAGTGGCGTGAATCGCCTACTGCTGGGGCTGGTGGCATCGATGGCCCAACGTATGGTAGTATCGCTGGTGCCTCCGTTGGTGCCTCAACTGCAAGAGGGCCCTGTACCGAAGCCTCGTCGCTCGTTGGGCTGTCGTCACACTCGACTCTCGGAACCCTAGCTGGCTGTCGTCGTGGGTCCATCCTGAAAGGAAACAGGTGCGCCACGGTCAAACAGTATACCTGGTGAGCTGACACAAAGAAATCACAAATAAAACTTTTAAACACACACGCAATCAATGTTTTCGTGCATTAAGTCGGAAATCAGAAGTCAGGGTCCTGGTGTACGGATACGTCGGCCGCCGCACCAACACTGGACTCCCTGGACTGATGACCACACTCAATACGCTAAACATTACTATTTCACATAGAAAAGATCAGAGTTCTCAGTAAAACCGAACACCTCTGATACCAATTTGTCACGACCCGCCCTCGGGGTCCGTGCCGTGACTACCCCAAGCCCGCCTTCCATAGGCCAGGGGTTGGCGACTAGCACCAAGGCGTAAATCCCGGTAAAAAGGGAAGTCATTGCTTTGTAAAGAAAACAAACACCACAGAGTAAGCAAGAGGAAAGTAAACACTAAACAAAAGCAGAGTACAACTGAAAGTGCGGAAAAGTAAATGGAACAGTATACAAACCCAAACTGAAAGTAAAGTACAACTCGAAAGGGAAAACAACAACTGAAAAGTAAAAGCCGCTACACCGAGCTGTCCACTGGAAATCCCACCTGAAGGGTGGGTACAGATAGCTCCACTGCTCCACGGGTCCCACCGTCCGCTCCGAGTACGTCCCGCCCAGTGGTCCACCTCCGGGTACCATCCCGCTCTGCAAGCCTCAGCTAAGGTCAACGCTGTCCGTCGTCTGCAACCAACACAACGTAGTGCGGGCAAAGCCCATGCAGGGGTGAGTATAAGCTACTCAGTAGGGACCCCGAGACCCCTGAAGGTCTCTCAAATCCACAAAGGATAAACCACGAAGAAAGGTACAATCACGAAGTAACAACCGACACTGCTTAGGTATATGACCATACATATACCTAAGTCCTAAAATTCAAATACGCTCCAACCTCCGAGCCCAAGTACAACTCAGTCCACACAGGAAAGTAAACGTATTCCACACAGGAAAGCAAAACGTAATCCACAAAGGATTGCACAACACAATCCACACAAGAAAGAAAAACGTAATCCACACAGGATTGCACAACACAATCCACACAGGAAAGCAAAACGTAATCCACACAGGATTGCACAACACAATCCACACAGGAAAGCAATAGGATTCAGCTCACATAGGTATACTTCTTTGGAAGACGATAAAGATGATCTCTGATCCATCTAAGTCGTCGGACCCACGAAGGATCGATAGGTAACTAACCCCCGCAAAAGACCCACACAGGATTGGGCCCACGTAGGACCTGTAGATAATCACCGCAAAGACCCACACAGGATCGGGCCCACACAAGACCTGTAGGCGCTGGTTCACACAGGACGGCTGAGCGCAAAGACCCACACAGGATCGGACCCACACAGGATCGGGCCCACACAGGACCTGTAGCACTGATCCACGTAGGATTGCTGAGTTCTGTAGTCGTCGTCGTCGAATCCACACAGGATCTCTGTACTGTCGTCGTCGCAGTCACAGAAGCAGTAGTAGCAGTAGTAGTCACAGTAACAGTCGCAGCCAGCACTAGGGTTCCCGCACACAGCAAGCTCGTTCGGAGGGTCCGCTCCACGAGCCGAGAGGCTGATACATCAACTGTCACAAAGTCCAGAGTTGATGTATCCAAAAGTTCCGTATCGTCAACAGGAACTCAACGCAACAGACGGCGCGTCGATCGGACGCCCGGTCTGAGAGTTATTGGCATTTTTTCCCCAGGGCCCGGTTGGTTTTTAAGGAAAAACCAACCCGACCGTACTCCACCTGCGTCCGAACCTCGGGCGGAGTATGCCAAAAGATCTATCTCACTAAGAGGAACACAACACAGCTGGCGGCACGTCAATCGGACGTCCGTAGCTCATGATATGAGTGTTTCCGCTCCGAATGCCCGGTTGGTTTCGTGAACGAACCAACCCGGCCGAACTCAATGTAATCCGAAACCTTGAGTGCGATATACTAAAACGACTGTCTCGATCCAAGGATCGTGTTGCCGCAGACGGTTCGTCGATCGGAGGTCCGTGGCTCAAGTTATGGACAAAAGACCGAATCTGATCTGAAACGGGGGGGGTCCGGGTCCGGGCCGACCCGTCCCGACCCCCCCCCCCCCCCCCCGGGTCGGCCCGAACCGGGTCGACCCGAACCGGGTCGAGCCGACCCGGGTCCAACCCGGCCCGGCCGGCCGGCCAGCCGGCGGCGCGGCGGCCTGGCGCCGCATGGAGGCAGCGCGGGGGGAATCAATCCCCCGCTGATTGAGAGGCGGCGCGGCTTTTTAGCCGCGCCAGCTTGCATAACCCCCCCCCCCCCAACGTGGGGGGCTTGATTGGCAGGAAACGGGGGGCCGCCTGCCCCCCCCCCCCCCCCCCTCAAAGGAACCGCCCCCCTCATAAAGAGGGGGGTTTTTAGAGCTGGCCGGGGGATTAATTTCCCCCGGTTTATTACCATCCGGCCGGCCAGCTAGCCGGCCGGTTTTCTCCAACGGGACCGGAAAATCTGGTCCCCTCTTCAGCTTCCGATGCGGGCGGCCCGGCCGCCGGTCTTCTCATTCCGCCGCGGCCCGGAACCGGCCGCGGTGTTCGTTGTCCGGCGCGGTGCGACGGCACCGCGCCACTCCACCGTGCCTTGATTTCTTTCAACGCGGCGCGACGGCGTCGCGTTCAAGATGTTTCTTCCATGGTGCGCGCGCGACGGCGTCGCGTAAAATAAACTCACGATTAACCGCGTGGTGCGATGCAACCACGCCTCCTTGTAAGATTTGCGCAGCGTAACAACGTCGCGCCCCACCGCCGCGGCCCGACTCCGGCCGCGGTCTCATCCGATCTCAAAGGCGCGGCATATTAGCGTCGCGGTTTTCGTCGTGACCCAAACCAGCCTTAAATAATTCTTTTCGCGCGGTACAATGGTACAGTGTTACTCCGCTTCAAACCACAATAAAACTAAACCACGTTGGGAGGAGGATCGGCCGGGTTTGTGCGGTCCGGCCTCCTCCCATTAGTTTGTTATCAATTGGCTTAGAAATACTTGAGGAATGTCAAATAAAAAGTAAACAACGAACTCAAGAACCCCTACCTCGATAGTCGCACGTTGACGTAGTCGTGGAATATCGGTGTCGATTCCTTTGACGTCGGAGGAAGAGTCATTGTCGATGGCGTTCGTCGTGGAAAACCGTCGCGGAAGAGATGATGCGGAAGAAGAACGTCATGTTGCGGATATGGCGTCGCGGAAGAACCGTGTTCTTCGGCGAAGAAGTTCTTCGTTGAAGAACGGCGTTCTTCGTGTTCTTCGTCGAGGTTGAAGAAGATGAAGAAACAAGAAGAACCTTCCCAACTCTCTCAAGGAGACCAAAACTATAAAATAAGACTCTATCTTATTTTCTAAACACAACAACACACTAGAATTTCAAGAGTTTGAAATTCAAAACACACACACAACTCACCATATTTAAGTCTAAAGTTATAACTTACGATATCATTACTTATGAGGGAGTTGAGGGGTTTTAGAGGATATGAAGAGGTGGGGTTCGTGTGGGCCCCACCACCCTCATAACCTACCAAGGGAGGTTGGGTGGTTACCCAACTCCCAACAAGAGATTTACTTAGAGTAAAATAATAAAAATAGTAGTGTAATTACAAAGTAAACATCCAAAATTTTTATTATCAACACTCGCATGAACGCAACTCCAGAACAGGAGTTCCTAAGCATTTACCGGCGCTACGGTTCCATCGGTGCCCTCGGAATTCGATTCTGGGCACCGGTTCAAAAGTTAGAAAAAATCCCGCTCGTTCGTTCACTGAACGTACTTGAGCCAAACTTCGGAAATTGATTCCGGGCACACCGGGCCTCGGAATCAGGTGCCGTCAGAAACCACGCTCTTGTAAAATTCCAAAGAAAATTAAGAAAAAAATTTCTCTTGAATTTTACGGGTCTTTACAAAAACTATTATTAATCTATGATACTTGAATAAAAATAAAAGGAAGGTACTCACATTAATCCCTCTCTTGGGTGTCTCTAAGTTAACATTGATTGAACATTTCTAGGTACACTTCAACAATATTTTTTTTGATAAAATTTCCTAGTAAGTGGACATCATGAATCCAAAACATGCACATTGATATCTTCTCGTAACAATTTCTCTTATAGAGTACTACTAGGATTGTAACACCCCAGGATTTCAGAGTGTGTTATTTCTTAAAAATAATTCAATAACTTGCACTACAAGCAACACCGAGTTCAATCACACCATTAAAAGAGGTCATGAATAGTATTAACTACATTTTGAACTTTATATAATCCTTATAATTTTAGAATCCCTATTATGAGTTTCTTAGTCATAATGCAAGAACAGATTCATTTTCAGTATTTCACTTTTATCAACTTCTAATAGTGAAACCTTTTTAAATACAATATTTTAAACTTTTTGACTAAATGGGGACATCAAAAATTTAAAATGAAACACCCCAAGCTTCCACGGTACGCTTTCCTTTGAATAAAACAGTAGCGTGTGTTGTACGCAACTTCGAGTTCTAACACACCGTAACCAATCAAACTAGCTGTTATGAATAGTAATACCTACTTTTTGAAGTTATATATATTTTATATTTTAAAATGCACTTCATTTTTGGATTCGGAATATCGAATTTAGCCTAAGGTGAAATTTTGGTACATTTCGGATAACTTTCATATTTTGGTGAATAGTGAAAATTACTAAATTTTAATTAAAAACAACTTTTTTAATCAAAATAATTAATAGTGATAAATTATGAATTTGAGTTTTTTTAAAGTATATTTAGAATATATTTTTACCGTTTAATATAATGTTGGTCATTGGACATAATTTTACAATTAAACCGAACATAAACAAGTGTCAATCTTTTGATAGTTATTACCTCTTAAAAACACGCTTTTTGTTTTGACAGCGGGAATTAATTTTAAATTAATTTCTGCCACTTCTGTGTTTTGAATTTAGAAAAATGGATTCCATATTTGGAATCAGGATGTACAAATTGTGTAAATAGGTAACTTTTATTTTTAGACATTTTGAATAATTACTGTGGTAAATATTTTATTTACCATGGTTAAGGGTAAATCCGGTAAATAAGGGTTAATAAATAATATTATAATAATACAAAATTACCCTAAAACGTGTCCTAACCTTATTTGGGGACACATACCCGACCATGAGCATCCTTGGGTCAATTTGGGGACCCCTTGGAGCCACTTGTATGTGGTAGGGACACTTTATATTAATAAAGTTAAAATAAAAATAAAAATGGCATAAGCTTACATCTTTTAGAAGAACAATTTTTACATAGGGTTATACAAGTTGGATTTTCGATTATAAATATTCAATAGAAGGATAAAAATATTTCCTACATAATGATATTTTATTTATAATTTTTAGACATCAAATAATTGAAATTATTAATGACACAATAATGATGCAATGTTTACCTCATTAATAAATCATTTAAATAAATAAGATTATAATGATTAAACTATTATCTAAAACCTGTCCAATTCTTATTGGTTGATGTTATTTAGAATATGAGTCATCGTATCTACGACCTCAATGATTTTTGGACCATTATAAACCTAATATAATTATATTATAAAGTAATACTTTCACTCCTTCCTAAAGAGCCCCTCTTCTCCCTTATAAAAGGAGACCACTTCTACTCATTCCTCACACCTCTCAACCCACTTGGCTCGTCCAAACTCTGCCCAACAAACCTCTCCACATCCCTCTCCTCCTCCTTGAAGCTTCCCCTTAGGCAGAAAGCATTTCAAGAAGTCCTTTGGTTCCAACCAAAGTGAGTTACCTAAATTAAAGGTAACGATTTCTCTTAAATTATTTTCATTTATTTTGCTTCTCCAACCCCCAAACTCTTCTTATTTCCTTTCTTTTGTAACAACACCAGTATCCTTAATATACTAGGATGTTGTTATAAGAAGGATTCAAACTACACATACACACAACTCCATCTAATGGATGATGAACATAATGTTTCTGTGGATGGCAAACTAACGCCTCAAGAAATGATGATTGTTCAAATACATCTTACCGCCTCTCATGGTGGCCATTATGATGGCACTGTAATTAAATATGATATTAATGATATATATTTTATATATAAGCTTCTTTAATTCCATTTTATTTCATACCATTATTCGTTTCATGTTGTATATACATACGATAATTTCATTTGAGGAAGTGCGGACTACCGCCCCCTTAAAATGATATGACTCGTTCATACCACACATGGAACGTATAAAGTATGGTGTTAATGAACTTAAGTAACAAGTATAAAATATTATATTATACTGGAATAGTAATATACCTATGTATCATTTGTATTCGATTCTTTTAAAATAAAAATTAAATGGAAGTAGCGTTCGTGCGTACGTACGGACTACCGTCTCCACGAACGCGATGAGATTCATTTTCCATCGTATCCATTCAAGTATAATTATCATTTGATGATTTAAAAATGATGTTTAAGGACTTTATACCATTCTGGATTTGAATAATATACAACTTATCCTTTACAAACATGTCTTACGTAACAAAACATACAAAAGCAAACAAGTAAGTTCACACCTGAAACAGCGATAATACTAAGATATTATTATCAAATCAATATTAAAAGATCATATATGATATCATATTAATGTATATGATTCTTGTATAATTTAATAACAATTATTTCACCATTATACAGGAGGTTAACCTACCCCAACCAAGGAAAAGTACAAGGTAAGGGTTATTTCACAATCTCTTCATTATCCGAGGTTGTTTATACGTAATAATCTACTGGGATCTCTTTATCATCCACATCCATGTTTCTTAAAAATGTATTTTAAAACATTTTTACTATTTACTAAAATATGAGTTAAAGTCATTTATACCCTTTCTGACTTTTATAAGTGGTTTATAAAGGAATCTTTCTGTCATTTTCAAAACAAGGTCCTTTTTAACCTTTTCAACAGAATTGAGGTAAGAATGTTTTTTTTAACTTATACAGCGGGTGCGGTTATTTTACGCCGTTATAAAATCTTAAAAGCTTTCCTTACAAGCTTATAAGAATATTTTCAATGAAAATGTTTTATTTTATATGGATCTTAAATGATTTCAAAATAAAAGGAGATATTTCTTTAAAAAAGAATTTTGATTTCATCTATGTCAACATCCTTTGATGGATTTTAAGATTATTTGAAGTTGATTTATTATGATACAAAACTTCTATATTGTATTGAAGTTTTTGTGATATGTTTGACTATGGATGTGCTATTTTTATACCATTCATAGTTTATGGTGAAATTATTGACATTTCGTATGCTAGTTTTAATACGAATGTTTATGTTATGTTTAAACCTTTTCATATGGGAATGCATTGGACTTAATAAGTGACGGGTTGAGCCCGCTATAGCTCCTCGATGCATCGGTAGGTCTCATGAGACAAACTAGTGTCTTGGCACAAGGCCTTGACAAAATCTTATTTGTAGTCTTGGCACGAGGCCTTGACTATGTGGTTATGATAGTCTGGCATTATGCATTCCAACATTATGAAAGTGGTTATTGATTTTTGCATGTGATTATTTGATTAGTAGAATATCCATGTGAATAAGTAAATGGCATTATTTAATTTTTACTTTTGCCATACTATGTTGAAGTTCATGTTTAAAAGGCTTTTGTTTTAGTAATGCATTGCCTTAAATGTTTATTCTTATTTATGAATGTTTCCGCTATATTGTTATCCTTACTGGGCATTTGAGCTCACCCCTTTTCTATGTTTATTTTTCCCAGGATGTGAAGAAGTAAGTTATGAATGACCTACAGGGATTTTATGAGGGGTTAATAGTGTGGATTGTGGAAACATTATGTTGTTGTATTAGTTTTTCATTTTATGATGTAATGTAAAACTTATGAATATATCTAGTGTTTCCAAGGCTACTAAACCAATCGGTCTTTCGAGATTTGATCTTTCTTGTGATCATGCCAATGTTATGTAATAATGCACCGACTCTGGGTAACTAGGGTCGGGGCGTTATAGTTGGTATCATAGGAAGTTTAGTACAAACCTTGGAAGCTAGATTTAGATAAACTCTGATTAGAGCACGTAGACCTAAGATGAACTTTGAGGATAAGTATAGAAGAACATCCTATAATTTTGGTATTGTAGAGATTTTGTGAGTTTTCCGAGCAATACATCCCTGTCTGGATATGAGCAGGTAGAGGCGGCTCTGGCACAGATGTACCTAGGTGTAAAACCCGAAAACACCGCTTTGAGCTAGACTCGAACTGGAACTAGTGCACGACAACGGGCCTTGCTACACTCTTGGTTACGACACTCATGGGGGATATGCTTAGGATAACTCTCATTTTCTTTACAAATCATTATGAAGGGTTTATGAGTATATACATCCTCAAAGGAGACAATCTTATGATTATGGATTATATCCATAAATAGTTCAATTTATGTGAAGTGTTTTATAAGTATGGGATTATGTATTTTGATTCATAAACTGATCTAGTTTATGCCACTGTTTAGAAATGGTGCCCAGTAGAAGGAATGAGAACTCCAGAAATGCACATGATACAAAGAGAAGGAAGGATCATATCTTTCATGGTCTTAAGCTAGAATTTATAATAGAAATAGTCTCCCATGTATTATCATTATATGAAGAAATAATATCATGTATTGATAAGATAAGTAAAGAGATTACTAAGTCCTATGGCTTTGAAGGGAAGCAAGAGAAGAAAAGGATAGAAGAGAGAAAGATGGATAAAGGGAAGAGGGAAAAGAAGAATTTTCCCATATGTGGTAACTGTGGAAAGAAACACCCTGGAACTTGCCTGAAAGGAATGGGAGTTTTTTATAAGTGTGGAGGAAAAGGGCACAAAGTACGTGACTGCAAGGGTAAGAAAATGGTTTCAAATGTACAATGCTTCATTTGCAAGGAGTTTGGACACTACGCGAACCTATGTCCCAGTCATCAGACTATGACGCAAATGAAGCTATTGGATAATAATCAAGTTATGATACTACCACAGATGAAGAGGAATGATTAGAGTTCTTATGTTGATTATGTCAATTGAGTGTTGTATCAACAATGTACTTGTTATAATAATTATGGAGTATATAAGGATTGTACGGCAGTACTATTTCATTAAGGACTTGAGATTGTGTGGAACAAAGAAAAGTGACTCAATAGCAGGATAAATTTTTGATAAATATATGGTTGAGAGAATGATAAACCATAATATAGTTCTGATACCGAGGTAGTGATTTTCTAATAATACATGATTATTTTGGAAAAAAATATATTGGATATTCTTGACTACCTTGGAACTGATTAATGATTTGTATATTCCATCATTGTTGGGGTTTAAAACATTTTTGGATTGATGAAGTTTATCCAGCATTCTATATGGAATAAGGGAGCATGAATGTAATCAATAAGGAATATGGTAATACATGATGAAGGTATTCATATGCTATTACGGGGTAAAAGGGATCTATATTATGTTTACCTTCTTTATAAATGTTAGACTGTGAGTTTGGACAGAAGTATTTTGGATAGTTCTAGTTTGGATTATTTTGGATTGCCATAAAAGGACAACCCGGAGGTCGGGCGGCAACCCGTCGCGTCCGGCAAGGCTGCGAGACTTGAACCCACAACCGAAGGGCGACAAGGGTGTATCACCTACCACTGGACCATGAGATGTCCTGGATTAAATAAAGTAGTTTTTTAAAAGATATGGTAAATGAATTATAAATTCGTTTATTTTGGAACCCTCTATGAATAGTATAAATAGAATTTTTTTTACGAGTGAATGATGAGTTTTGGTAGAAATTTATTAATGGATAAAAATCTAATTATAAACTAAGTATATCTCCTTATGATCTTAGCCAATCTCATAAATAAATTCCTCATCATTAATAAAAGGAACTTAGAACAAAAATGTTGTCCTAGATGGTTCCTTAAATCATCACTAATTTATGGCTTTGGGATTGTTGGCCTTTTCATAGCCATGTTCTCTACCACTCTCCATCAGATAATTGATGGCTAGATTTTTCTTCCATATCCATATTTTCTTACATGGAACCCTAGTATGTGTTATTTTAGGTAATCTTCATACTTTCCACTCTTTATTTTAAATAGAGGCCTCATTAATTCATTTTTCGATGTGGGATTTCAACTAAGATATTTTGAAATGTCAAAAATGTGTTGTCCCAATACCATATATTTTGTTGAACAGATGGTACTTCAAATCATCATGGATTGATGAGTTTAAGGACCTCAATTTTATACTTGTTTGTGATTGATGACCTCAATAACTACCTATAAATATTTACATTTTTCCTCCAATTATATGTCTCTAATTCCCACCAATGTTCTCCTAATCGAGATCATAATTTGGTGGTGACCCTTTAATTTCTCTTTTCCTCATATTAAGACTAAATTTTAGTAACCTAATTTCCGATGTGGGTTTTCCCACAAATATATTTTCTACTTTCAACCTTTTATTTTTGAAGAACAATTTCAAATTGCGAGGACGCAATTTATTGAAGGAGGGGAGAATGTAACACCCCAGGATTTCAGAGTGTGTTATTTCTTAAAAATAATTCAATAACTTGCACTACACGCAACACCGAGTTCAATCACACCATTAAAAGAGGTCATGAATAGTATTAACTACATTTTGAACTTTATATAATCCTTATAATTTTAGAATCCCTATTATGAGTTTCTTAGTCATAATGCAAGAACAGATTCATTTTCAGTATTTCACTTTTATTAACTTATAATAGTGAAACCTTTTTAAATACAATATTTTAAACTTTTTTACTAAATGGGGACATCAAAAATTTAAAATGAAACACCCCAAGCTTCCACGGTACGCTTTCCTTTGAATAAAACAGTAGCGTGTGTTGTACGCAACTTCGAGTTCTAACACACCGTAACCAATCAAACTAGCTGTTATGAATAGTAATACCTACTTTTTGAAGTTATATATATTTTATATTTTAAAATGGACTTCATTTTTGGATTCAGAATATCGAATTTAGCCTAAGGTGAAATTTTGGTACATTTCGGATAACTTTCATATTTTGATGAATAGTGAAAATTACTAAATTTTAATTAAAAACAACTTTTTTAATCAAAATAATTAATAGTGATAAATTATGAATTTGAGTGGTTTTAAAGTATATTTATAATATATTTTTACCTTTTAATATAATGTTGGTCATTGGACATAATTTTACAATTAAACCGAACATAAACAAGTGTCAATCTTTTGATAGTTATTACCTCTGAAAAACACGCTTTTTGTTTTGACAGCGGGAATTAATTTTAAATTAATTTCTGCCACTTCTGTGTTTTGAATTTAGAAAAATGTATTCCATATTTGTAATCAGGATGTCCAAATTGTGTAAATAGGTAAATTTTATTTTTAGACATTTTGAATAATTATTGTGGTAAATATTTTATTTACCATGGTTAAGGGTAAATCCGGTAAATAAGGGTTAAAAAATAATATTATAATAATACAAAATTACCCTAAAACGTGTCCTAACCTTATTGGTGGACACATACCCGACCATGAGCATCCTTGGGTCAATTTGGGGACCCCTTGGAACCACTTGTATGTGGTAGGGACACTTTATATTAATAAAGTTAAAATAAAAATAAAAATGGCATAAGCTTACATCTTTTAGAAGAACAATTTTTACATAGGGTTATACATGTTGGATTTTCGATTATAAATATTCAATAGAAAGATAAAAAGATTTCCTACATAATGATATTTTATTTATAATTTTTAGACATCAAATAATTGAAATTATTAACGACACAATAATGATGCAATGTTTACCTCATTAATAAATCATTTAAATAAATAATATTATAATGATTACAATATTATATAAAACCTGTCCAATTCTTATTGGTTGATGTTATTTAGAATATTAGTCATCTTATATTCGACCTCAATGATTTTTTGACCATTATAAACCGAATATAATTATATTATAAAGTAATACTTTCACTCCTTCCTAAAGAGCCCCTCTTCTCCCTTATAAAAGGAGACCACTTCTACTCATTCCTCACACCTCTCAAGCCACTTGGCTCGTCCAAACTCTGCCCAACAAAACTCCCCACATCCCTCTCCTCCTCCTTGAAGCTTCCCCTTAGGCAGAAAGCATTTCAAGAAGTCCTTTGGTTCCAACCAAAGTGAGTTACCTAAATTAAAGGTAACGATTTCTCTTAAATTATTTTCATTTATTTTGCTTCTCCAACCCCCAAACTCTTCTTATTTCCTTTCTTTTGTAACAAAACCAGTATCCTCAATATACTAGGATGTTGTTATAAGAAGTATTCAAACTACACATACACACAACTCCATCTAATGGATGATGAACATAATGTTTCTGTGGATGGCAAACTAACGCCTCAAGAAACGATGATTGTTCAAATACATATTACCGCCTCTCATGGTGGCCATTATGATGGCACTGTAATTAAATATGATATTAATGATATATATTTTATATATAAGCTTCTGTAATTCCATTTTATTTAATACCATTATTCGTTTCATGTTGTATATACATACGATAATTTCATTTGAAGAAGTGCGGACTACCGCCCCCTTAAAATGATATGACTCGTTCATACCACACATGGAACGTATAAAGTATGGTGTTAATGAACTTAAGTAACATGTATAAAATATTATATTATACTGGAATAGTAATATACCTATGTATCATTTTTATTCTATTCTTTTAAAATAAAAATTAAATGGAAGTAGTGTTCGTTCGTACGTACGGACTACCGTCTCCACGAACGCGATGAGATTCATTTTACATCATATCCATTCAAGTATAATTATCATTTGATGATTTAAAAATGATTTTTAAGGACTTGATACCATTCTGGATTTGAATAATATACAACTTATCCTTTACAAACATGTCTTACGTAACAAAACATACAAAAGCAAACAAGTAAGTTCACACCCGAAACAGCGATAATACTAAGATATTATTATCAAATCAATATTAAAAGATCATATATGATATCATATTAATGTATATGATTCTTTTATAATTTAATAACAATTATTTCACCATTATACAGGAGGTTAACCTACCCCAACCAAGGAAAAGTACAAGGTAAGGGTTATTTCACAATCTCTTCATTATCCGAGGTTGTTTATACGTAATAATCTACTGGGATCTCTTTATCATCCACATCCATGTTTCTTAAAAATGTATTTTAAAACATTTTTTCTATTTACTAAAATATGAGTTAAAGCCATTTATACCCTTTTTGACTTTTATAAGTGGTTTATAAAGGAATCTTTCCGTCATTTTCAAAACAAGGTCCTTTTTAACCTTTTCGACAGAATTGAGGTAAGAATGTTTTTTTTAACTTATACAGCGGGTGCGGTTATTTTACGCCGTTATAAAATCTTCAAATCTTTCCTTACAAGCTTATAAGAATATTTTCAAAGAAAATGTTTTATTTTATATGGATCTTAAATGATTTCAAAATAAAAGGAGATATTTCTTTAAAAAAGAATTTTGATTTCATCTATGTCAACATCCTTTGATGGATTTTAAGATTATTTGAAGTTGATTTATTATGATACAAAACTTCTATATTGTATTGAAGTTTTTGTGATATGTTTGACTATGGATGTGCTATTTTTATACCATTCATAGTTTATGGTGAAATTATTGACATTTCGTATGCTAGTTTTAATACGAATGTTTATGTTATGTTTAAACCTTTTCATATGGGAATGCATTGGACTTAATAAGTGACGGGTGGAGCCCGCTATAGCTCCTCGATGCATCAGTAGGTCTCATGAGACAAACTAGTGTCTTGGCACAAGGCCTTGACAAAATATTATTTTTAGTCTTGGCACGAGGCCTTGACTATGTGGTTATGATAGTCTGGCATTATGCATTCCAACATTATGAAAGTGGTTATTGATTTTTGCATGTGATTATTCGATTAGTAGAATATCCATGTGAATAAGTAAATGGCATTATTTCATTTTTACTTTTGCCATACTGTGTTGAAGTTCATGTTTAAAAGGCTTTTGTTTTAGTAATGCATTGCCTTAAATGTTTATTCTTATTTATGAATGTTTCCGCTATATTGTTATCCTTACTGGGCATTTGAGCTCACCCCTTTTCTATGGTTATTTTTCCCAGGATGTGAAGAAGTAAGTTATGAATGACCTGTAGGGATTTTATGAGGGGTTAATAGTGTGGATTGTGGAAACATTATGTTGTTGTATTAGTTTTTCATTTTATGATGTAATGTAAAACTTATGAATATATCTAGTGTTTCCAAGGCTACTAAACCAATCGGTCTTTCGAGATTTGATCTTTCTTGTGATCATGCCAATGTTATGTAATAATGCACCGACTCTGGGTAACTAGGGTCGGGGCGTTACAAGGATCATAATCATGTTTCTCTTGTGAACTTATTTGGATACCGAGTACACAATGATATAATTGTTGAAATATACAATAAACGAGTCTAGGGTAGGACGGTTGATCTAGTTCACCAGTCCCATGAATGCTACTGGGGAACTCGATGGGCTAAAGGTAATCACCATGTATTAATTTTTTCCATAGGGATATCTGAATTTCATTTTTGGTATATTTCCATTATTTACTATTGAATAGTGATAGCATTATATGAGGTCAATCAATAAGAACCACTGTGGACCTTTAAACAAATTCCAGAGGTCATTGATCCTTGTTTGGGAAAACGTTTTCATTAATGTCACTTATTTTAAGAGACATTAATCGACACATAACCTCAATACCTAATCCACTTTATTGGAGGTCAATACTGAGTATGCCTCTAATGAATCAATGGGTCTTAAAAAAATACTTTTCGTAGCATTTCCACCAACTTCATCCTTAGATGGAAAGGCTCATCCAGAGATATATGATATGGTAGAATAGATACTATGTGTTCCCTATGCAGTAGGTAAATGAACAAATCTCTCTCCAATCGGGGTTTTAATCAAGAAACACTTATAGAGAAGACATCACTATACTCTATCAACATTATTGGAAACTAGAAACTCATAATATCCATTAGACCATTGGTAATTCCATCCATTTGATAAATAGTCTACTTCGCCTTCTTATTTATTATTCAATACTATGCATCCATGGTTTCTTTTTCTACCAAAAATGAATACATAAACCAATCATAATTCAAACACAACATCCTCAACCTAGAGCACTCTCTCTATAAATGAGAAGTAGATAATATGTACATACATAATATGACATCATAAAGAATCATTAAAAATTTATAGTGATCCAAATAGAAACTCTCACCAACGTTTTTGAGGTCATATTGTCATCACATGTGTGTGATAACTATGTCATCACATTTATGAATCTCCAAGAGGAATGTTCAAGACATGAAATTAATCAAAATCTCTATGAATCTAACCAGAGATGTTGAAATAGAGGAATTTCTCATTTTTTTCATGTTGGAGCTATATATAATGTAGAAAAGAAACATATCATGTCTCAAAAAATCCCTAGATCCTCTATGATATTTTCCTTGATCACCAACGGCTACACCCACCCCTATAATCAAGCTCCCTGATCCAGGTGTGGACCACCAGTTGGTGGGGGTCATAACAAGTCAATGTATCTGCCATCTATATCTACATTCCTAGATCATATTCCACATCCATGTCCTAATAGACCTGTATTCTCCTACCAATACCCCTTCCTCAGTAGACCCTCCACAATCTCCCAATCCACCGTGTAGTGGGGTGAAAAATCCACCACTTGATTTTATGTTTCATCACATGAGTTTGAAGTCCTCTCCATATGATGATAAGCCCCATCCTATGGACCTAGATCTATAGACCCCCTATCATGGGACCTTCTTTGAAAAAACCATTCATGTCCATATCCCTATTAATGTTGTCGACTCCCTAATTCTAAATTATCTAATCATATGATCCTTCTACTAAAAAACACTCTCTTAACCATATTTGAAATGTAACACTCATCCAACAAGGTATGATCTAGCACCAAAACATTACTACAAATTCAGAGAGTTATAATTTAAGATTAAATTTATCAATTCAGCTCTCTCTAAATGAATTGAGTCAAAACAATTATCTCAAACCATATATACTGAGTACCATGAGAGGTTAGTGAACCATGAAAATTATTCAAACACTTTCAGTCTACCTTGTTAGAGATGTATAATTTACTATATATGTATAACCCTCAGTTATGTTGGAGACAACAACTCTCTAGAAAGGTGCAAAAACTACGGAAATTCTTTATTTTCCTCATCATCTTCTTGAGATAAAAAATCCCAAAAATTGTTTTATAATGATATAAATATGTCTCACTTATAGAACCACCATACAATCAGTTAGAGTTATAAAAAGATATAAAAATTACATCACCGCCTTATTCCATTCCCATCAACCTATGAGTCAGGCTATCCTTGGAACCTGAGGGGTCACTATTTCTGAAACTTATGAAGTGAACTAATCTTGTGAAACTCATCCAATGTTAATGTGGATACCATATTCTACCCAATACGTAGTGGTATAGTTAGTGAACCCCATGGGGTTAACACATCTACAACTAGTCAATTTATCGATGCATCATCATTGAAAGGATCATCCTCGTAATCCTGGTATTGAATCCCAGATTGCATATATTGTGGGTCATTCTGAAATAAAAAATTTATATTGTTTTCAATGAGTATATATAGTGAGATGACTTAACAGTTATATGGAAACCATAACTCAGTCCTTTGTGATGCATGTGACTTTTATTCCCTTAAAATTAGTTTATTCATGTACTTTTTTGTATGGAAAGTCATCTTTGTCCTTTTGTAAGGATATGTCTGCCGATTAACAAACACTGTTGTACCTAGCCTGAAAATTGAACATGAAACACATGAAAATATTTCCCTAAACCAATATCTCATCATCTAGTCATAATGAAGAACTAGCCTATTTGATACAACTCTATCATGAAAAATCCAAAAGGGGGACATTACAGGACTCTCCATGACCACTTCAAATAAATTAGGGGATGGAAACTAGTTCCATGTAGGAATATCACATACATGGGAGGACATAGAATAATGTACATGTACCAACACACCCATCTCCAAGTTTAAAAAATTACTAAATATAAATCAAATGATAAACCATGAATGGATATATCTAAATACCACTTCCAGGGTTTGAAAACAACTAATACAAAGTATACCAGACCAAATTCAATCCAACGAAAAATATTCTAAAACCATGTACAACCTGAATGAAATAATGGGGATTGGTAATAAGATGTTATTGGAAGACACCTAGATTATTCTATATCCCAATGATCCTCCTATCCATGGCCCCTATAGGAGTCCATTAATGGGTTGACCATTTTCTTATGAAATGGCATGAGGAAGAAATTATAATTCATGGATGATTTTAAAAATTACTAGTATGACACCCCAAAACGAAAAATCATATAATAACATGAACAGTTAAGTCTATATAGTTATATGTATAAAAAATATAATAATATTATATCAATAAACTCGACAAAGGCACAAAGTGACATTGTAAACATATATATATATATATAATTAAATCTTATGATTCCTATTATAAGGTTCCATGTAGCACTCACATAGTAAAAATAGAATACACGAGTCAGAGAGCATTGAGGATGCAATATGTGAGTTCATGCCCCTTAGGTCTCATCATAGGAAGTATATACTAGAACTATGGAGATATGTAATACATTAATGAGGATAAAACTAATTTCAAAATGGTATAATAGAAACTAAATATTGAATAACTGATATGTGGATGATCAATGAATGTATAATCTTAGTCACGATGATACAAAGAACTACACCTAGGGCAATAAGGATATAAATGAACCCACTATGATCCTTTTGTAAGGATTCCAGAAACTCTATCAATGACATCCCTCTATAGGCATCGCTTACCTATGTGTGGGTTTTGATTCTACACTAACCCATATTGATGGATATAGAAAATGCACTACAAAAAAACATGACCAAAATGTAGAGGAGATGTTCATTAATACCTCGGTTATGGTGTGCATGGTTGTACTAGTAGTACATGGTTTGTCCCATAAACAACACAATCATCCTATGTAAATGTATATTATCAGTTTCCATGTATATTTTGATAGTGATCTCATGCCAATGTACTACCTCATTTGTTCATGTACCATGTTATTACCATGTATACAAGGATTTGACATGTCTGTGTTAGATTACATGACAGGTATGTTCCTATATACTCTTGAAAATTCCCATGTATAGAATAGGGGAAATGCTGAACCAATAAGGAAGGGTAATATGATGTGTAATTTTTCAACAAGTCATGTGATACTTAACATAAACATGAAATCATATCTTCTATTGTGAGGGTCCCATATAGGGTGTAGCTCCAAAGTACATCTATTTTATTGAATGATTTTACTAAAATTACATATCTATATCCTACACCATAATCCGCACCTTCATCCTTAAATATGGCCAATCCACATAAACTAACCCATAGAATATCATCAATTGAGCCCTTTTGTAATCTATTATTGAGATCTAGCCCTTGAATCTGTGTGGAAAAATGGTTTTCATATCATCAATCATCACATGCTAAAGAACCTGAATTCCAAATCTCAAATATGTCTAAACCACTACAAAATCCATCATCACATGAAACAATAATTGAACCAAGTCAATATATTAAATATCAAATTGATGAATTATTTAATGGCTACATAACATTTGATTTCTCAATATTTTTCAAATCACAGAAAAAAATATATTCTCACATGGAATAAGGAAATTGGGATGAAAATAATAAACCCAAACATGAGGATATAATCCTAGAAAATGTTTACACTTTCCTCGATCGATAACCATTTTAATGATGAGTTAAAATAGAAACAAATAATAAAATTTTAATATACCAAATTTCTAGAAAAATTTAATTGGTACCCATAACACACATGATTCATGAATAAATTAATTATTTGATTAATTTTAATTCATTAGATGAATTATAGAACATGGATTTTTTCATGAAAAATAACATCCTATAACTATTTCTCTTAAACACTAATGGATATTGATGTTGTTTCATTTATGTTGATTAGATCATCCAATAATGTTGTACAACGATAATGGAACCTTAGTCTGAATGTCACTTGTGTGAGAGAGATCCTATAACAATATCACAAATGGATCCCTAATGGAAACAATGTTATGATAATAACCTTACAAATTTGTATTAATTGAACTCTTATAGAAGAACATGGGTTATTACATTACCAGGAAAATTATTTCTTTCATTTAATATATTTTATTCATTTTCATTTAAAAGAAAATTTTTCAACAAAAACCCATGCATAAAAGCTTATGTCATTAAAACGGTTAAAATCGCATTATAGTATCAATGATTCACTTAGATATCTGATATAAACATCCTAATATACATTATTTCTACTTTTTTGGAAAAATATGTGACTACTCTATATCATATATTTATTATATTTCATAAATTTATTCTGCGAACAGAAGACCTTGGAATAACCAGATTTCTCAGCTCCTTGTCTAAAAACTAATCTATAAAATATCTAAAAATAATACAGGGAGTATGTGAGTTTCTAAAAGATAACACATTTCCATTTAAGATTATTTTTTATAGAATCATTTTTGTATGACTACAACCATGTTCCCCTTGTATCCCCCAATTTTGTGTTTCATCGTGACATCATTATTTTTTGTATAAAAGTGTGTGTTATTTTGTCATTTAACTTTTTTCATGATGTTTACATATATATTTTCAGTTACTATGTTATTTATTCTGCTTATTAAAATTATTCTATATTGTCATCCAATCTTATTATTAGGGTATATTCTCTCTACAATAACACCCTACACCCTCACTAATAACTGAATGTTCTAGTGTATAGGCAGGTGATCCTGAGGAAATGTGGACAATAATGCCTGGTTACATATGATTGGTCTGGGATTGAGATGTTACACATTGAACATCACATTCAATGGTGAAATTTTCACATGTCATAAGACATACAGATATGACTACAACATGGAACCGCAACCCACCATCCATGTAAATATTGTACCATGCCACTAACATCATTCTAGTTAAAATAATTATAACTAAACAATAATAAAATTGTCAAATTAATATAAATAATTTATACACCTTACATAAATTCAACATTTAAATTTAGCATAACTAAAAAGACTTCAAATAGAGCTGAAGCCAAATCTGGAACCCTCCCTTTTATTCAATGATAAAAAGAAACAAATTCATTCTATGATATATGGTTTGATCTGAATAAACTATAAAAAAATAAAATAACATATTACAATGGGGTGTAAATTTAATGGAACTCCCATCAATTAGATGTGTTCATCGTCAAGGAACATCCTCTTTCTGTGAAGATTTAAACTCCTATCAGTCTTCAAAAATCACATCAAGCTCTCTAAGAATTCTAAACAATTATGTAAACAATATAACTCCAATGCTAAATATATGATCATGATAATAAATAAAAATATGGAATAAATAAAATTAAGATAAAAAATGTCCACATGGAAAATAAATACAATAATGATCATCCACAATGAATAAAAAATTTATCCACTTCCATATGTTGGTGATAGAGACTAAAATAAATAAAATATGATGGATCTCAGAATGATTCCTGATTGGTTTTAATCATAAAACTCCATGGTTATAGCGGTTCTCAGGTAGGGAGTAAGGAAAAGGTTTTTGATTTAATGATTCAAAAAAAATATTTCCATTTGGGACATACCTAAAGTGTCCTTGGTGGCTAAATATTCCAAAATTACCTTATCAAACAAGATAACATCACACCCCATCATCTTACATGTCATGTACCATTAGATGGATGATTCGTAAATTTGATATAGCTTCAGTCTCACTAGATAGCCCGTGGTTTCGGAAATGTTTTCATTCTACTTCACAAATCACAAGCTAGAAGGTTTGATAAACCATCTATCAGGTGGTAGCAGTAGTAGTCTTGGCTATTCGAGGCCTAATGCACAACAACATGAAGATATATCAATCCAAAGAAATTAATTTCATCTGTAAAAATTACTATTATATTATTCAATTAGGTTACACCACATTTCATCACATGGTTCTAAAAATGAATCATTTTCAAAATAAAAATGTCAAATTTCCACTAAAATTCATAACCCCTAATAATGAGGCTCATTACATCTATACAACATAGTTTTCATTAAAAATAAAATAATAATTGAAATCTAATTGTATCTATTATCCCTCCATTATATAAATTTTATCCACATATTTTTAATGCATTATTGGATACAAAATATATCATATCATTGTAACAATATCATATATATGTTATATCTAGAACATCAATATCTTGGATTTGAAAAGGAATCATATTATTAAAATATATCTATAAGACTCATACTTGAAAATGTGTTCATAAAATATTTACCATTTTTATTGAGTATTACATCCCAAATACAACTCAATTGATTTATCTTCAGCTTTCTAGTTTTTGAGAAATTGATTTATATTTGAAATGAAAAACATGATAAAATTTAATTACTTAATTTTTTCCCATTCTATAGGACTGATTTAATTATTTGATGTGTACCATAATTATCATTCTTAATTCTTCATACATGAAGTGTTGAAATCAAATATTAATGGAATATATGTTCCAAAAAATGATGATATGTTATTCCCCTGAATAGAATGTAAATTTTTAGTATAATCTAAAATAATGACAAATGATCAACATAATACTATTAAAATATTTTTGAATAAATTAAAATCCAATATTTAATGGGATATTATATTTTATTATTAAATTTATCCCTAAATCCTTTTATAAAATATAATTTTACATACCTAAATATGTTTATTCCCTAATCAAATATTCAAAAATGTAATTCTCCCTAAAAAAACAAAATTACCTTGATATGACCTATAGAAAAATTCAGTATGCATGATTAAGGATCAATTTATCATATCACACAATAAGATTGAAATCCATATATGAATTATTTAAAAAATATAATACATTCATAAGAATCCATTTACATGATCATTGATATCATTTGACATATGTTTCCAAAACATAGATTTTAAAATATGTCTGTATAGTTATTATTTATGGAATAATCATTTGATGTTTTCACTTAATCCTCATACCACAATACCTTTGAAAAATATTTCTACATCATAAGCATATTTTCTCTAAATTATCTATAATTACCCTGGATACAAATCCATGAAGGATACATTCATTCACAATTTCTGTTCTTTTTGTTTCTCATGGCCTTAAAATGTTCAACAAGTTTTCTATATATAGATATAATATTTCTTGGAAAATAAATTTCATGAAATCATAATTCACACTAAATAAATTATACATAAAACATATTATCCTTTAAATCATTCATCTATGATTTTCATGTGATTATCATTCTCTTCAAAATATATTTATTAGATCATTATTTCATTAATAATTAACATAACATAATTATCATGGACATCCTTCACACTTAGAGGATTTGTGGAATAATTCCTCATATAATTAAACTTGAAACAATAAATGATTGCATATTACCTATTTTTAAAACAATTATTTTCATGAATAAAATTTAACTTCAATTATAGATCATTATTCCCATTTCACAAGATCATTCATAATTTTATTCAAGTGAACCTATAATTAAATCCAAGTAAACAAACTCTCCAAAATAAAGAAAACGTATCTTACAACTCCTCAAAAAGGCCATAAATGAAATTAATAAAATCCAAGTAAATAAAATACAAGGAGAAACTATTATTATTTAAATATTTAGATTATTTAATTTGATTATGTAAGACATTAATATTATGTTTAGAAGCATTTCAGACATAAGTTAAGGGATTCTTTCTAAACGACCATTTTCCCTTTAGGATACAATTTCACACTATTTATACTAATGTAATTCATTTTATTTTTATGTACATAATATAAATTCTTTTGAATATTCCAAAAAAATGATACTAGATCATATAATCATTATTTTATTGGAAAATACATGTTTTATAAAACTACCTTCCCAATTAACAATTTTATGAATGTCCAATAAAAATGAACTTCTTATGTTCTTACCCATTTTCATGTGATTCCCATAATGAGGTTGAAGCGACCTATATAATTATAAAATCACAGATTTCTTCATTAAAAAATATCTTCATTAATTTAATGTTTTATATAAAAATATTATTTTTATTTTTTAAATAATATGTACTATTTTCACTAAACTAAACTAAAAAATATTATTTCAAAAGATTCATAAAAGTAATTTTTAAATGGTTTCACTTCATTTTGACATAACATGTCATAACCAATGCATAGATTCCATTAATAGTGTCCATTTATAATTTCAAACCATTCTTTCAAAGTCACCTTTATGATACACCCACTTGTTATGCCTTATTATATGTTTTCAATACCCATTTGCTTCTTGGGGTAACCATTATAATTATGATTTAATACTTATGTATGATCGTTCGTGTAGGCCACATATTCTTGAACATGTTATGATGGGTGCACCCAGATAGTGCTCTAATATATTATGTATTGTTTTAGGATCATGATAAGTAATGTGCAATAGTCCTTGTGGTCATCCTTGACTAATTCTCCATGTGAAATGTTATTGGGGGTTATCCTTGAGTCATGTTCCTCTATGTGAATTGATCATCGACTCATGAATATGTCTGGGTTTATTTTTACTCTACCTTAAAATTCCTATAATATTACATGCTATCATGTTCTACGTGGAATGTTTCCATATGTTTATTTATCTCATATTCCATTTTATGTTTTCATATTATCACTTCTAACACATGTTCATTACATTATTCTTATGTTTATTCCCTTTATAGAACTTTCTATCTCATCCCATTATTCATGTATTACCATGGTTATCCTATATAGATGTAAGGGCTCAATGGATTTTGTGAAATAATTATGAATATTATATTACAGATCTTTTAATTTTGGAAACATGCCTCATAATTATGTATCTAATATTCCGAAGACATTAGTCCTTATGATAAATGGATTGTATTTGAAGTATATTTGTTTTTAAATTCAGTTAATATTCTTTGCAAAAGTTTTTATTTATTATAGATGGTTTCAGAGGCTAGTGTTTTTATTTTTTGGATATTAGGACTTTATAACATTATAAAGAACCCTAGGGATAATTATATCACCATGTACTGAATAAATTGAAACTTAAGGGGATAAATATTTAGTACATACTATTAATTAACATTTTTATCATTATATGTTGAATGTTTTCATTTAATTTTTTATTATATTTGTATTCAACAAACCTGATTGTAATTTATTTTTATTAGTTGCTGGTTGGAGAAAGGATTACTCATGCCAACAATCAATTCAATAGGAAATGTGGTGGATTCTCGAAAGATATGTCAACGATGATGAGAATTAGTGCTAAGAAATATATTATATTACTCTCTAAAAATATATCAAGTAATATATAATACAATGAATCTCATTGAAGACCTTGTTTATCCTAAGAGATAAAAATTTACAGATGAATCTTTCATTTTTCAAAGGCCTTCAATATTTACTGGATCTTCTAATTGGATTCTCATGGAACAATTGATTAACTCCATTTAGATGATTTTTTTCAGTCCTCCAATTATTATATGAATTGAATGTTGTACTTGATGTCATTGTTTTTTATGGGAAGCCTATCGGTGGTGGGAACTAATCAATAACAATAAGTCCATATAGGAAATTTATTCCATAGAATGAGTAGATTTAATGATAAAAAATTCCATCATTTATTTAACCTAAACCAATTTTATCCTAATAGATAGTGAGTTATCCATACTAAAGAAAAAGGAAGAAGAGTTTATTGAGGCATATGAAGAAAACATCAACAGGATTTCATGATATACCATATGATTTTCCATGAACTTTGAAAAAGTTATATGTATTCTTTAGTTTACTAAATCCATGTGTATGAAAAGTATTGGTGAGTCAAGATATTGAAATCAATGATGAAATTGTATGTAGTTCTACTAAAGATGAAATGGGGATTAAAGAATCTCTTTTATATCATTGGTCTAGAGGGAAAAAGTGGGAAATATAGTTTAATATGGGAATTATAGTAGATGAATCCCATGAAGGAAAGAAAACTCCTCATCCCACATGTAAAAATTGTGGGAAGAAGTATATTGGGTCCTATAAAAAGGGATCCAATAAATTTTTCAAATATAGAAGAATGGAGAATATTGATTTTAAATGTCAAATTTATATGAATAATCTGACTTATAGTGTTGAATAATGGATGGTTCAGATCAATAATGACAATTTAATGTTGTATTAGAACTAGATAAATCATGGTAATTTTTTTAACAAATAACCTAATCTATGTGTTGTTGGAGGCAATCATCAACTACAATGCCCAATGTATAATGGAAAAGACTATTCTATATCTAATTTTGAGGTGGAGCCTAAAAATTATATTGTTATATGTACAATTATTATTCATTCCATAATATAAAATATAGTATTTGATTTCGTATCTACACATTCCTTCATATATTTTATATTTAATATAACTATCAAAACCCCAACTCAAAATAGAAAGGTTGAGTTTTTAGAGAGAATTGAGAGTGGGGTATTTATTTTCTCAAAAGTAAATAAATCCTCACTGGTTAATGTTTGTTGACTAATACCCCTAATAAATCTCATCTAACTTTTTTGGTGGTGTTTTGTGTAATATTTATAATAGAAAGTCTATATTTAAATGGACAAAACATAAAAATTTAGTAAAGAGAGTTAAAAATTCTCATCCTGAGTAATCCTCATGTTTTTTACAAGTTTAAGGAGGAAGAATTTAATTTCATGTTTAATGAGGAAGATCAATCGAAATGAGATTCATCTTCTCTATTATAGATATTTTTTCATTCTGAAAAAATATTTTTGTGGTCAAATTATTGAGATAATTGATTGAATCATGCTCGATGAGATTCCCATCAAGATAGATTACACTAATGTATCACCTGATGAATTTTATAGCCTTACATATTATTGATAAGTTGAGTTCTAAATTTAACTTATTCTTGAATCACTACCTATATCAATGAAACAATATATAATAAACAACATTGAAATGGAAGAACTGAAAAAGTATGAATAGGATAATCAGAACCATGGTTTTATATGCCCAAATACTTCACTAAGGGGATCTCTAGACTCCTTATTCATTAATTAGAATTGATCAATTCACCTCTTAATTAATTATCGTGAGATCACCAAAACATGATAAAGAAAAAATTATTTCATACATATGTTAGATGACTTGTTCGATTAGCTATCTAGGACAATTATTTCTAAATGGTGGATGATTTGTCAGGATATCACCAATTAAAGTTGAGGAAGGAAGATATTACAATGAAATACCAGAGAACAAGGTATGGATACAATGATTTAATTGTGATAACATGTGGACTGACTAGTTATCTATAAATTTTCGTGTAATTAATTAATATAGTGTTTATAGATTACCTTTAAATATCTATGGTAGTATTAAATGATGATATTCTGATATAGTATATGAGAAAGTAGGAACAAGAAGTGAATTTGAATACTATAATAATGACTTGGTGAAGTGAGAAACTATTTTCTATGTACAATAAATGTGAGTTCTTGATGGGGGAAGCATTATTCTTGGGGCACATAATCAATAGTTAAGGGATATACAAGGACAATTCCAAGATAACAGAAATAGAAGAGTGGACCAAGACAATATAAAAAAATATCATTAATTTCCTATCTTTTTGAAGTCATTTAATTTGATTTGTGAAAAACAAGACATGACTATGAAACCCACATTCCAAGATGATTGAGAATGGATAAATGTTTGTCTGGACCACTGATTGTGAAGATTACATCAAAGAGTTTAATTAGAGGATTATCATGCCACCAATTCTCACACTATCAATGTGTTGGGAAATTAATATGGTGTAAAACGATGATTCAATGAATGTAAATTATGTTTTACTAAAAAAATGATAATTTTATTGCATACACCTCAAGGCAGTTTAAAATTCTGGATAAAAACTATCGAATGCATGATTTGGAGAGGGAAGTTGTGATATTTGCATTGAAAATATGGTGGTGTTATTTCCATGGGGAGAAGTGTGATATATATATTTATTACAAAATTATCATGTATATATTCATATATAGGTAGTTTAACAAGCACCCGGGGTGATTCTTAGAGGTCATCATGGATTTTGACTTCTCAGTCCACTACCATCACAGTAACACAAATAAGGTGGTGGATTCTCTATGTAGGATGGAACCTATATCTCTATGATTGCTGATAATATATAAGGATAGAAGATTCAAATTCCTTCAATTGATCGACATGGGAATAATTAAGTAAATTGCATCATCAATCATTTCTCATATGATTTCCTTAAAATCCCTCAAGGAAAAAATAATGTATACACAAGGGAACTATGTGGAAATTTAGAAAAAGATGGATGATCTTATAAATGATAAATCCATAGAGTTCTAAATGTATGAAGAAGAATCATGAGATATGGGTCATGACTATATGTGACAACCAGTCCATTGAAAAATAATGAGATTTTAAGGACGTACATAGATCAACATTCTCTATTCACATAGGGAGAACAACGATGTATTATGCTCTCTATGGTCACTATTGGTGGGACAATATGAGGATTGAGATAACTAAATATAAATCAAATTTCATGTTATTTAAATAAGTGAATCCTAAATAGAAAAAATAAAATTGTATGATTCCACCATTACCGATACCAACATAGAAATGGGAAAACATAGCATAGGAATTTTCACTTGAAAACCAATGAATTATAGGGGAAATAATGATATATGGGTTGTTCTATTTCATCTTACAAAGACCTATCACTTTATTCCAATCCATAAGACTTACCAATATATCAACTGGAATGGATATAAATCAATGAAGTGTTATGGATTCATGGATTACCACAACCGATTGTATCTAATCGAGATCCAAGATTCACCTCTATGTTATGGAAAAGTCACCAATGTTCTCAAAACACTGAGTTAGACTACATTGGGGATTATAATACTCAAACTAATGTCCAATATTAGTGTACTATATGTACACTAGAACACATGTTGATGGAATATTCATTGCAATTCAAGGGGGATGAGATAGATTTCTGTCTCTGGATGACTTCTCATTCAACAGTAGTTTCCACTCGAGCATCCAAATGGATCCATATGAAGCCCTTTATGGGAAAATATGCAGAACACTGAAATGATGGGGCGAAGTTAGTGAACTCATGTTGTTAGGACATGTAATGATGGCTGAAATGATAGAAAAAGTGAATCACATTCAACAATTTATCTAAGTATCATAATGTTAAAAGAAGTTCAATTCATAGAATCGTTGACATGACATGTAGTTTAATGATAGAGAAATACCATTGCACCACATATCTCCATGGAATAAAATCATGAAATTTTGGATGAAATGAATTTTGAGTCCCAGATACATTGTCCCCTTAGAGATTCTTGATCGTATTGGAGTGGTGGCGTATCAAATAGAATATCCACCTATCATTCTCATGTATGTTATATATTCCATGAGTCCCCCTCGAAGAATTAATTACTATATCAATCACCAATCCTAAATATATTGGTTGTACTATTTTATAATGATATCTCAAACAATGAGGATCTATTTAAGATCTTGGACTATAGAGATAATGTTTTATTCATCAAGCCCACTAACTTGTACAATGTACTATGGTTGAACCATAAGTATGTAGAGAAATCATGGTAATTGGACGAAGTGATGAAAGAGAAGTACCCTCACATGTTTAACCCATGGGTTTTAGATCAAAATTTTCATGGTGAAATTTCATAAGTGGTGACATATGTAACGATCCAAAATTTTATCAATGAAAATTCCATTCTTATTATTATGATATATAGTATAAATCCCAAAAAATTAACAATTATAACACAATACAAACCTTATAAATTATTAATCAATTAAATTTGATGAATATATAGAATTATAGATATTAATCAAATATATTAGAAATATGATCGATGGAATGGAAATGTGACCCATTAGAATAATAACCCATCCAATATAATGTTAACCTCACCAATGAGAATATAAATAAAACATTCATATATCATAAATGATAATATGTTATATTTATGTTTTAGATTAATTAATTAATTTTTTTTAAATATGATATATTTTCAACTGGTATTTTTTAAAATATGAATTTTTTATAGTATTATAATTAAAAAAAATAAAAAAATATCTTCATAAAATAGGTTTATAAAGTAATTATTTTTTCACATGATGATTAGAAAATATTATGATTCTATATTTAATTTTTTAATGTGTCATAAATCAGTAATTGTTTTGATATTCTTATTTTTACTAAATTATGTCTTTAATTAAAAATTAAAATTATCATATCTATGAATTTATTTTAAAATAATTGTGTATATTTTTTAATTATTTAGTAAAATAATGGATTCAAATGATTTTATGGTATTATGATAAAATTGATGATGTGTTCATTAATAATAAAATATAATAATTTTTTATATAATCCACATACATGAATTATTGAGTCATATCTGTTTATCGACAATATAAGCACCTTAGTTCTAACTCACATTCATTATTTTCTATATTTAGAAAAATGATACCGCACATTTCTTAGAATTGTTCCAAAATTTTAAACTAATGAATGATATAATGAGAAACCACCCCAATCCTTCAATTTAAATACCACCTATCACCTACTCTTCCCCACACACCATTAAATACTTAACAGGAAAAAACCTGCTTCCCTTTCAATTAATTTATTTTTATTTTTTATTTTCTTATTCTTTCAAAACATACCTTTGCACCTGTAACATATTAACCCTATAAAATTGCATATAATTTAAATTTTTTATATTAATGGAATAATACATCATCAATTTTTTCTCATCAACTTTTAATTATAAAAAATAAAAAAAAAACATCCTTAATGTGTTAATTTATCACATTCAAGGATGTCAACTTTTCAATTTCCATTAAAACATTCAAAGATGGTCATAATACTACATTTATGGTTAACAAATTATTATAATGTATATATTAAATACTATAAATTTTGTTATCACTTGTGTATACGTGACTTTAAACAATAGTACAAAACTAGTTCAGGTGGATCGATAATTCACATAATAAATCGAAGGGATTATAATTAACGTTTTATCTAATGATTCATCATCAAGTCAAAAATATAAATGAAATATATAAAAATTTAATATTTTGGACGTTGTTTTTGTAAATAAAACTTTAATTATGGATATATATTCTCATTTTACAGGATCATTCATATATTTATTTATTTTAACCAAACATGAAAACCAAGGAAATAAGTAATCCAAAACGAATAAATTATATCTTATAATTCATAGAAAAGGACAAAAATAAACATAATAAAATTAAAATAATTAAAATACATGTATAAATGAATATCAATTAATAAATTAATGTATTTAAGTTTATTATGCCTGACATTAAGATAATGTCGAAAACTATTTGGGACATAGGGTATGGAATTCATTCTGAAGATCCATTTATTCCTTCGAGTAACACTTTATATCTCTTTAGCCATATGTAATAATTAATTATTTTTATTTAAATGTTATACATTATGTTTGTATGTTCCAAACCCATGTATCCATAACAAAATAACCTTATTCTATGGGGAAAAATGTTTTATAATGTCCCATTCCCAATTCGTCCTGTTAAGAAAGCCCAATTACAGGTGAATTCCCAATTTCATGCCCATTTTCATTAGTTCTACATAACATATTTTATGCCACCATTAATTTTATGAAACCCAAAATTTAATCATTTAAAACTTTCATGGTTCATTTCTTGTTTTATATAAAAAATTATTCCTTCCCCATTTTAATGAATCTTGATGATATTCCGTAATGTGATGTAAAATATTTTTTTCAATAATTTCTTAAATATAATTTATATATTTTTTTCACTTATGTTTAACATAAATTATCATTATTTGCATCAATTATTCATTATTAATGACTATTTATTATTTTATTTCATATTTTCTTGGACAAATTTATGATAATCTCAATTTCTATGCCATACAACATGTTTACGAGGAACATTTCTTTATATGGGTTACCCTTATGTTTATCTGTGATTCAATATTTATGATTCTCCATGTGGAACATGTATTCATGAACATGTAATGATGGGTTCTCCTATATAGTTCTCAAATTCATTGGGTAACTTTTAAACTAATTAGATGTAATGTGCAATGATCTCAGATGTTATCCTTGACTCGGGCTTCATGTGCAATTGTCTTGGTGGATAACATTGACACATCCTCATTCATGAAAATGAGACATGAATAATAATAATGTAATTTTTTATATTTCTTAAAAATTATTATTATATTATTATCCAATGATCAATATGATATTATTATATATTTTTATTCATAATCCATGAATTTTTATGTCATCTTGTTATTTATTCTAATCCATGTGTTATTTTTTATTCTTTTGATAATTTCATTACTGGGATATTTGGGTCCACTATATTTTCTTATATTCCCAAGGTTATTCTATAAGGATATAAGGGCTCAATGTACTTTTTGATCTTATAGTTATAATTAAATAAAAAATTAGTTTAGTTTCATGCATTCAGGTAATGTATATAATCTTCCAATGATACTAAACATTACAATTCATGGTTTTTATATGAAGGAAAACTATGCATAAAATCTTGTAATAATATATGTAAATGAATGGGGTCATTATAAGTAATTTGTGAATGATATTCTCACCTACGATACTCATTGTATTGGGTTGTATAAAAGAGGAATTGACACATTGACTAACTATGTTGTTATTAAGTCTCATTAATTCCCTAGCCATTATTCATAAATAGTGTATCACACAAAATTCTCTCATGAAATTATGAATAATTAATCATAGAATAAAAAAACTAAAACCTTTTCAATTTTCAATTATTCTTTTAATTTTTATGTTAGTTATAATCCAGCAAATCCAGCTCTCATGTGACTAAAAGAACATTCACCAATTACAAATAAATTATCCATTAATCTAGTTACCCAGAGCCAATGCGTACCTATTGAATTTATAGAAGAAACATTTGATTTTATATTGATGACAGATCTATTTAACTATCATTGAGACTAAATAATTTCATTTCCTTTATATAAAATTAAAAAAAACAATGCAAAAAATATTTCAAGTAACTTTTTATTTCATTCAAATATTCCTTCTTCATTTCATGGGGAAGGAAACAAATAAAGGGTTAGATCGGATACTAAGACAGTGTTATGTATGGAATAAATAATCATGAGTTAATAAAAAATTATCAATATGGAGGGTGGATAATAAAACACATTTAATACAATTAAAAAACATAGTTCAATGTATACCCATGGATATTATAAATATTACTATTAAAAGTATATTGGGCACACATTTCATAATATTGAACATGTATAATTTTTTTCATTGGCTTCATCCATGATATCATGATACATTCCATAAATACCTCATGTATAATATATTTTATAATTTTAAATACTCTCAAAAAATAAATCATACATTTATATGAGAAGAATACACCAAATACCCAACTATTAAGACTTGAGCATATAGACTCCACCTATGAATCATTTTTATATATTTCATCTATGGATACTTACTGATGAATCGGGGGTAAATATATTACTAGGCCATAGTTATAACATTCACATAAAATGTGTTTCTTATATATTAAATAATCATTAAAAATAAATCTCTATATTCCTTATAAATCATTATTAACGTTTATTTATTGCAGAAAATCTAATACCTCCCAATTAAATGATATAAAATTATTTATAAACAACATCAATTGTTAGTGTATAATAATATGGAATATAGTTTATAGAATATAAATGTATGGTAAATAAGACTATATAAATAAATATATTTAAAATATATATATGGAGGAGAATATAATTTCCAATTTAATTATGGATTATGATACAAAATGTGATCATAAGAAATTTTATTAGCACTACCCCATAAATTAATAAATATTAAATAAATATTATAAATTCATCATAAATAATGTTTTTAAGAAAAATGATACCTTCTTAAAATAGAAAATAATATAAAATAACAATAGTAAAGATAACATCATTGTTTAATTATATAAAAATGTATGAATTCACAACATACAATTTATTTTCATTCCATTATGAAAATTGTTCCCATTTATTTTGGTATCATTATAAACTAAAAATCTTATAATATTGAAAAAAAATATTCTTTTAATTTTTTCATGAAAACCTATAAAAAAATCCAGATAATTAATAACGTGTAATGGACCAGCCCCTCATGACCCCTCCCTTTTCCAAATTATGGTGCGACCGATCAGCGAGACCGAACGGCGCGACTGATCGGCGGGACCGAATGGCGCGACCGATCAGCGTGACCAATTGGTGGGACCGATCGGCACGACCGATCGGCGCGACCGATCAGTGTCATCCATCCTTGGTGGGATTTTCATATGCAGCCTCCCCCGTAACCCCACTGTTAGGCCTTTTTAACCTTTTGAAGTGTTTCAAGGACATTTTTAAGCCCATAATTAATATCTAAAAAAATAAACCTCCCTACTAAATAAAAATTGATCCAATTTTGTTTAAACACCCAACCACATGGAAGAACCACAATTTGACTTCCAAGGTGTTCAAATTTATTATCCCGTAAAAACGAGATTATATATATATATCGCAGAAGACATTCTTCTCCCCCCTTCTTCCTTTTTGGCCAACTTCTCTCTTCTCCCTAGTTCGCTTGATGTCCCTCCTTCCCAAGACTTGTGGGGAACCTTGGCTGAAGTCATATACTCGCCCTTGGAGTTCTCGACATCCCTCCCCTTCAAATCATGCATCCCCTGTACTTATCTCCCGATCCTATTAAATAAAAAAGGGTAATTACTTCTATTTAGTGTGTGATTTTATACCCTTCATGTTGGTCTCCACTCCAGGACCTATTGAAGGTGGATTCCAGGGGGTCATTATGTCTCCTTCAACTTAAAGAAGGAAGGGCATGGAAGTCTGCTGACCCTTCCCTCCTTTTGGTGAAGGCGAGTCATGACAGAATGGTATTAGAGGTGGAAGGTTGAGAGATAGGATGGAGTCTGGAGTTAGGAATAGTGATGATTTCATGGGATGGTTGGTAATCAATGTTGGGTGACCTTGGTGCGTTAATTAGGCCAGGGAAGATCGGCTAGGACACCAGATTTTAGGGCCCCCTATGTGATCCGATGCAAGGACTCTGGACCCACCGAACAACCAAGTGAGGCTACACTGATTGCAGGGTAGAGACCCTAGGAAAGGTAAATGCATCATAATGACTTGTGTTCTCATGTTTCAGGGTGTTTTGTGGATTCAAAAATAAATAAAGAAGTCAAATAAAATGTAAGAACAATATTCTGCACTACTTGGGCTTAGCCATTCATTGTTTACCTCGAAGCTATGGCACCCAGGAGATAACCACGAGTTGTACGGGCGATCGAGGCCCAGGAGGGTAGCATGGTCAATCAACAGAGGGATGATTGAGAGGATGAGGACAACCTGTGGCAGAAGACGCTTCGACCTTCCTGTGACAGACCCTCGAGAAGTACGAGGGCAGCACCTCTGAAATGAAGACGGAGGGCTGGATAGGGAAGCTGGTGATAGACTTTGTCTTGATCGGGGATCTGACCAAGTACTGGGTTCCTCTGGCCATTGGCCAGATTCGGGGAGCAGCGCGTCAGTGGTGGATGCTCTACCTGGTGCAGAGGAGAGAGGCTGAGGTGGCATGGTCTGATTTCGAGAAGGGGTTCTAGGCGGAATTCCTCTCTTCTACGATGAAGGTAGAGAAGAGGAAGGAGATACTCTCCCTCCAACAGGGGATTATGTCAGTAAGGGAGCTAGGTATCAAGTTCTAGGACCTCCTCTTCTTTGCTTCAGACCCCTTTCTAGATGAGGAGTCTCGGGCGAGACGTTTAGAAGAGGCGCTCCGACCCTCCCTCCAGTACGTCGTTACCCCCTTCACCTTACCAACATACATGGGGGACTAGAAGAAAGCAGATGTGGTGTAGAGGATGCACACGCTGGGCGGTGTGTCATGAGAGGGGATTCATCTTGGTCCGTCAAAGGGAAAGGTCGTCACCACCAGACCTCTAGCATCGGGACCCTCTAGGTTCCGACCAGCAGGGGGTAGGCCGCAGTAGTTCCAGTTCTGGTCCCCTGGTCCTCGCCCTTTCCCTTCGGGCCCATGACCAAGGTGCTTAATCTGTGGGAGGCATGGAAATTTCTAGAATCAGTGCCTAGACCGAGTTCAGTACGGTAGTGGCGGACATGCCCAGCACCCACCTGAGTAGCAGTTTCCAGCTAGGCCCTTTCAGCAGCCGTAGCAGGGGCAGTGAGTTCCCGCTCCTCCGAGGGAAGACATTGCAGGGGGAGGCCGACCTCAGGGAACTCCTTAGGGTCCTAGACCAGGGCGTGGTCAGGGAGGTGGCCGACATTTGAGGGGCAGAGGAGCTGGGCGTGGACAGTTGCATGCCACGGAGGCAGCATTTCCAGCGGGACCGGAGGTTGTTCGAGGTACGATCAGATTGTTCAATACCCTTGATTACGCCTTGTTTGATACCATATCTTCGCACTCATTTGTTTCACCCGGTATGGCCCTACTCTGGGTCTGGATTCAGAGAGACTTCTAGTGCCCTTGGTGCTAATCACACTAGTCAGAGGTCAGACCGACATGTTATATGTGTAGAGGATGCAGACTGATGATATGACCACATTAGTCAGTTAGGGATCTACTACTGCTGTAAATACAGCCATACGATGTCATCCTAGGCATCGACTTTCTGTTCTTGGTGTATGCCATCATCAACTTCTTTCAAGGAATGGTTTGTTCTTAGACTTGGGTGGACAACGTGTTACTTTCAACGGTGAGCTGAGTGGCGAGAAGGGCAGCAGGAGAGAGGAACCCCTCCATTCCTTGTTAGCTGAGCTATCAGTAGAGTCAGTGGATACTGATATGGTGGAATTACCAGGGATTGTCACTGAGTTTATGGACATATTCTTTGAAGAGGTGACGACTCTACCACCTCGACATGATATCGAGTTTGGGATAGACTTGCAACCTGGTGCTCATCCGATTTCGATGGCTCCCGACCGGATGGTGCCTTTGGAACTACGGGAGTTACTGATTCAGATCGACGATCTGATTAATACGGGTTTTGTTCGACTGAGTGTGTCACCATGGGGTTCTCCAGTCTTGTTCGCAAAGAAGTTATATTATGGTCTCAGGTTGTGCATAGGCTAGAGGAGGCTGAATCGGGTAACGATCAAGAATCCCTACCCTCTTCTAAGGATTGAAGATCTGTTTGGCTAGCTGAAAGGGGTAGGATGGTTCTCAAAGATCGTCCTACAGTCTGGATATCACCATTTGAGGGTGAAGGAGGTATACAACTCAAAGACAAACTTCAAGTGCAGATATGGGCACTTCATGTTTGTAGTCATGCCTTTCGGTGTTACAAACTCCTCGGTTGTGTTCACGGGGATTATGAACTCCGTCTTCCAGGAGTACCTCGATCGGTTCGTAGTTGTGTTCATCAAATTCATCCTAATCTATTCAAGATTATAGGAGGACCATGCAGGGCATCTGAGGATGGTTTTAGAGGTCCTTCGACAGCACTAGCTCTATGGGAAGTTTTCGAAATGCATGTTCTGGACGTGAGAAGTACACATCCTTGGGAACGTAGTGTCTAAATAGGGGGTAGCGGTGGACCCATCAAAGGTTGAGGTGGTTGTTTCCTGGGAAGCGCCCAAGAACGTGGTAGAGGTCAGTAGTTTCCTCGGGCTGGCATGTAACTATTGGAGGTTCATAACCCACTTCTTCTGAGTTGCATCACCTTTGACATCCCTAACCAAAAAGGAACAGAAAATCCTATGGAGTGAGCAGTGTGAGGCAGCCTTCAACTATCTGAAGGATAAGTTGGTTAGTGCCCCAGTGTTGAGGTTTCCAGAAGAAGGGCCAGCATATGAAGTATTATGTGATGCTTTGGGACAAGGCCTCGGGTGTGTGTTGATACAGTGGAAATGGGTGATCTCCTATCAGTCTAGGAAGTTACGTCCCCATGAGAGTAATTATTCCACCCATGATCTGGAGTTGGCGGCGGTCATTTTTGCACTAAAGTTGTGGTCGTATTACCTCATTGGAGAGCACTTTGTAGTCTTCACGGACCACAAATGCTTGAATTGTATCTTCTCCCTGTGGGACATGAACCTACGACAGCGAGGGTGGATGTAATTCTTCCAGGATTACGATTTCGAGATTTCCTACACCCCATGGAAAGGAATTGTTGTGTCTGATGCCTTGAGCAGGATGTCACAGAGGGATGTGGTCCGAGAGTCGACGGACGCCTAGAGGGCGATGGAGGATTTTCCTGCCCTACACCTAGATGCGAGGATGGATATAGGAAGGGGTTTCCTATATCAGATGATAATACAGTCTTCTCAATTATGTTAGGTGGAGGAGTCTTAGTGAGAATACCCCTAGTAAGAAGTGATGCGTGACCAAGTTGTCCAGGGCAATGCTCCGCAAGGGTGGAAGGAGGATGGTCAGAACCAGATTCTATTCCAAGGAAAGTTGTTTGTTCCAGAGGAGATACGTGTCTAGGTTCATTGTGAGTTCCAAAACTCACCCCTATCAGTGAACCTGAGAGTTTCCAAGATGTACCAGGGTCTAAAGAGACCGTTTTGGTGGCCCGGAGTAAAGCGGGCATTGGCAGAGTTTGTGACCAAGGGCCTAGTGTGTTAGCAGGTGAAGGCTGAACTCCATGTTCCAGGTGGTTTGTTGCAATCTTTAGATTTCACCGAGTGAAAGTGGGATTAAATCTTGATGGATTTCTTCATAGGGATACCCATGGATCAAGGAGGGTGTGACGCCATCTGGGTAGTAGTGGACCGGTTGAAGAAATCGGATCACTTTCTAGAAATTAAGGTGTCGAGTGCAGTAGATGCTTTACCGCGAAGTTAAGTGGATGAGGTGGTGCAGTTGCATGGAGTTACGAGTTCCATTGTCATGGACAGGGATGCACAATTTACCTCATGAGTCTGGAGGGGTTTGTAGCATGCTTTTGGCACCCAGCTGCGCCTTAGAACTTCCTTCCACCCCCAGACAGATGGGAAGACAGAGCGCACCATACAGACCTTGGAAGCTATGCTACGAGCATGCACCCTGGACTTGGGGGGATAATGTGTGGTACCCATGTGTCTGGTAGAGTTCACCTACACTATATATACCACTCTACCATTGGAATGGATCCTTTTGACTCTTTTTACAAGAGTTCGTGTCGCTCACCCGTGTGTTGGACAGAAGTCAGGGAGGTAGGTGCTCTTGGCCAGGAGGTGGTTCAGAGCACGACAGAGAAGGTTCAGCTTATACAAGAAAAGATGAAGGCAGCTCAGGACCCACAGAAGTCATATGCAGATGATAGGAGAAGACCCTTGGAGTTCGAGGTTGGGTACCATGTGTTCTTGAAGGTCTCCCCTCGGCGTGGGAAGTAGAGGTTTGGCAGGGCAGGTAAGCTCTCTCCCAGGTTCGTTGGACCCTTCGCGGTGTTGCACCGGGTCAGCAAGGTGGTTTATCAGCTGGCGTTTCCACCACACCTGCAAAGGGTGAACGATGTTTTCCATGTTTCCCAGCTTCATCGATATCAACATGATGACTCCCATGTCATCTATTGGGGTGAGTTAGATATCTAAGATGATGCAACCTTCATGGAATGTCCAGTGATGATCGAGGGTCTTGAGGAGAAGGTTCTTCGTGGATGAACTGTACCATTGTTTCGCGTGTTATGGAGGCATGGTGGGCTTAAGGAGAGTACCTGGGAGAGGGAAGCAGAGATTTGTTCCTAGTACATGGAGTTGTTTTGAGTTTTTCATTTTTTTCAGTACTTGTTTGCTATGTAATGATTTACCTTGTTGACTATGGGATGTGTAGTTTCCTTTTCTGTGAATGTGTGTAAAGTGTCATAAAGGATGGGGAGCGGAGGACCTGATTACTAGTAAGGACACATTAATGTGGATAAGCCTAAACCCATGCGGGCAAGTGAGTTCCCCCCAAAGAGGATAGTATCTTAACACGGAGGAAGGGAAACTCGTCTCCCACCTGGACAGACAGTTTAGTCATTTTTTTTTTGAGTGGTTTCATGGGGAAAGGAGCGGCATGTCGTCTGTGGTTGTGCAGGAGAAAAGGTGTTCCTATGTCAAAGAGGTTCACTCCTGAGAAGTTTCTTCTGGGGTGGTTTTTCAGACCCCCCCACCTCTTTCCTTCGGGTCTGGTTCTGGATTCTCGAGGGTGAGAATAGTTTGAGAGGTATCTGATGTAATGGCCTAGACCCATATGACCCCTCCCTTTTCCAAATTTCGGCATAACTGATCATGGAGACTGATTGGCTGGACCGATCGGTGGGACCGATCAGCATGACCGATCGGCGGGACCGAACGACGCGACCGATAGGCAAGACAGATGGGCGGGATAGATCGACACGACTGATCAGTGAGACCTATCGGTGGGACCTATCGGCGCGACCGATCAGGGGGACCGATCGGTGTCATCCATCCTTGGCAGGCTTTTTTTCTGAAGCCTCCCCCGTAACCCCACTTTTATGCATCTATAACTTTTTGAAGCATTTAAAGGCCGTTTTTAATCCCATAATTAATATCTAAAAATCAAAGAAACCTTCCTACTAAATAACAATTAATCCAGTCGTGTGTAACCACCGAACCACGTGGAAGAACCATGAACCAACTTCCATGGCGTTCAAATTTTTATCCTATAATAACGGTAATTATTCTATATATCGCAGAAGAAGTTCCTCCCCCCCCCCCTTCTTCATTTTTGGCCGACATCTCTCTTATCCCTGGTTCCCTTGAAGTCCCTCCTTCCCGAGACTTTTGGTGCGCCTAGGATGAAGTTGTCTTCTTGTCCTTGGAGTTCCCAACGTCCCTCCCCTGCAAATCCTGAATCCCATGTTCTTGGAATTTGGAGAAAAACGTCAATCCTTGATCAATAAAGTAAGGATTATCTCCTTCATCTCTCCTTTCTGTGTATCATGCCTGGTGGGAATGCTTTTGACTTTGTGGAAACTGTTGAAACTGAACATAATAGAGATAATGAACGGACATTAAAGAATGAAGGGGGGTGTGATCAATGTTTTGTTGTACTCTTTATGTTGTTATGTGTTGTGAACTATACGGGCCTATGCTCACTGAAAATCATGGTCGTTGGTGGTCTTTCCTTGTGCACCATTGATCCTCGGTACTTCTGGAAGTTTCAATATCCGTAACATGGAATTGGTTAGTTACGTATACTCGGTTAGATAAATTGAAAGCACTAGGATCAACCCTTTTCTGTGATAACCTCGGTTAAAGAATAGTGGAATTGAAACCATGGAGTGTGTTAAATCTTTTAAATCTGAAAATACATGCATGGGCCTGCCTTGTGTTGGTGGAAGTGGTTTGGTTGTTTCTTTCACAGGACGATTGTTGGGGTGATACGGGTGGGGATGGGATCCCCTGTTGTTGTACTTTTTATGGTTGTGAATTTGAGGTTGTGTGATTAATCTTCTTATATCATGAATTGGGGTGGAATCCTCTATTGTTGAGAAACCATTGTATCCCAGATTTCGGGAACATGGGGCTATATCTCGGGGTTTTCTTTGGTTCCAGTACTTTGAGGGATCTCACTTATCCCTTTGTAGTTGTGACTTTGAAAGAGAACTGGGTTTGAATGCTTAAATTTCTATTGGATGTAAATATTTCCCTATGGTTTGTGCTTATGAGTTTAGTTGCCCAGCAGTGCAGAACTTTATGTAAATGATATTACTTGAACATGGAAGAAATAATAGCTTAAATGGGAATTGGTTCTGGGGATGAGTTGTGACTCGGATGTGAGTAGTGTGCTTCCTATGAATAGGGACGACTGTTCTTGTGCTTGGATTGGATTTGGAAACCCTAGGTTGGGTTGAGTGTTTATTAATTATACATATATTTCTAGTTCTTATGATTCTTATTCGCTCCCCACCCAGGTTGATCACTTAGTTCTGAACACCCCCATTTCATGGGGGAGGGTTTTTTTCCCAAAACTTCTATTAGTGGCTTGTTATTAGATCCTTTATTCTCCCTTTCCCAGATAGCCCAGGTATCTTCGGGCAGGCTGTGATGGTCTGAGTTACATTATTGACCCATGAATCTTTGGGCGGGGTAGCTGTGGTGGTTGTCCATGGTGTTTATGGGCAGGTTGTTTCCCAAGTATCTTCAGGATGAGGCCTAGGTGTCTTCGGGCGTGACAATATATTTCTATCCTAGGTGTCATCGGGTGTGGCAGTGGTTGTTGTGGACCTGGTGTTTGTAGGATGGATGTGCGATTGCGGTCCAGGTGTGTGCGAACAGGTGTGGTAGTGGGACTACGGTGAGAATGGTGGGATTGGTTTGATGCATAGAATGTATTCAATAAACAGTGGGGAAGCGGCGTGGGGTACCCAAATATCAATGTCCTATTACTATATGTTACTTTACTTGTGTTATTTGGGGAGAGTGCCTTGGTGAGGTTGGGTGGATAGCTTTTCCTTGTTGGGAGTCTGGTTATTTAATTTTCCACGGGGCATTAGAATATCTCCTCACTTGTGCACGAGAGTCTTTGGTTTTCCCTACCGAGTGTACTTTTATGTTCACCTTACGTCTATAAAACTATTTTTAGGTTTCCAGGAGGACTTCAGGGATCGTGCGGGACCATACTAGCTCGGACCTTAGGGCATTTTCTGTTGTCATTTTTGCTTTTTCTTGGTGACTTTTTACCTCTGGAGTTTTGTGACTTGTATCTTTTACCTATGAACATGCATATGGGAATGTGTTATTTTTCAGCTATATTTGCACATTCAGTTTTGGTGTTGTGGGATTTACTATCTTATCTCCCAATCCTATTAAAAGAAAAAGGTTAATTCCTTCTATTTAGTGTTTGAGTTTATACCCTTGGTGCTGGTCACCACTTCGGGACCCATTGAAGGTGGGTTTTGGGGGTCATTATCTCTCCTTCAACTTAAAGAAGGAAGGACCTGGGAGTTTGCTGACCCTTACCTCCTTTTGGTGAAGACGGGTCGTGACATAACGTTTCTGATGGTGAGAAATGGTCACAAAGTCATATATATAGAAAAAATAATTTTAGACATTTACATGAATTTAAAAACTACTTATATAAATTTTTTGAAATATGGATTTTGTAATACATTATAATGAGAGTTAAAAAATATTGAAATACAATATAGTGACAAAAAAATTATTAAATGAAATTCCCTTATAAATGAATAATTTACTTATTTTTTATTGTAGTTATAGAGCACAGATGAACTATATCTCATTAGTTATATAATATTTCCATTATATTCAAATGGAATTAACATATATTTAAGAATCATAAATTTGATTGTATATTTTTTTCAATGATAATGTTACGATTAGTATATAATAAATGGTTAGATAAAATCAAATTTAAATATATGGAACAAGTGATGTACTCATGTCAGGATCCAGCCCGGGTACCCTGGTAACCCGATAACCGAGTTGTCACTGACATAACCCGAAGGGGGTTCCCGACCCCCATGGGTCAGTGACTAGCATCGGGCATCGTGTAAAATAAAAGTGGGAATGATTTTCCCACAAGAATGTGCAAGTAAGTGTAAAACAAAACAGTATGCATAGAAAAAGAAACTCCACTGGGAGTAATGTACCAGAATACAAATAGCCACAAAAAGTCAAAGTACTACAACCCAAGTACCAAAAGGGAAAATAGTCCCAAGGTCCCAAAGGACACAACTCACCAAGTCCAGAGATCAATGACTGGTTCAACCTTCAAGAGGTCCCTTCCATTTGCTCGATCCTGGAAGAAGTAAATCTATAAACTCTCGAAGGAAAAAGTAGGGTGTGAGCCTAAGCCCAATAGGATACCACCAAATATTCCGTAACAAATGCCAAATATAGATCATCTTGATAAAATCATTCCAATTTCAAATAAATAGGCCGGGAAATTTGAAAGAATGTTTTAACAAAACATGCTATACATTTTCAAATGATGGAAAATCCAATTTAAACTAATGTTTTACAAATGATGTAATATTTCTAAAACAATGGGTTAAGTAAAACATTTATATAAAACAGTTAATATAAATTTAGTAGGCATGTAAAGTATTTAAAAAACATTGACATACATTTATATCTGAAATATAAATAAACAAGCGAGGAACATGGTCATCTGCCAAAAGATATGATATTATTAACCAGTTATAGGATTCCACACTCTCTATGTGAACTCAGCAAGATGTGTATCCAAATAACTCACTAACTGCCTTAGGCATGCATGTTCTCTTAGATGATGGGTGAACTATTTTAAGACTGCATAAAATACAATCAATCCCATTCTTCCATTTCAGAAATGTCAATTCCTTTCCATTTAAAACCAAAACAAGTTTTATTAAACAACATGCCTTTCCACCAGATAAAACCATTGGGTTTCTATCAAATCATTTTAAGCCATTTTCAAAAGTTTGAAATCCATTCAAAACCAATTCAATCATTAAAAAATTTATTTCCACAATTAAATTTAACAAACTAATTGAAAACATTTCCATCAAATCTATAGTTTAAATTAAACAATTGAAATCGACCAATTTTCCATAAACACACCCAATTCAATGGAATTCGGTTTTCCCAAATTACTATACCAAAACCATTTCAAATATCTCAATTCAATGGAATCGATTTTTTACCAATTTAATTTAAAGAAACTTGAGAAATTGAATTTAAATAAATTATTGAAATAAATCAAGCAAATACAATGATAACAAATTTGGCAAGATGGGACAGAACCACCTACCTCGAAGGTTTTGACCAGAACCACAACGGTCGAGAACACTCAATAAAACTTGCTCGCATCATCAAGAACCCACCTTCGATCTCTCCTCCTAGTAAGAACAAGAACAAAACACGTCAAACATGGTACCACACACTTAGATCTACCCATACAAGGCTAAAATCTATGAATCCCAGAGAAGAGTAGAAGTAGATCTAAGAAACCGATCATGAATGATGAAGAACGATCACATACCTCAAGAGTCCGATTTTGATTCACCAATATGAGCCTTTGGATTGCCTTTGGAACAATGAGAGAACCTTCTCTGACCTTAGGAGAAGACAAATCCCAAGTTAGGGCCGCATAGGAGGAAAAACGAGGCACTTAGAGGCAAAACCAAGCGAGATCCACAATCTAAGGATCTTATTTAAGTGACCGCATGGTTTGGCCGCACAGTTTGACAAACCATGTGCTAACCATGCGTGTGCTACTTCCTCGACCACCCTTATCGCATGGCTCAATCGCATGGTTAGACAAACCATGAGCTACCCGTTCGGAAGCTTCTTCCCAGGTTTCACGTCCTGCACGGTTTGGCCGCACGGTTTGTCAAACCATGCGCAAACCGTGCACAACACTCTATCCTCCAGTTTTTTTTAAAAATTTCTCTCAAACGCAACCCAACTTTTTTCTCCATAATAGGGGAACTTAGAAACATCAAAAAGTACCTAAAAACGTAATGGAATGTTACAACCTCCCCTCCATAAGATCTTTCTGCCCCCAAAAATCCTATGAAGAAACCTCCACTTCAAAAAGTTGAGGCCAATGATCTATCATTAGTGCCTCCCTTTCCCATGTCTCCTGAGAATTAGAGACATGCTGCCAGAGTACACGGACTAGAGGTATCTTTCTCCCATGAAGTACCTTGGTCTGAGAATCAACAACCCTGACTGTTCATTTAGTAATAGATAAATCTGTTTCAATATCAAGATCACTCCACCTCACAACATGAGATGGATCAAAGAGATACATTCACAGCTTTGATACATGGAACACGTTATGTATCGATGTCAGCTGTGGTGGTAGAGCTAGACAGTAAGCAAATTTCCCCACAAGACCAAAAAATTCAAAAGGTCCCACAAAACAAGGAGCAAGCCTCCCTTGCCTCGCAAGCCGTCGATGACCTAATCGAGGTGAAAATCTCAAGAACACCTGGTCACCAATTGAGAACTCTAAAGGTTTACGTCGACAATCAGCATAAGACATGTACCGACTCTGAGCTGTCAACATTCTTTGACAAATCAACTAGATCTTAGTTTTCGTCTCTTGGACCAAACTCAGTCCTACCAATGAACATTCACCAATCTCCAACCAACATAAAGGATATTTACAAGTACGGCCATAAAATTCCTCAATAAGATCCATTTTGATCAAATATTGGTAACTGTTGTTATAAATGAACTCAACTAGAACCAATTGATCATCCAAAGATCCACCAAAATCGAGAACACAAGCGCGGATCATATCCTCAATGTTCTGAATTTCTCTTTAATTTTGGCCATTTGATAGTGGATGGTAGGCCGTGATCAAACGGACCTGAGATCACAGTGCCTCCTGAAAGCCCCTCCAAAAGCGATAAGTGAACCGAGGATCCCTATCAGAGACTATAGTAGATGGAACCCCATGTAAACGAACAACTTCTTTCACATAAGTAGTTCCCAAATCCTCAACTTTGGTTGTATCTTGAATAGGTATAATGTGAGATGACTTAGTTAGTCTGTCAATAACAACACATATCGCGTTCTTCATCCTTTGGGTTTGAGGTGAACTAACCACAAAGTCATTAGATATTTCATCCCACTTCCATGTGGGTACTAGAAGTGGTTGAAGTAAACCCGAAGGTTTCTGGTGTGAGGCTTTCACCTGCTAGCAAGTATAGCAACAATATACAAACTCAGCAATGTCTCATCTCATACCTGTCCACCAGAACTATCTCTATATGTCATTGAACATTTTCATTTTTCCTGGGTACACATCCCATCTGAGAGTTATGGAAGACCCCCATCACATCCTTCCTTTCTGCTAATGGCACAACGTAACAGTTTCGATAACACAGACCACCCTCTCTGTAGAATGAACACAGGGTGTTGGTCTCCCCACCATAAAGAGAGTTCCTAATTCTAAGGAAGTAAACATCCAGTTGTTGTTCCTGAAGAATCAACTCGAGAAGAGTGGATGTCAACTGAACACTAGCTAAAGAAACCTCATTCCCCATCCACTAAAATCCAACATGCAACTGAGCAAAAAGCGCCATCAAACTCTACTCTTCTGAATATTCTTTCACAGCTTGTGATGGATGTTTCCTGCTTAACGCATCTACAACTACATTCCCATTCCCTAGGTATAGGCAATGTCAAAGTAAAAATATTGTAGGTACTTCACCCAACGCCTTTGGCGTGGATTTAAATCTTTCTGAGAGAATATATAACTCAAACTCTTGTGGTCTGAATACATGTTAATTCTTTCCCCATAAAGGTAATGTCTCCAACAACTAAGTGCGTGCATTACAGTTGCAATTTCAAGGTCATGGGTAGGATAGTTCATCTCATGATTTTTGGGCTGATGAGATCCATAGGCAACAACATGATCTCCATGCATAAGGACACATCACAAACCTGAACTCGATGCATCACATAAAACCACGTAACATATCCCAGCCTTAGGAAGAGTTAACACCGATGCAGTAGTCCAAAGACGCCATAGCTCAACAATATAACTATGTCATTTATCATTCCAGAAAAACTCCACTCCTTTTCAAGTGAGAGCAATAATTGGAGAAGCTAACGTTGAGAAGTCTTTAACAAACTGGTGATAATATCCCGCTAAGCCAAAGAAGCTCTGAATCTTGGAAACATTTTGTGGTTGTTCCCAAGTCATAACAGCCTTCACCTTTTCACGATCAAATGAGATTCCTTATTTTGACATGACATATCCTATGAATTTCACTTCCCCAATCCAGAAATCACATTTTAAAGCTTGGCATAAAGTCAGTGATTATTTAGAAGACCTAGAACTATTCTCAGATGATGCACATGATTCTCCTTAGTCTTAGAGTAGACAAGAATGTCATCCACAGAGACCACCACGAAAGAATCTAGATACTCACAAAAAATTGTGTTCATCAAAGCCATGAAAACTGCAGGAGCATTTGTTATGCTGAAGGGCATAAAAATGTACTCATAATGGATATACCTACTCCGAAAAGAGGTCTTAGGAATGTTAGATTCCATTATCCTCAACTGATGGTAACTAGATCGAAGATCAATTTTTGAAAACCACTTTTCCCCTTTTAATGGATCAAAAAAATCATCAATTCATGGTAACAGATATTTGTCATTTATTGTAACTTGGTTAAGATTTTTATAATATACACATAAGTGAAGAGAACCATCATCCTTCATGGTGAAGAGAACAGGTGTTGCCCAAGGTGACACACTCATGCGTATAAAACCTTTCTCAAGAAGATCATCTAACTGAGACTTCATTTCCTTTAATTCGGCTGGAGCAATTTGGTATGAGGGATTTGAAACAGTTTGAGTACCATGCATTAAGTCAATAAATAAAAAAACATCCTTTATTGGTGGAAAACCATATAAGTAAGAATGAAACACGTCGGGAAACTCAGTGATAACTAGGGGAATATTACCACACATTGAATCTCTCTCCATATTAAAGGAAAACACTGATATAACTTTCCCCAACATTGGAAAAGAGGGTCCATCTATGCTTGACTTTGGGTCACATTCCCCTTGAGAAACAAGAGGCACACCATTGGGTGTAATAAGGTAGACCTATCAAACATAAAAACCAATCCGGGCTTTCTTAGAAATGATCCAATCCATCGCAAATATGATGTCAAAAGATTTTATGTCAAGAACCAAGAAACTGCAAACATGATCAACACTTGATAGAGAGAAGACACAAGTAGGACTACAGAGACCCTAATCTCTCATTACACTAAGGGGTGTTGTAATATCCTTGCAAAAGGTAAAATCTCCATAGGAAGAGTAAGCAGATTAACCAGATTTGTTGAAATAAAAGAGTGAGATGCACCATTATCAAAAAAAAATATGTCACTAAAGATGAAGCTATAATAATTGTACCTCTCACAGTTGTAGGACCTGTATCAGCTACCTCTGGTGACTCTTCCACTATGTCAAGAAGCATCGTTCTGGATGCCTGTAACTGGAACCCTTTTGTACGTAAAGAATTTGATTGCCCCGCAGTATTTGGATGTGCTGATGATCCTGTTCCACTACGCGGAGTAGAGAAGTGATGGTAGAATCTCTATAGGTGACCAAAGTGTCCGTAGGAGCTACAGTTCTTGGGTGCCTCAGTGAAATCCCTCTTAGAATTTCATGGCTTCCCACACTGATAGCAAGTCAAGAAAGTCCCTCCTAGTGCTATCAGAGGTTTGGAAAGACTTTTTTGATGAGGACCACCATGAGAAACATCACACTTCCATTTTCCTTTAATGGAACCAACACTACCACTAGAAATAAAAGGAACTTCTCGCAACCCTGACTTTCCTGCCAAATCCATCTCAACCAAAATTGACCTATCCAGCACATCAGCATAAGTGGGTAGCTTCAGTAAGAAAACCTGAGAACAGATATCTGATCGAAGTCCCAACTAAAATCTATGAACCTTCATCATCTCATTCGATACAATTTCAAGAGAAAACTGTACATATCAGCAAAGAAAATTAAGTATTCAGTCACAGTTTTCTTGGCCTACTCATGTTTGAAAAACTCCACAGCCTTGGCCAACACCATATATTTTGGATAGAACTAATCAGTGAAAAGGACCCTAATGTCTTTCCACTCAAAAACCTCATGTTTCCCCACCATCTCCATCATGTCCCAACATCTCTTACTTGGTCCCTCTAGCACGAAGGTGGAACACTTCACCTTGATCGCATCTGGTTTCTCCATAAACTCAAACAAACGTTCTATCTTACTCAACCATTCCTCATCAAGTTCAGGATCAGTGGATCCTTTGATGAATGGTGGCTTCTGGCGTAGGAACTCTTGGGAACGACTTCGGAGAATATCACTATGACGATCTATATTTGGAGCCTGAACATCAACTGGAAGTGGTGCCTATCCCAGAGCTTGGACAGTGTGAACAATCACCTCTACCAGACTTGGATCCACTATAGGACTTGCTTACTGAGATTCATCAGCAACCTCTTTTTGTATTTGATTTCCACATCTTCATGGAGGCATGATGCTATACAACATCAATAGACAACCAAAAAGACATTAGATCAACACTCAACTAGGGTAATGAGGAAAACCAATCTTAATAGAAGGGATTAAAAAGATTTGGATTCCACTCTATCCAAATCAAAACAGGGAATAAACTAGAACTAATCCAAAAGTCACCCTTCCCTAACCACCCCTAGAAACATAAGGTTCATTGGGGTGAGAGCTATCCAGGCACTCAATAAAAACTACCTCTTAAGTCCCGACAGGAATACTCCAATTTATACTGTCATCAAGGAAAGATGCTAAACCTGCATCTGATACCATTTTCCCACGAACCAGCCCGGGTACCCTGGTAACCCGATAACCAAGCTGGCCCTGACATAACCCAAAGGGAATTTCTGATCCCCACAGGATGGTGACTAGCACCGGGCATCGTACAACATACAAGTGGGAGTAATTTTTCCACAAGAATGCAGAAGTAAGAGTAAAACAAAACAGTATGCATAGAAAAAGAAACTCCACTGGGAGTAATGTACTAGAATACAAATAGGCACAAAAAGTAAAAGTACTACAACCCAAGTACCAAAAGGGAAAACAGTACCAAGGTCCCAAAGGTCACAACTCCCCAAGTCCAGAGATCAACAACTGGTTCCACCTCCAAGAGCTCCCTTACCATTGCTCGATCCCGGAAGAAGAAAATCTACAAACACCTAAAGGAAAAGGTAGGGTGTGAGCCTAAGCCTGTTAGGATACCCCCATAGATTCCAAAACATATGCTACATAAAGATCATCCTAATAAAAGCTTTCCATTTTCAAATAAACAGGTTTGGAAATTCGAAATCATATTTTAAAAAAACATGCTATACATTTTCAAATGATGGAAAAACCAAGTTAAACAAAGGTTTTACAAATGATGGAATATTTTTAAAACTATGTCTTACGTAAAAAAAATATATAAAATAGTTTATATAAATTCATCAGACATGTAAATCAGTTCAAAAATATTTACATACATTTATATCTCAAATGTAAATAAACAAGCGAGCAGCAAGGTCATCTTCCAAAAGATACGATAGTATTAACTAGTTATATTATTACACACTCTCTATGTGAACTCAGAAAGATGTGTATACACACATCCCTATGACAATGGCCAAAGGATACTCATCACCAACCCATTGAGGATGTAACCCGACACAAGTATGTTTTATAATGTTGTCGTAGCGCAGAGTTTATGAAAATAACTCACTAACTACCGAAAGCTTGCATGTGCTCTTACATGATGGGAAAACTATTTTAAGACTGCTTAAAATACAATCAATCCCATTCTTCCATTTCAAAAATCTCAATTCCGTCCCATTTAAAACCAAAATATATTTTATTCAAAAACATGCCTTTCCACCAGATAAAACCATTGGGTTTCTATCAAATCATTTTAACCCATTTTTAAAAGTTTGAAATCTATTCAAAGCTAATTCCATTGTAACACAATTTATTTCCACAATTAAATTAAACAATCTATTTGAAAATATTTCCATCAAATCCACAATTTAAATTAAACAATTTAAGTCAACCAATTTTCCATAAACATGCCCAATTCAATGGAATTGGGGTTTTCAAAATTTCCATACCAAAACCATTTCAAATATCCGAATTCAATGGAATCGAGTTTTTATCAATTTAATTGAAAGAAACTTATCAAATTTAATTTAAATCAATAATTGAAATAAATCAAGAAAATACCATGCTTATCAATTTGGCAAGATGAGACGGAACCACATACCTCGAAGGTTTTCACTAGAACCACAATGGTCGAGAACACTCAAGAAAACCGGGTCGCTTCATCGAGAACCCACCTTAGATCACTCCTCTTAGTAAGACCAAGACCAAAACTCATCAAAAATGGTACAACACACTTAGATCTACCCATAACGGGCATAGATCTAAGAAACCTATAGATGGGGAGAATGTGATCTAAGTAGATGTAAGAAACCGATCAAGAATGATGAAGAACGATCACATTCCTCAAGAGTCCGACTTCGATTTACCAAGTGGAGCCTTTAGATCGCCTCCAAAATGATGGGAGAACCTTAACTGACCATATGAGAAGCCAAATCCTAAGTTAGGCCACAAAAGATGAAAAACGAGGAACATAGAGGCAAAACTGAACGAGATCCACAATTTAAGGATCATATTTATTTGGTCGCATGGTTTCGTCGCACGGTTTGACAATTCATGCACTAACCGTGCATGAGCTACTGCCTCGACCACCCTTCTCGCATGGCTCAGCCGCACGGTTAGACAAACCATGTGTTGCCCGTGCGGATGCTTCTTCCTAGGTTTCACGTCCTGCATGGTATGGCCGTATGATTTGTCAAACAATGCACAACACATTTTCATCTAGTTTTTCGTTAAAAGTTCACCCAAATGCAATCCAATTCTTTACTCCAATATAGGGGTACTTAGAAACCTCATAAAGTACCTAAAAATGTAACGGGATGTACACCTCGACTAGAATAATCATACCCTATGAATCCCATTTATCTGAGATTCTAAGGGTGATTGAATAATTAGGATTTTACCATGACCATCCCCAAGAAATGTTTCAGCAAAACATAATCCCAACCACTTGTGGGAAAATTTCAAGCTTATAATGATCAATTCTCAAACATGGTTCTTCAAACAACCCATAAAATGTACCACCAGCGGAAAAAATTCGAATATGCTGTACACATGTCTAATAATTGATGTAACAACATAATTATGATCATAATAAATATTTTTTAAGTATTATTAATATTAATTATTTATATTTTATTGAAATTTTACAAAAATATGAAAATTAATTTATTTTTAATTTAAAATGGAAATTATTTTACTCTTATTATATTTGATTACAAATATTAAATGATTTTATTTAATTTATCAATTTAAAAATTTAAAAATATTTAATTGAAAAAATGAATATATTTTTTGAAATCATTTAATCAACAATATCATAGGGTGAAATTTTGAATTATTTTAAATGATTTATTTCTTATAGAATTTTTAATGTTACTGAATTTAATTGAAAATTGATTTTCCTTTCAATAACATAAAATAAAAAAATATATGTTTGGATATGCAAAAAAAATTCTTTAGAAAATTTTAATTAGAAATAATTTATGTTATTTGGAATGAATTTTATACTTTAATTTGGAATAAATCCAATTTTAATAAAAAAATTGTGTTTTATGAAAAGGGAATTTATGTATATTTGTAGTTTTACATTGAAATAATTTTTTTCAAATTTATATGATTAATTATATAAATTTTATTCCAAAATTGGAATCATGGTTTCCATGTTGGGTAATTGGATATCTTTTAATTTTTTTCACTATGTACAGTAACAATTGTAAACAATTATCACTTTAAGTTAAAATAATTTTTATTTTTAAAGGGTGACTAGAATTAAAAATAATAAAACATTTTATATAAATTTATTTCATGAGAATATTTAATTTTCAATCCCCAATGCATAAAAACATGAATTTTTCCATTTAACTTTTATTTTCACATTTTTAGTTTTTGTTTTATCATAAATTCAAAAATGTGTCTTCCTTCATTATAATATCTATAATATTTTATATGAGAAAAAGAATAACATATGTTTGGTTATCAATTTGTGTTTTAATGGATACAAAATTTCAATCATGTTAATTTAATATCAATTGGTATTGATTTATTTATTACCTTATGAGCTTAAGAAATCCTAACTCAATGGTTGTGCTAGATGTAGAAAAAACATGTAAATGATTATAATAACACTAAAAATAGGTTTCCATTAATGGTTTCCCTTGAGTTATAAAAATAAAAATACTATATTAGAATCTATAAAATTGATTATATTTTAATGGAACTTTTTTCACATTGTTTTCACTAAAACTTTATTTGAATAGCTCTAAAATGGAACAAATTGTATTTTATAATTAAATATATATTTTGTTAAATTATTCAAATTTACTAAATAGCCCATTTTAATCCAATTAAATTTTATATTGATGAAAATATATACCATGTTCTATTTATTATTCAAATTTTATCTGTAGATACATTATTGATCAATAAATGTTAAACTAATTCATATCCATGTAATTATCAGAAAGGTTTAAAAGTGTTTAAAAAGTAGGTAAGTTTGAAAACCCACGTAAACAGGTCCAAATATTATTGTATTAAATTATTTAGAACCAAAATCATAATTTCATAGAATTATATCAATTTGGGACCATTTTATTTGGAAAATTCAATTATATAAATAAAATACTTAGGTAATTCCATGAGTGCCCCTCCATTCACTTATAAAGGGACTCCTCCAATCCATCATTACTATCACATTACGATTAACCTATCTCATCCAAAAACTACTCAAATTACATCCTCATATACCTAAATACATAATATGTCCAATTTATTGGTCATAATTCCAACTTATAAATGCATTGTGTATAAGAATAACGTTTTTATCATAAGAAAAAAGAAAATTATTAACCTATAATTTTCATTTTGTTAATTATTTACCTGTGAAATATATTATTGAAAAATGAAAAACTAATAAAATTAATGTCATTAACATTATTATATATTCTAATGAGTATGGTTTCATCTATATCTATATCTTACTCCATAAAAATGGAATGAAATCATTATTCATATGAATGTCAGATAACCACCACGTGCAACGATGTAAATCGTTTTCTATCAGTGCCTCTCGTGACCAATTATAATGAAAGTTGTAAATTTTATATATTTTATTCATGAAATATTTATTTCATCAAAATATATTATTTTTTTTAATATTATTATATTCATAAACAAATAATGATGATGTTTATGCGTACAAGTGTACTAACACTATGAGTATGTGATGCGACTTACATTTTATTACATCATCTCATGGATGGTATATATAATTTTATTTAATGAAATATGATATCTATGGAATAATGATAAATTTTTTAATGATAAAAAATTACTTACCTTATTTATATCATCATCATTGAAGAGTGGAAATGTTACTCATGCATACATATGACATACTATCTCCATGATTGTAATGTAAATCATTTCCCATAACCATCCATCTTGGTTGTTTTTGAATGAGTCATAATGTATAAAAATGAAAATTATTCCATTATTATTATCTCAATTGTTATGTAATGACATAATCTTTGGATTTATTCATCATTCCAAATTCATATTGATCATATGGGTTGAATATCATCAAAATATCAAATGAAAAATTAATTGATTAAGTAACATCATCCAACATTATAAAACAAAAAAATATTAATAAAGTTGAAAATTTTAAAAATAAGATAAAAAATGTATAATATTATATTTTTTAATGAATTTCAATAATGTACATGAAAATTCATACTCGATGTAAGGGACATGTTTGTTTAAATTTCTTGTTTTAAATGTGTTAATTATTTATGTTTTTCATATTTTTATCATCTATCATTATTTATAAAATTATTTTATGGTTGTATTATAATGTAAATTCATTTTCACATTTTACACGATTTAATTGTTTTTAAATATAGTCATTCAATGTAATGTATTTTAAATTCTTTACAAAATCCAATATTATTTTTTGTATTTTATTGTATAAGTTTTTAAAATATTTCCCCACAACCACAAATTTTATTTCTAATAAAATTAAATTATAAAATTTCATGTTTTATTCAATTATTTACCTTGTTTCTTTATATTTTGTGTCTTTTAGTTTTGAAATGTTTTTTCCTATGGGAAGCTATATACCAATATATTAGAATGTTCTACTTAATGGTATAAAATATATCTTATGTGGGTTTCTAGATATTATTTCATTCAAAAACCATATTCCCAAAAAATGAATATATCAATGGGTGTTTACCTATAATATAAGATATGATTTTTTAATAAATCAATGGTGGGTGAGAGCCCTATATCCCTCCAATTAATTTTATAATGATTATGTTCACTGATGAATAATTTTGAAATATGATTTTATTCATTAATCTATATGTAAGAGTTTTTTTAAATTAATACCCAAGAATACTATAGGGAAATTCATATCATTAAATTAAATATGTAGTTAATTAATTTTATTTTAAAATTTAATCTAATGAAATCTCTTTTGATGGATAGACTTTTTTCTATTATGATAACAAGTTATGTTTTTATGAAATATTTTTTTCATAAGTTTTAATATTCACTATGAAACCCCCATGATTATTATTTTGACATTATATTTTCATATAATGATTTTATGAAACATCTTGGGTAGTAAATATAATATAATGAGAATGTGATAGATTATTTGAGTTCAATGTTTAGGATAATAATTAAAAACAATCGTTTCTGATATCCAGGTTAAAAAATGTAATTGCAAGTATATTTATTATTTTTATATGTATCTTAATGACATTTTGTGTTCATCACACATTTTAAAATGTTATTAATAGGATTTTAATGATTATTAGAGACACTGAATGGGTGGGTGATAACATAATAATCTAAAACACTAAACTATTACGGTCTTTAAAATGCAATCTAGTGAATTATTAAAATAATAATGAATATTATATGATGTGTTAAATTCATATCATTGTTGTTGGTATCAATGTAATTTAGTATATAACTATACAATTTAAGATAATTTATGTAAATCCTCATAATATATTTTAGATAATTTTTTAATTAAATATCATTTGAATACATCCATGTTTCTTGATGTAATCTATATCTAATTATAATTGTTTTTTTGCATATGATAAAGGGATTATAATTGGGGGAGGAACTATAAAGACGATATCCTTACATTTCAACAACCTATAATTCATGGAATTTGGACTATGTATGTTATTATTATTGTTCAGTTAACATAGGGTATTAATAGTGGTGTCCACCATCTTAAAGTGAATCCAAATATACCGTAAACGAACAGGTTAATAGTAGACCATTTTATTATACATCACCCTCTATAACATTCCAGAACATTGAAATCAGTGGTACCTATAAGATACAGAAAATACCATGAAAAGAAATTCAATGTCAATGGGTTTTCAAATCATCAATAGTTTACTCATGATATTTAATATTATCAATATTAAATTAATCAGTTTTAGTTATAGTATAAGAATATTAAAGACTAATAATATATAGAAATGATGGAATGGGATACATTAAAAAATAAGTATTTTTGGGAAATATTTTCTTTGGTTTTTATAATTTGCATGTTAATTCTGGTGTTAGAATTTCAGAAAAACAAAGAAGATTTATTGGCCACCTAAGAATAAAATTACTCTCTATTGGAAATGTACGCACCAAATTTTATATTTGATCTTGATTGTAAAATTATTTGGTTCTAATCAGTATTGAATCTAATATATATTAGTACATTGGATTCCCAATGAATAAATAATTATGAAAAACTTGTTTGATGTTCTGATAATTTAGAGAATATGTTTTATAATAATTAGTTTCTCTAGGAAAATAATAATAAATCATGGTACTGATTGCTGAAAATGGGATACAATCCATCAACAAAATTTTATAGTATGAAAATAATGTTTCTATTATGTTATTTCTTAGGTATAATTTATAATGGAACATGATTAACATTTATGGTCATTACTTAAATTTTATAGAATACACTCACACACACCTAAAGGACATATTAGTGTAGTGCCTTTGGAATCATGGAATCATTAAAAAATGGTTCATAATACATATATATATTCTTTATGATATTTTTTCATATACAGATAAATTTTTGTCACATCATAATTAAGAAAATTCTTCGCATTCTTTGTAATATAAGCATAAGAATAGTGTTTGATTATATGATTAGTAATGGTAAATAAGGGAGATATGTAATAATACACATGAAAATAATGTGTATAAGAATGTGATCCTAGAATCAAAAGATTATAACATACATATCAATGATCATAAAAATAAATAATGGCATAAATTTTAGATGTTCATAAGACATAAATCATATGAGAATAACAGAACATAATCCACGAGTTCCTAATATTGGCATACGACATGAAAAGATGAAATACACAAAAACATGTATCATTGTGAACACGTATAAATATAAAAATTTACACTTATAAAATTAAAGGCATGAAATAATTCCCTTTCCATAAATGTATGGAATTGATAACTAGGTCCATAAATAAAATTATAGACATTAAAGCTAGGTCCACAAATGGAATTATGAAAATGAATTTATGTTCTTTCCCACCATATATTCTTTAGTAGTTATCATGTTTTTCCTAATCTATGGGTGGGAGATATAGGTCCCACCATTCGCATAATGAAATTTATAAATATTTACAATCATATAAACAATTCATCATATTATAACACATGAAATTAAATTTATTTCATAAACATCAATTAATCATAACAAATCCCATGAAAATGAAATAGGATCCATTAATACAATTCCATTATAAACATAAACCATTATTAGAATGAATAGTACTTTTTGAATTTAATTACATCCCAATTGAAACATATGTAAAATCAAATAAAATTATAAAATATGGATAATATATTTTAAATTATGATAAATAAATAATTGTTGTGGAAAATATATTTTATTAATTGAAAACATTTTATTCACATAAAATTTAATTAAATTTTTAAAAAAATCTATAAATGTAATTTTAATAATTTAAGGGAGTAATAAAATAAATAATAATTCTTGAAATTGGAAATTTATATTCATTATTTATATGATAAAAAACATTCCTTATACTTTTTCTAGATATGTACAAAATGTACATTGTTTAGAGAACGATGAAAATATTTCTTTCGAACCATTTTTAAAAAAGATAAAATTGGTTAAAAATTAATTTAAAAATATATAGGAGATAATTAATTACCTATTTTGAAAACATTAATATAATCAGGAACATGAATGAGATATATTTTTCTATCGAAACTTAAATGGGAAATATCTTGAATATTGATGAGATTGTGAAATAAACACTCATTTTGTTAAAATAACTAGAAATGTATATCACATGAATGAGATTAGACAATATGTATACAATTATACCATAAAATGTTGTATACATTTCATAAAATACATTCATCTATAGTATATAAAGTTCATAAGAGGAAAAATTATTGTATAAGGTACGTATCCAACAAAATTAAAAGTGAGAAACAAATCTCTTCCATTATGTCTAGAAACTTATCGTACTCATTAATAATCCTATATAATAAATATATGGTTATTAAAAATATATTATATAACCATAATAATATATATAATTCGATATATTATTTATTTATGAATTTTTATTACTCTTTCACTAAAGAATACATGATTATGTAATATTTTAGGTAATAACCATTATGTTTCTGATAAATGTTTTCACCTGTTATTCTTAGTCCTCGTACATTGATAATGATTTACATATCTCTAAAATGATAACTGTGGTATATATTTATTATATATGTATTTATAACTACCAATATATGATAGAAATATTAAATGATGAAAACAATTCAGTGATACTATAGCTCGTACGTATGCAAGAATAGTCTTTCTGTTTTATTGTCGTATTGAAATGAAGTAGAATATATATATATTGATATATATATATATATTATCATTATATTAAAAATAATTCTTCGTACATATAACATAAATTTAAAAAAAACATTAATACATTCCATGTAAATTGTGATTGAATCACATTTCTCTTAGGAGGCAGTAGTCCACACGTTCACAAACATTGTTATAGTACATAAAAAATTGGAAGGGATGAAGGTATGTTTCTTGTAATATTAACATAACTATAAATAAATAATAAATATCTTATAGAGTATATAAAAATACTGTGTCTATCATATTTCTCAATCATGAGAGTTGGTAATAAAAAACAAACAAAATATTGTTTTGAGGTGATAAATCGCCATACATACTGACTGTATGTCCATTAGCCATTTGATGGAAATGTGTTTGAGTGTAGGTCAAACAAATAATAAATAAATTTATAATTTTATTAAGAATATTTTTTTATAATATAAACATGACGTAAAAATACATTATCTGTTTATGTATAAAAGAAAATGATGTTGTTCATTAAAGAACATTCGCTCTTTTGGGGGTGTCTCCTTCTGATTTTTATAAAAGGACGCCATTGGTAGGATTTATGCCCAAATAAATTAATCTATGAAAATATATGAATGATTTTATTAGATTTATATATATTAATTTAGAACCAAATATATTTTGAAGTGTGAATAAAAGTAAATAATTTGTTCCCTTTAATAATATAGGGTTTGTGCTCTCTTAGAAATCATTAAAATATTAAATAAATATAAATTAAATTTATAATAAATATAGCTCAAAAAATAGTTATTTAGAAAATATATGATAATCTTAGGTATAAATCCATACATCCAATAGAAATTTTATATGTTTTGACTATTTTTTTTAATATTTATCATTTATCATTAACCCTTTATTATCCTTTTTTATTTTTAAAGTTATATCATAGAATTTATACATTTAGGTTTAATATAATTACAATAATATTATCAAAGACCAATAAATGAGTCATTTATAATATCTTTATATTTATCGACATCTGTTTTTTGACTTTTCTAAATTTCTATATTGTATATCGTTTAATAAAATATAATTTATTTTAAAATTCCTTTAATGTTAATTTTGATAGTATTCATTACATGCTTTTAAAAATCATCGTAACTAAATGATGTATGCTAAAAATCTCTATTAAATAATGACTAAAAATTGAAATTCGTCCCTAAAATCCATATATTGCACTAATTAAATCTAATTACATATATTTTAATATTTGAAATATAACATATTCGATTCTTCCATTGATTAAACAATTACTAGATCATAATTATGCCTCCATTTATGTTAATTATTTTATCATTAAAAATGTTCAATAAATTAATATGGAGTGAATAAACCTTTTATATTTCTAAATACAATTTTTAGTTAATAAAAACTCTCATATAATCCCATATTAAAAATATTCCTCTTTTTAAAAAAAGTACAAATAATTGACTTTACATTAAATATAATATTATATTGTCTATATTCACATCCATAAAGACATACATGGACTCAAAACCAATAAATTTATTCATTTGGGATAATGAATAATAATATAATAAAATTTGGAAATTTTTTAGGATAATTTAACAATACTTATATTATTATTCTGACACTTAATTACTCAAATTTCCATTAACCATGGTAGTAAAAATCACCATAGAAACAATTCAATGGTTTTTCAAAATAAGAGGGACTATGTTTCAAAATTTGGACCATATAAAAAAATCTAAATATTTAAAATTCAAAATTATATTATTTAGCGAAATTAATTAAAAATGAATCATGTTAGGGAATTGATATAATTATGTTTTGAATATTAAAAAATCAAAAATATTGAACTATTTTTATATCCAAATTAAATTTGAAACTTATTACAATGGACTAAATTGGATTAACATATAAAATATTTATCTAATTATATTTTAATCCCACCATAAATTATAACCTAATAGTATAAATAAATTATATAAAATAATTTCTCAATTAATATAATTTTTTTATCTATTCATAAAGAAATGAATCTTATCATAAAAGATAAAAAATTCAGAAAAAGTTAATTTTTAGAAACCAATTTCAATGAATATTATATTATTGTCAAATTTAATTTATATAATTTTGAAAACTATATTATATACTTGTTCTGCATCAAAAGGCATCAAATCATCTCTTTAGAAGAATATTTCTATTGTATTTAAAGTTATATATATCCTTCTACAATGTCTTGAAATCAAAAAATTTAAATGTAAAACATAAGATTATATATATTATATATAATATTCATAATTATAATTCCGTGAGATTTAGCCTTTAATTTATTATTATAATTATCATGTTTTCACAATTAAAAAAATTTATATTATAGAAATTCCTTATATATTAAAATGGTTGTTACATTGATTTTTAATTAATTGGTAAATAAAATAAGTGAAAACCATAATTTCATAATTTATTTAATCTGTGCATACCTTTCTTATGGGATATGTTATATTTGTCTCTTTTAAATAATTATATTAATAAAATGATGTTTCATAGAAACATAATATGTTATGTTATGTAATCTAAGCTGATGTTGCATACAGTGAAAGCATAACATGGTGTATCATATAACCCATCACATAAAATAAACTAAATTTATTCAGAAAAATAAAATGTTTATAAAAATTGTGAAGTTATATTCTATCAACCTTGCTTTTAATTTTCCCTTTAAATTCATCATTCCAATATAAATAAATAAGGATACATATACCTCTTAGTATCTTCTTATTACTATGTACTTTCTTAAAGCTGGTTGTTTTCTCTATAAAACATTAACTAGATTTCTGGTCTTGTTTTGTAGATCATTATCTCTATTACCCAAAATTTCTAAAAGATTTACTTTATAAGTAGGTTTTTACTCTCGCGGTATGACCTTGGATTTTAGTATCGATGAATGATCAAGAATACACTCCCTTAAAAGTGATACACGGAACACATCATGACAATTATATAAATAATTTTTGATGTTCTAGTTCATAGGTTACCATTCCAATATGATAAAAAATTAAAAAACGAATCCCATCATTTAAATTTCATATTTCTATTCTAAAATAAAAAGGAGAATGATTTCGAATTTGTTTCTGGGAAACCCATATTGAGAAAGGATTAGTAAACCATATTCATAAAAAGAGGTGAAATAAAATGAAGAACATCACAACAAAACTTGTATTATATGATCATCAAAAATGAAAATAGACGTAAATTCCAACTATCACGTTTTTATCAATGGTAATAGAGAACATGGTCATTATAATGATAATAATCATATAATGATAAATATCTGATTACTTAAGGAAACATTTTATTCATCGAAAAATAACGTAATATGATAAATTTTTTATTTCATAATACTTTCTCTAATGATGAATACTATTCACAAGTAGATATACATACATTATTTTATTTTATTTGGTAATAACGACCTCATCCATCAGTTATGCTTTGATAAATTTCTACATTATCTCTTACTTCGAGAAATGAGGCTGAAATTGTAGTGCATGAAGAACTAATAGATCATAATATCCATAATGAGATGATAAGTCATTCATTCTATCTCTAGTTATCATTAAAACCAAATAGTTACTATATGTTATCAACTATTCAAAATTAAAATAATTCATCTCTAAAACATTATCAATATTTTATTGTAAAATTTTCAATAAATTGTTACCCCTGTGATCCTTCTAATAGAATAAAACCATGATTTTCAAAATACTCTCACCAAAAATAGAATTTGTACCTAAAAATAAGTTGTATCTTTTGATAAACAATTGAAGACAAATATCTTGTATTCTATTGAAATGATGAATTATCTAGAATTACCATAGGACCATATTCAATACACAAACGATTCTTCAGTATTTAAATATGATAACTTATTAAAAAACATTATCAATGGAATATTGTGTTTATCCAGGTAGATATATAATATATGGATTCATTAATCTAGATTTGATATAGATAATCAAATGAAATTTTCAAAATGGATAAACAATATGATTTTCACAGGGCATCTTAATTCAATCTCAAACATGAAATTACGAAAAGAGAGAAGATAATATGTATTCCTTAATTACCATAGTTCACTTCCCCCATTAAGATATCATATTATTTCCCATTATCTTATGTCCTCAGTAGTTTTTCCGGCTTATCATTAACAATAGCCCTTGGATTTGGGAAATTATTGGCATAATTCCCAAACCCCATTTAATTGAGACACTGAATAAAAATTTGTTATCTCTATGAAGATTTATATTTTTCACATTATATTTGCTTGAAAAATTGTGATTACCTTCATTCCTACACATATAACATTTATGTTTCCACATAGGATAGTTTCCTCAATGTTCTATTCCACATATTGTTCATGAGTTAAATCTAATATTATTGCTTCTATAGTTTTAAGATTTTTCATTTAATTTAATCCTCATTTTCTCATCATTACCATGAGATATATGTGAAAATTCGGCCTTTATTTTTGTAAAAAAAAATGGGGGAGGTATTACTGAAAATATTTTCACAATATTCATAAAATCCATTGAGTCAATATTATATTTTTTTCCTTCTATTGTTGATATATTTCATCCACTTCTTTGATTCAACTCTAAATAAATAATTCCCTAACACATCTTTTTATTCATTAGCATAATAGATATTGAAATTTTTCTTTTCAATGTTACAGATCCATTTCTCATCATCTCGTGAATCTGTCGTTCCTCTAAAATAGGGTGGATATTTTCTTAAGAAGGATTTAGTTAAATACTATTCCCTTCGTGGGTCATTTTGAATTCTAATATTATTCATGGATTGAAAAGGATTGGTGGTCATAGAAATGTTTTTTATAGCCATCATCAATATAATTTTATTTCTTAAGAGGTCCATTAGTTCGTTATGAATTTTATTCCCCATTAACATGGTTCATTCAAGTACTATATACTGACTAAAACAATATATATATATATATTAAATAATATGAGTCTACTATTAAAACCTAATAATCAAGGTAAATTAGTTAAAAAAATATAATCTCATGTTCAATTATTTGATATTCATTATTGTTACCAAAATAATAGGATTATAATATACTCTTAGTCTTACCCTAGGATAAATCCCAAGAGAAATCATTATAAATATCCCATGTGATATCACTAATTTTTTATCATTCTAGTTTCCAAAGGATTACTGAAAATTGGCTCTGAAACAAACTATAATAACTCATTCATAACATACATGTATGTAAAATTATTTTTGTGAAATACACAAACAAATGACCAATAGACATATTTTTTTAGTACCATTGGAATCTTGGAAGAATAAAAAACTGGTTGATAATACATATATAACTTCTCCCTGTTATCTATTAAATTCTAAAACCTTTGTGACATATTATACATAAAAATTATTTATATCTCAGGGAAAAGAAACAAAAAGAAATGGTGGGCTTAGATGCTCTGTATAGTAAACAATGGATATTAGTTAGCATTAAGATAATCATAAAGGCTATGATAACAGGGTCAAAATATTAGAAAATCATACCCTTTATATAAAATATTTTCAACTTTTATAATGGAATAAATATTAGTAGTTCATAAGACATGAATCATAATGAAATAAAAGATCATATTCCATCAGATCATAACATTGACTTAAGTCATTAAAATATAACATACACAAAAACATATAACACTGTAAATTTGTATAAATAGTAATAGGTTCTCCCATTGTTTAATGAAATAAAAATTTTGCCTTTTATAAAAAAAATGTACATGAAAACATGTTTACACATAAAATTGTGATCATGCAAATAGGGTCCAAGCATAGAATTGGGACAATGAATTCTGGTTAATGCATAACATATATACCTCACAAGTTATCTATAAATACCTAATATATTTTAGATATATATAGTTCCCAACAATCATATAATGAAAACCATACCTATGTGTTCCAAATTGATATAAAATATTCACCACATCAGAACCCAAGTAATTAAATAGTTATCATAAACAACATTCAATCATAATATAACCCATAGAAAAGAAATGGGTTTCATAATTAATATTTCATAAAAAATATAACTAATTAATAAAAAGTATAAGAATTGTAAAATTTAAATTTTTCCCCATTAAAAAATAAGTAAAATCAAATAATGTTTTAAGATATGAAAAATATTTTTTATGGATCACATTAAGATAATTCTTGGGAAAAATATCCTTCCTTCATTGAATATTTATTTGTTATTAAAATACCATAAAATATTAAAAGGAAAAAAGTTATTTAATATTAAATTTATTGTAATGTATATTATTATTTAGATCATTAATATAATCTAATGGTATTAAAATTATTCCATTCTATATAAGGTAAAAAACATTCCTCGTACTTCTTATGGAAATGTCACAGAGTACCTCCTAAGGAAAACCAAAAAATGCTCCCTTTAAAACCATTTATTAAAACCTGGAAAGATTTCAAGATGGGAGTAGACATATATATGTGTATTGAAAAAGAAAATTAAAAAATTTCATAGAAAACATGTACATAGAAGAGAAATATTCCCCAAAAGATACATAAAATAGAACAATCCTGAATATTAATAAGATTGTTAAATAATCACTCATCGCTCTATATTCAGTAGAATAGTGTGACCCATGAATGAAAGCAGATTTTATGGAAAGTAAAATATTTTAATAATCTATATATGTCTCATAATATAAATTAATGTATAGTTTTTACAGGACGTACAATAAAAAAGTAGTATATAAGGCATTTGTCCCACAAAAATAAAACTGAGATAAAATCACCTAACTTATTACTTGACTATAATTTTACCCATGAAAACCACATTAATAATACATATAGGTTTATTATAAATATTTTAAATCACTATATCTGCATATATAATAACATATATGATTTACATATGACTTTATATTACCCTCTTATTAATAATTCATAGTTTATGTTATGCTACGGGTAATAACTACATTGCTTGTCATGCATCTTTTGACTTTTTATTCGTTGTATTCATTATTAGATCATGATTTTATTATCTAAATAATGATAACCATAATATATAATCATTTTATATTTATTTATTACTATCTATAAAAAATATATTTAGAAAAATAAATACATTATTCGTAGAGATGGTGGCTCGTACGTACATATGAAATTTGTTTCTATTTAATTATCATATTGAATAAAAGTAGATGACATATATATATTAAAATTAAATTATAATTAATAGTTCATATATTTCATATAATTTTACTGAACTCATCCATAATACATTCCATGTAATTTTTTATTTAATAACGCCTTTTTTAGGAGGCTATTGTCTACACAAGCACAAATGATGTTATGGTATTTACACTAAATAGAAAGCATGAAGGTCAGTTTTATGTAATATTTGATTAATAATATGATATATCAAATATATCAAATATCATAAAAAATAATAGTTTCCATTATAATTCCAATCCATGGTAGATGTTAAAGGAAAAACAAACTACATCGTTTCGTGAAGCTGTAGTCAGACATACACAAGAATGGTATGTTTTTTTTGCATTTGATGGGAGTGTGTGTTATTTTAGGTAAAAATATAATATTGAAATATATAATAATTTCTAGGATACTGATTTTTTTCTAAAATATATATATATATATATATATATATATATATTCAAGGGGATTATGTAATAAATAAAATAATATCATTTTTTGACGAAAAATTCCTTTTCTTTTGGTATATTCTCTTGATTTGGAAAAAAGGACATCATTGGTTAGATTTTTTCTCCTAGTAAATATTATGGGAATAGTTCATAGATGTTACTGGGATATTAATAAGGTATTTTAATGCAACAAATATATTTTATGTTTTAATAAAAGGGAATAGGTGGTTTCGTTTTATAATAGAAAGGGGGAACTCTTAAATATATATAAAATATTAAAATAATCTATTTTTTTTTATAAAATGGATCCATAATTATTAATATAAAATCTATTATTAGTATGGTTCAAAATACCATCTTCTAATAAAAATATAATATGTTTATACAATTTCTTAATTCGTTTCTTTTATTTGTAACCTTTATTTTCCCTTTTTCATTCTTACCATTATATTAAGTAATGTATACATTTAGGGTTAATATATTTATAATAAAATGATAAAATTTCAATATACAAGACTTGGATAATCCTTTAAGGATTATTCTAATTATTTAGATAAATATTATATTTTTTCAAAATATATATCATTTAATAAAATATTATTTAATTTAAAATATCATTAATATTAATTTTTTCACTATTTATTACCATAAAATTTATAAATATCATAAAGAATGATATCTTCTATCCAAATTATTTAACTCAAACTACAAATTTAAAACTAGTGAATAAAATTTTCGTATGACTTTAATTATATAAAATTATATTTATTCTAATAATTTGAATATAATTTACTACAATAGTCTATTAATTAAATAATTACCACCTCATCATTGTGTGAACATTTAAGGTGAATAATTTCTGAAAGAAAAATATAAATAAATTAACATTATTTTTATAAACATTTCATATTTCAAAATACTACTAATCATTGAACATTTCTCTTATATACCCCCAAATTAAAAATATTCCTCTTTAAAATAAAACTATAAAAAATTTACATTCCATTTAAGATAATATTATAAAGGTTACATTCCCATATAAAATTACAATAAAACTCTCATAATTTATATTTTAATTTCTAAGAATGAAATTCATTAATCCGATAAAATTAAGATAAGTCTTAGAGTAGTTTTATTAAAATAATAATATTATTTTTACCCTTAATTACATAACATACCTTTAACCATGGTAAAAATATTTCCAATGCTTCTATCCATATTTCTTTTAAAAATAAATGGGAAATATTTTCTAAATTATTTTATTTTTATAAAAAATATCAAACATTTTTTCAAAAATCAAAAAACTAAATTTGGAAAATTTTATTAAAAACTAACCTCATCAACAGAGCGTGTAAACAAGTTTCTTTGTAAGTAATAATATCCTAATGATTTTATTGTTTTTATATACAAATTCAATTTTATATTTATTATACTCAAAATAATTTTATTATTTGATATCATATTGATATAATTATATAATTAAACTTTTCTAGAATATCATTTATCAATTTAAAAAATTCAATAGGAAAAACCAGGTTTTATTTAAAATAAAATATTTTTTTCAATATTTTTTAAAAATTTGATCCTATCCAAAAATAATGAAAACTAAATGAATTTAAATTTTGATTCTATAATTTGTGAAATTATTTATTTTTTCATATATAATATTTAATTTCATAAAAACCAGATCTCAAAAATGTACACCATTAAATGGTAGTGAAACTACTTTTTATAAAAATACATATTTTATATTTAAAATTAGATTTGATCTTATATCATATCTCGAAAACACATAATATGAATAATACGTATTATTTTTAATATTAAATATATATATTTATATATATTTATATTTAATATAGTTTAACATAATTTATTTGCTTATTTATTGGTACAAAACACACTTCTAAACATTAAAATATTTTTTCAAAAAAGAATTCTATTTTTCTAAAAATGGATGTATGTATAATTTTAATGATAATTGTCAAGTAATTATATGTAATCCATAATTTATTAAATGTTATGACCATGTCGATAAATTTTATTCTATTGTATAGGTTATAATTTTCAATTTTATATAAGTACAAAAATAAAATAATTTTTCATAGAAACTCAACATTTCATGAAATTCAAGCTAAGACTATGATGAATGTAGTGCAATATTTAATTGGTGTAGTGTATAACACAATACATCTATGGACATTAATTTATTTAGAATAATAAATTGTTCATATAAACTCATAGTGTCCTAAAAATAACCCTATAATATTTATTATAAATTACAGTGACGGGTTTTATTGTGTTATATTTCAATTCATGGCTCATGATTCTAATGAAAATGATCTTGAAAGTTTTATGTTGAATACTAAAAATAGATATAGAGGTGTTTTTAATTTAATGAGATAGGTTGTTATGTATATGAAATTCTAAATAAGATAATGAATGATATATAGAGTAATATTTTAAGTAGTAGTGTTTAGTAAAATAATTTGCAACAAGTTCAGTATATGTTCTCCCATGAAAAGAAGTTATAACTGGTATATTACCTATTTTTATATACTATGATAATGTATTTTTTGATTTTGGGTCTACAAATTCATTCATTTCTAAAAAATTTAATGAATTCATCACCTCAAAAAATGAATTTCATACTTTTATTACAAATGAATTCGGTATTATTATGGTATTAAGAATTTAAAAATTATACTTTTTATCATTTATTGATTTATTTTAAATTAAAACAATGTTATATTTCCCATTATAAATTTTTTCGTTATTTAGGTTATAGTTTGGATTTTAGTGAATCATTATTTTATAGATTATAGATATAAAGATGATTGTTTTTTAATCAGTTCTCATTTTAAAAAGATATTTGTTTTATAATAATTACAATATATCAATATTCTATGAAATTATTAACTTATAGAAAGGAATGTTTCCATGTTTATATTACTAAAAATAAAGGAGATTTTATTATTATTTATATTCAGATAGTAAAAGAACAACTATATGTTTGTTCTAAATTAGTTTATTAATGTTATAAAATATTTTTAATTTGAATTATAAATTAACATATTCAATGATGATTATAAAATTTCATCAAATTCTTATCACATGGATCAGGTTAAAAATATAGAATTTGAAAGTAAATTTAATGAATAGCTTTTTCAAGGTATTATTCATCATATATTCTAACCATTTGGTTATTCTAATATTTTTTAAAAATATAGACCCTTCTATAATGATTTATATTATTTATAATGATTTGAATATATTTACTATTTGCAATAAGTATATTTCCTCTATATTGTTGAATTATTTGATCTACATTAGGGATATTAGTTTTCTTGAAGAATGATCTTAGGATATCACACAACAATTCAAGGTGAAGGATTATGGAATCACTAATATAACATTATTAATATTATAATAGAGTAATGAGTTTATTCCAATTACCATTTAGTGAGAAAAGTGTCTGGATATATTTATTTATCTTATAAATAGAGTTATCTATGAATATTTAGATAATTTTTTGTTTGTGTTTATTGATGATTTTTTTTATTCTAAAATATAATATGTTCCTAAAAAATTAAAAAAAAAATTGAGAACCTTTATTTAAATGATGTTACATAGAATTGTTTTTAATTGTAAATTTTTCTAATATTATATTTCATTCCATGGACACATCAAAAATAATGAGGGAATATCAGTTAATCATTGTTAAATTAATATCTATTGATGACTGGAAAAGACATAAAAATGTTGTTGGGAATCACTATATTCTTTATTTTGATTTCTACTAGTAGTGTTTTTTAGAGATCTATATGTGGTTATCTTGAACACTGACAAATTTAACATGAAAATGAGTTAGTTTCATCTATATAAAGAAATGAAATGAATCATTTTAGGAATTGAAATTAAAATTTTAAAATTCTCTTGTATGTTCCCCTCCGATATATATATTGTGTAATGTAATCTTTAATTGTGCTTCATTGAATGGTTTGAGTTTTTTTTTGTGTTGAATGGTTTTTTAATGACATATGACTCAATTCAATTAAAATCTCATGAGTGAAATTATCTTTAGCCTGGTCATATAATAGTAGTTATAATTATTTCTTTAAAACTTTAGAATCATCATTTATATTCAGTAAGCTGTTAAATATATATAAATCATAAATAATAGATTTATATTTCACATAGAATGAGTTAATCATGAAATATAAGTGATGTATGTACTTGATAATTTTTTATGACAATATAATTCAACACCATATATGTAAATAAAATATAGAAGCTGATGAATTTTTTGACAAATATATATAATCAATAATGATGTTGTATCTATAACATGATCATCTAGTATATGAATTGATTAATGAAGGATTTGAAATTAATCATGTAGGGACACTTTTTTTCTTGTGTTAGTAAAATGATCATTTTTAGAAATAATAATTCTATATCAAAATGTAGATAATGCATTTTAGGAACAGGTATAATTGGTTACCAAATTTATGCTTCCTAAATATAATATTGAAAAAAGGTGTTTTTGGATTAAAAAAGGTTATGTGTGTCATGTGACCCCAGTTAAATAATAACATGCATTTCGTGCTCATAAACCACCATCTTTTATTCATCATGGTAACAAAAAAATGTATAGAGACTATCAAGTACATTTATAGTGGTAAAGAAATGAAAATGATATAAGTATTTTTAATATAAAATATTTTCATTTAAAGAAGATTAGTACTACATGAAAATTAATGAAAAGGATAATTACTACTTTTCCCATGAAATAATTAAAATATGAGAATATATCCTTTGATTTAATGATTTAATAACAAAATACATCTGAACGTAATAATTATTTGGTTAATTTTTTCAGGATTAACTAAATATACTCATTTGCTTCCCATTAAAAATAATATTTATTTTGATCACATTTCTCATAATTATATTAATGGTGAAATTAGATTATATGTAGTCCCACAAATCATTTTATCTAATCATGTTCATATATTCAAATCTAATTTTATGATAGATTATATATGTCTTTGGTTACTAAATTAAATATCAACGCATCCATCACTTCTAAATCGGATAGACATCCATAGAATACAATACATACTTTGATGAATATTTTTCAAAATTTTTTGATGGATTATTATTGATGTTTGGATAAATATATGATTCATTTTGATATATTTATAATTATTTTTTCCATTTGAAAATATTTTTTGACGCCTTTTAAATGATTATATTAAACGAGGTATTAGAATCTATCATGTTGGGATGATGTGAGGGAAATAGGTTTTTAGGGACCAGAATATCAATATGAAATATTTGTGAAAGTGATGATGGTTAAACATAAATTGAGGACCATTTCATAATAAAATGTGTTTTTTATTAGGTTTCCAATTATATTCACATCAGGGTGACTGTTTTTGTTTATATGAGAAACTCACAATGGCTACAACATTTTTTAAGATCCACATGCCTACTTTCCATATATATAAACTCATAGATGTTTTATGTAAATTATTGTTAGGAAGTCAACTAGTTTTCTATGATATAATGTTTGTCTTATCACAAACATTTGGGGTTGGAAATTATTTCATACTATGGTAGTTCTATATATTTGGCTTTTTTATATTTATTATTCCCATGATTTACAATGTGACCAGAAAAACAAAAAATATATCAGGTATTGATTCCTTGTATATATTATAGGGTGAATAACTATTGGAAACATATGCATGTATCCAATGTTAACCATATAATATATTATTATCTATTAAATGTGTGGTACTTGTACTTTAAATCCATATGACTGGATACTCTAGGGTTTAAAAAATATATGGGGCATTATATATTTTAAAATTTTAAATTATCCACCAAGAGGAATCATATGTACCATGTATGAACTAGAATCCAAACCCACATAGTTTGTTTTCCATAGTTTATGGTAACATAAAAGGACTATTCCATGTAGTCTAATATCATGCATCAATGATGTATGTTATTATTTTTTAATATTATTTATATGGATTTATCCTTGAAGAGGAATACTATATACCATGTAAAGGTATGAATTCGGGTCCATGTAATTTGTGATCGGAAGTCTATATCATAAAAGTTGTTATTATTGAGGTTTGGTGTATGGATTTTTCATATATTATTTCCTTATGATTCCTCCTTATGTGTTTATACAATTCAGTTTATATATTATGTAATCAAGATATACATCAAAATAGAGTCCAATATTGGTTTTGTTGGTGTCAGGCTAATGAGACAATCCTAAATCATATCTATGTTCACATGTGTAATGACTATTTTGAGAAACAAGAGAATACAGAAGACTAAAAAATATTATGAGAGTGTAATATTAGAAAAATAAGGATCTTACACACTGAGGTCTCAGTAAAAAAATATTCATAGAGATGGTTCTTTTTTAAGATAATGTAAATATATTTACAGCATACACCTTGTGAGGATTCTCGTGTCACATTTCTAGACATCATTTTATTGCAGAAAAAGGGAAGGGATTATGAGTGTTGTATTGAGTATGGTGGGATGGAATAGAGGAACTATTGGGTGAATTATGTGAATAATTATTAATTAGTGCTTTTACCTAGTATTCTATGTATTCCATCCTTGTAAATTGGGTATCTTACTAAATGTTCATTATTGTCGGTTCAAATTTCAAGAGATTGAACATCCTAGTGTGAATGGTTCTCAATTATGACATATCAAAGGGTTCGTTCATGATAAGTATTACATTTTCAATGGACATATCATGATAAATATGACATGTCCTAGGGTCTATTTAAGACATGTTTGACATGCCATGGGTCATTGGGTGGTCAATGAACTTTTAACGTAAACCACATGAATCAGCATACATGTCCATGGGTCTATCATGTGAACCATATAAGGTGTGTGTGGGTATAAAAAGTTTAATGATGACATGTTCATAGGACATCACATCATAAATATTACATGTTTGGGGGCATCATGTAATCAATAAACTAATCAAATGATCTGTATGACCAATTCTGGTAAAAATGATTTATCTCCCATCTCATAATGATCCATTATTTTATAGCTTTCATCGCTTGAGGCCCATGATGATTTTTTAATATATTAATATCACAGAATAACAAAATTAGTCATACATGACCAATTCTATCCTTGTGAATCCTCTAGAATGTCCCCGGGTGATTGTGTGATCATGTCGACAAGTCAAAGGGACGTAACATGATTTGGACGACATATCCAATTGATTTCAATTGACTTGGACAACATATCCAAGTGCCTTGACATTATGTCGGAAAAAATTCAAAATTATTTCATGTGATCATGATGACATGTCTATGGGCCTTCACATGACCAACCAAACATGTCATAGGGCCTTCACTTGATCAAGACAACATATTGATGGGGATTCACGTGATCATGAATACCTATCAAACATCCTTCACATGACCAGTCCAATATGTTCGAAGGCATATTCCTGATCAAGCTAATATATATAAGGGCCTTCATGTTATGGATATTCCATCTCATTAATTTCAATTTTATATCAAATTAATAGTATTTCTCATATGTTGTGAAATTTTTATTTCATACTAAAAGGTTTTTGAGATCAACTGAGCCTTTTGAAAATGAATGTCCTCTCCCTTATGTGTAACTACCTAATTTTAACAAGGGGGTTCTCGTGGTACTAACACCATTATTTCAATAACAAAATAATGATGGACATGATTTCGAACTCCGATTGAGTCATTAGAAGTATCATTTACTAGGGTCGAAATAAAATTATGTGATTTATATTATCATGCCTCATATAATTGGTGAGTCCTTCCCTCATCACATGACAAGTGTCACTATATAACTGGAACATCATTCCTGAATTCCTTGTACTGATAATATACCTATATTCAAAAATATGATAATGTTATTTTCATAGTGCCTATGATGGACACATCAAATTTCTTCCCATGGTCAGGACAACATGTGGATGGGCATTCTTGTGATTATCCCACCATTTCAAAGGGCATCATTATGTGTCGCCCAAAATTTCTAAAGAACATAACTTGATCAATGAACTATTAAAATGAAATATATACTAAATCTACATGAAAATAGTGGAACTACACTCAAATACTAATCTCTTAATAAAAATATTTTATTAATGGAAAACATTTTCATAATCAAATGCTTTTTAACCAGGGAATTTCATGATAATTATGACATTCTCAAGACTCCTCATATGATCATTTTAAAATATCTATGGGATTTTTTGTGTTCAATGATCTAACCATTTTAACTTTGTAATCCATTCATTTAAAAATAGTGTATCTTCCATCACATAATGATCCATCATTTAAATATTTTTTCACATAATGATTTCGGAATCATTGTATACATATTCACTAGGGAATAATGTAATCATGATAACATTCCATGATCAGGAAATAATGTCCAATGGATTTTACCTAACCAATGAACATATTATGTGAAATGTTCAATAACTCCAAATGAAATTATTATCATTGCGTTTATTTATTTATTACTAGTGGAAAATGAATAATTAAACATTAATAATACATAGAATTTGTCACCTTATTACTGAAAATTTTCATTGGTTATCCACTAATGTTTCAGGTTATCTTCTATGGATCCCATGATAACAAGTCTGAGAAAGTTTCATATGATCGCATGGGATAGGAGTGTGATTTAGTTGTGGCCATGCTCCCTTATTCACATTTACTTTTTGTGTTTAAATTATCAATTTTTTAATTTATTGAGTATTATAAAATACACCCTATAATTGACATATAATGAAATAGATCGTGATTAAGTTATGAGGATGTAAATGCCCACCTGAGTGTCTTGAAAATCCAGATAATTAATTTTTTGGAAACTATATGTTTTTTAATATTTATTTTATATTATGTGAGGTTCCAAAAAATTAAGACAAAAAGGTGGTTGATTATTTCACCTTTACAAAAATTCCTAGATATCTATAAGATTTCCCCACCAATTCATGTGAAAAATTAGAAAGACACAGTTGTGAGAGTAACTCACGAAAAATGACACATTATTCTTTTAACTTGACTACATTGTTATGAGGACTCATTCAACAACATTACTATGAAAAAAAAGGTAATTTTAATAGAAATTTTTTTGTAAGACCTTTGCCTAAGGGTTACTTTTCATTATGTACTTTGGATTTACATAGATGTGTAAATCTGTATATGATTCAGATGAACTTCATATGTTTAAAATATCAGAAGACTCAAAAGGGATCGTGATCTCAACATGACATATAGTGGATCATAGCATGTAAAAGATTTTATATTTGTTATTATATTTCCCATTATATCCAAAAAAATTAATAGTTTAACATCTTTCTGGTGAATTATTTATATTTCATGGTCTAAATAGCTTTGAGATAATAGGATTCAACAATACAAAACATTCATATTGATTCAATCAACTAGATTCATGATGTAGATACCCATTTTTTATTCATTTCTAACTAGTAGGATCTAAAGGGTAATAAGTTTTTCAATCATTTGGATTATCCCCTACAACCTAGAAACCATATATATAGGATCATAATTTTAGATGATATTTTCAACCAATCACCAAATCACACCCAATTAGCTTACTAGTTTCTGTACCATATTGATTTTATGCATTATATTATCCATGATCATATCTAACTGATTATAGAATTGTTCAAGGGGAACCCTATACATTGAATAACACAACCATATGTATATATTTTTGTGATCATTCCCATTAATTATTTTTTCATTGTTACTCAAATATAATAATTTTATATTTGGACCAGGATAAAGGCAGTTAGTCTTTATAATGGTATTAATATATTGGATGTATTTTTTCGATGAATGGGAAATTATATTTTGTTTATATTTTATTAAATTGAATTTTATGGTCAACATCAAACTATTTGCCTCTTCGAGGTGATATGGATTTCTTTAATTATAATTAACAATATAATATATATTCTTAAATAACTGAGAAGCCATTGGTATTCTAGAACTAACTTTTCATTCAAGTCTATTCGTGATGTTGGAATCTGACTATGGATCAACCATCAACTCAGTAGAATACATCTTCTCATAGAGATGTATGATGAATTCTTCCACATCTTGAAAATTTTAGATGACACAGAATGACTTTTCCAAAATTTGTTTGGGAAATTCACTCAATTGTAGGAGAAAATATAAATAATGAGTTTTATCGATTCTCAATCATCTTTTAAAAGGATCATATATGTTCCTCTCTTTGTTGAAGTGAGGCTCAACTCTTTTTATTAGGTCCTCATAACTTCCCTTATTGATATTTTCAGTATAATGTGGTATCATATTGGTACAATCTAATGGTTGGGGAGTAGTATTAACAGGGACAGAAGGTGAAACCCATCAAATATCCATATATTTTATTAGAATTATTATTTTCCATCTTTCTAAATAGATGGTTATTCCCTGTAGGGGATGAATGTTTCAGTATCCAAGTGGGAACATTAGTGATTAAATCATAGCTACTAGAAGGGAAATATCTCAACATATCTAAGTCACCCTTAATAATATCTATGAAAATCATTCCCTATTAAATATGATAACAACCATTTCAAATGACTATTCTATTGACATAATATTTGGAATTATAGGTGAGAACCTATTGTTTTATAGGTACTATAATACATTAATAATCCCTCAATCAACGTGACTCCCAAGACAACTACATACATTCAAGGTAGAGTAAATTACATTAAAAATCAATGAGGATATAAATATTACATGCAATATGACATTTTAAATTTCATTCCATAACTATCACCTTCTATATTGTTCATTAATTGGGGTTGTGATTCACTTTTTGAGTTTTAAAATATTGATCCATTTTTATTTGGGGTTCCTTTTCTTAGTTTTCAATAAATAATAATCTCTATGAAAAATTACCCTTCAATATTTTATTCATAGTTCCAATATACTTATAAATATCCTTATATATAAATATAATTCATCGAAAATTAACAAAATTACAATCATATTCAATAATTCATTTGATTATACAGTGTGAGGATAATGTTTTCAAAATATTTTTAACACCTAAAGAATCTACTATTTATGTATCTTGATATTATTACCTCTCATGGATGAAAATTTTCCAAGTTAATTTTATAATTTAACTATTTTGATAGGTAGAGACACCCTATTTTTCTCAAAACAACTTTAATTGGGTATCAATTGAAAACATTGTGAATCAATTGTCTGATTGAAAAAAAACCATCATCATGAAATAAACACCTATGGTATTGAGGAAAAGCATGTTAGGGAGATCATCTCCTATGTAGTGACAATATATGATTGTTTAATTAGATGAGTGTCAGAGTGTGTTATTACAGAAAAATATAAATAGAACACTCACTTTACAACTTCATCAGATGGTTAAAACCATCCTTAAATTGATTTGATAGGTTAATTTACCCCAGTAGTTGTTTCTCATATATAAAAAACGAATCTATTTGATTTCGAGAGAGGGATCACATAAATACTCATTTTCACGAAATTTATGAAATATTTCTCGATTCCCCCTGAAAATAAATTATTTTTTAAGGACAGAACATCTTCCAATGTTCCCATATCCATGGTGTAAGGATATTCATTTACTATATATTATATGAAATCATACAATAAATTATACTATCCCAGTACCGACTATCATCTTATGAATGATAGGTAATGGAATTTGAAAATAAATGTTTTATAATTTAATTTTTGACAAATGATATAGATAATATTGATTAAGATGTCATTCATCCTCTAAGATGCCTGATCATATGAATGGCATGTCAAAATAAATAGTAGAATAATAAAAATTCACAACATCCAAGAAGGTTTATTTTTCAGAGGCATCATATTTTCAGGATTCTAAAGAAAATATGGATCATGATTTATCCTTCGCTATTACGTCGCATCATTCACTAGTTCTAGACGTGGAGGTGGGTCACGTGACATATTAATATTCAACTATCACCTCCCACTAGGATCTAGATGATTTATAAAACAAGGAGAACCTATTTTTACTACTATTATTCTATATTTTATTTGGGGATATATATTAGAGACTCAAAAATATGTTGATAACTACTTTTTTAAATATATTAATGAAAAAACTATTTACCTACAGAAGTATATTATATTATTTAAATCATTCATCATGGGAATGATATTTTTTTGGCTTAGTATCATGTATATTCTCTAATAAATATATCTTTTTATAATAATAGACAAACCCAAACATGATGTTAAACAATTCAATCATAAAATTTCACTCATGAGAATGGTCAACTAATGATTGTGATATGTAAATAATTTTTGATGTATCAATTATAATGATTCTAAGATGGTCTAGATCAAAAGGATATATTGGGTAAATATTTCATGGGAGGAATAAAATTATCTTTATCAAAGGGACCACAAACATTCAAATGATCCCTAATATGACTGTATAGTAGTACCAAAATAACATTAATCTCATATTTTTAATATTATTTTCCCTGTGATTTTTTTAGTCCAATGATGGAGGGGATTTTGAGTTACAAAATTGGTCTTTTATAAGTCTTCCCTTCATGGGTTGTTATCATGAAAAATTTTATTCCTTTTATTTTTCATGAGTTTTTAATTATATAATATATCACATAGCATGTTTGGATAGAGTGTATAAAATCCTATATTCCAAGGGTTCCCTTTTCCAGTTTTTAACATGGTGCTCATTGTTTCAATTTCAATTATAATTTTTTGGTTTTGGGAACAATAATTATGAGTTTCTATTATTTTACATTGAAAAACTCATATATTTATTTATGGTTTGTATATATTATACCTTATGTTTATTTAGATTCATTTATAATATGATCAGACCTTCTACTACTATATTTTTCAGTCATGGAGCCCACAAATTAGGTTCTTATAGATTATGTTCATCTATAATAGAGTTCCAATTTAATTTATTTTTAGACATTGATCATAGACCATTTATTGTTGTAGAATAGGTTTATAGGTAATAGACCCTCTATTTATATATTTTTTGGTATTCCACCATAAACATTATATTAATGAAATTTTAGACATTCTATCCCCACCGTTCTTTTTTCTAAGGATAATAAAATACGGATATTCATGTGTGATTATCATTCCATTAATAATTATTACAATTACGAAAGATGGATATTCCTTAAGGGTTCAAACAAATTCTATCCTTACTATAATTTATATGTAATATAGTGCAGACATACTAGGGATGATCGCAGAAAACCATGATGCAATGAGTTCATACACAATGTTGGTTGGGAACAAAAGGAACGCAGGACCTTACATTAAAAGAATATATTCCATTACTGAAGGGTTCTTGGTTATTTATGCGGGTATTACTCATTCTTAGTAATTTAGATGGGTATCCAGCCATTTAATATGTGATTATAGGTTGTTTTTAAGGATTTTGAGATGTGGTTTGTGATATAGTGTTTGGGGAATAGACTATCCGAAGAGGGATTTGGAACCCTGGGGGAAGTTTTTTTTATGTTTATGATATTTGAAACAATAAATATTATGATTTATGATGACATGGTAAGGACTGCTAAAGTATTATTAATAGATGAATAGATGACTACATTTATAATGGGTATAATAAACTATGAATTAACACCAATTATGTCTAATACACCTGTAAATTCTAGTTATGGGATTTATAAATCATGTTCTTTTCATATATGAATCAACTACAAAATTGAGTCCAATTGGTATAGGTCAACTATAAGTAATGCTGAAACCTACTTTAAAAAAGAATTTTGGAATTTAACTCAGGGATTTAAGGGGGGGGCCTTTCTACTAAGCCCAATAAATTCCCCTGGAACATGGTCTTAGGAATTATGTTTTCCAACAGAAAATCCTAGAAGGCCACTGAGGATCATCTTGTCACTATTACCAATACATTATTTTGTGGAACCAAGAAAAATTACACAAGGTTATGGGGTTCCAAAATATGTTTATCAAGTAAAAGAGTTTTTTAGTTTCATCTCATAATTCTAATACATTTTTGTGGTTTAATTAAAATATAATACATAATAATGTCTTAATCACTTAAAAGGTTGTATCATTACATACTGAGAAATATTCTATTGTTAGGTAATATGAAAAATATTTTATTTATGTTTTTACTAGATCATACGGTTCCAAAAATTAAAAATTTTCATTAACAATAGCTAAAACATAGACACTATTATTTTTAACTTTTTTTAATGATATAACATTTTCATAAACATTATTGATAAAGAAAATAGTCCAGAAATACTTGAATTTTTATTATACCATCAATTATTGTTTTTATACAACAAATTTTATGTCTCATTACATTAATTATAAATACATGTGATTAAACCATTATAAGATAATATTTATGGAATTACATCATTGAAAAATTATCATACATTTTTTGTTGATGAGGAACGTGGAACTAGTATTAGGTGAGTGATACACAATATTAAAAATATGATTCCCATGTTCAATAGTAATCTAATGTTGTTTTCAGTAGGATATGGTGATGTTTTTAGTCTTCCCTCTAGGCTCTCGAATCCTGAATAATTTTATTCCACAATTATGATGATAATTATCACAAATCTATTTGTGGTTATGAAATCCCCAATTTTTATATAATATCATTAGGATTTTGGTTCCATAATTATATGGAGGAAACACCTCTAGGTGACGGTTCATTAGATCTAATGCTGATCAAAGTTTTATACGGTTAAAAAGATTGATACCCACCAATTTCTATGTATCATAAAAGGATTTTGTAAATCTATAATGCCAATTAAAAGATACATGTTTTACTAATTCAGATGCTAAAAAGTATGATAGAATAATCCCTACAATTTATTAAACAGTGTTAGACTCTTTTTGTCCATTGATAATGAATGATTATTAACGATAGATTACGATATTTAGCATCAAAGGGTGGGGAATCACAAGCCCTAAATTTTAACGTCATTAGATGAAGATGAAATCATTGTATATTTTAACATTATGTGATCATGACATGATTATTTAGAATTGACCTGAAATTTAAGTAACTGTTTTTTCAAGGAAACCATATTTTGCTGGATTATCTTAGATGTGGGAGGAATTTTACCCATGAATTGGATTTCTAGTATGAATCAATATATTTTTGTCCATTTTGTTAAAATGTAATTCATGTGAAAAAATATATCTATTAATATATAATTCATCCACATGTGAATAGAACATATACAACTTAAAAATAATTATATAGATTATTGTATTTCACAGTGGACTCGGGCTTATAAAATAAGAAAATATTACTGTCTAGGATTCCATTGGATTCCCGTGGAAATTTTTAATGGAAGGGTTCACGAAATATCAATCTCTCTCAATCAGATCCCTCAGTATACAAAAATAGTTTTTGTGAATATAAATGTCCACATATCTAAATTTTAAACATATATAGGGGAGAGAGGCATGTTACCCTTGAAATTAGGTCACAAAATATCATCATGTATCATTTTCTATGACCATCAGTGATAAAAATAAGTCAAATTGATGTCATAGAGGGAGAGGCATTCACTGATGGTGGAATCATTATATTATTGAGTGAAATAAAGGTTGATAAAATTCAATATATCTATCACCAGCGAAGGATGCCTTTGTCAAAAAACATACAGTTATTCCCATGAACTTAGACGTGAGACTACATAACCTAATAGGCAATGAATCAATCCACACATAGTAATTATGAATAAAACAACATTCTCAGGTGTAGCCTTTGGGTAGGGAGTGATAATTTTTCATCTTTTCGATAGTGGCTAATATTTGTGATCATTGTGTCATTTAATATCTCAATTTTATGAGAATAAATACACACATAGTTATAATATAGTGATAAACATCACATATATTGAGCACAAATATAGTTTTGGGTCATTTTTTTATCTTATGTTGTTGTGGCTTGATATAATAGTGAGCTAAGGGAACCATTCCATAAATAAAGCTCTTACATAGGTAGGTAAAAGTTCAGTATTCTATTCTATTTTAGGGATGAATCACTCAATCATGAATTCAACATATGTATATAGATATTTCCAAATATATTTTCATGGTTCTACATCTAATGTAGGTTCTAGGTCCCATCGAATGGCCCTCTAAAAAAGGTTTTATGTTTATCATGGTTTACCATTTTTCATGATGATTTTTTGTCATGTGACCATGGATCGTGAATGATATTGTTTTATAGTCATGAAACATTACCAGATTGGATTTTATTTTGGCCCATATATTTTCCTGGAATTTAGGTATTAAAAATAAGAACATACCCATGAATGAAATGGTACAAGAATATTATTTCATAATCTTTCCTGGACAATGTGTTCTATGAATATATGTGTGACATTATATTTTTTTCAAATAAACATGAAGAGATGGGTCATGTTATGTGTAAGTCAAAAAAAATATTATACTTTGGGTGGTGAAGAGTGGAGTCTCAAATAAACTATTATTAATAGTAAAATATGATACCACAAGTAATCAGGTCAACAAGTCCAACATTTAATGATGACCTTTGCTCTATGATAAAATTATTTGGTAAGAACAAGATCTTTGATAATGTTTCTATACACTAATTTGTCCAATAATGTAAAATTCAGATTAGTTAGTCCATGATATCTATTTTATTGTTTGTTCAACCAAGAGAACATAGTCTTGATGTCCATGGGGTTACAGGAGAAGATTTTAAACTAAATAAATTTGTTGGAATTAACATAGATATATAAGGTTTGATAATAGTACATAAATAATGAATTATTCAACATCTATTTGGGGACACTTCTTTCTATTATTTCATGTATTATATACACTTGGAGATGAAAATATAAAACATTTAATTAGGTTGTCCTCAATCAAGATAGTGGATGTCATGTTTGGCATGACTGTCTCTAGTAATGTAGTCAAACATCTTGAAATAATGACATTGTCATATATAGATAAATAAGATAGAATGATATTTTCTCTCGTGCATACGTATGACTTATTGTATCCAATACGCGATAGGATTTCATTCTCCATCATAACCATTAATGAATAATTTTCATTTAATGATTAAAAATTAATTTTTAAGAACATAATATAATTCTTGGATATGAATCATATACATCTTATCAATAAAGGACATGACTTACGTGACAATACATATAAAGGAAAATGAATTAGTTAACACCCTAAAAAATGATACCACTGAAATATAATTAAAAATGCAATATTAGAGTATAATATATGATATCATATTTATATATGTGGATATTGTATAAATTAATAACAATGATTTAACAAGTATACAGTAGTTTAACATACACTTGACTAAGGTAATATACAAGGTAAGGTTTAACTCCCTAATCTCAATATTATCCCAAGATGTTTATGTGTTAGTATTTATGAGAAATATTTCAAATTGATAACCATATTCCATAATTAAAATTTCAAAATTAATATTTTTAATTTATATGGAACGGTCAATTTACATAAAATGAAATTTTAAATGTTTATATATTTATCCTTTTAAATCTATTTAATTATTATCCTTGAGTTCTAAAATGATTTTAAAGATTTATTTATATATACATGAATTTTCTAAAATAATAATTACTTTCAAAAGTTTCAAAGTGGTATGGAACACCTTGATTCAAAAAAATAATTTAAATGAATTCATTCATAAATTGTGTGATTTTTAATGGATTTAATGAAAAATACATTTTTCACTCAAAAATTTTATTGGTGGGTTCTAACTAGGTCAACATCTTTTATAGGATATTATTGTTTATTGAGGTTTATTTTTTATAATAAATTCTTCCACATTATATTTAATTATTATTGATTTGTTTTAATTTATAATGTGTTATTTTTAAACCATTTATGTTTTATAGTTAAAGTATTGACATTTTTTATAGTACTTTTTATTAAAAAAATTATGTTATATTTCTAAATTTCCACAAGGGGAATGAATTGGAATATTTAAGTGATGGACGGGGCCTCTTATTTCCCCTCAATGCAATGGTATTGATCATGACACAAATTATTGTCTTGGCATAAGGCCTTGAATTTTTTTGTAGTCTTTGTATCGGGCCTTAACTATGTGGTTATGATATCCGGTGTTATGCATTGACTCATTAGGAAATTATTTATTTCATGTTATTACTAAACAATTATAATTTCCATGTGTATGACTATAGGGTAATTTTTTATTTGTTTTTTCCATATTATGTTCAAGTTTAATTTTAAAAGACAATTTTTAGTAAACCTTTCCTTAAAATTTTATAGATTTGTCTAAAATATATACCCATTACAGAGCATCTGAGCTCACACCTTTCTTATTTTTTATTTTCCATGGAATACAGGAACTGTATTGTGATTGATATTCATGGTTAAGTTAGGGGAATGATTTAGTTAAAAATGGTTTATTTATTTTGTCTGTGAATGTGTAATGTAACGTTCATGTATGTTATCTATTTTTCAAGAATGCTAATCTAATCGGTCCATTGTGACGTGATTTCTTGTAATCATTCCATTATATTTATATAATGCACTGGCATAAGGATACTGGGGTCAGGGCATTACAGTTTGTACCAGAGGAGGTTTAGAAAAATCCGTGGAAATATATTTAGATAAACCCTAGTTAGTAATAATTACACTAAGATATACTTTGAGGATTAGTATAGATGAACATAATTTTTTTCTTAATGTGGATATTATGTTGGTTTTCCAAAATAAATCCCTATCTGGATAATATAGATAGACATGGTTCTAGAACATATTTAAATAGGAGTAAAAGCAGTGACAAGGCGTTTCAGGCTCGACCCAGGGTATCATGTTACACGACAACGGGCCTTACTGAGCACCTCATTTGACACACTTGATAGATATTCAAAGGATAATACACATTTTAATTACAAATGATTATGGAGTATTTATGAGTAAATATGTCTGCAATGAAATAATTTTAATGTTTATGAAACTAGATGTGTGAAAATATTTAATTAATGTCGATAGTTTTTTTAGTTTATGGATTCTACGTTTTGATATGTTCTAACATACTGTATGTCATCATTTTTAAATGACACCCCATAAAAGTAATGAGAACTCCAACAATACGCTTGTCCCAATGAATAATAATGTTCATAAATTTCATGGTCTTAATCCAACATTTCAATGGGAAATAGACTCCCAATATTCAAATCAAATGAATAAATAGTATCATGTGTTAATTGGATATGTAATTAATTATCTGATTCATATGGATTTGAAGGGAATCCAGATAGGAAGATGATGGTAGAGAGGAAGATGAATAAAGGGAAAATTTTAACGAAGGATTTTTCCATATGTGATAATTGTCGAAATAATCACCCTGGATGTGCTTGAATGGAAAGGGGGTTTGTTATACGTTTAGAGATAAAGGAAACCATGTTTGTGATTTCAAGGTTAAGAAAAAGGATTCAAATGAACAATGTATCATCGGGATGGAGTTGGGAAACTACGTGAATCAATGTCCCTATAATCAGAGTATACCCCAAATGATGATATTAGATAGTAATAATGTTATGATACTACCATATATGGAGATGAATAATTAGTCTTATTATGTTTTTTTTAAATAATTGTGTCATTATTCAATTTTATTAAGGATGTACACGTTATAAAAATTATATATAATACAAGGATTGTACTTTATTAATAATTCTTTAAGGATTTAGGATTTTGTGGTACTAAGAAATGTGATATAATAGCAGGTAAAACGTTTTGAAAAAAATATGGTTGAGAGAAAGTTATACATTAATATGGTCCTAATAATGAGGTTGTGAATTTGGAATAAGATATAATAGAGTTGGATAATGTATATTGGATATTATTAACTACATTTGAATTAATTAATGGTAATATTATTCCATCATTGTTTGAGATTACAACATATTTGTATTTGAAGAGTATATTTAGTATTTTTTGTTTTATCGAATTAATAAGGAAGTACATACCTATTGTAATAAGGTTTTATGTTAATTTAGGTTGTTACCTTGTTTTAATAGAATACGTGATGAAGGTATTCTCATGTTGTTATGTGATAAAATAAATCTTCAGTATGTTATGTTTATCTTTATTTTTAATTTTTTGACTATGAGCTTGGACACTTGTATTTTGGATTAGTTTAATCATTGAAATTGAGTAAGTTGAACACATGATATGTTGTTTGAGTTTAATGTGTTATAAGTTGTCTAATTTCACCTATCCATGTTGTTTTCAGTAAAAATTTAGAGGATTAAGGGAATATGTATGGATCTTACGATTTATAAAATGAGTTTCAGGCATAAAAGAAAATCATTTTTAGAAAAATCATTTCATAGTTTATAGGATGAATTGAAAATTGATCAAATCACAACCAAATGATTAGAATATGATCATGACCAGTAATGAAATCATGTATGTCTGGATGGTAAATTAATAACTCCTATTCAAAAAAATAATGTATCTAATCAATATGGGTTATCCTAATACTGTATGTTTTTGTTTGAAATGACTCTGCTTTAAATCATCATAGATTAATGGTTTTGTGGCCCACAATTTTACACTTATTGATCATTTTTTGGTATTAATGACCTCAATATATCCATTTAAATATTTATATTTTACCTCCAATTATGTGTCTCTAATTTCAACCAATGTTCTCCTATTCAAAAAACTAATATTTTAGTATCTTTTTTATTTCCCTTTCCGTCTTATTAAGACTAAATTTTATTAACCCTATTTCTAATCAGGGTTTCCCACAAAGGCATTATATATTTTAAACATTTTATTTTTGAAAACAATTGAAAATTGTGAAGAAACGATTTATTGAATGAGGTAGAATGTAACACGCCAAGTTTCCATAGTACATTATCTATTGAAAGTAATTCAATATCTTACGCTACACAACACACTTAGTTCAAGCACATCATGGCCAACCAAACCTACCGTTTAAAAAGATGTAATGAATATTATTAACCACATTTTTTATTATATATATATATATATATATCCTATATAAATTTAAGATTCCTATTTTGTGTTTATTAGAAATAATATAGTGAAAATGTCAATTTTTTAGATAAAAGAATAATTATTCCAAAAAACAAAATTTTCACCTTTTAATGGAAAACCCTTTTTAAGCCTAATATTTGACCCTTTTGTAAATACGATTTAATGAAATTAATTTCTATTTAGAACAAAGATATAAATATTTATTTTGGATATTTTTTTGGTAGTTTTCTAATATATTTTAAATTTTGATGATTAGTAAAAAAATATGAAATTTTAATTGAGAATTGATATTTTAATCGAAATAATTTAATGTTTTAAATTAAGAATTTTAGTGGTTTCAACGTATAAGTGTATTATATTTTTATCTTTTAAAATAATTTGGTTCATTTTATGTAATTTCACATTTAAATTGGACATAAACACATGTCAATATTTTGATAGTTTTTCCTTATATAAAGATAGATTTTTGTTTTTTCAATTGAAATTTATATTAAACTAATTAATGCAGCTTCTATGATGTAAATATGGAAAAATATAAATCATTTTTCAATTTGGAGTATTGAAATTATATTCGTTTGAATTTTACTATTTTTTTGAAAGCATTCATTTTTTGTTGAATATTAAAAAACACTTTGGGGTGTCAATCTCTTCCATCTTTGAGAGAGGTTATGGGTGGTACATGAGCCTATATTAGGTGTCGCAGCACTAGGGATACATCACTACACTACCTACTTGATTTATTCTCGACTGGATCAACATCACTCTTGCTCGGCTATTCGGGGGTGCATCTCTTCACCAGTGGTGTCGTGTGACTATGTGGCTCGGTTGTCTCAGCATCACGCATTGTTTCCAGTCTTCTCTCTCTCAAATTCACCATCTATCGATAGGGTTTCATGGTGGCATGGTATAGGACTAGATTTTTAGATCTCACTACTGTGGTTTCGGTCATATCTTTGTTTCCAAATATATGCATTTGGTGGTTAGGAGTGGCCTCCACGAGCATTTTGAATGGAGGCAATGCGATTTCGATCTATTTTTCAGTTGGGATTTCTCTGAAATTTATGGTGATGTTTTGTTTTTGTTGATTATATTTTCATATGTTTTTTTTGTTTTTGGTTAATTTTTTATATTCTTGATCATAGGATCTTGCTTCGTTCTTCGATTCGGTGGAGGTGATTTGGTGGAGGTTGGGTCGAATTCGGATCATTTGTCTCCCTCAGGGAACTGGTGATGTCTTATTAGGATTTTTTTATTTAAGTTATGTTTAATGCTCTTTGTTTTTGGTGTGGGATGTTGGTTGATCTAATTTGTTCATTGGATGATATTGTTTGGATTTTGGGTGTGTGGATATTTTTTTTGGAATATGTAGGATGATTTTGGAGAATTTCTGGTTTGGTTTTGAATACATTTTAGAAATTTTCCCTTGTTCATGTTTGTTGTGAATATTGGTGCTTTTCAACCTATACTCTTCATGAATATTATCTTGATGAGGTTTAGAGCATGAACCATTCACCCTTACATGCCATTTGGATATTGAAGATAGATAGGGTATGGCTCTACAATCGGTACCAGGCCTGTGAATCTCTGCACGAGACAACCAGCTTAGCAGTCATGTGATGGTAATGGTTTTTCATCACAATGTATGAGATTGGGATGGGTAGATTTTGGTTTAATATGGTTTATCATCTTTATGGTTTTAACTGGTTGTTATATTTTCTTCTAGTTTCTCAATTTTTCCACAAAAGTGTTCTGATAATAAAAAAAGTTCATTTCCAGTCAGTTAAAAACATAACATTGTAGATAAAAACCGACTTTTTCATTTATAATTTTGTTTTTAATTAATAATTTATCTTAAAATAAATATTAATATATAATATATATAATAGTAAAATGTAATTAATCGGAGTAATTTTTTAATATGATTAGACATATAAAAAATTATTGAACTCTATTAATGACTTTTACCCACCTTCTCGTCTCATTTTCACATTTTTATAAAATGTTATTTCACGGCTACTGTGAATTGAATTTTAAAAATCCGAGATACACAATTGACATCAGAATGTAAAATGTGTTTCAATAAGATGAAAGTAATTTTTTTTACATTAACTTTTGAATTTTATTTACCACGGTATAAATTAAATAAGGCAATTAAAGGTAAAAATAATTTTAAAGTTTTCAAAACACATGTCCTAATTCAGTTGGATATGTTTTTTTTATCTCAATAAACCATAGGATAAGAATATGACTCTTATGATCCATTTAGTTTTAATTAAGACAATAATTATGTTTTTCTTAAATGAGTTAAAAGTGTTAAATTCAAATTTTAATAACTAAAAAAAATTTAATATAGGGTTACACATAAGATAAATTCAACTATAAATATTCATTAAAAATAAAAAATGATTTCTAACATCATGGTATTTTATTTATAGTTTTTGAAATTAAATAATTGAATTTATTTATGACACAAGGAATATGAATTAATTTCTTTATTGATGAATGATAGAAATAATTGATATTATAAATATCAAAAAAAAATTAAATTGAGACTTTTGATTCCATACACGAAAATTCTTATCGAATATGAAATTTTAGTGTTGATTTAATGTATTTTATTCGAAGTAATCAACATGTTATGACTTTCACAATATCCAAATACAAAATAGTGTCATAATTGTCATAAATATGTTTTTAAAACATATACTAAATTTTTAAATTTTATAATATTCTTAAAAAACTATGATTTTGAAGAATGACTAATATAATGATAGATAACTAATTAATGAACCACTTGAGCTTCTCTTAATATTTTATTGTATGTTTATTGACCATGTATTGTAATAATAAAAGATGACATTGTATAAAATAACTATTTAACTAACGTTTATATTTAAATTATAATGTTAATAGGGAGACCTAAACTTTTCTAAAACCTATGGCTTGATATGTTTTCTACCCAACCCCACCATAGCCTCAAAAAATCCATTTGGTTCTATTAGAATCCGAAAATGATTTTATAATTAGTTAATATTTCAAGTTTTTCCTAAAGATCCCATTAACTCTCTTATAAAGAAGTAATTCCCCTTCTTTCAAATTCACACATCTAAAGACATTTTTTTCAAACATCCCATACCCAAATTTATTCCCAACTAACCTCACATAATCATTGAGACCATAATTTGATCTGAAATCCAATTTAATGATCCCTTTTATTCAAATCAAAAAGAAGCACTCAAAGAAGAGGTAATTACTTCATCAGCTCTTTCAGTGTTCATTTATTCTTCCACATCCTATTTTTTTTTATTTTCATAATAAAATAATTAATGAAGTACCATCTACATACTATAATGTTATTAAAAATATGGTACAAATATATTCATTATTCTATGATTCTTATGATTGACAATGTCACCATACGTGCATATGTATGGCTTACTGTTTCCATATTGTGGTGTAGTTTGTTATTCAACATTCTTTATTTGGATGGGTATAATAATGAGTATAATTTGTTTAAATAATAAATATAAAATTTTATTGATTTCTTATAAATAATAAACCATCTAAATTAGCTACTATTTCACAATTAATAGAATGATATTATCACTCTTGCATATGTATAGATTATTGTCTCCACAACACGATGAGATTCTATTCCCCATCATAACCATTCAAGAATAATGTTCATTTGATGACAAAAAAATAATTGTTAATAAATTAATTTAATTCTATACATGAATCTAATACATCCTATCCATAATAACCATGACTTACATAACAAAACATATAATGGAAAAAGAATCAGTTAACACCCAAAACAATGATACTACTGAAATATTATTAACAAAAAAAATATTAGAGGATCATATATGATTTCATATAAATAAATGTGGTTCTTTTATAATGTAACAACAATTGTTTAACAAGTATACATTAGGTTAACGTACCCTCTACTAAAGGAAAATAAAAGGTACTGGATAATTCCTCAATCTCATTATTATCTGAGATTGTTTATGTGTATGTATTTATTGGGACATATTTATCATTGATATCCATATTTTAATGAAGTGTTTTATAAAATTTGTTTATGGATTTATGGAAGGATATATTTAACTACATAATAATTTTAAATATTTTAAAGATTCATATTTCTAAATCATTTTAATTAATGTCCATGTATTCAAAATGATTTTAAGGATTTATTTATATAGACATGATTGTTTTGAAATGATAATTCCTTACTGATAATTGAAAATGGTATATGACACTTTGATTAAAAATCTATTTTATATGACTTCCATTATAAATTTTTGTACTTTTAAATGATTTCATGAAGAATATATTTTTTTCCTCAAAGAGTTTTACAGATTTTATTCTACATTATAAACATAGTTTACTAGATATTATTCTATATTGAGGCTTATTTATTATAAAATAAATATCCAAATTGTATTTAATGAGTTATGATATGTTTTAACTATGAATGTGATATTTTTATACCATTCATATTTTTTGGATAATGTATTTTCATTTCATATACTTGTTTTAATATGAATGCTTATGTAATGTTTCATTGTTTTCCAATGAGTAATGCATTGGAAATAGTAAGTGACGGGTGTGGCCCACTATAACCCATGGATGCATAAATAGTTTTTATACGAAAAATTAGTTTTCTGGCACAAGGCCTTGAAAAATTATGTATTTTCTGTCTTGGAACTAGGCCTTGTCTATGTGGTTTTTATTTCCAGTATTATGCATTGCTTTGTTACAAAATGTTTTATTACATGTGATTACTACACTAGTAGAATATCCATGAGCATGTATTTATTTTAATGTTTGATTTCTTTTTTCCATATTATGTTCATTCTTATGTTTAAAAGGATTTTTTTAATACACAACGTTCCTTAAAAGAATATATCTTCTGGTAAATTATTTACCCTTACTGAGTATTTGATCACACCCCGTTATTATGTTTTTTTTTCCCATATTTCATGAAGAGTATTATGATTTATAATCTAGGTTATGGTTGGGGAATAATAGAGTTCTAGAAGGATTGTTTTTGTTGTTTTTGATGTGTAATGTAACGTTGATGTTTCTAATCCATCTTCCAAGACTGATAAACTGATCTGTCCTTTGGGGCATGAATTCATGTAATCATGAACATTTATTAAAATAATGCACTGGTTATGGGAATATAGGGTCGGGGAATTAAAATAATCAAACCATATATGATATTAGATATAGTAATATTTTTTTCGAAATTATTTATATGAAATAAATATTTATTTTACAAGCGTGTTTATGAGAATGAAGAAAGTCAAGACAAAAGGTTTGGTAATTTAATCACACATTTTATTTCTGTTTTTTACATGATTTATTCACCACACATTAATTTTTTGTGGTCCTTACACTAAAAAAGTATTGTATGATTCTTAGAATAAAATTTATTGTTATTTATAATTCAATTATATGATCTTTATTTTAAGGGTATAATATTTCAAGGATCATACAAATTGTTATGATAGTTTTGTCTCACTTTTTTTGAGACACATGATATGTTATGCACAAAATTTTTTTGGGGTCCATATACATCTATATAAATATTATATCTCAAATATTCTTATTTTATTTATATTATTATTCCTAATGTAATTATAAACTTTTTATAAGAGAGTATGATCCTTTGTAAAAAAATTTGTAAAAGGTTAATGAAACAATCTCATAACCTTTCGATATTATTAATGATTGTGCAAAATTTCAAGAATTATAATGATCTATCCCTCATAAAGAATCATTATTTTTCAAATATACTATTTATTATCTATATATCCATATTTTATACAAATTGTCCACTCTTTTTCCCTCATGATAATTAATTAATAGATTTTAATTAAAATTAAAAGAAATTTTTCTTTTCTATTCGAAATTTTTTTTATTTTAAAAACAATATTTCAAAAATGTTTTGAAAAAATGTATTAATTTTTTTAATATTATCCATGAAGATAATTTTCAGGTAAAAAGAAATTTAAAAAAGTTTCATTATTTTTTATGGTTATTTTATAATTTTTCAAATATATTTTTAATTAAATGTATTTTTATAATATATTGATTATTATTTTATATTATTCATGGAAAATGGTTCTCAAAATGTTTTCAAGATTATTTTAACTATATTTAAGAATGTTTTAATTATTTTCAAGGAAGCTATTTTTTAAAAATTATTTTAAGTTATTTTATGTTTTTGAGGAAAAAGGTTTTGAAAATTTTTTCTAGACTTCATTCTATGTTTTCAAATTATTTTCAAATGAAATGGTTTTAAAAATGTATTATGTTTTAAAGATAATTTCTCAAAGAAGAAATTATATTTCAGATGAATTTTTTTTATCACCAAATATAAATTTTTATTAAAAAGAAACATTTAGGACAATTGGGAAACCAACTTTCGAAAAAAAAGCCACTACATGCTAAAGGAGATCACAATGTTATTAAACACCAGACTAAGGTTATTTGAATCAGCCACTCTATATAATTCCCAATACAATGTTCTAACCTGTGTGATTGGATCCTCCGTGAGAAGTTCTTCAAGATGAGAGAAACTTCCTATCCATTTTCTGAATGAAATCTTCCAGAGATATTTTTCATTGATTTAAATCCATAGTTATTATTCTATCCTGCTTTTCAATCCATGCTTTATGCACCTTAGTGACCTCAACTTGAATCCTTATTTCATAAATTCATTCAATTTCCTCAATTGAGGCATTGGTCCGCATGTCTTTCTCAATCGTTTCTTCCATGGAGTGAAAAATGAGTTTCAGACACTCCCCTACCTCTTCTTCTATTACCTTTGGCTCTCTGCTTAGATAACTACTATACTTGTCTTGCAGGACTATGCTATCCTTTGTTCCACCTTTCATGGTTGACGTGGTTTCCATTGGTTTAGGCATGTAAGAATTGTCCTTACTCCCCTTTGGATTTTCCAAAGTACCACAATGCATTTCACAGAGTCATGCTTTCCTTTTAGTCATTTCTTCCTTCTTGGGCTGTGAGGACTTTTCCCATGGAAACGATCCCAGCATTCCACTGAGATTTGGCTATAGATGTAAGTTGTTGAATCATCCTCCTCATGTAACATTACATGATCTTGATCCACCGGACTATTAAAATGGTTCCTTAGCTAGACCCTTGGGCCTTCATTGGGGGACATAATCCCAAATCGATTGCTCATATAACTGGGGAACAACCTGTTCACCCCTACAGATACATACTTTAGATATGATGGGGATTAGATAATGTTTACATTCAAGGGACCCAACACACTCTTCTCCTCTAGGATCCCTTTACATGGATGTGCCACTACCTCAGCCTACCGAGGAACCTCCTGTATTCCCAGAGGCATGGTCACCCTCCCCTCTTTAGGCCTATCTTCTTCTGGGGGAGGCATTGCATTATATAGAAAAGGAACCCCCTTCCTTTAATTCCCAATATGTTCAACCTCCTCGTGGATGTCAGCCCCTATTGCAACACAATAATGATCCCCTTGAGTGTGTTTCTTCATCTCCACTACAGTCCTTGTATCGACTATATACTTAGAACAAGTGTAGAATTTTTGTTACTCATTTTCTCCCGGTTCCTGCAACGGTATACCCAGGTTTTGTTTTAGCCGATCAAACACATTAGACACATTTGGATTTTCATCAACCCTCTTTCTGTTACTCTTAAAAAAATATGAAGGATATGTGATCCCCTGATTCTCCCTAATATAGTGCTGGTTCACAACATCCTCACCCTTCTCAGAAAGGGTTCTGACAGGGGAATCACAAGCATCAAAGGTGTTTCCCTCCCTTCTTCAGCCAGAAAGGCTTCGTCGGCACCTGGAAACATCGTGGTATATGAGAGAAGAACCTATGAAATATGGAATCTAGAAGTCATAGAATACCTTATGATGTCATTAGAGATCCCCCTAAATTTCGATGACTATAGACTCCAGAGGGCCTTTCGATAAATCAACATCGACACAGATCCTTGGATCACCTCAGTGGTAGACAGCCTTCGTGCGGGAATCAGAGAAAAGGTATTGACCAATAAGACTTCCTATCAACCATAGGATATCCAGGTTTTGAAATGGTAGTGGAATACCAGGTAAGGAAACCCATAGAGCTAAGCTCGGAGGATCCTACCTCAAGTGAAAATCAAAAGTCCAACGGAATAGAGAGAACTTGAACCCCTTCATAAAATGCGAAGAAAAGGCCCAAGAAAACACGAGGTCATCTTCATTAGATAATCGAATCTGTAAATGCCTCACATCTAAAAGACCTACCATTACACAGTCCTTCAAATTCCAAAAGGATGATAAAAACTGATCATACACATCGACCAACGGATGATTCCTCCTGAATCGGGCAACCAATGTGAGGTCCAGTAATTCTAAGGCTTCTGTGAACTCCAGGGGACAAATATGCATAGAACGAACTCCATTAAGAAAGGATTGGACCTTAGGGATTATATCGATCTGAGGGAAAGGGGTAAGATAGGAGAAGTCTGTGAAATGTGATAAAGAGGGTAAATGGGGGGAATAAAATGGGACCGAGAGGCATGATCCCCCCTCCCCGGCCGAAGCGGTTCGTGGAGGGGAGGCAGCAGCACGACCATACCCTATGCCATGGAAGAAGGTCGAGAATGAGAGCATGATTGTTCTATTTCCATATGAATTGTTTTTAAAATATGAATACATGTTATTATCCATCTAAGTTCAAATCTATTGTTGTTACTCATTATCTTCTAGGAAACAAACAAATGGATTCATTCATATTCTTTCTTCAATGTTTTATGTTTTAGTGGGATGATACTTATGAAACATGTTTCTCCTTCATGGGTTATATGATTTTTAAAACTACCTCGTCTCACATGTTATGCTAACGATGAAAATATTATGAAACCATAATTTTTCTACATGATATTATATGATTACATGTTTATAATACCCTATTCATTTCATGGGTTGTGATGTGATTCTATATGATCTCACTGAACAAGTTTGTATTATTTCATTATATCTGTGGTAAAACCTATATCACTATCAAAAAAATTGGTTATATATTTATATCTCTTGAGGTTGACTACAAAAGTGTTGGGATTAATAGTTTTCTACTAATATAGCCATGGAAATGAACCATGACAACCAATATGGTATGATTACTGAAGTCATGCTACTCAAAATGGACCTGGGAGTGAAACATGACTTCCAAGATGCTATGGTGAGTGATGTTGTACTACTAAGATTGATAGAGTTGTTATTCCTTGGATTCTATGGAAATAATAATATATATTCTTATGTGTACACCACAATATCATGATTTATTTTAATCGTATGCATTAATGGACTGTTTTTTTTTATTTCATTATGATTCAAATTTTCTAAACATCCAATAATTATGCCATGATTACATTTTTTGATCTTTGATATGAAGGTTATGACCATATATTTTCAATTTGATGTTGTAATACCTTTATTCTATTGTTTATGCTTACATTTATCCCTTATTTACCCTTAATGAGAAAATGAGGTCACCCATTTAATGTTTCATTCCCCATGTTATGAAGATATGTATTATGCTAGATGTCTCTAAGAAGAGTACTAGTTATGAAGAACCTAGTAAGAGATAATGTAGATCATTTATGTACCAGTGTTTATGTTTCCATGTTTCCAAAGTCATTAGACATTTTTACTGTCTTTTGGAATTTAATGGTAATGTGTTTTATGTATTTTACGATATTTTTATAATTTTTATTTATGTCACCAATGGGATACTATAATTGGTGTCAGAGGAAAGCGTTAGTTATCCTTTGGAGTATAGGATGAAATATTTTTTCTGTGATCCCTAGGTTTATTTCTATGTCTATATATAGAGATATCTCTATGGCTATGTATATGGATGAGTTAACATTTTTGATAATTTCTATTTATTTTGGTAACATATAGTGCAATTTCTTTCTTAGAAATAAATTCCTATTTAGACACAACATGTGGATGTGGAAATGACATAGATGATCCTACGAGCAACAACAGTTACATGATATTCAAACTCGGACTCAGTATAATATTGTACACTACAACAAACCATGCTACACACCTGTTTTGAGAGTCCAAGGGGGGATATGATTAAGGAATTCACAAAATCTTTCTGAACCATCATGATGGGTTTAAATAGTGTGTGAATATTAATAACCTAGGATAAACCAAATGTGTCATAGATATAAAAATTATTATACATGATTTAGGAACCCTTAATTAATTTTTCATGATTATATGGTATCCAAATATTATATAGGTTTCTCAAAAAATGATTTCTTTATTTAGTAAAAAAAATGAGAACTAGAAAGAACATGGTTTGAATTTAATTTTTTAGTTTTGGGAAGTATTAGAATTATATGAATTGATATCCCAAGTGAAAATCTCAAAAATATAAATAGCAATGTGGTTTGATTTTGTGTTATACATATGGAAATAAAGAGATCGCAAGAGAAGTGTTTAAGTTATGTGATTATCTTCCTGTATTTTTACCTTAATAATAATAATAATTTTATTGAGGATTAGGAACCCTAATACATTATCTATATTTTAAATTATAGGAAAGAGGTATTAACGTAAAAGTTTATGTATCATGAGTAATGGTTTATGAATAATATCAAATAGATGAATTGTTGTTATTTTTGAATTAAAAAATTTATTATATGAATCATGATTTTATAAGTATTTAAAATATATGTTTTCATTAAGGATTGAAATGGACATTTTGAATGGGGATTAAGACATAAAAATGAGATTTAATGGAAATGTCATATGTTAATAAGATATGGAAACCCATAATTAATGTGTGACATTTTGATATTGATATTGGGATAAATATATTATGTATATGAACAATTATGTTGGAATATAAAGATCACATTACTACTAATTATAAAACATGTTTTGTATGTATTCAAGGATAATGTTTACAACTTCATGGATTTCATGAATATATCTAATAATTGGAATAAGGAATCATGAATGCCTTACAAAAAAATTGGTAATTAAGGTAATATACAATGTGGTTATTCACATGTTTGGAATGTGACAACCATGTGGTTATTCTGATATTTGGGGATCAATGTTAAGAAAATTTCCTAAATTTCATTCTAAATATATTTTTTTCATGTTTTGGATGTGTTTTGTGGTTAACCATTAATGGAATATTTATGATAATACTTAGTTGAAGTCAGTAACATTAAAATTTTATCTATCCATATGAGGATTTATTCAAATTGGATAAACTGTTCAAAGTATGTTATGTTGATGACAACTGATGGGATGGAATATAATGGGTCTCATGATCCGTTACTACTTCAAGAATTAAAATGTCATTATATTTTTATAGAATGTGGTGGAATGGATCATGGAACATCAAATGGTTATGTTCTTATGAAATTAAACATGTATGTATTATCAATAAAATTATTCAACTATATCAATACAGATCGTTATGAAAAAAATTCCCAGTACATTCATTTTTGATAAATTAGAAGGTCCCTTTGGACACCACAAATTTAAAATATTTTGATTGTTATCATTCTCATAACCTTGTTCTCTATCACAATCCGTAAAAAGTAATGGTTATATTTCTCTTCCATGTCAATGTTTTCACTCCCCACCTATGTTCTCTTATACTGGAGTATCATTACGAGTTACATTGGGTAACATTTGTGGCTCCAAGATTAAAATTTTATGTTATGTCGTAGTATTCATTTTTATAATGTTGGATTATTTGAATGAAATATTCTAGTATTACACCATTGATAACCTAAACAAATTTTCACGGTGAAATTTATTTTATGACGTTGTTGAATGTAATACGACAAGATTTTTTGATACATTTTATCTTCAAATGAATATCATTTAATTAATTTATTTTATTCCAGTAATTCTACTATTCCTTTCACTTGGAAACAACTTAGCTAATTCAACAGGCAATAATTACATAGAATTAATTATGCACAACAATAAGTTTATACAAAACATCATATAATTATTATAATTAATCAATTGAGATAATAATGACCTATAGAATAATCAAATTATTATAAATAGTAATAACTGTAATATCCCAGGTAAATAAAGAATAATAAATTTTCATATTTATTAATATTTGTGAATTAAAAATTAATTTTACTTTGAATGGGTTGCTATGTTCGATAGCGTACCCGATACGCAACAAAGTGTTTCTTTTGAATCTTATGTTGCACACTAGTAATAAAATAATATTATTTTAAATGTTAGTTAACACGTAGCCGTTTTATTGGCGGGAATGAATAGAAATAACTAAAATATGATTATATATGTTTGTTAAATGTTTTTACATTTATCCAATAAAGGATAAAGGCTTAAAATACGAAAAAAATTCAATTATAGGCATATATACTCTAATTTTACCTAATGGTCCACTTATCAACTTTTGATGGAGAACCATCATTAAATATAGTTTTTTTCACTCTTATAGGTTCTATTGGACCAAATAAAATTCTTCTTTAGAATCGGGACAACAAAATTTACTTTGTGTAAATTTTCTGTATTTTTCCGATAAAGATCTTTTTTTAAATGAATAGTGAAAAATATTTTATTTTAATTCAAAACCTCTTTTTAATCTAATTTTTTAATATGATTAGATTTTCTTTTGAAGTGGTTTTAAAGTGAAATTATAATATATTTTTACCATTTAATCCAATAGTGGTTGTTGTAATTAATTTCACTTTGAAATCAGACTTGAACTAGTGTCAATCTTTTGATACTTTTTGTTTCATAAAAACACGCTATTTATTTTGACAGCAGGAATTAATTATTAAATTAATTAATTAAACTTATATGTTTTGAATTTTTTAAAATATATATCATTTTTTAATTTGGATTATCAAATATAGATTAGGGTGAATTTTTGGTATTTTTCTGAAAAACTTCAATTTTTGATGAATAGTGAAACCACTAAGTGGTACTTAAAAAACTGATTTTTCATTAAAATGAAATTTTACCACCTTTGTGTTTTGAATTTCAAAAATCCAACATACATGGTTGTCATTAAGAAGTAAAATTTGGTTCAATGGGATTAAAATAACTTTTTTGTTAATAGTAACTTTTAAGTTTTTAATCGCGATTAGAGGTAATTAGTGTAGTTTAAGGTAAAAATAATGTTTTAATAATATTAAATGAACTTGACACCGGTCCTATACTTATTAGATGTGTCATGGCCGACCGATAAAATCCATGGGTCCACTTGGGGACCTCATGGAGCCACATTGGTTGGAAAATGACATTAATATCTTTTTATTTAATGTTAAAATAAAAATGTCACAAACATGAGTTGTTTTACTAAAACAATTTTTAAATGGGGTTATACAAGTCAGATTTTTTACTATAAATATTCATTGGAAATATAAACATATTTCCTACATCATAGTATTTTTTTTATAATTTTTAGACATTATATAAATTAAATTATTTATGACACCATGATGATGCAGTGATTACCTCGTTATTTAACGATTTAAATAAAATTGAAATTTAATGTAAAATCTAAGACTTAAACGTGTCAAAAACCTATTTTATGGGTGTATTTATAACCCTTATCACCTTATCCTAGAAAAAAATCAGTGTGGGAACATTAAAATCCGAAACTCATTCTAAAATAATGTAACATTTCCTTACATTCCAAAAGTGCCCATCCTCTCCAAATATAAAAGGCCCCCCCACCTCTACCTCCATACCCATACCTCAAAAGCCTTTGGTTCGGACAATATATGCTCTTTTTGTCTCTCCACATCCCTATATTACTCCTAGAAGACTCAATTTGGGAAAAATTCTTCCCCAAAAAGCTTTTGATCTCAAATCAAAGAGAGTTACCCGATTTTAAGGTAATGTCTTCACTTGTGTTCTTTTGTTTTATTTTGCTTCTCCAACCCCCTAAACATATTTTATTCATTTATATTGTAAAAATTACAGTATCATAAATATACTAGGATGTTTTTATAATAATAATTCGAGATACACTTACACACACATACATCTAATGGTTAAATAACATACTGTTTCTGTGGATGGAGAATTTCTGCCTCACGAAACGATGATTGTTCAATACTCATCTAACACCTTCAAAGGTGGAAATTATGATGTCACTATATTTATATATGATATATTATATGTTTATTTTTTCCTTAAACTTCTGTATTTTTTATTTATGGCATACCTTTACGGCTTCCATTATGAATATACGCGATATCTTCATTTTAGGAAGTGCGGACTACCGCCCCCTCAAAGTGATTTGATTCGTTAATGCCATATGTGGGACATATAAAGGTGGGATTTAAACTTATTATATATGATATTATACTGGAATTATAATATACCTTTATATCATTATTATTTCTTTCCATTAAAGTATAATATAGAAATGAAAGTAGCGTTCATGCGTACGTAAGGCTTACCGTCTCCATGAAAGGTGCATTTCATTTCTTATCAGCAAATGTAATTTACTATTATAAGTACATATATATAATGGATATATATGATTTATTTTAAATCTAAATGATTAATATAATTCTATAATTAAAATATACATATCTCTCATTGAGTTTTAATTCCATTCATATGATATAGAAATGAAAGTAGCGTTCATGCGTACGTACGGCTTACCGTCTCCATGAACTGTGCATTTCATTTGTTACCTCTAAATGATTATGTAATATTATAAATCCATATATATACTGGATATATATGATATATATGATATCTACATAATTAATATAATTCTTGATATAATGGATATTTTACCACATGAACAACTTGTAATTATAAAGAGTTTATTTTTGACTCAAGTACCAAGGATCGACAAAAGGACCATTATTAACATAAATAATTACATAGTGTTCATAACATGGTAATAAGTGATATAAAAGGAATAATGAACTTGAAAAAGGTTCTTAATCAAGTATAAATTAACTCAAGTTTATTATTTAGGACGTTAAAAAACGATCGAGTCAAGTCGGACTGAGGTATGAGACTTCGTCTCAATCTCCTTTCATTGAGGCATATTTTGTTTTATACACAAATTTCTTTTATACGGTGTATAAACCCCTTTGAATTTTACTTCTATACAAAAGGAATCTTTTTCTACAAAGTGTTTTACTAAACGACAAAAAGGAATGTTTCTTTTAAGATACGCGGTGACAACGACCTTTTCCGCCACCGTGAGTATTATTTGGTATTTTGATTCCTTAACAAGCCGTAATGTTTTTAAAATGAAATAAATACCATATACTCTTTTATGTATTTTGGGATTGAAAATGGTTTTTACAATGGATTTGTTATGTCAATATATTTATGTGATATATTGTGATCAAAGTTTGGAAATGTTTTCTTTCCATTATATCTGTTTTATGTCTTATGATTTCATAATGGTACATGGACATTTGACGGGTGGTTAGGTGATAAACCATATGACGGGTGGTTCTGTGAATACCAGGACGGGTGGTTACGTTATAACCTCCAATGCATTGGGTATGGAAGTCATCCGTATGGCTATTCCATTAAGTATGTATGGAAGTTTTCTGAATGGCTATTACATTAAGTGATATGTGTGGAAGTTGACCGTATGGTTATTCCACTTAAGTATGTTTATGTCCCAAGTTACCTTTATATGTTATGTGTTTTTTATATCGGTTTTATGGTAATCTTTTGGTTACAAAAGGGTAAGTAATGATATTTTATTCAGTGAAGAGTTTTTACTACTTCATAAAGGTGAAGGTATTACTTTGATAAAGTATACATGGTTTACATGTTGTTTTAAAAACTAACAGTTTTCATTCTTTCTGTATCCCTTACTGAGCTTTTTTATGCTCACCCCAAGTTTTTTTTAAATGTTTTTCACATGACCTAATTTGGAATTGGGTCAAGGATGGGATCAAGGGAAATTCATGCTATCTAAAACATGGAACTAGACATGTTTCTTTTTAAGATTTTTTATTTTATGGAAACTTAGTAGAAGTGTCTACTTTGTAATCTTTTGAGATGTAATAGTTATGTCCTAATTCTATAAAACTCTAAACCTGAAAAGATCCTAAATGTGATTTATTCATTTAATTCAATATTAAGTAAGGATTAAGGCTGGGGCCTTATAGTTGGTATCAGAGGTCGGTTTAGACAACTTTAGGAGTTAGAAAATTTTTAAATTATAAATAATTTATGGTATGACTAAAATGATATAGCATTTAAGGATTACCATGTTGCTTCACCTAAAATATTTCTCTGTTAAGAATGGTATTTCCTAGAGGAAATAGAACGACTTTTCTGGGAAGGCATACAGTGGGAAATGACCATTCAAATTAGTATCCTGAGATGGTCATAATCAGAACTAAACAGTTTTTTGTAGTGATGGCTCGGTTGACTCAGGAGTTGAAAAGAAGATTGGTTAATGCTCTAGTTTTTTAACTTCCTTCCAGGAATGGTGAGTTTGTTATATACAGTGTTGCTTCATTGAAAATAATTGGTTGTGTCCTAATGCAGAATGATCAGGTAATTGCTTATTCTTTACGTCAATTGAAAACTTATGAGGTAAATTACCCTACACATGATTTGTAATTAGCTGCTATTGTTTTATCTTTAAATATTTGGAGGCATCATTTGTATGGAGTAAAGTGTAAAATATATACCGATCATAGAAGGTTTAAGTATATATTCACATAGAAAGAATGGAACATGAGACAGAGGATATGGCTGGAATTAATCAAGGATTATGATTGTACAATTCATTACCATCTCGGAAATGAAAATAAAGTGGCTGATGCTTTGAGTCGAAAAATCAATGCTTCATTAACAATGCTACGTTTGGAACGAGATCCTTTGGTTTTTTATTTGATGAACATTGGCATGGAAATTTTTTTTCCAAGAAGTTCTTCTATTTTGTTTCAGGTATCAGTGAGATCATCCCTAGCAGAAAGAATTAAGCAAGCACAGAAGCAAGACAGTGAGTTGCATAAAAAGGTAGAGCTGGTTCAAAAGGGTAAGTGGCCTGAATTCGACATTGAAAATGATTGTGTTTTGAGGTTTGGGAAGATATTATGTGTTCCTTGTGATTCACAGCTGAAAATGAGTTGTTATGTGAGGCTCATAGTTCCCCGTTTTTAGTTCATCCTTACAATACTAAGATGTATAGAGATCTGCGGGAGTATTACTGGTGGGATGGAATGAAAAGGGATATTTATGATTTTACTATGAAGTGTTTGACTTGTCAGCAGGTTAAAGCAGAGTGACAGTTACTGAAATGGATTCTTCAGCCTTTAACAATGCCAGAGTAGAAATGGGAAAATATATCCATGGACATTGTTGTGGGATTACCAAAGACATCTAGAGGTAATAATGCAATCTGGGTTATTGTTGATCGATTGAATAAATCTGCTCATTTACTTCCTATTCGATATACTTTCTCTCTAGATCAACATTCTCATTTGTATCTTAAAAATATATTCAGGTTACATGGAGTTACTCTCTCCATTGTATCTGATCATGATCCTAGGTTTACTTCTAACATTTGGAAAGGCCTTCAGAAGTCGTTGGGTACTGAATTAAATTTTCGTACAGCTTTTTATCCTCAATCAGATGGGCAGTCAGAATGAACAATTCAGACTTTGGAAGATATGCTACGTGCTTGTTCGATGGATTATCAGGGTAGTTGGGACCAACATCTTTCTTTGGTTGAATTTTCATATAATAACAGTTTTCATTCCAGTAAGCATATGGCACCATTTGATTCATTATATGGGAAGCGGTGTCGAACACCAGCTTTCTGGGACGAAGTGGGTGAAAGAAAGATAATGGGACCAGAATTGGTAGAAGAGATGGAAGAAAAAGTTTAGTTGATTCAGAAACACATGAGAACAGCTCAGAGTAGGCCAAAGAGTTATGCGGATAACCAGAGGAAGGATCTATCTTTTGAGGTAGGTGATCATGTTTTTCTCAAAGTTTCACCATGGAAGAGTGTGATGTGATTTGGTAAGAAAGGAAATCTGAGTGCAAGGTTTATTGGACCATATGAAATTCTGGAGAAAGTTGGATCAGTTGCTTACCGAGTGGCTTTACCTCCGAGTTTATCTCAGGTACACAATGTTTTTCATGTTTCGATGTTGAGAAAGTATATGCCAGATCCATTTCATGTTTTGATCCCAGAGGTAGTTCAGTTGGAAGGGAATCTCTCTTATGAAGAACAACCAGTCCAGATTCTTGACCGAAGAGAGCATGTGTTGCGAAATAAGGTAATTCACCAGGTAAAGGTTTTGTGGAAAACCCATATGGTTGAAGAGGCAATGTGGGAATCTGAAAATTCTATGAGGGATAAATACCCCCACTTATTTTGATAAGTGAATAAAATTGCGAGGACGAAATTCCCAGAAGGGGGGAAGGATGTAACATCCCGGGTAAATAAAGAATAATACATTTTCATATTTATTAATATTTGCGAATTAAAGATTAATTTTACTTTGAATGGGTTGATATGTTCAATAGCGTACCCGATACTCAACAAAGAGTTTCTTTGGAATCTTACGTTGCACACTAGTAATAAAATAATATTATTTTAAATGTTAGTTAACACGTAGCTGTTGTATTGGCGAGAATGAATAGAAATAAATATAAGATGATTATATATGTTTGTGAAATGTTTTTACATTTATCCAATAAAGTTTAAAGGCTTAAAATATGAAAAGAATTCAATTTTAGGCATATATACTCTACTTTTCACTAAAGGTCCACATATCAGCTTTTGATGGCGAACCGTCATTAAATATAGTTTCGGTAACTCTTATATATTATATTGGACCAAATAAAATTCTTCATTAGAATCAGGACATCATAATTTACTTTGTGTATATTTTCTGTATTTTTCTAATAAAGATCATTTTTTAATGAATAGTGAAAAATATTGTATTTTAATTTAAAACATCTTTTTAATATAATTTTTTAATATGATTAGATTATCTATTGAAGTGGTATTAAAGTGAAATTAGAATATATTTTTACCATTTAATCGGATAGTGGTCATTGGAATTAATTTCACTTTGAAATCAGACTTGAACTAGTGTCAATATTTTGATACTTTTTGTTTCATAAAAACAAGGTATTTGTTTTGACAGCGGGAATTAATTATTAAATTAATTAATTCAACTTATATGTTTTGAATTATGTAATATAGACATCATTTTTGAATTCGTAATATCAAATATAGCTTAGGGTAAATTTTTGGTATTTTTCTGAAAAACTTTAATTTTTTTGAATAGTGAAACCACTATGTGGTACTTAAAAAAACTGATTTTTCATTAAAATGAAATTGTACCACCTTTGGGTTTTGAATTTCAAAAATCCAACATACATGGTTATCATTAAGAAGTAAAATGTGGTTCAATGGGATTAAAATAATTTTTTGGTGAATAGTAAATTTTATGTTTTTAATCGCGATTAGAGGTAATTAGTGTAGTTTAAGGTAAAAATAATGTTTTAATAATAATAATGAACTTGAAACATGTCCTACCATTATTGGATGTGTCATGGCCGACCCAGAAAATCCATGGGTCAGCTTGGGGACCCCATGGAGCCACTTTGGTAGGAAAATGACATTAATATCTTTTTATTTAATGTTAAAATAAAAATGTCAGAAACGTGAGTTGTTTTACTAAAACAATTTTTACATGAGGTTATAAAAGTCATATTTTTTACTATAAATATTCCTTGGAAATCTAAAAATATTTCCTACATAATAGTATTTTTTTATAATTTTTATACATTATATATATTAAATTATTTATGACACCATGATGATGCAGTGATTACCTCATTATTTAACGATTTAAAAAAATGGAAATATAATGTAAAATATAAGACCTACACATGTCCAAAACCTATTGTATGGGTGGATTTAGAACCCTTATCACCTTATCCTAGAAATACATCAATGTGGGATCATTAATATCCGAAAATCATTCTAAAATAAAGTAACATTTTTTTTACTTTCCAAGAGTGCCTCTCCTCTCCTCTTATAAAAGGCCCCCACCTCTACCTCTTTACCAACACCTCTCAAGCCTTTGGTTCGGCCAAGATCTGATCTTTTTTTCTCTCCAAATCCCTCTCTTACTCCTAGAAGCCTCACTTTGGGAAGAAGTCTTCCCAAGGAAGCCTTTGAGCTCAAATCAAAGAGAGTTACCCGATTTTAAGGTAATGTCTTCACTTGTGTTCTTTTGTTTTATTTTTCTTCTCCAACCCAATAAACTATTTTTATTCATTTATTTTGTGACAAATCTAGTATATTCAATATACTAGGATTTTGTTATAATAATTATTCGAGCTACACTTACACACACATACATCTAATGGTTACAGAACATACTGTTTCTGTGGATGGCGAATTTTTGCCTCACGAAACGATGATTGTTCAATATTCTTCTAACACCTTAAAAGGTGGCCATTAAGATGTCTCTATATTTATATATAATATATAATATGTTTATTTTTTCTTTAAGCTTCTGTATTTTTCATTTATTACATACCTTTATGGCTTCCATTATGGATATACGCGATATCTTCATTTTAAGAAGTGCGGACTACCGCCCCCTCAAATTGATTTGATTCTGTAATGCCATATGTGGGACATATAAAGGATGGATTTAAAGTTATTATATATGATTTTATACTGGAATTATAATATACCATTATATCATTATTATTTATTTCCATTAATGTATGAGATAGAAATGAAAGTAGTGTTCATCCATACATACAGCTTACCATCTCCATGAACAGTGCATTTCATTTCTTATCCCCAAATGAAATATACTATTATAAGAACATATATATAATGGTTAGATATTATTTATGTTACATCTAAATGATTAATATAATTCTGGAATTAAAATATACATATCTCTCATTTAGTTTTAATTCCATTAATATGACATAGAAATGAAAGTAGCGTTCATGCGTACGTACGGCTTACCGTCTCCATGAACTGTGCATTTCATTTCTTACCTCTAAATGATTATGTAATATTATAAATCCATATATATACTGGATATATATGATATATATGATATCTACATAATTAATATAATTCTTGATATAATGGATATTTTACCACATGAACAACTTGTAATTATAAAGAGTTTATTTTTCACTCAAGTACCAAGGATCGAAAAAACGACCATTATTAACTTAAATAATTACATAGTGTTAATAACATGGTAATAAGTGATATAAAAGGAATAATGAACTTGAAAAGGGTTCTTAAGAAAGTATAAATTAACTCAAGTTTATTATTCAGGACGTTAAAAAATGATCGAGTCAAGTCGGACCGAGGTAAGAGACTTCGTCTCAATCTCCTTTCATTGAGGAATATTTTGTTTTTTACAGAACTTTCTTTTATACGATGTATAAACCCCTTTGACTTTTACTTTTATACAAAAGGAATCTTTTTCTACGAAGCATTTTATTAAACGTCAAAAAGGAATGTTTCTTTTAACGTACGCAGTGACAACAACCTTTTCCACCGCCGTCAGTATTATTTGGTATTTGTCTTCCTCAACAAGTCGTAATGTTTTTAAAATGAAATTAATACCATATACTCTTTTATGTATTTTGGGATTGAAAATGGTTTTTATAATGGAATTTTTATGTCAATATATTTAAGTGATATATTGTGATCAAAGTGTGGAAATTTTTTCTTTCCATTATATTTTTTTTAGGTCTTATGATTTTATAATGGTACTTGGACATTTGACGGGTGGTTACGTGATAAACCATATGACGGGTGGTGCCATGAATACCAGGATGGGTGGTTACGTTATAACCTCCAATGCATTGGGTATGTAAGTCGGTCGTATGGCTATTCAATTAAGTATGTATGGAAGTTGGCTGAATGGCTATTCCATTAAGTGATATGTGTGGAAGTCGACCGTATGGTTATTCCACTTAAGTATGTTTATGTCCCAAGTTACCTTTATATGTTATGTGTTCTTTATATGGGTTTTATGGTAATATTTTGGTTACAAAAGGGTATATAATGATATTTTATTCAGTAAAGAGTTTTTACTACTTCATAAAGGTGAAGGTATTACTTTGATAAAGTATACATTGTTATTTTTAGTTTTAAAAACTAACAGTTTTCATTCTTTTTGTATCCCTTATTGAGCTTTTTTATGCTCACCCCAAGTTTTTTTGAAATTTTTTTCACAGGACTGAATGTGGAATTGGGTCAAGGATGGGATCTAGGGATATTCATGCTATCTAAAACATGGAACTAGACATGTTTCTTTTTAAGAGTTTTTATTTTATGGAAACTTAGTAGAAGTGTCGACTTTGTAATCTTTTGAGATGTAATAGTTGTGTCCTAATTCTATAAAACTCTAAACCTGAAAAGATCCTCAATGTGAATTATTCATTTAATTCAATATTAAGTAAGGATTAAGGTTGGGTCCTTATAGTTGGTATCAGAGGCCGGTTATACAACTTTAGGAGTTAGAAAATTGTTAAATTATAAATTAATTTATGGTATGACTGAAATGATATAGCATTTAAGGATTACCATGTTACTTCACCTAAGATATTTCTGTGTTAAGAATGGTATTTCATAGAGTAAATAGAACAACTTTTTTGGGAAAGCATACAGTGGTAAATGACCATTCAAATTAGTATCCTGAGATGGTCAGAATCAGAACTAAACAGTTTTTTGCAGTGATGGCTCGGTTGACTCTGGAGTTGAAAAGAAGATTGGTGAATGCTCTAGTTTTTGAACTTCCTTCTAGGAATGGTGAGTTTTTTATATACAATGTTGCTTCGTTGAAAGGAATTGGTTGTTTCCTAATGCAGAATGATCAGGTAATTGCTTATGCTTTACGTCAATTGAAAATCATGAGGTAAATTAACCTACACATGATTTGGAATTAGCTACTATTGTTTTCTCTTTAAATATTTGGATGCATCATTTGTATGGAGTAAAGTGTGAAATATATACCGATCACAAAAGGTTTAAGTATATATTCACTTAGAAAGAATTGAACATGAGACAAAGGATATGGCTGGAATTAATCAAGGATTATGATTGTACAATTCATTACCATCCGGGAAATGAAAATAATGTGGCTGATGCTTTGAGTCGAAAAAGAAATGATTCATTAACCATGCTACGTTTGGAACAAGATACTTTGGTTTTTGATTTGATGAACTTTGGCATGGAAATTGTTTATGCTTGAAGTTTTTCTATTTTGTTTCAGGTATCAGTGAGATCATCCCTAGCAGACAGAATTAAGCAAGCACAGAAGCAAGACAGTGAGTTGCATAAAAAGGTAGAGCTGGTTCAGAAGGGTAAGTGGCCTGAATTCAACATTGATAATGATTGTGTTTTGAGGTTTGGAAAGAGATTATGTGTGCCTTGTGATTCACATTTGAAGAATGAGTTGTTATGTGAGGCTCATAGTTCCCCGTTTTCAGTTCATCCTGGCAGTACTAAGATGTACAGAGATCTACGGGAGTATTACTAGTGGGATGGAATGAAAAGGGATATTTCTGATTTTAATCTGAAGTGTTTGACTAGACAGCAGGTTAAAGAAGAGCGGTAGTTACCGAAAGGTATGCTTTAGCATTTACCAATGCCAGAGTGGAAATGGGAAAATATATCCATGGACTTTGTTGTGGGATTACCGAAGACATCTAGAGGTAATAATGCAATCTGGTTTATTGTTGATCGATTGACTAAATATGCTCATTTCCTTCCTATTTGAGATACTTTCTCTCTAGATCAACATTATCGTTTATACCTTAAAGATATATTCAGGTTACATGTTTTTCCTCTCTCCATTGTATCTGATCATGATCCCGAGTTTACTTCTAACTTTTGGAAAGACCTTTAGAAGTCATTGGGTACTGAATTAAATTTTAGTACAGCTTTTCATACTCAATCAGATGGGCAGTCAGAATGAACAATTCATATTTTGGAAGATATGCTACGTGCTTATTCGATGGATTATCAGGGAAGTAGGGACCAACATCTTTATTTGGTTGAATTTTCATATAATAAAAGTTTTCATTCCAGTAAACATATGGCACCATTTGATGCATTATATGGGAAGCGTTGTCGAACACCAGATTTCTGGGATGAAATGGGTGAAAGAAAGCTTATGGGACCAGAATTGGTAGAAGAGATGGCAGAAAAAGTTTAGTTGATTAGGAAACACATGAGAACATCTCAGAGCAGGCTGAGGAGTTATGAGGATAACCGGAGGAAGGATCTAACTTTTGAGGTAGGTGATCATGTTTTTATCAAAGTTTCACAATGGAAGAGTGTGATGCGATTTGGTAAGAAAGGAAAGATGAGTCCAAGGTTCATTGGACCATATGAAATTCTGGAGAAAGTTGGATCAGTTGCTTACCGAGTGGCTTTACCTCCGAGTTTATCTCAGGTAAATAATGTTTTTCATGTTTTGATGTTGAGAAAGTATATGCCAGATCAATCTCATGTTTTGATCCCAGAGGTAGTTCAGTTGGAAGAGAATCTCTCTTATAAAGAACAACCAGTCCAGATTCTTGACCGAAGAGAGAAAGTGTTGTGAAATAAGGTAATTCACTAGGTAATGGTTTTGTGGAAAAACCATATTGTTGAAGAGGCAACGTGGGAATCTGAAAATGCTATGAGGGATAAATACCCCCACTTATTTTGATAAGTGAATAAAATTGTGAGGATGCAATTCCCAGAAGGGGGAAATGATGTAACATCCCAGGTAAATAAATAATAATACATTTTCATATTTATTAATATTTTCGAATTAAATATTAATTTTACTTTGAATGGGTTGCTATGTTCAATAAATTACCTGTTACGCAACAAAGAGTTTCTTTGGAATCTTACGTTTCACACTAGTAATTAAATAATATTATTTTAATTGTTTGTTAACACGTTGTCATTATATTGGAGGGAATGAATAGAAATAACTAAAATATGATTATATATGTTTGTTAAATGTTTTTACATTTATCCAATAAAGTATAAAGGCTTAAAATATGAAAAGAATTCAATTTTAGGCATATATACTATAATTTTCACTAAAGGTCCACATATCAAGTTTTGATGGTGAACCGTCATTAAATATAGTTTTGGTCACTCTTATACATTATATTGGACCAAATAAAATTCTTCTTTAGAATCGGGACATCAAAATTTACTTTGTGTAAATTTTCTGTATTTTTCCGATAAAGATCATTTTTTAATGAATAGTGAAAAATATTGTATTTTAATTCAAAACATCTTTTTAATATAATTTTTTAATATGATTATATTATCTTTTGAAGTGGTTTTAAAGTGAAATTAGAATATATTTTTACCATTTAATCCAATAGTGGTCGTTGGAATTAATTTCACTTTGAAATCGGACTTGAACTTGTGTCAATCTTTTGATACTTTTTGTTTCATAAAAACAATATATTTGTTTTCACAGCGGGAAATAATTATTTAATTAATTAATTCAACTTATATGTTTTGTATTTTTTAAAATAGATATCATTTTTGAATTCGGAATATCAAATATGGCTTAGGGTGGATTTTTTGTATTTTTCTGAAATACTTGAATTTTTGATGAATAGTGAAACCACTATGTGGTACTTAAAAAAACTGATTTTTCATTTAAATGAAATTTTACCACCTTTGTGTTTTGAATTTAAAAAATCCTACATACATTGTTGTCATTAAGAAGTAAAATTTGGTTCAATGGGATTAAAATAATTTTTTGGTGAATAGTAACTTTTAAGTTTTTAATCGCGATTAGAGGTAATTAGTGTAGTTTATGGTAAAAATAATGTTTTAATAGCATTAAATGAACTTGACACATGTCCAACCATTATTGGATGAGTGATGGACGACCAATACAATCCATGGGTCAACTTGGGGACCCCATGGAGCCACATTGGTAGGAAAATGACACTAATATTTTTTTATTTAATGTTAAAATAAAAATGTCAGAAACATGAGTTGTTTTACTAAAAAATTTACATGGGGTTATACAAGTCATATATTTGACTATAAAAATTCATTGGAAATATAAAAATATTTCCTACATCATAGTATTTTTTTATAATTTTTAGATATTAAATAAATTAAATTATTTGTGACACCATTATGATGCAGTGATTACCTCATTATTTAACGATTTAAATAAAATGGAAATATAATGTAAAATTTAAGACCTACACATGTCCAAAACCTATTGGATGGGTGGATTTCGAACCTTTATCACCTTATCCTCGAAACACATCAATGTGGGACCATTAAAATCAGAAACTCATACTAAAATAAAGTAACATTTTTTTACTTTCCAAGAGTGCCCCTCCTCTCCTCTTATAAAAGGCCCCCACCTCTACCTCCTTACCCACACCTTTCAGCCTTTTGTTCCTCCAAGATATGCTCTTTTTGTCTCTCAAAATCCCTCTATTACTCCTAGAATCCTCACATTGGACAGAAGGCTTTTCAAGGAAGCCTTTGAGCTCAAATCAAAGAGAGTTACCCGATTTTAAGGTAATGTCTTCACTTGTGTTCTTTTGTTTTATTTTGCTTCTCCAACCCCCTATTCTTTTTTTATTCATTTATTTTGTAAAAAATCCAGTATATTCAATATACTAGTATTTTGTTATTATAATTATTCTAGCTACACATACACACACATATATCTAATGGTTAAAGAACATACTGTTTCTGTGGATGGCGAATTTATGCCTCACGAAATGATGATTGTTCAATATTATTCTAACACCTTAAAAGGTGGACATTAATATGTCACTATATTTATATATTATATATAATATGTTTTTTTTTCTTAAGCTTCTGTATTTTTCATTTATGACGTACCTTTATGGCTTCCATTATGGATATACACGATATCATCATTTTAGGAAGTGCGGACTACCGCCCCCTCAAAGTGATTTGATTCGTTAATGAAATATGTGGGACTTATAAAGGATGGATTTAAAGTTATTCTATACTATTTTATACTGGAATTATAATATACCTTTATATCGTTATTATTTATTTCCATTAATGTATGAGATAGAAATTAAAGTAGCGTTCATCCGTACGTACGGCTTACCGTCTCCATTAACAATGCATTTCATTTCTTATCCCCAAATGTAATGTACTATTATAAGTACATTTATATAATGGATATATATGATATATGTTAAATCTAAATGATTAATATAATTCTGGAATTAAAATATACATATCTCTCATTTATTTTTAATTCCATTAATATGACATAGAAATGAAAGTAGTGTTCAGGCGTACGTACAGCTTACCGTCTCCATGAACGGTGCATTTCATTTCTTACCTCTAAATTATTATGTAATATTATAAATGAATATATATACTGAATATATATGATATATATTATATCTACATCATTAATATAATTCTTGATATAATGGATATTTTACCACATGAACAACTTGTAATTATAAAGAGTTTATTTTTGACTAAAGTACCAAGGATCGACAAAACGACCATTATTAACTTAAATAATTAAATAGTGTTCATAACATGGTAATAAGTGATATAAAAGGAATAATTAACTTGAAAAGTGTAATGACCCAAAAATTTCATTAATGGAAAATCCCTCTTGATCCAGTTAAATGTTTCTTTATGTTTTTATAAGATGTCAACTTCTTTAGTTTAACGTTAAGATTTGTGACCGTTACTTTTATAGCCGTTGAATAGTGATCATCTAGGTAGTTTAAATATAAGGCTTTAACGAACCAATTTTCTACTCAGACAAAAGAAGCGATGGCCTCATCCAGTAGAATTGCCCCTTACGAAGCCCATTTGTCGGAGCTCGGAAAGGAGGTGGCGTCTTTGGGCTTTGCCCTTGACCAAGCCCAAGCTGAGCTTCATCAAGTCAAGCTCGAACGTGATCGTCTACGGGAAAAATGGAAGTTGATAGAGATTACCACTCGAGCGATGTTATCCGAGCAACCCCAAGAGTCTGTCACCATCGCACACCTTACCCTTAGGTCTTATGCGGCTATTTTAAGGGGTTATGTAACAAATAAGTAGCACCATGTTCATGTACATTATTTTTGTATATAATAATGAATATAATTTCTAGTCATTTTTGATACATTGTAATTAGTTTTTAAAGTACAAACGGTGTTTTTAGTTATTATTTAATTAAGAATTATATTTTATTAAATTAAAAGATTTTTGAATTAAATAATATTTTAATAAAATATTATTATTAATATTAAATTAATTTTTATTAAATATAAATGATCTTATAATTTTATGAATGCAATTAAAATTTTTATTAAGGTTTGAAAGCCATTTCTGTCAAAACCCGTGAAATTTTTATAAATGTCGGTTTTTATTTTAAAAGTGAAAATTCACATATTTAGAAAATTATTTAGATAAAATAAATATTATCTTTGGAATCAAGACGTCGAAATTATCCAACGGTGAATTTTTCATAATTTTCTGAGACAGTAAAATTTTTGGATAAAAATTAAATACCATTTAAATATATAATGTGTTTTATGACATCATAATGACCCAATGGTGATGTAATAAAATACCATTATCCTTATGTTCTGCCAATATATGTTTTATCATTAAAATAATGAGGTTTTGGGTTTGTTTGACTCACTTTTCAAAGCATTAATGGAGCCCTCAAGACTTATTCAACACTTTGCCTTTTTAAATTAATTTCCATGGGAGTGTGACTCACCTCCACATAAGCAACCCTAATTTTTTAATAAGTTCGGACCTTGGCCTTGTAAAATATTGTTTTCCTCTTTCCTTTTCCAGAAACCATGGGCAAATACCATGGGATGGTTTGTGGTTTGGATTATTTTAATATAAGGGGTCCCAAACCTAAATAATAAAGAATTCTCTCACCTTTCCTATATAAACCCACCCAAGCTCCCACTTCCTCCTCACTCAAAGCCCTTGAAGTTCGTCCAACCTCTGCCCTACTCTCTCTAGAATCCTCCCAAGGTGCCCCAAGCTCCCAAGAAGCCTCTCACAAGCCTCTCTCTAGCCTTTGGAAGCACACTTCCAAGTAAGGGGTTTTCTTCCTTTCTAATTTTTGTCAATTTTCTTTAAGTTGTATTGCCCTTTTAATTTCATTTATGAATGTTGGGGTATGGTTTCGCACCTCTCCCATACTTCCCTCTTATTGTTTGAATGATGGGAGACCCCTTTCTCTCTCATTAAATGCCTCCCATGTACACCCGTTACTATGCCGAAATTCCGAAAGGAACCTTTTTCTCCTCTTTTATATTCAAGCAATACTTTTGTATCATGAATCTAAATTCCTTTTCTATTGTTGGGACATGTATATATATGATCTCCTTACTGTCCATTACATGTAAATATTATGAGGAACCCCTTTCTCTCTCATCAACCTTTTTTATGAATTCTTATGTCTCGCCGTTACGCTGCCGAAATCGCACCGATTTTCTAAGCCAATGTCTTTGTGTAGTGAATACCATGTCCATTTCTCCATCAAGGGTATTCACCTTTATGCACATATACGTATTGATTGTAAAGTTTCATTTATGAATTCCACATTCCTTTATCATGGAAGAAATGATTATGTTTTATGAATCCATGTTTTATGATCCATGTGGCACACTTATGCATGAAGTGAATTGTTTAAGAAGGGTGCGCCCTTTATAGCGCTCCAATGCATTGGGTAAAGTATAGTATCATGATACGTCATGTGCAATGAGTGTTGACTCATGCTAATTCAAGTGCAACGAGGGTTTACTCGTGCTTCAAGTGCAATGAGGGTTTACTCATGCTCCATGTGCAATGAGCCTTGGCTCATGCTAATTCAATGTTAAGTGTTGTTGCCACATTTCCATGTTATGATTATCATGCTTTATCATGCCCTTATGTTCATGTTTCTCTTCTGCTCTATTGATATGCCTATTTCCTAACATGTATTTCACTCCTCATGTTATTCATTGTTTACTCCCTTACTGGGCTTTATAGCTCACCCTTTTCTTGTGCATGTCCTCAGGTTATCCCATGCAATGATAAGTACGAAGGAATGTAGTGGTCATGTAAAGGAAGTTTTCAATAAAGATGTTGTATTTCAAGTTTAAAGTGTTATGTAATGATCCTAAGCCCCAAAGACACTAAACCTCTCGATCTTCTTTGTTGGATCAAGTGATGTTTTATGTAATAAAGCATGTTTAAGTTGTAATAAAAAGCAGGGTTGTCATAGTTGGTATCAGAGGATAGGTTTAGTTATTTTTGGGATTAGGAAACCCTAGTAGAGCCTTAGATACAAGAATAAGCATAATAAAAACATCCCTAAATTATGGTAAATACTAAGTAAGTGTTTTATCAAACAAATACATCCCTGTCTGGATACGAGCAGGTAGAGGCAGCTCTGGCACAGATGTATCCTAGGGGTAAAACCCGAAAACACCGCTTTGAGCTAGACTCGAACGGGAACTGGTGCACGACAACGGGCCTTGCTGTACTCTTGGTTACGACACTCCCGGGGGATATGTTTTGATAAATTCACAATCTTAGTATGAACCCTTATTAAGGGAAAAATGCCCCTTAGAATATATGTTAGAAGGAAGATCATGAAAATCCTGGATTGAATCCTATAGACTCATGAGTTAAAGAGATTAAAGTTTATTTATAAGTCATCAACTTTTGTCTTTGGATTACCCTTTATGTGTTACCCCTAACTTTCCTTTTATTCCAGCCAATGGTCGGTAATAGGAGAACTCGGGCTAACAACCGTTGTGAAGATCAGTGTGATGATTGTACTTATGAGATGCCCAATCCAATGGGAGCGGGAATCGTGAACTTTGTCACGCTTCTCTCTCATCTAACTCAAGTTTTGAATAGAAACACTGGTCAAGAGGAACATTCAACCCCCCCTAAGAAAGAACAAGTCTCTATTGAAAGCTTCATGAGACAAAGGCCTCCTACTTTTAGTGGATCATCCGATCCCACGATTGCTGAACAATGGATCAACTCCATTGAAAAGATATTCTCCATCCTCCAATGCTCTGAAAAAGAGAAGGTTCTCCTGGAGGCTTATCGTATGGAGGGTGAAGCTGATCAATGGTGGACATTGATCAAAAATACGAAGCCTGAGGAGGAGATCGAGGCTTTGGAATGAAAGGTATTCCGGAAGATGTTTTTCGATAAATATTTTCCACACACCCTCCGTCTTAAGATGGAAAGGGACTTCCTTTCCCTCAAGCAGAAAGATGAGGAATCTGTGGGAGCGTACGAGGCAAACTTCACAAGGCTTGCACGATACGCTTCCGGCTTTGTCGTTACCCCCGAATGCAAGGTTGACCGCTTCTTTGGTGGGCTGAATCCTAGCTTGCGGAAAGCATTAGCGATCCGTGACTTTGACAGCTATGAGGAAATTGTCCGATGTGCCCTTAAGGTTGAAATGGAGATCGGAGAATCACAGGGGTATCATGGGGACAAGAAGCGGAAGGTGGACTTCAATGCTGGTGGTCCGATGGATAAATCCAACGGCACTAAGAAATTCCAGCACCCCACTTGCCAAAAGTGTGGAAAGAAGCACCTTGGAAATTGCCTTAGGGGGACAAGAAAATGCTTCAAGTGTGGAAGAGAAGGGCACCTAGCTGTTAACTGTCAGCAAGAAGGACCCGCGGCTGCGACGGAGGGGAGGAACGCTCCGTTCGAACCTCAACACGTTGTTCAATGCTTCAAATGCAAAGAACCGGGTCATTTTGCGAATCAGTGCCCTAATCCAAGGGTTATCGGAGGCAATCAACAACCTCCAAGACAGCAAGGAAGAGCTTTTGCCATCACTTCTGCCGAAGTGAACCCCGACAACGAAGTGGTGAAAGGTACGCTAGTTATTCATTCAAGAATAGTGAACGTACTTTTTGATTCAGGTTCTACGCATTCTTTTATATCTCAAAAGTTTAGTAGAACAATCCATGCACCACCACAAATCATGGAAGTAAAGATGTCGGTGAGTACGGAAAATGGGGCAATCATTGCATCCCATGAGTATAAGTCCTCCCCTGTTATAATCTGTGGATTGAATTTCCCGGAGAACCTCGTCATACTCCCTTTGGTGGAATTTGATGCAATTCTTGGCATGGATTGGCTTTCCTTATATAGAGCCAACATAAATTGTCGGGAGAGGGAAATCACACTCCATATGGAGAATCGACCCCCGATTCTTTACAAGTGTCAGGAGGAAGATGAATCTCCTTTAGCTCCATCATCTCAAGCATGGATATTACTTCCTTATGAGCATGCATATCTGGCTCAGATGATTGAGTCCAAGGAAGAAACCACCCTTGAAGAAATGCCTATTGTGAGGGAATTCGATGAAGTATTTCCCGAGGAACTTCCTGGTCTTCCTCCAAGAAGAGATGTTGAGTTCTCAATTGAACTTATACCTGGGGCGCTACCAATATCCAAGACTCCATATAGAATGGCTGTGGTTGAGCTTGAAGAACTGAAGAAACAACTACAGGAGAATCTGGATATAAGGGTTTATACGCCCAAGTGCATCACCATGGGGTGCACCAGTCCTCTTCGTCAAGAAGAAGGATGGGTCGATGCGGCTTTGCATCGATTATCGTGAACTTAACAAAATCACGATAAAGAACAAGTATCCTCTCCCAAGAATCGATGACTTGTTTGATCAGCTGTGTGGAGCACAATACTTCTCCAAGGTCGACTTGCGGTCGGGATATTATCAAGTAAGGGTGAAGAAGGAAGATATCCCCAAGACTGCTTTTCATACAAGGTACGGGCACTATGAATTCATAGTAATGCCTTTTGGACTCACCAATGCTCCACCAATATTCATGGACTTGATGAATAGAGTCTTTAGAGATTACCTAGATAAATTTGTGGTAGTCTTTATAGATTATATTCTAATATACTCCAAAACCAAGGAGGACCATGAGGAGCATTTAAGAACTGTACTGGAGACTTTGCGCAAGGAGAAGCTCTATGCCAAGTACAGCAAGTGTGAGTTCTGGTTGAAGGAGGTCTCATTCATGGGCCATATCATCACAAGCAATGGGATATCTGTGGACCCCTCCAAAACAGATGCAATTGAGGGCTGGCCGAGGCCAACATCGGTAACTGATATACGTAGCTTCTTGGGGTTAGCTGGATATTATCGACGATTTGTGAGAAACTTCTCACGATTGTCCAACCCTCTTACCAAGCTAACTCGAAAGGGAGTAAAGTTTTCTTGGAGTGCTGAATGCGAAGAAAGCTTCAAGGAGTTGAAAAGGAGGCTTATCACTGCACCTGTGCTCACTTTACCCACAAGTGGGGAGCTTTTTGTGGTATTCAGTGATGCTTCGAAGAAGGGCTTAGGATGTGTGCTGATGCAGAATGATAAAGTGATATCCTATGCCTCAAGGGAGTTGAAAATCCATGAGCGAAACTATACAACGCATGATCTGGAGTTGGTGGCGGTGATCTTTGCCTTGAAAATCTGGCGGCATTATCTCTATGGAGAGAAATGTGAGATATATACTGACCACAAGAGTCTTAAATATATATTCACACAGAAAGAGCTTAATATGTGCCAGAGAAGATGGATAGAGCTCATAAAGGATTATGATTGTTCAATACATTACCACCCTGGGAAGGTGAATAAGGTGGCGGATGCCCTAAGTAGAAAGGATCCAGCAATTCTATCAATGATGAGAATTGAGAAGGATCCAATCTTCTTAGACTTGATGAAGATGGATGTGGGAATCATAAAGAAGGGAACATCATCAATCCTTTCACAAATTATTGCTCAACCATCTCTTTTGGAAAGGTTAAAGGATGCTCAAAAGGATGATGCGAGAATCCAAGAAAAAGTGGAAGCTATCAAAAAGGGAAAATCCTCAGAGTTTAATGTCAATGAAGAAGGAATTGTGCGGTTTTGGAAAAGACTATGTGTCCCATCAAGTTCGGAGCTGAAGAAGGAACTTTTGGATGATGCACATAGTTCAAATTTCTCTATTCACCCAGGGAGCACAAAGATGTATCGAGATCTCCGAGAAAACTTTTGGTGGGATAATATGAAGAAGGAGATCGCCGAATATACATCAAAGTGCCTGGTGTGTCAGAAAGTGAAGGCAGAGAGGCAGAAGTCTAAGGGGATGATGCAACCATTGCCTATACCAGAATGGAAATGGGAGAACATCACCATGGACTTCGTCACTGGACTTCCAAGGACATCCAAAAGCAACAATGCAAACTGGGTTATTGTGGATCGTCTTACAAAGACTGCACACTTCATTGCTATTCGAGAGGATTTCTCTTTGGATCAGCTGGCACGGATATATATCAGGGAAGTGGTATGGTTGCATGGAGTACCACTATCTATTGTGTCTGACCGAGATCCAAGATTTACCTCTATGTTTTGGAAGAGTCTTCAACATGCTCTGAATACTGAACTGAACTTCAGTACGGCCTATCATCCTCAAACTGATGGCCAATCCGAGCGGACTATCCAAACACTTGAGGATATGTTGAGAGCGTGCTCAATGGACTTTAAAGGAGGATGGGATCAACATCTTCCTCTAGTTGAGTTCTCTTATAATAATAGTTTCCACTCGAGCATCCAAATGGCACCATATGAAGCCCTGTATGGGAAAAGGTGTAGAACACCGGCATGTTGGGATGAGGTCGGTGAACGTAAGGTGCTTGGACCAGAAATGGTCGAAGAAATGGTGGTGAAGGTGAAAACCATTCAGCAGCATATCAAGGCAGCCCAAAGTTGACAGAAGAGTTATGCAGATAATCGTCGACGAGACCTTGAGTTTAAAGTCGGAGACATGGTGTTTTTACGCATATCTCCGTGGAAGAAGGTCATGAGGTTTGGAAAGAAAGGGAAGTTAAGTCCAAGGTACATCGTCCCATTCGAGATTCTTGATCGTGTTGGGGTTGTGGCCTATCGACTAGCACTTCCACCTACTATGGCCAAGGTGCATGATGTCTTCCATGTATCCCTCTTAAGGAAGTACATACCAGACCCTTCACATGTACTCTCTTCCGAGGTGGTACAATTAGAAGATGATCTTTCTTATGAGGAGCAAGCAGTGAAGATCTTAGATCGTAGAGAAAAAGTTCTACGAAATAAGACAATGCCCCTCGTCAAGGTGTTGTGGAGAAACCAAAAGTTTGAAGAAGCAACTTGGGAGTCAGAGGATATGATGAAGCTAAGTTACCCACATTTGTTTTAGTGTGGGAAAAGGAAAATTTCGAGGGTGAAATTTCTTAAGGGGGGAATGTTGTAACGACCCAAAAATTTCATTAATGGAAAATCCCTCTTGATCCAGTTAAATGTTTCTTTATGTTTTTATAAGATGTCAACTTCTTTAGTTTAATGTTAATATTTGTGACCGTTACTTTTATAGCCGTTGAACAGTGATCATCTAGGTAGTTTAAATATAAGGCTTTAACGAACCAATTTTCTACTCAGACAAAAGAAGCGATGACCTCATCCAGTAGAATTGCCCCTTACGAAGCCCATTTGTCGGAGCTCGGAAAGGAGGTGGCGTCTTTGGGCTTTGCCCTTGACCAATCCCAATCTGAGCTTCATCAAGTCAAGCTCGAACGTGATCGTCTACGGGAAAAATGGAAGTTGATAGAGATTACCACTCGAGCGATGTTATCCGAGCAACCCCAAGAGTCTATCACCATCGCACACCTTACCCTTAGGTCTTATGCGGCTATTTTAAGGGGTTATGTAACAAATAAGTAGCACCATGTTCATGTACATTATTTTTGTATATAATAATGAATATAATTTCTAGTCATTTTTGATACATTGTAATTAGTTTTTAAAGTACAAACGGTGTTTTTAGTTATTATTTAATTAAGAATTATATTTTATTAAATTAAAGGATTTTTGAATTAAATAATATTTTAATAAAATATTATTATTAATATTAAATTAATTTTTATTAAATATAAATGATCTTATAATTTTATGAATGCAATTAAAATTTTTATTAAGGTTTGAAAGCCATTTCTGTCAAAACCCGTGAAATTTTTATAAATGTCGGTTTTTATTTTAAAAGTGAAAATTCACATATTTAGAAAATTATTTAGATAAAATAAATATTATTTTTGGAATCAGGACGTCGAAATTATCCAACGGTGAATTTTTCATAATTTTCTGAGACAGTCAAATTTTTGGGTAAAATTTAAATACCATTTAAATATATAATGTGTTTTATGACATCATAATGACCCAATGGTGATGTAATAAAATACCATTATCCTTATGTTCGGCCAATATATGTTTTATCATTAAAATAATGAGGTTTTGGGTTTGTTTGACTCACTTCTCAAAGCATTAATGGAGCCCTCAAGACTTATTCAACACTTTGCCTTTTTAAATTAATTTCCATGGGAGTGTGACTCACCTCCACATAAGCAACCCTAATTTTTTAATAAGTTCGGACCTTGTCCTTGTAAAATATTGTTTTCCTCTTTCCTTTTCCAGAAACCATGGGCAAATACCATGGGATGGTTTGTGGTTTGGATTATTTTAATATAAGGGGTCCCAAACCTAAATAATAAAGAATTCTCTCACCTTTCCTATATAAACCCACCCAAGCTCCCACTTCCTCCTCACTCAAATCCCTTGAAGTTCGTCCAACCTCTGCCCTACTCTCTCTAGAATCCTCCCAAGGTGCCCCAAACTCCCAAGAAGCCTCTCACAAGCCTCTCTCTAGCCTTTGGAAGCACACTTCCAAGTAAGGGGTTTTCTTCCTTTCTAATTTTTGTCAATTTTCTTTAAGTTGTATTGCCCTTTTAATTTCATTTATGAATGTTGGGGTATGGTTTCGCACCTCTCCCATACTGCCCTATTATTGTTTGAATGATGGGAGACCCCTTTCTCTCTCATTAAATGCCTCCCATGTACACCCGTTACTATGCCGAAATTCCGAAAGGAACCTTTTTCTCCTCTTTTATATTCAAGCAATACTTTTGTATCATGAATCTAAATTCCTTTTCTATTGTTGGGACATGTATATATATGATCTCCTTACTGTCCATTACATGTAAATATTATGAGGAACCCCTTTCTCTCTCATCAACCTTTTTTATGAATTCTTATGTCACGCCGTTACGCTGCCGAAATCGCACCGATTTTCTAAGCCAATGTCTTTGTGTAGTGAATACCATGTCCATTTCTCCATCAAGGGTATTAACCGTTATGCACATATACGTATTGATTGTAAAGTTTAATTTATTAATTCCACATTCCTTTATCGTGGAAGAAATGATTATGTTTTATGAATCCATGTTTTATGATCCATGTGGCACACTTATGCATGAAGTGAAATGTTTAAGAAGGGTGCGCCCTTTATAGCACTCCAATGCATTGGGTAAAGTATAGTATCATGATACGTCATGTGCAATGAGTGTTGACTCATGCTAATTCAAGTGCAACGAGGGTTTACTCGTGCTTCAAGTGCAATGAGGGTTTACTCATGCTCCATGTGCAATGAGCCTTGGCTCATGCTAATTCAATGTTAAGTGTTGTTGCCACATTTCCATGTTATGATTATCATGCTTTATCATGCCCTTATGTTCATGTTTCTCTTATGCTCTATTGATATGCCTATTGCCTAACATGTATTTCACTCCTCATGTTATTCATTGTTTACTCCCTTACTGGGCTTTATAGCTCACCCTTTTCTTATGCATGTCCTCAGGTTATCCAATGCAATGATAAGTACGAAGGAATGTAGTGGTCATGTAAAGGAAGTTTTCAATAAAGATGTTGTATTTCAAGTTTAAAGTTTTATGTAATGATCCTAAGCCCCAAAGACACTAAACCTCTCGATCTTCTTTGTTGGATCAAGTGATGTTTTATGTAATAAAGCATGTTTAAGTTGTAATAAAAAGCAGGGTTGTCATAAAAAGGTTCTTAAGAAAGTATAAATTAACTCAATTTTATTATTCAGGACGTTAAAGAATGATTGAGTCAAGTCGGACCGAGGTAAGAGACTTCGTCTCAATCTCCTTTCATTGAGGCATATTTTGTTTTATACACAACTTTCTTTTATACGGTGTATAAAACAGTTTGACTTTTACTATAATAAAAAAGGAATCTTTTTCTACGAAGCATTTTATTAAATGACAAAAAGTAATGTTTCTTTTAACGTACGCGGTGACAACGACCTTTTTCGCTGCCGTGAGTATTATTTGGTCTTTGTCTTCCTCAACAAGCTGTAATGTTTTTAAAATGAAATAAATTCCATATATGCTTTTATGTATTTTGGAATTTAAAATGGTTTTATAATGGATTTGTAATGTCAATATATTTTAGTGATATATTGTGATCAAAGTGTGGAAATGTTTTCTTTCCATTATATTTGTTTTATGTCTTATGATTTTATAATGGTACTCAGACATTTGACGGGTAGTTACGTGATAAACCATATGATGGGTGGTGCCGTGAATACCAGGATGGGTGGTTACGTTATAACCTCCAATTCATTGGGTATGGAAGTCGTCTGTATGGATATTTCATTAAGAATCTTTAGAAGTTGGCCGAATGGTTATTCCATTAAGTGATATGTGTGGAAGTCGACCGTATGGTTATTCCACTTAAGTATGTTTATGTCCCAAGTTACCTTTATATGTTATGTGTTCTTTATGTGGGTTTTATGGTAATATTTTGGTTACAATAGTGTAAGTAATGATATTTTATTCAATGAAGAGTTTTTACTACTTCATAAAGGTGAAGGTATTACTTTGATAAAGTATACATGGTTTACTTGTTGTTTTAAAAACTAACAGTTTTCATTCTTTGTGTATCCCTTACTGAGCTTTTTTATGCTCACCCCATGTTTTTTTGAAATTTTTTTCACAGGACATAATGTGGAATTGGGTCAAGGATGGGATCAAGGGAAAGTCATGCTATCTAAAACATGGAACTAGACATGTTTCTTTTTAAGAGTTTTTATTTTATGGAAACTTAGTAGAAGTTTCTACTTTGTAATCTTTTGAGATGTAATAGTTATGTCCTAATTCTATAAAACACTAAACCTGAAAAGATCCTCAATTTGAATTATTCATTTAATTCAATATTAAGTAAGGATTAAGGATGGGGCCTTATAGTTGGTATCAGAGGTCGGTTTAGACAACTTTAGGAGTTAGAAATTTGTTAAATTATAAATTAATTTATGGTATGACTGAAATGATATAGCATTTAAAGATTACCATGTTGCTTCACCTAAGATATTTATTTGTTAAGAATGGTATTTCATAGAGGAAATAGAATGAATTTTCTGGAAAGTCATACAGTGGGAAATGACCATTCAAATTAGTATCCTGAGATGGTCAGAATCAGAACTAAACAGTTTGTTGCAGTGATGGATTGGTTGACTCAGGAGTTGAAAAGAATATTGGTGAATGCTCTAGTTTTTGAACTTCCTTCCAGTAATAGTGAGTTTGTTATATACAGTGTTGTTTCATTGAAAGTAATTGGTTGTGTCCTAATGCAGAATGATCAGGTAATTGCTTATGCTTTACGTTAATTGAAAACTCATGAGGTAAATTACCCTATACATGATTTGGAATTAGCTGCTATTATCTTCTCTTTAAATATTTGGAGGCATCATTTGTATGGAGTAAAGTGTGAAATATATACCGATCACAAAAGTTTTAAGTATATATTCACTTAGAAATAATTGAACATGAGACAGAGGATATGGCTGGAATTAATCAAGGATTATGATTGTACAATTCATTACCATCTGGGAAAAGAAAATAAAGTGGCTGATGCTTTGAGTCGAAAAAGTAATGCTTCATTAACCATGCTACATTTGGAACGAGATCCTTTGGTTTTTGATTTAATGAACTTTGGCATGGAAATTGTTTGTGCAGGAAGTTCTTCTATTTTGTTTCAGGTATCAGTGAGATCATCCCTAGCAAACAGAATTAATCAAGCACAGAAGCAAGACAGTGAGTTGTATAAAAAGGTAGAGCTAGTTCAGAAGGGTAAGTGGCCTGAATTCAACTTTGATAATGATTGTGTTTTGAGGTTTGGGAAGAGATTATGTGTTCCTTGTGATTCACAGTTGAAGAATGAGTTGTTATGTGAGGCTCATAGTTCCCCGTTTTCAGTTCATCCTAGAAGTACTAAGATGTACAGAGATCTGCGGGAGTATTACTGGTGGTATTGAATGAAAAGGGATATTGCTGATTTTACTGTGAAGTGTTTGACTTTTCTGTAGGTTAAAGTAGAGCTTAAATTATTGAAAGGGATGCTTCAGCCTTTACCAATGCCAGAGTGGAAATGGGAAAATATATCCATGGACTTTGTTGTGGTATTACCAAAGACATCTAGAGGTAATAATGCAATCGGGGTTATTGTTGATCGATTGACTAAATCTGCTCATTTCCTTCCTATTCGAGATACTTTCTCTCTAGATCAACATTCTCATATGTATCTTAAAGAGATATTCTGGTTACATGGAGTTCCTCTTTCCATTGTATCTGATCATGATCCCAGGTTTACTTCTATCTTTTGGAAAGGCCTTCAGAAGTCATTGGGTGCTGAATTAAATTTTAGTACATCTTTTCATCCTTAATCAGATGGGCAGTCAAAACGAAAAATTCAGACTTTGGAAGATATGCTACGTGCTTGTTCGATGGATTATCAGGGAAGTTGGGGCGAAATTATTTCTTTGGTTGAATTTTCATATAAATACAGTTTTCATTCCAGAAAACATATGGCACCATTTGAGGCGTTATATGGGAAGCGGTGTCGAACACCATCTTTCTGGGATGAAGTGGGTGAAAGAAATCTGATTGGACCAGAATTGGTAGAAGTGATGGCCGAAAAAGTTCAGTTGATTCAGAAACACATGAGAACAGTTCAGAGCAGGCCGAAGAGTTATGCGGATAATCGGAGGAAGTATCTATCTTTCGAGGTAGGTGATCATGTTTTTCTCAAAGATTCACCATGGAAGAGTGTGATGCGAATTGGTAAAAAAGGAATTCTGAGTCCAAGGTTCATTGGACCATAGGAAATTCTAGATAAAGTTGGATCAGTTGCTTACCGAGTGTCTTTACCTCCGAGTTTATCTCAGGTACACAATGTTTTTCATGTTTCGATGTTGAGAAAGTATATTCCAGATCCATCTCATGTTTTGATCTCAGAGGTAGTTCAGTTGGAAGAGAATCTCTCTTATGAAGAACAACCAGTCCAGATTCTTGACCGAAGAGAGAAAGTGTTGCAAAATAAGGTAATTCACAAGGTAAAGGTTTTGTGGATAAACCATGTGGTCGAAGAGGCAACATGGGAATCTAAAAATTCTATTAGGGATAAGTACCCCCACTTATTTTGATAAGTGAATAAAATTGCGAGGATGCAATTCCCAGAAGGGGGGAAGGATGTAACATCCCAGGTAAATAAAAAATAATACATTTTCATATTTATTAATATTTTAGAATTTAATATTAATTTTACTTTGAATGGGTTGCTTTGTTCGATAGCGTACCTGATACGCAACAAAGAGTTTCTTTGGAATCTTACATTGTACACTAGTAATAAAATAATTTTCTTTTAAATGTTAGTTAACACATAGCCGTTGTATTGGCGGGAATGAATAAAAATAACTAAAATATTATTATATATGTTTTTTAAATGTTTTTACATTTATCCAATAAAGGATAAAGGCTTAAAATACGAAAAGAATTCAATTTTAGGCATATATACTCTAATTTTCACTGAAGGTCCACATATCAACTTTTGATGGTGAACCATCATTAAATATAGTTTTTGTCACTCTTATAAATTATATTGGACCAAATTAAATTCTTCTTTAGAATCGGGACATCAAAATTTACTTTCTGTAAATTTTCTGTATTTTTCTGACAAAGATCATTTTTTAATGAATTGTGAAAAATATAGTATTTTAATTCAAAACATCTTTTAAATATAATTTTTTAATATGATTAGATTATAATTTGAAGTGGTTTTAAAGTGAAATTAAAATATATTTTTACCATTTAATCCAATAGTGGTCGTTGGAATTAATTTCACTTTGAAATCGGACTTGAACTAGTGTCAATCTTTTGATACTTTTTGTTTCATAAAAACACGCTATTTGTTTTGACAGTGGAAATTAATTATTAAATTAATTAATTCAACTTATATGTTTTAAATTTTTTAAAATAGAAATCATTTTTGAATTCGGAATATCAAATATAGCTTAGGGTGAATTTTTGATATTTTTCTGAAAAACTTCAATTTTTGATGAATAGTGAAACCATTGTGGTACTTAAAAAACTGATTTTTCATTTAAATGAAATTTTACCACCTTTGTGTTTTGAATTTCAAAAATACGACATACATGTTTGTCATTAAGAAGTAAAATGTGGTTCAATGGGATTAAAATAATTTTTTGCTGAATAGTAACTTTTAAGTTTTTAATCGCGATTAGAGGTAATTAGTGTAGTTTAAGGTAAAAATAATGTTTTAATAGAATGAAATGAACTTGAAACATGTCCTACCATTATTGGATCTGTCATGACCGACCAATAAAATCCATGGGTCAACTTGGGGACCCCATGGAGCCACTTTGGTAGGAAAATGACATTAATGTCTTTTTATTTAATGTTAAAATAAAAATGTCAGAAACATGAGTTGTTTTACTAAAACAATCTTTTCATGGGGTTATGAAAGTCATATTTTTGACTATAAATATCAATTGGAAATATAAAAATATTTACTACAACATAGTATTTTTTTATAATTTTTATACATTAAATAAATTAAATTATTTATGACACCATGATGATGCAGTGATTACCTCATTATTTAACGATTTAAATAAAATGGAGATATAATGTAAAATCTAAGACCTAAAAATGTAAAAAACCTATTGGATGGTTGGATTGAGAACCCTTATCACCTTATCCTCGAAACACATCAATTAGGTACCATTAAAATCCGAAACTCATTCTAAAATAAACTAACATTTCCTTAATTTCCAAGAGTGCCCCTCCTCTCCTCTTATAAAAGGCCCCCAACTCTACCTCCATACCCACACCTCTCAAGCCTTTGGTTCGGCCAATATCTTCTATTTTTGTATCTCCACATCCCTCATGTACTCCTAGAAGCCTAACTTTGGGAATATGTCTTCCCAAGGAAGCCTTTGAGCTCAAATCAAAGAGAGTTACCTGATTTTATGGTAATGTCTTCACTTGTGTTCTTTTGTTTTATTTTGATTCTCCAACCCCCTAAACTATTTTTATTCATTTATTTTGTAACAACTCCAGTATCTTCAATATACTAGTATTTTTTTATATGAATCATTAGAGCTACACTTACACACACATACATCTAATGGTTAAAGAACATACTGTTTCTGTGGATGTCGAATTTTTGCATCACGAAACGATGATTGTTCTATATTCTTCTAACACCTTCAAAGGTGGCCATTAAGATGTCACTATATTTATATATGATATATAATATGTTTATGTTTTCCTTAATCTTCTGTATTTTTCATTTATGACATACCTTTATGGCTTCAATTATGGATATACGCGATATCTTCATTTTAGGAAGTGCAGACTACCGCCCCCTCAAAGTGATTTGATTCGTTAATGCCATATGTGGGACGTATAAAGGATGGATTTAAAGTTATTATATATGATTTCATACAGGAATTATAATATACCTATATATAATTATTATTTATTTCCATTAATGTATGAGATAGAAATGAAAGCAGCTTTCATCCGTACGTACGGCTTATCCTCGCCATGAACAATGCATTTCATTTGTTATCCCCAAATGTAATATAATATTATAAGTACATATATATAATGGATATATATGATGTATGTTACATCTAAATGATTAATATAATTCTGGAATTAAAATATAAATATCTCTCATTTAGTTTTAATTCCATTAATATGACATAGAAATGAAAGTAGCGTTCATGCATACGTACGGCTTACCGTCTCCATGAACGGTGCATTTCAATTCTTACCTAAAAATGATTATTTAATATTATAAATGCATATATATACTGGATATATATTATATATATGATATCTCCGTCATTAATATAATTCTTGATATAATGGATATTTTACCACATGAAAAACTTGTAATTATAAAGAGTTTATTTTTGACTCAAGTACCAAGGATCGAAAAAATGACCATTATTAACTTAAATAATTACATAGTGTTCATAACATGGTAATAAGTGATATAAAAGGAATAATGAACTTGAAAAATGTTCTTAGGCAAGTATAAATTAACTCAAGTTTATTATTCAGGACGTTAAAGAACGATCGAGTCATGTCGGACCGAGATAAGAGACTTCGTCTCAATCTCCTTTCAATGAGGCATATTTTGTTTTATACACAACTTTCTTTTATACGGTGTATAAACCCCTTTGACTTTTACTTTTATTCAAAAGGAATCTTTTTCTACGAAGCGTTTTATTAAACAAAAAAAAGGAATGTTTCTTTTAACGTACGCAGTGACAATGACCTTTTCCGCCGCCGCGAGTATTATTTGGTCTTTCTCTTCCTCAACAAGCCGTAATGTTTTTAAAATGAAATAAATACCATATACTCATTTATGTATTTTGGGATTGAAAATAGTTTTTATAATGGAATTGTTATGTCAATATATTTATTTGATATATTGTGATCAAAGTGTGGAAATTTTTTCTTTCCATCATATTTGTTTTATGTCTTATGATTTTATAATGGTACTTGGACATTTGACGGGTGGTTACGTGATAAACCATATGACGGGTGGTGTCGTGAATACCAGGACGGGTGGTTATGTTATAACCTCCAATGCATTGGGTATGGAAGTCGTCCGTATGGCTATTCCATTAAGTATGTATGGATGTTGGCTGAATGGCTATTCCATTAAGTGATATGTGTGGAAGTCGACCGTATGGTTATTCCACTTAAGTATGTTTATGTCCAAAGTTACCTTTATATGTTATGTGTTATTTATATGGGTTATATGGTAATATTTTGGTAACTAAACGGTAAGTAATGATATTTTATTCAGTGAATAGTTTTTACTACTTCATAAAGGTGGAGTTATTACTTTGATAAAGTATACACTATTTACTTGTTGTTTTAAAAACTAATAGTTTTCATTTTTTGTGTATCCCTCACTGAGCTTTTTTATTCTCACCACAAGTTTTTTTGAAATGTTTTTCATAGGACTTAATGTGGAATTGGGTCAAGGATGGGATCAAGGGAAATTCATGCTATATAGAACATGGAACTAGACATATTTCATTTTAAGAGTTTTTATTTTATGGAAACTTAGTAGAAGTGTCTACTTTGTAATCTTTTGAGATATAATAGTTATGTCCTAATTCTCTAAAACTCTAAACCAAAAAAGATCCTCAATGTGAATTATTCATTTAATTCAATATTATGTAAGTTTTAAGGCTGGGGCCTTATAATAACAACATTTAATATATTTTTTATATTATTTATATATAAATAAACAATACTGATTATGAAATATATATAATTTTTTGACAAGACATTATATGTTTTAAAATAATATTTTGTTAATTAAACTTCTTTTTCCGATCTTTTATAAGGTATATTAATGTTATTTTATTACCAAAAAATATATATAATTTTTTAAAATTAACATTAGTTTATAATTCATAATGTTGAAATTAAAATAGGGTTATTTTTTCAGGTTTTTCCAACATACATCATTTTTGTGTGAATAGTAAAAATTACTGCAATTTAGTTAAAAACATCATTTTCTTTTAAATAATGATAAGTGATATATTATATTTTCAGCTTGTGATAGATGTCTCAATAGATAATTTATGAATATTTTTATTCAATTTTTTTAATTGGAGTAATTTTTTATTTTTAAAACAGATATAATATAATATTGATCTTTTGAATTTTTTTATATTAAAAACCCACTTTCTCACCATGTCTATGGGGTTCGCATTAAAATTAATTTTCCTACCACTGTTATTTTGAATTTTTAAAAATAGAAATAAATTATTTTTATTAGTATGATATTTATAGTCTAATAAGATAAATTTAAATTTTTACCAAAATTATTAGTGAAAGTGATTAAAATTATTTAGAGTGATTAAGGTTATATTATGTTTAATTAAAGACATAACGATATTCCTAAGAACCAAAATAACCTAGAAACATGTAAAAAAATACATTAGATGCCAAAAATTACACCATGTAAACTACATATTCATATTTTATGGGCTACTAGGATATTATTAATTTGGATCTTCCAAATATAAAAGGTTATTTGAGGAAATAGACAAAAAGTGATCTTTCCTACCTTTAACATTTATTAGACATTGAGATTTGTAAAAAACTAATAATTGCGGTTATAGGTATCCATATGAATGATAAATTGGTAATTTCTTCATAATAATTTATTAATATTTTTTTGAGATGGTTTAGTTAAATAAAATGATTAAGAAATTCCATCATAGTGATTATTTTGTTATTAATTATCTAAAATAAATGATTTTGTAACTGTTAAAAATGTAGTGAATTGATTGAATTTTTTTATGTTATTATTTTATAATATTTATATAACATTTTAAAAAATAACAAATATTATTAATTTTAATTAAAATATTATTTATATATTTTAACATTAATATTTGATAGATAATGTCAACCTTAAAATTATTGTTATTTTACAAAAACTGATATTTTTTAAAATGATTTAAAATTAATAAAAATAGTAAATTTTTCCAAGATATTATTACAATTTATAAAATATTATATATTTTATATTAATGCAATATTTGGTATATATAATTATCATTTTGTCCTGTAGATTGTAAAAAACATTGTTAGCACAGTCCGGGTGTAAGTAGTGTTTTGTATGTCACATTCACTTGTTTTAAATATTAATTTCCAAAACTCATGAGATATTTTTTTTTGATAATTAGTACCATTTTTTTAATTTAGTTTCCCTATGATATATAATAAATCCCTCATTATTTTATTCTTAATGGTAATATTAATTAGGATAGAAAACGTGATGCCTTAATAAAAATTAAATATTAAAAATTGGGGGTCATAGAAGTTAAGGAACCTAGTTATTAAAATGAACAAATTTTTGAGTATTGTTAATTTTTTTTGAAAATAAATAAACATTAATCCATTAATTTTCAATCATGGGGATCATTAAGAATATGATACATCCCATTATTGAATTCTTATAGTTATTTAAAATATGGCCACCCCCACGCACTATAAAAAGGAAAGAACTCTCCCTCTACATCACACCTCTAAAACTACATAGGTTCTAAAAGGCTCTGAATTATCCACATCAAAACATACCAACATTCCATATTAAATCATACCAATGAGAAGATGTAAAATAATTGGAATCCTTTTGGAACAATCCCAATGGAGTTACCTGATTGATAGATAACATCTTCTATCAAACTCCTTTTTTTTGTATTACTCATTAATCCTTTTCCATCAAATATACTTAAACATTCCACTTGGTGTAAATATGAAATTTTTTATTCAGAAAATATCGACTACCCCCCGACACAAAACAATGGGATATATTCACACACTATATAGAATGAATTTGGGATAAATTGAGTGAAATAATATTTATATATATGTGTGAAATAATACTTTTAATGTAATTATCATATATATATATATATACATTTATTTCATTTTCATTATTTCTTTTAATATGACAACAAAAATTGAAACCATGTTCATGCACATGTATTGCTTACCATCTCAATAAACTGTTTGTTCAATTTTAATATTCTATATTTTGTTGATTATTATAATAATAATAATATACTCAATATATATTATATTGTTATAATTTTTAATATAATAGATATTATTATATAATTATAAAGAAATATTTATAACAAATTAACACACATGCGAATAATGAAGCAAATATTACCCAATGTTAAAACGTAACATCGACATGTTTACAATTTGGTAATAAAAAGTCATAATCCAATGATATATGGTATTAAATACATGAATATGGATATTTAAAATATTTATAATTAATTTTTATTTATTATATTTTTGTTTTGTATGATTACAAAGAGTGTCAAGACACAATGTATTGGAATTTCTTCTCACTTTTTATTTCTATGAGATACATGATTTATTCACCACCATTTACATTTTTGCGTTGAAAATAATTCCAATGGATGTATTTTATAATTAATATACATATATTTATGGTTATTTACATATATATTCAATGAAAATTTATTCATGGGGTTAATGTTTCAATGGATTCCAAATCAGTAAGATAATTTTGTCATTATTTTCCTTCTTTGGGACACATGTTTTGTTTTTCACCTACATTCTTTTTCAAGGATTATATACTTCTATTTGACCATTTATTTAATTTATCATCTTTTTTCAACAAATTTTTAAACATAATTTAATTCCATATTTTTAAATAGAGATTATGATCCCATATAACTAAGAGGTAAGATAATTTTGAAGCAATCTCATCCATCATATAGATTATTAATGATTATGCTTCCTTTGATCAAATAATATGATCCATATCACATGAAAATTGATGATATTACATATCCTCAGTTATTAAATATATATCCATGTAATAATAATAATTTTCTATTCTTTGTAACTTAAGATAATGAAAAAATGTTTTTATGAAAAAACATGTAAAATTTTTCTCTTCGACCACAATTCGATTTTATATCAAAAAACAGTTTTCACGATAATGTCCAAATTGTAATAAAAATTGTTTTAAAATGATCCTTGATTATAATTTTCATGGAAAAATAAATTTAATTTTTTTAATTTTCAAATATTCCTTTACATATTATCAAATATATGTTCAAATAAAAATAGTTTTAAAATGTTTTAAATATTATTTTATATCTATTATAAGAAATTGTTTTTCCAAATAAAAATTCAATATTATTTTATATTTTTTCATGGAAAATGGTTTTCAAAATTCTTTCAGTCAAATTTTTTAATTATTCAGGGAAAAATGTTTTCATAATGATTTCAAGACTTCATTATATATTTTCTATGTTACTTCAATGGAAATTGTTTTCTACAGATTTTGGGTTTTAAATACAAAATTTCTATGAATATATGATATTTTCATCCGGAAATGTTTTGAAGATATCCCTCGATGTTAAAATATTTTTATGTTAATGATGAAATTATAGAAAATAATCCATAGGTTTCATTAATATTATTTTTGGAATGGTTTATGATTTCCTGGAATAATGCCTATGACAATTTTTTCTCTTTCATAGGTTATCTACATTTGAAACTCGATTCTTTTCACGTTTTATGATTATGATGAAATGATAATGATACCCATATTTTTCCATTGGTTATGATATTATTACATGTTTATAATACCCATTTATGTTCCTGGGTTGTGATATGATTATTTTTGATCATGTGGAACAAGTTTTTAAGATTTATTTATGAAATGGTTGGGACCTATATCTCTCATTAATTCCATGGGTAAATATTTATATCATAATAAATTGGATAAGATGGAATTGTGATTAATCCTTAAATACTATATATGAGTAATCCATGACATCAATGGTGGTATGAAGAGTTAACTCATGCTAGTAATATGTTCATGTAAGTGAAACATGACAACCATGATGGTACGGGGAGTGAACTCTTAATAATAAAAAGGTCTCAAAAAATATTCTTGGGACACTATGGGAATAATATTATATATTCCTAGGTGTATTCCACAATTCCAGGTTTTATTATAATTTTATACTTTAAGGTATTATGTTAGTTTTCTCTTAATGATTCATTTATTATGAAAAACCATTATTCTTGACCGGATTCTTGTATTTTATCTTTTATATGAAGGGTATGATCTTCTATTTTGATGTTATAATACCCCAATGCTGATCTTTTTGCTAAAATGTCTCTGGTGATTACCCTTACTGAGAATCCAATATCATCGTTTTTAGATATCCTTCCCCATGTTATGAATATATGTATTTTGTTTGGTGATTCTTAGAAGGGTTCTTGTTTATAAGAACCTAGTGGGAGATAATGTAGCACAATTATGTACTTGTATTTACATTTAGATTTTTTCAAAGGAACTAGTCATATGCAGTCTTTGGGAATTTGTTGGTATAATGTTTTATCTATTCCTAAAAAGTTAGGAAATATCTATGAATGGAAAGATTATGTCACTATATTTTTCATCATATATATTTTTTGGTGAATACATTGTATAAGTTTGTAAACCCTTACACCACTATACTCATATGAACAATTGGCACGGACATTATTAGGGGGTCAAACCCCATAGTATAGACATGATGTTTCATTTAATTTCATTTTTCATAAGAACTTATCATGCAGTTTGATGTCATGAAACTAGGTTATTGTTTTCCAATTTAACATCATTCCACTAGGAAGTATATTTTTACATTAAGGTTATCGTGTGGGGACCTGGAGTTTGATTTAATTAATGATCATTCTACTATGACTTATTTATTAGGGTAGTTGTAAAAAATGAATTAAATATGAAATTTCATCTTCATGATGGAATAATGTTCCCCCCATCCATTGTCGACAATGATTATTCCCCATTAGAATGATACTTTTGTATGGTGTATGGGCCTTCAAACATATGTTTGAGATATGGGGGTTTCTTACAAAGTATCAATAATAATCATACACCCTGTACCAATTCTCCATAGTTGAATGAGAGTTTGTAAGTATTTTTGTTGAAGAGCCATAAAATATAATTCTGGTGGACTTCTTAGTTATGATGTGAATGAAATAATTTCTCATTGTTTCAATATAATGAATCTATATGCTTCCATTATTTTTCATTATATGTGATTTTTTTGTGAATATATGTTAATTTTGTGGGGTAATATACAATAATTGGTAACAAAACCTATATCCAATAAACTAGAGAATATTTTTCCCTATTTGGTGGTGTGGGTGGTGCAATAGTAGGCCTATAAAGCATACAACTTCTTGTTTTTCTATGTTGTCATGTCTTTATCTCCCATTTTTGGTACATATTTAATAATGATTCATGGAACAATTATATCTATACTTTATTAGTTTTATGATGTTGAGATGAGTGGTCGTACAAGATGATATATTTCAGGTATATTTTAATACTATTGGAAGATAATAATTCAATTCTATTTTCATTCAATATCATGTGGGAGATACCAAATTTTATGATAATGTTGGATTTCATGAAATAGATTATACTATTTATAAATAATTCCATGAGGGTTACTAAATAATCCATTTTTTAAAATATATTTGAAGATGTATGGATATACATTAACAACATATCTGTAGTTGGGTGTATGTCTGGAAAACATATTTTCCTTTTGTAAAATCTAATGGAATATACAGATTTGTGTTTCATCTACGATGTCTCGTGGCTGATGTTTTCATGGATCTAAAATGTGTAAATATTCTTACTGAATTCTACATTGTCTTTTTTCATTGTCTTTTAGAAGTAAACACACCTCATAATTATATGGGGGATCCTATATCTATAACAGAGGTCATTGAAAGAGTGTGGAGGTACTTCCCTAGTGATGGTGGGAGTCTCTTAACCTATAATGAATTTATAAGGGGGTCAATTGATGCCTCATTTATAGAGTGACTTCTACACAATCTACTCATCCCTAAATGTGATGTTAATTACCTAAAATTACATCTATTAACATTTTTATTGGTTGAATTGGAGGGCCAAAATTTTGTGGTATTATTTAAGGGTTCCATACATCTAGGGTTGATATTTTATCATCATACATTGGGGATGGTTTAATCTAATTATTTATTTCAAAGTCATTTGCGATGAATCATGAGTCTACCCTTCGATGTGTTGTCACAAAATTTCTTACCTTGATATGGATTCTCTATGAGTGTGGTCGAATTATCCAATGCATTGACATGAGCTTTATAAGGTCAAGGGATTTGATGCATCATTGGTAAAAATGGATGTCTACCATTATTCCACTCATGGAACTATTGAAAGTGTCTAAATCAACATTCTTGGTGGTATATTCTCTATTGATGTGTTTGGACACTATATCTACATTTCCTCTGACCATTATATAAGCTATATACAACTTTCAAGATAGATAAAAATCTATAAATAATGGTTTGATACTCTGCTTCATTATTATTGAATCATTTGTATAATGATATGGAGTATGGAAAAATATCATGTCCATCGAAACAAAGTATGTCTTTAAACCTACCATGTTGATTTTTTTATTTTTCAATTTCATCCAAATTTTATTTCAGGAATACACATCAAAATACAATTCCAATGTTCGTGGAGTATTAGGATAATATAAAACTTCCTCATTTGGAAGTCCAATATCTAATTGTATGACTCTCAGGCATGATTCTCTGTGATAAAATTAGCCAGTGTTGTCCCTTTTAGTTCCTTCTATAACAAAACATTGTTTTCTAGGCATAAAAAATAACCTCCCAAAGGTCCCAATTAGTAGTTATCATTGTATGTATAAAAATATAAATGAGTAGGATGATACGTGAGGCCATATATACCTCGTGATTATGTATTTAACACTTCACCATTATAACTATGATGATGATTTCATAGAAATTCTTCATAGTATCAAAATGTAGACTATTAAAACATAGTGAAAATTTGGATGAGATAGTAGATACTATTTTCATTCCTCTCAATATTTATATTATTAATTACTACACAGAGTGATCATCCCATTGATCCCATGTATACGATATGTGTCTTTACTTATAATGAATGTATTAAGTCTTGTGGATATTGTCAGTACTACATAATTTTTTCTAATGACTCATTGAAATCCATGTCAAATCAGTAGGATAATCCCTTCTTCTTAACCAAGTGAACTATATATGCCTTATAGATATGATATATATGATATAATGGATATAATATATGTTCCATTGGCTCCCTATAAATTTATTGAGATTTAAAGGATGGGTAATTTTTATGATTGCAATCGTATTTTTTGGGTAGATCAAAATTCCATAGTTTCATAGAAACATTCCATGTAATTTCATTAATGTTACTCAAAAATCACAATTCAAACAATAAATCCACATATTTGTAAAACTAAAATTTTTCTAATATTATTTTATGCTGAGTGAGGTGGTAACACAATTTTTGATATTTAACTACTAGGTCATCGACATATCACTATGTGATTAATCCTAAAAAGATATTAAATATGTGATTTATGAAACATTATTATGTTACTCCAATATTCATTATGACTAAGGCAATAATGTCGCATAAAACATCCCTTGGGATGCTATAAATGAAGTTCATTTCACATATTTATGGACCATCATGATCAAGTTATACCCTAAATACCTATCCAGGAAGTAGAATGATTGGAAGAGAGGACAAGTATGTGAAATGGGAGAAGGAGGGTAAATGAGGGGAATTAAACGGGACTGATAGTCATGATCCCCCCTCCCGAACCGAAGTGGTTCGAGTAGGGGAGGCGGCGGTGCGACCATACCCTACACTATGGCAGAAGGTTGATAATGAGAGCATGGTTATTCTATTTCAATAAGAATTGTTTTTAAAATATGATTCCAGGTTATTTTCCGTCTAATGTTAAATCTATTGTTGTTACTCATTATCTTCTAGGAAACAAACCAATGGATTCATTCATATTCATTCTTCAATGTTTTATGTTTTGAAGGAATGATACTTATGAAACCTGTATCTCTTTCATGGGTTATATGATTTTGAAAACTACCTCATCTCAAAAGTTATTCTAACGGTGAAAATATTATGAAACCATAATTTTTCTACATGATATTATATGATTACATGTTTATATTACCCAATTTATTTCATGGGTTGTGATGTGATTATATATGATCTCATCGAACAAGTTTGTATTATTTCATTATATCTGGGGTAAGACCTATATCACTATCAAAATAATTGGATAAAGATTTATATCTCATGATTTTGACTATAATGGTATTGGGAGTAATGGTTTTCAACTAATATGTCCATGGTAGAGAACCATGACAACCCTGATTGTATGATGATTGAAATCATGCTAGAAAAAAATGGACCTGGGAGTGAAACATGACTTCCAATATGATATGGTGAGTGATGTTGTAGTACTAAGATAAATAGAGTTGTTATTCCTTTAATTCTATGGAAATAATAATATATATTCTTGTCTGTACACCACAATCTCATGATTTATTTTAATCGTATGCATTCATGGAATGTGTTTTTTATTTCATTATGATTCACATTTTGTGAACTTCCAATAATTATGGCATGATTACATTTTGTGATCTTTTATATGATGGTTATGACCATATATTTTCAAGTTGAAGTTGTAATACCTCTATTCTCTTGTTTATGCTTACAATTATCCCTTATTTACAATTAATGAGCATATGAGGTCACCCATTTTATGTTTAATTCCCCATGTTATGAATATATGTATTATGTTAGATGACTCTAAGAAGAGTACTAGTTAAGAAGAACCTAGTGAGAGATAATGTAGATCATTTATGTGCTAGTGTTTATGTTTCCATGTTTCCAAAGGCATTAGACTTGTACTGTCTTTTGGCATTTAATGGTAATGTGTTTTATGTATTCTACCATATTTTTGCAATTTTTATTTATGTCAACAATGGGTTACTATAATTGGTATCAGAGAAAAGTGTTAGTTAACCTTTGGAATATAGGATGAGATATATTTTAGGTGATCCCTTGGTTTATTTCTAAGGATATATCTAGAGATATCTCTATGGCTATGTATACGGATGAGTTAACATTTTGAAAAATTTCCATTAGTTTTGGTAACAGATATTGCAATTTATTTCTTAAAAATAAATTCCTATTTTGGAAATACAAGTTGATGTGGATATGGTATAGATGATCCTAGGGGTAACAACACTTACATGATATTCTTGCACGGAATCAGTATAATATAGTACACTACAAAAAACCATTCTATATGCCTCTTTTGAGAGTCCAAGGGGGGATATGAATTGGGAATTCACAAAATCTTTATAAACCATCATGATGGATTTAAATAGTTTGTAACTATTAATAACCTAGTATAAACCAAATGTTTCATAGATATAAAAATTATGATACATGATTTAGGAACCCTTAATTAATTTTTCATGATTATATGGTATCCAAATATGATCCATGTTTCTCACAATATGATTTCTACTTTTAGTTAAAAAATGAGAACTAGAAATAAAATGGTTTGAATTTAATGTTTTAGTTTTGGGAAGTATTAGAATTATATGAATTGATATCCTAAGTGGAAATCTCAAAAATATAAATAGCAATGTGGTTTGATTATGTGTTATACTTATGAAAATAAACAGATCGCAAGAGACATGTTTACGTTATGTGATTTTCTTCCTGTATGTTTACCTTAATAATTATTATTATTTTGAGGTTTAGGAACCATAATACATGATTTATATTTTTAATTATAGGAAGGAGGTATTAACGAAAAATTTTACGTATCATGAGTAACAGTTTATGAATAATATCGAATAAATGAATTGTTATTATTTTTGAATTAAAAAATTTTGTTATATGAATCATAAATTTATAAGTATTTAAAATATATGTTTTTATTAAGGATTGAAATGGAAATTTTGAATGGATATTAATACATAAAAAATAGATTTAATGGAAATGTGATATGTTAATAACATATGATAACCCATAATTAATGTGTGACATTTAGATATTGATATTGGGATAAATATATTATGTATATGAATAATTAAGTTGGAATATAAAGATTACCTTATTACTGATTATCAAAAATGTTTTGTCTTTATTCAAGGATAATGTTTACAACTTCATAGATTTCATGAATATATCTAATAATTAGAATAAGGAATCATGAATAAAAAAATTGGTAATTAAGGTAATATACAATGTGGGTATTCACATGTTTGGAATTTGACAACCATGTGGTTATTCTAATATTTTGGGATCAATGTTAAGAAAATTTAATAAATTTCATTCTAAATATATTTGTTTTCATTTTTGGGATGTGTTTTGTGGTTATCCATTAATCGAATATATATGATAATAATTATTTGAAGTTAGTAAGATTAAAGTTTTATCTATCCATATGAGGATTTATTCATATTGGATAACCTATTCAAAGTATGTTATGTTGATGATAACTGATGGGATGGAATATCATGGGTCTCATGATCCGTTACAACTTTAATAATTAAATTTTCATTCAATTTTTAGAGAATGTGGTGGAATGGATCAAGGAACATCAAATGATTATGTTCTTATGAAATTAAACATTTATGTATTATCAATAAAATTATTCAACTATATCAATACAGATCTTTAAGGAAAAAATATCCCTAGTAAATTCATTTCAGATAAATTATAAGGTCCCTTAGGACACTATAAATTTACAACTTTGTGATTGTTAGCATTCTCCTATCCTTGTTCTCTATCCCAATCAGTACAAAATTGATGGTGATATTTCTCTTCCATGTCTATGTTTTCACTCCCCACCTATGTTCTCCTATGCGGGAGTATCATTATGAGTTACATTGGGTAACATTTATGGTTCTAAGATTCCAATTTTAAGGTATTTTTTAGTATTAATTTTTATAATGTGGGATTATTTGAATGAAACATTCTATTATTACACCATTGATAACCTAGACAATTTTTGACAGTGAAATTTATTTTAAGAGGTTGTAGAATGTAATACAATAACATTTTGTAATATATTTTATCTTTAAATGAATAAAATTTAATTAATGTAGTTTATTACACTAATTCTACTATTCCTTTCACATGGAACCAACTTGGCTAATGCAGCATGAAATAATGACATAGATTTCATTATGCACAACAATAAGTCTCTACTAAACATCATTTTATTATTAGAATTAATCAAATGAGATAAGAATGACCTATAAAATAATCAAATTATTATAAATAGTAATAAGAACATTTAATATATTTTTTATATTTTTTATATATAAATAAACAATATTGATTATGAAATATATATAATTTTTTTAAAAGACATTATATATTTTAAAATAATTTTTTGTTAATTAAACATTTATTTGTGAACTTTTATGAGGTATAGTAAAGTTATTTTATTACAAAATTATATATAGAATTTTTTAAAATTAACATCAGTTTATAATTCATCATTTTGAAATTTAATTATGGTTATTTTTTGAGGTTTTTCAAACATATATCATTTTTGTGTGAATATTACAAATTATTGCAATTTATTTCAAAACATCATTTTCACTTAAATAATGATAAGTGATAAATTATATTTTCATCTTGTGATAGATGTCTCAATAGATAATTTATGAATATGTTAATTCAATTTTTTAATTGGAGTAATTTTTTCCATTTAAAACAGATATAAAATAATATTGAGCTTTTGAAAATTTTTATATTAGAAAGCCACTTTCTCACCACGTCTACGGGGTTCGCATTAAAATTAATTTTCCCACCACTCTTATTTGAATTTTGAAAAATGGAAATAAACAATTTTTATTCGTATGATATTTATAGTCTAATAAGATAAATTTTAATCTTTACAAAAATGATTAGTGAAAGTGATTAAAATTATTTATAGTGATTAAGGTAATATTGCGTTTAATTATAGGCAAAACGATAATCCTAAGAACCAAAATAACCTAGAAACTTGTAAAAAAATACATTAGAAGCCAACAATTACACCATGAACCCAACTTATTCATATTTTATGGGATAATGGGATATTATTAATTAGGATGTTCTAAATATAAAAGGTTGTGTGAGGAAATAGAAAAAAAGGGAACTTTCCTACCTTAAGCATTTATTAAACATTGAGATCTGTAAAAAAAATAATTTCAGTTATAGATATCTTTATGAATGATAAATGGGTAATTTTTTCATAATAATTTATTAATATTTTTTGAGATTATTTAGTTGCAAAAAATGATTAAGAAATTCCATCATAGTGATTATTTATTTAATAATTATCTAAAATAAATGATTTTATAACAATTAAAAGTGTATTGAATTGATTGACATTTTTTATGTTATTATTTTATAATATTTATATAACATTTTGAAAATAAATGAACATCCTTAATTTTATTTCAAATATTATTTATATATTATAACATTAATATTTGATAAATAATCTCATAATTGAAATTATTGTTATTTTACAAAAAATAATTTTTTTAAAGGATTTAAAATTAATAAAAATAGTAAATTATTTGAAGATATTTTTAATGTTTATAAAATATTAAATATTTTCTATTAATGTACAATTTGGTATATATAATTATCATTTTATCCTATAGATTTTAAAAAACCTTGTTAGCATGGTCCAGGTGTAAGTAGTTTTTTGCATGTCACATTCACTTGTTTTATAAATTAATTTCCAAAACTCATGAGATATTTATTTTAAATTTTTTTCATTTTTGTAATTTAGTTTCCCTGTCTAATTTAATAAATCCCTCATTAGTTTAGTCTTAATGGTAAAATTAATTAGGATAGAAATTTTTTTTCCTTAATAAAAAATAATTAATAAAAATTGGGGGTCATAGATGTTAAAGAACCTAGTAATTAAAATGAACAAATTTTTGAGTGTTGTTAACTTTTTTCGAAAATAAATAAACATTAATCCATTAATTTTCAATCATGGGGATCATTAAGAATATGATACATAACATTATTGAATTCCTATAGTTATTTAAAATATGGCCACCCCCACACACTATAAAAAGGAAAGCACTCTCCCTCTTCCTCACACCTCTCAAACCACATAGGTTCCAAAAAGCTTTGAATTATCCACATCAAAACATACGAACATTCAATATTAAATCATACCATTGAGAAGAAGTAAAATAATTGTAATCCTTTTGGCAAAAAACCAATGGAGTTACCCGATTAATAGATAACATCTTCTCTCAAACTCCATTATTTTTTTGTTTTACTCATTAATCCTTTTCCATCAAATATAATTAAACATTCCACTTGGTTTAAATATGAAATTTTTTATTCAGAAAATGTTTGAATACCCCCCGACACAAAACGATGTGATTTATTCACACACTACATGGAATGTATTTGGGATATATTTAGTGAAATAATATATATATATATATATGAAATAATACTTTAATGTAATTATCATATATATATATACATATATTTCATTTTCATTATTTCTTTTAATATGAAAATATAAATTGAAATCATGTTACTGCACACGTATTGCTTACCATCTCTATGAACTGTTTATTCAATTTCAATATTCTATATTCTATTGATTATTATAATAAAAATATACTGAATATACATTATATTTTAAAAAATTTAAATATAATAGATATAATTATATAATTATAAGGAAAAATTTATAAAAATTAATACACATGCGAAGGATGAAGCAGATGTTACCCAATGTTAAAATGTAACATCGACATGTTAACAATTTGGTAATATAAAGTCATAATACAAATATATATGGTTTTAAATACATGAATATGGATATTTAAAATATATATAATTAATTTTTATTTATTATATTTTTGTTTTGTATGATTACACAAACTGTCAAGACACAATGTATTGGAATTTCATCTCACTTTTTATTACTATGAGATACATGCTTTATTCACCACCATTTCCATTTTTGTGTTGAAAATGATTCCAATGGATGTATTATTTAATTAATATAAATATATTTATGGTTATTTACATATATTTTCAATGAAAATTTATTCATGGGGTTAATGATTTAATGGCTTCCAAATCAGTGAGATAATTTTGTCTCTATTTTCCTTCATTGGGACACATGTTTTGTTTTTCACCTTCATTATTTTTCAAGGATTATATACTACCATTTGACCATTTATATAATTTATCATCTTTTTTACAAAAAAATTTAAAACATAATTTAATTCCATTTTTTTCATAGATATTATTATCCCATATAACCAAGAGGTAAGAGATTATTGAAACAATCACATCAATCATAGATATTATTAATGATTATGCTTCCTTTGATCGAATAATATGATCCATATCACAAGAAAATCGATGATATTACATATCCACAGTCATTAAATATATATCCATGTAATAATAATAATTTTCCATGCTTTTGAACTTAATATAATGAAGAAATGTTTTTATGAAAAATCATGTCAAATTTTTCTCTTCGATCACAAATCGATTTTATATCAAAAAACAGTTTTCAATATAATGTCAAAATTTTTATAAAAAATGTTTTTAAATGATCCTTGAATATAATTTTCATTGAAAAATAAATATTGTTTTTTTAATTTTGAAATATTATTTTATATATTATCAAATATATATTCAAATAAAAATATTTTTAAATTGTTTTTAATATTATTTTATATCTATTATAAGAAATTGTTTTTCCAAATAAAAATTCAATATTATTTTATATGTTTTCATAGAAAATGGTTTTCAAAATTTTTTCAATCAAATTTTTTAATTTATGAGGGAAAAATGTTTTCATAATGTTTTCAAGACTTCATTATATGGTTTTTATGCACCTTCAATGGAAATTATTTTCTACATATTTAGGGTTTTAAATAAAAAATATCTAAGAATATATGATATTTTCATTAGGAAATGTTTTGAAAATATCTCTCCATGTTATTTTCCATATATGTTAAAATCTTTTTATCTTACTAATGAAGTTATAGAAAATAATCCATAGGTTTCATTCCTCTTATTTCATGAATGGTTTATGATTTCATGGAATAATGCCTTTGACAATAGTTTCTCTTTCATGGGTTATCTACTTTTGAAACTCGATTCTTTTCACGATTTATGATTATGATGAAATTATTATGATACCCATATTTTTTCCATTGGTTATGATATTATTACATGTTTATAATACCCATTTATGTTCATGGGTTGTGATATGACTATTTTTGATCATGTGGAACATGTTTATAAGATTAATTTATGAAATGGGTGGGACCTATATCTCTCATTAATTCCATGGGTAAATATTTATAACATAATAAATAGGCTAATATGGTAATGTGATAAATCCTTAAATACTATATGTGATTAATCGATGACATCAATGATTGTATGAAGAGTCTACTCATGCTAGAAATATGTTCATGCATGTGAATCATGACAACCAAGATGGTATGGGGAGTGAACTCTTACTATTAAAAAGGTTTCGACAATGATGCTTGTGACACCATAGGAAAAATATTATATATTCTTAGGTGTATTCCACAATTCCATGTTTTATTATAATGTTATCCTTTAATGTATTATGTTAGTTTTCTCTTTATGATTCATGTATTATGAACAACCATTATTCCTGACAGGATTCTTGTTTTTGATCTTTTATATGAAGGGTATGATCTTCTATTTTGATGTTCTAACACCCCAATGCTAATCTTTATGCTAACATGTCTCTGGTGATTATCCTTACAGAGAAGCTAATATCGTCGTTTTTATGTTTCCTTCCCCATGTTATGAATATATGTATTTTGTTTGGTGGGTCTTAGAAGGGTTAAAGTCTATAAGAACCTAGTGGGAGATAAGGTAGCACAATTATTTACTTGTATTTAAATTTCTATTTTTTCAAAGGAACTATTCATATGAAGTATTTGGGCATCTTTTGGTATTATTTTTTATCTATTCCTAAAAAGTTAGCAAAGATCTATGAATGGAAATATTAGGTCACTATATTTTTCATCGTGTATATTTTTTGGTGAATACATTGTATATGTTTGTAAACCCTTACACCACTAACCTCATAAAACAATTGGATTATACATTATTCGAGGTGTCAAACCGCTATAGTATAAACATGTTGTGTCATTTAATTTCATCTTTCATAAGAAATTATCATGCAGTTTGTTTTTATACAACTAGGTTTTTTTTCTAATTTGACATCGTTACACTATGATGTGGTTTTTGTCGATTAGGGTTGTGGTGTGAGGACCTAGAGTTTGATTCAATTAATGATCATTTTACTATGACTTGTTTATCATGGTGGTTGTAAAAAATGAATTAAATATTAAATGTCATCATCATGACGAATAATTTTCTCCGCATCCATTGTCGAAAATGATTATTCCCCATTAGAATAATACCTTTCTATTGTGTATGGGCCTTCAAACATATGTTCGAGATGTGCGGGTGTCATCCATAGTATCAATAGTAATCTAAGACCCTGTCCCAATTCTCCATAGTGGAATGAGAGTTTTTAAGTATTTTTGTTGAAGAGCCATAACATATAATTCTGGTGGACTTCTTGGTTATAATGTGAATGAAATAATTTCTCATTGTTTCAATAAAATTAATCTATATTCTTCCATTATTTTTCATTATATGTGATTTTTCTGTGAATATCTGTTAATTTTGTGGGGTAATATAATATAATTAGAAACAGAACCTATATCCAATAAAATAGAGAATATTTTTCCCCTGTTTGGTGGTGTGGGTGGTGCAATAGTAGGCCTATAAAGCATACAACTTCTTGTTCTTCTATGTTGTCATTTCTTTTTCCACCATTTTTAGTATATATGTGATAATGATTCATTGAACAATTATATCTGTACATTTTTTGTTTTATGATGTTGAGATGGGTAGTCATACAAGATGATATATTTCATGTATATTTTAATATTATTGGAAGAGAATAATTCAATTCTATTTTCTTTCAATATCATGTGGGAGATACCAAATTTTATTATAATGTTGGATTTCATGAAATAGATTATATTATTTATGAAAAATTCCATGAGGGTTACTAAATAATCCATTTTTGAAAATATATTTGAAGATGTATGGATATACACTAACTACATATCTATAGTTGGGTGTATGTCTGGAAAACATATATTCCCTTTGCAAAATCTATTGGAATATATAGATTTGTGCTTCAACTACGATGTCTCATGGATGATGTTTTCATGTATCTGAAATGTGAAAATATTCTTACTAAATTCTAAATTGTCTTTTTTTCATTGTCTTTTATAAGTAAACACGCCTCATAATTATATGTGGGAGCCTATATCTATAATAGAGGTCATTGAAAGAGTGTGGAGGTACTTCCCTAGTGATGGTTGGAGTCTCTTAACCTATAATGAATTTATTAGGGGGGCCAATTGATGCCTCGTCTATAGAGTGACTTATACACAATCTACCCATCCCTAAAGGTGATGTTCACAACCTAAAATTACAACTATTATGTTTTTTATTGGCCAAATTGGAGGGCGAAAATTTTGTGGTATTATATAAGGGTTCCACACATCCAGTGCTGATATTTTATCATCATACTTTGGGGATGATTTGATCTAATTATTTATTTCCAATTCATTTGCGATGACTCATGAGTCCACCCTTCAATGTGATGTCACAAAATTTCATACCTTGATATGGATTCTCTATAAGTGTGGTCGAATTATCCAATGCATCGATATGAGCTTTATAAGATCCATGGATTTTATGATTCATTCTGTAAAAATGAAAGTCTACCATTATTCCACTCATGGAACTAGTGAAAGGGTCCAAATCAACATTCTTGATGTTATATTCTCTATTGATGTTTTTGGACACTATCTCTATATTTCCTCTGACCTTTATATAAGCTACATATAACATTCAAGATAGCCAAAAAACTACAAATAATGGTTTGATACTCTACTTTATTATTAGTGAATCCTTTGGATAACGATATGGAGTATGGAAAAATATAATGCCCATCAAAACAAAGTAAGTCTTTAAACCTACCAAGTTCAGTTTTTTATTTTTCAATTTAATCCATATTTTATTTTAGTAATACACATAAAAATACATTTCCAATGTTCATGGAGTATTAGGGTAATATAAAACATCTTCATTTGGAAGTCCAATATCTACTTGTATGACTCTCAGGCATGATTCTATAAGAAAACATTATTTTTTAGTCCCACAAAATAACCTCCCAAAGGGTCCAATTAATAGTTATAATTTTATGGATAATAATATAAATGAGTGGGATGATATGCGAGGCCATATATACCTCGTGATGTTGTATGTAACGCTTCACCATTATAACTATGAAGATGATTTCATTGAAATTGTTCTTAGTATCACAATGTAGACTATCAAAACATAGTGCAATTTGGATGAGATAGTAGATACTATTTTCATTACTCTCAATATTTATAATATTATTTACTACACTAAGTGATCATTCTATTGATACCATGTATACGATAAGTGGATTCACATATAATGAATGTATTAAGACTAGTGGATATTGTCAGTACTACATAATGTTTTTTAATGATTCATTTAAATCCATATCAAATCAGTAGGAAAATCCCTTCTTCATTAACTTAGTGAACTAGATAGGCCTAATAGCTATGATATCTATGATATAATGGATATAATATATGTTCCATTGGTTCCCTATTGATTTATTGAGATTTAAAGGATGAGTAATTTTTATGATTGCAATCGTATTTTTTGGTTTGATCAAAATTCCATAGTTTCATAGAAACATTCCATGTATTTTCATTAATGTTACTCTAAAATAACAATTCAAACAATAAATCCACATATTTGTAAAAATAAAATTTTTATAATATTATATTTTGCTGAGTGAGGTGGTAACACAATTTTTGACATTTAACTACTAGGTCATCGACATATCAGTATGTGATTCATCCTAAAAGGATATTAAATATGTGATTTATTAAACAATATTATGTTACTCCAATATTCAATATGACTAAGGTAATAATGTCGCAAAACAAGTCTCTTGGGTTGCTATAAATGAATTAAATTTCTCATATTTATGGACAATCATTATCAAGTTATACCCTAAATACCTATCCATGAAGGAGAAAGATTGGAAAAGAGTAGTAACATCAATAAAATTTCCCATTTGTTTCTGGGAAATTATCCATTAAGAAATATAGTTTAAGGTCCATAAAATCTATGTAAACCCTATATATATTATTATTATATATAATTTATATTTTGTATCTATCCATTTTTTATATTTTACAAACCTTATGAAGCTATATTTTATCAATTTTTTAACATCAGAATTTACCATGGTAGAATTAGAGTGTTGAAAACACTTGTTTCCCAACTAAAAACCATAATTGTAAACCAAAAAGCTTATATTATGTTTTAAAAGATATTTTTATTATACTTTAACATCTATATGGTTAAAAGGAATCACTTATTAATTATTATTTTGAATGGATACTTTATTATCATACTCCTTGAGTTGTATAGCCTCACAATCCATTATCAGTTGGGGGTCATCTTTAATTCCAATATTCACCAACCGAAGCCCATCTATGGTGGTTTAGAACCATTAATAAAATGTAAGATGGAAATTATTTAGTCATTCTTCTTCCTCAATTAGATCTATATCTACAGGGGAATATCCATGAATGGAGGATAATTTAGGGTAATCTATTTCAAATTAAACGTATGAAACTCCATGAGGAGATACATTGAAATACTAAACAACATGATTTATAATGGTTGGATTTTGGGGTTATTTATTGTTTAATACTACTTCCTGGGGTTGGATAGGTATGGAAATACCATGTTATAATTATTTTCTACAGGAATTTTTAATTTATGCCAACTATAAGAGTAATCTTTTAGATATAAATAGAGCATTATTTTGTGTATCCTTTGAATATTCCACTTCTACTGATGGAATTTTTTTCTCATGGACATGATTCAGTGATATTGTTTTTCATAGTGTCACAATTATACTAAGTATATTTCCTTTATTTTTTTTATGGGTATAATTATAATCACATCCGGGCATGATAAAATGTATTTTTAGGGAGATTTTGAGTTCATTGGGAGTGGGAACATACATGCCACCATCTATCATTAGTTGTTTGACATCCCTATTATATAAACTCACCTCATAATATTAGGATTTACAAGAATAAAATTGGACACTATTATCATATAGTGTTCAAATGATACTATTTATGGTATATTCCATGCATTACAGAAAATTTCAAGTCATTCCCACATTTTTAAGAAGTTGAGGCCTTTCAAGAATTGTATTGTATATAGTTTCTTTTTCAGATACCATTAATATAGAATTACTGATGAGGTCCCTAAATAAGTATATGTTCCTGATCTATTTGAGAGTACTTTTAGAATGTTTATCATACAATAAAATATTCATCATTTTGGATAAATACAATCCTCAGAATATTCCAAAAATAGAAGAGTATAGACTAGGATGATGTTGATAATGATGCAATTTGCAATCATATTGATTTATATGTTGATATTACATACCCATTCCTTAAATATATAATTTTATGATATTCTAATGGATAGCTTATTCCCAATATTTCTCATTAACTTATATTTGAGTATAATATTCTTCTATATTATTTTACAACCAGTAAACGTAAAATATACTGTCCTCTATGAAAAACATATAGTATCTTTAGAAAATTTTAATAAATTAATATCTTATACATATTAGAATATTGATAATATCCATGATTTAGAGTCTATAAAATATAATCTAATTTTTTTTTTGGAATGTAAAATCTCCATGATATAGATCTAGAATCCACAAGTTGGGTTTCTCCTTAGAATGTGGTTTAGGAGATTAATAGTTTTATTTGGATAGTCCTAGTGTTATGGCATTGATATTGGGTGCATATGTTAAAAATTGATTTTTTTGCTCTTTCTTACAACTTCAATTTGGATGATAAAAACATTTAACCCATAAAATATTATCAAAAAAATTATCAATTTATAATGAAAAATGAATGAACGTGATGCATATATATGGTTTTGTTGGGTTAAAAATGTGCTCATCCATTAGTATCTGCTCTGTTTGTTGTTTCACTGTGATGTGTCAATGATATTGGGTTTAGCCATGATGACATTATTCTCTCTAACCATGGCATCATTAACCTTGACATCCGTCTATCTATTAAATTTTTGGGATCTCATTCTCAGATGTTTGCCGATCATCACATAGAGGGTATTTTAAGAGAATATCATTAATGGATCAAAAAAATGTCCCCTTTGTTGTATTTGGATTATTTTTTGAGGGATTATTTTCATTAACTAGATGATAATGAAAATAAATATGTAACAATTATATCCAATTTTTTTGTCGATGGAAACTCTTTCCCATGTACTGTTTCCTACACATAATGCTTATGTCATTCTCTAAGATGTTTATAGAATGGATCCTCATTAGATTTTGAGATTATTACCGATTGAAAATTCTAACCTCACTATATGGTGTGATATTATTCAACTGTACTTTTAGTTATCTAGTTATTGAAAATAAATTTATTACCATATGAATCCTATTTCAATTAACCATCAACTTATAGTCTGGTGGTTGTCTGCCATTTCACTTGTTTTGTGTAATTTACCATTATTACCTATCTGAAATCTTCCATGTCCTCAAGGATTTCATTGAGTAAAAATAATTCGAAAATATTTTAACCTAGTATACGTTGAAAATTAAAATCGTTAAGGTTTTCATTTTGTCCAACATTAATATGTTTATTTCAAAACTGTAGCTTAATGAAGTTTCCTTCCATTGATGTGTGGATGTAACTTGAAACCCATTCAATTTGGTTGAAGAGAATATTTTCAATACATTATTTATATAATGGGTATCCCTAATCTCATTTTACCATTAATAATGGGAATTTTTGTTACTAGAACAACTCATTAAAAATGGATTGGAAATTTATTTCATACATGGGTTCTTTCACAGGAACTATTACTAGTTTCATGATGGTAGTAGTATTTTATATTCATATTGGAATTTTTGCTTATATTATGAGAATTTTTCAAGTTCAATTATAGTTTCACCAAATGTAATTATCAAGGAACTAGGATATTTTGACAAACTTTTGAAATCCAAATGTAAAATTAAATATGATAAAAATTGTTATCAACTAATCTCGGAGGTTTTAAGAATAATATTCTAGTTTTTTTTTTAATATGGTATACTGAGTGAGTTTTTAAGACTATATCATCTAATTATGATTTCAAATACTCTCTTATTGTCATGCTATTTAAAACTTTTTTTTAAGAAGATCAAAATTATTCTTATCATAGATGAGAATTGAAAAAAGGATTAATGACAAATGTGTTCTAAATGATTAAAGATCCTACTAGGAGGATATTATACTAATTAAAATATTACCCCAATAGATATAGCATAAATTATCTCATCATTATCATATATTTCATATCTTCCATGACCATCATTGGGCCAAATTTATAAATGATGTTTATAAGATTTCATTTGGGATCTCACATTTCATTGAAAGATGAAAAGTCTGCATTTCTAAAATTTTGGGGGGAGAAGATTAATCAACCTATTTAGGATAAGACATCATCCTGGGTTGTATAGGTTGGAGTGGGAACCCCTCCACGATATCCATCTGAAAATATAATGTCTCAATTTTAATATGAAAATAAAATTGTATATCTATATTGGGAACCTATTTTTTATAAAGAATGGGTGATCTTTGACATGGATTTCATGCTATTATATCGTCCTGATATTCAATTCTATTTGACGATAGAATATCAATCTGATATGGATGGACCAATTTTCATAAAGGAGAAAAATTGAGATCAACCTCAAAATTATCATTTTTATAAACTGAATGTCTGGATTTAGAAGATTCTTGAGGTTTATTTCACATCTTTATAGGTATATTAATTCTCCATGAGGGCTATGAATCAGGATATTCATTTTCATTGGATGAAAGTACCTTATGGGTATATTACCCCTAATAAATTTTCTATTGATCTTTTTGAGGATGTTCAAACTCATAATATGACATTAATTCAACCATGTATGTGATTTTATCCAATATATGCAGTCATTGGGATATGGATACACCATAGAAGAATGACACTAAAGAGGTGTAAAATCCATATATGAAGGATTCATTTATTTATTTTCTCTTATGATTCTATATACATGGAGCCTTATATTGTTCATTAATATCACCGATATCTTGAAGTAGTGTTTCCAAATTATTAACCTCTATATTCACATATTTTTCTATATTATTAGACACAATGTTGGGGAAAAATTTCAAAAAGGTATATCATATTTAATTAATATCCTCATCATGGATGAAATAGTATATAATCTTCATAAAACTAGTTTCCCATTTATGTTGAACATGGTGGGTCATTCCCCTATTCCTTGTTCTTATTAGACCATTTTTGTTTATGACCCTTGTTGGGATTGACTGTCATTGTAAATAATTCCACTTGTTCTGACCTATGAATAATTACCCTAAGGGATTATCCTATTATGCTTCTCAAGTGTGACACAAAAGAAAGGTGTGTGCTTAATGATATGTGGAAAGGATGGTATTCCATTAATTGGTATTTTCACCTAGTCAAATAAAATACCTATTTCCATTAGGGTGATGGAAAAAATCCTTCAATCCCTATCGGATGAGGTTGATTTGGTGTCATTTTTAGAGCACTTTTCTCCTATTATTGATGATACAATAACCAAAATAGTATTAATTTATATTTTGATACCACCAGCCTTATAGAATTTGTATTATTTGGACCCACGATTTTTTTTTCAGAATATGGGTTGGATTACCCAGGAGTAGATGTGTTTCTAAATGTTTTCCTAGCCCTGTAGACTAGGATCCCTCACAAAAGGCTTCTATAGAGGATTCCATTAATATCTACTTGATTTGGTGAAATAGTTTTCATGAATGGTGTAATTGTAATGGATAACTATGGTGGGAGCCACAAACTATAAAGACATATTTGGAAGCATGTTACATCATCGTTTTTATTTTAGATATTTTCTTTTTTAAAATTATGCCATATTTAGATATAATAGGTGACCCTCTATCTTTGTTTATAGTATTTATGTGTCCTCATGAAGTGTATTTTCTTGGATTGACTTGCTGTATTAAGAATTATTCATCCCAAGATGTCTCTTATGGCTATGAAATTTTAGAATATTGCATTCGAGAAGGTTTTTGGCATTGGGTAAACAGTGAACACAAAAGCTCATAACTCAGACTATACTAATATATGATTATATGATAGGGAATCAAAGATTAATTTTCAATGAGCTTCCATGTCATGGTGGAAGTAATTTTATAGGATATTTATATGTCATTCTTATCATAGACCTTTGGCCATATATAAAGTGGCAAGAACTTTTTGAAAGAAGATTGTGTTCATGGCCAGGAAGTGACTCTTATGTCATTGATATGGGATGTGTGAAGACATTAACTACTGAAAATTCCCAAACATGTTTCATTGTATGTAATTTATGAACTTTTCATTTGTATAACCAATGAATTTTAATCACTAGTATCTATATGACAAATCATTGATTGTTGGTTGTTTCCAATGATCACCATCCATATATCCATGTCGGCCTCGTACTCGACAATGGAATATTCCTTTACCTAGTCAGACTACAGAGTTCGCTAATCTAGTTTACCTCCTGATTGAAGAGATGAATTTCAGGAAGTTTATAGGGAACTATATAGAGTTATATATGGTGTTTAAAGAACCTATCTATTAGAATATGTCTTTACAATGGGTTTATTTATTTTTTTTGGGAGATATATCACTACATAACATATTTCTACAATGGATTTTATGGGTAGGTTCATTCTAATATTCCTTTATAATACAATGAGGATGAATATCATAGTATTTATCACATTTTACTATAGAAAAATATTTGGAAAAACCTAGATGTGTTCTAGATATGTGTCATAATTAATATAGGACACATTCATTAAGAACATTAGGAATTAAAACATCATATTTCATCATGGATCAGATATGTGGTGATTAATTTTGTGCCTGAGTTAGAATTTCCACATGTTGTGTGGTGGAATATGATGTATGTTGAGGAATTTATATTTTAGAATCAACGTGTGAACACTTCAAAGAAGCTTCAAGAGTATTTTGTGGTTATTCTACATATTTGGTGGGGATATGATAAACCCTATATGGGGTTTCCATGATATGTTGGTCAACCATATTATGATGAAGTTGTATGATCCCAATAAAAATATTTGTTCCCCCATTAGAATATGGTGAAGGACCTCTGGGATTATAGAATGGATATGGGCCAGCTTCTGTATCACATGTGAATTATTATGGGGTATTCATTTCGTGGTGGGTGTAGGAATATTCACCCTAGTCCATTATGATCCACATAAATGAAAAGTATCTTCATCAATATATATATGAGAATTCCCATTGGATATCACCAAATTAGACTAATGATAATCGATTGCAGCAAGGATATGAGAGAGATCATGGTTGGACATTGGAACATACCAATATAATTCCTTAAGAAGAATTTGTTCTTGTCATTGGGGGATTTCTGAACTAGATTGATTTTCCATGTCATAATAGAAATATGAGTTTTGTCATCAGCCTCTTCCTTTATTGGAATATGATGATAATCTATTAAAATTATAGAATGAATATTTTTCATTCTCAAAATATGCCACCTATTCAATGGGATATATTGGAATGTGTATTTTATTTAATTGGGGAGATATTCCTACACATATCCTCATTCCAATTGAATATTTTTAGAGGATTCAAGAGATTATGGTGTGGAAAAGTGAATCCAAGAATTTTTCTACCGGGATGTGTGGGAATACGTAGTATAGGTGAGAAGGTATGTGACCTTGCTCCCTAGTTTCCACTTGAATGTGTTGATGGGGGTAATTCGTGGAGGTGGATTCATATGATTGATCTCTTTGGATAATATATTTCCAGTCCCAATGATATATCCTTGGGTCCTGGGTAATGAGTGTCCTGGATGGATACCTATTTGGCAGTGACATCAGCACAATACTGAGGGTAATTTGTTGGGTGGTACTAGTGGATGTGGTTAGAAATATCTCTTAATAGAAGATCTTATGTCGGGGTGGAGCGGTTGTAATATTATTTATTGAATTTATTATAATCTTTAATGTAAGTAAGTTTTTGCACTGTGTATATTATTCTTATTTGATTAGAAAACAGTGATTTTCATCAAAAGATTATCTAATTTTTTAAGAAGAGAGGTGGTATTGTTGGATTTTGTAATTTCCCATTACCTTAATGATGGGTATGTCTTAATAATAGATTTTAGTATCATTTTCATTAGGTGAGTACAACCAACTTTGAAATTGGGAGGGTAACTATAATGTTGAATTCATAGATTTGGGTGATTTTTTCATCAAATAACAAATAATATATGAATATCATTGGGAACATACAGGGTGAGTAATTGAAGTATATTCCTTGAAATGGATACTGCTCTGAAGTAGGGAACTGAGTAAATGGATTCAATCGTGTACAATAATTGGAATATGTACATGCATTGTGAGTAGAAAAATATTGGTTTTAATAAAACTCTAATTTGACTTTTGATCTATAAACACCCCAGATTTAAAAAAATGATTCAATGTGTTACACATAATTTAAATTTCATGGGGTTAGTTTTTAGATAAAAATACTACTGATATGCTTCATTCATTCCCTATGTATCTCTCTACTATAACAATTAATTCTCCATAGGTTATTATGGGAAAATTATTTCCATCTGAATCAATCAGTTATGAAAATGTTTAATATGGATAGCTTCTTCCTCAGCTTAGCCTTCCTCTTGGATCCTCTCACTCATTTGTAGTAATAGTACCATTTTTTAGGAACGGGGCTTCGAATATTGGTTTAAATATATTAGATTAATTTTAATTTCATTATAAATCTTCTAGAAAAATAACAAGTTGTTTCTAATCCCTACTATCAATGGTTATTATGTTTTTTACATACATGAGGTTGGTGTATATGTTAATTTCTTTTAATTTTTTCAATTTTATATTGGATATTTCTTATACATAATATCTAAAATGTAATTTCATGTATTGAAATTAAATATCTAATGGATTCATGTTTTATTGATTTTTTCTTGTATAATGAATTTCATTAATTAGAAATAGAAAGGATTGTTTTCAAATAGTAATAAATATTAGTCTGTCTATCAAAGGGTTTTATAAATCATTGATCTTGGTTTTTGAAAATGGAATTGATAATAATTGCGCTTTAGGAACCTTGGGTACATCAGAAATGATACACAGTGAGCTGTAGTGTGTGTGACAAGAATAAAATGTAACCCCTTTTACATCAATGAATTATAGAATGAAACAATATTAGTTTATAATAACAATATTCCATGTAACTATCATGAGTTCCTAGTTTGTAATTTCTAATAGTCTAGATCACTTCTAGAAGGGGAATTTTTATTTCTAGTTTTTTATTGTATACTAGCTTCTCTCAAGGATGTTCCCTCACATGTATTTTTATCTTTTATATGATTACCTTATTTGTTATATGACTGTAATTATTATTTGTATTTGGTAAATTGGATATAATATTTATGGTAATTCCATTGAATATTTGGGAAATATTGGAAAATATTATTGTTATAAAAATTATTGAAATACTATTTGGTTTTAAATATTGAACAAATAAATTATTGATATTAGAACACTTATATATTATTTGGTGGTAACTTATTGGGATCTATTTTTCACACCATTTATCTTCATTTGGGTGGATATAACTAGGTTTTGTGGGATACAGGTATAGTTAAGGGTATTCTAAAACATGATGAATTGTTGTTATGTTCTTGTTTTCAGTTTCAGTAAGGTTTGGGGGTGATGGTTTGTCACATGAAGACTAGATGGTCCAGACTTGTCATAATTTTGGGTTTCTAATGTTTAGATAATTATTATCATCCTTTGTTTGTTCTTGTACTCTGGTTTATGTCATGTTTTTCTTATATTTAAAAAATATTTATTTATCTTTTTTTTACCTCACCCTTAGTAGGAGGACATGAGTAACTGGTTGGGTTGAATCTGTTTGATTGATTAAAATTTGGTTTTATAGACTGTTACATAGTTAAAATTATTTCAACACTACATGAGTTCGTTACGTTTCTTTGGAATATAGGATAAGATCATAAAAATGCATAATGTAGGTGTGGAAAAAAATCACAGTCAGCTCTATTCCATTACTGAACCTGAGTTATTAGGGTGGTTTAAAATATTTACTATGTATGAGATATTGTATATTGGTTGTTTATGATTACTTTTATTGGAAATATTTTTATATTGACCTATTTACATTTTTTGAGGATATGGTTTCTGTCTATGGGTTAATTTGGAAAAACATAGTAGGTATTCTATTTGAATGGACCTATTTCATGAAAAGGTATCCATTTATGATATAATTCAAAATAGATTTATATTCTTATCATTTATATGAATTTCTTTATTTAGGAATTACTTTAAATGGTTTTCGAATTTCCTCATAACTAATTTCTTATTCTATCATGATAAATAGAAAATTAATCCTGTAAGATCTCTTTCAAATACGTGTGGGGGATCAATGAGGCAACTTCCATAGGGGTCCTCTAGGGGACTCTTCTTTGGTAGAGACATTACTCTATACAATTTACAATATTTAGATAGTGGGGATAGTGAACCAGGATTGAGTAGAAGATTATGGATCAAAATTGTCCAGCAGACATCCACTTATCTTTTGAGGGGAAAAAGGGACTCATGAACTAGAGAGAGTCATGAATGTATTAAAAAGAGCTTTTTATTTTTGATGACTCTATACGGTTCTCATGTAGTATTTCTATCAAATATGTTTGAGGTCATAAGAATCCGTTTTTTGGACATTATAGTGTATCATAGGATGTACAATAATATTTATGTGGTCTCTTTTAATAATATCATTAATCAAAAGTTTTATACCATGATATTATGTGCATAAAATAATAGTTAATTTCTACAAATTTTGTTAGTGGATCATACTGTTCTAGGATACTGTACTCATTTTTTTGAGTTGGTGCACCTAGTAACATATATTTTAACCTATTATTACATGAATTAATTGAGGATCATGGTGTCGATATGGGATGAAATTCAATCAATTATATTTTTTCACTTATGATCATTGTGGAGGTAGTGGATAATGAATCATTGGATAAGGCATCATAACTAGGATAATAGTTCTGGGAGGATCTTCCTTGGGTGCAACTATTAGTCATGGGTCTTCTTATGGTAATAAATGGAAGTGTGTGAGGGTTATGTTTTCTAAAAGACTAGTTTTAGGGACTTATTCAAGGAATTAATAGGTAACATGATACCATTTTGTGAGGCATGGGAATACTAGACATCTTTATATTGAGAGTCATAGGAATTTTTATCAAATGGGGTGATCTGTCCATCTAAAAATGTACTTTGACATGATTTACCAAGGATGTAATGTGGGATCCACTTTCTAAAAAGGATAATAGTTTAATAATGATGCTATAAATGTTGGATAGTTATATCATCTTTCCATGGTGGTTTTCATAGTGTCTATGTCTAGATGACTTCATATTCCATATTATGCCCCAAAGGAATATAAAAATAGTTTTTTGACTATTAGAGGTAATTTTTTATTTTATTCTCTCTGGTTCACAATCTCTTTGATATAGGATTCTCATAGTTGGTTGATATGTTTTGTTCATTTTATGAGAAAATTTATTTTTTAGCTTTCCACCACTTTGGTAAATATTCCTAAACAAGGATTCAATTAAATCACATGTATGTTGATGATATCAAAAATTGAAGGGGTTTTGTATATCCTAGTGCTTGATATTGACATCATCAACAAGAATATCAGTATAGATTGGATAATTATTTTTAAAACCACGATGGATTGTTATCATGATTAGGTATTGTTCTTATATTCATATGGGGTTATTAATTTTATCAATGGTTAGTGGTACTCTTCATTAGGAAGGGAAATGCCAGTTTTTTATTATGTTAGAATAATATCACATTATTTTTCATAAATATTTCTTTATGTGATTGAAAATTTAATTTACATTCAACTGAGGCATACTATTTTTTCAACCCAGATGAATTTTTGGATGTCTTTATGCTTTACCGCCATCGAGATATGTGGAGTTTAATATTGAAATGCTTATCGGAATGATATTGTTTCTATGTCATCATATCGAATGGAACCTACTGCATTGCTGGAGAATAATGTCTAGAATGGGGACTATGAGGAAAAATGACATTTTCATCCTATCATTTCACAATGGGATTTAGATGTACTCTTTTTCTAATAAATAAATCCTGATGTATTAGGAATTTTTTTGACAATATAAAGATGTATAATATTACCATTAGGAAAAATTATCCATTAACAAAAATTGATGACAACTTTTTCTTGATTAGGGGGGCTCATCGTTTCTCCAATATTGACCTATGATGAGGGTACCATCATTTGAGACACCAAGAAGAGAAAATACATAAGGGGGAGTTTCCGAGTTTCTATGGGAATTTCAATTTTCTAGTTATGACATTCAAACTAAATAACACTCCTATGGTATTTATGGATTTTATTGAAAATATATTTTATGTGTTATTGGACATTTTTTGATGTTTTTTAGATAATATCATGGTGTACTTTAATACATAGGAGGAACATGTTTTCCATTTAGATATCATTCATCATACCTTGAAATAACATTATTATTATAGTAAAATTTCTATGTGTGATTTCTGGTTATGAAATGTCATGTTTTTGGGGCATTTTATATTTCATAGGGGTGTCTCAATAGATCCAAAAAAGTTTTGGGAAGCTATGTCGTAGGAAAAGCCTACAATAATTTTTTACATATGAAGCTTCAATGGGATGGCTTGTTATTATAGATGATTTGTTCAAGGATTATCTAATATTGCATCCTCATTGAAAAATTTATCTTATTAGGGTGTAATGTTGGAATGTACTAAAGATCATTAGTGATATTTTGAGGACCTAAAAGTGAGTTTGTCTTTAGCAATATTGTTGGTTCTTCTAGATCTGGGGTTGGGTTTTCATGTTATTCAGAACAATTCTATTATGGTATTGGAATGTACCTTACACCATGGAAAAAATGTTGGGTATTACGGGATAGAACAATTACTCCCTCAAGGGATGAACTACTCTACCAATAATCTTATGTTGTTATCTATTAAGCACAGACTAGAGATGTGGTACCACTATCTTGTTGGGGAGAATTTTACATTTTATTTTGATTAAAAAATCCACAATTATATTTTCATACATAGGATTATAATCATGCAACATATATATTTGGTTGGGTATCTCCATACCATTTATTTTTATATTGAATATACCCCTGATAGGGGAAATGTGGTTGTTGATGTGTTGATAAGAAACTTTCCAACATAATACATGAAGTAACTAGTCGATCAGTGCTCTCTCATGATTTTGTTTTCTTAGACGATATTGGGAGTGAAGATGGTTGGATGATAGGTGTTCTTGGATTCAACAAAGGATGCATCATTTTATGATCATATAGTAAGACTTGAGGATATGAAAGACTCCCTGAGAATAGGATTATGCTAAATCATAAATGTATGGGTGACCTCCATCTTATGATATCTATACCCTAATAGATAAATGTACATTCCAAGAAGGTTTATTGTTTCTTTTTCATTGAGATGACTATTATTGGATAATGGAAATTGTTTCAGTTATATTGTGCACCATCTGTATAAAAATATTCCATTATATTATATGTACTTATTGGTGGGTAGGAATGAGGCTGCTAGGTATAGGATTGGTTTTATAGTGTCTATCATGTAGGAGAGTTATTTTAGAAAATAAGAGACATGTAGGTTTTTTGTAGCCTGTTCCCATTTCATTGTGAATGTGTGATTATATTTTAATTTATTTCTTCATTTTTATTCCAAATATATATAGTTGGAGAGATTTTATTTGGGTGAATATTGAAATACTAAATGAATTATCATATTTCTTACCAATAAAGGGAACGAATAAAGTGGAGTAGCATGGGGACATTTATGTACAATAGATTTTGAGGATGCTTGTGCTTCAATCTATGGTTATTAATGATAGTAATTTGAGGTTCACATCCAGATTCTGGATTGGTTTTCTAGTGGCAATGAGTTCCCATTTGAAATTAAGAATGAATTATCATCTAAAGATGAATGACCATACAATGTAGGATATATAGGTTACTTAGGATATGCTCTCTATAACAACCTGGGTACTAATAAAATATTTTTTATGGAATTAAATATTTAAATTCCTTATATATTTATAATGAAATAACTGAAATTTATTCAAATTAATGATTTATTAATGATGTAATAGTAACATGAACATATGAATAGTAACATGACCATTATTAATATTGGTATAGTAAAAAAATAGAAACCACACATATTAGTGTATTAAAAAAAGTTATATATCTTATTATCCTAATAATGATATAATTATATCATGGAATAAGTGGGTTATTATTTTTCAACTGATAAATAAATTTTTGGTGTTTTGTGTAAGTCATCGATATTTAAATTCAATCTTATAATTAATTTAAATATATAAAAATATTATATTCATAATATATATTCATAAATTATTAACTTATTTTCTTATGGTTGTAAGATGATTTTATGATGCCATTATTAATATTTAGTGGTGTTATAATATGAGTTATTGTTTTAAAATTTTTATTTTTTTCAAATATATTATTATTTTTTATAAAAAAATATTATTCAAATTTATAATATCATTTTTAATAAATAGAATTCAATATTTAATTCCAAATACAAAAATATTGTAGGGGATAATTTTTGTGATTTTTCAAAAATACATGAATTTTTTGTGTATAATGAAATATGATAATTTATGTTATAAATATATTATATGTAAGATAATATACTAATAACTTCATGAATGATGTATGAATCATAATATATAACATCCCTTTATTATTTTAATTTATTTTATGATAAGTCTCAAAATATTCATAATCCTAAGCCAATTTAATACACTGTTGAATAAAATAATCAAAAAACCATGCTTCCCTCATATTTAAATACCAACCTCACCCCATGTTATACTAATAGCTCAAATCCTAATAGAATTCTAAAACTAGGCTAAAATATCTTCCCTACCATATTTTTACTTCTAAGACACACAATTATTAATAAAAGGCCAAAACCATAGACCATAATGAGTTTCCCAAGGAGGATAATTCAAGAGGGAAACATCTTCATTCATTTTGTTTTCAATAGTATTTTTCTGTTATACTCTCTTGAAATCTCCTAATCCAAGTAGATTGAATAATATAATATATTATATATAATAAAATAATATCATTTCAAGCAAAAATTCACAATCATAGTTCTTCTCTCATCCCATTAATTTTATGAAATACATCGTTCGTGATGTGTTGAATTACCAACATCATTGGCAATGTGTTTTAAATATCCATTACCACCTTCATGGATGGTAATATAAAAATTATAATTGTTGAAAAATGTTTTAATGATTGTGATATAACAATTTTTATGTTATTTAATTATCATATATTTATAATATTAAATTATATAAAGAAATTAGTCCGCAATGAAGAAAAAACTGCAAAAATCATCAAAAAGAATATCATTAATGATTTATCTAAAGAATCATCCTCATATATTAAATAATGATATATGGAATAATTAAAAGTTAGGTAAACATTTAAATACAATTTAATTATAATTCTGTATTTTCTCATCTTTTTTAAATGAAAAACCATTACGAAACAACCATGGAAACCATGTATAGAAGGCCCCCAGAATATTGTAAATAACAAAATATAACTAATAATTGAGTGTAATAATGATATAAAATAAACAAATAATGTTTTATGAAAATAATTATGTCTCTTAAAAATATTAATAACACTTTTTTAACCCCTATACCACTATTTTATATAGATTTGATGAAAGAAGCACCTAATGTAATGGAATTCATAGCCAAATTTATAGTCATTGGGTTAAACTTTTACTGTATTGATTATGTGGTAAAATAATTATTTGTGAAAATATATTTTGATTATATTATTGTTTTTTATGGTTTTTTATTTTTTATAAAAATCTTCCATTAATTTTTATTTACTCTCCATACCAATATATGATATTTGTAAAGGACTTTCCTAAAAAAATATCATTTTCTCACTTATATTAATTTTTTAAGTGAATGATTTATCTAAAGAATGCATTCTTGTTTTATGATTATGTTATAGATCATAGTAATTTAGTATTAGGAATATTGGGACATATTTATTCTTTAGATGAATTGGGTATGATTATGTTTGATGTCGGCTGTAGGGTAACTCCATGTGTAACTATGATGGTTACGCCATAAGTTAGTCCTAAGGATTAAATTATAAGGTATCTTTGAGGGTTCCAAGTTATAATTTAGTCTTGAGGGTTAAAATATGATGTATGTAATTACCCATGTAACTTAGATGATTTATTTATTTTTTTAATGTTTTATAGAAATCACATGTTTTTATAATTAAACTCTATTATAATTATACTTTGAGAAATATTTCATTGTGAAAATGATTTAATAGGTTTATAAGTAATCATGTACTAACAGTTCTCTACATTTTTTTATATCCCTTACTACTATTTTTTCTCGTACCTTATTTTAAAATGTTATTACAGTTTTATGGATGTGTAAGAGAAAAGGATAATACTATATGAATGATGGGAATTTTTTCCTAGAATGGATTTATTATTTTATTAAATAAAAGTGTATCCTGAAAAATGATATTGTTTTAGTAGTATCCACATTGTATGATCATGGTTTGTAATAATGCATAATTTACTGATATTCTAAAAATCAAGACCTAAAATATATTTGGTAATATAAAATGTTAATTATAAACGAATTTACTAGATTATGTATTCTTTGATGTCAGTTCCTTATAGATGGTTTTAAAGAATAGTTCATATAACTTTTGGTGTTAAGATGATGATAATTTAATACAATAAATGATATCTAACATATTTTGAAATCATATAAATATTACCATTTTGATTCATCTATGATATTTATATTCAGAATGGTTATCCATAGAAGAAACAGGGAATCTACAGTTGGAAGGAACTGAGAGGCTAATAACTTTCTGTATTTGTAACCTGGAATGGTGGGAATGTGATATAAAAAGATTGTGATACTAATGGTTCACCTGAAACAAGAAATAAATGGATTTGTAATCCATCTATGAGAACAACCATAAATAATGTTATGGAATATGACTATAGTGGACCATATTATGATGGTGCACCATCATTATTTAGTGGATCTTCTTTCACAGTTATGGCTAAAGGGTGGATTAAATACATTGAAAAGATATTTAAAGTTAAGGGGTGTTCTGATAATCATCTGATTGGTATTTCAATTTATCTTTTTGAAGGTGAATACTACTAGTAGAGTTCAATGTTAATGAATATCAAGATTATGGAATAGATTTATTCCTTGGAATGAGATGAATAGAAAAATTATATCCTTGAAAAGTATTATCAAATGTTGGTCCAACATTGGATAGAAACTAAATTATTGGAATTGATGAAAAATGAGGATATTTGAATTGTTCGGTAAAAATAACACTTCACACAATTGTAATTTTATGCTTCATATGTTATATTAGATCATGATAGTAAAATAAATCATTTTTACTCTGGAATGAAGAAAAGATATCGAGGGTCATTGGCCTCCCAACTTTTCAAATTTTAATAGAATAATATATTATTTGAAGAGATGGTATAAAAATAGTTTCATGATAATCATTTGTAAATTGAAATAAAGAAAAATAAGGGGACCAGATGTCATGCGATGTGTAAAAACCAATCAATGAAATATGATAATAATATAGTCCAGATTTGAGTTTGGGAAAAGTATAGTAAAAGGAGTCTTATGAAAAGCCTTAACAATATCAGAAGTGTTTTTAGGGTTGTAAGTTTTGACATATGGCCTAATATTGAATTGAAAATTTTCTTAATATTAATTCTGATAATAAATATATAGTGTTTCATAAATTTTTTGGAATGAGACATTTTGGTAATATTTTCCCAAAGAATGATATGAATGATTCAATGTAATCATATTTTATGCTGAAATGTGTAGAGATATACATTGCTACTAATTCAGATGATTTGAGGCCATCCAATGAATTAGTATCAGGTAATCTATTTCTTTACTCATATTTTTTAATTTATTTTTTGATATACGGTATACACATGCTTTTATTTGTGATAATTTTTTTGGTAAATTGGAAATTTCACAGTAAGAAATAATACCACAAATATTGGTTGAAACAAATGGGGAAAATATTACATCAAAAAATAATTATAAAAAACATATTATTGTTGTAAAGATAATGGCATAACCTCTAAAACTTTTTTTACCCTTTGTAGGTATTAATGTTATATTTCTTATGGATTGGATTTATTTTTTTCATGATATGATTTATTGTTGAGATAAAAATGTTGATTTTTAGAAATAGTTTATATATTTTTAAAAGGATGAACTCATGAAATTTATAACTTATTGGGATGCTAATAAACTATCAAAATATGGAAATGAAATATATCTTTCACATATTATCTTAATCAATGGGAAATTTCTAATTGATGATGAGTCTATAGTAATTGATTAACTTAATATTTTTCATAGTGATTTTCCAAGTGTTACACTTTGAAAAAAGTTGAATTTATTATCACCTAATTTATGTATGGTAAAACTATTTCAAAACCACCTTATCGAATGGATCTATTGGATATTATTGAATTTAAAAATCAATAATATGAGTTTCTTGATAAAGGATTCATTCATCCTAGAACGTCACCATGGGGTGTTTTTGATTTTTGTTAAAAATAATTATGTATCCATGAGACTGTTCATTGATTAAATAAATTTTTAAACATTACTATTAAGATTAATTATATTTGTATTAAATATCGATGACTTGTTTGAGCAGCATTTGGGAGCTTTGTGTTTTTTCAATGATGACTTGGGATTTGGGTTCCATCAGCTGATGTTGAAGGGGGTGACACAACGATAATAGATTTTCAAAATAGATATAGTTATTATGAGTTTTTTTAGTCCCAGTGATTGGAAAAATTCCACTAATTTATTCTTGGATCATAAGAAAAACATATTCAATGAATATTTGGACATGTTATTTGTTTTTTTTTAATTATATTTTTATCTTTTTAAAATCCTATGATTATCATGAAAAAAATAATGGATTTTCTTGCAAACAATGAAATAATAGAATTTATTTGGAAAATTGTGAAAATGAGTTTTTTGGTTGCAAATGATTTTTATTAATGGCTTATTGTAAATAAAAATTGAATAAAAATTGATCTGGCCAAAATAATAGTTTTATTAAAGGAAAAGATCTATAACTATTACAAATTTTTATAGTTTCCTTTTATTTTCATGTTATTACTAATTTTTTATTAAATTCATGACACGTTTCAATAGTCTTATATTTACGTTAACCCAAAAAGGTGTTATATTTATTTGGGGAAATGAATCTGATGTTTTTTATGGAACTAAAGAATAGATTGGTGAATGATCTAGTTCTATCCATACCTTCAATAAATGGTGACTTTTTTATGTATGATGATGCTTCATTGAAGTTACTTGGTTGTGTTATAATGTAGAATTATCAGGTAATTTCTTATTATTCGAGACAAATAAAACATTATGAGTTGATTTATCTTACACATGATTCAGAATTAAATGCTATTCTTTTTTCATTGAATATTTGGAGGAATCATTTAGACTGTACTGAATGTGAAATATATACTGACCATAAATTTATGAAGTATATATTCATTTAGATGGAATTATAAATGAGGCAGAGCAGATTTCTGGAATTTATAAAGAATTATGATTATACGATCAATTTCCATACATGATAAGAAAACAAAGTTCCATATTCCTTGAGGTAAAAGAATCATGAAACATTAACCATGTTACGTTTGGATCATGAACCCTTTATTAATAATTTTATAAATATGGGATTATAGTTTTAGGTATAAGATACTCATATAGTTTGATTCATGTTTCTATGTTTTCCTCTCCATCATACATAATCAATCAAGTATAGAAGGAATACAATGAGTTATAGAAAAATTAAGAATTTGTTATAAGAGATATGTTTCAATAATTTAACGTTGTTAAATATTTTTTATAAATATTTTGAAATATATTATATGTTCCTTGTGGTTCACAGTTGTAGAAAGAGTTTCATGAAGCTCATTGCTCTCTGTTTTCAGTTCATCTTGGACGTACTAATATGTACAGATACCATTAAGAGTAAATCTAGTGGGATGGAATTAAAATATATATTTTTTATTTTAAAATGAAAATTTTAACATCTCAACATGTTATAGTAGAGAGAAAACTATCAGAGGGGATGCTTCAACCATTTCTAGTATAGAGTGGAAATGGGAAAATATATCCATAGACATTGTGGTGGGGCTGCCAATGAATTCTCAAGGTAATAAATCTATTTGGGTTTTTGTTGACCAACTGATAAAATAATCACATTTCATTCAAATTCGAGATGTTATATCATTGGGTCATAGTTCACGAATGTACCCCAATGTGATTTTCAAGATACATTGATGTAATCTTTCCATTGTATCAGATCTTGATACCATGTTAACTTATAATATTTGTAAATTCATTCTGAATTAATTGGGTATAGAATTATATTTCAGCATAGCCTTTCATCCCCAATCTAATGGACATACCAAGTGACTAGTTTAAACATTGGAGGATATGATTCGATGTTGATCAATGAACTATATAGAATGTTAGGATCATCATAATTCTTTAGATTAGTTTTCATATAGTAAAAATTTTCATTTTATTATATGTATATCACCTATTGATGAATTATATAGAAATTGGTGCTACACTCCATATTTGGGTGATGATTCCGGGAATGAATGTTGATGGTACCAAAATTATTATAGAATTGTGCTTAGAATGTGAATATGATCTAAGAAAATATAAGGAAATATCATAGTAGGGGAAATGATATGTAGATAAAATGAGAAAATACTTTTCCATTGAGGTGGGGGGTTCATGTATTTCATAGAATCTTACTATCGAAACATGTTATAACTTTTGGTAATAATGAATTGTTATGTCCAAGGTTCAAAAGGCAATAATAAATCCCTGATAAATTTGGACCTGACTCCAACCAAGAATATTTTCCTCCTAGTTTATCTCAGGATCACAATGAATTTCATGACTGATTTATGAGTTGTACATTCTATACCTATATCATGTTTTTTGCCTATAATTAGTCCACCTGGAATAAAAAATTTCATATAGACTGAAATCGGTTCATATTATTGATCGCAGAGAGAGTACATTGAGAAATAAGGTAATCCACAAGTCTATGGTTTTATGGGAAAACCACATGGTTGAGGAATCGACATGGGAATCTGAAAATGAAATGATGGAAAAGTTCCAACACTTGATTAATATATTATAAAAAATTGTGATGATGAAATATCAATAATGTGGGGAAAATATAACAACCCATATATTTATAATTTGATTTTTTTTTTCATTCTGGAACTAAATATGTATATTCCTCATAAATAAATAATGATAAAATTTATTTTTATAGATATTATGGAATTTTTACTGATTGAATAATAACATTTCTTCAGGAATAGTAAAATAAAAATTCAGATTAGTAATCTGGCCGATAGATTATTAACCACTCCTAAGAGAGTATAAATAAAATTTATTTGAATTAAAAGGTAATAATGAAAATTTTAATTCAAGGAATATTTGAATAATTTTTTTTGAGTTGATAAATTAAGTCTTTGTATTTTGGTATGGAATTGATATTTAATTTAATTTTTATAAATAAATTATTTATATAAATAAATTATTTCAATGAAATAGATTAATATATTAATAGTTTATTGTTTTATGGTAATATTTAAATGTTAAGAGAAATTCAATCATTTTTCAAAGTGTTATAAATGCAATAATACATTTAAAAAAATTTCAAAATAAATTATGATTATTTAAAAGGTAAATTTATCATACTTAGAAAACTATTTTTGGAAAATGGTGATCATTTTTGAATTATACATAGGAAAAAATTGTTGGGGTTATTTTTTGGAATTTTTATGAAAGACATGAAATTTTGGTGAATAGTGAAATATGGTGATTTATGGTATGTATACATTATAAGTAATATACACTATTCCTAACATCATGAATGATGTAATCACCATAATATCAAAAATACATTGAATATTGGAATATATTTTTTTATAATTCTATAGATAATCATAATCTTGTGTAAAATTCATTTACCAATGAATTAAATAATCAAGAATACTCCTCTACTGCATTATAAAAACCCCTCAATCCATCTTATAATGAAAACTAGGGGCCTTTTATCTTGTAAAAATTCTACCCCAATAACATCCAATGAATCATACCCACCTCCATGAGATTTTGGTATCACAAAACCTCCAAAACCAATAGCGTTATGGAGGTTCTCATGGAAAATAATTCAAGAGGTAAAGAACCTATTTCATTTTATATTGATTTCTTTTCCATTAATTATCTTTTATTATACAATCATAACATTCCCTTATCCAAGTGGATTGAATACTCTAACAACTTATATATACTAGAATTTTATCATGGATATGGAAAATTTATCATCATACATTTTCTCATCTCCCTTTTATTCAAAAAATAATAACATCATATGTGATGTGTTGAATTACCAACCTCAAGGATGATGTGTTTTCAATTTCCATTGTAGCCATCATGGAATGTCATAGAACAACTATAATGGTTGATAAAAGGTTTTAAAATTTATTATACATCTTCTATTATTGAATGGAATTAAAATTTATTTATAATATTAAATTTTATAATGAAACTAGTTCACTATGATCAAAGTACCGACAAAATAATATAAATGAATATCCTTAATGTTTTATCTAATAAATAATACTCATATCATAAAAAATGATATATGGAATAATTTTTGTTATGGAAAAATATAAATACTATTTCATTCTACTTATGAAATTTCACATTTATTTACCAATACAATTTGTAACACCTCATTCTTCCATGGTACACTTCCCTTTGAATAATGCAATACCTTGCATTGTACGCAACTTCGTGTTCTAACACACAACACAACCAAACTAGCCGTTATGAATAGTAATACCCACTTTTTGAAATTTTATAAATTTTATCATTCAAAATGGACTTCATTTTTTATATTTAGAATATTGAAATTATAATAGGGTGATTTTTTGGTAATTTTTTGAAAACATTCAATTTTGTGATGAATAGTAAAAAACACTAAGTTATAGTTTAAAACCGAATTTTTAATTAAATAATTATTTATTTTATATAAATTTATTTTAGGTCAAAATAGATACATAATACCTATATATGTTAAATTTAATCCATTGGAGTCAGTTTATAATAATTTTAGATATATAAAAATTTTATTGAACTTTCACAGTCTTTTACCCATCTCTTAGGAGAATTTTCAAATTTACATAAAACATAATTTTACCACTTCTGTGAGTAGAATTTCTAAAATACAAGAGTCAATGTTAATATAAAGGTGTAAAAATTGGTTCAATAATATAAAAATAATATTTGGTGAATAGTAAATTTTTACTTTTATTTACCACAGTTAAAAGTAAATAGTGTAATTAAGGGTAAAAATGTTATTATTATTACCTTAACACATGTCCTAATTCTATTGGATAAGTATAATTCTACCAAAAAAACCTTAGGAATAAAATATGAACCTCTTTGGTCCACATGGATTTGATTAGGACATTTATTATTATTTAATTCAAAGAAGTGTTAAAAGAGATAAAATCAATGTTAAATAACTAAAAAAAATTTAATATACTGTTATACATAAGATACATTCGATTATAAATATTCATTATATAGAAAAACATATTTCCTATATAATGATATTTTATTTATAATTTTTAGAAATTAAATAATTTTTTTATTTATGAAGCAATGGTGATGCAGTAATTACCTAATTTATGAAATTTTGAAATAATTGATATTATAAATATCAGAATAAAGGTAATTTTAGACTTTATATGAATTAAACTAATTTTCATGGTTAATATAACATATTAGGGTTGGTTAGACGAATTATTTTCTAAGTAATAATGCTGTTATGAATTTAGAAACAACAAAATACCAAATAGTGTCAAAATTGACATAAAAGAGTTTTTTAAAAACATATTATATTATTAATTGATATTATATTCCTAAAAATCTAAGGATTGTCAAAATGACTTATATAAGGTTATATATATTAATAATTAACCATTTGGGGTTCTCTTGGCTTGTTATAGCATGTTCATTAACCATATAATATAAAAATACAAAGAGACGTGGTAAATGTCAAGGTATTTAACTAAGATTTAAATATAAATTATAAGGTTAATATAGTGACCCAAACCTGTCAAAATTATATTAGTTGAATGTATTTAGACCTATCCCCACCTTATCCTCTAAATAAGTCACTTTGGAGCCATTATTAACTAAATATGAATTTATTATAAAATAATATTTTATGTTTCTCCTAAGGTGCCCATCACCCCTCTTATAAATGGGAACTCCCCATTCTCTCACATTTTTACATTCAAAGTCTTTTGGATCGGAAAAAACCTTCCAAAATATTCTCTCAACTTCCCTCAATTCAACCAAGAGGCCTTAGTTTGATCAGAAAGCCAACCTAAGGAACCATGTTGATCTAATCAAAAGGAAGAATGCGAAGAATATGTAATGATTTCACCACCCTCTTTCAAGTTCCTTTCTTCTTCCACATCTTCAGTATTTGTTATTTACATTATAAAATAATAAATCCAGTATCTTCTTTATAACTTTATGTTGTTACAAATATTTTATAACCATATTTAGTATTCTATTCGTCCTTAGAATGACATGTCACCATACGTGCGTACGTACGGCTTACCGTCTCCACGTCGTGGTGTAATAGTTATTCAACACATCATTATTTGTATGGGTATGATAATGATGTGTAATTGAAGTAAATAATTAATATAACATTATAATGACTCTATATATATGATATACCATCCAATTATATATTATTTTAATATCAAAAGAATGATATTGTCACTCATGCGTACATACCGACTACCGTCACCACGAACACGATGACATTCATTCCCCATCGTATCCATTCAAGAATAATTCTCATTTGATGATTAAAAATAATTTTTTAGGACTTTATATCATTCTAGTTATGAATATGATACAACCTATCCATAACAAAAATTCCTTATGAAACAAAACATATAAAAGAAAACGAGTAAGTTAACACCTGAAACAATGATATTACTAAGATATTATTAATAATGCAATGTTAAAAGATAATATATGATATCATATTAATGTATATGATTCTTGTAAAATTTAATAACAACTATTTCACAATTATACATGTGGTTAACCTACCCTCTAACAAGGAAAAGTACAAGGTAAGGGTTTATTTCGCAATCTTTTCATTATCTGTGGTTGTTTAAACAAAATTATCTATTGGGACCTCCTTTTCATCCACATCCATGTTTCTAAAAAATGTATTTAAAATCATAATATTTTATAGAATATGGGTTAAATTCATTTATACCCATGTTGACTTTTTTAAGATATTTATAATGGAATCGTTCCATCTTTTTCCGAATAAGGTCATTTTTATCCTTTTCGACAGAATTAAGGTAAGAATGTTTTTTTAACATATACGATGGGTGCGGCTATTTTCCATCATTATAAAATCGTTGAAGCTTCCCTTAAAAGATTATAAGAATATTTTCAATGTAAATTTTTTATTTTATAATTATGTGACTTTTAAATGATTTCAAAAAAAGAGATATTTCCCTCAAATAGTTTTGATTTCATCTATGTCAACATCCTTTGATGGATTTTAAGCTTATTTGAAGTTGATTTATTATGATAAGAAACATCCATAGAGTATTGAAGGTTTTGTGATATGTTTGATTGTTGATTTTTTATTTTTATACCATTCGTGGTTTATGGATAATGTATTGACATTTTGTAAGCTAGTTTTAATACAAATGTTTATGTTATGTTTAAACCTCTTCTTATGAGGAATGAATTGAACTTATTAAGTTACGGGTGGAGCCCTCTATAGATCCTCAATGCATCGGTAGGTCTCATGAGATAACCTAGTGTCTTGAAACATGGCCTTGAAAAAATCTTATTTGTAGTCTAGGCACAAGGCCTTGATTATGTGGTTATGATAGTCTGGCATTATGTATTCCATCATTATGAAAGTAGTTATTGATATTGCATGTGATTATTCGATTAGTAGAATATCCATGTGAATATGAAAATGGAATTATTTCATTTTATTTCTTCCATATTATGCTGAATTTCTTGTTTAAAAGGCAATCATTTTAGTTATACAGTGCTTTAATGTTTATGTTTATTTATGAATGTTTCCGTTATATTGTTATCCTTACATGGCATCTGAGCTCACCCCTTTCTATGTTATATTATTCCCAGGATGTGAAGAAGTCTTTTATAGCTAACCTGTAGGGATAAATTGAGGGGATATGAGTGTGGACTATAGAGACTATGTAGTTGTAGTTTTTATTTTATGATGTAATGTAAACTTAATGAATGTATCTAGTGATTCCAATGCTAGTAAACTAATCGGTCTTTGGATACTTGATCTTTTGTGATCATGCCAATGTTATGTAATAATGCACTAACTCTAGGAAACTAGGGTCAGGGTGTTATAGTTGGTATTAGAGGAAGTTTTATACAAACCATGGAAACTAGATTTAGATAAACTCTTATTAGATAACATATACCTAAGATGGACTTTGAGGATTACTATAGAAGAACATCATAGAATTTTGGTATTGTATAGATTTAGTGAGTTTTCCAAGAAATTCATCCCTTTATTGATAAAAACTGGTAGTGGTGGCTCTGGCATAGGTGTACCAAGGTGTAGAACCCAAAAACACAGATTTGAGCAAGACTCGAACGGGAAATGGTGTAGAATAACGGGCCTTACTACACTTTTTGTTTTGACACTCTCGAGGGTTATGCATAGGATAATTCTCATTTTATTTACAAAAAATTATGAAGGTTTTATGAGTATATAATTTCTCAAAGAAAACATTTCTTTGATTACAGATTATATCTATAAACTGTTCAATTTATGTTAAGTGTTTTAAAAGTTTAGAATTATGTATTTCGATTCATAAACAGATCTAGTTTATGCTATTGTTTTGAAATGGTGCCTAGTGGAAGGAATGGAAACTGTATCAATGCACGCACTCCATTTAGGGATTTCCCTCCAACTCAAGATAATTATAGTGGATCTGGTGATACAACTGGTGCAGATCAGCTTATCACCATAATGGGAAAACTCACTCAAGTTATGAATATTAACCTTACCCGTATGGAGCACCCTGATCTGCAGCGTGGAGGATAAATGTTAGATAGCTTCATGAGAAAACAACCACTAACATTTAAGGGGGGAACAAATCCACTAGTAGTTAAGCAATGTATAAAATCCTTATAGAAAATATTCCATGCCTTGGGGAGTAGTGGAAGGGAAAAAGTTATCATGGAAATTTACCGACTTAAGGGGGATGCTGATCAATGGTGGTCACTGATTCAAAACATGAAGAAAGATGATGAAGTCTAAAATATTGAATGGAGGGAGTTCAAAGATCTTTTCTTCGAAAAACACTATCCTTGTGACTATCAAGCTGATATGGAAAGACAATTTCTGAGTCTGAGGCAAAAGGAGGATGAGAATGTCGCAAAGTATGAGGATAACATTACATGGTTAGCGAGGTATGCATAAGATAATATACATATCCACAAATTTAAGATTGATCATTTCATTGATGGGTAAAATCCATTTCTCTGTTGATCATTAGTCTCACAATCCTTCTCGTTATATGAATATATTGTCTCATGTGCTATCAATACAGAAAAATAATTCTCTAAGTCTTATGACTTTGAAGAAAAGAAATAGAAGAAGAGATATTCTAATGACTATGGAAATGTAAATAAGGGGAAGAAGGGAAAATTTGAATAACCATCCTGTAGTAAATGTGGGAAGAAACACCCTGGTACTTTCTTCAACAGAATGTGAGTCTATTAAATGTGTGGTTAAAAATTCCACCAAGATCATGAATGTAAGGGGAAGAAAGAAGCTACCAATGTTCAATGCTATAACTTCAGGGAGATGAGAAACTATGAAAATTAATTTCCAAAGAGTTAGGGGAACTTACCTCAGAAAATGCCAAGGGATCAAGGCCATGTTTATGTTATCACTACAACTGAGGTAGAATCTCGGAAAGACATGGTGGCAGGTAGTTTAATGGGTTCCTCAAGTTTATCCAATGCTTTATTTGATTTTGGATCATCACATTGTTTTATATCTTCCCAGTTTCCTATGAAAATTATACATTTTTAATTTTATTTAACAAGGGAGTTGTCAGTTAAAAGTCCTAAGGGAATAATCATTGCAACAAAGTTTTGTGAATCAGTCCCCATTAGAGCACATAAATGTTCTTTATCTATGGACCTCATCGTCATACCCATGATTGAATTTAATATAATCCTCGGTATGGATTGAAATTCAGACCATGATGCGATGATTTATTCTATGAAGAATGAGTTTATGATTTTTGATGATGATGATTAGGAACACCTTATCTTTAGAGCAGAATCGTCACCACCTAATTCTTATCTAGATCCACCCCCAGTAGCTCAAATAAATTCAATTATCGTGGCGGAAGAGAATGAAATAATTGTGGTTGAGGAAAGGAATGTTCAAATATAGGATGTAACTATTGTGAAAGAATATGTAGATGTGTTTCTGGAAGATTTACCTGGACATCCTCCAGAATGAGAAATTGAGTTTCCATTGATTTAATTCCTCGTTCAAAGACTATATCGAAGACCCCATTATAGAATGGCCACTATGGAATTAGTTGAACTAAAGAAACAACTAGAGGAATTGAGTAATAAGGGATTTATTTTCCCTAGTTTTTCTCCATGGGGAGCCCCTATCCCTTTTGTTAAGAAGAAAGATGGATCTATGAGGATATGTATAGACTACAGGGAAATAAATGCTATAACAATAAAGAAAAAGTATCCCCTACCTCGCATTAATGATTTATTTGACCAAATTCATGGAGCTCAATACTTTTCAAATATTATCCTTCGATCTGGATACCATCAGTTGTGTTTGAAGAAGGATGACTTTCCTAAGACAGCATTTTGAACCAGGTACGAGCATTACGAGTTTACAGAAATGACTTTTGGATTGACTAATGCACCCTATGTATTCATGGATCTAATGAATAGAGTGTTCAAGGAATATCTCAATTATTTTTTAGTGGCATTTATTGATGATATGTTGGTATAATCCAAAATATATGAAGATCATGAAAATCACTTGCGCATTATCCTGAAGACACTTAGAAGACATGAATTATATGTGATGTTTGGAAAGTGTGAATTCTGGATTCAGAAGATTTATTTTCTTGGCCATATTTTCTCTATGGATGGAATCTCTATTGATCCTTTTAAGAGAAGATAAATCCAAGAATGGCCAGCACTAAAGAGTATAACTGAGGTACGTAATTGTATTGGTTTAGCAGGTTATTATCTGTGTTTCATCTAGAACATTGCCCGATTGGCTAACCCATTAACGAAGCTCACATGTAAAGTGGTTAAATTTATTTGTACGAAAGAGTGTGAATATTGTTTTGAAAAAATTAAGAGAATATTAGTCAATACTCCTATATTGACTCTACCTTCAGGGAATGATGGGTTTGTTATTTATAGTGATGCTTGAATGAAAGGACTTGGTTGTGTCTTTATGCATAATGTTAGGTTTATTACCTATGAATCAAGAAAACTAAAAATTCATGGGAAAAAATATCCTACTCATGATCTTGAGTTATATTATGTAATCTTTGCTTTGAATATATGAATACATTATCTCTATGGTGAAAAATGTGATATATACCCAGATCACAAGAGTTTGAAATATATTTTCTCACAGAAAGAACTCAACATGAGGTAAAGAGGATGGCTTCAACTACTAAAGGATTATGATTGCAGGATACACTACCACCCAGGGAAGGAAAATAAGGTGGAAGATTCTTTGAGTAGAAAATATCATGGAGTTTTGAATAAAATTAGAGTTGAAAGGGATCCAATTTTGATGGATCTAGTAAAGTTAGATATAGGAATCACCATGGAAGGTGAAACATCAATACTTTTTCAAATGGTTGCCAAACCATCTTTACTAGAAAGGATAGAGAGTTATCAGACCTATGATGAAGAGTTTAAAGAGAATATTAAATCTTTGAATGATGGAGATTGAGTGACTTTGTGTATGAAGATGGATTTTTGAAATTTCGGAAGATAATTTCTGTTCCCAATATACATGATCTAAAAAGTGAATTGTTGGACGATCCTTATAGTCCCAATTTCTCTATACACCCTGGGAGAAATAAAATGTATAGTGATTTGAAGGAACATTTTTGGTGGGACAACATGAAGAGGGAGATTTTTTAATTTTTGTCTAGATGTATGGCTTGTAAAAAAGTGATAGCTGGAAGGAAACAACCTAGAAGAGTCATGCAAACTCTTCCCATACCTGAGTGGAAATGGGATAATATCACGATGGACTTTGTCATGGGACTACCAAAGACTCCTAGAAGGAACGATGCAATATGGGTCATTGTTGATCGTCTTACCAAGTCTTCACATTTTCTTTCTATAAGGGAGGATTTACCACTTGAACGTCTAGAAAGACAATATATTAATGAAGTTGTGAGACTTCATGGAGTACCCCTATCAATTATTTCTGATCATGATCCACGTTTTACATCAAGTTTCTGGAAAAGTCTTCAGAAATCTCTGGATACTAAACTTCATTTGAGCAATGCCTACCACCCTCAAACTAATGGACAATCAGAATGGACTATTAAAACTTTAGAAGACATGTTGATATCTGAATCACATTACATTCAGGGTATGTGTGATCAATATTTACATCCGGTAAAATTTTCCTATAATAATAGCTTCCATTCAAGTATTCAGATGGAAATATATGAAGCGTTATATGGAAAGATATGTCATACACTAACTTTTTGGGATAATTTTGGGGAAAGAAAACTCGTAGGCCAAGAACTGGTGGAGGAAATGATGGAAAATGTGAAGGCAATCCCAAACCACATCATTCCAGCTCAAAGTGGGCAGAAGAGATATGCTGATAACCGAAGGAAGGATTTTGAATTTCATGTAGGAGATCATGTTTTCTTGAAGGTATCTCCATGGAAGGGATTTATACATTTTGGTAATAAAGTTAAATTGTGTCCTATGTACATAGGACCTTTTGAAATTCTATAACTAATTGGGGTTGTAGATTACTGTTTGGAAATGCCTCCAAGTCTCTCTAATGTTCACTACGTGTTCCACGTATCACTGTTAATAAAATACATACCTGACCCAACGCATGTACTCACTTATGAGGAAGTAGAACTACAACCCAATCTATCTTCCTGCGAAGATCCCGTCAGGATTTTTGATACCAGAGAACAGGTGCTGAGAAACCTGACTACTCGTCTTGTAAAAGATCTATGGAGAAACCATAAGATATAAGAGGAAACTTGGGAACCCGAGGAACTTATGATGAAGAACCACCCAAGTTTGTTTATGCAGTAATATTCTAGAAATATTAAGGACGAAATTATTTGAAGTAGGGAAGAATTTAACACCCCAAGCTTCCACGGTACGCTTCTCTTTGAATAATGCAATAGCATGCATTGTACGCAACTTCGAGTTCTAACACACACCACAACCTATAAAACTATCCATTATGAATAGTAATACCCACTTTTTGAAATTTTATAAATTTTATATATCAAAATGGACATCATTTTTTAATTTGGAATATCGAAATTACCTGTGGTGATGTTTTTGGTAACTTTCTGAAAACATTCAATTTTTGATGAATAGTGAAAAAACAATGAGTTATAGTTTGAAACCAAATTTTAATTTAAATAATTATTTATTTTATTTAAATTTATTTTATGTAAAAAATAGATACATAATATAGATATATGTTCAATGTAATTCATTTGAGTTAGTTTATATTAATTTTAGATATATAAAAATTTTATTGAACTTTCACCGTCTTTTACCCATCTCCTAGGAGAATTTGCAAATTCACATAAAACATAATTTTACCACTTTTGTGAGAGGAATTTCTAAAATCTGAGAGACACAATTAATATCAAGGAGTAAAATTTGGTTCAATAAGATAAAAACAATACTTTGGGAATAGTATCTTTTTACTTTTATTTACCACGATTAAAAGTAAATATGGTAATTAAGGGTAAAAATGATATTATTATTACTCTAACACTGTCCTAATTCTATTGGATAAGTATAAATCGACCAAAAACAACCTTAATAATAAAATATGAACCTCTTTGGTCCACTTGGATTAGATTAGATCATTTATTATTATTTAATTCAAAGAACAGTTAAAAAGAGATAAAATCAAAGTTAAATAACTAAAAAATAATAATATAGGGTTATACATAAGATAAATTCGATTATAAATATTCATTATAAATATAAAATGATTTCCTACATAATTATAGGTTATTTATAATTTTTAGACATTAAATAATTTAATTTATTTATGACACAATGGTGATGCCGTAATTATATATTTAATGAAATATTAAAATAATTGATATTATAAATATCCAAATAAATTTAATTTGAGTATTTTTATGAATTCCACAAATTTTTTAGTTTAATATTACATATTAGGGTTTTTTAGATGAATTTGATTCGAAGTAATCATTCTGTTATGAATTTAGAAAAAAAATAGTGTCAAAATTGACATAAAAGAGTTTTTAAAACAAATATTATATTTTTAATTTATGTTATATTCATAAAAATCTAAGTTTCATCCAAATGACTTATATAAGGTTATATATATATTAATAAGGAACCACCTGGTGTTCACTTGGCTTGTTATAGTATGTTTATTAACCATATAATATAAAAATACAAAAAGACATGGTAAATGTCAAACTATTTAACTAAGAGATAAATATAAATGATAAGGTTAGTGACCCAAACCTATCTAAAATATATTTGTTGAAAGTATTTCAACCCATACCTACCTTATCCTTGAAATAAGTCACTTTTGAGACATTATAAACCGAATATGAATTTATTATAAAATAATATTTTAAGTTTTTCCTAAGGTGCCCCTCACCCCTCTTATAAAAGGGCACTCCCCCTTCTCTCACATTCATACATTAAGAGCCTTTTGGCTCAGCCAACCCCTACAAAAATATTTCTCAACTTCACTCACTTCAACATAGAGGCCATAGTTTGATCATAAATACAACATATTGATCCCTTTTGATCAAATCAAAATGAAGAACCCGAAGAAGAGGTAATGTTTTCACCACCCTCTTTCAAGTTCCATTCTTCTTCTACTTCTTATTTATTTGTTATTTACATTATAAAATAATAAATCAATTATATTCTATATATATTTATGTTATTATAAATATGGTACAACCATTTTCTATATTCTATCTATCCCTTGAATGACATGTCACCATACGTGCGTATATACGGCTTTCCGTCTCTACATCGTGGTGAATTGTTATTCAAATCATTATTATTTGGATGTGTATGATAATGATGTGTTCCTAAATTAAATAATAATTATAAAATTATAATCATTGTGTATATATGATATACCATCAAATTATATACGATTTTAATATTAAAATAAGGATATTGTTGCTCGTGCATACATATGGACTATCGTCTCCACAAACATGATGAGATTCATTCCCCATCGTATCCATTCAAGACTAATTCTCATTTGATGATTAAAAATAATTTTTATGGACTTGATATCATTCTGTATATTAATAAGATACAAATTATCCATAAAAAACATGGCTCATGTAACAAAATATATAAATGAAAACAACTAAGTTAACACCCAAAACGACGATAATACTATGATATTATTAACAATCAAATGTCAAAAGATCATATGAAATTTCATATTAATGTATATTATTATTTAATAATTTATTAACACCTATTTTACCATTATATAAGAGTTTAACCTACCCTTGACCTAGGAAATGTACAAGGTAATGGTTTATTTCGGAATCTCTTCATTATCTGAGGTTGTTTATACATAATTATCTATTGGGACCTATTTATCATCCACATCCATGATTATTAAAAATGTATTCCAAATAATTATTACTATTTTATAGACTATGGGTTAAATTCATTTATAACATTATTGAATTTTTATAAGATGTTTATAAATGAATCTTTCCATCGTTTTCCAAACAAGGTCCTTTTTAACCTTTTCGACAGAATTAAGGTAAGAATGTTTTTTAACTTATACGGAGGGTGCGGCTATTTTCCAATGTTATAAAATCTTCAAATATTCCCTTAAAAACTTATAAGAATACTTTGAAAGTAAATATTATATTTTATAATTATACGACTTTTAAATTATTTGAAAAAAAGATATATTTCTCTCAAATAGTTTTGATTTCATCTATGTCACCATTTTTTGATGGATTTGAAGCTTATTTGAAGTTGATTTATTATGATACAAAAAATCCATATAGTATTGAATATTTTTTGATATGTTTGACTATGGATGTTTTATTTTTATACCATTCATGGTTTATGGATAATGTATTGACATTTCATATACTAGTTTTAATACAAATTTTTATGTTATGTTTAAAAATGTTCATATGAGGAAAATTCATTAGACTTAATAACTGATGGGTGGATCCCGCTATATATCCTATATGCATTAGAAGGTCTCATGAGACATCTTAGTGTCTTGGCATAAGGCCTTGACAAAAGCTTATCTTTTGTCTTGGCACAAGGCCTTGACTATGTGGTTATGATAGTCTGGCATTATATATTTCATAATTTTGAAAGTGGCTGTTGATATTGCATTTAATTATTCAATTAGTTGAATATCCATTTGAATAAGAAAATGGAATTATTTCATTTTATTTATACCATATTAGGCTGATGATCAAGTTTAAAAGGCTTTTGTTTTAGTTATATAATGCCTTAAATGTTTATGCTTATTTATGAATGTTTCCACTATATTGTTATTCTTACTGGGCATCTAAGATCACCCATTTCTATGTTTTATTTTTCCCAGGATGTGAATAAGTATTTAATGACTGAACTATAGGGATAGTCGGATGGGATATGAGTGTGGACTATGGAGACTATGTTGTTGTAGTTTTCATTTTATGATGCAATATAAACTTTATGAATGTATCTAGTAATTTAAAGTCTACTAAACTAATTGGTCTTTTGAGACTTGATATTTTATGATCATTCCAATGTTATGTAATAATTCATTGACTCTGGGTAACTGAGGTCGGGGTGTTACACAATCCATTATGAATAGAACATTGAAACCATGTAAATAATGGACCCAAAATATTGGATATAATGAAAAATAATTATAAAATTAGTGTAATAAAGTTATTAAATGATCATATAAGGTGTAATAAAAATAAATTATTTTTTATATATTAATAACACTCTTTTAGAAACTATAGACAATGTTTAAAAAAAATTAACTGAGTCTAATCCTTGGTAAGGGATTTGTTAAACAAATTTATATTCATTGGTTTATTCCTCTACTTTATTGATTATGAGGTACAATGGTTATTTTTTAAAAGAATTTTTTTATATATTTTGTTTTAGGATTTATAATTATATTTTATACAATTATTACATTCATTGTATTAGTTCTCACATCAAATATATAATATTTGTAACGGACTTCCCTTTAAAAAATCATTTCATCATTTCATTTTCAATTTTTAAGTGAATGATTTATAAGATGTAATTATTGTTGTTTTATGATTTTTTTCTAGTACATTGGAATTTTTAATAATGTATTTTTGGACCTTTATATCCCTCTAAGGAATTAATTATTTTGATTTTGGAGGTCAGACATGTGGTAACATCATGTGTAAATGTAATAGTCGTGACGGTTACATATTAAGTAATCCATGATGGATACAAATCAAAAAGAATATTTTTCCATTGAAATAATAAGTAAATAATTACCCCAGTAACATATATGGATTATTTTTGTTTTCAATGTTTTTATTGAAATATCTTGTTTACAAAAAGTAATTATACGATGCATATTTTTTGAGAAGTATGTCATGTCAAAAATTATTTCATAAGAATATAAGTATTCATATTCAAATGGTTTCTCTCAATATTTTTAAATCCCTTCATGGTATTTTTGATCTCATGCCAATTTTTAAAATGTTTTTCATATGGTTAAGGATGTTTAAGGAAAAAAGAGAATCTAAGATGAATGTTGTTAATAATTTTCATGAATTGATTTCTTATTTTATTAAATAAATTAATATTATGAAATAATTTATATTTTTTAGCATTTTACACTTTTCATGCTTATTGGTTGATATTTATGAATAATATCCTAAATTTATAAAACACTAAACTAATAAATATTTTTGGGAATTCAGATTTGTTAACTTTAATATAATTTATCATATTATGTAATGTTTTACATCTATTTATTATAATCTCATATTATGGGCTTGATATTGGTAGATCATGGGACAAGAATTTGACTTTGGTCAATTATTCGTGTAATATTATTTATTAGGAATTGATTAGGATGGCTCTCTTTGAGGATTTGTATGGGAGTCCATGTAGATTTACCTTGCGTGGAGAAGATTTGGGAGAGTGGTTCTGATTTTGAATGAGTTTAGTTTAATTGAAAATGAATATGGTTTAGTTAATCTACATGTGTTTGGTCATCTCAATGATTCATCATAAATCTTATATGGGTTATCTAAAATGGAAACTAGAGTTTGAGGTTGGTGATCTAGTCTTTCTTAGAGATTCTCCTCAATTGGTACATATTTAGATGGGTATTCTGCGTATGTTTTCATCATTGTTTGTGGGACCCTTTGATATCATTGAGTGACTAATGTGGGTGTCCTATAAGTTTCTTTTACTGCCAATATTTACTTCTATACATGAAATATTTAATGTTTCCCAGTTGAAATTATATATACAAGATCAATACTATGTGATTAGTGGGATGGATGATGATTATGAAAATGATAACACATTATTTGAGAAAAAAAACAGAATATAGATCACCAAGATCTGGTATTTCACGGTAAAATGAACGACATTTAAAACAAACTATGATTTTGTAAATTAGTTTTTTTGAATTAATTTAATGTTTTTGATATTTTTAACTTCACACAAAACATAATATAGTTTCTATTATATTAAGGAACAATGTTTTTATTGTCTTATATATAACACCAGGTTAAATATGAAATACCCAAATTTTTTATTCCTCAACATGGAACACCAAGGTATGCTAGCGTTACATAGAACCATGACCCTCTCAGATGGATTTCATAACACATAAGGCCCAATTTTACTAAACAATAGTATATTATTAAAATGATATTGCATAATACAATTATATATAACATAGATGTTGAATTAGAGGTTATGATTTTTACTTCTAATTTTTAAAAATATATGGTTTCACAATTATAATATGAATTCTTAGATTACTAATTAATTTGAAATGAATACATTAATTCATTGAATATAATTGAAAGTATTATTATGGTCACAAGGATGTTTTATCATAATAAATTAAACTAATTTTATTCATTTAGTTATATTAATGTAATATATGTATTATATATTAAAAAAAATATTTTCAATATTCTTGTAATAGGTTTTATAGACATAAGATAAGAACAATCCAAATTTCATGCTTAAAACCTATATTTCTATTTTAGTAGTTTTTATTCCACTTAATGGAGGCCCCATTTTAAATAATTTTTTTTAAAATTTTATATATCTAATATATCAATATATAATTCAACTTGGAGAGAGAATCAAAAAAGATATGTTACGTTAAATTTTTTGTATTTTTTTGTTTGGATAGATTTTTTAATAAATAGTTTACAGTATTATAAATTTTAATTCACAATGGATTTATAATTTAATATATTTATAGGGTTGAATTTTATTTAAATTTATTTTAAAAATATAATTATATAATATTTTAATACAATTTAGTTCATTTAGATCAATTTGACATTAGACATGGGTATAAAAACTAAGAGAACTTTTGAATATTTTTACATTGAAAAGCTGAATTGTCAACCAAACTATAGGTTTGATTTTAAATTAATTTATAAAAAATTATTCTTTAGATGAATGAAAAATTGATTCCATATTTAGAATCATAAAAATTTATAGTGTATAATATGTTCTACCTCATTTTTGACACAAAATATTTGTGATAGTGATTAAAATTAATTATAACAATTTAGAGAAACATTAGGTTAAAAAAGTTTTAATCCCTAAATTTAAGTCCAAAAATGACATAAAATCTTTTAAAACACCAACTGGATTGAAATTAATCTCATGTTAGACTTCAATTATTATTATTTTTTGTTTTTATGGCTATTTTTGCTGAAAACATTGGTACACTTATCATGTTTCCACAAATACAATGTATTTCCTTTCCCTTCCAAATAAAACTCCACCACATATCCCTATTGATCACACATTTCATACTGTAAAAGTTCAAAACATTTCTATAAAAACCACATAAATACATCCCACCTTTAATCCTATAATCCACCCAAGGTGAAATCAATCCATGGATTACTATTTTCACAAACCAAAAGGATTTACCTGATTAAGAGTTATCATCATTCTCTAACTCATTTCATTTATTTTATTTCTCCATCCCCTCCCAATCTTTTTCCATTCTTGTATAATAACATTATTGTATTAAATATACTAATATGTTTTTATTCATATGGTTTTTGTAGTCTTATTTTCACTTCCATCTAATGGGTAATGTACATGATGTTAATGTGTACAACGAACTACTACCTCAAAAAACAGTGATGGTACATTTGTTCATTACAGTCTTTCAAGGTGGAAATTATGATGGAAACAATATTTATATTTTAAACTATTATATTTATTATGAATATATACTTATTTAATCTTTTTGTTTCACATAATTTTTTTATATCCATTTGGTATAAATACTATAATTTCATTTGAGGAAGTATGGACTATCACACCCTCAAAATGATGTGATTTATTCACAAAATACATTGAATTTATTAAGGATGGGTTTAGTAAAATTAATAATATTTATAATATAATAATTTTAAAATATTAATGGTATATAAAAATATTTATAGAAATGATTCAATAACCTTATTTCATTCAATACGATAATAAAAATGGAATCATCATTCTTGTGTTTGTTCGGCTTATGGTCTCCTTGAATGATGTATTGCTTTTCATGATTATATATTATATATATTATCATAATTCATATATATTTGTTATAAATTAAATTTATACAATGATTTAATTTATGGGTATCTGGATATAAGTATATGGACAAATGACATAACAAATTAAGACTCATGTAAAGAACAAAGTAGATATTAACTGAAGTGAAACCATAACATTGTATTGTTAAAAAGCGGGTAATATAAATTCATAATTGAAAATTATGTTGTATTAGATTTAATATTATGGTTTTAAAAAATATTTATAATAAATTTATATTTATTATACATGTTGTTTGAACAAGTACAATGATATTAGAAACATATTCTATGTGGATTTCATCTCGATTTTTATCACCATGAGATAAATGAATTATCCACCAAAAATTCCTATTTTGTGGGGAATAGTCTCACCATGGATGTATTAAATTATTCATATACATATCTTAATGGGAATTTATTGATCCATGATGTGGTCATTAATTCATGGTGTTAATGTTTCCAAAGAAACCAAATCGGTAAAATAGTTTTGTCTCAATTTTATTTCATTGAGAGACATGTATTTTTATGAACCTAATTTTTTTTAGGAGAATATATGTCAATATTACTGGTTATATAATGATTATAATTATTTTTATGATATTTTATTCTTCATATAATCTTTTATTCTTATACAGAGTGAATTATTTCATGATTCCACGTTATAAGAGTTTATTGGATCAATCTCATTTATTTCCAAGATTGTTTATGTTTATACTTCTTCTAATGAAATATTATGATCCATATCTCAGGAAAAATTGTTTTTTTTTCATCTCCTATGGTTATTAATAATATATTGGAACCAAATTTCCATTTTTTGTACATAATATAGTAAAAATGTGTTTTTATGAATGTCTGATTATAACATATCTTTTTAAATCTATGTTCCTTCATTAATAGGATTTTAAAAAAGTGTTCTGATAATATTCTACAATTAAAATATAATAATTTAGTGAATTTTTTTTAAATTGTCTCTTTTAAAATTATATTCAAATTAATCTTCTTATCATTTTATGAAAAATATATTTTTTTATCCATTTACTAGGAAAAAGGAATATTATTCTTACCTCAGATGACATATAGGGATTTACCCACTATCATGTCTCAGTATCATCATATCATGTTTAAAATGTTACTATTTCTTATTATTTAAAAATAATAATTTTAAAATATTTTTTTCAATACATTTTCAAGATTTCATTATATGTTATCTATGTATTTTTTATGGAATGTCTTTTTTTATTGGTTTTTTAAAAAAACTCTTATAACATTTCATGGGAAATGATATTCATGATATTTTCAATATTCTTTCATATTTTTTCAAGTAAAATGCGTTTTAAAATATTTTTGATGAATTATTTAATTTTATTAATTCTATTTTAAAATAAATAATTTTCAAAACATCTTCTCACATTCTTTTTATGTTTTCAAATACAGTTTGGAATAAATAGTTTTCAAAATGTTCCCAAGATTTCATTGAATGTTTTCAATGTTATTTTAATAAAATATATGTTTTCAAAAAGTTTTAATCATTTATTTTTATGTATTCAATGTTATTTTCAAATAAATCAATTTCAAATCGTTTTTAAGCATTCTTTACAGGTTTCCAATGTTATCTTCAATGAAATTTTTTCCAAAACATTATCAATATTTTTTTTATGATTTCATTTTTTTGAACAGAAAATTGTTCTTAAAATGGTATGAATCTTATTCTATACGTTATCAAGTGAAAATGTTTTTAGAAATGATTTAAAATAATATTTATATTATTCATGTTATTTTATAAAAAAATTATTTTCAAAAGTTTTTATGCATTAAAAATCCCATTTCAAAGATGAAAGGATGTTTTCCTCATAAAATGATTTTTGAAATATATTTAAAAAATATTTTCCAATAGAGATTAAATACATTGATGTTACACATGATTTTCTATGAAATGATCTAATGGTTCAATACACACTATTTTTATGAATTTTTATGCATAATTTCATTGTATTTATGAAACTTGTCATTATTTCATGGATTATATATTTATTAAATCTTTTTATCTATCATGGGATATGTTATTTTAAATCCCCGTTATTTTTATAATTTATGTTTATAATTAAATTATTATGAAACATGTCTTTTTCCACAAGTTTTAAAATGATTGCATGTTTATAATGAAAATTTTATTTTTTGGGTTATGATAATATTTTTTATGATATTGTTGAAAATGTTTTTCTGATTTCATTATGAGATGAGTATTACCTATATCTCCCTTCGATGAATTAGGTATTTATTTATATCTCATGAGATACACTATGATTGTCTTGGGAATGAACATTGACTACTAAGATATTAGTGAGAGTGATCCATGACTACCATGATTGTATGATGAGTGAATTTATGGTACTATGATGGCCATGATAATGAACGATGACTACCTAGATGATATATAGATTAAATCCATACAGCAATTATGGTCTTGGTAGTTATTACTTTTATATTGTGGAAATAATATTATATTTTTAATTATCTTCTACAATTCAATGCTTTATTCTTATGTTATGATTTCATGGGTTATGTTTATTATTTCTATATGATTCCTATCTTATAAAATTCCATGATTTATTCCATGATTCATGTATATTATATTTTATATTTATATTATGATATTATATTACCAAAATCATGTTCTCATACCCTTATGTCCATGATTATTCTCACATATCTCCTTTAATTACTCTTATTGAGAATTTGATATCATTCATTTTTATATTTCCTTCACAATTTTATGATGATATATAATATTTTTCAATTTTATAAGAAGTATTCTAGTAATATGAAAATCTTGTGGGGTAATTAAGCTCACATATGTATTAGTTTTTCTATTTATAGGTTTCTAAAGGAAGGAAATTTATTCAGTATCTGGGTGTCTCTAATTATTTTTTAATCTCTAAATGTTAGGTAATGTTAATGTATTAAATGATTGGGTCTCTATATTTGGTATCTGAGTAAAGTATTCATTAGACTTTAAAAACTAGGATGATAATTATTTTGATATATTTCTATGTATATATGTATGGATATTTCTAGGTATGTCTATTTGGATAAGTATAAGGATGATTTAATATATAGGAAAATACCTTGGGATTTTTTAAAGGATATTGAGAGTGGTTTTATAGAAATAAATCCACATATAGATACCAAAATTGTATGTGGACCTATCTAATATTTCCCATGGGGTATAAACTTAGAAGAGATGATATGGTCATGACTCGAGTTAATCTGGTACATGAATAAGGGGACTTATTGGACACCTTCTTTGACACTCTTAGGGGATATTCTTTGGATATTCACAAAATTATTCATGATGAATAATTATATATTTAAATATATATTGGCTTCAAATAACCTAGGATGGACCTGGGGTTTCATAATTATTTATTAGTTTTCAAAAAACATAATTAAAAAAGTGTACCTTTACCAACTCTCATACTCCCAAAGGAAGAAAAATAAGATGATCACTGAAAGTTCAGGTAATAGAGACCGTAGACGGAAGGATTTTGGGTTTCCATTGAGTTAATAATGTGGAAATAATATAAGGACCCAACCATAAACCTTACATAATATTGAATTAAATAAATAATTCCCATTTAGGATCTTTTCATGTTTAGAGTTTTAGAGAGTTAGGCCATAACTATTACATTTCAGAATACTATGAAGTACGCACTCCAACACAGTTTCCATTTTTTCATAAATTTAAAACTCTTCAAAAGAAGAGTCATGTCTAGTTCCATGTTTATGATAGCTTGACTTTTCCTTGATCCCATCCATAGACCTATTCAACATTATTTCCTGTGAAAAACATTTCGAAAACTTGGGTTGAGCATAAAAAGCTCAGTATGAGATACACAAATAAGGAAAACTGTTAGTTTTTTAAAACAAAATTTAAACCATGAATACATTAACATAAGTAATACTTTTCACCAATATGAAGTAGTAAATAATCTTCACTGAATAAAAGATCATTACATAACTTTTTGTCACCAAAATATTACCATAAAATTCATATAAAGAATGCATAACATATAAAGGTAACTTGGGACATAAACATACTTAAATGAAATAACCATACGGTCGACTTCCACACATATCACTAAATGGAATAGCCATACAGCTGACTTCCATACCTAATTCATTGGAGGTTATAACGTTACCACCCATCCTGGTATTCATGGAACCACCTGTCATTTGGTTTATCACATAACCACCCATTAAATGTCTTAGTACCATTATAAAATCATAAGATATAAAAAATATATAAAAGAAAGAATAAATTTCCAGATTTCAATCACAATATATCAATTAAATAAATTTACATAACATGTCAATTATGAAAACCATTTTCAAAACCAAAATTCATAAAAGATTATATTGTATTTATTTTCTTTTAAAAACATTACAGCTTGTTGAGGAAGCTAAAAATTAAATAATACTCGCAGCGGCAGAAAAGGTCATTGCACCACTTACGTTAAAAGAAAAAATCTTTTTTTTTTGTTTGGTAAAACGCTTTGTATAAAATATTCCCTTTGAAAAGTCAATGGTTTTTATACATCGTATAAAATAATGTCATGTATTAAAACAAAATATGCCTCAATGAAAGGAGATTGAGATGAAGTCCCTTACCTTGTGTCCAACTTGACTCGATCATTCTTTAACCTCCAGAATAATAAACTAAAGTTAATTTATAAATTCTTAATATCCTTTTTCAAGTTTATTATTAATCTTATATCACTTATTACTGTGTTATAAACATTATGTATTCATTTAAGTTAATAATGTTCGTTTTTTCGATATTTGGTATTTGAGTCAAAAATGAACTCCTTATAATAAAAGTTGCACATGTGGTCAATATTTCATTATATCCATAGTGATATTCATTATTTAGATATCATATATATCATATATATCCAGTATATACTTGTATTTATAATAGTACATAACATTTAGAGGTAAGAAATGAAATGCATCGTTCATTGAGACACTAAGCTGTAAGTACGCATTAACGCTACTTTAATTTCTATTTCTTATTTTTATGGAAAAAACCCATAAGTATATTATAATTCCAGTATAATATGATATTTAATATCATTAACTCTATCCTTTATACATCCCACATAAGTCATTAACGAATCACATCACTTTGAGGGGCGGTAGTCTGCACTTTCTCAAATGAGATTATCGTATTTACCCACTCTGGAAACCATAAAGGCTTGATATAATTGGGAAGTATAGAAGCATAAGGAAATCATAAACATAATATATATCATATATAAATATATTTCCATCATAATGGCCACCATGAGAGGTGGTAGGAGAAAATCGAACAATCATCATTTCGTGAGGTGTTAGTTTTCCATCCATAGAAACATTATGATCTTCATCCATTAGATGGAGGTGTGTGTAAGTGTAGTTAGAATACTTATCTTAAAAACATCATAGTATATTGAGTATACTGGTTTAATTACAAAATAAAGTAATAAAAAGAGTTTAGTGGTTGGAGAAGTAAAATAAAAGAAAAACAATTTAAGAGAAACAGTTCCCTTTAATTTGGGTAACTCCATTTGGATTGAACCAAAGGACTTCTTGAAATGCCTTGTTCATAAGTTAAGGATTCTAGGAGGTGGAGAGGGATGTAGGGAGATTAATGGGTCAGAGTTTGGAGAATCCAAATGTCTTGAGAGATGTGATGAACTTTTTAGAAGTGGACTCCTTTTATAGGGGAGAGGAGGGTCTCTCTAGGAATGTGTGAAACAATTATTTTATAACATAATGATATTCGGTTTCTAAAGGTCCAAAAATCATTAAGGTCGAAGATAAGATGACTTATATTCGAAAAAAAATCATCCAATCATAATTTGACATGTTTTGGATAAAATTATAATCATTATAATATTATTTTTTAAATCATTTATTAATGAGGTAAATACTCCCTCATTATTGTGTCATAAATAATTTAATATAATTGATGTCTAAAAATTATAAAAAACATGTATCATGTAAGAAATATTTTTATATTTACAATTAATATTTATAGGAAAAGGGATAATTTATATAACCCCTTCTAAAAATTAATTTACTAGATTTTTTTTTTTGTCATTTTTTGCCATTACTTTAAGTAAATTAATCTAAATTTTCCATATCACTACCAAGTTGCTAAATGGGGTCCCAAAATAGACCCAAATATGTCCATGGACGTAAATGATACATAAAATAAGGTTTTGACAGGTTTTATTGTAATTTTGAATTATTATAATATTCCTTTTACCTTGAATTACCCTCATTACCATTAACCGCTGTAAATAAATGTGAAAAGTTACTATTCACTAAAAATTATTTTCATCTTATTTAACAACATTTTATTTCTTAATAACAACCATGTATGTCATTTTTTTAGTATTCAATTCATATAAGTGGTAAAATTACATTTAAATGAAAAAGTCGGTTTTTTAACTACCACTAAGTGGTTTCACTATTCATCAAAAATTAAAGTTTTTTTGAAAAATACAAAGAATTCAGCCTAAGCTATATTTAATAATCCAAATTAAAAAAATATATCTATTTTGACAAATTCAAAACATAATAGTGGAATGAATTAATTTTAAAATTAATTCCTGTTATCAAAATGAAATAGCTTGTTTTTATGAAACTATAACTATCTAAAGATTGATACTTGTTTATGTCCAATTTCAAAGTGAAATAAATTTCAATGACCAAAATTGGATTAAATGGTAAAAATATATTTTAATTTTACTTTAAAACCAACTAAAAAGATAGTCTAACCATATAAATAAATTAGATTAAAAGTAACTTTTGAATTAAAAGACAATATTTTTCACTATTCATATAAAAATGAACTTTATCAGAAATTTCCCAAAAAATTACCCAATGTAAAATTTTATGTCCCCATTATAAATAAGGATTTTATTTGGTCAATTAGAACATATAAAAAGGAACAAATCTAGATTTAAATAGGGTTCTCCATTAAAAGGCGATAAATCACCCTTTTAATGTAAATTATGCTTAATATTAGATTCATTCATATTTTAAGCATCTATCATTTTATTGGATAAATGTAAATACATTTAACAAACATGTATAATCATATTGTAGTTAGTTTCCTTAATTATCTATAATACAACGTCTAGGAGTTAACTACCATTTAAATTAATAATATTATATTATTAGTTTACAACATAAGATTTGAAAGAAACATGTTGCAGCATATCGGGTACGCTATCGAACATAGAAACCCCTTTAATATAAAATTAAGATTTAATTCAAAAATATTAATAAATATGAAATATGTCTTATTCTTCATTTACCTTGGATGCTACATCCTTCCCCCCTTTTGGTATTTGCATCCTTGCAATTTTTATTCACTTTTCAAAATAAGTGGGGATATTTATCCCTCATAGCATTTTCATATTCCCGCGTTGCCTCTTCAACCATATAGTTTTTCCACAAAACCATTACCTAGTGAATTACCTTATTCCGCAACAATTTCTCTCTATGGTCATGAATATGGACCAATTGTTCTTCATATGAGAGATTCTCTTCCAACTGAACTACATCTGGGCTCAAAACATGAGATGGATCTCGTATATACATTCTCAACATGGAAACATGAAAAACAATTGTGTACCTGGGATACACTTGGAGGTAATTCCACTATGTACGCAATTGATCCACCTTTCTCCAGAATTTTATAATTTCCAATGAAACTCAGACTCAACATTCCCTTCTTACCAAAACGCATCAAACTTTTCTATAAAGAAACTTTGAGAAAAACCTGATCACCTACCTCAAAAGAAAGATCCTTCCTCCAGTTATCTGCATAACTTTTCTGTGTGCTCTAAGCTATTCCTATGTGATTCTGAATCAACTAAACTTTATCTGCCATATCTTCTACCAATTCTGGTCCCATCAGCTTCCTTTCACCTACTTCATACCAAAAACATAGAGTTTGACAATGATTTCCATATAATGCCTCAAATGGAGCCATCTTTATACTGAAATGAAAACAGTTATTATATGAAAATTTAACCAAAGAAAGATGTTGGTCCCAGCTTCCCTGGTAATCCATCGAAAAAGCACATAACATATCATCCAAGGTCTGAATTGATCATTATTGACTACCCATCTGATTGCAGATGGAAATATGTACAAAAATTTAATTTAGTATGCAACGAATTCTTAAGGCCTTTCCCAAAGTTATAAGTGAACCCGTTATCATGATCAGATACAATGGACAGGGGAACTCCATACAAACTGACTATCTCTTTAACATACAACCGAGAAAGTTTTTCTGGAGAAAAAGTATCCTTAATAGGAAGGAAATGATCTGATTTAGTCAATTAATCATCTATAATCCATATTGCATTATTACCTCGAGCTGTCTTTGGTAATCCTACAACGCAGTCCAAAGATATATTTTCCCATTTCCACTATAGCACCAGTAAAGGTTGAATCATTCCTTTTGGTAACTGTGACTCGGTATTAACCTACAAACACGTCAAATACTTCACAGTAAATTCAATAATATCACTTTTCATTCCATCCCACCAGTAATTCTCACAGAGATCTTTGTACATCTTAGTACTGCCAGGATGAACTGAAAATGGAGAACTATCAGCTTCACATAACAACTCATTTTTCAACTTTGAATCACAAGGCATGGATCATCTCTTCCCAAACCTCAATACACAATCATTATCAAGATTAAAATCAGATAACATACCCTTCTGAACCAACTCTACATTTTTCTGCAACTCATTGTCTTCTTTCTGCGCTTGCTTAATTCTATCTAATAGAGATGATTTCACTGACACCTAAAAAAAATAGAATAATTTCCTCCACCAACAACTTCTACTCCAAATTTCATCAAATCAAAAACCAATGGATCTCGTTCTAAACGTAACATGGTTAATGAAGTATTACTTTTTCGAATCAAAGAATCAGCCACGTTATTTTCTTCTCCCGAATGATAATGAATCGTGCTATCATAATACTCGATTAATTCCACCCATTTTCTCTGTTCCATGTTCAATTATATTTGAGTGTATATATACTTCAAAATTTTGTGATTATTATATATTTCACACATAACTCCATAGAAATTATGCCACCATATTTTTAAAGCAAACATAACAGCAGCTAATTAAAAATCATGTGTAGGGTAATTTAACTCAGGAGGTTTCAAATGATATGAAGCATAAGCTATTACCTGATCATTCTACATTGTGAAATAACCAATTCATTCCAAAGAAGCATCACTATAGATAACATACTCCCCATTTCTGGATGGAATTTCCAATACTGGAGCATTCACCAATTGTCTATTCAATTCATGAAAACAATCATCACATTCTTTTGTCTAGATAAAAATAACACATTTTTGAGTTACCTTAGTCATTGGTCTAGATAACCATGAAAAATATTCAACCAACCTCCAGTAATAACCTACCAAAACAAGAAAACTAAAAATCTCGGTTATATTTTTGGGTCTTGTCCATTCTTGAAAAACTTTTGTTTTTGTAGGATCAATAGTTATGAAATTTTTATTAAACAATGTGACCAAGGAAAAAAATTTGTAACCAAAACTCACTCTTTCTGAATTTCCCATAATGTTTTTTTTATTTTATGTTTTTCAAGATGATCCTTAAATGAATTTAATATTTCTTTTTACATTTTGAATAAACCAAAATATCATCAATGAACACAACCACAAAATTATCCATGAACTCATGGAAAATTCTATTCATAAGATTCATGAATAGAGCAGGTGCATTGGTTATCCCGAAAGGCATAACTAAAATTCATAATGGCCATATATAGTTCGAAACGCGGTCTTTGGAACATCTGATTCTTTTAATTTCAACTAATGGTACCCAAAACTCATGTCAATCTTAGAAAAATACTAATCTTTCTGGAGAAGATCAAACAAATCATCTATATGAGGCAATGGATACTTATTCATAACAGTGATGTTATTCAATGCTCAATTACCAATGAAAAGTCACATTGAACCGTCTTTCTATTTAACAAACAAGACACGAGCACCCCATGGTGATGTGCTAGGTCAAATGAAACCTTTATCTAACAAATCCTGCAATTTCTTTTTAACCCTAAAAGTTAAATTTGAGCCATTCAATAAGTGGGTTTTGAAATTGGTTTAGCATTAAGAACTAAGTCAACAGTAAATTCAACTTCCTGATGAGGTATAATTCCAAGAAACTCATCAGGAAAAACATCAATGTAATCATTTACCAATGGCACATCATTAATCTAAATAGTTACTTTATTTTAAAAAATCTGTGAAAAGTAACATTCATTTCCATTTTTTATTATTTTTTCAGCTTCCTGATATGTTTTCAAAAGCATGGGTTCATTCTTGTACACAAACTATAAAACATTCTGAAAATAAACCACTTTATCTCTACAGTCAATCTTAATATGATAAACATAAAAGCTAATATATGCCCAAAATAACCTCAAACTCTACTAGAGGCAAAACAATAAGGTTTACAGGTAGATTCTTTCCATACACAAGGACAAGAATGTTCTTATGTTTTCTTTTTGTCTCAACATTTCATCCAGGTGTTTTTACAATAAGTTTTGTATTTATATCTTAAGATGGAATTCCCAATTTACTAGAAAAAATATCATAAATGAAAGAGTGTGTAGACCCTGAATCAAACAACACATTTCTATAATTTGAACAAACAAACAGTGTACCTGATACTACTTTATTTGATGGCCCAATATCTACTGAAGTAGTTGAAAAGGATTTCACCACCCCTTTCTGCTTGTAGTCCTACTTCTTCCCCTCATTTTAGTTCTTATCTGAACACTCATTTTCATAATGACCCATTTCGTTACACTTAAAACATCTTACCGATGGCTTTTACATTGTATGCTTGATCATCTTCCATACAGTTACGAGAAATATGACTAGAATTACCACACCAGAAGTGCCTTCCAGACATTGATAAACATTCTTTGGGATGATTTTTACAACACTTATCACAAGATGGATATTTAGTTTTCTTACCTCCAGGATTCTTTGATGAATTCTTCCCATTTTCCTACCAACTAGACCTCTTATTATATTGTTTTTTCAAGAACATTTGATCATCGGCAAACTCCATTTCCACCTTCTCTACACATCGAACAAGTTTTACTTAAATGTTGAACACACGAGAGGCTAACTCTCTTCAATGTCATGGATTCAGTACTGAGTAAAATTGATTTATTTTACTATCAAGATCTTGGATGAAATTTGGTGCATACCTTGCCAATCGAGTGAACTTTGCTTCATAAACATCCACTGAGTCATCCTCCTACCTCAATTCTTGGAATTGTTTTTCAATCCTAAGACGAACAACCTTAGGAAAATATTTCTCTAGAAACATACCTTTGAATTCAACCCAACCAAGAGCATCTATATCCTCAGTATCCTTGATATTTTTCACCATTGACCACCACTGATCAGCTTCACTCTCAAAACGGTAAACAAAGAGACTAACCTTTTGATGTTTTGAACAACCCATTACATCGAAAATCTTTTCTAGTTCATTAATCCACCCTTCTGCTAGAACCGAATCAGATGATCCTCTGAATGATGGGGGATGTTTCCTCATGAAAGGCTCTACTACAGACATGTTCCTCTACTGTTGATCTGGCTGATCTCATGCATGAATACCACCACCATTTATAGCCTAAGTCAACTATTCCATCACTGCAAAAAACTGTCAGTTCCAATTCAAAACATCTCAGGTTGATGATTTGGAAGGTTTTCTTCCTCCTGATGTCGTCCCAACATAGCTACCATATTTCCTCTACAAAAAACCATTCTGAACATAGGAATATCTTAGGCAAAGCAACATGGTAATCTATAAATGCTATGTGATTTCAATATTAACATAAATTATTTTATGGATATTAATTAAACAATACCCAAACTCCTAATGTTTTCTAAACCGACCTTTGATACCAACTATAAAGACTCGGACTTAAACCTTAAATAATATTGAATTAAATGAATAATTCACATTGAGGATCTTTGGAGGTTTAGATTTGTAGAGATTTTGGCCATAACTATTACATTTCAAAATATTACAAAGTAGACACTCCTACACAGTTTCCACTTTTTTCATAAAATAAAAACTCTTGAAAAAAAAGAGTCATGTCTAGTTCCACGTTTAAGATTGCATGAATTTTCTTAGATTCCATCCTAGAACCTATTCCACATTATGTCCTGTGAAAAACATTTCAAAAACATGGGATGAGCATAAAAAGGTCAGTAAGGGATACCCAAAAGAGGAAAACAGTTAGTTTTTCAAAACAACAAGTAAACCATGAATACTTTAACATAAGTAATAATTTTCACCTTTATGAAGTATTAAATACTCTTCACTGAATAAATGATCATTATATACCCTTTTGTCACCAAAATTTTAACATAAACCCATATAAAGAATACATAACATATAAAGGTAACTTGGGACATAAACATATATAAATGGAATAACCATACGATCAACTTCCACACATATCACTAAATGGAATAGCCATACGACCGACTTCCATACCCAATGCATTGTAGGTTATAACGTAACCACCCATCTTGGTATTCATGGCACCACACGTCATTTGGTTTATCACGCAACCACCAGTCAAATGTCCAAGTACCATTATAAAATCATAATACATAAAAAAAATTAAAGGAAAGAAAACTTTTCCACGTTTCAATCAAAATATATCACTTAAATATATTGAAATATCAATTCCATTATCAAAATCATTTTCAATTCAAAAATACATAAAAGAGAATATGGTATTTAATTTCTTTTAAAAGCATTACAGCTTGTTGAGGAAGCCAAAAATCAAATAATTCTTGCGGGGTGGAAAAGGTCATTGTCACCACTTATGTTAAAAGAAATAATCATTTTTGTTGTTTAGTAAAACTCTTTGAATATAAATATTCCCTTTGAAAAGTCAAGGGTGTTTATACAGTGTATAAAATATAGTCGTGTATTAAAACAAAATATGCCTCAATGAAAGGAGATTGAGACGAAGTCCCTTACCTCATGTCTGACTTGACTCAATCGTTCATTAATCTCCTGAATAACAACCTAAAGTTAATTTATACATGATTAAGAACATTTTCTATTTTTATTATTCCTTTTATATCACTTATTACCAGGTTATAAACAGTATGTAATCATTTAAGTTAATAATGTTCGTTTTGTCGATATTTGGTACTTGAGTAAAAAATGAACAACTTTTGTTACAAGTTGTTCATGTGGTCAATAGTGCATTATATCTAGAATGATATTCATTATTTATATATCATATATATAATATATATCCAGTGTATAAATGTATTTAAAATAGAACATAACATTTAGATGTATGGAATGAAATGCATTGTTCATGGAGACGGTAAGTCGCACGTACGGATGAACACTACTTTCATTTCTATTTCTTATTTTAATGGAAATAAAACATAATTATAAATAGGTATATTATAATTATAGTATAATATCATATATAATATCATTAACTCGATCCTTTATACATCACACATAAGGCATTAAATAATAACATCACCATGTGGGGGCGGTTGTCCGCACTTCCTCATATGAGATTATCGTATCTACCCACTATGGAAACCATAAAGGATTGATATAATTGGGAAGTAAAAAAGCATAAGGAAATCATAAACATAATATATATAATAAATAAATATAGTTCTATCATATTTTCCACCATGATAGGCGGTAGAATAAAATCGAACAATCATCGTTTCGTGAGACATTTGTTTTACATCCATAGAAACATTATATTCATCATCCATTAGATGGAGGTGTGTCTAAGTGTAGTTATAATACTTCTCATAACAATAACCTAGTATATTGGGGATAATTTTTTTGTTTCAAAAGAAATTAATAAAAAGATTTTATGGGTTGGAGAAGTAAAATAAAACAAAACAATTTAAGATAAACTGTTACCTGTAATTTGGGTAACTCCCTTTGGTTTCAAACAATGGACTTCTTGATGTTCCATCAGCCTATGGTAAGTATTCTAGGAGGTGGATAGGGATTTATAGAGATTAATTGGTTAGAGTTTGGATGATCCAAATGGCTTGAGAGGTGTGAGTAATTGGTTAGAAGTGGTCTCCTTTTATAATGGATAAGAGGGGCTCTTTAGGAATGTGTGAAAATATTATTTAGTAATATAATTATATTCGGTTTCTAAAGGTCCAAAAATAATTAAGGTAGAATATAAGATGACTCATATTAGAAATTAAATTATCCAATCAGAATTGGACATATTTTGGATTAAATTTTAATCATTATAATCTTATTTATTTAAATCATTTATTAATGAGGTAAATACTGCATCATTATTGTGTCATAAATAAATTAATTTATTTGATTTTTAAAAATTATAAAACATATACTATAATGTAGGAAATATTTTTATCTTTACAATGAATATTTATAGTCAAAAAGATAATTTAAATAACCCCTTCTAAAAATTAATTTTCTAAACGATATTTGCTTTTGTCATTTTTGCCATTACTTTAAGTTAATTAATATAAATTGTCAATATCACTTCCAAGTTGCTCAATGGGGTCCCAAAATCGGCTCAATTATTCCCATTCTTGTAAATGACTCAACAAATAAGTTTTTTACAAGTTTTAAGGTAATTTTGAATTATTATAATATTCATTTTACCTTGATTACCCTCTTTACCTTTAACCGCATTAAATAAAAGTCAAAAGATACTATTCCCTAAAAATTATTTTAAACTTATTGAACCACATTTTACTTTTTGATAAAAACCATATATATCTGATTTTTTAAATTCAATTCATATAGGAGGTAAAATTTCATTTAAATGAAAACGTCAGTTTTTAAACTACCGCTAAGTGGTTTCACTATTCATAAAAAATTGATGTTTTTCAGAAAAATAACAAAAACTCAGCCTAAGATATATTTGATATTCTAAATTAAAAAATGGTTTATATATTTCCAAATTCAAATCATATAAGTTGTATTAATTAATTTTAAAATTAATTCTCATTATCAAAACAAATTGCGTGTTTTTTAGAAACAATACCTATAAAAATAATGATACTTGTTTATGTCCAATTTCAAAGTGAAATTAATTCCAATGACCAACATTTGATTAAATTCTAAAAATATATTTTAATTTAACTTAAAACAAACTTAAAATATAATAAACCCTTATTAATAAATTATATTAAAAGGCACTTTTGAATTAAAATACAATATGTTTCAATATTTATTAAAAAATGAACTTTATCGAAAAAATCTGAAAAAATTACCCAAAGTAAAATTTTATGTCCCCATTCTAAAAAAGGATTTTAATTGGTCAATTAAAACATATAAAAATGACAAAAACTATTTTTAAATAGGGTTCTCCATTAAAAGGCGGTAAATAATCCTTTTAATGTAAATTATGCTTATAATTAGATTTATTCATATTTTAGGCCTATATATTATTATTTGTTAAATGTAAATACATTTAACAAATATATATAACCATATTTTAGATAGTTATATTCATTCCCTCCAATAAAACATCTAGGAGTTAACTACCATTTAAAATAATAATATTCTATTATTAGTGTGCAACTTAAGATTTCAAAGAAACCTATTGTAGCTTATCGGGTATGCTATCGAACATAGAAACACCTTTAAATTAAAATTAATTTTTAATTCACAAGTATTAATAAATATGAAATATGTATTATTCTTCATTTACCTGGGATGTTACAAATAATCACCTAATTGGATGTATTATAGGAACTTGTAAGATTTTTTTCCTGTGGAAAGTATGGACACAAAGCCAGTGACTGCATGGGAAAAATGAAGCGGTTAATTAATGAAATGGATTAAAATATTTGCATCCCAATGTATTCAAATATGGTTATGTGTTCTATGTTTCAAATAAGCAGTCAAATGAAACTCAACTTACTAATAGGAAAGATCCGGAAGATAATCATCAAGTTTGTGCTAGATATAGTTACATTATTTAGGATGAAGAAAAAAACATGAAATATGAAAAAAAAAACCGTTAATATGTAATATGATGATGTTGCCTTGATATTGAATTATGGATGAAGTAATAATTGTTTTTATGTATTTATATTAAATAATTATTAAAGGTGAAATATATAAGGAATGTATAATTAATGTTTTTTAACATGATTTACCAGAATTTATTGAATATATATGATGGAAAAGAAAAGTGATCTAATGGAAATATGATACCCAAGGAAAATATATGATGAAGAGAAAAATAACCCTTAATATGTTCTATATGTTACGTTATTGTTTTTTGGATATGTAAATGTTGGATATAAGTAATTTTGATGGTAATTTTTACCGTGGAACTAATTATATACTTTTTGAAATGTATTTTATGGTACAATTGTTAAAGATGAAATACTCTATTATTTATGGAATATATCCAGTAACATATGGAATGAGGATGAATTATTGTTTTCCCATAGTATTTATGGTAATTTATGTTGTTACCATTATTCAATAGAATATATGATTAGTTTATTCACAAGTATTGAATGTGAAAAAATAGCTACTTTTGGATGTGCATGGGAATAAATGTTAATATTGTTTCCTGGATTTCATTCAAAAATAGGTATATTCATATTTAATAATGGTTATTTGGTTAAAAATTCATGATAATTTTATGTTATCTTTTGGAGAAAGTATTTATACACATAGTTTTTATTAAAACTCTTGGTTAAAAGGAAATTTAGAGATTAAACACATATTTAGGATGTCCATCATATTTTTGTTAAATTATATAATGGTGATCATAGAAAAGGACTTCATGTTTTTGGGTGCCAAAAAATCATCGCAGCTGGTGTAGGCTCAGCAAGAAATCACTTCTCAAGAAGGGCTCACTCCAGTACTCTTACCTGTGTAGGAATGATGAGGGTTATCATCCATTCACTGATCTCATGCCTCAGTCCCTACTCGAAGGTCCGGGATCGGAAGAATGGGTCGCGTACCATGTCTGTGGATTAGCACAAGAGGTCGGTAAATCTCACCGAGTACTGGGCTACTGTCATGCAGCCCTGCCGCAGTAGTAGTAACTCCTGAATGCTCATGACATGGAGGGTGGATGGAACAAACTCCAAGCGGAACAGGCTCCTGAAGTCCATCCAAAGTAGTTATGCCTCATCATGCACTTGGAGAATCAAGTTCCACCATCTATATGCTGGTGCGTGCAGGTGACTCGCCACAAGGATCACCATGAGGTCAGTTGTTGTTCCTACTAATATGAAGACTCTAACAATAGCCTCTATCCAATCCTCGGTATCCTGAGGGTCTGTCTCTCTACAGAACCTGGGCGACCTCTGACGCTGAAACTCGTGTAGTGTACTCAGGCGATGTGCCTCTAAGCTGCTGGGGCTGGTGGAATCAGTGGCTTGGTGGGTAGAGGTACCGCTGATGCCTCCGCTGTGATGGGGCCCTGCACCGAGGCCTCGTCGCTCGCTGGGCTTTCGTCTCTCACATTGCTCGGAACCCTAGCCGGCTGCCATCATGGGGCCATCCTGAAAGAAGCAAGTGTGCCACGGTTAATACGGGTATACCTGGTGAGCTGACACAAAGTTATCACAAAGAAAACTTTTAAAACAAACATGCAATCAATGCTTTTATGCACTGAGTCAGAAATCAGAGGTCAGGGTCCGGGTGTATGGATACGTCGACTACCTCACCAACACTGGACTCACTGGACTAATAACCACACTCAATACCCTAAACACTATTGCTTCACATAGAAGAAATTATCAGAGTCCTAATTTCTGTGGTAGAACCAACTCCTCTGATACCAATTTATCATGACCCGTACTCGGGGCCCATGTCATTACTACCCCATGCCTGCCTTCCATAGGCTAGGGGATGGATACTAGCACCAAAGGCGTAAATCCCGATAAAAGGGAAGGCATTGAATATATATAAGTACATAAACACAATAGAGTACGCAAGTTGAAGTGAACACTAAGTAAAATGAGTACAAAAGTAAGTTCTGGAAAGTTAATGGGCTAGTATACATACCCAAATGAAAGTACAGTACAACTGAGAAAAATAATGTACAATAGCTCAAAAGTAAAAGAGAAACCACTGAGACGTCCTCCAAAAATCTCACCTGAAGGGTGGGTACATATGGTCTCCTCGGCTCTTCAAATCCATATGTCCGATCCGTGTAAGACTTGAAAGAAAGTCCACCTATGGATACCATACCGCTCCACAACTCTCAACCACGATCAACGTTGTCCGTCGTCTGTATCCAACACAACGTAGTGCGGGCATAGCCCGGGAAGGGGTGAGTATACGATACTCAGTAGGGACCCCGAGACCCTCGAAGGTCTCACAAATCCACAAAGGAGAAACCACAAACTAATGATACAAATACTATGTATCAACAATTTCTACTTAGGTATATGACCTTACATATACCTAGGACATCAATTCCAGTTCCTCTCCAACTCACGAGCCCAAGTACAACCCAGTCCACACAAGATATCATTACTCATTCCACAAAAGAAAGTAAGAAAATCATATCTAAGATAATGATTGAAATTCAAGACTCAGATCACACAGGTATACTACTCATGAAGAAGGATGGAGATGATAGATGTATCCTCCGAATCATCTCCCCTTCCGAACCCACATAGGATCCAAGTACAGAAGTCGTCACTGCCGAACCCACGTAGGATCCTAGTACAGTAACCATAGCTGTCGACCCACATAGGATCCATGTCCAGTCATCCTCGCTGCTGAACCCATGTAGGATCCAGGTACAGTCTTCCTCGCTGCCGAACCCACGTAGGACCCACGTACAGTCATCTTCTCTTCTGATCCCACATAGGATCCAAGTAAAGTCGCCATCGTCGTCGTAGCCAGCTCTAGGGTTCCCGCACACAGCATGCTCGATTCCAGGAGGGTTCGCTCCATGATCGATGTGGTTGATACATCAACTATCACAAAGTCCATTTTTGATGTATCACGATGTTCAGTCTCTTCAATAGGAACTCAACGCGATAGATGGCGCGTCAATCGGATGCCCGGTCTGAGAGATATTAGTTTTTCTGTCCTAGGGGCCCTGTTGGTTTTTAAGCTGAACCAATCCAACCGTACTCCAGCTGCGTCCAAACCTCGAGTAGATTAATCCAAAAGAACCGTCTCACCAAGAGGAATTCAACGTATTTTATGGCACATCATTCGGACGTCCGGTCCTTATGTTATGAGCGTTTCCGCTCCAAGGGCCCGGTTAGTTTTGGGTTCGAACCAACCCTGCCATAACCAAACATCACTGAAACCTCGAGTGTAATATACCTAAATGATAGGACCAATCCAAGGATCCCTACGCAACAGATGGTTTGTTGATCGGAGGTTCGTATCCCAAGATATGGTCGTTTGAACGAACCTGGTCCGAAAATAGGGGGTATGGGCCTGGTCCGACACGACCCAATACCCCATGGGTCGGCCCAAACTGGGTCGTCCCGACCCAGGGCCAGGTCTGGCCTGATTGGGTGGGCCTAGCCCGCAGCTAGTGTGGCCCGGCCCGGCTCGGCACCGGCAGCCCAGTCCCTGCGGCCTGCGACCCCGCTCGGAAGTCGGTCGCAGCTCGGCGCTGGCCGATCGGGGCGTAAATGATGCACCGCCCCCTGTTTGCGGTAATAGCGGACCCTGTGGGGTCTGCCCTAAAATTCTATTGGGTGGATACGACCCCCTGGTTTTCTTGAAAACTTCGGGCCTTAATTATCAGCCAGTTGTTCCGTCGCGGGACCTTTCAGGGTCCTGCCTCTTAGAGACGCTGGCAGCCGGCAAAGTCGGCCGCCCCTCCTGGACCGCAGCGGCCTATGGTCATGGCTCTTGCTTGACTGGCGCAGCGAGACAACATCGCGCCCCTCTTCCATGGCCCGCTCTATCCGTGGCCTCCCTCAGCATCTCCATCTCAGCGCGACAGTGCCGCGCACCACCGTCGCGGCCCGCTCCGGCCGTGGTCCTCCTTCGGCCTCACCGGCGTGGCGCGATGACGCAGCGTACCCCCTCCACGGCCCGCTCCGGTCGTGGTCCTCTTCATCCTCGTTCGGTGAAACGGCACCATTACGCCTTCGCCTCAAACGTCAAAAGTGATCAACAAGAAAAATGGGAGGAGGATCGGTCGTGTTTGTGCGGTCTGATATCCTCCCGTTATTACGATAACAAGGGGCCAAATTTTAATCAATGAAGGACGATGATAAAACTTGAACAAAAGAATTAACCCCTACCCTGATGGATGTTCGCGGTTGTCAAGCGCCAAGGATGATGGCATCATTTCCATCGTCATCGGTGTCTCCTCCCTTTTTGCAGAGGAAGAAGATGATAAAGAAACTGGGGCCGCTGAATCAACATTCTTCGTCAGAGATTTGGAGTTCTTCGTTGAAGTTGAAGTTCTTCAAAAGAAACTAGAGCTCTTTCTCCTCCAACTCTCAACACAACCAGCCAACCAAAAACAAAATAAGGCTTCTCCTTATTTTATTTTACTTTTCCATGCATTAAAAATTACAAAATCAAATAATTAATTCAATTAATTGATGTGGTTCAATTAATTAAATTAATGTGTGTTGGCATGAATGAAATTGGAAGAGTGGGGAGGGGAGGATTTACCCAATTAAATAGAAGGGTTTAATGGGGGGTTTAGGGAATGTGAAGGGTTTGGACTCGTGCGGGCCCCACATCACATTTATTCTCACATGGGTAGTTAGGATGCTAATGGGTCCCACCCTAACTCGCCCATGTAGGATAAAACTGCCACAGTCAAAGAATAAAAATTGATCCACATTTTTATTCTCTTCTTATTTAAACCACAATTTTTAACTCGTTCTCCTGTGAAAATGCATCTACAGTAAAAGTCCTCTTAATCAATTACTGGTGTTGTGGTTTCGTTGGTGCCCTCGGATTTCAATTTCGAGCACATGTTCAAAAGATAGAAAAACCCGCTCGTTCGTTCATTGAACGTACCTGAGCTAATCTTCGGAAATTGATTCTAGGAACACCGAGCCTTAGAATTAGGTGCCGTCAGAAACTGTGTACTCTTAAAATCCCAAATAATTTATGAAAAAAATTTCCTTTAAATTTACCAGTCTTTACAATTGTGTACATTCATTTAATCATTACATTATTATAAGTATGAGAGATTTTACAAATTGATGCACATACGATGAGTAAAGAAAATATTACCCAAGGTGAAAAAAATAACATATGATTGTTAACAAGATGGTAATAGAAGGCCATAATAAAATCATATATTTTATTATATAAAATAATATAGTTATGTAAAATATATATAATAAATTTATAATTATTATAAAGTTTTTTGAATGAGTACGATGAGATTCAAGGCACACGGTAAGGGTATTTCCTCTATGTTTTTATTTCCAAGTGGTACATGATTTATTCACAACCCATTCCTTATGTATAGTGTGTATACATCCCATGGATGTATTAAATTAATATTATAAATAAATTAATGTGTGTTTAAATATACATTATATTGTTTTTATTTTTATTTTTTTATGTTTCAATAGATACCTGATCGGTAAAATATTTTTTCATTAATTTTCCTTGTTTGAGAATCATGTTATATTATGAACATAATTTTTTGAGGTGTATATTTGTCAATTTTAAAAGATATATCATGAATCTAATTATTTTATGATATTTTAATATTTATGTAATTTTCTTTTAATAAATGGAGTCTATAATCCAAGGATACCATTTTATAAGAGTATATTAAAAATGATATCATATATTTTCAATATTTTTTATGCTTATCCTTCTATTGATGATAGATTATGATCCATATCTTATTATGACTCGGTAATTTTAATCTAGAATGGTTATTATTAATATATTGGTACCACTTTCACAGACTTTCATACATAACATTCTCTTTAATATGCTTTAAAGAAAGCCCCACATTACCCTCTCTTTGGGTGGGAATCTACATTCCTTTAATACAATGTTTTTAAATATGGGTTTTTCCAAGAATATTCCACAATTATTATATAATCATTTAAAGACATTTTTTCCATTTTTTACCAATTTTTTCAATGGATTTTTTTATTTATTTTTTGAAAAATAGATTTTTTTTAACTTTATTCCATGTAAAATGAATATTCTTCTTATCTCATATGGCATGTACAGATTTATCCAAAAACATTTCTATGAAGCTTAATTTTCATGTTTTATGGGTTAATATATAAAATATTTTTAAAATATTAATTTTCAATGAATTATTTTGGAAAACAATTACGATATAATAGATGTTTCCAAATTAATTTTCAAGGAAAATGGTTTTAAAAATGTTTTCAAACACCATTTTTATGTTTTTCAGGAAAATATTTTCCCACCCTTTTTAATGTTTAATTCTTAATTTTCTATGTAAAAAGTGTTTAAAAACATATAAAAATTTTCTTTATATGTTCTCAAAGTTATATTCAAAGAAATTTTTTTGAAAACATTTTTAGGATGGTTTTCAATGTCTTCAATGTCATTTTCAATGAAATAGTTTGGAAAATTGTTTATATATTTATTTATTTGTTTTAAATTTTATTTTAAAATAAATTGTACCCAAATGGGTTTTCAGGTTTCTTTATAATATTTTAATGTTATTTTGAAATAAATGTGTTTCAAAATGATTTCATGATCTCGTTATATTTTTTGAATTTTATTTTCAATTATTTGGTTTTGAAATTCTTCTAAGAATTATTTTAATTTTTCCCATGTTTTTTCAATGAATTTTTTTTAAAATTCAATGAAGTTACTATATATATTTTTTAGGAAAAAGGTTTTCAAAATGATATAAAATATTATTTATATGTATTCAAGATTTTTTCTATGAAAATTATTTTCAAATGGTTTTATCCATTAAAAATAAATTATCAATGGAGAAATTATATTTTCCTCAAGAATTGTTTTTAATGATATTGCAAAAAAAATCATGTAAGATGACATCTGTTGATGTTACTCACACCTTTATAGGAAATGATTTAATGATCACATTCATATTAATTCATGGAATGGTATTCTTAATGTCATAGTCTTAATGAAACCATTTTCTCTTTGATTTGTTATATTTTTATTAAATATGATTCTATTTCATGAGTTATATACTTTTGAAATCCACTTCTTTTCACTGGTTATATTTATGATGATGTGATTATTGTTCTCACCTGTTTCCATAGGTTATGATATGATTGCATGGTTATAAAAACCATTGCATTTCATGGGATAATATATGATTATTTTTATCTTTCAGAACATATTTATATTATTTATTTAGGAAAAGGTTTTGGACCTATATCTACCTCCAATGGATTGCATAATGATACATATATCATGAGATATACTAAGATAGTCTTGGGAATGAAACATGACTTCATATATAACTATGGATGTGAACAATGACTACCAAGATATTATGAAGAGTGAAATAATGATACTAATATGTCTATTTGAGTGAACTAAAGCAACCATGATGGTATGGGGAGTGAGGCCATACTACCTAGATGGTGTTGATATCAATTACTTATTTACTATAGATATAATATAATATTCTTATGTTTCTTCCATAATTCCATGTTTTATTTGTTTGTTATGCTTTCATGCCATATGATCATTATTTCATTAGGATTTAGGTCATAATAATTTCTAAAAAATATTACTTGATTCATGTATATTAACTTTTAATATACAGTGCATGGCCGTATATAACAATTAACTTGTTTTCATTACCTTATTTTGAGGATTACTATAACATATCTCTCTTGTTTACCCTTACTGAGCATTCGATCTCATCCATTATCAAGATTCATTCCCCTGTTTATGAACATATATATTTTGTTTTATTTTTCTAAGAAGGTTACTAGTAAAAAGGAACATATTTGGAGAAAATGTAGCTTATGTCTTTTCATGTGTTTTTGTTTCCATGATTACAAATACACTAAACTAATACGATAATTGGACATCCATTTTTTAATTTTTTTTTAAAAATGTATCCAAGGTTAATGTATTGAATGAAATGTTAGTTATACAACTACTTTTGGTATTGTGATAGTGCATATAGGATCACCGTGAGATTTGTAAGTGGTTATCATGGATGACATAGTCATCGATTTCAATTTTTTACAGATCAATATCCTGAGATCTTTATGTGGAAAAAATCATTATGGTTGTCGAGGTTGGAACTCCATGTTAAATTTATGTTAGGTATGTTTTAAATTAAAATGTAATTGGTTTTTCTGGATATATAGATGCGTATTTCTACATGATGTGAATATGGGTGACACTCCTTGTAAATGTCCTGAGGTCAATTTTTAGGGTTTTGTATTAGTGATTTATTTCATTTTTTCTATATTAATTCCTCATATCATAACCTCAATTTATTACTATCTGAAATTTTGTTACAAAATTCAGTCCAGAATTATCCATTGTATGATTGATCTTCTCGGAAAATTTTTCTTCTCTTATGTTAATTCATTCTCATGGTTCTTCTATCATTAAATATTGTAGCACCATTTTTGTATGGATTGATAATTTGTATGTTTTTTCTATCAATAAATTTCTGCAACATATCATTCCTTGTCTTATGATGGGATATCATTGGGATTCCATCGCCATTTTTGAAAGAAGATTGGTTTTATATGTATTTTTTGTGGGTGGATATATTATAGTGTTCTAATTTCTATAATTTATTTTATTTATAATTTATTTGTTAAAATTTTTAAATAAATTTCATTTCATGAAATTGAAATGGTTATGGTTTCTAGTTATAATTGTGTTATTTCAAAAAAAATAAGATATTCTTAATTTTAAATGGAAATGTGTATTTTGAAACACTAATGAAATTTGACTTATACTTGTAATGATTTTATGTAAATTTGAGAATGGTTTCTAAAAACTAAACTAAATAACTTTTAATCATGGGAACATTGGGTAGATCAGGAAATAGAAACAGGTGGAATTTTTTATGTGTGACACCATTAGGAGGTAACCTGTTTTTTATCGATGAACAATGGATAGAATATATATTAGTCGGATCTAAGATTATTACTTATTATTATCATGGTAATATAAAACATATTATCCAATAGAATATATCCTATATGGAATTTTCATTATGGTTTTTGGTTCTTTATTTCATGATATTTTATTTCATTGATGATGGACCACAAGTACATTCATATTGTGTACATTTACCTTCTTTTTATATTAATTGAATGTTATTATGTTTGGAAAATGAGATACACTTTTATGGAAACCCAATGGACTATTTTTAAAATGTTTTCAAATTTTTTTAGTTTAATAATTCTCATAAATATATTTTTCATAAAATCTAGATCATTTTCACTCATGGTATATTAAATTTTGTAGATTCTATGGCTAGTTCCTACTTGAATCTATTTACCATAACCTAAATTAACCATTGTGTGGAAATAGATATTGTTTTCAAAAACACAAGTAAAAATAAGTGAATTGTGTATCTTGTTATATTATCTATACATTTCTACATTAGATTTAAGTGGTTCTATGAGGTAACTATTGGTCACATGAAGACTATTTTATTAAAACATTAGATAACTTCTGCTTTACCCTTTTTGTCTTACTTATATATTCCTTTTTCACCACATGAAAGTTTCATTTATTTGTGTGATTTCTTATATTGATGAGTTTTTTTTAAATTTGTTTTAAATAACCCTATAATTTGATAACATGGGTGGTTATTATGTTTTACCCATGTTAGTTTTTTATAGTTTTGTTCCTGGTGAAACCCTCATAATTCCTAGATATCATGATCATAGTATTTCATTATAATCATTATCAGTCATTTTTTGAAACTGATTCTTATAGAATCGATTGGGTGATGTTATTTCTAGACCCACGATTTTTGTTTCCACATTTGAGCTTGATGGATATTTTCATGATGATGTAATGGATTTATATCAATATGTGTCTTGTGAGTATTGTATTTGTAATCTCTAGGACATTAATAATTATGGTCACTATATATTATATTGATCCAAGTAAACCACATGCATAAAAATCTATTCATGGTGAAACCATTTTTTCATTTTTTTTAATTTCCATTTCTAATATAATGGTTACTTCAAAAAAATATCACATCTTAGAGAAAACCAAATTACATTTAATCATTGAAATAATATCATCAGGATAATATTTTTTTCATTTTACTGGAGACAGAAAAACAAATAAATATGTGTTAATCATTTTTTATTTATGTTATTGAATGATTCATGTTGGGATTAGTAGTTTTTGAATCCTAAAAATTGTACATTTGACTATGGTTCAAATGATGTCAAAATATGATTCTACATTTTTTTCCAATTCAAACACTTAATGGATCCCACTTCTATAATGTTCCTTTAGACATCATTATAATTATAGTTCGTCATTTGTGATTTATTTCAATGATACCAAGGATCTCAAATTGTTCAGTAGAATGCAAGGTCGGGTTAATCAAACAATTCGAGGCAGGATTATTTTATTCTATTGTAAGCTACAATATATTTAAGATATGTTTTTGAATGCTTTCAAATACCTAATACTAGATTACTTACCCTAAAACAATCACAAGTTGAATCCATGTATCTGATGGAATATTTCTTAATAATGAAACCATAAGAATGTATTAGAGAATATTCATCTTGTTTTACATTATTTTTAAAAAAATGGGGGAAAATGAAAATTATATCCAAATGACTGGAAATTATAGTTTTTACCACTTTCTTGGAGGGAATTGTTATTTTCTAATTGGTTTTGAACATCCAATAGGCGTCCAATATATCCTATGAGAATATGATTCAGTTATCACATAGTTCATTTGGTCATGTTTATGGTCAAATTACATCACTACATAATGAGTAATAACAAAATTTGGAATTTATATATTTTGGGTTATTCAAATATTTGGTATCGGGATCGATCCCGGAATTGATTTTTATGTACCCTTTGTTGATATGAATATGAGTCCTTGTTGTTTTTTTAATGGGAGTTCTCATTGTAATGGGTGTGAAAAAAGAATTTTTCAGTATGAAATATTCATATATGTATACCTTGAGAAACCTCATAAGGATTTCATCCCATTGAGTGAATATAAAATGTAATAAAAATTATACCTAATAGGAGACACACATTTGACTCATTGGCATCAATCCAATGGAAGAGTCAAGGCCTTTCTCTAATGTCATGTGAGTCATGGGTTTTTTGAGAAAAAATAGGGATATGAATAATGGAAACAACATATTAGATCATTATATTGAACTCATATAGGGAATACATAATATGGTTTCCATAAAATTTTCTTTCATCACGGTGTGTCCTTCCAAATAAAAGGAAAATATAGTATAATATTACACCATCTGATGATGTTCATGTGACATATCAAACCAATATCCTCTGATGGAATAATGTGGGGACAATGATTTTTTTATTGAGTATGTTGGTATTGAATAGGGACCCTTTTTACGACATATCACAGAAAAGGATACATGATCTCATAGACTAAGTTGATTATAGACACCCTTCACATATAATTGGTACTTGACCAAAGGTTTATGGATTCTGATTCACATGGAATAAAGATTCAGCATTAGATTTTCCTACCCAACAAGGATATCATGTCCAATGGTACTTTTTGGATAATGATGACATGTCTAGGGGCCTTTTCATGAAGCATATGATATGTTTTGGGGTCTATATTATATTATTCATAAATTTAATGTGTCATTTTTATGATAAATTAATTGATCGTGGGAATCCCGTAATCCAACATACTTGTATAGTGGTATGTCACAAGAAATATTTGACTTTTTAGGGGGTCTCTTCCTTTCAAGGATATAATTTAAATTTAATTCTCGTGATTAATATAAAATTATTTGGGGAGTATTCATAAAATCAATGAAATGATCATGAAAACCATGGGAATCCTATTACTGAAAAATAATATAAATCATCTCGAATAATGGTCATGTAATTTAAAGAAATAAGAGAAAGAGTCTCACATTTTTTCCCATTAGATTTACATTGGGGAATTTTATGATCAATCAAAATTTACAATAGGCCTTCATGTGACTAGGATGACATGTCTATGGGATTTTGCGTGATCATTCCAACATGTAGAATGTCCTTCGTGTTACCCTGGTTACTTTTCTGAGGGACCTTATAAGATTTGGATGATGTGTGTTTTGATTTTCATGTGACACGGATAACATTTCCAAGGATATTCAGATGAATAGGATCATATGTGTGAGGTAATTCAAGTGATCAAGCTTATATATTCAAGGGCCTTCATGTGATAAGGTCAACATGTCAAATGGATTTTTTGTGATCTAAATGATATGTCCATGGCCATCCCATGGTGAGGATGATATAAATAAGGGAATTAATTTTACAACTATGACATGTAAATGGTCTTATAGATGATTAAAACCATATTTATAAATGACATTACATGATTTGTAGGCCATCTCGTGATCAACACATTCATAATGTTTTTTCTTTATTTCTCTAATGTTACTCCTCATACGTTTCTAGGTGGAAGGGTATAGTGAACATGTGATCCCTGTAATATAGAAATTATTCTCCCATATAAGTGTTCTTAATATTCTTATATGTTGTGTTCTTATAGTAATATATTCCCACATAAATATTCTTATTTGAATGGTTACAAGGCACATACCGCTGATACATTAAACGGAATGAGCATTCACATAAGTGATCATCATCTTATGAATATCATGGGATTGATCCATGCATCACTAATAACATTCTCAATAATCAACTGATAAATATAAACAATGTGACTAAATCATCAATTCAAAATTCCATAAAGACACAGTTATTCTAGGGTTATTTGAATGATAAAATAATTCATATTGTCTTCTAGGAAAACATATCCGGAGGAGTTTTTTTGAAATATCATCAAATAGAATGGCCTTATCTTTATCAAGATGAAATGTACAATGGAATCCATGTGATCATCCTAAAATATATACAATCCATTCTATGGTCAACGAACTAATCATGTCAACTGTATAATCTTGTTTCATGAAAAATAATAAAACCAGACCCATCATTTAAAGATTTTATCATATGATCACTTCATCATCATCATCAAGATATTGTCCACATGGTTTTCATATGAACAAGATGACATGTCAAATTGTTATATCATTATCAAGATAACATTTTTTTGGTATTTTGGTGTATTATTGATTATATCACTCTAACTGCATAAGCTTATTTATTGAAAACAGTATAAATACCATATATATTGTTCTCATCATTTAACAATTTTATCATAATAATTTATCATTGTCTTTATGTTCTTGTTCGCTATGGTGTCACTTGATAATGATCACATGTCATGATCTGTCCATCATGTATATAGGTATAAAGACCCGCACTTGTTACATAAATAATCTTGAATTTATTCAAGAAAACACTTCCTTTTACATTGAGGATCTTTTCAGGTTTAGAGCTTTAGAGAATTAAGACAAAACATTCATAACATTACACATTATTACATAGTGGATACCATAAAATCAGTTTCCATTTTCCCCAGAATATAAAACATTAAAACTTAAAACAAGACTCATTGACAATTCTTCAACATTTAACATGTCTTCCTTCCTTGTATTACTCATACATTAACCTGTGAAAAATCATTTAAAAACTTGGGATGAGCACAAAATCTCAGTAAGGTATGAAAAAGAAGGAAAATCACATTAGTCCATGAATACGCATGACATATGAAAACATTTTCAAAACACATGCTTTCCACCCATAAATACTTACTTCTTGTAACATGATATTTACACAAGATCCACACAAACATAAATATAATCATAGAAGTATCTTGGGGCATTACTTACATAATCTTGTAACCATCTTGGCTACCATAAAATTTGTAACCCTCACAGCTACCTTACTTTGTATAACCATCACAGTTACAAATGGAGTAACCATACGTCCGACCTCCAACATAATCATACCCAATGCATTGGAGGGAAATATAGGTCCCAACCTTCATCATAAACAATGCCCAATAACCAAAAAATAATCATACAACATAAATAATAGCATAAAAACATTGCTTTTGAATCTTTTAAAAAGGAATTTTAAAAGAGGATTTTAGAAGAAAAGTCCCTTATAAACATCATATACTTGAAGTGAGACTTAATAGAGTGGATGGAATATATATATAATAGGTAAATACACATTATTAAACATATTATAATCATAATTCATCACACAAACAATTCCACATAATTAACGAAGTATAATGTTAACCCAAATAATGGAAATCGGGTTAAGAATTACCTTACCTTAGGCTTGTATTACTTCAAAATTGTTTAAACCTCATGTATAATGGTTAAAAGAGTGTTATTAGTATTTTACAGAAACATTTTCATGTTTATAACATCTTATATTGTCATTTAATAACCTCATTTCACCCCTTAATTGTTAGTATTTTGTTCCTTGCATTATTTTGGGTGAGTTCTTTTGTGATTTTCACGATAGGTTCATGATGAATCGTTCTTGTTGATTGGAAGTGAAACTCCAGAATTGGAATGGAGTAGTATTTACATATTTCCAGTACCATAATTTATACCATTTATCACTTTGATGCTTTATATGATAATGACTTATATGTTAAAACATTAATTATGTTCGTTTATATCATTTAAGTGGTTCTTTGATAATAACAACCTCATTTAGTCTTATAAATTAGAACCATGAGTACAAAAGAATTACAGAACCATATATGAGTTATAAAAAATATATTATAACCTTGTTCATCCATATAAATGGTTTCATGACCAGACTTGAAAGAATTAATGGAAAGTGAAATTACATCGTCCACGATGTCGGTAATTCGACACATCACGGACAATGTTTTTATTCCTTAAATAAGTGAGAGAGGAGAGGAATAATGATTTGTAATTTTCCATAAACATGAAAACATTCAGAATATACATGATTCTGGATATTTCATGCCTCTTGTAAAAGAGGGGGTGAAGAAAGAAGATAATGGAATCATGAAATAAAGAAAACATGAGAAATTTCTTATGAAAATTTGGCAGCCTAACGGCGTCTCTTAAAATTTCATAAAAACAAGATTGATGAGAGGAATGGAATATCTCATCATTCATACAAAATTTGGATAGTAAGGGAAAGTATTTAATGAAATATCCCAACAAAAGACAAAGGGAAAGGAAGAGAATAACATAAAACGGAAGAAAAGAATGAAAATGAAAGAGGATGTTTACCTCTTGATCTCTTCTCCTTGAGATCCTTCTTAAGGGCTTTGATTTTGGTCTTTTGGTGGGACCGTCAACTCTAGGACATGGGGAAGAATATTGGGGAGGGAATTTGGCAAAACGTATACAATGCTCAAGGCTTGAGAGGTGTCGGAGAAAGAGGGGATTGGGGGTGATATTTATAGTGGAGGAGGGGAGGTATTTTAGATTATTTTAATTATTATTATAATATTTTTATCAAGACTATGAATAATCTCAAATCAAGTGGCTTTCAATAGTGAAAATATCAAGTGAGTTCGAAGAAAGTGGCCTTGCATCACTTATGATGTCATAAATAGTGCATTTTTACTGATAAATTGATTATATGGTATTTTATCGTATTTCATTATTCACCGAAAATTCAAGAGTTTCAGAAAAATACCAAAAATTTACCCCAACTATTTTTCAATGTGTAGAATTAAAAAATGAACTCCATTTTTCAAAAATAATTTTCTAAATATAATTAATTTAATTTTTAAATAAGGTCACAGTTAATTCGAAAAATAACAATATTGAAGTGCAATTTGTTTTATGTGAAATTAAAAAATTAATTAAGATCCCATTATCCTATTTCCATGGGAAAATAAAATAATATTATTATTTACTATTCATGAGGTCATATTACTATTCATATTACTATTCATAAGGGCATGTTACTATTCACCAAAAAAACAAGTTTGTTTCATCAGACTCTAAATAACATACTGAACACAATTGAAGATGACAGTTTCTTGAAATTCAAAACATAGAAGAAATAGAATTATGTTTAAAGGATACTTATAAATATATACCTTAAACAAAATTTCAAGCATTTTCAATTTATTTTTAGAAATCCTTGGGATGTTACATTATCCCTACCTTCTTAAAATTGCGTCCTCACAATTTTTATTTACTTATTAAACAACTGAGGGCATTTTCCCCTCATAGCATTTTCAGACTCCCATGTTGCTTCTTCAACCATGTGGTTTCTCCACAAAACCTTTACCTGGTTGATTACCTTATTCCACAATACCTGTGCTCTTCGATCAAGAATCTAAACCAGTTTTTCTTCATAAGAAAGGTTCTCTGCCAGCTGAACTGCTTCCGACCTCAAGACATGTGATGAATCTGGAACATACATTCTCAACATCAAAACATGAAAAACATTGTGTACCTAAAATAAGCTTGGAGGCGAAGCTACGCAGTATGCAACTATTCAAAATTTATCCAAGATTTCAAAAGGACCAATGAACTGTGGACTTAGTTTCCCTTTCCTACCGAAACGCATCACACTTTTCCAAGGAGAGATTTTAAGGAAAACATGGTCACCTACCTCGAAAGAGAAGTCTTTCCTTCTGATATCTGCATAACTTTTCTGCCTTCTCTGAGCTATCCTCATGTGTTGCTGGATCATCCTCACTTTCTCAGCCACTTCTTCTACTAATTCTGGCCCCATCAACTTTCTTTCACCGACTTTATCCCAAAACGCAGGAGTCCAACACCGCTTTCCATATAAGGCCTCAAAAGGTTCCATCTGAATACTGGAATGGAAACTGTTATTATAAGAAAACTCAAATAATGAAATATGTTGATCCCAACTTCCCCAATAGTCCATTGAACAAGCTCGAAGCATATCCTCCGAAGTTTGAATCGTTCATTTTGACTGCCCATCCGATTGAGGATGAAAAGTTGTACTGAAATTCAACTTTGTGCCCAAAGACTTCTGAAGTCCCTTCCAAAATTTAGAAGTAAACCTGGGATCTCGGTCAGATACAATGGAAAGAGGAACTCCATGTAACCTAACAATCTCCTTGAGGTATAATCGAGAAAGATGATCTAATGTCATTATATCTCGAATAGAAAGAAAATAAGCAGACTTTGTTAGCCGATCAACAATAACCCATATCGCATTGTTACCTCGAGAAGTCTTTGGTATCCCCACCACAAAATCCATGGATATATTCTCCCATTTCCATTTTGGCACTGGAAAAGGCTGAAGCATCTCCTTCAGTAATTGTCGCTCGGCTTTAACCTGCTGACATGTCAAACATTTCATTGTAAAATCAGCAACATCTCATTTCATCCCATTCCACCAATAATACTCTCGAAGGTCTTTGTACAACTTAGTAGTTCCAGGATGAACAGAAAATGGAGAACTATGAGCTTCACACAACAATTCTTTCTTCATCAGGAAATCAAAAGGCACACAGAACCTTTTTCAAAACCTTAAAACACAATCTTTATCAAGATTAAATTCTAGAAACTTACCCATTTTAACCAATTCTACCTTTTTCTGTAGCTCACGGTCTTCCCTCTGCGCTTTCATAATTCTATCTGACAACGAAGACTGCACTGAAACCTGAAACAAAACAGATATATTCCCTGCACCAACAACTTCTATACCAAAATTCATCAAATCATTAATCAAGGGATCATGTTCCAAACATAAAATGGTTAATGATGCATGATTTTTCAGACTTAAGGCATCTGCTACTTTGTTTGCTTTTCCAGGATGGTAATTGATCGTGCAATCATAATCCTTTATCAGTTCTAGCCATCTTCTCTACCTCATGTTTAATTCCTTTTGAGTGAATATATAATTATGACTTTTATGGTCAGTATATATTTGGAATTTGGTTCCGTATAGATTATGCCTCCATATTTTCAAAGCAAAAACCACAGCTGCCAATTCCAAATCATGTGAAGGATAATTTAGCTCATGAGGTTTATGTTGTCTTGAAGCATAGGCAATTACCTGATCATTCTACATCAAAACGCAACCAAGTCCCTTCAAAGAAGCATCACTGTAGATGACAAACTCACCATTCCGGGAAGGTAAGGCCAAAACTGGAGCATTCACCAATCCCTTCTTTAGTTCCTAAAAACAAACATCACATTCATCTGTCCAAACAAATTTAACCCCTTTCCGTGTTAACTTAGTTATTGGGCTAGATAACCATGCAAATTTCTTAACAAACTTTCGGTAAAAACTTGATAAGCCCAGAAAACTACGAATCTCGGTAACATTTGTGGGTCTTGGCCATTCATCAACTACTTATGTTTTGGAAGGATCAACTGTTATTCCATCCTTATTTACAATGTTCCCAAGAAAAGAAATCTGTTGCAACCAAAAATCACACTTGCTGAATTTTCCATATAGTTTCTTTTCATTTAAATTTTCTAAAAAAACACTTAGATGTTTTTCATCCTCCTCTTTATTTTTAGAAAAAACCAGAATGTCATCAATAAATACAACCACAAACTTATCCAAGAACTCATGAAATACTCTATTCATAAGATTCATGAATAAAGCATGTGCATTAGTTTACCCAAATGGAATAACAACCAATTCAAAATGCCCATATCTAGTACGAAAGGCTGTTTTCGGGATGTCATCCTCCTTCACCTTCAGCTGATGGTATCCAGATCTCAAGTCAATCTTGGAAAAGTACTAAGCTCCCTGGAGCTGATCAAACAAGTCATCAATAGGAGGCAAAGGATACTTGTTTTTAACAGTGATTTTATTCAAAGATCTATAATCAATGCAAAGTCTCATGGAACCATCCTTCTTTTTAACAAACAAAATAGGGGCTCCCCATGGTGAAGTGCTGGGATGAATGAAACCCTTGACAAGAAAATCATGTAACTGATTTTTCAATTCAAGAAGTTCTATTAGAGCCATACGATATGGGGGTTTTGAAATTGGCTTAGCATCAAGAACTAAATCAATTGTGAATTCGACTTCTCGTTCAGGTATGACACTGGGTAACTCCTCAGGAACAACATCAAGGTATTCATTTACCACTGGCACATCATTAATTTGAATAGTTCCATTATTTTCAACAATATCAGAAAGATAACTTTAACTTCCATCTTTCAGTAGTTTCTTAGATTCCTGATATGTTATCAATTTTATGCGTTCATTATTGTATACAAACTAAAACTCTTTCTGAAAAACAACATTTTTATCTATACATTCAATTATATCATGATAATCAGAAAGCCAGTCCATCCCCAGAATAACATCAAACTTGACTAAGGGTAAAACAACAAGGTTTGTAGGTAAATTATTTCCACATACCACAATAGAAATATTCTTATAATTCCTCTTAGCTATAACATTTCCCCCTAGTGTTTTAACAACAATTTCAAGTCTCATATGTTGAGGTGATATTTCTAATCTACCAGAAAATTTTTCAGAGATGAAGGAATGTGTAGACCCCGTATCAAAAAAAACTTTAGTAAAATATGAGTGAACAAACAAAGTACCTGATACAACTTCATTGGATGGCCCAACATCTGCTGACGTAGTCGCAAAGGATCTCACTACACCTTTCTTCTTGTAGTTTGGCTTCTTTGCATCATTTAGATCCCTCTCTGGAAAGACATTTTCATAGTGACCCATCTCACCACATTTAAAACACTTCACAGTTTTCTTATCAGGATTAGTATTTGGATCATTTTCATTGCAATCTCGGGCCATATGTCCAAACTTACCACATTTAAAAAACTTCCCAAATTTGTTAATACATTCCCCAGGGTGCTTCTTTCCACACTTTTCACAAACTGGAAACTGGATTTTCTTACCATTAGATTTCTTTGGTTGATTCTTACCCATTTCTTGCCAACAGGACCTCTTCTTCTCTTTGTTTCCAAAATGCATGTGATCATCAGCAAACTATATCTCTACCCTCTCAGCACATCAGAAAAGTTTCTCATAACTTTTGTATTCACGGGAAGCCAACGCCCTTCGATAAGTTGGCTTCAATCCTGAGTAAAAGTAGTTGATTTTGCTATCGATGTCCAGAATAAGATTTGGAGCATACCTCGCAAGTCGGGTGAAGTTCGCTTCATACACAGCCACTGAATCTTCCTCCTTTTGTTTTAATTCAAGGAATTGGTTCTCCATTCTAAGTCGCACCACCTTAGGAAAATATTTTTCAAGAAAAACACTTTTAAATTCATCCCACACTAAGGCATCAAAATCCTCTCTACCCCTGATATTCCTTACCATTGACCACCACTGATCAGCTTCCCCTTCAAAACGATAAATAGAAAGACTTACCTTTTGATTGTCCGAACATCCCATAACATCAAATATCTTTTCAAGGGCTTTAATCCATCCTTATGTTGCCACTGGGTCAGAGGATCCATTGAATGCAGGAGGATGTTGTCTCATAAAATGTTCCACCACTGTCATGTTCTGTTGGTGTACCTGTATTGGTTCTCTTGCATGGATGCCACCACCATTTATAGCCTGCGTTAGCTGAGCCATTACTGTCACAAACTGCTCGGTTCCAATCCCTACCATTCCTAGCAGTAGATCAGGAAGGATGTCCTTCTTTCGGTGCCTCTCCTCTTCAGCATTCATGTTCCTTATGCGGAAAACCATTCTAAACAAACATTTCTTAGATGAAGCAACATGGTAATCTTTAAATTCTATAACAAATTAAACATAGAGTGAAAATTATTTATGGTATTCTATTCGCATCACCTTAACCCCTAAAGATATCAAACCCATCCTCTGATACCAACTATAAAGACCCGCACTTGTTACATACATAATCTTGAATTTATTCAAGAAAACACTTCCTTTTGCATTGAGGATCTTTTCAAGTTTAGATCTTTAGATAATTAAGACAAAACATTCATAACATTGCACATTGTTACATAGTGGATACCATAAAATCAGTTTCCATTTTCCTCAGAATATAAAACATTAAAACATAAAACAAGACTCCTTGACAATTCTTCAACATTTAGCATGTCTTCCTTCCTTGTATTACTCATCCATTAACCTATTAAAAATCATTTAAAAACTTTGGATGAGCACAAAATCTCAGTAAGGTATGAAAAAGAAGGAAAAATCACATTAGTCCATGAATACGCATGACGTATGAAAACATTTTCAAAAGACATGCTTTCCACCCATAAATACTTACATTGTGTAACATTAGATTTACACAATATCCACACAAACATAAATATAATCATAGAAGTATCTTGGGGCATTACTAACATAATCTTGTAACCATCTCGGCTACCTTAAATTTGTAACCTTCACAGCTACCTTACTTTGTATAACCATCACAGTTACACTTGGAGTAACCATACGGCCGACCTCCAACTTACTCATACCCAATGCATTGGAGGGAAATATAGGTCCCAACCTTCAACATAAACAATTCCCAATAACCAAAACATAATCATACAACATAAATACTAGCATAAAAACATTGCTTTTGAATCTTGTAAAACAGAATTTTTAAAGAGGATTTTATAAGAAAAGTCCCTTATAAACATCATATACTTGAAGTGAGACTTAATATAGTGGATGGAATATGTATATAATCTGTAAATACACATTATTAAACATATTGTAATCATAATTCATCACACAAACAATTCAAATACCACATAATTAACGAAGTAGAATGTTAACCCAAAGAATGGAAATCGGGTTCAGAATTCCCCTACCTTTGGCTTGTCTTACTTCAAAATTGTTTAAAAATCCTGTATAATGGTTAAAAGAGTGTTATTAGTATTTTACAGAAACATGTTCATGTTTATAACATCTTATATGGTCATTTAATAACCTCATTTCACCCCTTAATTGTTAGTATTTTGTTCCTTGCATTATTTTGGGTGAGTTCTTTTGTGATTTTCACGATCGGTTCATGATGAATCATTTTTGTTGATTGGAAGTGAAACTCCAGAATTGGAATGGATTAGTATTTACATATTTCCAGTACCATAATTTATACCATTTATCATTTTGATGCTTTATATGATAATGACTTATAAGTTAAAACATTAATTATGTTCGTTTAGATCATTTAAGTGGTTCTTTGATAATAACAACCTCATTTAGTCTTATCAATTAGAACCATGAGTACAAAAGAATTAAAGAACCATATATTAGTTATAAAACATATATTATAACCTGGTTCAACCATATAAATGGTTTCATGACCAGACTTGAAATAATTAATGGAAAGTGAAATTACATCATCCACGATGTCGGTAATTCGACACATCACGGACAATGTTTTTATTCCTTAAATAAGTGAGAGAGGAGAGGAATAATGATTTGTAATTTTTCATAAACATGAAATCATCCAGAATATACATGATTCTGGAGATTTAATGCCTCTAGGATAAGAGGGGGTGAAGAAATAAGAGAAAGGAATCATAAAATAAAGAAAACATGAGAAATTTCTTACGAAAATTCGGCAGCCTAACGACGTCTCTTAAAATTTCACAAAAACAAGATTGATGAGAGGAATGGAATATCTCATCATTCATACAAAATTTGGACAGTAAGGGGAAATATTTAATGAAATATCCCAACAAAATACAAAGGGAAAGGAAGAGAATAACATAAAATGGAAGAAAAGAATGAAAATGAAATAGGATGTTTACCTCTTGATCTCCTCTCCTTGAGATCCTTCTTAAGGGCTTTGATTTTGGTCTTTTGGTGAGACCATCAGCTCTAGGATGTGGGGACGAAGATTGGGGAGGGAATTTGGTAGAAATTAGACAATGCTCAAGGCTTGAGAGGTGTTGGAGGAGGAGGGGAGTGAGGGTAATATTTAAAGTGGGGGAGGGGAGGTATTTTAGATTATTTTAATTATTATTATAATATTTTTATCAAGACTATGAATAATCTCAAATCAAGTGGATTTCAATAGTGAAAATATAAAGTGATTTCGAATCGGGTGGCCTTGCATCACTTATGATGTCATAAATAGTGCATTTTTACGGATAAATTGATTATACGGTATTTTATCGTATTTCACTATTCACCGAAAATTCAAGAGTTTCAGAAAAATACCAAAAATTTACCCCAACCATTTTTCAACGTGTAGAATTCAAAAATGAACTCCATTTTTCAAAAATAATTTTCTAAATATTATTAGTTTAATTTTTAAATAAGGTCACAGTTAATTCGAAAAATAACAATATTGAAGTGCAATTAGTTTTATGTGGCATTGGAAAATTAATTAAGATCCCATTATCCTATTGCCATGGGAAAATAAAATATTATTATTATTTAATATTCATGAGGTCATATTACTATTCATATTACTATTAATATTACTATTCATAAGGGCATGTTACTATTCACCAAGAAAACAAGTTTGTTTCATCAGACTCTAAATAACATACTGAACACAATTGTAGATGACAGTTTCTTGAAATTCAAAACATAGAAGAAATAAAACTATGTTTAAAGGATACTTATAAATATATACCTTAAACAAAATTTCAAGCATTTTCAATTTATTTTTAGAAAACCTTGAGATGTTACAATAGGCTTTCTACAGATCAATTTAATGATCTTGTAAACCATACTAATTAGTCACCTGACCTGATTTTCAGGGTGTCAATCGCCTAAATCAATAAGGGCACCATGTGATCAAACAAGGATGAACCATCCCTTTTAATGTAGTTTTTGGGAAATAAATATTAAGATTTATAATAATACATCACATGTTTTTTTGTTTCTAGATTGTGTGTCTCACTAAAGGACATGTGATATCATGACATAAAAATGTGATCCTCATGTGGTCATGTTATCGTGATTTTTTTTTCAATTTCCAAAGAGATTTATGTCATTTGGGTATTCTTTATCTTTATATTTAACAACATTCATTTGGAGCACATCAATAAGTATGGATTATTGTTTATAAAAAAGTGTTTTCGATAACTGTAGCAATGAAATTTCCTTTTATCGATTTCTTCATGGTTTATTAACATTTCTTCGTGGAAAAGTGTTTTATGATTATGTAAAAAAGGAAAATTTGTATGATGGATCATTTAAATATACGAAATATAATAGAAAGGTAGATTAGTTTCCTATAAAATTTAATTTCCTCCTAATTTACATGGGGGGAATGATGTTTTTTTTATTTATTAATTGAAAATATATTCCAAATGTAACTAATTTTTCATCCATGATGTATTTTATTCAAAAGAAATCCATTTATATTAGTAATAACTAATTCATATTATCAACCATAGGGATAATTTTTATTATAAGGTAATTATTTTTGGTATTGGATTTGTATAAAAATATTATTTTTTAATAAGAATCTCTACAATAAAAAATTACCTAAAGAAGAAATATAACAATTTCATTAAGTAATAAATAAAATTGTCTTGTCGTAATTTAAAACAAGGATAAGATTGTAACATCATAAGTAATTTTCGATTTAGTATTTTCCATTTCATAATAATATTTATTATTTATATTCTATGGACATATATTTATTGTATAAATATACAATATTTTTCTCCCTAAAAATTAAATATTCTAATTCTTAATGGATTTTTAAAAAATATTCAACTATTTTATTTAAAAAACATAATTTCTCATTAAATAATCTTTACATGTAAAAATTAATATCATTTTTGAGTCATCATATCAATATTATATTATGAAGATTGTTTTAGATTTTTTATGATTTTTTATTTTCAATATTTAGTAAAAAATACTTATTTTATTGGAAAATAAATTTTATTTTCAAGTACATAAATAGTTAAATTCAATTTTGGATTTGTTTTAAAATAAAATTATAAAATTTATATTCAATATAGTTCAATTATTATATTTGTAATTAATTTTATACATTTTCATTCTATAAAAATGGTATTTCCACACATAGTCCATTATTTGGAAAAATCAGCTTTCTTTATGTTTTTCATGTTTTATTTTCAATTTTATTATAGAATTTACAATAAGGGAATCATCAATATTTATTTCAAACTTTTAAATATATGGGTACAAATTATTTTAATAGCCTGGTAAAAAAAATTTCATTATGACGAATAACAACAACATATTTTGTATCACATTATATAGGAAGATGGGATAATTATGGTCAAAACTATGGTGATAAGGGATAAAATTCAGTCAAAACATGATTTTATTTCCTTGGATTAGTCCTTTTCATCTATAATAATCAATATCATTTAAAAATATTACAATTATTGTATTTATCATTTATTTTTACCTCTATAATACTTAAGTAAAATATAATATAAAAATTGGAACTTTCTTGCATTAAACATCTCTAATATTTTATGACATCGATAAAAAACTTAAGTTCAATTATAAAATATTATTTGAAAATTTAATCACATTTATTTATCATTTATATTTTTATTTATTTATTATTGATTATAATGATACATTATGTATTTATAAAATGATGTCTCAATAATTTTTCATGTTCTAAAAAAATCATGTAAATGATATTAAAACCACTAAAACTAATATAACATGGGTGATTTAATTGATTAAATTAAATTATAAAGATAATAATAACGTAATATATATATTTTTAATGAATTATATTATATTTTCATTTTATTCATGCTATTTTCAATGTGTAATTGATTGAATTGATTTAAAAAAGACATTAATGATATTTTATAATAATTTATTTATTAAATGATTTAAAATTCAAAAAAGGAATTTCTATTACCAAGTGAATTTTATATGGGTGAACATATCTTCCATAGTCCATCTATTAATCACTTGTACATTTATGGTAACTTTCTTGACAATAATGTGAAAGAAATTTTATAACATGAGAATTTCCAGGAGACATAATAGTGGGTTATAGTGAATATATATGGGTGAATAAATAATGTAAAATTATAAAAAATTTATTATATAATATTATTTATAGTAATAATAATATTAAATTTAAATTATATAAATTTATGTACATAAAAAATGAATATTAATTTATAATAATTTAAAACTTCAAGTAATTCCATAACTCTCCCTCTCAAAACATCGAAAATAAATACGACTATCTTCTCATACTCAAACATTTCGAGAAATCTTTCATGGAAAATATATTACCAAATACCTTCCATAAAATATTTTCTATATCCCAATGTTCATGGTTTGATGGAAAAAAATCCTATAATATATATATATAAACCTAAACAGTTTTTCCAAAGAAGGGGTAAATTTTTTATCATAAAATTTAATTCATCTCATAATCGAACATTGTAACATCATATTCAACTATAATTAAATAATAAATTCAAAATATTATTCCCCACAGGCACAACAATGTGGTTGATTTTTGTGATGGAATTGGGGAGGTCTCGGTTTTGAGTATCCACATGCACATCTATGTATTTGTTTTTTGTTTCCCCCTCTCTTGATCGAAAAAAATAACATAGGTATCTAAAATATAATAATTATTTATTTTTTTAATAAAATTACCCATGTAAATAATATCCTTCCTCAAATTAAAAAAACTATTTCTCAAGTGTATGGCAGATTACTATCTATGAAATCGATATATCTTTTTCATCAACGCCTATAATAGATAGTAAAAATGTTATATTTAATGTTTATTTATGGAATTAGTGATATATTTATGATTATATAATGTTAATATATTACTAAATTTATTAATATTCCATTCATTAAAAAAGAAAACTTCATTTCAATGTACGTTTGGACCACTACCTAAATTAAGTGATGTGATTCACCTCTCATCACGACATTGCATGGATGGTATATATATTTATGAATTAATATTTTATTTATGAAATAAAAAACATTTTATAATTATAGAATAATATTGACCTTCATTCAATTATTATCATTGAAAAATAAAAATGATACTCATGAATATGTAAGGCATTCGTTTTCAAGCTTGTAACATAATTCATTTTTCATTAAAATGTTTCATGTATGGTTTTAAATGTCTCATATGTGTAAAAAATGATAATTATTCAATGATTATAATTATATATATATATTATTGAATTATGACCTTTTTAACTACGGTCAACATACAAAAGTCATTTCGAATATATGAATCAAATATTTTCAATACATATAAGGTTAATTAAATTTATTATGTAATTGAATATAACATTTAATAAAAAAATAGTAGGAATAATAAAAAATAATAAGGTTCATAATAAATTTAATAATCTATAATTTATTATTCCAGAAGACACAAAATGTAGGCGACAAGTAAGACACATGGTAAACGGGTGTTTACACTAAAAAACTCATTCTAATTTTGTAAGAATTATTTTTCTATATATTTTCCCAAAGTGTTTATATTCTTATAATTATATTATAGACGTATTATTAAGAATATTATATTCCACATTTTTTGATCTTTAAATGGTCATCAATATAAATACTTATATAAAATTTTTTAAAATTTATTTCAAAAGGGAAAAAATAAATATCATTATTTTAATGTGTACAACATCAACAGCTTGTCCAACCACCACAACCAATATTTCATTGTGGGATTTATTAAAAAAAATCGATGTTTTATGAAAATAAAGACCATTATTCTTTTTCATCTTTTTATTTTAGTTTTTTTATTGGGTTTCAACAGAAATAGATATATGAATATAAAAAAATGATATACATATTGGTATAAAAAATATATATATATATATATGAGTACTGAAATATTTTATTAATTTCATAAATTATTTTGGTCCATGAAAATGTGTCATGATAATAGCTAGATCATTACAAATTATGTATGGGTGGTTCCATTATAATAAAAGGATTGGTGGGTCTATTATAATCATATATTATAGTGGGTAAGGATTATGTTCTTTGTGGTATTATGTTTAAAGAAGTCCATATTATTTATTTCACTTGTAACAATTATTGTAATATTTTTACAGTGATGATTTTCAAAGGAATATACATGACACACATATAAATGATAATGTTTTTTCATGGAAATCAATTGATTTCTATAATTAAATTAATGATCATTAATTTTTAATAATGGTTTTTTCCTTTTTGATTAAAAATTATACTTACATGTTTTTTTCATGGGTTCTCATTGGTTCTATGAAACCCTCATTATTATGCCTAGGGATTAGTATTTTATTGTAAATTATTTTATGAAAATTTTGGGGCAGTAAATAATATATCATGTTAAACTGACATACATTGTGAGCTTAAAGGTTTTTTTTAAAAGGAAAATTCACTTTTATAATCTCATGGTTTTAAATTGGACTAATGGGTATCCTAATATCATTCAATGTTCCATACTAATAATAGTTTGGTCATACTACATTTTAAAAAGTATTTCATGGGGGTTCATGGATTAGTAGGGTCATGGATGAGGTCAAGATGGAAATTGAAAATATTTTTCCTTAAAATAAAACATGTTATATATTAATTTTTTTTATTATAAGAAAAATTAAAACTAATATGATGTGTAAACCCAATTATGTTATATTAATTTATGTAATGTTTATGACCTAATTATATAGACATATAAATTGTAATTATATCATAAATTTATGATAGGTAATTGATTATATAAATCTCATGCCTATGTAATATTTTTAGGCTGAGTATATAAAATGATTTATGCGATATGTTTTAGTTGTATGAATTTTTATATTTTTCTTTTTAATAAAATATTTCATTTATTGTATTTATTATTTTACATATCCACATGGTTATAATATTGTTTTTAAATAAATTAGATTTGGAAATTTAAATAGAAAAACTATATTTTCGGGATATTAAGAGTTTCAATGAAACCATTGTTTTTTATAATTTTGTAAAATTATAAAATAAATTTTATTTTCATTAAATTATCTTATTAAATAATTTTGAAAAAATAATTAATGATTTTATAATTTTATTAAGTTCAATATAATATATACATTATATATAATATAATTTATATTATGAAAACTAGTGTTTTTCATTTAATAATTATTTTTATTAAATATTTGGAATTCCTATCTTTAGATAATTATTTTTCTAAAATTAGTTTCATTATTGAAACAATAACATTGAAATTACACCATTGTTAATTCTTAAAACATTCATAGACAATATAATTTTTGGGTAAAAATAAAATATAGTATAAATATATTATGTGTATTGTGACATAATATTAACAAAAAGATAATTTAATAAATACTATTATTGAATTACATGATAAAAACAGATTTATACTTTAAAATCCTTTTTTATTCTTATTAGATTAGATTTCATGGCCAATAAAAAATAATCCCAAACTGATAATACATTATGATGTTTAAAAAAAATTATTTTAGAACATGACACACTTCGATATCATGATTGTTATTACTTTAATGTGTTAGTTTCATAACCTTATAAAACATTGAGAACAACTAATGTTTTATATTAACCATGGGATGCTCATTGTGTTTTTTTAAATTTATATTATTTTATTATATTGTGTCTAAATCCCATGGTTAGAAATTAATAAATACACCCCCTTTATTTTTTGAATAATTTCCAAACTAGACTCACATTCCTCTTCAATAAAAACATGTTATCATGATATTATTATCTTTATAACTCTCTCTAAATCACTACCATGGTTTTCCCATGCACTTTAGAATCTCCTCCTATGTTTTTAGACTCATCCTAACTTGTTATTGATTCTCTTCCTCCTATATATCCACGTAAATTATTTTTAATAATAATTTTGTTTTAAAATTGTTCAAGTTGACATATGAATTTATACATCCATTTGTTTTCTTTATAATTTAATTAAATTTGGAAGAAAATTTAACTCCTATTAGCCCCCAACAAGATAATTTTTAAACATCTATTATTATACTAACGTTTTCCTATCATTTTCCATTTTAAAAAATTGTTTTTTGAGTAACCATCTGCATTATGGGTCAAATATTTTCATCTAGTTGTTTATTTACATCATCGACTGTGGGATTTTGTATATATAACCCACCCAATATAATTATGGGGTTAAAAGTGATTAAATTTTTTACTATTTTATTTGACCAATCTAGAACACAAATTAAACTAGATGATATGAATAAGATGGGTGTGCCCGGGATTATATATCACTTCATTGCATTGGGTAATATTTTTATATCATGAGTAATGATGTACGAATCATTGGTTTCTTTCCTAATAACATGATGTTATGATGTCATGGTATTGAAACCTATTATGTCATCATTATTGAATGATTTATTTTCTCTCCAAATTCATGTAATTCATTGATGATGTAATATTTTTTTCGATCATTGATGTTCATGATTATGATTATAAACATCTAACTACACCATATTATGACCATTTTCACATATATATTACTTTACATTATGATATAATTTGTTTATTCATGTATTGGGCATTATAGGCAACCTAATTCATATATATCCCCATGTTATCTTATGCACTATTTGAAGATCCATTGAATATAAATAACATTATAGAGACTTTAAATAATTTAATTGTATCCATGATTTAGGTAATTGAAAAATTTATCCATTTAAACAAATTAGGAAGGCTATAAACTTTTCTTATTCTGTTATATGTATCATAAAGTTGTATACCATGAAATAACATATAAAAAATATATCAGTTTTCATAGTAGGTATCTGGGAATGGTCTATTTATTTTAGGATATTCAAATTATAAAATAGTAGGGAAAACTATAACATAACATAACCTGCACACCCAAATTCAGTTCTAAATTCATAAAAATTACATTTATGACATTGTTGATGATAATGGTGACCCATTTTTTCCATGATATCCTTACAACTCCAAAATGAATAATTAGATAACTTACATCCAAGAGTACTATATAGTGTTAGAGTTTTTCAGAATTAGGATAAACTCCGACATAAACAAATAAATTAAATTTAATTGAGAATTTCCCCTAAATATCTATAATATTCTTTTTCAAATTATGAAATCATCATCATCAAACTCATATCCCTTCTATGAAAAAAATCAATACAATTTACTTAAATACATTGGAAAAGGAAACATGTGATGGGTGAGCTCAAATTCCCTAGAAGATAAATTTTATAAAATAATAATTTAAATTAATCAGTGAAAATAATAAGACCATAAAGGTATGATGACATAATAAAATTTCAAAATTATAATACATAAATATTCATACCCATGAATATTGATATCATTAAACAGGAAAACGTGGCATAAGAAATCAAAAGAGTAAAACCAAAATAAAAAAAATAATCGTGTTCTATGTGATATAATTCTTGATCAAATGAATCATAATATAACTATATAGTTATTAGATATAAAATATTGGTATCTGGGAAGATCATCTCATATAACACCTTTAGAAACCAAACAGATCACTTATAATTGAAACAATCATACTATTGACCTCTAATATATTTCTCCAGAGAATATAGTCATTACTCAATTCATTAGAGTATTATATGGTATTACCCATCATATAACCAATAATTGGATTACCAGATTCTATCAAGATGAAAAAATCATTTATAATGTTGAAAAACCACTATATGAGCTATATACATCGACATTTCATAATACATCTCATTAAAACAATCATTATTACTTTATATCTTGAAAAAATAATAAATGGGTCTCATGTTAATATCATTATAACATTACTGACCTATGAAAAAAATGGGTTGTATAACAATATCTTTGAAACATGGTTAGCTCAATGAAAAAAATGGGTTCCATAAAACTCTCTTTGAAATCTGTATAACCCGATGAAAGGAAATTGCATGTATAAAAATATCACGGAAATAAACATTATATATCATGAGAAGTGATGAGGATGAAATTTTTGTGAAATAGACCCATTGTGTCATAAGTAAAAATAGGGTTTGTATACATTTATTATTGGAAATACCTTTATAATATCATTAAATAACATTTTGAAGAAATTACACTTTTCTTTTTCAAAATAACTTATTAAATCATAAAATAGTATGATAATGTTTTCTGAAAATGACAATGAATGATTATAAATAAAAATTATAAAAATATTTTAAAAAATTCCATCACGAAATTATACTATCTTGTATAATAGAAATCCTAAATCATTATTGTATAAATTCATATAAAAATGATTTTTAAAGAATATATATATCTTAACAAAGAGAGAAATGATGTTTTATTTTCATTAAAATATATTCCATATAATCTTAAGTACCTATGGGTATGAAAATGATAAAAAAATATAATGAATATCAAAATGAAAATATAAGTCATGAAAATTATAATATTTTAATAATGAAGATTAAAATATAAAGTATCCCTATAAACAATTTGATTACAACTAAAGCCCCATGCCATTTTAGTTAATTTAAATCACAACCGCCATGAATTAATATAATCCTAGAAAACATATAATTTATTGAAAATAAGAATATTCATTATATAACTCCTCAATGGGGAGTTATATGACAGATATAAATGAAGATAAGTGTATAAGATACCAAGCATCTCAAAAAATGAAAATCGAGACAAAAACACTTACAAATTTGGTAACTATGAAACAATAAACCCCATAAAATAGTGATGAAAAAATGGATATTAAAATACCAAATAATTTAGGGAACATAATAATAAATTAAATTTATATTTAGTATATAAGCCACCATAAAACTGAATTTTTGAATATCGAATATATCTCACTGATTTAAAATTGAGATGATAAACCCCATTTCGTTGAGTGTGATTTTTCACTCATGTTCTTTATTATCTTGAATAATTTTCATATAATAGTTATTTACATTCAAGAAGAGACATTACATATTTATTACTTTTATTTCAATTTTAAATAAATTATATAAAATTAATAATCAATTATGTTTTTTCAGTTTTTTTCACAATATTCAGTTTATGTGTCAAAAACTAAATAGGTAGGCAGACTACAGCCCAAAATGTTTTTATTTAAACATAAATAGAATAATAATTATAATTAAATTATTATCATATTTATACAAAAATTGTTATATTAGAACTAATAATTAATGTTTTTCTTCAAAAAATGATCAAATGTTACGATCCTGGAGATAGTAGTCCATATATTCACAAGTGTTACACTTAAATGCTACAATTATAATTATGAAATGAAGGAAAGTAAGATTTTTATTTTATAGAATTATTATTATATCATATATTACATTATAATTAATTATATATCATTATATATCATTCGTTCTATTTAAAATGAATAACATCACTTTGAGGATGTGGTTGTCCACAAATCTACGAATGATGTTACCACTTTTCCAATGTGTTAAATTATAATAAAATGATATATTATTTTTACAAAATGATAATTAAATCATTAATACCATAATAAATTTATTTTTTTAAGATATATTTATAATATTAAAACATAATTCATTCTCTGTTACACTTTAGGAAAAAAATCATCACACCACTCCGTGAGGTGGTAATCCACTACAGAAATGAGCAATGTTTTAGTGTCCCTTGTGAAATGGAATATAAATCAGTTTTATATGAAAAATTGACTCAAGTGGTTTTATTTAGTTATATATATCATAAATAAAATATATATAGTTAATTCCCAGAATTAATCACAAACATGATATGTGGTAATTGAAAAAAGAACAGTATAATTGATTCTAGGAGGTAATCTACAATACGCAAAAATTATAAATTTTTTAACCTACTTGATGGATGTGTGTGTCTATGAGTGTGTGTGTATATATATGTATAACAATTTATATAGAAAACTATCATTATATTGGTTATTATGATGTTATTGTATTATAATTATATATGATGATTTTAAGGGGTGGTGAAATTAATAAAACAAAAACAGATGTTGATGAATGTTTCCTCATCTACGGTAACTGATTTAGAATTCCACCAATATAATTATATTGATGGATTTATAAACAAATTATGGAATATATAACAATATTATATATGTTTATAACGACTTTGTGAAGGTATTGGTTGATTCAAAGGGAATTAGATGTGTGAATATAGGATAAGAGTGAGTGGCATTATATAGTTGAGGTATAGAGTAATTCTTTTAAATACTCAAATATATTTACTATTGGGATATCTCCATTAAATAATTTACTAAAATAAATTTAATAATAACCTTTTTTATTCGGTTCAGAATCATTCCCTTTCATGTCTATATTTTCAATAAAATATTTTAAAGTATTTTTTTATCAATATACAATGATTTAATAAATATAAATTTACAAAATATCAATTTTTTAGTCCTTGTTTTAAAAGGTATCTTCATATCATTTTTTGAATGATGTACTTCTTATCTTTTTATAGTAATGTTGAATTAATGATTCTTATTTACTTATATGATATGTATATAATTACCCACCATCATGCTAACTCATAACATTGAATCTTAAATTATTACATTAAAATTGTATTTAACCCCATGTTCTAATATTATGTTCTTAATAATTCAATAATATTTGGAAAAAATTTAATATTTTAATATTGATGACCACAATTATTGAACACTCATATTATTAAGAGGAAGTCTTATTGACCCTTATATGGTGAGATTATTTCAAGAATGAATTATGTAATGTATGACCATTCATTTCTAAAGTATTTTAAATATAAAAGAAAAAAATTATTGATGTATAGTATAATATAACAACTTGACATTTAAAAATAATAACTTTATGGTTTATATCATATAAAACTCACAACATGAATCCTAAACCAACCATGTAATATTATTGTATTATTTTTAATAAAATAACCATTAATTTAAATTTTCAAGTATGAATGGTATTAAATTCATTAGGGAATATATATATTGGTCACACATAATATAAATCTATTGTAAATTCTTTATAAATAGTCAATCAATTTTTTTGAAATGTCTTATTCTATCTCAAAAATATGATTTAATCACTAATTTGTTTTCATGTGACACATTTATAATTAATTGATGGAAAATTTTGAAGTATTATTTGGTAAAATTATAATAATTTTTTTAATTCTCATATAGTACTATATTATGAATTTATATCGACATTTTTGTGAAATTTCATATTTTTATTGGAATTGTAAAAAATAATTATTTTTCAAATACAATAATTTATATTCATTGAATAATTAAATTTTGGAGCCCAATAAAATTTTATATTTCATGATAAAGAGAAATATAAACCATTTATTTTATTATAATTCATATAATTTTATTTTAATTATCACCTCTCATGATAGAGGTAAAAATTTATTTTTAGGTGTAATAACACTATTTCATTAAAATAATTTTCATGTTCATAATGTTTATACATTTAATTAATTAAAATTAAAATCTAATAAGTAATTATTTATTTAACAACGTGGGAACATCTAAAATAATTTTTTTCATTCTGGAATTAAATAAATTAATTCATTAGATATTTATAATGAAATAATTGATATTTATAAAAATTAAACAATTTTTACTGATGGAATCATAACTTGATGAAATTAATAGTACCATGGCCATTAGGAATATAAATCTAGACAATTGAATAGTATCCCCACATATGAGAGTCTAAATAATATTTATCTATCTTATATGTTGATAAATAATATATTTTTATCGTCAAATAAGTGAATAAATTTTTTGGAAATGGTATATTATGTGTTGGTATTTTTAAAAGTCATTGATATTTATCTTGAATTTTGTATATAATTTACCTATATAAAATAAAATTTATTATCATTAAATAGAATAATAATTTAATTATTTACTATTTTATGGTTGTAATATGATTTTATGATTCCTTGATCAATTTTTCATGCTGTTATAAAATCTGTAATAGATTTAAAATTATTAAGTCTTCAAATAAAATATATTTTTATTTAGAAAGTATATTTTTCATATTTTGAAAATTATTTTCAAGAAATGGAGTTATTTTTTGAATTCAATACATCAAAAATGAATATGGAGGAATTTTGGGATTTTTTTGTAACCCATAAATATTTTTAGTAAACAGTGAAATACGAAAATTTACAAAATATACACATTACATGTTAAATACACTATTAAAAACATGATTAATTATTTAAGAACCATAATATCAAAATTTCTTTGACTATTTTACCATATTTTATGATATTTATAAAACTTTTTATACACTAGATCCATTTTACTAAACAAATGAATAAAATAATCAAAAAGTCCTCTACTCCATTACTATAAATACCACCCCTCACCCCCTCTTATTCTCAAACTAATATCCTTTTATCTCGTTCATAATCATCCCAAATACCTTCACTATCCTCTTAGACACATACAATAACATCTGTTATCACCAAAAAAACAAAACCAAAAGCAATAATGATATTCTAATGATGGATAACTCAAGAGGTAAAAATCATATTTGAGTTGCTCTTATTTTATTTTTGATTATTTTTCATTTCTTATAGTATATTCACCTCCACATATAAAATAATATTTAAGAATAATTATATTATATATACAATATTTTTATCATTTTTATGGAAAAATTCCTCATCATACATCTTCTCCTCTCCCTTTTATTCAATAAATAAAATCACTATTTTTTATGTGTTGAATTACCACCATCCTTGACGATGTGTTTTTAATTTCCATTACCACTTTAATGGATTTTAATAGAAATATTTAAATTTAAGAAACATGTTTTAATGGGCATTATGTAACCTATTTTATTTCTTGTAAGTGACATATATGCATAATATTAATTATAAAATGAAAATAATTTGTGATGATCAAAGAACCGCTAAAATCATACAAACAAATATCATAACTGTTTTATTTAATGAATATTCCTCATATTTGAAAATTGATTTATGCTATAATTTTTATTTATGGAAGAATGTATATTCTATTTCATTCAACTTCTGTAGTTTCACATTCATTCAACATGTATATCCCTTATGAAACTGACCATGGAAACCTTCTAATGAACGCATCGAAAATAATGGATATAAAAAAATATAATAAAAAATTTGGTGGAAAGATGTTATAAAATTAGAATTTAGGGTGATATATAAAAAATTAGGATTCTTTATAAAATTAAGAATTATAGTTTAACCATTATACGAATGGTTTAAATATATTTTATCTTAGATGAATATAAGGTAAGTGAATTCTTAACAAAATTTTCATTATTTGGGTCAACCTAGTACATTATTGAGTATGAGGTACTATAAATATTTTTTGAAATTAATTTCTGATTATATTATGTTTTATTTTTTTTATTTATAGTTTATACTCATATTACATTAATTTCATTAATTCACACTTTTAATATATGATATTGATATGGTACTTTCTTTAAAAATTCAATTTTCATTTCATTTCGTTCTAGTTAAAGGTATTGTTTTATATTATATATGTATTCATGTTTTGTAACAATGTTATAGATATTGTGGATTGATTATGATGAATTTTCTAACCTATATCTCCCTCAAATGCATTGGATATATATATATATTTGAAGTTTTTTGTATGGTAACTCCAAGTGTAACTGTAATGGTTTCACTATAAGTTAGTTGTGAGGGTTACATTTTATGGTAGACATGATAGTTACAAATCCTAATGTATCCAAAATAGATAAAATATTATGTAATTAATTCCCTATTTATCATATATATTTAATTTATTTTTTAATTTTGTTATGGGAATATCGTGTTTTTTTATTTAACTATATGGTGCATCTTGGATTAGAAGAATGTATTTGTGAAATGATTTCATATGTTTATAAGGATTTATGTATTAATAGTTTCTCTACATCAATGTATATCTCGTACTGAGATTTTGATATCATATTTTTTTAATCTATTTTTATAGGGATAATTATGGGTAGTAAAAAAGGAAAATCCATGATAAATGTTTTGAAGACATTTCATGAATATGTTCCATGTTATATTAAAACATTTTTTTATTCGGAAAAAAGGGAAAAATTTTAAGTATTGTCAATTTGAAATGATTATTGTTTGATATGTAAGATTTTTTTCCAACCATTTTAAACTCTACGATTATAAGTTCTTTGGAAATTCTATGATGTAAATTCTAAATTAATTTACTAGATTATGTAATGTTTAAGTTCAGGACGTTATTGTTGGTATCAGAGCACAATTTAGATAACATTAGGGTTTAGGATGATGATAATAGAGTTAAATAAATCTTTTTACCTAAATGTGATATTATTTATCATTTCCCTATTATAATGTTGCTTCAATTATGTTATGTCTCTTCAAAATGTTTTTCTACAGAAGAAATATGGAAGGACATGTTGGAGGGAACTTAGAGGCTAATATCATTCTAAATTTGCAAACTGAAATGATGGTAATTATAAAAAATATATTTTTACATTAATGTATCATCTGAAATAGTCAATAATTTTTTTTCCATCCATGTAAGAGAAGAGAAAGATGTACCAAAATGGAACATGACTATAGTTGAACATTTTATGAGGAAACACACTCCTTCCATCAATGGATCTTTAGACCTAGTTTCCCCTGAGGGTGGACTAAATCCCTTCAAATGTTATTTAATTTTAATGGGTGATCATATAATCTAATGTATAGTCTTCCAATTTATAATTTTGAAGGGTAAGTTTACCATTGGGGATTAATTGTCTAGAATATCATGGACATGGAGAAGATTTATGAATTTTAATGGAATAAATTTAAATAAATTTTTCTTAAAAAAATATATTCCTAAGGTTTCTCCAATTTGTATGGAAAATAAATTACATAAATTGAATCAAAGGGAGGAAGATTTACTTATCATGTTTAATTAATTATTCACCCAACATTCAAGGTATGCATCAAATATTTTTCAGGATCTTGATGAAAAATTAATTAGTATTTTTCAAGATGAAAGACAAGGTACTGATGGGAATTATCCTCCTAAGAACTCAAATGTTATTAAAAAATTTAATGATGTGATTATATGGTCGAAATGGTGTCTTTTGATGATCATGTGTACTTTCAAATAAACCATAATTAGATGTCTATATGGTGAGTAATAGGTAACAATCAATCAAATAAATCTGATGGTAAGAAACTCAATTTTCTAGTTTGTGAAATGTGTTGAGAAAATAAACCTAGGGAATGACTTAGCATAACTTGAAAGTTTTTTTGATGATGTATGTTTAGACAAACGGATTGAGATATTAATGAAAATTGACATGATATTAATTATGATAAAATTTTAAATTGTGTTTTAAATTTAGTGACATGTGTCATTATGGAACACCAACCAAATGAAATAATTGAATGATGTAAAGAATCTATATTATAAAACGAATGGTGTAGTGTGATCCTTTATGACTATTTGAGAAGTTTTCAGACTATCTAATGAGGTTGTATCAGGTAATTGGTTTGTTTACTTATATTTTTCTAATTTTTTGTTTGATACAAAGACTACACATTCCTTTTTTATAAAACATTTTCATTTAAATTTGATACTTCACCTCTTGAAATGAGATCAAAATATATGGTTAAATCTTAAGGGGGAAATATTAAGTATAAAATGAATTATGAAAATAGTACTATTTCTATTAGTGGAAATACATTACCTAAAAACCATGTTTTACCCCTAGTAGAGTTTGATGTAATTCTAGGTATGGATTGGATTTATCCTTATCATGTAATGAAATCTTATAGATATAAAGATGTTTTTTTTCAAAATATTTAAGTTATTATAAAATAATGATACCATATAATTGATAACATATCATAAAGCTATGAAACTATAAAATGATGGAAATGAATGTCATCCTTCTCATATAGTTGAAAATAAGAATGTTGTATAGATTGATGATGGTCATGTGGTAAATAAATACCTGAATGATTTTTGGAATATGTATCACGATGTTAATCAAAATTAAAAAGATGAATAAACTGATGTATATGTTCCTGATGCTTATCAAATTTAAAATCCACTTTATAGAATTCATCATGTTCAATTTCATGAATTGAAAAATCAGTTGAAGGTGTTTCTTGATAAAGGAAGCATTAATCCAAGCACATTACAATGGGGTTCTACATCTTTGTGTGTTAAAAAGGAAGATGAATTTATGAGACATTTCATTAATTATAGTTTTTTGAATAACAATACTCTTAATAATGAGTATCATTTTCCTTATATCGATGAATTGTTTCATTAGCTCCAGGGAGCTTAGTA